>JANCRA010000004.1:6145414-7629371 GCA_024362935.1 Setophaga petechia | reverse complement strand
GCAGATGGTCTGCCATTCTGCAGCAAGAGGAGAAATGGTGGGACATGAGGCATGAAAACAGTATGTGTGCTAAAGAAAGCAAACCCGTATGCCTGGAGATGCAGCCATAAAATGTGGAGAACATTTGTGGTAAAAGATCCACTCTAGCCAGTGCAGGAGGACGCTTTTGTTCCTGCATGAATGAGCTTTCTTACATGCCCAAGGGATGGAGATGGTTACTGAGCTCCCTGCATGGACTTTGCAGCAATGTTTGAGGCTTTGTACCCCAGGTCACTGAACAGATGGAAGATAAAACTGATGAGCTGTGGGAAACGCAAAATAAAGTATGGATGCAATGATGCATTGAGCATGGGCAAAACATACAATCAACAGTACTTGGTGACATGCAAGAACAGTAAGGTCAAGCAACAAACAACTGAAACACTGCTGACTTACCTTGCCATGCTGACATCACCTTCCTCGTGAGAGGGTTATGTCTCAGACAGCTCCACCTTATCTAACCCTCAACATTTGACGGGAAAAGGTAGTGGCTCGTTTATAAATGTTGTAGAGGGAAAAAAAATGACTAAAATCCTTTCAAGAGTTCTTCCTGTGTCTCATTCACTCATTGTGAGAGAGAGTTACCGTGAAGGAGCATAACCTGTCATTTAAAAAGCTGACAAATGTAAGGATACCATGTGGGCACTGGGCTACCCTGTGTTGGTAAAAAATGAGTTGGTGTATAAGGCCAACTCAGCTTCTGTATCATCCTCATATTTATACCTTGATTGAAAGGAGCAGACAAACAGGATTTCGGCATGAAACCAGAATTGCTCTACTATAATGTTCTTAGTCTTTCTCTGAAGAAGAGAGATTTGATACAGGATGATAATTGACAAGCCTTGTCAAACACTGGAAGGAATTCTGAAATACTTTGAAAGCCTTCATATCATGTGGATTTTATGTGGTTTCATTTGCAAGCATGGGATTTTTTACTGCTATCATTGTTCACACAGCACAACTGAAAATTACACGTGGCCTGTGACTTCTCAATATGATTCTGTATGTGAGTGAAGAAGGTAGAATTTGATCTGATGCATAAAAATGTAGTCATAGGATTTGCTTTGGAGATACCATCCAGTGAGGACAGGAAAAACAGCATACATTTCTGGAAACAGCTTTGAAGTTCTGGTTGTAGTACATTTATCAGGACTTGCATGAACCTCACTTTTCCTGCTGTTCATTAATGTCAGCAACACTAATGTGCTGTCAAAAGAAATTATTGGACGTTTTTTGCTTGAATAATTGATATCTGCAGCCAGTCCAAATTTTAGTCAAAACATTTTGTACTCAAATATTTCCTTAACTGAAATCTACATTTTTTTTTAGAACAGTCCAGTTCTTCTAAGGTAAGCGTTCAGGTTGTTTTTCTTTTATTTCCACACACCTACATAATTTCTTCCTTAATGATATAAGTAGTGTAGTATACCAGTATACCCTCATCTTTTTTCAGCTATATTGTATGAAGGATGAGATGTTCAGTCCATTTTTTCCCACATTCCCATTTCCCACATTTCATCCCACATTTCCCACTTTTTCCCACTGAGTAACATTATCATCAATCATCCTCATCATCACGATCATCATCGTCATGTCAATAATAATGTTCCTTTTAAAATAGTAATAGCTAAGTAGTAATATCACACCACTTATTTATAGCAAATACACTCAGTCATATGGGGTTTTTTTCTATATAATACCAAGCCTGCTGGCAACAAATGGGGTCCACCTGTCTCAAAGGGGAAAGTGGATCTTAGTTGAGGAGTTAGACCTTGTTGAGAGACCTTTAAACCAAGTTTGAGGTGGGATAGGGATATAGCAAGGCTCAAAGAGATGAAGTATGGGTAGGAGAGAGCTATTGTGACCACCCCAGTAGCAAAAGGAGTCTTCAGAGGAAATACCTCAATCAAACACAAGCAGCCAAAGATGTAACACAACAGGATTATGGGGAATCCCATAGGAGAATGGATTGTAATAGAGATAGTGCTGCAGGGAATTTCGTCCCTGATGAGATTAGTACAGTTGCAGCTAATTACTGTACTAATTACCGAAGAGTGGAAACAGCCTTGTCCTTAATAGGTCACAGCTATGTCCAGTAAGGATGTGTGCTAAGCCCTCAGTGCTGAAAGAGCTGGCACACACCATAGCAAGCCTGCTCATGATCGCGTTTAAAGGTCATGAATATCAGGAGAGGTGCTGAGGACTGGAAGAAAGGAAATATCAAAGGAAATATCACCCCAGTTTTCAAAGTGGGTGAGAAATAGGACCTAGGGAACTACCAGTCTGTCAGCATCGTCTTGATCCCTGGGAAGGTGATGGAGCACCTAATTCTGGAGGCCATCTCTGTCCATATGGAAGAGAAGAAGGTGATCAGGATTAGTCAGCATGGGTTACTAAAGGTAATCAGGTGTTTGGCCAACTTGATTGCCTTCTACAATGAAACAGCTACCTGAATGGATGAGGGGACAGCAGTGGGTATTGTCAGCCTCAACTCCAGCAAGGCTTTGGACACTTTCTGTCACAACATCCTCACAAACTCAGGAGGCACGGAGTGGATGAGTGGCCAGTGGAATGGATTGACGGCTGCCTGAATGACAGATTCCAGAGGCTTGTAATCAGTGGCACAGGGTCTTATTGGGGGCCCTTCACTAACAGCATCCCTCTGGGTTCAGTACTAGGCCCAGTATTGCTTAACTTATTTGCTGAGGACACAAAGCTGGGAGCAGGGGCCTGTACCTTGGAGCACCCCTTCAGAAGGACCTCAACAAGCTGGAGAGCTGGGCAGAGGGGTAATGTCTGAAAATCAGAAGGCAAGTGCAGGGTCCTGCACCTGGGAAGGAATAACCCAAGGCACCTCTACAGGCTTGGGGCTGACCCACACATTTTCCTTTATAAGATGTTATGCTTGCTCTATGGTAGCTTTAAATTGCTGCAGGATAATGGAGATGCATATGAAATCATTGTCTGGAAAACATAAGTAAAAATTTTCTTCTTCCCCATATCAGGAAGCCAGCATGGTATTTTCCTGATGAATTATTTATTTCCATTTGAGGAACATTTCCTGGTATAGAAAATACTTTAATACAACTGAATGACTGGAAGGATATTATAAACTTCATTGGTTAGCTGTTGTCAACAAAAGGTTTTCTATATCTGATTTTGCTGGAAATCAACTAAAGTGGACTTAAACCACAAAAGAAATGCAGGGATATGACAGGATGTGTTGAGTTACTCATGGAAGTCTTTACTAAGTAGTGAAATGACATATTAGGAAGTGCTTGCAAATCTACACAATGTATAGAGGTAATAGTGAACTTCCAGAAAAATTTTGGTAATAGTGAACTTTCAGAAAAATTTTGGTTCAGATTTATTATTAAAGACAACTAGCAAAAAACCCCAGACTGTGGTCAAAGAAACACTATAAAGTAAACCACAGCTAACTAACCAGTTCACTACAATGCATGCAGGATCATTACCAATTCTAGGACATTGTCTGCACAGTTAAGACAGATCATGATGATTGACAGACACTATGTATGGTAAATTTGCAAGTCCACAGCAGTCTTACTGAAGATTATGAAATTACTTCTTTAGTTTTTAGTGTTTGTTTAGCACTGGAATGGTAAGGATGGATTGCAAAACCAAAGGTAAAGAAGTATGTTTCTTAAAGTGTGAGTCTCATGCTCCATAACAGCTACGCTCCAAGTGACCTCAATGTCCTCTCTCTGAATTTATGTCTACATCACATACTTAAGAGTTCCTTGAAATGTTTCATATCCTAAATAGTCTTTTCTGCTTGAAAAAGTTGTCACCAAAATAAGTAAAACTTAGTCAAAGAAAGGTTTTTTGTGGGGTAATGTAGGAGGCTTTGTGTGCAAAACTTATGTTGTTTTTTGTTAGTGTCTTTCCTGTCCCACTTTTATACCTTTCTGGCAATGGAAATAAAAAATGCTAACGCCATAATGTCCTGCAGTAGCTTCTGTATATGGAAACCCATAGTAATCTTTTTAGGTAGTTTTGAAATAAAGAAAACGGCTCATTACTGAGTTAGATTGTAGTTTTCAAAAGTGCTTTCTGAAGTCTCTACCACGGAAACATCATTAAAAATTCAGTACACAGCTCACTCATCTCATTTGTCCCCAAGTGTGCTATGCATCTGCTGCTCTGGATAAATTAAAGTATTTCAATTTTTCAAAGAATGAACTTTTAAAAACACAGAACCTGTTGGTTGAAACCAGAAATATTGCTTTAGTTTAAAGAGATTAAGGGGTAAAAACCTGATTTTTCTTTAAGTAGCTTAGCTTCAAATGATGTTGAGGCTCTACAGGGTGCATGCAAATATAAGAGGATAGTAAAACTACCATCAGGAAAATTATGTTCCTTTTCATATGCAGATTCCTATCCTTAACATGGCCTTTTAATTAGCTTGATTATAGTGGTGCTTACTTGTTAGTGCCTCAGTGCTTTAATTTAAGAAACTGACTGTGTGTTCATTATAAATTCCTGTTTTCAAAGATTTATAAATAAAACTGAGCAGCAGCAACCACAACAGAAATGAAAGATAAATTTACTTGGAAAATGTGATGAGAGAAATATCACTTGGGGATATTTCCAAACACTTTCAGCTCAAACTTGGCTTCATCTTGGCACAGTTAAGAATTGTGCATGTTACGGATGAATTCTTCTAGCTTTGAAGTGTAGGTTTTTATAGCATTTCAGTTGTCAGGTGTTCAGAATATGAAACACTTTATTAAGACATAACACCAACATATAGAAACAGTGTAATCAATGTAAGTAAAAAGATGGTCTGAGAACCAGAGCCTGGTGGTTGAGAGAGTTGGAGAAGAGCTGGTGTACTGGCTTGGAAGTAAACTGGCGGGAGAAATGAACCCTGTTCATTTATCTTGAGAGAGATTCCAGGTTAGAGATACAATTGAACAGAAAGATTGCAATAAATGCAATGATGCACAGAGAACTGGCTTGAAACCACAGAGGACGACTGGCACACTGTTGATGGTCAGCAGTCCTATCAAGGATTGGTTGCAGTCCTGGTGAAGCGATGGTCACAGTCTTGTCAAAAGCAGTGGAAGTTCTGGTCCTCCTCTGCATCCATCAATTTGTTGTGATGTTGTTGTCCTAAAAATCTACAGATATATAGCTCAGGTTCAAGCAGGAATGCTCAGTACCTTCCCCAGGGCAGGGAGTTTCATAATGGAATGATGCAATACTGCGAGTCATAGGATACTTGGAAATCCTTGATGGTCCAATCCCTTGCACCTGCCTATTCTGCTGGTGTCATTGAGTCCATTATGGCCCAACAGCAGAGATGACCCCTCAGATGGGCTGGTGTTTCCCCTGAGGGAGTTACCACAGCTGAGTCATAGGTGTGAAGAAAAAGAAACCCTACTGTGCCTTACAGGGTTGCTTCTTTTTACTTACACCTTACCGAGGTGTCTGTTGTGCACAGGGCAGCTCCATCATTAGCAGTTCATTGGAAAAGAAGTAGAGGGGTGTAGAACACTCAGTGTGGTTACACCCACATAGTCCTAAACTGGCACCCTACTCCCGTAACCAGGACAATGGGTAAACACCTTATAATTGCTGTATTTAGGAAAATATTGTTTTGTATTTGAGTATTTGTGGTCTGTTACTCCTGCAGAAATTATTACCAGAAGAGCATTTTAATAAATTCACATACCATAATCTTTCAAACACTCAGGAACATATATATGCACAGTTAATACAGGTGAAGAAAAACCAGGGTTGGCTCAATGGCCAACTGAGTTTGCAGTGACAGCGGAAGAGATTTGAGTGGGAAAAGTGTTTAGAGTTAGGATTGGAAAGAGTGTTAAGAAGTCTCAGAAGGTAAAAATGAGTAAGGAACGCTGGGAGAGATGAGTAAATTTTCAGATTTGTCATGATTTAACCCCATTTGACAACAAAGCCCTTCAGAGATGTTCACTCACCCCAGTGTAATGGGAGAAAGAATCAAAAAGTAAAAGTGTGAGAACTTGTGTGTGGAGATGAAGATAATTTAATGGATAAAAGCTGTGCTTGCAATCTGTAGATGCAAACAAATCAAACCAAACCAAGGTATTCATTCATCACTTCCAATGGGCAGGCAGATACTTGGCCATCTCTCAGAAAGCAGGGCTCCCTTACATATGGTAGTGAATTGGGAAGACACATGCCAGAAATCTTTTATCCACTTTTCCTTCTTCTGCTCACACGTGTTTAGCCCCTGAGAGGAGCCATGCCACCTCCTACACATCAGTCCCCTCTCATCTTTGGACTCTTTTCTGAGAAACAAGAGGAAGCAGGAGCACTAGCCAAGCACATGGCCATGAGGAAAGGGGAGAATTGGAGGAGAGTGCCTCAATGACTGGAGTTTCTTGCTTCTCTAGCTGTCAGGAGAGGAGTTGGTCCTTTGGCTCCCACACCTTGTCTCAACAGTGGCTAGGTAGAGGTAGAGATGAGGTGTTAGGTCAGATCAGCTAAACCTTGTTGGCTCCAGCCCTCTACCCTCAGATCCTGAGCCAGCTCTGCTGAGGTCAGTGAAGGGGTGAAGAGCTATTTGTGTTATATGACTGCATGACTGCAGCTTTAGATATGCAAGTTGGGTAGCTACTTGGTTTCCTCAAAAGCTCATTTTGCAAGACTTCATGGGGAGAGAAGAATCAGACCTTGAAATTTAATGGACCATTCAAGTCACCAGCAAGCTGCCACAGATTGGACAGCTGTGATGGCCTGTACCAGAGGCACAGTGGTTTGCCTCATCACATCATATTCATGTAGCTTTCTAAGACCTTTTTAAAATTATTTTAGGCAAACGTATTATTTAAACAGAGAAACTACTGAATCCATGACACCCAAAGGGAAAACAAGGCTGTTATGCTGAAGAAAAGAAGCTTCATTTTTTTCTTAAGATAAAGATGACTCTTCAGGTGCTGCGACTTTGCAGAGGTGCAATCCAACAACTATTTAGTGTTCATCAACAAATTTCAACAATTGATGAAGTCCATCTGTCAGTGAGGATGCTCCTCCAGGATATTTCTAGGCAGACTCCAGAAGGAAGGCTAACTTCACTAACAGAGAAAGGAGTACTGGTCTTTTCCCTTACCACTAGCAATAACCCCAAACTCCTGAATTTGACTTTTGCAACCAGGCTGAATCTGGATCTGCAGCTGAATATGATTTGATACTTTATATTTTGATAGTGGTATCCTGATTTTCCCTTTTTAGAGAAGTTTTAATGGAGACCTTCAAACTTACTCCCAACCTTGAAAGAACTGGCTACAAAATCAGATTCTAAAGATAAATAATGAAAGAAGTCTTGGAGCCTAATAGACATTGGCTTGGACACGATGAAGGAGGGCTTGAAAACGAAGAAGACAGCATTTGGTAGAATGGCTTGCATCCTCAGCTGCAGTCATGAGGGGTCACATTCTTGTCCCTGCATAAAACAGAGAGGAAAACAGATGAGTAGCCTTTGAGAGTCAATTTGTGCTTTAAAGGTATTATGTACTTCCAGGTGAACTAACATAACATAGCAAATGTAGCTAGCATAAGATTTTGAAGTGCATACCTGCTGAATATTTCATACTAGCCATTCTTCCAGGTTGAACATGTTGTATGCAAGTGGTTACCAAACTGGTTTTTGACAGAAAGGGCAAAATCTCTGTCATGAGTAGTAATCACAAGGAAGCCTCCTGCAGCAAAAGATCCCACTGCTTTCCCAACAACTCTTCTCCTATTTTCTCTCCAGATTTTATCGGCAGTGTGACAGACAAACTAGGCTGCTAATAATTTGTTCTTCCACCCCCTCCTCCTCCTCTCAACTATTTTTAAATGGAGTGTGTAATTTTGCAGTATTGGATGCTTAGTATTATCTATGCATAACATGAATTGTATTTTCAACCTGCGGGAAGACATTCATTTAACTGGCAGGTGTTGTAAGAATTAAAAGAAACAAGGGCAGAGGAAAGAAACAATTGAAGTTATGTACCATAAAGGAAGTAAATAAATTAACTTTTGATTGATGGACAGAAATATGCTGGTTATATGACAGGAATTAAACATTTCCTTCCCCTAATATTTTGCTACATACCTCCTCTGACTTTAAAATTCAGTACAAATAAGCAGGATGTAACCACAAAGCATTCACAAACCTATTTTCTGGGTCAAGATGGTACTAATAAACACTTTTGAATGGAGAATCTGGAGAAGGCATGTGAAAGTGATACCTCCTGTAAGCTAATTTAATGTTTTAAGAGAAGTTTCATGGTGATGTATACTACTAATGCACAGATGAGCATAAAGCTGCAGTGCCTGTGTGGGCACAAGCAAGAAGCAGAGTATTAGAGCCCCAAGACAGAGCACTGCTCTAACCTGGCTGCATCTGCAGAGTGAGGAAGATTGGTATGTCCACTTTTGTCCTGTGAGATCAAGAAACACATAGGAACAGGCCAAATACTCAGCTGCCAGAGCAGGCATTTGCTGACAGGACAGGTTTTTTGGGTGAAAAAAGATGAAGTTACAGTTATAACTTGTATCTATATATTAGGAACAAGTGCAAGGGAGTGGGAACATGGATTTGTTTGAATGCTTTCTCCGTATATACAAGCAAAATGCAAAGCTGAGTATTTAGAACGTCTATGGAAAACCTGAAATACTCTTGAAATTACTAAATATTCACAGCAGCAGAATCTGAACTCATACAGAACACCGCTAATAAGGACAATTGATTCTAAATTATTCTCAGCAAAAGACCAGGAGCTGAGCAAGGAAAGCTTTAATATAAAGGTCTATAAATTGCATAGAGTTGTTTGAAAGGTCTCAGCTGCAAGAAAAAACACTACAACAAATTGTTTACTGCTGAGTTTGCTAAGAGATAAACTTTCCAGATTTTGTAAAGGAAGAGGACAATATCCACCTGCCTTTTCTAATATAAAGCCAAGTTTAGTTTTCATCTGCAAAAACCCCACAGTCTAGACTGACAAACTTGATTTACCCAGTGGCTTTTAAGAGCTGTGTGTGCTGAGACATAAAGATGAGAGGCTGCAAGAGGCTTTGGCAATGCCAAGTGGAGAGTTCAGCAAAGAGCTGGCAGAGGTCTCAAAACGTGGCTGTCTTAGGGTACAGGATGCTGATGCCTTTCTGATAGCAGTTCCAAAGACAAAGCTGGATTACACAAGCAAAGTTCAAAGTGTTAGGTTTACACTGAGATTTTTTTCTGTACTTGGTTGTTGTCTGGCAGAGCATGAAGAAGGTAAGAACAGGATCGCTCTTCCCTTGTTTCCCTGGAATGAAACAGGCTACTGGAGACTGAGGAGATGGTTTGTGAGATGGAACTTTGTATTGGTTTTGAATGGCCTGGTTTTGGTAGCAGTGGGGCCACAAATGTGGCTTTTGTGAGAAGCTGCTGGAAACTTCCAGCTGAGCAAAGAGTCCCTGGTGGCTCCAGAGGTGGATGTGCCACTGGCCAAGGCTGGGACAATTAGAAATGCTGGTAAACACCTCTGTTACAACACACTTAAAAAGAAATCAGAACAAAGGTTGTGGTGTAGTTTTAATTCCAGCCAAAGGAGAGCAGAGAGAAAACATGGGAGTAGAACAACTGTGCAGACACCAAGGTCTGTGGAGAAAGAGAGACAGGAGGAGCTCGAGGCACCAGAGCTGAGGGTGCCCTGCAGTCCATGGCACAGACGACAGCAAAGCAGCTGTGCCCCTGCACCCCTGGAGCACAGCTCCATCTGCAGAGATCCACCTGCAGCTGTGGAGGAGTCCCATGCCAGAAACATTGAATGCCTGAGAGGAGGCTGTCAAGCTGTGGGAGACCTGTGGAGAGAGACCCCCATGCTAGAGGGAGAAGCTCATGGAGAACTGTCACTTATGAGAGACATTATCCCGCTCTGATTTTGTTAGCAGTAAATTCACTTCCTATCTTGAAGTTGATCCTGTTTTGTCCTTGGCCAGCAATCTCTCCTGGTCCTTACTCTCAGCCAATGAACCCTCTGTTAAATTTTCTGTCCTCTCTCCAGTTGCAGAGGGGACCAAGTGAGTGACTTTTGTGGGTGCCTGGCATCCAGCCTGGGTCAGCTGATGTCCCACTTGCAAGATCATTCTCTTAGCCTGAATTTTGGCTAGTGCTGGTAGTCCAGGGTCAGGACTCAAAGGAAGTGGGAAGTGGAGGGACAGGTGATCCATCACAACCCTCAAAGAAATGGCATGAAAATGAGATGGACAAGGTTTAAATTGGATATCAGGAAAAAGATTTTCACCCAGAGGGTGGTTGAGCACTGGGACAGGCTGCTTGGGGAAGTGGTTACAGCATCAAGGCTGACAGACCTCAAGCATTTGGACAGTGCTCTCAGGCACCTGATGTAACTTGGGGCGTTCTGCACAGGACCAAGAATTGGATTTATCTGGATGGGTGCCTCCCAACTCAGCATACCCTATGATCCTATGACTCAGTTAAATTTAGAGGCACCATATTTTTGGACTGGCAAGGCACTTGGGTTGTATCAACTGATGCTTATAGCCAGTTCATGATCATGAACTTCCATAATGATATGTGATTTAAACACTGATATACAACTGAGAAGTGGTAATATTTTGCTAACACTTCACCCTGGACAAAGCTCTCTGCTTATTCAACATGAAAATATGCTTTTACTACCATCTCCTCATATTGTCTTGATTAGAATGAACGACATCCAGAAATAAAAATAATTGTTGAAGATACAGTATGTGATGCATAGAAGTAAGGGATTATAAAAAAAAAAATCCAGGTATTACATCAGCTGTGAGACCTAATGGTACACAAGAGTTAAGCCAATTAAATTATTGCAAATATTGGCCCAAAGAAGTAAATCAATATTTTTACAGCCTCTATCCAGGAGCCATAGATTGTTATCTAGTGAAATGATGAAGTTTTCCAAAATGTCTGTTGTTTTGCTTACAGTAGAAAGGAATAAATTAAATGCAGTGCTTTTAAATAAATGTCCATTATACATAAATCTTGAAGTGAAAAAAACCCAAAACCACTTGATTTATAAAGTACACAGTGCTCCAGACTCAAACCATGCAAAATGGAAAGCCTGTCCAAATGAGTTACAGTAATGACTGCAGTTAGGAGGATTAACTTCTGATGATATGTGTGTAATATGAGAAGGCAAACAGTGGATGCCATTCCTGTAACACAGTACATGAATCCAAGAAATTTTGTACTCTTTCTCCTAGTTGCAGACTAGCAGACCGCAGCAAACCATCTGCCACATCTGCCAGTTTCTACAGCCATAAGAAGTCCTTTTTCTGTTGGTTTTTTTGGGCATATTAAAGAATGGGTGAGGGTATTATGTGAGGAAGGGAGAGTTGATAGCTGTTTATGTTGTCTGGACCTTTGTGTCAGGTTTGTGGGAGCGTAAAGATTTAAGCTCATAAGCCTATTTAGGAGTGGTGGGCTGCTAGAAAAGAGGATGGAGGGGGATTTCAATTTGCCTATTTTTAAATACCTTTTGGGACACATAAACCAGTAAATGTTGTAATTGTCAGCGCTTGATTCATTTGTCTGCAAGGGGTGTTAATAATACATAAATAGAATTAAAGGACAGATGGGTTTAATGTGCTAGCTTCCCAAGCTGAGACTAAGTTTCCCTTGTATTGATGCAGAATTTGTGCTGGTAAATCCAGAAATTTCAAGATGGCTTCTAAACTCATCATTTGCAAATTGAGATGGAGATAAAACTCCAGTTTCCTCAGTGCTTTCTACAAGTTTTTAAGGAACTATCCTTCAGTAGCTGAGAAGCCAGAACAGGTCATGGAAACAGTTGTAAGACTGAACCGGGAAGACTGAGATTCATCCAAGTGCACCACCGGACAGATCACTAGAGGGTTTGGGTCCACAGGAGTTTGTGAAGCTCCATGCAGAAGTCTGGATCTTCACAAGACAGGATGTGACTGGTGACAGACTTGGCAGTGGGGTACTGCAATTCTCTTCTGATATCTGTGTAAGGTGAGTGATAGAGAAATTGAATAACCATAGATATAATAATTGAATAACTTTCACAGGCAGGAAATGCATAAATATAACTCTTCAGAACAAATCTGAAAAGAAAAGACTGGGTCAGAAAACTTGAAAGAACAATCTGCATTACTGGTAATTGGTTATTGGTTTGGTTTTGAAGCTAAACTTTGACCTCTCAGAAAGAAAACTTGAGAAGAAAATACAGCTAATGAGGACATAGTAGGACAAAAGAAGAATACAAAAACCAGTGCTATGCTACCCCTTGAGATGGACTGCATGGAGATGAATATGATAGTTCAACCAAGTTATTTACAAAATGCAAATAAAATACTGTGTGCAGTTAAGTGACAAGAAATAATCAAAGATACAGAAAGCCCTCCTCTGGGAAACTGAGAGGATTAGATTTGTTTGCCTTGCAGAGGAGATTAATTACTGTTACTGAACATAATAAATGCAAAAGAGGAAGTAGATGAGAAAACTATGTTTGCCAACTCTTACAGCAAAAGAATAAAATGACATCTAGTGAAAAAAAAAGCAAGAAGTGTAAGACTAATTGCAGGATATCTTTAATGATAACGTGAAATTAGCCTCTTGAATTGATTGCCACAATATGTGAGCTCAGTAAAGTTTGGAAAGGAGAATGTATATGGCTAATGAGGCTCTTTGCAGTCAGAATAGTGCAAACTGAGAATAACGGGAGATATAAACCAAGGACATAATGGATAACTAGGACATTACAAATATAGTCAATCATGACTAGCATTTCTTTTATCTTCCTGAATACCAGACAGTGCTTCCAGTTCTTCAAGTAGGCAGTAAAGTGCAAATCACAGTGCTGTGTTCTATAAGAAGAGGCAATGTCTGTCCTGGAGCCTGTATAAAGGATATACAAACATTGGTGCACTGGAGAGTCCAAGGCACTTTGAAAGCCAAAAGACATTTTGCTAGTGAATGCTAGATGTCAGGCAGCTGTCACAAATCAAGTTTGCACCCCTAGACTAAAACAGTGACAGCAAACAAAGTTTGTCAGGTGGCTTTATCTCAGCCTTTCTTCTTGTCTGTTACTCAGTTGAAAGGCAGACACTCCACTGTGTTATCCAGGCAGCTGGTGTTGACAAGACAAAAATCAGACATGTACTAAAATCACTAACTACCTCTCTTATTTAGGAATGAACACTCTGGGATCAGTCATATATGCAAAATGTAAGTATAGTGATGAAATTGTTCTAGTTTTTGAAAAACAATCAACTCCCCCAACTTCTTCACTGTGAACTGTAATTTAAAAAACCTTCTCACTAAGGATTTCAATTCTCTTTGAAAAAAGTCAGATTTTGAGCTCAGTCAAAAACACATGCAAAGCATCTCTATTGAGAAAATACAAAGTTAATTGCTGAATTTTAAAATATATGTTATATCAAATTGTTTAAGAGGATAGAATAAAAGGAGGAAATGTTATTTTAGTTCACAGAAACCAAATAGTTTCCATTGTTGTGGTGTATAAGAACCTCACACTTCACTAATAATTGTTCCTCATGACAATTGACATTGTAGAAGTAAGAAGGATGAATTGAAATTCAGTACCTAACTTTAAGGATAGAATTTAATGAAGAGTGTAAAACAACCATTATTTGACATTATTGATAGAAATGGGTCAAATTCAGTGCTGTTGGTGACCAAAATAAAGTCTAAAATTTGCCAATTCATTTGTCTCAAATTTTTTTTTATTTCTACGATGTCTGATAGTGTTCCCCAAATTCTATCTAAATGGTTAAGAACCATATTGTGCATTTTGTGTGCTCTTTTACTTGTGAATCAAATGCAACAAAATGCCTGGGATCTATGACAGCAGGACAAAGACATTTCCTAGCATCAGGGCAAGAAATTAAAAAGGAAATGTCAAGAAGTTTTGAGAATTATTACAATGTTTTCTGCACAATAGGAGCACTAATATAAGAGAAGAATTATTTTTTATGTTTGAATTATTATTATTGCAGCTTTTAGGGGGTTTTGTTTACAAGTTTAGTTGGTTTTTTTTATAAATACAGAAAATTTAACATGGTAAGAGCCAGGGCAGCATGAAGATTGTTGTTGAGATAGGCAAAGAAATAATCTTTCTTTGCTGCAATTCAGGAAATGCTCATAGAGAGAGTCAAATTAATGTGCTGTACGTTTCCATAATTCTCTGTTAACATTTTTAACCTCACTGGCTGCATTTTTTCACTCTAGAGAATATGTATTTTTTCCTCACCTGCCATATGAAGGATCTATACATGAATAGTAGACAGGCTACCAAAATATATATATCTACAAAGTCTGGTATATAGTATAAAGCAAATAAACTAAAAAAAAGAAGACTTTTAAAAATAAATAATTAATCTTTAATAATTTTCTAGCATAGGTTGATAAAATGTCTTTTTTTTGCATATTAACACACAAGTTTACATGAAAATTAAACAAATCACCATCTAGAATATATAATGAAGATTTTTTTTAAACATTGCAATGATTTTTTTAAAATATAAAAATTTTTTGGCAGAAATTAATGACCAAATTCCATAGTATTAAGAGAAAAGACAACTGGTCACAAGCAAAATACAGTAAGAAAAGGTTTTCAGAAAGAAACACAATGGTGTTTTTTGAAAAGTGGTTTTGTATAGGTACCTAAATAGGAATTTTTTGGAAATATTGTTCACACTGCTGTTCACACTAAAGATGCATCCTTATTCCACATGACCAGGGGTGTTTTTGCATTTGCTGTATCAGGAGGAAAATGTCCTGGACAGATCACAGGGGAGTGTCTTTTCGGGTTGGCTTGGGAGATGGAGAGGATCTCAGCTGGTTTTGGCCTGGTATATGAGAGCAACTCTTATTTCTTGCCTTCTGCCTGAAAAGGCTCAGCTGGTGATAGAACACCATGTTCTAAATCTCAAACAATTATGTACTGATAGTGGAGTTTGATCTTGCACACAACAGTCCAAAAGATGAACTGTTTCCCAAAAAAATTGGAAAGGTTATTCTACTTCATTAGTTTTCCATGTAAGGTGTTGGGATGGTTCTGGCCACTCTTATTCAACTGCTAGCCATTAAGGCACAGGAGGAATGACTGGTACATGCTTCACAGACATCAGGTTTTTCCAGCACATTAATGCTGTAGTTGGCCTCCTTGGGAAATCAGGGAGCCTGAGTCTATCCATGTGAAACAGAAATATGAAGCACATTTGACAACAGATATGGAAAACAACTTCAGTTTCAGAAGTAAAAGGGGATTTCTCTTGGATGTATTGAAAATCAGAGACAGATGTCTATCCCCAGTCCAGGAATGGGAGATCTCTCGGAATGTGCTCCCTTTGTAGCATATGTCCACCACTGGCCTGATTAGGTAAGATCTAACATACAGTGGGATGAAATCTCTTCAGACTTTTGCAGACAGAGGTTTATCGAGCATTTTTAAGAGGTTCTGGGGGCATGATATATGACAGAAGCCAAATTCAGAATGCCTGCAAGAAACTGCCCCAGGACCGTGTTCTGTGCATACTTGGCCATTAGACTCAGAAATGCCAAAATCCTTCAAATGGTATGAAGACCTGTTTGAAGACGGGTTGTGTGAAGTGGTTCACAAAAGAGAAGGGAAACCACTCCATCTAAGAAGTAGCAACCATCACAAAGTCTTTTAAGTCTTTTCTGAGGAGCCTGAAGGCCAAGCAGAGCCTGAATAAGAAAGCTTTGTACTAATAATGATCAGGCTTGTAATGAACTAGAGTTATTGCCTGTGTAATAGTTGAATCAACAGGGCAAAAAAAAAAAGCAACTTGAAATCTGAGTATATAACCAGTTTTGTTTTCAGAAGCAATGAAATGATTTCATAAATGGTAATGACCTTGAACTTGAAAAGATGCAGTTTGTAGGACCAGGATAAGAAATGGGATGAGTATTTTCTTGAAAAAGATTTTATAGACAGGTAAATGTATGTGGGGAAAATCCATGTCTCTAAGCATGTTCACGGTGACAGGATTTAAAGAGCAGAGCAATGAGCAGTGTTTGGTCCTTTGCTATGTCCTTCAAAGGGGGAATATTGTTACACAAGGCTGCTTTTTAATGTGGAGGATGAGGATCTCAGTGACGAGGTGAAGCAACTGAATGCAGGTTTCCTCTAACTGAATCTCAAGGCAGCACTGCAAGGTGCTCTCAGATGGGATAAACGGGTAAGTGCTTCATTTGAACTTGCTCCCCAAAGGTCTGTGCTCCTCAAAAGCCAGGCCTTCCACTGCACTGGATCAGACTTTGGGCTACTACTTTTGTCTGCTACCAAGTCTGGAATGTCCCTCCCCTGGAGTGACTGAGTTTGTACACACCATAGGAATACAGACAGGGAACACACAAAATTTGTGGTGCCGCTCCCAGTTTGCTTTTCATGAGATGAGCCTATAGCTTTGTGTACCATAGAGGTGCCATCTGAACGATTTAAAACCATTCATTAAATTTTACAGTTTCATAAGTACTTTTCCCTTCAGTTTCCAAAACCAACAGGAAAATAGCTGTAATTTTTTTATAACCTTAACCACTGTATGGTCCTTTTCTAGAGAATCATTGAGTTCAAGCTAGAACTCATTCTGTCATTTCTTGAAAACAAAACCAGAAACTACTATAAATATTTTACCAGAGTCATGCATTTGCATAGCATAGCAAAACATTGTCAGCAAGACAAAAATTATTTTAAATTAAATGTCATGATTCAAAGATCTCCCTAGCTTATTACTAAGTTGTGAAATTGGAAAGAAGCAATGTCTTAGGTAACAACACAGTTAATAAAACACTTGATTATTGATGCTAATTGATGACAAATATTCCATGGCACCCATACTACTTCTACTGCAACTGGTTCCAGAAATAATTCCAGCATTACCAGTGCTCTAATATATCTCCTTCTCTACCTTCATTAAAAGGGCTCCCAAGCCTTATGGCTGGAAAATCTTCACAGGAATTTCATTTACATGGCAGAACTTTATCCCTAGAAACTGCTGTGATTTAGCTGTGGTGCAGTGTAGTCATATATGAGGGCAAAGCATGCTGCCTGGAGCCGTATTTAATGTGTCTCAGAAGTCTGCAATGTTTGGCTGTGCAAACAAAATGGTATTTTAAGAAATGTTTGGTTTTTTTGGCAATACATACAGGCATATTTGTACATATGTGAGTAAATTATTTTAAAATCTGGTTTAAAATATTTTAAAATTTAAAAAGTCACTAAAATTTTGGAAGTCAGTACTTGAGTATCATGGTATGCCAGTATGTCTGTGCAGTGTTTTGTAATTTGTCTTGAAACAGGATATATCCTCTAATTGCATAATTGTCCTGGTTTAGTGCAAATTTTTGGAGGAAACTTCTGAAGTGGTCTCTTTCAGAAAGCAAGTTCAGTAGATCTCTCCCCCATCCAGTTCAGGAGGTAAACCTTCTCCAAGAAAAGTGGACAAAAACTGTTTATTTAACAAGCAAAGTATTCATTTTTTGTATATATACAAATACGAGAAAATGAGTAATATTAAACAATGGATTCTCTCACTGTTTTGAAGAGATGGCAAATTCAGAGAGACAGAGTCCATTTCATGGGGTGTAGCTTGGCTTGATCAATTTCTTATCAGTCCCTCCTGGAAAATGCCGTGTCTGGGTCCCAGTGGGCCACAGGCGTGAGCTCCCAGTGTTTTATCTGGGTTTTCAGTCCAGAGCAGGCTTGAACAGCTCCAGGAAAAAAACCCCACAGTCTTGGGAAAACATTCCTCACCATAGCTAATGAGGAAAACCAGTCAAAATGCAAAGGAAAAAGCTCCCTGTCTCTCTCTCTCGCTGTTCATGCTGCAGACAGCACGCCCTGAGAGATAGATGAAGCTTTTATTGCTATGTTTTTGAATAAAGCCACAAAACATTTCCACTGCTTTTCCTCTTCCCCCACTTCACTCTCAGATCTAGTTTTAGAAGTGCAAAGCTTATTTCTGGACTAAACAGATGAATGGGGATACAATTCAGCATCATAAAGTCACCCCAGGACAATAATGGTATGTGTAAATTTTAGTGCTTACTGGCCTGTATTCCCTAATCTCCCCATGAATTCCTTGTGAAATTTCTCTGCTTTCCTCCTCTTCTGAATCTTTATTCTTTTCAGATAACCATATGTTGCCAAATAAATGCCAGTTCCAGTGTGGATTTTGGAAATGTTGAGACAAGAGGAGCAGATTTCTTTTGGGGAATTCAGAAAGCATAAACTAAACATTTGCTCATACAGTCCGAGACTTTACTTAATCTAACAGCAGGGACAATGAGATAAGACCCACAAGTCTGCTCTCTGTTCATATGACATACCTCTGAATACTGCATTTTCAGATGTACTTCTTGGTATGGTAGCCTAGCTTTCCCATAGTGTAATGTTCTTAGCAAATCAAATTCCTTTGCAAATACTTCTGCTAGTTTATTTGTCCTTATAGACTAATTATCCTGCATTGTCAGAAAAATATTCATAGTGATAGAAGGCTGTAAGTATCTCAATTGGCACCTTTTTGAAGTTAGAAAAGCTTCGTAGAGAAAAATGTAGGTCTAATCCTGTCCCACTTGAAAGCTCAAGAAAGCTTAAGAATGCTCTGTGCTTGCTTGCTCCCTCCTGGGGCCTTCTGTTTATTCTTATTTATATTTTGATATAAAAATTAGGTTGCATGAGAGATTTTTACAAGTGTTCAACCAAGATACAGTTTTTTAAAAATCCCACCAAAGTGAGGGACAAAATGAATGCTGCAATTGAATGTTAAATTTTGTGGTTTAGCTTACAAGTGTTGAATTCCATATCTCAGACATGAGTACAATGAGCAGGCATGAGATCCAAATGAGTCCATTCATGAGGTACTGAAATAGAGTTGAAGAAAAATATATAGCAGCATAAAGAAGAAGGGCACAGGGAAAAGCAAACAAGAGAGTTTGTAAAGATGGTTTGCTTTAACGTGAATGAGGGATAGTAATATTGACTGTAAACTCTTCTTTGCCTTATAAAAATGCCACAGAGTCTGTATCTAAATTTATTCCATGATTGGAAAAAGCCTAATCTCAGATAATTTGGTCTAGGCAGCTTGGATCTGATGAATAACAAAGCCTGGAGACCATGGGCATTAATCACTTGTTGTGTACCACAGCAGTTTGGTGATGCCATGATTTCATGATCCTCAGCCTGAGTTTCTGTTGGTTCTTCGCCTAAATAAACTAGGTTTTGTGAACTACAAGTCCTCTCCTCTCAGTTACAATACGGTCATTTTAAATTCTGTAAGTAGCTTTTGATCTCAGTTCCTCATCTCAGTCAAAGGCTAGCCCCAGCACTTCAGTACCTGATCTCTTGCCTTCAGAAGCACAGTGATGGGGCACTCATTTATATCAGTGCAGAAGGAAAAATGCCAGCTACCGAGTTATGCTGAGGTTTTTTCAGCCATCTCGAGGTTTCAACTGGTATTTCCATTTCAATAGTGAGCACACACTATTCTACAGATCTTGAAAACTGGGGAAAGCACAAATCTCAGCCAAATGTTTGCTACTCCCCCCAGCTGGACCTTGAATTTAAATAAGATGAGAAGCAAGCTATAAACTTTGCAATGGTTGATTTACAACAGAGGATAACAATGAGTCATGAATCAGAGACTGTTTTAATTGATTTTGCATACATCATAAACTACAGAAAAACTGATTAAATGGCTTGTAGAAAGCTTTATGAGTGATTTCCTTTCCAGAGTTGTTCAAGTCTTTATTCGGGGGCACACAAATATACAAAAGTCCACAGGAGATTGTTTTTTAAATTAAAAAATAAAAACAGTATTGGATGTCTTACAGATAGCAGGTATCTTAAAAGTCATCCTGGGTGCAATGTAAGGGAATGTGAAAACTAGAGAAACCCATTAATTCTGGCACAGAGAATTCTGGCACAGAGAATTCTGGCAGAGGAAATCTTAGATAGTATTGAAATTAATTTCAGTTTCTTGCTATTAAGATATCCAAGCACACTTGAATATGTCATTTTTATGACTTTCCCTTCAATCATTTTGATTTCTCCTGGATATTTCCTGTTTCATTTCCCCTCTGACCCCAGGACAGGTGTATGAGCCCAATGCAATTAAAGAAGAGTAAAGATACATATCTGAACTCAGTTGGGGCTTTAATAGCACTTGGAAGCTAGTGGCAGCTGATGCCTCTACCACTTACAGGGTGCAACAAAGCTGAAAACCAGTCTGATTCAAGGGAAAATTAAAGTTTCACACAATACTACAAAATATTCTTCAAAAAGGATGTTCTTCTGGATCTTGTCTTCCCACTAAGAAGAGGAGAGTTTCTATCTCGTCCCCAGCTGAGGGTCTGGATCCATGGGTTTATCAATTTTGAGTACATCTGCTCCTGGTAATTACTATTTTGTTATTTAATTTTGTGAGAGAATAATCCTTTGCTTCAGCTGTATTTTAGTTGTGTTGTATGACACTGCTTAAAAACATGTTAAATCGCAGAGCACATATCACAAGATTATGAAACTGGAAGGAATATCCTGAGATATCACAGTCTATTTCTGCCTGCACTATGTGCAAAGCTTGCTATCTAGAAATGTTATCAGCTGTACCTTAAAAACATATTTCTTATGTTACTGTACATCTTGTGTCAGAAGACTGCTTTCAAATCACAACCTGAAAATTTTCAAACTCTCTTGTATTTCCCAATCTAAAATATATTCTTGATTATTTCATTTCCAAAAGTTGTTGTAACATTATAATTCGTTTTTTCTCTTAAGGATGTTTTCCAGAGAGATTGAGATTGTGCAACTGGGGTTTATGTTTTGATTTGCTGGAGTCTTTCAAGAAAGTATGATGGTGGGCAGGACACTGTCTCAGCAGACACCTACGAGTCCTGTAAAAAGGTGAACAGCTTGCAGAGGTGAGAGGAAGCCACTGCAGGACACAGGAAGCTCAGCCCCTTTTCACTGTGATTGGTAGAAGCCTGTCAGCATATCTCCATTAAACTTCAGTTGCTGCTTTTTGACCACATGCCAGCAAGAAGGAATATAAAGCATATACAGGGGGCTGCAAGGTACTGCTGGGAGAGCTGGGCCATGGGAGGGGAAAGCAGGGGTGAGGAGGCAGGAGAAGGTAGGCATTGCAGAAGGAGCCTCATCAGATGTGATAGGAGGGAAAATTGAGGGAATATAGCAAGTGTGATAGTGGGGACTGTGAAAAGGAAATGGGAGAAAACAAACCTACAGGAAATGGATCCTTTGAATAGGTCCTTTAATCTTGGGGAAAGTATGCATCTTGAGCAGTTTTCCAAGATTACCTGATCAATACAAGCAATCATGTCTATCCCTAACTTTCATCCCTCTAGGCTCAATACAGAATGCCTTATTTTATAATTGTTTTTTGGCAATTATGAGACTTATTTATGGTGCACTTCCATGTGTTTTATGGTGCAGCAGGGGAGGTGGCAAATTACCCTCCTTTGAAGGTAGCATTGTGCTTTGGAGGTATCTTGGGCTGGGAAAAAGAGCAGCCTCAAGTCAAGCAGGGATATCTCAATAGCAGGGATATATTTGAGATATACAGTTGACACAAAAAAACCCGAGGGAAAATTATGTGTAACAAGGGCTTACCCATAATTTCCTTATATTATTGATTAGTATGTGCACCCAACAAAATACCTGTGGCAGAATTCTCATCCTCAGATGAGGTCCCTGTGTCCTGGATATGTCCAAATGTTCCCTTGCAGACCCCTTCTTTGTGGTCCAATTAACATTCCTGTTTTCTGCTATGAAAACTGCTTTTTTCCTATTTCTTCCTCGTGCTTTGTGTCAGTCTCAAAAGAGTTCCTTAGCTGCTCTGGCTGGAATTGCTTATGAGAAATTACCAGAGGACCCACCAAAAACCAAAACAGGTTACTGTTTCAGCAGTCTCGTTGATCTGGTGGAAATGCTATCCTCAATAGTTTTGGGCTAAAACTGTACAGTCACAACCATGATTACTTTTCTGATATTATGTATTTAATTCTTATTCTAGGCATAAGATTTTATTCAGCGTTATAACAGCTTTTTACAGTAAAACCTTATAGTAAATATTCAGCACAAAGCAAGTGAAGGTGCCTCAGCTGAATTTGTCTATCTGTTTAACTAAATTTCATGTGATTCCTCTCAATTGATAGGTGAAAGTCATCTTTAGTATTGCTGAAATGAAAACTCCAACATATCAAAGTGGCTTCCTTTAAAGTTTTCTTTCCTACAGTGAAAGAGATTAGCATTAGTTTGCATTAATTTAAAATCATCATCAAATATCTTTTCCTACAAAGATGACATAATCAAAGCTAATATTTAGTCTTATTCTTCATTGAATATAACAGTGTTCTAAGGGCCAAGTTTGTGTCAAAATCTATTAAGTAAATACAAATACAAAAAAAAAGCCCTAGCAAAAAGAGGAGAAAACAATGAAGTCAGCCTTGGAAAATGTTAACCCAAATAGTTAATCTGCTCTAGCCGATCAAAATTCACTCAGTAGGTTTGTCAGAGATGACTATTTGCACAAATGAAGGGACCATGTTTGCAAGTGGATACAGGTACCCTTTCTCTTGGGCTAAATACCAAATCTGGCAATTTAATTAAATAATTTTTCTCCTGAACTCAAAAAGCCTGGTTTAGTTTGATTACACATATGAGACCAGTTATCCAAGGACTTTGAACTCAGACCTGAAAATGAAATTAAGCCAGTTAGAGAGATTCTCACTGAAATAGATAAGCATGTCTCTGGCACGGCAGGCCTCTTCTCAACCCAGCAACAAAAGAGCACTTAAGGGAATATGGAATGTTCTGCACGGCATGATTTAACAACACAATCCCTATTAACTTTAATGAGAGTTGCACAATTAAATCTTCACACAATGTGCTAAAAATTACTCTTTCAATTTAATGTATAAACTAATAGGTCAACATTAAAATGTGAAAGGATAGGGTAGATGAATGATCTTTTGGAAAAAAACAAGCCTTAGGTTGATAGGACATGTAAGAAGAGGGGACAAGTTAAGTATATAGTATAAATCTTGACCTGGGCGTTAGAATGAGAATTGTATTGTATATATAATGTGAGTCTTGCAACAAGAAGTATGAAAGGTTTGTATTCCTCACTGTGAACCAGGTAAATAACTAGGATGTCTCAATTTCAACAGCTTGTGTAGAAAGATATCTAATGAGGGCTTTAATCATGCTTCCACCAATTAAAAATACAATACACCAACTCTAAGAAACTTAGAAGTCCTCTTTATGTACAGTCAACAAGCTTCACACTATAGCAAAAAACAAGGGAACTTCTTTTCCTCCTTGTTTGTTTTTTTTTTTTTTTAGACAAATTGTAGAGGAGGAGTGAATTTCCATAGTGATAAATCATCATTAAGAATTTTGTGTACTGCTCTCAAATAAAGTAGGAAGCCAAAACAGGCTATGGATCACTAGTAATTTTGACTCAAAAGGCAATATTCTGTCTTACCAATCAATTACTACATTCTGTGAAAACCTTTAACTCCCAATTGGGCTTCAAGTACAGGGAGTAATTACGCTCTGATGTCTTGTCTAATTTAGGTCTATCCTATATGTATTTATATATCAGACTCTGAGTGTGTATTGAAAGTAAAAATATATCGTATTTATAGACAAACTGTATTTTTATGTATACAACAACATCCCTGGAC
Source organism: Setophaga petechia (assembly GCA_024362935.1). Classification (NCBI taxonomy): domain Eukaryota; kingdom Metazoa; phylum Chordata; class Aves; order Passeriformes; family Parulidae; genus Setophaga; species Setophaga petechia. The sequence goes on along the minus strand of JANCRA010000004.1, from coordinate 7,605,580 downwards.
AACAATGAGGCTTTACTGGTACATTTATTCATGGTCAAACTTAACATCCAAATCCTTTTCTCCTGAAGCTGTAAGTGTTTGGAGAACAATGACAAAACTGCCTATATAATTGAAGGTCTAACACATTTTTTCCCACAAAGTTTGAGCTCATTCACTATCAAGAAATTTGTGAAAGAAAATTTAACACTCCTCCAGTTCTTCAGCGTCCTTAAAATTTGACCGCACTTCATGGGATTATATGAAGGTGTGAAGTCCTGCCCATTCTTCTCAAAATTAGAGCTGAATCGGGAGGTAGAGAAATCCTAGAAGTTAAGGGCTTAGACATGATCTTCATGAGATCATCATGAGGGAAGTACCTGTACCTTCACACTTAGTATTCTAAAGATTCTGAAGATTACATTTGTTCTCTGTTTCCTCTCCTGACCATCACTCCTGATAGTCTTTCTATTTCATAATTATCCTTCCCAGAAACAGACATCTTGTGGACCTGTGAGAAAACAGTGCTGCTTTTTCAGAGATGGAATATGTTCAAAGTAGCATTCTTGTATGGAGTGTACATTTTACTGTCTTGGTAAGCTGAAAGTCAACAGATAAATACTCCTCCCTGGTGTATGAAGTGGAGTGGAACCTGAATGTCACCTAATGCAATGGAATTTTCTGGATGCCTGTATCAAGATAACCCTTTCCAGCAGCCTCAGCTGTCACTTAAGCACTTCAGCTTGCAATTGGTGCTAAATGAGGCCAAGAAGTGATTAGCAGGCATCAGATATGGATGGTTTTACTGAATTAATGATCTCCTGCAAACTTCTTAAGATGACATATAGCAAGTAAAAGCTGCCACTCTCTCAGTGTGAATCTCTCGCACTAGGATAGAGGAAATAGTGCCTGATTTTTTTCAGTACTGATTTTTCCCTAAGTACTCCAACTTTTGCAATAGAGAACATTATTATATTATGAGTCTAAGTGGGGAGAGGTGGCCAAGAATCAGACAGCAGAGGTGATCTTAAGGAAAAAAATAAAGTAATATTAACAAATTACTTTAAAATAAAAAATGGGGCCACTGCAGATGTCTGATGAGAACTGTGGACAGAATCAGTACAAAGGATTTTTCCAGAACATTTTCTGATGCCAAATATAAATAAGTAACAGACAAACTGAATGCCAAAAATGCATAATTGATTTATTTCAGAAGAGGATTTGGGATTCTGAGATGACTGTACATTTATTTGTGATGGGAAAATTGATATACGAACTGGAATGGAAAGCAAGAATTTTAAGTGAGATTTAAAACTTAAATAATAGAAAAGCTTTTTATTAACTTTGTCTGATAACTTTTGTGCTACAAATATGAGTTCTGAAATGGATTGATAACACCCTCTTGTGCTCTGAAGCTCTTGCTGCTGGACTAAATCATTATCCTTTGGGAATGAAGTCAAAGCTCAGGTGAAAAATCAGGTGCAGAACCTGAGCTGCCAACTGCCAACTGACAAGCCACAAGACTCTTACGATACTGGGAATCGCATCTCTAGCTGGAAAGGTCTAGAAGCCCAATTTAAAAAAATGCCTATTCAGAGGAAGACTGTGGATATTGCTTCTCCTGAATGGATCACTCAGGATAGAGTTCAATGAAATGCTCAGTTGTGAAAGAAAACTATACCCTCTAAAAATGTATCTGTAGGACACGTCTCATGCCTCCCAGCCTTTACCATTGACATTCATAAAAGACACAGAGGCCAATTAGAAGCTGCTGATAAAACATAGTATAGGCTATATTAAAAAAAGACCAACTTTAATTTGAGAATTATTTGGTTGGTTCTTTGGTTGGGCTTTTTCATTACACGAGAACTGGTATGAGGAACCACTTTGAATTAAGAACTGTTTGGATTTTCTTGTCATGACTAAGTGGCTGATGGTACAACTTCGACAAAGCTGCAGAGAAGAAGTTTTATTTAATATTTTGTGTCTCCTCAGGCTCGTGGTTTTAGATAATCCTTCAAACCTGGTGATTTTGTGATTATGTTAATTCTGAAAGACCCTGAGATTCGACTAGATCTTGCATTATAAACTACGTATATGCGCTGTATACCTATCAATATTCTAAATTGATGTAGAAAATATAGCTGAAGAATTAATCTTTAATCTAATGTTACTGAACTATTTTAATCAAGCTTCCCTAAACGCAACAATATAGATATAATTGCCTTTTGGGCTGCATGTCACTTCTGCCTCTTTCTCCCGTGGTACCAAGAAGAGGATACAATGTTCACGGTGTATCCCAGTCTTGCAACTGTTGCTGACATAGGGTTAAGACTGCTGATGAGATTCCGAGCAAGTCTGTGTCCTAATATCCTCTCCAAGCCCGCTAGAATTTGGAACAGAAGCAACAACACAGAACCAAAAATCTAATGGTATTTTACTGGCAGACTATTGCCACTTACGTATTTGGAATAAACAATCATGTTCTGCAGCAGTGCCTTCCCAGACAATTCACCATCTGTGCCAAGACAGTGTGGTGCTTGGAGAATGGCTCCCTGCGCCTGGCCACGCATGCACACACATGCCCACGCTCTTGCATTCCCTCCTGAAATGCTGTGTCCTGTTGCTCTCCTCCACTACATGGAGCAAAGATCACTGTGATCTAGCCGTGCAGACACTTGCACCAGAATCAGAATCACCAAAATCAGTCATTCAGGTGAACTCTGTAGTGGAGATGCAGATCCTGCCTTGTTGCGATCCTGCCTTGGGCTATGAATGCCCCATCTGACAGCTCAGAAGGGTTTTTTAAAAAACCAAAACATTACTGATTTTTTTTTTATCCCAGAAAGTCTTTCTATTTCCAGTTTTGTGCTGTGGCCTTCGCAACAGATTTGTGTAAAAGCCTACTTGTGAGGATGCATATTTCATGAAGGAAACCCAAGTAAGTAATCTATTTTCCCACTGAAGCCATCTTTACTGAAATACCTTTGAGCTGGCCACAAATCTGTTGCAAAACAGTGCAAGTTATCTATTTCTTTAATAAATGAAGCATTTATAAAGATTTCCATAGAACATTTTTCTTAATCTTTTATCATATTCTTCTTAGCAAGTAACTCACTGGGGCTGTTTCTCAGCTATAGAATGGATCTCTCTCACATTTCATGTAGGGTTATTAAGACCATTACTTTTCTTAGACATTGGTTTATTGATGTCCTAAAGGCTTCTCCTCAACACATCTTCTCAATTCAAGTAGATCTGTCTTTTGCACAGCCTAAAAATGTTTTAGGACTTAATGTTGTCTGCTGCTTTTGCCACAGTATTTCTGATCCAGTCACCTATTTATTTTTCCATTGGGGAAGAAGTATTTTGAAAGTGTCCTGGGTTGAAGAACTAAATCTTCACCAATGTACATAATTTTTTTTAGTATAAAATTTCACTGTGTGATTCACAATTGCTTCATATTTTTCAGGTTAGACTAAGTAAACTTGATATTTGTTACCATTACAGGGTTGACAACAGTAGAGAAAAAAAAACCCCTGTAAATCAGTTCCTGTACAATTTTCTATTCAGACCCTTAATCTTGAATAGCACTAACTGCTTTTTGTCTTGCTATTCTGGTTTCTCTTGAGGAGACATTTGCAATCACACTGAAATTGAGCTGAACTATCTATATCCATTAATGATTAAGGGAGATAAACCTGCGCCGAATTCAATCTAAAATCAGCATAACTGAGTACTAGGGAAGTCTCCTGCTGCAAGGCAGCTGATGATTGCATCACCTTTTCTGAAATACCTTTTCTGGGTGAACTAATCTGATAATTTAGATGGCAAATAATTGGAATAAAATAGTTGAAAGAGAGATAACGTTAAAAGTTAATGAGAAACGTGTAAGGTACTACAAACTTACTTTTTACAGAAAGACCTTTAAAAGAAATATGCCACTGCTGTCAAAATAAATAGCTATATACAACAATTAGGAGGAAAAAAGAAATACTAAAAGTAATTCTGGAATGAAATACATCTTTTTGCATACTGTTGTTGACAAATCTATTGCTGACAGTCCTACAGCTTTTCCTCTGAAATAATAATCTGCTGGTATAGCAACCACAAATATTATTGACAATAAAAAATTGTTTGTAGATTGATATGCTGCACTGAAGAAGTCTGCTGATAATAAAGGTTTATTCCTTGCAGAAGGGAACATTTTCTCCTAGCAATATTATATATTTTTGAAAAGTTATCAGTTTAAGAAAGCATTTAAGAGATCCTAAGAAACATTTAAGATCTTCTTGTTTTATAAGAAGTAATAAAATATCTATTATCTCTATTCAGAGGGCAACATTCTGTAACCAGCCAGTTTTATAGACAAGGGAACTTCATCATTATGATCATCTTTTAAGAACAAATATTTCAGCTTCCTGACTTCCAACAGTTCACCACATTTTCCTTCCCTAACTTCTCTCATAATTCTTGCCAGTTGTACTGACTAACCTTTATGCTTTTCCTTTGTGCTGGTAATGAAATCTCTGAATATCTGGGATGCTGGATTCAGCTTCCAGAAACTGGAAAGATCTTGTAGGAAGAAGAAAAGTCATGTCAAGATCGAAACAAAGTCACCAAGGATGCAGATGACAGAATTCAACTGGCCAACAACTGAAGCCATTTTTTAAGAACAAGACATGCAGGAGCAAAGTGACACCTGCCCAATAGGAAGTCGAGATTGATGCTGAGAAGGAAACGAAAACAAGTAGCAAAGGTTGTATTGACCTCTGGGGAAAAAAAGCTAACAATATGGAGGAGTGTAGCTACAAGGATGGTGAGGTACACGTTATGAAGTGTATACATATGGTCCCAAGATCAAGTGTATATTTTGCAGCAGTTTTCAGAAAATGCAGCAGTCTCGTGATGACAAAGTAGGCTGGTAAATGTAAATGAGGGTATGGCATTGCATTTTATCTTAGCTTAGAGAAGGAACCAAAACGTAAAAGAGATTATGCTTTGAGAGTTTTGGATTTTAAAAAGGCTCGTGCTTGAATCACAGGCACAGAAAAAGGTGTTTACAAGAGCCTACTGAGAAGAGTGAAACAATATTTGATTGCGAAGTGGCAGTGTTCCTGGCTGTATTACAGGAGAGAAAAAATATTAGAGAAAAGTGATCCAAATAGCTGCTATTCTTCTAGCCTGATCTGAATAATTTGTTAAAGCATTATGATATACTGAGAAGAATAATGGTTAAAGATTCATAAAATAACGTAAAATACATATCGGTTATCAAAGACAGACTGTCTCAACATTCATCTTTCATAACAAAATGAAAGATTTTTCAGAGAAAAGCAACGTCACTCTGAGACAGTAAGATTCTGATATGAAGTCACATAGAAATTATTAGTCAAACTAGAGGAAACAGAGGTGAGAACTCAATAAAAAGAAAAGGGTCTTGCTGTGAAGTAAAGCAAATTATCCTAAATTAGGCTCTAAGCTGCTTTGGTTTGGCTGTTTCTTGTACCAGAGCTAACTCACAATTTGAATTTACACACTTGCCTGCAGGATGCAGTCAGGTAAAATGTTCCCAAAGGTGGCAGCCTATTTGGTTTAGTAAGGCAAAAGCTAGAAGCATACAGGTAAATGCACCAGGGTAGCAAGGGTGGATAGGGAAATATTAGCAAAGAACCCATGAGAATGAACATGGCTAGATATCAACTGGTCTGTAAATATTTCTAACTGGGATACTAGTCAAACCCCCATGACAAAATGCTAGTTTATTTTAGAATAGGATAGGGTTGTGTGGGGGAGATTATCTCATTTCTTTTATCTGCTACTATATGTGCCAAACAGTTTCTTACACCATCAAGCCACAGCCTTTAAATTATGTCACAACAGACTCCTTCACTCTAGCTTTTTCTTGCAGTAACACCAACGTAGAATCAAAGCCTCAGAAAGGTTTGGATTGGAAGGAGATCTTTAAAGGTCACCTAGCCCAACCCACTTCAATAAACAGGGACACCTTAGACTAGATAAGATTACTCAGAGCCCTGTCTAATCTGAGTTGAAAGTTTCCATCCACCACCTCCCTGGGCAACGTGCTCAAATGCTGTACTACTCTCACTATGAACAGATTTGTTCCTTGCATCTAGAATAACATGCAGTCTTCTTTTGATATGGAGTTTAGTCTTGTGCAGGCACACCATGCACGACACTGGCTACACTACTCACCCCACTACACCAGAGAGATATGGCACAAAATTACTGCCCTGCAAGTGACCATCTGTGGGTTATAAAGGCAAGCATAATGCTGTCCTCTGCTGTGTGTGACACATGCAACTCCCACTGACTTCTGCTTGAATGATAGCAGTGGGAGTGTTGCATAGCAAGCAAACACTGATAAACAAAGTACAAGTTTTGGCCTACTATGGAACTCAGGGATATATTTTTAAATTAGAATTTCAGCTCTTTATCTGAATTTGCCTCTCTGCCTTGACTGCAAGTGTTTCAATATGTTCCCTACCATGATGTGTTCAAACAAAAATCACAGAAATCAAGTGGAAGATTAGTAGGTGGATATTTTATCCTATAAGCCTGACCAGATGTGGCTTTAGATTAAAGCTGAATTATTTACACTACAACTGTGGCAAATTAGTGTTTGTCATAGATAATGACAAACACGATGTGATGTGGTAAGAATGGCAAGAGTAAATAGCTATATATAATTTTTTCCAAGATAATATTATCTAATTACATTGTTGTCAAACTAGAATAACTGAGATCAGTAAGACTCTATGCAGGTTACAAAGTGTCCCTTTAAAAAAAAAATCTTTGTCTCCCTAGAATGTATACAGCACATGCTACACATGCTCACAAGTTCTTTTGGAATTGGGCTGTTTCAAGTACCTGTGCTCAGGAGCAATTACCATATTCCTGGTGAGATTGTTTCAATGAAAGATTGTTCTTCCTGTAAAAATACCTTATATCCAGATAAAAAATCACTCAGATAATCCAGAAAATTTAATTTTTGCTGTAGACTACAGCACAAAGAATTGGTGAAGGAAAATTAGATGTTTCCAAGGCTTCTGTTATGTGATGCAGGCATCAAAGCTTATTTAAGATATTTTGCTTTGAAAGGTGAGTTTTATTCCATGGGTCACCAAATTTTCCCTTAAACCTTGCAATAATTCCTGACTTAGATCAAGCTGAGTTTAGTAAAAGAGAGGTTTTGATATGGTTTATCATATTTTAAATACACAATATGCAAAATACAATTAATGAAAACTTAGTAATTATGAAATTTACAAGTATTTTTTAATTCCTCCAAAATTATGAAGAAATTAAAATATATTTATTCTGACTGACATTAAAATACAACAGTAAAGCTTGTTAAAATTAGCTAGGGTTTTGGGGTTTTTTTGTCCTCTTGAATGCTTTCCCCAATTGACCAGTCAAAGTACCTCTGATGAGTATTAGGAACAACTGTATATTTTCAGAAATATCTTTCATCAATTCCACTGTCTAAATTAATCTTTCTGATTAGCCAACTCTTCTTTTCAGACTCATAATCAAAGCCCTTTGATTTTTTTAATGTTAAAATTCACAGCTATGATGTAGTTCCTATCAAGACAAGAGCCTTGTTCATAGCAAGAGAAGAGCCTGTCTTGCTCAGTTTTCTGTCTCCAACATTAAAGTGGATGCCCATGTGACTGGCATCAATGATATTTTCTGTAAGATTTTTCCAGTCTCTCCATTTTTAATACAATGGATTTTCTTAACCTATTTTTCTTTATCTCTCCATTAAATCCTAATAGCTCTGTCCTGTAGTACTTTCTCTGTCCTCATTTGTACTGACATGGCATCCTCAACATCCTGCTGCAGGGAGTCATCAATCTGCCACCTATGCTTTGAAATGCCATCTCCTCATGTTGGTTTCAAGCAGCCCCGCTGTGTGTGACAGCTACCATTCCTTGCCTTGACAGAGACCAGTTGTGTTTTCCCTCTGTGCTCTAGTTTATTTCTCTTGGTTGAGTTTAGTATCTCACTTATCTATGCTATATTTTTCCCTCTCATCTGAGCACCTGAATCACATTTCTCCCCAAGCAGTCTTGATTGCACAATGAGGATTCCCAGCCTCCCTGACTGGGTGTTGCATGGCAGCTATCCTGTGCCTCTTGCTGCCCTCGTTTTCCTTCCCAGATTATTTTCCAGATATGCCCACTCTGCTTGAGACAGTGGTGAGCCTTGAAGTTGTGCAGCTGTATACAGACTTCTGTTTTGTTTCCTATGCTTTCTAATGGTAATCACAGCATTTCATTTTTTCTACGACTGCTTTCAGCTACTGAGATTATGTTTTCCTAGAGTTATCATAACCCCAAGTTCTTTTTCCTGTGAAGACACATGAGAAACTATTATTTTTAAAAAAAAAGTTCCACTTCAGAAAATGGTTATATTTGGAAATATCCTCATTTTTTCCATCATGAAAAAACCCATTTCTTCCACTGCAAAAAATAAAAACATGATCAATTTTTTTGCAGAGGTCTTGCTTTTGTTTTTGCTGTGTGCCCTCAAGGATGCACTTACTGGGTGCTGCTGGGATACTCTGGTCATATAGTGCTTTAGAGCTCTCAAGTGCTCAACCTCCTTTCAGATATTTTAATACCCCTGAAGTTTGCAATAGTAGGTTTGCTTCCCTTAGATACTAGAATACTGCAAACTTTTAATGCATTTCTGTTCCTGCTCCTAAAGCTTCTCCAAATCTCTCTTAGAGCATCTCAGGCAGTGCTGTGGTCCTGCCCAACACAGTAACACAGACTCAGTACTGTGTGCCTTCCATTTAGGCTTGCAATTTTCATGCAAGGCTTGTGTTTTTAATACAGATGCCATGTTTCACAGTAATATGGTCTGTTCTTTAATTTGTTTTGATGCTAAGATTTCTAACATGCTGTATTGCTTGATTTCTGTCATGACCTAAGTGATATTTTCTGTGTTTTTCACATTGTGATACTGCATGACATCAACTGCCTCCCCCCAAGCTGGTTTCTGAGGTTCCTGCTATGCCAGTATCTTCACTTAAAGGCCAGGCATTCTAATTTCCCCATATAGTTTCTTACACTGTGAATGAAAATCCACATTTTCTATTTTTATTTCAGTTATTTCTATCAGGGATACATTTCTACCATAGGGAATTTAATGACATTTACAAAAGTTGTAGAAAACCAACTTGCTTTGGCTGAATTATTCATTAACTTGAACATTCAAAAATATTTAAAAATCTTCGGTATCTTGGAAAGTGAATAAGTGATTGGTTTTATTGTTTGCAAACAGTAATAAGGATATTTTTAGGAAAGAAAAGAGAATATAAAAATCTGGGGAAAAAAGAGTCTGAAATTATTGTTTATAATATTTCTCAACAGTTTCCCTCTTGTTTATGGTCATATTTGTTTCAAAAGTTATTGTTACAGTGGAATTCTACTCCAGCCTTAGAGAATGTGTAAGAGTTTTACAATATGCATATATACCCCAGAGTCCTGCCTGGCCAACACTGTGGCACCTCCAAGTATCATCTCTTTCTCACAGACATGACAGATAGAGGAAAGTCATTCCCATTTTCCTTGTCATGCTGTCTCTGTCAACCAGTTCAAGCCACTCTTTCACACAGCAGCAATTTCTAGAGTCTCTGGTGCATCACTGCCCAGCCCTTCTCAGGTAGTACTACCTGCAGATCAGTGAAAGCACAGGGCTGTAAGCACACAAATCTATTCTATTCTGCAGAAACTCACTTTCACTGTTGTATCTATTATTTTTGCAGAACGGTTTTTTAATGGTTTTCATATTGTGTTTTATTTTTTAGAATTCATTGTTGTCAGAATAAGGCTTTCCTAGTGCAGCTTAATGATTTCTATTTTAGCCTTTATTTTGCATGTTGGTAGACACTATATATCAAGATGACTAGAAATTACTTAGAAGATCTGGGTTCTAGAGGCAGTAGAAGCCTTGCTGCAAGGTCACAATCTGCTCATCTTCTTTTTTTATTTGATGATAATACACATTTACAGCTGTAAAATGTTGTAACATCTGGCAAGAAAAAGCACCATTCTGGGGCAGCAGCTCTCTGGCCAGAGAGAGAAACACACCACTTTCCCAGGCATCTCCTGAGAAAGACTGTGAGAAGATTAGAGAAAAGAATGAGAAACAGTTCTTATCTTAATTTGCTGCACCAGTTTTTGTGAACATGTGGAATGTGTTGTGTTTGTTTACCAAAGGGTGGTTTCCTAATTGGCCAGTGGTGATGGGTTTTGATTGGGGGACCAATTAGGTCTACCTGTGTCATAACTGTCTATAAAAGCAATGGGTTTCCTAATAAAGAGATTGATCAGCCTTCTGTGAATCATGGAATCAATGTTAACTATTACCAGTCTGGGGACACCTTGCAATGATACAGTTCCTTCCCTTTAAATTTTTCAACCATGCTCTTTAAGTTGTAACAATGGAGCCACATACAGGGAACAGGGAAAGATTTTTCTGCCTGTTCCAGTAGAAGCTACATTCATAGCAAGACTTTTGCTTAGGAAGTTATCAGTTTAAAGAAACACTACCCCTACATACAGATAGCTGTGAACAGCCTGGGTGTAGACCACTGACTAGAACACAAAGATACTATATACTATATAAGTGCCGGGCAGAAAGAACACATCATGCTTAAATAAGCTCATAGCTGTAAACACTGGAAAAGAGGTAGCAGAAAAATATGATTGCTAAATTAGGATGAAAATGTTTCAACTTTTGGAAAGGCCATAAAGTCTCAGGACCATTTTATTAAAAAACTATTAGTAATCTTAGTTGAAAAAAAAAATCATTATTTCAAATAATTCATCTTATGAGATGTCATTGTCTTCCTTTATTGGTGACGCATTTAAGCAGATTAATGTGATGGAATTAGAATGAGTTAGTGATGTTTCCACCTTGAGCTTTTAAAAGCATCTAACTGGCAAGTGAATACACCGTGGTGAATAAGGAGAAGGAAGGACAGGATCTCTAAAACAAATTTGCAAATATGAAGTGAGTTTCTAGGGAGGAATGTACTTTGATTTTGTATATTTGTGACTAATCCACATCTTGTGATGACAAGAGAAAATTGAAAATGCTCAAAGCTATAAAAGGTGCTGGACTGGACTAAATTTACAGAGGAACAAATGCTATGGATTTAGACAGTGCCTCATGTAGTAAGTAATTTTTACTGATTTAGAGCAGAGAATCTTACCTGTGGAAATAGACTTCTAATGTGTGATGAATAATTGACTAGAAAACTCTCATATGACCCATTTTTTCCCATGAATTTCCTATCTGCAAACATTTTGTTGCTTCATATAAGGGAGGAGAATGTGGCATAAACTTTTTGCTGCATACCTGACACTGACCACTGTTTCAGCTGAGGGACCTTTCACAAAACAATGCTCTAGTCCACTTAAACCTACATGTTCCACTATAAACATTAATAGGAATAGTACACACACCAACATGAGATACTTCTAAATATTTCATCATGCTTACATTTATAATATTTTGACAGCAAATGTTTCTTATTTACACATAAAGAAGATTTTCTGATGGAGAAGAAAATTTAAATCTATTTTACAGGAGAAAAACATATTCCATATATCATTCAGATTTCTGAGGAATCTTGCCTACTTACAGATCTACTGAGGAGATAAAAGGGACATATCTATTTAGTCTGTTTTACCCTTTAATTATAAAGAAAAAAATGTCCACTTGAACTGTGTACATCTTCTTCTAGTAGCTTTGCTAACTAAAAGTGTCTGGTATTAACAACAGTGTACTAGGCATTCCTTGACTGATGTTAAAGATAGCTGATTTCTGTAGAACTAATGCATATATGAGCAATTGTAAATTATGTGAATCTTGAAGACATGCACATAAGCATACTGCAGCTTAGTTTTCTTTCTGAGCATCATAATTACAAACACTCAAAGGACCAAAAATAGTCATGAGCACTTGTGGCATGCTTCATGGTTTTACTTGCCTAATAACTAATGACACATTTTTCTTCGTGTTAGCCTGGTAATGCAAACCAGAAAAATGTCCCAAAGGTGGCAGAGTAGGTAGGATGCATCACTGCTAGGACAAGTATTTTTCATATCAAAGCTCAAGTGTGTCTAGGATTGTGCAAAAATGTAAAGAGGTCAAATGGGGAGGCTGTTAACTTGTTTTTCTAGAGCATGAAAGGACTCCCCTGGCTAGTCTGGGAGGTGCAAAAACAGTTGGAAGGGTTATTAGCCAAGATAGCCACCAAGAATCTGGAAAACATGAGGAGAAATGAATCTCAAGCAAAAATTTGGAAAGCAAGATTTAATTCTGAAACATCCATGACATTTTTCCTTAGGTGGACAGAGATTTTTCACTTCTAGGCATTGCCATAATGCCCATGGCTACTAACATAGGAATAGCTTGGTTTCAGGGTTCAAAATCTTGGCTGAGTACTCTGGAGAGTCAATGTTATTCTTCCTGATGGAATGCTTCTGTGTTTTCATATGTTTCATGTGTCTTCTCCAGAGGCTTCAGCTCCACCATTCTGGTCTGGGGACTGCATTTTTAAACAGCTGATAGGGGGAAAGGCCACACAATGGTGTAATTTTCTTTGCTGATGAAGCTGGTTCCCAGCTGACCTGTGTTGAACTCATACCAAACAGATACATGTGAGAAGTTCAGACTTTTCACTACTTCAAGGAAATTAAAGGGTATGATTTTTTTAAAACTTTAGGCATTGATTGAGATATAAACCCCCCTATTTTGCATCTAGTTTAATTTGAAAAGTATCCAGAAGCACCTCTTGAAATTCTAAAAACAGTTACAACCCATTATATACTTTCAATTTATTTCTTATTCAAGATATGCATTTTAGTGCTACTGAAATAAAATTCTCCTGAAAGGGTCTACAGAAGAGTGTGTAGCACAAACATGTAAACTAAACTACATAATTTATGGGATGAAAAAAGGCTGCCACTGCTAGGAAGAAGTGACTTTTTAGGTGCCTATCTAGATACTGTAGTGAAAGGTTCAGAAATTTGATCTCCACTTTGTCATATACTCACATGTTTTTTTACATTTTGCCCCTTTAGCTGTTGTTCATGGATTGCTAGGTTAGAAACTTCCAGAATCTGGCTAGTGGAACTCACATAAGGACTTCAGCAATGTACTACCCCTAAGAAAAATGAAGTTGCCCCTCCTCAGCTCCTAGCAATTGCCATGATGCATTATTTTTCTCATTTGTGGTCCAGAGATGCTACTGCCTGATGGCTCCCGTGGTGTCACTTGTGCCTGCCCATTACCCATGTTTGCTGTGGCACTCCATGCAGCTCACCAGGTGAAAAACCCTTCTTTCATTCAAATTAACTGGTTATGAATGGAAGCTTCTGGAAAGGAATGTTTGGAAGTCAGTTTGGCACCTTGTACCTTGCTGCTGTCCTTAAGAACAGTTCATGTCGGTCTGAGGACAAATTACTGTATGGGTTAATATATTGCACCTTGTTGTTTTTGTTTTTTTTTTGAAATCATACTCATACTTCAGTTTCATTACCTAATTTTGAGAAACTGCATCTTGAGGTGGACCAACAGTTGAGAAAGATTGTGAGACTGTTAAAAGGCAACAGAAACAGGACACAAATCAAGAGATTTGTGTCCTGTTTCTGTTGCCTTTTAACAGAACTCCAGAGATTGGATTAAACAAATACAAGGAAAAATGTAGTTTGACCTACAACTTCAGAATCCTGGCTTTACTGGGGATGGGACAAGTTAGTGACTTTATTTCCATCAAACAGTCATGCATTCTAGTGCAAAGCAACAGTAATGAAATACTAATTTCACTGTACATTGATATCTCAGTTTTCTTCATGGGGCTCACAGATATGACAGATATATGAGAGTTTTGCAGCATCCTTGAGAAGCAGTCAGAGGTTAGGCAGTATGTCCTGAGGATCCTAAAAATCTGTTATGTGCAATGAAAACAAATCTGTGGCTGACAGATGCAAAACCAAATCTTATGAGGAGCAGCTGGGGGAGCTGGGGTTGTTTAGTTTGGAGAAGAGGGGGCTCAGGGGGACCTCATGTCTCCTCTACAGCTAGCTGATAGGAGATGGTAGGTAGGGGTTTTCCTCTTCTGCTATATCTCAAGTGAAAGGGTGGAAATGGCCCTAATTTGCACCAGATGAGGTTCATGTTAGATGTTAGGGGAAAAAAATCTCTGGAAGAGTAGATAGGCATTGAAATTTGTTCGCAGGGAAGTGGTGGAGTCACCATCTTAGGAAGTGTTCAAGAGGCATCTGCATGTGGCACTCAGGGATATGGATTAAATGTTTTACCAAACAGCTCCCTAAATAAGAACAGCTCCTGAGTCATCATGTCTAGAGACTATCTTTCAGAATCATTACATTACATAAACTGATTAAATGCTAATGCTAGAAGGCAATGTGAATGCAGTGTGAAACGCTGATACACAGACTAAAGAGTTGGTGGTGTCTAATTGCTTATTAATTAAGCTACAAAAACACATTCAGCTGCATTGATAGAACAATTTTGCTGTAATTGTAAAACCATCTATGTCATAAGGATAGAAATCACACTAGAAAAAAAATAGGCACATGTGCTGATTTTGGCTGGGGTGGAGATAATTTTCTTCATAATAGTAATCACGGACTATGTTTTGGATTTGTGTTGAAATCAGCATTGATAGCACAGGCATGTTTTAGCAATTTTTAAGCAGGGCTTACACACTGTCAAGGCCTTTTCTGCTCCTTACCCCACGCCACCGGCCAGGAGGCTGGAAGGGCACAGGGAGTTGGGAGGGGACTCAGCCAGAGCAGCTGACTCCAATTGAGTACAGGGATATCCTATCCCAAATGACCTTGTGTTTGGCATATAAACCTGGAAGGAGAAGGAGGAAGGCAGACATTCCAAGTGACAGCATTTGTCATCCTAAGTCACTGCTACATGTGATGATGCCCTGCACTTCTGGGGCCAGATGAACATCCAACACCTGCCTGCCCATGGGAAGTGGAGAATGAATTCCTTGTTTCATTTTTCCTCTGTGTACAGCTTTGCTTTACCTATTAAAGTATCCGTATCCCAATCCACAAATTTCCTCATATTTACTATTCACATTCTCTTCTGATCCTACCAGAAAGTAAGTGAGTGAGTGAGTGAGTGAGTGAGTGAGTGCTTGTGGAAGGGCCCAGTGACTCTGTGGAATTAACCACAACAGCAGACTATTCCCTGAAATTACTATGGTAGTTGCTGTCTGTAACTTAATGTACAGCCTAGTAGCAATCAATTTATGGAGCGCAGGTAAAACGGAGAGGTTCTTTATTTTCAGTTTGAGAACAGATTAAATATAGGAACAAAACATCAAGGTTGACTGAGCATGTAGCGGAATAATAGAAGAAACAAACTCAATACATTTTTTAGAGTTCAGGATTTTTTGAGTTTTAAACAAATAAACTTTTCTTTAGAGCCTTTCTGAAAACTAACTCACTGAGAGCTCAGGGTTTCCAGTGATCTCTCTAGCAGGCACAAAACATTTCTGTCTATTATTCTTCTCTTCTTTGGTCTCTGTAACTCTTCTAAATCAAAGGTCTTTACTGGGAATAGTTTTGGCTTCTGTAAGGTGTTTCCGTGTATGTGAACACAGCTTGTAGTCATGAATCCCTCTCACTCTCACTAGATAGAGTTCACTGAATAACTGCACCAGAGCATGTAACATCACCATTATCCCATTAATGGAAAGCTTGTTTAAGGAGAGAACTGGGCTCTATCTATAAAATTTGAAAACTTAGTCTCAAAAAATGAAGCCTGGTATTTTGCTATCACGGTTCAGTTATGGAGTTCTACAAACACTATGTTTGTCCTTAGCAGTCACACCATAGGAGTGGAGGCTTTCCTCAGCTAATATACAGAATCCAGAACACAGTGGGAGAAGGTTTCTTTGCTGCAAAACTGATTTATTGGTGAGATAGGTGTTTTCCTCATACTCCTGGATTGTACTTGGCAACAGATGTAGAGTAAGAAATAATTTTTGCTGGAAGGTATTTTTCGCCGGTTGGCAACTTTAGAACTGCTTTCCCTTTTGCTCTTGATGCTTTCTGCTTTCCTTTCTCATAGCTGGAATAGGTGATCCTAACAAGCTATTTGCTGTTGTGGAGAGTTACAGTAAAAGCAAGTCCTGTAATTCCTTCTGTGATACAGGCTATGATTCTGGCTTGTGATGTTTCACTTCAGGCCTTTGGACTGCTAGGAAGTGCTGGGAAGCTTTGTAGCCTTTGAGGCACAGGGGCATTTGTATTGCTTCTCCAGAACTATCTCTTCCATTGTTGCTTCCAGTCACAGAATATGGAGCTCATTGAACACTATAGATTTTTCCAGTTTCATACACTAATTGTCACCAATCACCTTACATATAGCTATGGTCTGCAGCCCAGCTTGAAATGAGGAACTTTGGAGGCCCTGACCTTGCAGTAAGGTTTTAAGAGACATGATCCTTAAGATTCTTTAGCTCATGCCTGAAAGGCAAATGCTGCTTCCACAAAAGAGTTAGAGTATTGTTCCAACAGCAGCACACTGCATGAAGAAAAATGACAAATACATTAATCAAGACCTACAAGAGAAATAGATTGTACCTGTGTGAATGCAGCCTCCTCGTGCCGTGCATGAAAATTAGTCATTTCCCCAGTCATAAGGGGAGGTATAACTCTTACCCAAAATAACTTTCCCAGCACTATTAATTTTACCTAAAACTGAACTGTGAGTAATTCCCACTGTTACAATCAGCACAAATAACCAAGCACAGTGTCTTTCCATAATGTGACCAGCTCCTTCTTTGGGATGAATACTATCTGATGGTATCATTGTACCTCACCTTTCGAGTTAGTCGCTCCACCTAGATATGATAAACAGAGGGGAATATTCTCCCTCCAGGAAGAGGAAAAGTAAAATTAAAAATAGATTGTAAGACAAAGAACTTGCAAGAGTCCCTTAAGAAAATGTTTAGATGTGACTTTTCCAGTTTTTGTAACTTTCAGAAGACCATAAAATATTAAACCACCTGAAGCTTCACAACAGAGCACATACCATTTCAGAGGCTGTGTATCATGACATTACATGCTCATTTTCAGAATATAGTGTATTAGTCACTGCAAACTCAGCAGTTTTGCTGATGGATTTTTTTCAATATCTGACCTTTTTCTCATTACAAAGCTTCTAGTTTAAATACATTACTTTGTCCTGTTAGAACAGTACCCTGTGTCTGATCACATGTCTGAATCCTGTGTCTGATGCAAGTACAAGGGCACGCACACACTTGGAAAGTTGATCTGTGCAGTAGTCACTGGTTGCAGAGAAAGTTTTGAAAAACTTTAGAAGCCTCTCTTGAGAGATCTTATTCAGTCCAGCGTTCTATGTCTCCCTTAGGACCACTTTCCAGACAGCTCATATTAGCTGAGTGTGTTTGTTTTGGATAGCAACCAGGATTCACGGGTCACTAGGAGAGTGTCTTGTACTCAAATGAGGTTTACAGGGTTCCATCTCAATTCTATTAAATATTAGAATTTGAACAATGTGTCACTGACAACACACTTAATGAAATCACACATGAAACAACATTAAATGACTTAAGGAACAAGATATGCATTGTAAAAATTAATCAGCTTAAATGCACACATTTTGCATAAAGAAAATGTCATTATTAGCTATATTTTACAGAACAGATAAAATGAACAAAAAGGTAGTGAATAAATAGAACAATGCTAGTATAGCAATAAGTAATGAGCTTTATCTTTATTAGGTCTTTAGTGCTGTCATCTCTAATGACTTATTGCTTGCACTGAAATACAAAGGTCAGAATATACTTTTAAAATATTGCACTAAAAATTTAATCTATTGATTTGATATGGTTTAAAATAACATTATCACGGACAGTGATTCTTAATCTTTAAGGTTACATTTAAATCATGGATTATTTGAAAACTTTTTTTGGTTGGTTTCCTATTGGTTGAGATCCTTTAAATGAGTTATGGTCATTTGAAAATCTGATTCATCAGTTATATGGTTTCATATTGAGCATATCATTAACCTCACATTTGAGAGGTTACCTCCAGGTCAGGTTGGTGCACTTAAAAAAGGAAAAGACCATCTTCAGACTCCTGGTTATAAACCTTGTAGTACATGTATCTCCTACATTTGTACCTAAAACAAAAAGCAGATTATGTCAGATAGATACTAATTAAGCTCACATAGTAAATTGATGAATTAACTTGCGTCCCTTGGTCTTTTCTCAAGCCCAGACTAGTTATAAACTTGGCTAACTTGTCATTTAAACTGAGTTTATGAGTGGTCGTATACATGAAATAGCAGAGAACATAGAGGCTGTATTGATGAATATTCACTAAAAGCTTTGCAGAAGTTTATTCTTTTCTTTTTTACACCAAGTTTTCTTCGTTAATTTAACACTACTATCTTTGGCAGAATTGCCCTTTACTGGCATAAATCACGAAGAGTACTGGGTCTGGGTGTCTGACAGAAAGAGGAATGACTGAGGAAGAGTTGGCTTTTACACCCTGCTGGCTGTATAACTACTACAGTGAAGGGGATGGATGAAGGAGAATGACAGGGGATGGATGGAGAGAAGACAAAAGCAGAGAAGCAGAAGCAGAAGCAGAAGCAGCAGCAGAAGCAGAAGCAGCAGCAGAAGCAGAAGCAGAGCTAGGGAATGGATTGGTTTGAATAGGTACCCAGACCCTGGGGCTGCAGTAATGCCCACCACTTAGGGGTTAAATTACAGTACTAACCATCCCAAAAACTCATTGTCATACCATTTTCTAGCACATAGTTTTGCTGCTGACACCAAACTAGGTAGTCAGTGAATTGTGGCTATATGGAGAAGTTTGTAGGTAGGTCAAGACCTGGGGTGTTTTCATAATCTCTGCATCTTGTGTCAGTTTATCTGAGCTGCATCTGTCTCTCAGCACAGCCCTGTATGATTGGAAGGGTAGAGACAACTGAAGAAAGCCACCTTTTCTTTTTTTTTTACTTCTGTAGGCTGCTACAAAGAAAATCATCACAGGGTCCTACAAAATGCAGAAAATATAGGGCAAAATAACCCATGAACAGTTAGTGATATACCAAAAATCTTGTGGTAAGTTTCAAGAAATCAGAGTTCGTGACACTAGAAATTTTGCACTGCAATTTACCTCAAGTGAGATTAAGACTGTCTGGTATTCTATTCTGTTATACTGCTTTATCTTGGAGTCAGAGTGGGCACTAGAGCCAGAATGGGAACAGGGAGCCATGAAAACACATTTCTAACAAACCCAGCTCTTTGAGGTGTGTTATTCCCACTTCAAATATTTCCACCTACAGAATGGACCTAACAGTAAATACTACCCTGTCTTACGTGGACATGAGTTATTAAGCTTTGCTCCATAGTATTTCAAACATACAAATTTATATAGTTATTTACCATAAAAATAAGGTATTCAATGCTGAGTAGAGGAAAGGCATTACATTATTGTCTCTAGTTTTAAATATATTTGTTGAAGTTATGTTTTCCCTACTGTGGAGATTTTTTAAAAATAGTAGAACTCAGATTTAACTTCAAGAAGTTATTGCAGAGGTATCTATTTTTATCAGTGAACCTTTGTTAAATATACCAAATTTGGGGTTTTTTTTCCTTAAATCATGCATGTACATGATTTCTATGCACACTGTCATCTTCTGCTTTACCATGTGGTAGTTAAAACATATTAATTCAGTTCTAGTACAACCAAGACTAGAGTTCATGTAGTTTTCACTGTCTTCTTGGGCTAAGAAACTCTCAGTCTGCTTTGAGGCTTACAGTGGGAATCTTGCAATTTTTTCCTCTTTTATTGTTCCTTAAAACAGCCTATTCCCAGGGAAAAATGACCTTGTAAGAAGAGAAGTACTGGTTAAATCTGGAAAAAGTACTCAAGGGAATCCTGGTGGCCCAAAAATGGAAGGTGATGGAAACACAATTTCTGTAAGTTTTCTTTATAGACCTCCATGAGATGCCTGCACAATGCTGGAAGTTTTCTCCTGTTCTGTGAACCTTACCTATTATGTTTTCCAGACAGATCTGCCATCTGATGTCCCAAATCACAAGAGAAATTTTACCACTGCACGTGCAGGAGGAAGACGCATTAAGAGGTTGATAGCTGAAACTTATAGGACCCATTTGGAGTCTCCTTGTTAGTATATGACTATATTTAATGTAGTGGGTCTGAAAGCATGCCCAGGCTTCTTGACCCAAGGATGTGTCTTCTCACATCTGCACTATGATGAAATGAGATACAGGAATTTCTCTGGAACTGGTTTCTTGAGAAGAAACTTGGGTATCCAAGTCAGAAGGAAGCCATACTACCTTTCTAACAGATTCCTCACTTTGACAATCTGATGACCCTGGTATATGTTATTGACTGCTCATTCCTTAGCATATTTGAAGAATAATCCGAAGTGTAATTTTTTTTTTTTTTTCACTCTGACATCTGATTCAGATGCCAGGTATTTTTTCCTCCTTTTGAACAAAAGATCTGTCATTAACTGAGCTGGGAATAGTATTTTCCCTCACCCTTCTCTCTTTATCACAGACCTTAGAAAATTTGCTGTTGTTTTGAAAAGAATGGATGGACACTTAAAAACATATACCAATGGCCTATTACAAGAAGATATCAAAACCAAATTTGAGGATTAAAAATTTTCTTAGCAAAAAGAAAGAGCAAATAGTTGCCATAATGGCAGTCTTCATAACCATTCCTTTTGTGATACTTAGATTCTGAGGCCTGAGTAATTTTCTACCTTGTAATTTTGAGAAGATTAAAACTTCAGTACTGCAGCTGTTTTCTTCAAGAAAATCTATGGCTGTGGAATTATAATACATATGGTAATGCTACATTAGTGTAGTATTATTCACATCACTATAGTTAAACTTGGGTCAGCACTTCCTTTTAGACTCTGTGAAGTTAGGGTTTGTCCATGCACATTTCCTTTTAGCTGACTTGGAACATGATGGCTCAGCCTTACAGCTATATTTGCTTATTATTTTGCAAAGCTGTTTAAAACAGCTCTGATCAAAAGCTCTCAGTCTTATGGCTAAGTGTTACTAGCTCTCATTTCAAAATACGTGGCATATTTAATTGTCACTGAAACCCTTTCCTGAGTTGTAACTTCAGAGACAATATGTTTTTGGAATTAAAGTCCTAATGTAAAGATTTTTTCACTTAAATTACTCTCCATTGGCTTAGCTACCCATATAAATGCATCTTGTTAACACTCAAAGTGGTGGGAGAAGGTTAGATACTCTGGTTTTCCTCTTAATCAGATTTACTCTATTTAGGAGCCTTCAAATCTAAACTCCTTTGAACAGGGAAAATGCAAATATTCAGTTGAATCCCATAAAGTAAATTGATCCATTGGAGACTATCACACTTCTCATGGTTTGACCCCAGCCAGCCACCAAGTCCTACACAGCTGTTCTCTCACTGTCCTACCAGCAGGATCAGGGAAATAACCAGAAAGGTAAAAACTGGAAAACTCACAGGTTGAGAACAAGTTTAATAAGGAAAGCAAAAGCTCCACATAAAAGCAAAGTGGAACAAGGAATAAATTCACTGCTTTCCGTGGGCAGGCAGGTGATGCCTAGAGAGGCTGCCTGGAACAGAGGCTAGACAGAGTGAAAGGAATAGAGTAGGTATTTATTGAAAGGCCTTTTAAGGGTACACCTTGGGCAGCACAAGAGCCCGGCCAGAGCTCTGTTAATTGTCCAATTATAGGTTCAGGTTATGAAGTCTCATCCTCCCAGATTGCTCTCCTCAATTTGCTGTCTGTACTTTTTGGGCTTGAAGCTGCAATGGTGTCGTTGGTTCTCAGGTAAAAGGATTGTTTTGTCTAACTAAACTGTGAAGAGAACTGGCTAATACTTTATATGAAGTTCAGAGTTACACACTAAAGCAGTAGAGAATCTGGAAAACATGAAAGATAAAACTGAAGGCATCACAGCCATCTCCAGGAGACCAGGGCCCAATCACACATAATGGTGACTTAGGAAGACAAACACCCCAAATGTTCCTCCCCTTCCTCTTTCTTTCCTCACTTTACATACTGACCATGATGCCACATGGTCTGGAATATCTCTTTGCTCAGCTGGGGTCACCTGTCCTGGCTGTGTCTCCTCCCAGCCTCCCAGGCACTCCCGTCTCCCCTTCCAGTGTGGTAGAACAAAAAGCAGAAAAGGCCTTGGCTCTGTGCAAGTCTCCAGCAATAACAAAACTTCTCCCACATTATCAACCCTGTGTTCAACACAAATCTCAAACACATCCCTGTACCATTCACTGTGAAAAAAAATTAGCTCTACCTCTGCCAAAGCCATCAAAATACTTCATGACGCTTCTGAAATTCCAGAGATGGGAAACATAAGACAGTGTTTATAAACATTCTCTTCTCCAAACACTTCCAGCTTCATTCAGTAAAATCATTATTTGCTTAGATAGCACTCCTTGGTTTCACACCTTTCTACTTTTGAACTCAGCAATACAATTTTCTGTCATAATCAGGTATTGATATTTTCCTAAGCATTACTTCAGGGACCAGGAAGGTGAGCCAGAGAAAGATGACAAATGACAGAAAGGAGGGAATGTGCCTTTCATAAAGCCTGGCTTATCTGGGCCCCATAGCCCTTGACTATGCTTTCTCCTCAGTAGCAAATGTCTGTTCTTCTCTATTTATCACTGCTAGCTGGAATGAATTTGATAACTTGGTTTGGCTATGCACAATATTCCAATGACCCCAAAGTATGCCCTACAATTGGGCTTAATAGAAAAGTACCTTGGAGATGACATATGAACAATTTAATATAATGGTTTTCTTGTAAATATGATTAATTTGACCTGTTTCTTAGATTCTGGGTAATTTTAACCTAGCCAGTAAAAAAAATGAAACTGTATACCATGTGCAACTCCTTTTTCTCTCTCTTATGTCTAGACTGTATTCCCTCTTCTTCTCCTACACCCAGCAGAATGGTAGGGCTTCTCTAAACACCTAAAATCTCAAGTACAGTGACTCATACGGTCAGTTTACAGTAACTCACTCTGAGTTTGTATATACTTCCTTTGGGCAATCTGCATCTTCCTGTGATGATGACCCCCTCTGCTTACTTTTATTTGTGCCAGGTAATTACAAAATCTGCCGAAATTTTTCCAGTCACATAAATATTGTACATAGAGTACGGGGACGTCTATTTCTACCTGTTAAAAGTGCAGCATACACACTGGTCACACAGAGGGATTCAGGTTTCTGTGTTTTTGATAAAATGCTGACTTTTAAAATCCCATTTTACTACTGTGGAAAGATGCTTTACCCTCAGATGTTTAAGCATACCTTTTTATTCCTAGTTAAAATAAATTTGAGCTCTGTCTCCTGCCATTTAAGTTGAGACTAGTGACTGCTGGTGGTGCCTCCACTTGGCAATCTGCAGCCACTCAGAAGATGTCACACTATTTCTTACGCTTGGCTGCATCCCACAATTGGTCCAGCTACTCCCTAAATGAAGAAAAAACTGTGAAGACAATGCAATAGCTGCAGAGCAGCAGAAATGGGAGAACTTGGCATAAAAAAGGCTTGCCAAGCAGGAATTCTTTGTTCTTTACTTTTCTGAGGGATGAAACCCTGGGGTTTTTTTACCAAATCAGGAGTTTCCCATAAATTTTGTGCTTCCTCTGACTAGTTGGTTGCAACTTCTATTGTCACACTCTGGACATTGGTTGCAGAATTTCTTGAGTATAGCTTTAATCATGTCTGACATCAAGACAGCTCTGGATAAATATATTGTGTTTGGTTCAAGCAGAGCTCTCCTATTTTCCATAAGATAAGATAAGATATTGTCGATAAGATATTGTAAGATACAGATGAACTTTGTGTGTGTTTTTGTATGCTTGTAATCCTTAATATTTCCTAATGTCCCTTATGCATGCTTTTTTTTCACATCTTTTTCAACTTGTTCAGGTTTTTTTCCCCCAGACTAGACAAATTGAAAATGGTACATAAATATGTACCATTGAAAAATGGGTATATCATATATTGCAATAATTATAATATGTAGTAGGATTTTCTACTTTAGTGCACAAGGGTATAATTTTACACTCATTCTCTGCAGCTGTAAAGGCTACAGCGAGTTTAGGCTTTCAGTATCTATACTTCTGTCCCTTTGTCTTGGACATCAACTTGTCAAACATGTCTGTCTTCACATAATTACTGTCATATGCTGCCCACACCGAGTTCTTCTTACTGCATTTCTTGCCTTCTATTTATGGCTTTTTTTCAATAAGTGATGTCTGTCTTATACAGTCTGGCCTGCAAGGATTTATATCTGCTAGTACTTGCTGTAGCTTCCATAACAAAATCCATGGTCTGAATTTTGCAGTTAGGGTCTACAATGTGGGGATGGAGAACTGAGTGAGATCTAGAGATG
Source organism: Setophaga petechia (assembly GCA_024362935.1). NCBI lineage: Eukaryota > Metazoa > Chordata > Aves > Passeriformes > Parulidae > Setophaga > Setophaga petechia. Next base: position 7,581,078 of record JANCRA010000004.1, on the reverse strand, counting down.
AGGAAAATTTCCAATGGCAATTTAGATGAAGGCTTGGATGGCATTGGCATTCATCTATAACTCTGCCTTTTCACAGCTTTGATACCTTACTCATCTGGGAAGTACCTACTCCTGTTCAATACCTAGAGCTCTCAATCCTCTCCTGATGTGATGAATCTATGTCATTGCAAACAAAGTCTATGTCATTCTTTCCTTCAAAAACCTGTCTAGAAGTGACATTATTCTCTTTTAGATAAAATATCTTACCGGAGACATTTTGCACTGAATTGTTTAGAGTTGTATTTTTCACATGGATTAAATGCTATTTGACCAAATGTATAAATAAACATTGGAAAACAGATTATCTCCCTGTTTCCTATGTCTAGATCTGTTTGTACCATGACACACAAAAACATTCACACTTGGTTCCTTTCTAGATCCCAGATAATCTTGTTCCTTTGAGCACAGGGAAAGACACTCATGAGAAAGCTCAGAGGTGACAGTACCTTGGGCCTTTATTGATAATGGTTAGAGCAGTGTCCAGAAGCTGATCTGGATTGCAGTGACTGGCCCCTCAGTTCAATTATTCTAATCTTTTTGGCTGAGGTGATACTTTATTTTCTTACCTTAGCTGGAGTAAAAGATAGGGAGGTTGAAAATGTAGAGCATTCAGCCTTGGTTTTTTCTCATCAGTGTCTTCCAATGCAGTGTTTTATGTGTACAGCTGCATTAACACTAAAGCCTTCTAAACAGAGGACTCTGCCCAGTCCTCAGCCCTCAAAAACAGGCTTTAATGGGATATTTGTTTACAGCTCCCATGCAGAACATCCAAGGAGTTCCCTCCTATTACTGGAAATGTTGCATGTGGTGCACAGGGTACAGACACACATTCATCACTTCAAGTTATTTTAGTTTTGACTTGTTTCAAAATATTCTCATACAGCTTTTGTAAGCTTAACTATCCATATTACAGTTATGCATGCTGAAGTTAAACATAGAAGTCATTTTAAATTCTAAGCTTCTCTTATGTAGGAGGATTCAGTACTAATAATAGTAGCTCCCAGATGATATAGATGTATTTCTGTAATTTCTGAAATAGAGATATGCTAGTAATGTTTGCAAATTTCTGTTAACTGTTTAGAAGAACAGAAAAAAAATGCCTTTGCATTTAACAGGGCATCAATTCTTGCCACTGCTCCCCCCCAAAAAATATGTTTTTCACTTTGCTACTTAAGACATATTTTCAAAGGAAACAGAACATTTCCTTCCTGTGATGGTTCCCCAGAGGTGAAAACAGCATGTTTTCAAAGAAGTAAGATCTGGGAAGGGATTTAGAACAACTTCAGTGGCTAATTATGTTTTAATTTTTATGACTTTTTTCCTCACCCTTTCTCTGCAGGTCAGAGCAAAGGTGCACAGACCTCCCAGTGCCTTGAGAACCACTCTCTTACCTGGAGATCTCACAAACCTGAGTGGGTTGAGGTCTCTATTGTTCCGTGCTTCACGTGTTCAGTTCTCCTGTGTGAATTTGAATACTGCACTGCTACCTTCCAGAAACTGACATTTTATTCTCATGTTGTAGAACTAGAAGATGCTGAATGAAATCAGAGAGTCTTGCAAGCAGGAGGAGAAGGCAATGCAGTGGATTGTATTCATTTAGTACTTCAGCATAAAGACTGATACATACTCAGTACACAATGTGTATAGATAAATGTACATAGATAGGTAGATAGATAGGTAGATAGGTAGATAGATAGATAGATGGTTATGTCATAATACTAAATAAAACAGGACTGGGGCAAAGGCTGAATCACCAAATATAATTTGTCCGTGGCAAAGTCACCAAGGCTGCTTCAATTTTCTCAGACATTGTCTAAACCCAGTCTGAAAACAGTGTGTGCCAGGGATTCTTCCTAGCAGATAGTTTGGCTGCTGTCCTTTGGAGAACATGCAGCTGTCCAAGTAGACTGGTGGCCTCAGAACTACAAAATAAATGTTATAACCCTTCGTCTGCTACAGACTCCTTCTGGGATATTCAAGTTTGAAGCCTGAAATTTAGAAGAGCCCAGAGAGTCTCATTCACCTTGACAACATATAGATTTTAGTATGAAAATATAAAAATTAAGCAAAAATTTGCTTTTTTTGTTCTCTTTTCAGGTAGTTGAAATGGCTTAAGTGCAGATTGGTTAGTTCATAAATGGACCATGGTCCTGTGGAAGATGTTTAATGCTCATTATGGTGTATGTCTCCAGTCTTCATTACCATCTTCCTCCTGTTCCAACTCCTAGCTCCAGGCTTAACATTTCACCTGGAAAATCTCACTTACTGAGGATTCATAATCAATAGAACTTCACCACTTTGATTTTCAAAACATTTGACATCCCTATTTAGGATCCTATCAGGCTTCTCTGGGTGTTGATCTGGGGTGCAGTTTCAGAAGGACTGTCAATGTGGAGGAGCAGAGGTACAGGCCTTCAGGGCAGCCAGAAACAGGTCAGCTTCTAAATAAAGAGTACATCAAATAAGCAAGAAACAGACTTGTTAGCTAGTACCTTCAAATGGCTTTATGGAAAAAATGAAAAATTTCAAAGGTCTTTTCCACACGGGAATAAATATAGTGTGTACTAAAAGAAATTTCCTGACTGGCCTACATGACATTGATTCCACAGGGGAACAAAAAAAGCCAGTAAAAAAGAAAGCTACAATCTCAGTAAAAAAAAAAATCTACCATCATTACTCTTGCCTTAATTCTGTACTTTTATTACAATGAGGGTACTTACCTGATTAAAATTAAAAAAAAGAAAGGAAAACACATCTTTTTTCTGATTTAAATCACTGTGGTTTATAAACCTTTGATATACAAAATCAGCAAATTCCCACCTTCATAATATATTGATTGACTCAGAAAGAGCATTTTAACAAGAAACATTTAGAGATGTCCTTGAAGGGGCAAAACCAATGCTAAAGTGGAGTTATTTGGTAGCTCAGGTGCAGTGGCTGACAGGGAGGACCTGCTGCTTTCAGCCCTCAGGCATCACATCAAGCTGGACAAACCGTAGTGAAAGTTATTACCCAGACTTGATGCAGTACTTAATCCCCTTTCTGAATGTGGAGATAACAGTTGATGTAATCTCTCATGAAATAAGCTAAATTACTGTTCTATGAGCAGGGTATGCCACAAATAATTCTTTCTGCTTTGTGTTTAAATGATGAAGCAAGGAAACAGTGTTGTACAATAGTTAATGCTTATCTTCTGCAACAGGACTTAATAACCATGAAAATATGATCTACCCCTAACTCAACCTTCATTTTAACCATTCTACTCTCCATTAAAAAGACATGACTTTTATTTTGCAACACCAAGTTTCTTTGACATTAAACTCTCTCTAAAGTATTTTGACACCATATGATCTGAGTTTAAAGCATAGATAATTTAGTGCATATATACATATTTACCAGAATATAGAATCTGTTCACGTTGACCTCTCTCGTAAGGGAAGACCACTTGTAACTATAAAAAACCATTTTGCTGTTCCAGCAATAATACAGAGCTCCCTGTCACTCTGACAGTAAAAGCTGTAGAACTTTATGCTATTGTAAGGTTAGTATTTTTTTTTTTAATATTCTGCTTATCCATGGAATCAAATGTTCTTCATTCTTTATGAACTGAAGATATTAGATATACTAATACAAGATATTTGTATTCTAAATGCTCCTTTCATTTTTTTTTCCCAGTTCTTTAAGATGCTATGGACCATTTCCTGCCTGGATATTAGGCTCGTGGCTCCTGTGCAGTTCTGCCCTGTGCAGCGCTGTAGAATCACACTTTGGGGCTAATTGCTCCAAAAGAATTCCAGAAGCCATTTGCTTGGCACAGTGGAAATGTTTGAGTCCTTGGCCCTTGGATAGTCCATGTGGAGGTGTTCACCTAAAACCACAAAGTACCTGAATCCCAGCAGAGGCCACAAGCCTTCTCCTCTCTCCACTGCAGGGTTTCATGTCTATTTTCTAGGTGTCTGAGCTAGGCAAGGCTACTAGTTTCTCAGGCTTATGGTGAGATATGGTCCAGGAAGAATAGAGCAAGCTCACTCTGACCAAACTTTTATCTCTAATCTGTGCCTTAGTATCACCTGAAGTGCTCAGGTTTCAACCCTTTCTGATGACGATTTAGCCTACCAGGTGCTTCAAACTCTTAATGTTATGACAAAAAACTCTTGGATGGCATTCCTGAAGGGCAAATGAGTCCAGGAAGGTTGGATGTTCTTCAAGAAGGAAATCCGGAAACACAGTTACAGACTGTCCTCATATGCCAAAAGATGAGATGCTGGGGAAGAAGGCTGGCCTGGCCAAACAGAGAGCCTTGGTTGGAACTCAGAGGGGGAAAAATAGAGGTTATGACCTTTAGAAGAAGGGTAGACAGCTCCAAAGTCCTAAAGAGACAGCATTAAGTTATTCAGGGAGAAGATTAGAAGGGCCAAAGGCCAGCTAGAACTGGCTACTACTGTAAAGAACAGCAAATATTTCTATAAATGTATCAACAACAAATCAAGGCCTATGGAGAATCTCCATCATTTGCTGATGCAAAGGGAGACATAGTGACAGAGAATGAAGAAAAAACTGAGGTACCTAATGCTTTCTTTGCCTCAGTTTTTAATAATAAGACCAGTTGTCCTCAAGGTATCCAGTCCCCTGAGCTGAAAGACAGAAAATAAACCCCTATAATCCAAGGACAAAAGGTCAGTGGTCTGCTAGACCTCACACAAAGACAAGTTTATGGACCCTGATGGGATCTACCTGAGGGTACTGAAGAAGATGATGAAAGTGCTCACCTAGCTGCATTTTATCAGTACAGAGGCCTCCCTTGGATGGAGGTTCACAAATGTGATGCTGCAAGAAGGGCTGGATGGCAGGTCTGGGAAACTACAGGCTGTCAGCTTGACCTCAGTGCTGGGAAAGTTTATGGGACAGATTATCTTGAGGGTGATGACACGGTGCATGCAGGAAACCCAGGTGATCAGGCCAGCCAGCATGGGTTTGTAAAAGGCAGCCCCTCCCTGACCAGCCTGATCTCTTTCTATGACAAAGTGTCACACTTAGTGGATGAAGGAGAGGCTGTCGATGCTGTTCTACCTGGACATTAGTAGACCTTGACAGCATTTCCCACAGCCTTCACCTGGAGAAACCAGCTGCTTGTGGCTTGGATGGATGCACAGTTCACTGGGTTAAAAACTGTCTGGATGACCTGCCATGGGTTGGGGGGTAGAGTGGAAAAGCTGGAAAGCTGCCCAGCAGAAAAGGACCTGGGGGTGCTGGTGAGAGCAGCTGAACATGAGCCAGGCTGTGCCCAGGGGGCCAAGAAGGCCAATGGCATCCTGGCCTGGAGCAGCAATGCTGTGGCCAGCAGGGCCAGGGCAGGGATTGTCCCCCTGTGCTGGGCACTGCTGAGGCCACACCTGCAGTGCTGTGTCCAGGGCTCCCCACAGCAAGAAGGACATTGTAGTGCTGATGTTTGTCAAGAACAGGGCAGCTGAGTTGTTGAGAGGTCTGGAGCACAAGTCCCACCCCTGGAAGGAGTATGCACTGGTTTAAATTGGTAGCAGAGTAGTAATCCCCTGTCTGCTTTTTTTGGGCCAAGAGTGCCTAAGGTTCCATGTATTCTATTGACAGTATCAGGACTGTGTAGGTGTCAAATTCAAACTTCTTTGGCATGTTATTAAGAAAGGTTAAAACCACAAATACATTCTGGTTTTGGTTCTTCAGGAAACTAAGAATTCCCTGCAGCAGCAATAAATGTTTCTATTTCAGCTGTAAACTAAAATGAGAACACTTTCCTTTTACTGTCCAGTTTCAGAGTATGTATTCAGACTTTGGGCTATTTACCTAAAAACTTGTTAAAAATCTCCAATACCATTAACTTTATGAAATGCTATCAGGGCATTCCCCATTCCCACTCCCCAAAGAGCAAAATCCAAAGATCAGAACAAAATACCTAAGGAGAAGAATGCAGACTCAGCTGTCTTATTTGTCTGCTCTGCTGGGCCCACACTAGAAAGCTCTTTTGTTTTCCTGATTTCCTTTGATTCAGACCTTCACACACAGGTATCTTCAGAGGGAGAGGAAAGTAGCTTGTGATGACACCCTCTAGTCTGTATGTTGACTAAGATGGTGTGCTTCATCTGCCCCTAGTCAGGAGGTGGAGATCACAATGCAGGCTCATTTTTATTTGTTAGAATTTCCAGCTACTTCTTTCACCACTGATTTTCCTCAGCCAAAAAAGACTTGGTAACATGATGAGCATCTGAAGAACACAAGGGAGGCAACTCATGTGCTGAGGTAACAACGGTTTGATAGGGGAAAAAAGAAAAGCTGTGAATGCAAGCAAAGCAAAACAAAGAACAAGGAATTTGTTCGCCACTTCCCATGAGCAAGTAGGTGTTCAGCCACCCCCAGTAAAGCACAGCTCTATCTCATGTAACAGTGACTTGGGAACACAAATGCCACACTCCAAACGTTCCTCCTTCTTTCCTCAGCTTTGTTGTGGAGCACGATACCATGTGGAATGGGATATCTCTGTGATCAGCTGGCCCCTGGATGTGCCTTCTGCCAACTTCTTGTGCACCTCCTCACTGGTGGGTGGGATAAGGAGCAGAAAATGCCTTGATGCTGTGTAAGCCCTGCTTGACAATAGCTAAAATACTTTTCGTAAAAAATTCAAAACATAGTCTCATGATAGCTACTATGAAGAAAACTATCGCAGCCAAACCCAGCACACTGTTTTAGCCTGGGTGGTGGCAATGGAGTATGTTTAAAGGGTGATGACAAAGTATTGTTAGAAAGAAGTGGAATTTTCCTAGCTTATCAAATGTTCAGTTTGTGTCCATGCACATAGGCAAGGGATGACATTCTGCTGCTGAATAGCAATGTCAGTGAGAGAGGTGGATTCCCTCCCAGGAAGAGCCGCTGCTTGGCTGTAATCCTAGCTTGTACTCTCAATATTCAGGAGTTTTACTATGCCCACACACTTAGAGCAAACTCAAACCTGTGAGAAACCTGTTGCCAAAACCTGTTGGCCGCCATGTAGACAGTTCCACAGATTGCCCTGTGGTTATTACTGGTATTTGAGTCCTGGAAATTTTCCACTTCCCTACCTGCACTAACAATTATAAAGCTCTTAAAAACTCTTACACCAGTGACTGCATAGCACTGGTGTAACAAATGTGTATGTGTTTTAACTAAACAGACAAGTATTCAGATTAAAATGCGTGATGGAACAACGGGTCATGTTAATGAAAGACAAGGCGTACCAGCTTTCATTAAAGAAATTACTTCATAACACTTTTCAGATTGAAAAGGATTTATTTTATCACAAGTCATTATGTTTATATTTGTTTGGTAATTTCAGTTCAGAAAAATTATTTTTTCCAGTGGAGATCACATGAAATATTTGATGCATTTTCCAATAAGTAAGTGTTTGAGACAAAATGGAGCTACTTACTAAGAGATAATTGCCTATTAGATACATTAATCCAGATTAATATAATTTGATTACTTCATCCAGAGAAATAATAAAAAAATTAAAACAGTACATTTCAATTCTCTCTATAATTGGTAATAAGATCTTGCTTACTTATATGATCCAGCAACTAGCTTCTTCAATAACAGAGATTTATTGAAACTGAGACTTACTGAAAATATGTACACTTGCAGCAAACTCAGGAAGACTGATTCTTCAGTGACTCAAACTAGCATAAATCAGAAGTAACTCTGTTGAGATCAATGGATCAATGGGCTTTAAATAATAGTAGGCCAGTATAAAGAGCTCCTGCCTGTCATGTCTCATATTGTTTTTACACATAAGTGACTATATGAATGGCCCTGTGAAAACCCAGGGAAATATTAAAATCACTTAGAACCACAGCAACCCTAGTGCTCAAATAATGTAGAACTGGAGCTGTGCTATGTCCATGTCCTTTATATCAGTCCAACTACCAGAGAGAGTGTTATGTTTTTCAGAGACTGAAAGGAACAGTTGAACTGCCTGGGTTTTAACAAATCAAAAAGATAGACAGATTTCAAAGACATTTTTATTTAATAAAATTCAATCACAGTTACCACCTGGCCCTGTTTAAATGGAAATGCTCCTATAATACCTGGGTATTCTGTTTGCCCAGTCCTCTGAATCCAAGATACTCTTGAACAGTAAATGAAGGAACAAAAGGCTATATCCCATATTTATCAAGAGTATACCATGGGTTCTAACTTTTTACAGCCTTCTGGCACATGCCTTTTAGTATCAACTCTGTCCTTCTATATTCAGCTTTAAACTACTCCTCTCTCCTCATCTGACCCTCTCACAGAATGCCCGAAGTCTAGCTGGTTTTTATGATTGCATATGAATCTTCTTAAGCTACTTGCTTTGCTTTTGTCTTCTCTATAAAAAGCAAAAATACTTACTTAGTTTATAAAGCATTTAAAAGTCTGTGAATCGTTTTTCTATATGTTACAGCTGGGAGCAAGAGGATGAGATTAGATATTTGTCCACATTTGTGGGATAGTTAAATCGAATTTCATCCCCATCTGGTCTGATGCAGATTATGGAGTTATTAATTTAGTGGTTTTATTTCCTCCTATAAAACAAGAGAAAGACCTTGTGTTCAGACCCTGGATCATTTTTCTCTGCTCATTGTAAATGTTTCTCTTTCTCTCTTGTCTTCAAGTTCAGATGTTAGTTCTTAATTTTGGAGTGATCCCTTTATTAGATATTTCTCAGGTTTTTTAATATGTCATTAAAAATAAATACTTCCAAAAATAAAAATGGAAGTATGGAAGTCTGGAAACACAACTAATGAAAGAAATGCTTCAATTGAATTGGCTGACAACCAGAATTAAGTATTTACATGTCAGTTGTCGCTGGTACTGCAACTCAGCCTATTCTTGACTATGCTGAATGATGTCAGAAAGATTAAAGGTTTTAGTCCTGGTAGGAGATAGTTCCATTGCAGCTGAGTTGCAATGTTGCAATACAAAGAGGTTATTTTCTACTTCTCAGACAGTGTTTACTGCATTTCTCAATTATTTCTTCTATTATTTCTAAGGAACCACATGAAAATTCTGACCTTTTTAGCTCGTGGCTTCAGTTTTCCTTCTCACCTTCAGACTAAGTGGTGATCAGCACTTTTCTGAATGTAAACATTGAAGTTTAGAGCAGATATGATTTCTGAGAATTAAAGATAATATTAAATCCCTGTTGATACATGATACCTTCATATCTTGTTGGTACATTTATAATCAATTTCAGATATAACAATACAAATTATAGATCCTATATGACTTTGTATACTAAGCACAGTTGATTCAGTCCTTGCAAAAAATTAATAAATTTGTAGCTTTTTGTCTTACACTGAGAAATTATATTGCAAGATGATCACCTACACTCTAAGAAAATTGTCCTCCTGTAAAAGAATTAATGAAATAAAAAAAAAAAAAGTTAAGATTTTAGAGACAATTCAGTACAATCAAGGTACAATTCAGTATAATCTAGTACCATCAGTACTAGACAAACAAGGGTTGTCTGGGAAGACAAACTGCAGTTTTAGCTATGGTTAGAGAGAAAGCTGCTTTTTGGGTAGAAAAGTTAATCACAATCACTGGAAACCATACTGGGAATAAAGTGGTCACTCTCTGTTCTGCTGCTCAGATGGCAAGTTATCAGGACACAATAAAAGTAGATATGAAATAGGAGTATAGTATTGTATAATGAATGAGAGAAATCCAAAACAGCATTGACAGAAAGCAGCTTGGGAACTACTTTCTCAGAGCTTACCAGAGACTCCCATGATGATGATAATGTCCCATTTAAGCTGTTTCCCTAGAGTTTCTCAGGACCTAAATTTAAGCACTCTGCATTTTCCCTCAGAAGAAGAAAAGAAACTTTTATACCTGCAAATGGTATATTTTTTGGAACACCAAAATGTCTAGTCAAAGCATAAGATGTGCACTTTGTGAGTTAGTTATATTAATTCCCTCCTCTCTCTTCCTCTCACCTTCCCCAACCCTGAATTTTAGTAAAATTTCCTCACAAGAAAGAAAATCCTTCTAGAACTGCATACAGTATTAATAAAGACTTCTTATCTAGTTACTGGAGGACTGCTTGAAGCAGGAGTCTGATTTGTAAAGCATTAACTTTATTTGCTGATATTGGCAGGCTCTAATCTCTGTCATTCTTTATAAAATTATCTGCAATTCTAATTCTAGTGCTACAAAGGATGGTAAACTATAGTCTGTAATAATTTTTTTGCAGTTAAATGATGTAAATCCTTAAGTAGATTAATTTACAGAGAACAAATTCTGGCATGATTCCAATTTCAGGAAGTTTCCTTTATTGATCTGAAGACTTGATTGAGTGTATGAATACAGGATTCAATCCCAACTTTTGCATTATGTGCATTTGTACCCTCTATTATCTGGACATATAGCTGACCATCAGCACTGGGACAGGTTTTGAGTGCTAGAATAAACAACTGGGGGCGGAGGGGTTGTTGTTTGGTTTTGGTTTCTTTTCCCTATTATTTCCCCCATCAAAGACAGAAGAGATTGCCTCTTCGAAGCCTCAGAAAAAGAAAAAAATCATGAATTTAAATCCTAAATCTCCTTATTCTGGGCTAGTTTATTGAATACTCTCTGCAAGTTCTGGGAAGTCAGAGATTACACCCTGGGGTGATGGTGTTGAATTTTGGGTGCAGCTTATACATGTCAAGAGGCTGCAGCACATGTCACATCTCCAGAGAAACTCATGATATCTCCCAATCTAGCTGTTAAACCTGAAGCCTGGTGTAAACAAGGTGACAAAGTAATAAACTGCAGCTTCCAGTCCAACAGTTAGAAGCCTGATCCTATTTTGTTGAATAACTCTTACTTTGTATTTACTTGTGATCCCAGTCAAACCTTTGGGTAGCCTGCTTGCATCAAGGATATCTGTACAAATTGACTCGTGCTGGTCCTCCTGTCTTCACTACTGTCCCAAAATTTAAAGTCACATTTTTGTCTTGGTCTGCAGTGCAGGGTTGAAACAGCAGAATCTGTCTTCTGGACTTCCCTCCAGGGCCCATGTTTAAGTCTGACTGCCTCTTTTTGCTACAGTTTTTTATCTAATCTGCTAGATTATAGCATGCTGAAACACTGACTTTCAGTTTTTGAAGTACATCAGTGATGACATCTTTCTAATACTGGTGTTGATTTATCTTCACAAGCTTTATGGTGTTTTCTGTGTATGAGAAAAGCTAACCACACATGGAATCTGTTCCTCCTCAGGTAGCTGTGTCAGTATAATGATCAATTCAGGGAACTCTGTCACTTTATTTCATGTAGGAAGTTAAGGAAATAACATAATCTTAGCTTGAGCAAATGTTACAGCATGTACATTGTTGCCAGAAAAGTGTGCATGTTATATCAGACAAAGTCTTAATCTTTTTAGAAGATTTAAATTTTTAATTTAAGATTTTAAATTTAAAAGTATGTAATTTAAATGTTTACCAAACAAATATACTTTCTCTGAATAGCAGTAAAATTGAGAAAGACTATTTCCTTGTTCTGATTAAACTGCTGTTGGACATGAAGTAGGAGGAGAAATTAGGGATATCCTATGTTGTGGCTTAAACAGTACAATTGATCCTTCCTAGCTGTTTTTTCTTTATTCATGCCTCTGAATGTAGAACTCTGTTTCAAGTTCCTTTATTGCTGTTGGAGGACAGAAAATTATTGACACATGTTTGGAAAATCCATTTTTTAAAAATAATTTAAATCACAAACCCACTTATAGTTACTACAAAGCAAGCAGATATTAAAACTTAAAACTTGGGAAAGACGTACTTTCCCAAATTCCTTTCCATTATGTAGCTGTTTCTGATAGCAACTATGTTTCATGCAAGTGGATTTTTCAGTGTCAGCACCTAGCAGTAGATAATATGCGTTTCAATGGTAAATCAATGATAATGTCAATACTTTGTTCATAGTTCTCTAGAGTCATGCATGAAGAAGAAAGATAATGACTTGGGAAATGTTTCTAATATGCATTCACCATTTCTTGTTCACTCATATTAATTTGGAATCTACTTTAATGATACAGTCAGTTACAGTGCAGGTTAATATACTTAACCTGAAAAGATCTTTTGAGATGCTTGAGAAAGTAAAGAAGCAGTTATTTTCTATCTTCCATAACATCATTCAAACTGATTTCAGACTGTAGGTTATCTTCAACTCTGTGTTATTTGCTGAGTGGTGCATGCTTATTTTGTTCTGAACTTCTGCAGCAAGTTTGTCTCTATCTTTAAAAGAACAAAAAACTCCTCAAAAGAACACACCCTCCCTCTTGCCTTTTGTGAATGGCCTCTATTTGAAATTTACTAAACACACAGCAGTTTATGGGATTCCATCTGTTATATCTTTTTGTAAACAGTTCTGGTGCAGTTTTCAAAAGCCCTTATCAATGTTCTATTCCTATTCCATGGATCCTTCTGTTGACTTTATACAGCGGGTGTGAACATGAAGAATTTCCACTGTCCCAGGTTTTGATCCTCTTCCTGAAAAGAGCTCCCACGTATTTTGAGATTAAAGCCTTGCATGGGAACCACTAATTTAGGAGGAAAATATCACTGTGGTTCTAATGGACCAATCCTCAAAAGTCAAAGAACAGAGATTCAGGTACTTTTGCATAAAATTTAGATCTTCACAACTTTTGCCTTCTCCTAGAGTAAACCCCTTTGATACATCTGTTTCTGTCCATTCCCCTGCCCCAATACTTCCAGGGAGCCCAAATTTCTTCGGCTTTTTAACTACCCAGTGACTTCATGATTATCTCACACCTAATATCCACTCATCTCAGCTAATTACAGTATGGCTGAAATCTGCTGTCTGTAGATCACTGGGTATGCCTCTCACTGGGTATACCTCTGAGTAGGATCCTCAAAGTTCCTGAGCTCAAAGGAATTAAGGGTAAAGCCAATCTCTCTGCATTCAGTTCCTGTTCATTCATCAGATTGTGCTTAGAGAAATCACCTGACATGGGATGATCATAGTTCAAATTCTCTCTCTCCTTCTGAAAGAGCAAACTTCTAACTAAAGATTTCTTGTTTTAGAGCCATTCCATACAATCAATAGTGCTTGAATCAGAAGGATCATGTTTATCTGCTATGGAACCTGCTCAATTTTGCCCAAACTAAAACTCATGGGGATTCTGCTAGCTTTCACACTCATTCACCTTTTTTTCCTGGCCTAAAGATCAGCTTTTACTCAACCTTGATGAGAATTGGCTTCTCTGGGATAAGAAAGGGAAATGGAAAACTGCATGATTTATGTTTAGGTTGAAAGTCCTTCCCAAAAGATTTCTGTACAATGCGGGGGTTTGAAACCTTCATCTTTCATCCTTTTCCTCTAAGGGTTCTCATGTTTAAGTCTCCAAGCAAAGGAAGCTGCTTTCCCTGCCTAGGTCCTATTGTTGGTCTAAGGAATGGGTGGCAGGGGGAGACAGCAACTAAGTGCCAGACAGTACACAGAGTAGAGTTATTGTAACTGCTATCTTTAGAGTTATTGTAACTGCTATCTGACTCCTCCCTAAACAAAAATACCCAAACAAACATTAATATAGTTTTAAAAACAGACACTGAAGTTTACATCTGACACATGGAAGAAAATCAGTAGTAAACTTATAAAAGCTCAATAACTTTTACTAAATTGTGCTTATTATATCTATGACAAAACCATTTTGTCTTTCAGTTTTCTGGCCAAGAGTACCACAAACTTCAAATTAGCTATTCAGATTACCTCTCTGTATCTACATTATGTAGGAAAAAAATGACTGACCAAAATGCCATTTGAATCGGTATGAGTTAAGAATAAAAATCATAGGAGAATATATTTACTGTATCAGAATATATGTAGTTGTTAATTTGAAATTTTAACTGCAGTATCTGTGCAGTTTCAATACCAAGAAAATGAGGAGATATCAAACAGTTAACTATATAGAGGTCTAGCAACAGGAAATATGTATTAATATATTGTTTAACAAAAAAAGTACTATCCCAGTGGTCCCTTTTCCTCCATACAGGTCATTATCTTTAAAACTTGTTCCTCTGAACTCAGAGAATATTTTACAGAGTAACTGGATGGAAATGAAAGGCTTTATTGCTGTTGTTGTCGGTTTTGTTTTTTGGGTTTTTTTTTTTTTGTGTGTGGTTTTTTGTGAGCTGTTGGGGGTTTTTTTGTGGTTTTTTTTTTTTTTTTTAACTGCAGAGTGCTTGCAAATCATTAGGTCTTATTTTTGCAGAATTTTGGCCAGACATAGCAGTCCTATTAAACATGAGCTATAGATTAGGTAAACCAAGGCAAATAACAGCTATTTGCTCCTTTGCTTGTGTGAGTTGTTTCTAGTCTTTCAGAAGATCTCTTCTATGTCTTTAATCAATGTTGAAGTAGCAGAAATTTAAACATTAAGGGCCTGTTTTTCATCAGATTAATGAGCAATGAGGTCTAGACTTTTTGTACTTATTTTCTTCTTTGCTCTGATAGTGGATGGCTTAATGGTATTGAATGACTGCATTTTTTTGATAGAAAAAAGATTCTAAGACATTATGCATGTTTTTTCTCTCTCTCTCTCTTTTTTTTATTAAGTACCTTCCTTCTGCCTAAAGTATAACCATGGTCTCTCTGTGTAAGTCAAATTATATTAATTTTTTGTTCTAGTATAGTCTTTGTTATTTAAAAAAATGCAAATTGGTAATTTTACATCTAGTCTCCATTTTTTGACAGTAATATTTCTATCATGCCAAAGACCAAAAACCCTTCCTCTCACCTGTGAGCTGACATCTGACATTTTGGCAGTAGTAGAAGATATCTATTTAACCATTATATTTCTATCTGAAAATAGGAGACTTGAGTCCATGCTGGACCTAAAGACAACGTACAAGAGAATCCCGTGACTTTATGGATTCAGTTATTAATTCTTTGGTGGTAATGATGTGCTTGCTTATACTGTGATCTACTAGCTCTTCTGGTACCCCTATTTTAAAATTATAACAATTTTCTATAAGGAACTGTGAAGAGACTTTTCAAAGATAGATATTTACTTTTATAGTAACTGTAATGCATGTTCTCTACCATGGTAATCTCCGCAGAAATGTGACGATCACCCCACATATCAAGAAAGTCCTGTCCCAGTGTGAAGTTTCTGTACCATAAAGGAGAAAATATATTCCAGCAGTGCATTAACACTGGAAATAGTATCTCTCATGCAAAACAGTTGTTATATCTACATATGAAAACAAATCTTCAATAAAGCTGCTGAGAAACTAGGGTAATCCAACTGTTTTACGTCTGTGTTCTTATTCTGGATTTGTCCAGTGGCTCAAGAAGTGGACAGAACTAGAATTTCCTCCAATACTTCAATAGTCCTGGAGATATTTGGGACTTATTCCATCTTTCTATGAATTGCACATCAAGGAAATGTGACATGTGAATGACTTCAAGTTGACAGTACAGGTAAATTAATAATGGGTTATACAGGTCAACAGCCAACATCACTTTAAAAAGTGTGAGTCATCAAAAGGGGTTATTTGTTCAGAGAGTAAAGAACAAAATGAAATTAAAATAAAAATATGAATAGCATGTATTTCTCAGTAAAAAAATCTATACTTTATTTTTTCACGCTATTTTAAATTTACCATGTGATTTAACGCACCTAAGCTTAAACATTAGAGTAATTTTTCTTATTATTTTTGGTAATTCTGATTGTTGGGGAAGATGAAACAGGAAAGCTTATAAAGGAAAGCCTTATAGATGAAACAGGAAAGCCTTATAAATATGATTGCCTGGCAAAAGATTTTGAGAATATAGAAACTATAAGCGAGATTGAAATGAAAGCAAGCTTCGAGATACCTTAGTTACTGAACAACTGGAAAACAATGGTGTGGCCAGCTGAAGACAATCCCCTTTTGATGAAGCAAGACCCTCTGCAAGCAGGCAGGTCCAAGGGTTCAGCAGACCCTGCCAGCTTGGCAGAAGGGGTCCAAAGAGTAATTTTTAGGGTTTAAAATGTAGCACAGTATGGTAATGTAGTGATTCTTATAGGTTGTATGGAAATGCTGCAGGATTACTATACTGTACTAGATTGCTTAGTGAGAATCAGAATATTCAACACAGAAGATGATTTATTGTATTGTAACGGGAATTTCGCCCACTTTCCGCTGCACCTTCCACTTCTACATCTTCTTCTCCTTACCTTACTTCCTGTGCTTTTAGCTCTCACCCCTTTTACTCTCTTATGTTCTACCCCTCTCTTCTCTCGGGCCTGCTCCGAGCTGTGGCTGGCAGCTCCCAGCAGGGCCCTGCACCCAGGCCCTTTGCAATAAACCCCAAGTTCCACGACCTGGCTGCAGAGATCTCTCCCTCCTGCATCTGACACTGATGATTATGGTTGTCCTTTGATTTATCTCATTAATATAGCTTATTAAGGGGTATTGGAGAGGGTGCAATCTGGCTATATGAGTGATTGAACATATCTTCAAACTATGTGAAAATATCCACTTTCTTGATCACTTTATTTAGATCAGGATGAATTTCTCCACTTGTGCTCTGAATTATCATATTTTAAAAAAAAAAATCTTCCTAATGAAGTGGGAGTATGCAGTTTTCTTTTCCAGTTAATTTTTTATTAAAGTAAATACTGATAAAAGAAGCACCAATAAAAACATAAACTCTCTGTGACAGGAGATTTGAAAAGTCGTTGAAGCAGAATGAAATAAGATAGAGTTGGGCTGCTTAGGCTGAACACTCAGTACAGGAGGTGAATCAGTAAAGAATAAAAAGTTATTAACACATGTTAATATGATTTAAATGGAAGTATCCTTTGAAATGGAAATACAAAGTAAAAGAAAAAATGCTAAAATATGCAGCAAGAAGTGGTTTGTTCTAATGCTATGCTCAGATAATGATTCCTAATCAGATGCTGTATGTTTTTTAATATTCTTTGTATCTACCAAAATATACAAAATCATCATAATAAAAAGAAAGTAAGATTCTAGTTAAAAGAAGCTTATCTATCTTGCAGTACTTATATTTCTGTTCCCTTTCTCAAAGTGAAATTGAATTTATTAAATTTCAAAGACTGCCTTAAGGTTTGATATAAACTAGCTAGAAAGGAATCTTTCTATCTCATAAAAAATACAACTTTGGCATTTAGCATGTAATTCTAATACAGAGTGCAATGAATGAAACCTGGAAAAATGGTCAACAACAACAAAATATATAAAAATGTCCTAACCATGAAATATTCTGGAGCTGAGTTTTGTTGAAGTAGATGCATTCCAATAAAGGATCTAGACTATGCAACCTGAATTTTCCCATGGTAAAAAAAAATTTTTTGAAACGTTTCTGACTCCTTCAATTTCTCATTAAGTAAAGGACTACTGGTTTCAGTGAGTCTTGTGGATCTGATTTACAATTAGAGGGAAAATCATGTTTAGTTCTGAGCAATTGTATAATTTTTGGCAGCAGTGTTTCAAAACACAGAATTTATTTTTAGTTAGCAAATATTCCAACAGCAGTCTTTCCTGAATATGTCACATTCCTATAAGCACTGATAGCAGCAATTCTGGTAGTTTGAAATGCGACAGAAGAAACAGAGTTTTGTCTGTAGCTGGACACTGTGAAATACTCAGCCCTGTTTATATTCTTCCTGTCACAGGTACTTGTGTGAGAAATGGAGGACGATCCCTTTTTCATGGGTGCTTTGGGGAAAGACAGAGTAGGGGGTCTGTAGTGCCAACATTGTCTGGTAGCAGCCTGAGGGCTGTTATGGGAAGAAGGTGGGATCCTGCCTTCTGGAGTCCCTTAAAAACTTCCCATTCCCCTACTCTCACTGTCTCTCTCTGTAATGTATCTCATTTCCATTACTTCCCCTTCAATGTAATCAAAGAAAGGAAGAGCCCATGCTGGGTTATTTTTCAGTATGGAGAATATTCTGAGCTAGTACGAGACAAGAGGTATCTCCCAGTGCAGGAGCCCAAGTAGCACAGCAAGGATGGCTAGATTTTGCTACAAGCACAGAATAAGTGTCGGGACAGAGAAGCAAATCTAACTTGGGATCAAGACCATCTAGGGCAGGAAGGACTTTGCTTACATGAAGCCAGCAGCCACCTGTATAGGTCTATCTGGAAGATGAGATGGAAATAAATGGCACATACGAACCTTAATCTTGAATCTCAAATTTTTGTTGTAGGAATGGAAGGACCAATTCCTTTGACAGCTCATTAAACAGTTGTCCAAATATGAAAAAAACTTCCTATTTTTCCTGTTATCAGCCATCATAATTATCTTTCTGCTGAAGTTATGCCAGTGGAGAAAAATCTGAAAGAAAAGCTAGTGATCCAAACTACAGTGGCAATATAATCTCTTTCTTTTCAGCTTCAAATCTCCTCTCAGCCTTCGTGCTGTTTAGTGACACATCTCTCAATATCATAGATTATACATTTCATGCTTGAAAATACTCTTGTGAAAGAACTGCCCATGAAGGATGGTTAATCCCAGGCAGAAGCTATGTAAATTGGAGCATACGAGTTTTGATTACCATGTGCCTGCCTGCCATTTTAGTATTTCATGTTATCTACTAACAAGCATATCAGCCTTGCTGGACAGTCAGAAAGATGATGTAGTTGGAAAGAAGAGGTCAGAGATGCAATGCAAGAAATCCTGCTTTATCCATTCTCTGCATGGGCATGGGTACTCAGAAAAACAATCCACAAAACCTGAAGGCCATAACTGTTTCTAGAGGATTTTATTTTTTATGGCCCTGAAAGAATCCAATAGTTCAAAATTATGGCAGTAAGAACCTGTCTTCTTTTTATCTATCTTCTTTTGTAGGCTCTGAAGAAAATGCACGCAACACCCTCCCTTATGTAACATCTTCTAGGGTATGAAGAGAAATTATTATCTCGACATTAAGCAATGATCTTGAAAAGATAAGGAGCCATAGAAAGTCATAGCACTAAATATGTATTGCAAATGAAGAATCACCACAGGCACAAATCAACACTAATCGGAGCAAGAAAGGAGGTTGGAAAAACATCCAATGCTAAGAAATTTTTCATAATTATATTAATGTCTAACCATGGTGTCATGATTCTAAGTGTTTCCTTCCTTTTAGCAATTTAGCATAAAACACCTTCAACAAAAAGTGGTAGAAATGTCAAAAGGCCCCTTCCTGCACTGAACCCAGAAACTCACTCAAGTTTGAGGCAACAAGATGTTCAGCTGGAGGAGATAAATTCTGGTGCCAGGTTTGATGTTGCCTAGGGAGTCTGTGGGTTCTGCTTTTTTATAGTCTGATCTCAGGTCCTGAGTAACTTGACCTAACTTGCTTTGACCACATAGCAGGAACAGAAGGAAACCCGGGTAGACAGTTTATTATTTGACAGAGACATTAGGAAATATTGTTTCAGATAAAAGTTGTAATACAAGCCAAATTATAAAGGCTGATCATAATGTGTTAAGATTTTATTCTTTAACTCTGTAGCACATGTAAAATAAGTTACAAAAATTATTCCCATGAATTGTTTAATATTTATTATACATAAAACATTTTAAACACACAAATATATAGCAAAGATGATGATCAAACTTTCATTTAAAATGAGAGTTTGGCAAGCAGCAAAACTCTTATACAATACATGATCTTTCTTTGCATTGTTTCAAGGAAAAGGTAGCACTGCAAGGAAGAAGAATTCTGAAGCCTGAGAAGTATTAACATTTTCCAGTTGAAACAGTTCATTTTACGAATCTGAGGAAATATTTTTGCCCTTTCTAATGTGTTTTAACTTGAAATTTAAAATACATGTGAAAAATCTAATGCAAAATGCTGTGTTTCTTTCTACTTAAAATAATTTTCAACTTTATTTTGGACGCTGAATATTTTTGATTGACCTGAAATGTTCCTTTTGAAACTGCAAGAAAACTCAATCAGTCCAAGACGAGAAACTTAAACATACTTTAAACAAAACTGCATTAATCTTGCTCTGAGACCAAGACAAAGCAAGCTGTGAAATGCTCTTTGATTTGCAGACTGAACAGTTAGAAGTGTACATTCTGTATCTAGCAGGTTCATACTAAATAACTGAATTAACCATGAATAACTCAATCAAATATAGAACTTTCAGGAGCTTTAATCTCAGCATCACCTCTCAAAATTTAAGTTTTCTGCTTTCTCTTGATTACAGTAGCTCAAGGGGATAATAATTCTGAGTCTTCTGAACACATCCAACTTTCTCAAAAACTAACATCCTAGCTCCATCCAAATCAAATTTCCTTTTATTCATGTTTGAAGCTTAGGAGCAAAGAAAAATGGTCAGAGAACTATATGCAAATTAAAAAACTAATGCAACTGGCAGAAGTTAATATTTCTATCAAGGAACAAAAACATGCTGGCTGTCTTTTCCACTTGATCATTCTTGACCAGTGAGCTTCCTTTTTAAAACTTTCCCAAATATCTTTTTTCACAATATACATTTTTTTTTTTAGTAGAAATAACATCCAAGAATCATAGGCATAAGTTTCACAGATCAATGCAACAGCTAAATCAATGAGGACTGAAATAGCAGTCAAAAAAGAAAAAAAAAAAAAGAAAAAGGAGATCACAGTCTCAAAAAAGATTGAAAATGCCACAGTGCAGTTCAAGAATCTTGTTTTCAGGTCTTGATAATGAACTTTCAATGGTTGCAGTGGAATGTTTGAAGCCCACTGCTTTCAGATGGAAATAGCCAAGTTCTGTCTCTGCCAGTTTATTGAACTCTGTGAAGAAGCTTATGAATGCCAAGCAGGACACAGCTGAGCGACTGACTGCTGGTTCTGAGTAAATTCCTCTAAAACATAGTTCTGAATCTTTAGCCTTAGTCAGATAGGTTGAGACAGCTGAGCTGAGAGAGCTGTGTTTGTTCAGAAAGGAGAGGAGAAGGCTTCAGGGACCCCTCATTGTAGCTTTTCCATACTTTAAGGAAATTTATATACATTAGGGAGAGGCATGATTTATATGGGACATTTTATAGTGGCAGAACAAAAGGAAATAATTTTAAACTGAAAAAAGGAAGGTTTAGAATAGGTACTGTGAAGAAATTCTTTGCTCAGAGTGTGACAAAGCACTTGACCAAAATAGCCTGAGAGGCTGTGGATGCCCCATCCCTGGAAGAGTTTAAGGCCAGGTTGGATGGGACCATGAGCAATCTGGTCTAGCAATTGGCATCCCTGTGCATGGTGGAGGGGTTGGAACTAGATGCTCTTTAAAGTCCCTTCAAATCCCAGTTATTCTACCATTGTATTCTATGGTTCTATGAATGGTCAGCCAGCCCTACCTTTACCTTTTATTCTTTTTTTTTCACCACAGAACCTCTCCAGGGCCAAAAGAGCTGCAACTCACCTATTCAAAGGAGAGTTGAAGTGAAACTCCAGCCAGAGTGCTACCAGATTGATATGAGAAGGCTGCACACTGAAAATAGCAAAAAAAAAAAAAAAAAAAAAAAAAAAAAAAAAAAAAAATCTAATCAAATACCTTTGAGTTTATTTTAGTGGCATATTGTATAAATGTTTTCTGAGCAGCAGAAAGAACAAGGCTGGGGCAGTGATGGCTGGTGAAAGTATGATGGCCAAAACAGGAGTTCTCAGGTCACAATGGTTCCACAGCCAGGTCCAGGTCCAGTAATACAAGCAGCTGAACTTGCTCAGCTGAGGGGTCAGCAAGGAGGTGGCAAGTACAGCAGCAAAACATAGGATTAAATTTCTAACTGCAGATTAATAGTAATCCAATAGTAAGCATTGATAGGAAAAGTATGATGAAAATCAAAATAAGTAGTTCTTTTCTTGTCACATCTCAGTTCTCTCGCAGAAGATAAAAAAATAATGAACTGAAACAAGGGTTTCTGCTCTGTACACTCCAAATTTTGTGGTTGATTAAGCAAACAAAATGTGATTATCATGTAATGTCAAATCATATCTCCAAGGGAAATGTTAACTGACACAGAACTGGGTCCAATGACACAAAACAGAGAGGTGTTACGCAGCAGAGTAAGGTATCAACAATAGAACAACAGTCCTAAAAATGAAAGTAGAAGAGCTACTTCATAAAATGTAATCAAAATTTTAAGCTAAAATCATTGTGAAATGCTACAGTACAGTAATGGTATCACAGAGTTAATATTGATGACCTGAATTTACCAAGAAATCTTTCCGTATTTTGTAATTTTGAAATGAAAATGAAATTTCTCAAATATGATTGTGCATTTGCATTCATTTTACTGGATTTTCTTGATAGGAAAAAGCATGCTTTACAATGACAGAAAGAACATACAGTTTTTCAAAATGTTACCTGACAGCTAAGCTTATAAGTTTTGGTTTTCTGTGAACTTTAAAGACTAAAAATCTTAGGCACCAGATGAAAAAAGCACACGTGTCAGATGGTCAATTTACTTCTAACGTTTGTAAGTTAGAGGTGGCATTTAGGATTAGGGCCTCAGGAGCAACGCTCAGAGGAACAGAGGTAAAAAGAGAAGCAATATAAAGATGAGAAATTAGCATTCCTAACAAATAATGTAGCTCCTGCTACCCCTTTTCAGATGAAAAATTTTCTTTTTGTGTTTTATACAGGTTCTCTGTATCAATTTGTCAATCATCAGTATTGCCCCATACACTACATCTAATTTTTTGACTAGTCAAGGCAAAATTTATGTCAAAGGAAATATATTTTTTCCCATTAAAATCTCAGCAACTTGGACTTTTACCAAAAAGCTTTCCATCAGGGATTCCTAAAATGGCTGGGCAGAGGTATGAAGATGCAAATGTTCTGCAGTTAATCTAAGAAACTCAGTCACAGATTCAATTTCTCTCTTGTTCTCTATTTAAAACTCTAAAAATTTTTTTTTTGAAAAAACATATGTTTAGAGTGCTGAGAAATAATTTTTCTATTATTACGAATCAAGAATCCTCCACGTATAACATACCAATTATCTTACTTTTAATATATTATCTTTCATCTTAAATCAAACAGATACGACTTTTGGGAAATTCTAATAATGATAATTCAATTCTGACTATAAAAATGATTGCAAATGTTGTCAAACAACTATTTTTCATGTCTCCTTATCATGTCGTGGTTTGATAGGACAGCCCAGATTTAAGCTCCAAGCACAAAAATCCCACAGAGCCCCACAGTTTTTTCTCTGTAGAAGACAGAATATATAAGAGTGGTTGTGACTTCAGCATAAGGAGAATGATGCATGTCAATATTTTGGACCAGGTTACAAAGTCAAGATTTCCTCAAAGAGAATATCTTGCTGTTAGATCCCTTTTAATTTCTCAAGTTTATCCCTTTGAACATATCATCCAACATGAAAATGGAATGATACCATATAAAGAAATGCAATTTCCCCAATAAATTATTTTAAAGCAATTTAGGTAGGTTAGAAATTATACTTCCAGCCGTCTGCGAAACCCAGTGGAAACAAAAGCCCACTTTATTTTTCCAATACTGTACATAAACTCTTTGAAGTAGGCATAATTTTCAGTATATTTAGGTTTTCAATGCCTTCTAGGACACAGGGGTATTTTTAGAAGAACTCAGTCACACACAGATTTCACTGGGATACAAAACAGACTGTCGGAGTGCTGTTAGAAAGCTTATACAGAAGCTTATACAGAAACAATCATTCATCTAAAATGCTGGTATAACACACCCATCAGAATTCTTTTTCCATCAGCTGCCTGCTTTCTTTTCACAAAGAGTCTTACACATTTACTGTGTGAACATATTTTATTATGTAGATAATACATAAAGATGCAAATAGTCCTTTTGTGCATTAGGAGTAAACTTCAGGGAGTAGTGGTTCACGTTGAAGTATCATCTTTCTGCTTGCAAACAATGCAACTGTCTCTTTTACTCCAGGGACAGTTAAAGCAGAAAGTCTGTACAATGTATGTGTGAGGAAACCTTGAATTTTCAGCTCTGATGAAGTCCACTGCTACACCAACAGCATTCATAACCCTGAGCAAACTGTGTCCTTCTGCAAGCCAGTCTGGGATGGCTCCTTGCACTGATACAGACATGTTAGCTGAAGTCAATTTTTATCTCGAGCTGCACTTGAAATTGTAAAGCATCCTGGGAACAACTGCTGTAAAGCAGGTTCCTATTCTCTAAAGGTATTAGAATTATACTGTCTAAATAAAGGGATTACCAGGATATCCACTGATTTTTCCAAGCTCACACCTGGTCTACAAACAAGCTAATAAGAATGAAATGTTCCTTTGCCTGCTCCTATTCTCAGTTTGTCCCCCAAATTTTTGTCAAAAAAATAATTCCACTGATTTGATGTATTGGAGGCTAAAATTTGCACAGAGAAGCTTGTTGCTTTTGTGCCAGCATGCTGTGAAATTTTATTTTGTAAGAAGTAAGTTAGCTGCTTCACTTGCAGAACCCACTTTCAATGCAGATGAGATGATGTCTCAAATAGGTTTGTCAGTTTTAAGGACACCATTTCTTCCTGCAGCTGTTCCAGATTTTTCAGAATGGCCATGCAGGGCCTTCAAAGACATTTTCTATGCAATATGTTCCTTTTCTTATCCTTTACACAAAAATATCTTCACAATAAAACTCCTTTTGTCTTTTATGGTTTTTTGCTTGTATTACTTCATAAGAAAGTGTTCTAAAATAGTCCTATGGGTATAGATAGCAGCATTTTCCATGGATAAGTAAATAAACATTCAGAAATGGGAAAAAATATTGGACTGCTTTTACTCAAGTCACAGTTAAGGTAAATGTTAAACATGCATCAGGCTTCTGAGAACCTGTTGGAATCTGACTTATTCACTGCTGATGTAATCCTTTTCCAAGTAGAACCTATTAACCTGAGCTCTGCCCTGCATCAACCATGCCTGCATGAATTCCAGTCATTTAGAAAAACAATTAGAGCTGTCTGTCTGTCTGCAATAGAGGTAAATGTACTTTCAGTATATGCATATTCATTAGATCTCATATGGAACAACATATGAAAATCTCTTTATAGCCACTGTCTGGAAGTAAAGGAGTTGCATGATAGAGCTACTTCTTCAATCTCAAACACAAAATCTGCCTCTAAGCCTATTAAATGCAAGTACCCATATAGCTCAGAAAAAGGCAGACATCTCAGAATGAAAGTTTCATGCTGGGCAATCATCACAGCCCCCTCACAATTCAGAGACTGACTGGAGGCTGCTGCTTGGTGCAACACTCAGTCGGGAGCCACTTCACCGAGCAGGAGTGATGGAACTCTTTCCTGCTTCTCTTTCTTTGAGTCCACAGGAGGACTTGTTGCATCATATTGAGAGTCTCTTGCTCCTATTAATGCCTATGCCTTTTCAAATTAATTTAGTGACTCCAAATCAAATTTATTTAAACTGAAGCAGCTGATGCCAAATGAGTTCTTGATTTAGCATCAACAGAGGCAGTATTAAATCCCTCTTTTGAACATAGCATTTGAACGGGCACATAGAAGGGCAAAACCACTATTCCGATAGAATTCTGCTGTAAATCCACAAAAATTCCTAGCCCACCATAGCAGAATGTGTTCTTCCTTAATAGTTTTCACCAATGATGAAAATAGATGACTGCACATGGCATTATGAACTCTAGAACACAAACACTGACTGTTTCTTTATTGAAGAGTTTATAACCCTGGAAAACTTGATTTCTTAATTTCTCTTGTAAACACAGGACATCCCACTTTAATCTAGTAGTTTAACAGAGCAGGATTTGAGGAAGTGTTTATGGTAATGCAAAGACCTACTCCTCGTGTCTGCAGGTGCGAACTTTGAGCTGCTGAGACCCCTCTTGAAGTCAGGCTGGTAGATCCAGCCCTGAAGAATCAGTTCACAGTAGGCATTTACGATTTGTGCCTTTCCTGTCCCAGAAGTTTTCTGCTACCTCCGGGAAGATAACCTGTGCTCTGACACTTAGAGATACCAAGATCAATAGTGGGACAAATAAAGAAAATTCATTTGAGCTCAGAATGAGTTATATGTTAAACAAAAACATTGGGGCCATAGATTAATTCATCCAAACAAACTAAGTATTATTATCCTTAGAATGTACACCAGACATGCTGGGAGGAGAGAGTACTCTAGCTGCAAATTCCAATTTTTTTTCAGAAAAAACTCTAAAATTTATTTGTGCAGAAATGTGTGAGAATAAAAAGCTGAAGTGTAGTTCAGAGAGCTCAATCTGTAAGCAGCTAAAATGTTTAATTGCTAAAACTGCCCTGTGCCACTTGAGTGCTACTTACCAAAGACATTACCTAGGCACAGCCACTCAACAGGCAGCGAAACTGTTGGTTCTCCAGAAGGTTCTTTTTCACCAGAACTTTTCTCTGCAGTAGCAACTATAGCAGAATCTGTAATACTTTGGTAATATTGGCAAAATTTTGAAATACCTTAGCATGTACAACAGACAGTAACATAAATGATTCAATTATATTCCTATTTTAGTTATGAATTGAGTGAAAGCGTTAGACAAGCCCTGCCTCAGGTTCAGATTTTTGGCAGCAAGTTAAACTCAGGTGATGTACACATAAGCTTCCCTGGCTAGCAAGTTCTTAAAAATGGCAAATTGGATTTTTTATAAAATGAGATTTATTGAATAGACAGAAGACTAACAGACAACAGACCTTAAACATATTTACTTCAGACACAGGTTAAAGCAAAGAACTACTTGTAGATTAGCATAAAACAGTTAACCAAGGTACCTGTGGATCTGGCACCATAGCAGGTACCTATACCATAGCTAGCAAAGAAATAGTACAGATTAGGAGTCAATGTAACTTACTACTGAATTGATGATGAGGTACATACAGAGTCTTTTCACTCAACATCCAGAAGAGTAACCATGAAGTTTGCATCCCAGCTTCTGGGACAAGCCATACACGCTTCCAGGCAATGTGCAGAAGAATTCTGTTTGTGAGTTTTGTGTAGCTTTTATAATTTTTAAAGTGAGGTGTCTGTCAGTCAGAAATTCGAGGCTTATAATTCTTCAATCTTGCTCTCAAGGCAAGATGTTTATTGTCAGCTGGGAATGCCACCTCCGTGGTGCCAGAGATGACTCACTACTGGACAGTGTCTGGGTAGTCTCACCGCTTAGAGGAGGAACATGCCCTGAGCTACCACACCAGCTGATAGACAGAACAGATAAGCTATTCTGTGGCAGAGTGGAATGTCCCACCACATCAGGTGGCAAAGGAATCTCCTTGTATTTTTAATCGATTGAGGGAGTGGAAGGAAAAGAGAGAGAAATTATGGAAGACCTGAACAGCTGGAGCCTTGGTCTGGTGGTATACCCTGGTTTCCCCTCTGGTCTGTGCAGAATCAGAAGATGGCCTCCTTGCTCTCACACTTCCAGCAGAAGACTAGTGAATATTCTAGAGCACAGCAATGTGGCCTGAAGAAGCCCAACACAGCTACCAGCTTTTAAGTCAAGTGGCTGGTGTGCTGGAGAACTGCTGGTTTGTCTGTGGGGCAAGCAACCAGCCTGAGGCCAAGGAGATAAGCTGAAGGGCTGGTCCAAGCCCCTGCTTTGTTCATCCCTCTGTTTCAAAACATGCACCTTCCTTTTAACTTTAAATGTCTGTTCTAACAGGATGATAAGCCTACATTTGCAGGGACTCAGCATGAAGATTATTCAATAACCAAGACCTACTGAGCCCTACTTGCAATCTTTTTGCTTAAAACTTGAGGACTGTTGTCGGAACCCTGCTGTTGAGAATTTTAGACTTTCTATGCTGACAGGCACTGACCCCCAAGAGAACACTGCATTTGACCTGAGGCCATAGAGAAGCCTTCTAAAATTGAATGATGGAACTGGGATTAGGGGTGTGTAGTTTGAATAGAAGTAATATCACATGACGGAAAACTTAGAGTTTAAGGTTTTAGAACATAGTAATATACATAAAGCAAGATCAAGGTTTTAGGGTGGAGGCTTGTCCTTCTTCTTCAGCTTCTTCTTCATGGTTTTGGGTGGTTTTGTGCAACTGGATAAAAAAGTCTGCATTGCAGGCCATGGGCGGTTGGTTATTGGGTGTAGAATAAAAATAATTTAGGTGTCATTTCTTAATTGGACAGTTTATCCCTAAAAGGCCTTATATAGAGAGATACGACTCCATTTTTAGTTTGTTAGAGTGAAGTGCTGTAGGACTCACAGTTTGCGAGAATGTAATATAGATAAGAACTAATAAACATCAGAGTCTGAACAAGAAATACCATCTCGAGCATTTAATCCTGACCAAAGGAAGTTAAAAAAGAAGTTAAGATTCCCACAAGCTGGGACACTCTGCCAGGGTGATCTGTGGATGCAATGTCGCAGGGGACACACTGGGAGACAGACCAGAGAAAAACATTGACATTTATCCAGCTGCAGGCAGCAATCAGTGGAGTTGATTGTTTCTCTTAAACAAAAATAAAAGACTTCTGTGGTAAAACCATGAGTCCCCCTCAATTGTTTCTATGGGAACCAGCTTCAAGTAAGTTCTGTAGCCAGCCATTTATTTAGACAAAAATATTTCATAACTGAGACACAGAATTGCACATTATAAATGGTAAGCAGTTTTGAAATGAAAAAAGAAATTATACTTCAGAGTTATAACCTCAGGTTTCAATTAAATAAAGCTATACTCTTTAGCTGGCTTAAAATTAGAGAGAAAATATGTTTTGATCCTGCAGAAGCGTGGTGTGGTCGTTGACATATTTTTTCAGTGTATTGGAATTCAAAAACTTGGTGTTAGATGAACTATTAGATAACCCAGCATTAATACATTTGTATGAAAATAAACAGTAGTAATTACTAAATTAAAACCAGACAGAAGCTCCTCAGTATTACTGAGAACAGAGGGGAACATGAGGCCTAGTGAACAATTACTCCCTTTTGTATTCTTCTGTAACAAAAAGATCCTCTAAAACTAACCCTTATCTTTAACTAACTTTAAATTCTTTATTAGTAGAAAAAATATTATGTGTCTCTCTAACAATTAAACTGTACTCCAGAGGATAGAAAATCACAATAATATCCTGGATTTTTTCAGCATCCTGAGAGAATTCTGAAAATAAAAAATTATATTTTTGTGTTATTGTGTATCAAAACAAAAAATCCAGATTGTATAATGTCACTTGCTGTTATGTTATTTAAATTTAATTGTCACTGTCACCAGTTTGATTTTCAGTGAAATGCTGTTTAAGGACCTGACAACTTACTGGAAAACTGTAATTAAGACTGGAGAGTTCTATCTTTCTTCCAGAATACAGATTTAAGCGCAGTTCAAGATCTGAAAAAAAAGAAAGGAAAACTGAAGAACATTTTTGTTCCCTTAACCTTGACCCTGCTGAGCTGTGAGTTGCGAGTAGGAGTGCCGCTTGTGTAAGCAATTCAACTGACTTTCTGACATGAAAATCTTTGGAGTTCTTTGTGATGAAAGGCTGATGCTGGCAAGGTCATGAACTAGGGCTTGGTTTAGTTTAACAGCACAGTTGTAAATCCCCTGCAAATTGTGCAAGTACGCATAGGCAATGCAGTAGTTTTGGTGAATATGATCATGGGGAAGAAGTAGAAATGAGTCATTCAAAGTGCATCTTACTTCAGCAGGATCTCACCTCTCCACATTTTAAATGGTTTCAAGAAGCATAACACTGGTTTCTTTCCAAAGTTAGGGTTTCCAGGAAACTAATATTAAGTCTGATGTTTGTACCTTGACATATTTTGTCAGGTTCAAATCTTCTACAGTCTGTTCATTCTCTTGCCATTTTTTTCTGTGGACTAATGTTTTTAATAGATGTGGTGGGTGAAGAGATGATAATCACTTTTATAGTCTCAGACAGTAGTATTTAAGATTTAAAAATGTTTAAAACAGTGCTTGTACATGAAATTGTCCACACAGGCAAGCATGCACAGATACAGCCCGAGTACAAGTGAGCACAACTTCTCCCTCACCCACTGCACAAATTTCTGACCATCCATTGTATGAGACTGTGTATAATTAGGGTTGATGCCTCACCAGTACTAGTTGATACAAACTAATAAATTCTTGTTCCAGTTGCCAAGCTTCTACAAACTTTGGGAGGTATTCAGCATACTAAGGGTAAACCAGTCACAATTCTCAGAAAATCTCTACAATTTTTACCTGACTTTGCAAGACATTCTAATTAAAACAAGCACATTTTTATGTAGGTCAGGGAGATGAGACAGATAGCAATTTGAAAGAAATGAGGATTGAAATGGGAAGGGTGAAGTTAGTGGTCTGAAATATAGTCAGATTTTATTTGAGGAACTTAAACAGCAAATTGATGAGACTAGATGATGAACTGAACTAACATGTATTCCAAGCATCAAGTACTTGTTCTTACTTTTCTGTGGCTTAAATTTGAGAATGTTCTCACAATAGTTAAAATATCTGACACAAAGCATAAACCCAAAACTTTTAAGATGTTTCAACACCCAGCACTGTGGAACTAGACTCATATGTGTTTGAAAAATTAATCATTCTGACCTCTTCCTACACGTTTTACTGTTGCAGGTAAGGGATTTAGTGTTTAATCCTGACTTTCTGTGTTAATAAAGCCATTTAACTCTGCTCTAAATCTAGTAAGTTTTAAGTGCTTCATATTGCTTTCAAATCGCTTCACAGTACATCTGAAGTCAACTTTCATGTCTAAAGGAATAAACATTGAAATGGCTTTCGCTGCTTTTACTTAGTCAGAATTTAGTAACAGGTTGCTCAGTTATCACCAACCAAGGATTTAAGAATTTGCTACTAAATTACAATTTTAGCAGTTACTCTGATTAGAAAACTCAACAGCAGAATTATTGCTCTGTGGATGAGAAAGAGGAAAAAGCTGCTTGGGGGTGTGGAGGGAGTTAGACAATGGCAGAGGGAAGAATGCACGAAGAGAAAGACAGTAACCCAGCAGGTCACCAAGCTTTCTTAACTCTGCCTTTTGTTGGGCGTGTCACTTGCCAAACAGACCATCCTGTGTGCCCTCCAAGACCTGTGCCCAGGAAGGAGCCACAGCCACCTGCCAGAGACTGGAAAGAGACAGGAATGCAAGCTTTTCACTTCTGGGTCAGCCTGAGTGAAGCACGGCTGGCAACATGGAAACAGAGGCACTGTAGGACTGGGATACAGCAGGAAGCAAAATTAGCTCTGACCTTCCACTATAGCACTGCGTGCTGAATGGGCAATATTTCAACTGTAATGAATAAGAGTTTCCCAGTCTCTTGCTGCCCCTCAGAAGGAAGTGAAAGTAGGATGACCGTCTAAAATAAAAAGAAGCTGACCCTTTGAATTAACTCAATATCTTCTGATATAAAATCCAAGAAAGTCAGCAGAGACAAGTCTGCTTACTGGTTGTGTAAATTTTTTGTAGCTTCAAATATTGAAAAAATCCTCAAAACATATAAAAATGGTTTAATGAAACATTTGCTTATAGGCTTGCTAACACCAATGGTAAAAATATCTATGTTTCCAAGCTTTGGTGAAATTTAAACAGTTTTTATTTCCCATTAATACAAACTGAAGTTCAAGCCTAGCAATACCTGACCATTTCCCAGACAGAGAAGTCCCACGTTCCACTTGCCTTGGCCAGAGTCTGAGGGGATTCCCTCTGTGTGGATTTGGTGGCTGGGCCCCTGGGCAGGTCAGAGCTCCAGCCTGCTGCAGACATTGGCCAGTACCCATCCCAGAGGACAGAAGCACAGGGTGGGTGGCTGTCCACACAGCACTATACCAGAATGCCAATATGTTAAATCAAAGTACTGAAGATAATCTTTATTATTTATATCTTATGTTTTCTATAACAAATATAATATATAAACTTTCTAGTTCTGTGCTAAAAGTAAATGCAACAGTAAGACTAATTTTAATTTTTGCCTAGCATTCTACAATTAATAGGAAAAAAGTACTTGATTCTCCAAGACTTTTTCTGAACAAAATATTTTTGAAGGGAACATGTAGCTGGCTACATTTTTTTTTAATTAAAAAGCACCCCTGCTTGTACACCCACACAAAAGTATATATACAGAAAGGAAAACTCAACATGTGTACATATTTTTTCAATTATTGACCTGAATGTCCTTAGCACTTGTATTGTTTGAAAAAGTATGATCCTTTTGTTATTTGCACTTTGTGATGCTGAATTATGTCAGCTCATTATTTTTAAGTGAACATTGGCAAGGGTAATGGTAGCAGCTAAAAGATAGAACATTAATGATCAGTAAGCATTTACACAAATGCCTCGTAATCACTCTCTCCAAGAGGCAGTAATGAAATGACCTGATAATTACAATAAGCACTGGCCTGCTTTATGCAAAAGTACTATTTGTTTTGGTTATTCAGCTTGTATTTTTGTTTTCTCAGCATTAGGGCTGCTGTTAATGAAAGTTTGTATGTGCAGCTGTTGCATAGGAAGAGAGATTATGTGGGTGAGAATAAAAAAGGCTAAATACAGTTTGGAGTATAAATACACCGGAGGAGTTGATTAATTAATGGGGGATGATTATTTAAATGGGGTTTTTTATTTTATTCTGAATGTATTTGTCCTAATTAAAGATTAAAAGTAGTATGAAAAACACTGTTACGATATGCAATATAAAGATTCATAATCTTGATAACTACAATTATTTCCATGGTTTAAAATTTATCTAATAGATAAATTTACAAGCACACACATGCACACACTCATTTACTTGGAGTCACTTTCTGTATTTCAAAGGCTTCTGAGGGAAGCTTACTCCTAAGCACGTTTTTCCCAATGTGGCCTGTTTTGGAAATGTCACTAAACAAACTGAGACCAAGTATGATTTAGTACACCAAAATTTATATGGGCCAAATGCTGATATCCTAGATGCTGTACACTAAAATATACAACTCTGTGAAGAGATCTTCTGGTCAGTAAAGCCAGGCAGGCTCATTGACATGACTTTTTGCCATAATTTTTTTTGTGTTCCATTATTGAAACTGCATATAAGTTTCTGGGAAAAGAACTGTCCTTGTAAAGATTCCATAACCAGTCACAACACCCTGAACTTGCTAATAGGTCAGTCATTAATAATATAGACATTATCTTATCAGATACATAATATTATATATCAATATCTAGATGAACTAACAGCTAAGATGCTTCAGTGCTCTTA
Organism: Setophaga petechia; assembly: GCA_024362935.1. Lineage (NCBI taxonomy): Eukaryota > Metazoa > Chordata > Aves > Passeriformes > Parulidae > Setophaga > Setophaga petechia. The sequence goes on along the minus strand of JANCRA010000004.1, from coordinate 7,547,873 downwards.
GCTTTAAATTGCTGCATGGATAGAAAAGGCACTAATGCCTCACTTAAACAGAAACTGATCTGTTGGTGTGTAGTGCCACTGAGCAACTCAGTGTTCAGATAACCCACTATATGTCCCACTCAGCCCCACTTTTGCTTAGTAAGTCTGACCAAAACACCTTCTTAAAGACTTCTTTAAACTGTACATAATCTGGGAAAAAGTCTCAACCCTTTTTGTGCTGAAATAGGACTTTATCTGCTATAGTACTATCTTTTACTCAGGGAAAACTACACCATGAAGCACTGATGAAGAGAAGCTGAGATCCCTTTTCTGTTGAAATACTAGTGGCTGCCCAATAAGAGATCACTGACACTGCAAGCTGGAGTTGGGATTCTGGAGAAGGCTCATGCTGGGAGCCAACATGGGAAGAATAACGGACTAGAATCCCAAAATCATTTAGGTTGGAGAAGACTCTTAAGACCACCTGCTCCAGCTGTAAACAAAACACTGCCAGGTCCACAGCAAAATGGTGCTGCCAAGTAGGATGACTTGCTACAGGGCTGTCCCCAAGAGCAGGGAAGGTAGCAGAATAGTGAAAGAAAGGAGTTGAGGTAAACAGCACAAAAGGGACATGGCATTAAAAAGGACCAGAATAAGACATAAAAGAAACAGGCTGAGGACAAGAGTAGGGACAGGACACAAGAGGAATCCCAGGTCTCTACAATGAAACCTGAGAGGCAAGGGCTCACTTTGAAGTTGTAGAGAATAACCCACCACTGACTTCAGTTATGGTGGTAACTCAGTTGGCAGGCATCTACAGATAACAGATGGCTTTCAATATGAGCATAAAATTTGCATAAAATTTCTAGCATTTTTTTCAGCTTTCTTTTTACAAAAGAAACAGGAAGTGACACACAAAACACTATTAAGGAGAATACAGTATTGCAAATTCAAATGCTCAGAATCTGGAAAATGAAAGAAGCGAGGATTTTGGTGTAATTTTAGTTTGGCTCTTCTGCGCAAACACATTATTTTACCCTCCCCATGCACCTGATTGCAAAACTCACAGACTGATCCCACCCACATTCAAGATGAAGCAATTTTACAGGCAGATGTTTCCTTCCTTTTGATAAAGGTAATTTATGGAAACTTATCTTCCTTATTAGGGAATCTGGGAAGTCTAGAAATGCAAAGAACACCTGTGCTAACATGGATATTTTCTCTTGTCTGCTATGCCTTCAAATATTCTACTACAGAGTACATACAAACATTGAGAAGTTTCTCTTTACTAAGTATTAATGAATTTATATTCCAGGATAAAAACATGATCTGGCTTTAATAAATGCCAAACCTTGTCAGAACTTCAAAGTTCTATTCATCAAAATAACAAGAGATAAGTGTCTTGTTTTGTTTTGTTTTAACTTAAATTTTTACCTTGCCCATTCATATTTGCATTAAATTCCGCATGAGTTTAGTGCAAGGCATTCACATAATTTAATCACAGTAATAATTATTTCAAATACAATAATAATTTCAGTATATTTGTATACAAATTACTTAGAAAGGGTTTGTCTCAAAGAAGAAAGACAAATTTCTACGACTAGGACATTTGTGATGTGAGATCTAGAGAAATATATGATTTTTACATGTTCACATGTAAAACAGGGCTAATTGGGTTAATTAAAAATGCATCATGCCACACTCAGACTGTATTTTTTTAGTAGGGGTAGATAAACAAATAGCTTGGAGTAGAGATTTACAAATACAAAAAAAGTCAGCTGCAATGTTTGATGTGCCAGATTTAGAGGAACAAGAACACTGAGGAGAATAAAAAAGCAGACAAATCCACAGTGAGTAAGGATAATAATATGAGTTGTCAGAAGTTATGTTCCTGAGAAGAAGAGCTGCTAAAGTGCTGAACAATCTGCCACTCCATCACAACATCCTCTGAGCTTTCTGACTTCATAAGTCAGTATCCACCCCCTTACAAGCAGGAGTATGAAGAACAAGACAGAGTGATGCACAATCAAATATTTCTGCAGATAAAGTTCTTATTCTCTACTTTACCTTCAAAATAGGCTCAAATATTGATCAGAAGATTAATCCAGTACCTGTCACCACTGTGATAGCAAGAACAAAATTAAAACAGACCGTATTAGAGCAACATCTGAGAGTTAATCATACTAGTATGAATAATTCAGGACTAGAAATTAATCTCTACCAGTGTTCATGTTGTCTTTTAAAACTTTGGTTGAGTTTACACCATAACAAAAGGGTATATTTTTATAAGTATCATCAGCATTTCATTATTTCTCACTATCATAACAGTAAATAAAATTAGTGAATGTTTTTGAAAATGTTTTTATATAAAAAGAAAGCATACATAGATAAATAATAATCTCTTGTCAAATATACTAATAATTACTTCTTTTATCAAAATGTGAGAGCCTGAACTGAAATTGTTACTGGCTCAAACATTGTTCAAAATCATGAAAAGGTTTTCCTCACTGTAGCAAAACTGTGCAAACAGAAGCAACAGCTCATCTGCAAACACCAAAGGCCCCCTCAAAAATGCCTCCTGAACACAAAATAAGAAAAAGATGACGCTATTATCCAATTTTCTCTGGTCTGAGAAGAGGTAAATGAGGCTGAGGGAGAAGATTGTATCCACAAGAAAGCCAAACCCTGCAGAAGCGACACTCTTCCCCCCTGGCCAAAATGAGTAGAAGGAGAGTTTTTGGGTGTGTGATGGTGAACCTCTGGTAGAGAGGGGGTGAACAGCCACCACCAGAGGCCACAAGCCAGACAAGCAGGAGAGCCTGCTGAGAGTCCTCCTTACACAGCCTGGCTCCGCTGTAAAACTCCCCCCGCCCCTTCCCCGGGAAGGCCGCATTCACAGGGACACTGCTTGAGGGGCATCTGCCAGGCCCTAGGAGGTCTCGTAAGCCAGCAGAGGGCCCAGAAGTGCCCCACAGCCATTCCTGAGGCCCTGCACCGGAGGAATACACGTGATTCAGTGCTGCAATAGATGCAGTGTCTGTTGCAAAACACAGTGTAAAACTTGCCCGCCAGGGGAGGTACCACAGGTACCTGAACGTACATTAGCCCATTGAAATCTGTGTTTGGTGGCACCCCCACTGCAGAGAAGAAGAGGATCTATATACACTGCTGGATCCACAGGGGTAGTGATTATTTGTCTCTGTCTTATTCTCTTTCTCTCCCCCAGACCCCAGCTCCTCTCTATTCTATTTCTTTCTATCTTTTTCTCTTGCTCCCATTTACTGTTAAATAAAATACTTCCTGTTAGCTTTGGCATATTGTCTCAGTTGCATCTTAATTTGGGTAGAGGCATTTCTAATAATCAGATCATAGTCCAAATGTATATGAATGTGATATTAAATCAACTATTTAGTTAGGATATACAAATCAGCCTAGAGTTTTATTGCAGTTTTTATTTCCACTTATGGGTTACCACATAAATATCTACAAAATGAATTTCTGCCAACATGAGATGAAGCTATATCTCACTAAATAAAATCAGTGCTAAAATATTCCTCTAGATTCATTGCAGTCTCTCAGCACAGAGCAACAGAGATGCCTTTTACTTAACCAGATTACAGAAAACTTATGAAGCCATATCAACAATGTCAAATGCATTAGACATTTTACTAGAGATGTTCTACTTAGAGATGTTGAAAATAAATAGATTTACTACAGTAGCAAAGTGTATTAGGTAATACATTACATAGGAATGTGTATAATATGCTCTTGTTAGTCCTGGATAAGAATATGTCAATATGTGTCATCCAATAGCCTATCATACTAACATGTTTTAAAATAAGTAAGTAATATTATCTGCTACAATTTAAGGTAGGAGGAGTTGGAATATTTGCTAACAAGAGCTTTGAAATAATAATAAAAGCATTATGACCTAATGCTTGATAAATAGGATATCACAGAGAGATAAAAAGTGCTATGTTCCTTATCCACAGCTCCTCAATAACTATTTTGACTTCTAAGGCAAACTTATTATTAAATAATGGTTTGAAATACATACATTTTCAAGAAAGACAGGCTGTAAATCCAGCTTATTTCAAAATCAGTTTGTCTGTTTCAACCAACTGCCAAGCTGCATAGCTATCTAAAAGGCAACAACTTTACCAGACTCAAAAGAGAAAACTTCATTTCTTATGCTTTATGTCATGACTAATATTGTTGTGACCAGAGGCAAAGTAAAAAATTCTCTTAGCATTTAATAAAAATGTGTTCATATTGTGGGTGACAGGCATTTTATTTCTTACAAGTCTGTGACCTATTGGGCTTTGTAAACTAATAAATTAATTTAGAATTTGATTTTTACATCACTTTAACTGAATGCTGAAGTTGTTCATAAAACTGTTTCTGTACTCTTCTAAGTGTGACTTCGCTGTAACATGTGTTTGTACCAAATCACTGTGTGGCACAAGTTCTTAGGTGTTAGTACTGATCAGTACTTTTGTCAGACCCTAGCCTATATGTATCTGGGTATGTCTAATTTAGGTTTTCTCAAGGAAATTAGCTTTTAGCCTACATACAAATCTGAATGTAGCTTTCAGGTTTACTTCTGGGTGCCTAGAAAAGAGCATGTTGTAAAAATTCATTATAAAAGAAAAGCTATGACTGCAGGGAAGTGAAACTGTTGCAAGATGCTGACCCTTCTCTCCAGCCAGTTTACAAGCAAAATGAAGAATTTAAGACAATGGAGAAGATTGGTGATCTAGGATTTCATCATTGTAGCCTCTCTTTATACTATGAGAGTCTGTAAATGTTTAGCTTTTAATCTGGACTGTGACTTAGAAGTATCAAAGTTTAATTTATATTGCAAGTTAGGATTCTGAGTCTTGGTCTTCATCCCACAAGAGTCTTAACAAACCCAGAAACTCACCTGGATCAGGAGAGAACATTAGTGTTCCACAAGCCTGCACATGATGTGACTCTTTCTTGTAAGAGAAACAAGCTGAAATATCCTTACCACTGTATACACCTCCTCTGAAAATTTCTCCACTTTGGTGTTGCAGTTCCTATATATCCAATGTTACAGAAAGTCACATGAATTTGGTCCTTTCTTCACAAAATTCCCAAATGATTGTTGGAAAAATTAAAAACAATTTATCTCACACTTTCTGTTCTGTACTACCTTGTGGGTATCTGAGAACACAGGTGCAACCTTACCCTAGCTAAATTTGCAAACTGGTGCTAAAACTCTCAGAAATAAGCAGGTTCTTGCAGGTTACTTCGTTGTTATCTGCTCCAGATCTTGCTATGCACCTTCTCTTTGAATGCCTTGTCTGCAGTGCTATTTTGTATGGAGAAATGACTAGATAAGGTTTTGAACTCTCACCTGGCTCTTATTTTGACACTGGCAGACTCCAAGAACATACAGCAGTAAATAGAGACTATATTCTACTGAGACAGAAGCCAGATGGAAAAAAATGTATGTGAAAACATATGACGTTAAATCACTGAAACCCAGAGATCATAGAGGCCATTAAAATACTAGAGCAAAACCCAAAGCCTCTCTTTGCATTCAAGACATTAATTTTAGCTTTCCTAAAGCAAACAAGACATTTAAGACATGTAGTACCTATTGCACCACATGTATAACCATATTTTCCTCAGTGGTATAAAATGCTGCAACAAAACATTTGTGTATCTTTAAAGAACCACAGAGCAGACCTGTGTGTCTAATAATGCATCTCTTGCTTGAGGATCTCTGAGAAAAAAGATATTTAGTGTAGGGATGTTTGTGCTCCTACTTTTACAATTGCTTGTGCTCCTACTTTTACATTGTAAGATGAAATGCACAGGTATAAATAATACAATGCCCTCATTTTGCATAACCTATTTATACTTGCTGTAACCACAAGTTACTTGCAATATCCTATGCTCCCAATGTGAAATGCTGCATAATGCCACCATCATAGTGCTTTGTGGAAAGTCACTCATTAAAATGCAAATCATGTCTTAAGCCAACTCCTTTGGATCTTGTATTTCACCTCATCTCAGGTGTGACTCCAGGAAAACACTAAGCAGGACAGAAGGACAACTTGTTTCACTCCTGCAGGAAGGAAGCCACAAATGTAGAGTGCAGTTTCACAGCTTTCTGTTTTGCTGCCCTCTAAAAAGCATTCTGAAACAGCTGACAATAAAATACTTTAAAATATTACTAGTAGAAAGTTGATTTCATTTTATGTGCCAGTTGAATAAAGTACCTGTCTCAAATGAAATAACTATTTACAGACTGGTACAGCTCAAATAATATTGTAAAAACTTTTAGTTAGAATTGCAGAGAAAAGGCATGTTCTGCGTGCTATTCTGAATATGAAATATTATGCATTTGGAGTGTTCAGCTAGATCAAAACATGCTATTCTCTATATCAAAGTCAAGATTTGAATAAAATTTGCAATGTTACAGGTCCTGTTTGTTACTACAAATATAACAAAGAGGTTTACTCAGAAAAATCCATTTTATCGAAGGACTACATGAGATGCCACAGTAAGCCAGAGAGACACAAACTGCAGGTTTGAGTCATTTCCAACATATTTTAAATACACACTTAAACCAAAAGTTTGTGACATGTAACTGAATTCACTGTACTTGTTTGTCAAGAAAAAAAATGCTTTGTTTTTTGATTGTACACCTTTTTAGCACACAGTTATTTTTGACACAGAAGGAATTAGCATAACTGCATAGAGCACACCTTCAGAATGATACCTAAATTACACAGAGGACTAGCATATGGTATTTGCATGATAGCAGAGAATTAGAGTAAAGGCAAATGTTGTGCCAGTTTCAATAAAGAGAAAGATTCTCCTGTAATCTGTAGGGTGCTTAAGTCCAATATTTGTACCAGAGAATGTTTTAGCACCTTTTCTCAAAGAGATGAACTGCTTAGCTTTTAAAGCAGACATTGCAGGACTGTGATAACCGAAAGGAGTTTGAGGGCAGTGCATCTAATCAGACAAATTCTTTGACTGGATAAATTAAAATTGCAGGCAATTTAATAGATTCTGTTTGTACAATTTAATGGTTATTGTTGCTGTGGAACAGGGGTGGAAATGCTTCACTCCAGAAGCCCTCAGTGTATGCATCTCAGGAACCGCCTTTAGTAGCAATGACCAAGCTACAGCTGCCTAGCTTTCAAAGCAGACACTTAAAGTGTGCCACACAACTTTGCCCAATGCTGCTTGTATTGTGCTGATTTAGGTGTGTGAAAAAATCTGAAAAAAATGTACTATGTGTGAAAAATATGAGATAGAATGACAAGATATAATTTCCAGATGCCAATGACTGGTGGTTGACTTGACAAGGCATGAATATAACCAGAAGAAACTTTCTGACTACGTCCATATTAGTTGCCCTTACCTTGCTCATGATTCTGAAATAATTTATACTTCCTTCAATAATCTTCCAGTGAAACGTAAGCATTTTGAACAAGGGCTAGTTCCTTAATTTTTTTCTGCATCCAAGATCCTTGTTTCTTCTTTCTGCACCTTATTTGCTGGCCAGAATTATTGGCTTGGTAGAGTGATCTTGGACAAACAGTTGATTCTTCTCAACAGGAAAAAAAATAAGTCCAACAGGGAGATTAATAAAAATGTCCAAACTCTGATATGCAGTGGTGTTGTTCCTGCTCTGCTTGTGGTAGAATCAATTCCATAAACATCTCCACTGAAATCACTACTGAAGGGTTTGCAGAACTATGGTTTTTGGTTAGGGGTGAGACAAAGAGAATGGCAGGAATTTTACTTCTAGATGTTCTCTGTGGACAGCAAAGATGAAGACAGGTATTCATGACAGCAGAATAAAAGCTTTCCTATTAACCAGTCATTGTTCCTTTCAGTCTTTCCGTATACAACATTGCCTGATCTCACAGGAAATATGCCCAAGGGCATTTTAGCTTCGACGCAGGATTAAGACACTGAATATATACACACCTTGCTGAAGGAAGCCTGCAGCAATCGTGTCAGTCCCAGGGTTTGAGAACTGATAGCATTGATCTTACATTTAATTTTCTATTTGCCACAGCTGCCTGACAACCAGAGTTGTGGTTGTTTAGATGTCTATATATATGGAGAAAATATTTTTGTCCTTTATTTCTTCTTAGTATTCTCTTCTGGTATATTGAAAGTGATGGTGGCGTAAAAAGCAGCATTTCCTGTCATGTTTAAATCCCTACATAGTTGTGTCTTTACTACATGCTTTCTATCTGACTTTTTTTTCTAAATAAAGGCTGCTTCTGCAAAAGAATGTTGAAGAAAAACAAAACATTCATTAAACACCCAGAGTGGCTACATTTCAAGGATGAGGATAGCAAGTATTTCTCCAAAAAGATCATCAAAGTTCTTTAATACCCTAGTGTAGCAGGTGAATCTTTCTCATGGCATACATCAGTTTCAAAAGAAAGTGTTTTTCTGAACTTGGAGCTGAAAATACATCAGAAATATTTAACTTTTCACTCCTTCAGTTTACTCATTCATTACTGTTAATTGCATTGAATACACTAAGCTAAACAAGCTAAATACGAAATTTAAATTTAAATTCTAAATATTAAATTTCCATCATTTTCCTGTTAAGGGAATTACAAAGTAGCTAACTGAATCAGAATATTGACAAATAAAATGCAAAATGAACTAGTAAGATCAAACTTAATCAAGTTGCTGGATAAGAACCTTCCTAAAATTGTTAGATTTTGGCAAATCCAAGCTTTCAGTAGTCTGTGTATTTTTCTGTGTTGGCCTTTCTGCACTGAACACAAAAAGTCTCTGCTCCATGGCCATACTGATGCTGCAGCTTTCAGCAGTTCCACATTTCTCTACACAGTAGCTTTCACTCATGAGTGACCCAACAAAACACTGAAGCAAGTGTTTGAAGTGATGTGACTCCTTAGTATCTTCATTGAACATTGCTAAGGTTGAAATAATTTTCATTTAACCTTGTAAGCAAAAACTATATATTTTTCTGGGAAAAATAAAGAAAAAATATATACATGTTTCTCCTGCTTTTCTCCACCACTAAAAGAATTAATGTCCAATATTTCCCACAAACCACTGGATTGGGTGTATTTAAGTGCTTGTCAAGGAGGGAAATTTTTTCTATGCCCACCCTTTTTGATAGTACAGGGTAGAACTAAAGCAAAGTACCAAAGAACGTGCTGGAAACCTGTGTAAATAACTGTGCTGCATGTTCACAAAGAAGCTGGCAGAAGTTGATCAGATTGCTTACCAGTTCTATAAGATTGTTGCTTTTTTGCTTTTCCCTTTCAGCTGTAATGAAGGGGCATGCAGGGTTGCAGCTGGAAGAAATGCAGTATGCTTTTCTAATTTTCTGAATGACAACAAAAGAAGGTACTTATGCTTGTAAGAAAATTAAAAAATATTATGCAATAAAATATAAAGTTTCTTCCCAACATTTTCAGATGTGATTGTGAAAGACAGAAATCCATAATCTAATAACCCAATTCAATGATTCTAATGCATGATGTCCTAAGAAGGTCCACTTAAATTAGCAAACATCTGATTTAAATTTCATTATCCAGGATATTCTTCATAGTCAAAATTTATAATTTGATGTGTAAAGGAAAGTAGAAAAAAATCTTAAACATTTTATTCAGGGAGAAAAAAAGGAGGCATTTCTTTGATGATGGATATCTTGGAGGTGTGTTTTAATGGAAAGAGAATTAAAACACAGAACAGTCTATCAAATTTATGAATAATATAACTACTCAGTCCCCAGTTCTCAGCTAACTGGGTACCTGAGGAGAGAAAGTGGTTACGAATATATCTGGAATTTGTTGTTAAGTCTAGATGTATACGCAGGTGGGATAGCAAGTTCACAACATTTCGGTAAGACAGGATTCCACATGCAATGAGAGGAGGGAGAAGTAGCTATGGGACACTAGAAGGATAAGGCCTAAACAAGTCAGAATGAGATGCACAGAAAATCTGTGCAAAATCAGTATCTCACATTCTGAGATACTCAGAAAAAAGAGATGCTGTTTTGATGTGGAGAGAAGTTACTATAGTGGTCATTCAGGATTCTTGTATTTTCTCTTTTTCGGTATCGTCAGAGAGTACATACTTTAATAAACTGTATACTGCACTTTCTTAATGTGATGCATAAAGGTGTCTCTAGTCTGTGTCTGTTTTAAGGGGGGAAGACTAAAACACAGTCAATTGCTCACCGTGCTTCCTAATTAAATATTTTTTCTGCCCCAAAGGTTTTTATGGGCCACTGCTAAGGGCAGACAAATTCTCTAAATAGGACAAGATCTTTCACCTCCTGTCCTTACCCAACTGACCTGTTCTATTGTTCAAGCCCATTAAACCTGGTTGACTGCTTCCATTAAGAAGCAAAATGGGATTTGGAGTTGGCTTTTGCTCAAGTACTTCAAATTAACTTTCAACCCCCTCTCCCAGTTTTCTACTAGCTTCATATAGAGACAAGTATCTAAATAACTAAAATTTTGGTACAGTATGATTATTGTGAAATTGGTTTCTGCTGCTGCTTCAGAATCTGGGAAAATATGTATTTTGACTGTACAATTAGCTTAAAAGTTATTGAACAAAGAGCTGTCCTTTAGTAAAGTAAAATGGCACCCTATTTTTTTTCTGGTTATTGTAACTAGTTTAACTGTAATTGCAATAGAAGCTACAAATTTAAGTAACTTTCTTGTTGGATTCTAGGACCCTTACTTGTTTTGCAATAAAAAGTCAAGCAACAAAAAAAATTAATATTGCCAGTTCACTGCCTGAATCCACAGCTACATATTGTGTATAAGGTTTTTCTGTAAATGTCAGAGGGTTCTGGAGATTCTTTTTTATTTTTCAGAAAAATCTCCATTTTGGACAACCTTCAGACTACAAAGCATTCAATATGCTGATAAAATATGCGGCTTGATAATATAAAACTATTTTAAAACCCCAAGCTGTTGAGATTTTATAGTGTAGACTTACCTAAGGGGTAGCTCCCAAAATTTTCATGGATCTTTAATTCAAGGATGGATTTTTGTAGTAGAAGAATCTCTTTCAGCAATGAGGGACACAATTTATGGTGTTTATACTTTGTAGCATTTTTCAGTTTCCTGCTTATCTAAATCCAGAAAAGTCCTGAATGCTTTTTCTTGGCTTTATTTCTTTATCCAACAGCAGTCCAAATTCTGAGCTATGTTCTGCCATGAACACATTAAAAATGTAGGCACCCCATAGACACCCCACACTTTGCATCACTGTCGTCTATTCCTTTGGATTGTCTTGCTTGACAACATCTTGAAGTTTCTGAACCCTTTTTTTTTATGTTGAAGCAGGAAACTGTCATTAAACTGTGACCAATTAAAATTCCCATGGAGAAAAAATGGATGAAAGAGATGATAAAACTCTCTGAACTCCTTCCAAATTGTCTAAGGTCATGAATGCATATATTGGAAAGGGTGTGTTCTCCTTATTTTATATTCATCTTTTACTCAGAAGACTGACTTCACAGGAATAAACAAAATTAAGTCAGATATTTGAAAGCAACTTCAAAGGAGTTCAGCACCTTAATTCTATTGATGGCTCTTTTGAAGATGCAGACCTTCACCTCTTGAATAATCTACATCTTTTAGAATGACCTATTATTGCACAGATACTGAAAGCTTAAAATTAAAGAGCTTTTCAATGGAATGGTTGAAATTATTCTTCCCAAACTTTGGGATTATTCAGAATGCTGTGAAAAGAGCCTCTCCAATTGAGCATACTGTTTTATAACTAGTACCACAAAACAACATGTTTTACTAGGTCAACATAAGAGTCAAATGTTACTAAAGGACAGAAAGAACAGAAATCTGGTTAGTAGGAGTGAAGCTAAAAGATACTAGTAAAAATTGAAGTAGAAAAGCTTTGTCTATTTTGCCTTAGTATCTAAACCCAGATATATACCTCAGGAAGACCTCAAATAAAGCTCTTGAACACTTTAGAGGAGGTCTGAGAAGCGCTCATGATTTAATTTGCAGGAGGGTGAGTGGAACTTTTCTCACTCTGGAGAGCAACATTTATATTTCTCTTCAGCTATGGTCTTCTCACTGACTTTTTTTTCTTTTCCTTTCTTATATACCCAAACACAGTGTAACTATGCCAACATATTGAGCTTTGAGGGTCTGAAATTCCATTACATCTCTTTTTACAGTGATTCAAGCCATACCTACATCAAAATCTTGGTTAGGAGCTGAAGGAGTGCCTGAAATACAAGCAGTCCAAATTCCTCTGTTTCTTTTCAGGTGTTCTCCAGAAACTAAGGAATGCTATGAGTTTGTGTACGACTTACAAGAATAGTGAAACATACACTATTTTCACATTCTTTGGGCATAAGTGTCAGGAAGGGTCCCTCTGATGGATTCTCTGGCCTGGACCAGGAGGGTGCAGTTGTGATAATGTCTCAAGGTTTTCAGAAACCCAACAAGGTTCTCAGGAACTGCACGCAGGTTTCTGTCAATTATCCCTGCAGGCAGGTTTCTGTCAAAATGTAAAATTATGCCCTGCATTGTGACACTTGATCTGATGAGAGTGATCACTAAAGTCTCTTCTGCACTGTGTTTCATGCCTTCTAGGTGTAAAAGGTGTAAAAACTCAGAGCATTGGTAAATCTCTCTGTGTCACCAGCAATCTGCTAGCCTCTGCTTCTCAGAAATGGGCAAGCATCACCTGTGCAGCAGATTGCTTCTGCGACGTGTCTTTCCCTCTCAGTTAAGTCTTTCTACAGAATGCAAAGGTCAAATTTCCCTCAGCAGCCTGATGTGTCCTGCCTGTGTTTCTTTCTCCCTGACAAAGATTTTTATCAGCTTCAAATGATCCATAATTTTGGCATCTTAAGATCATTGATATGTATTTTTCTGTGCATCAAATGCATTTCTTTTTCTGTGCATGCCAACCTTCTTTCAATCAGTCTCTCACACTTCATACTGCTATCTTCTGTGTTTCTGCTAAACTCAAATTATTCCAATTTGCCATGATAGACCAGGACAGGCACAGCCTATTTTGAGAAGGCTCTGTCTGTGTATTGAGATTTCAGTGCCACACCAGTGCCTGGCAGACTACAGGGCTGTTCCTGCTGCCCCTCTCACTGTGTCAGTGGGGAAACTGGAAATGCTTGCATCACTGCACATTACATTAAAAAGAAAAAACAATCCTCTCTTCCCATAAAGTACTCTGTCAATCCTGACCTTACCTAACATAATCTATGGCAGTTACTGTTTTGTCAAGCAGCACATGAGCACTTTCTAGGACATCAACCTGAACCACTATTAAGGCCAGGATTTGTTCAGCAAGTCAGAAAAAATGCCAGATATTCTTACTGTGCTATGTGCAGAAAAGACAACTGGGACATACTTGTTCTTCAGTTGGGTGATTTACAGTCTAAACTGTAGATGGACAATAATATAACAAAAAGATATTTTAGAACCTATTCAGGTTACATGGAAAAGCACTTCTAAACACAGAAACTCAGAGCCCATTCAAAAAGGAGAGGCTTCTTTTTTAGTTCCTTCATTCTTTTTCTACTCTAAAATAAAAATACTTCACTCAAAATCTACGTAATGCTCCAGATTCTCCCTAGGAATTGCAGAAAATACAAGGTAATTAAAAATCTGGTGCTTACAGCAGATTATTAAGCTTTCCAATGTCAAAATGGTTTTAGTATTATCATCACTAGTTACTTTAACTTATGAAATTAGCCACTTTGATTTGTTTAAGGATTTTACTGGCCTATCTGATTGCAACTGTTCATCAAAAATGTCAGAAAGAGCTTTGATTGATAACCATGTCTGAAATTAATTTTTCTCATTTACTTAAATGATACTAAAAAATATTCAAAAGAACCTCACTTCAAAAAAAGTTAACTTCTTGTGAAAGCTCTTTTTCTTCCTGTTATTTGTTATATTCTCAGAAATTATCCATAATATCTTTTGACATAAGTTACAGACACCCGTGCAAAATTAAATTGACAGTTTTAATGGGATTTAATAATTATGGAATATCTTTGGAATGTTACTTGGTAAACACAAATATACCAAACTAAAGGTCTCTTTGGATGTGCTCAAAACTCCACATTAATAGAGAGCAAAATTATAATTGAACCAAGAACCTGATTATTAAGCTGCAGTACACCTACTATGTGTTTGAAATACCAAACAGCTACTGCAATTTATTATGTACAAATATTGGAAGCTTACTGCCTGTATTTAAAATTTTATTATGTTTTAAGAGTCATTTAAATATCCCCAAATGATACGTTCTCCCAGCCTGGCATTTTTGAGCTGTTATTAAAGGGAGTATTTACATACTCTTCAATCCATTAAAGTATTAAAGTATTTCCTGAAATAGAAATAATAGGGAAATTATTTTTCTCAAATGTGTGTCTGTCTACAAATACAGTTAACCAAGACTCAAAGAGGTTTAGGTCCTGACCTTGCACCGTGATCTGTTAACAGGGATACTTGGATCATCACAAAGTTCTCCAGAAGAATTGACAGCAACAGGTTACAATGAAAGATGTGAATGTTGCTTTGTCAGTCACAACAGATATGTTTTATGTAAGAACTGAAGGATATAAAATCTGAAGGCTAACCAATTTATAGGTTAGATCTGGGGCCATTTTGGATGGGTACATTTGGAAAAATTGGTTTTATCCTCTTTTCTTTTTCTCTTCCCTCTCTTACCCTCTCTGTCAACATAAAACAGTTCTGAAAATGTTACAAAATAGAAGAAAGTTTGCATGAGGTCAGTAAAGATATTTTCCACTTCTCCCTTCCCTCCTATTTGTTTTTTCAGCATTAAGGACATTTAGTAATTTTTCAGCAACAATGAAAAAAGGACTTATGTACATATATTTTAAAAATTTTAATTTTCAGCTGTGTCTGAAAGTCTTCATACTAGAAGATTCGCCTAAAACAACTTTACTGCATGCCATTAATTTTAAAATATTGTTATTATCTAAGAAAATAACTATGACAAGATATTTTTAAAGGGCTACTACCTGATGATAGAACTTTTTCCTGATTTTCTGCTGATGAGGGTGCACAATCCAGGAATAGATTATATTCTGGAACACACAAGCTCAGGTGTGGGTATTGGGCCAGAGCCTGGGAAACTGGGAGTGCTAAAGAGGAAAAAGGAGGATTTGCTCTGGTAGTCAAGTCCTCCCTGGGAAAAGTTGTCACCTGTGTCAGGTGAGTGCTTGGGACTGCACCCCATGACAACAACAGTTTGATTTTCTTGAACAAGTTAGAGTCTGGTCTCCAAATCCTCACATTAGAGTTTGATATTGTTGCAATTTTTGTTTCTGTTAGTTGAGTTAAGCTGGTACAAACACAGAGTAAAGCATTACCTGACCTGTTGCCTGTCCTGCTGTCTGTCTTCTGGGCTACACAAGGTTGTAAGGGCTTCTGAGCAAGCTGGCATAGTGTTCTCTCCTGCTTGTATTAAAAGGAAAGGGGAGGGAGAAAGAGTGAGATAAATGAACAAAATAAACAAAAGTTTTAAAAGAGCTGCCCTGACTGACTACCTTCTCCCTTCCTGCATTTAAAAAAAAAATTATTTGTTTTTAAATCTTAGTTTTATCAATACTGGAGAAATCTGAATTTTAGATGGGAAAAATTATTGTATGTATACTTTTACTTTTGGTCAGACATTCCAGATTTTCATTAAGATGAAAAATTGCACAGAACTGAATTTCACTACTGTAGAAGGTGAGTATGAAAATAACAGACTCTGGAAAAATAGAGTTAAAGAGACTTGTAAGAATCAATATGATATACTTTTAACAGGAGGTCTGTGGTGACCCATACAAAAAAAAAAAGCTTAGTAAATCAGAAGACAATTTAGCTTTTTTAAAAGCAATGTTGCTATCCATTCTTGAAAATCATCTCTTTAGGCAAGAGAATCTCAATCAGATATTGACTTGGAAACCTCTTCAAATAGTGGCTTCCTCCTTGAGCTTGATTTCTAAATAGGCTGATTCTCTTTGAAGAATTTTGTATATATTAGAGCTAAGACATTTGTGCTCTGGAAAAAATTGACTGGTCTGTCTCCCTTCCTCCTCAAAATTCAACACTTCTTCTGGGTAAAAAAAGAGACACAATAAACTTTTTAAAAAATCCATTTCTAGCCGGCTACTGCCTTTATCCTTTGTATTCATGTTGTAAGTGGCTTACTGTCACCATCTAGGCAATGTTTTAACTTGCTCCCTTAGTTGTGAGCTAGTCTTTGAACCATCCAGCCAGTCCCTTCCCTTTCATGTCTCAGATGGCGTGGCAGAGCCCAAAGTAGACTTTGGCTGTGTTTCTAAAGGCTAAAAGTGGACTTGCCTTTCTGGCTAACTCTCTGAAATTCATGCTTGCATGTGCATGCCAAAGAGTTTATCTCCATGTCCCCAGGGTCAGCAAGCAAAGTGTTAGGAGCGGAGCACAGCAGCTCCAGGGTCCAGGAAGATGTCTGATAATTTCAGACTCCACATGAAATTATCCACTTGCCTCTACTGAATGACAGAGCACAAGCAGAGTGACAGGTAAGACAGCTCCTCCCTGTGCTGTGTGGCTATACCAGGGGGGAAGGCTGTCGGAACCCAGGACATTGCTCTGGCTGCCCGGGAGGACTCGAGACCCTGGCAGGGAGCTCAGAGACCTTGGCACGGAGTCAAAGACACCTGTGCCTTCAATTTTAACCCATGGGAAAAACAACCAACTTTGTATGAAGATGTACAAGCCACAAGAGTTTGAATAGAATGATAGTGAATTTATCACCGGGTGAAAATGTAGAAATTTGGGGTTTTTAGAATGGGGGTTCAAGAGGCAAGATGGAGGAATCTGGGTGTGTTCTGTCTTTCCCCTTCTTCTTAGCCTCCATCTTCTGCTGCAATGATGGCATTTTTGGATTGGTTTAGAGTAGAAACAAACTGTCTAACATAGGTGATAGGAAAATTATTGTAAATAAAGTACACGTAGTTTTTAGTATAAAAAGATAACACTGCCCTTAAGGTGGTCAGTGTGCCGCAACCTGACCTGCTGGACAGACCTTGGCGGGTCGGAGAAGGAATGTCATAGATAAGAAAAAGTAAACAACCTTGAGAATGAGACCCAAGGACTCCTGTCTTCTTCTTCTGTCTTGGGGCTGGAAAAAAGATTTTCTAACACCTTGGGGCTGTCTAGACACCTGGGACTTCGTCAGAAGGCATTCAGAGCAAGTTTGCTGATACCCCTCTACATCTACCTTGACGGAGAGGAGAAGTGGGAATGGGGCTCTGAGGACAACTGTAGCCATATTTCTCTTCACAGAGAAAAGCAAGACACAACTTCCCAAGGATTTTCTGGGATTCACATTCTCTAAACCTCAGAGAAAGAAAAAACAGTTCTTATCTCATTTACTGCTCCTGTGTTTTGGAACAAGTGGAATGCCCTGTGGAAGATTGTTTACGAAGGGAATTGGTGATTGGATTCTGGTGTGAGTGCTTTGATTCATTGAGCAGTTGAATCCATGTGTGTGTGTCAGGACTGTCAGCTGACAGTCACCAGATACTGTGCAGTTGAGTTGAGTTGAGTGCTTATGCAGTTTCAGTTTAGATGTAAAGTAATATAGTGTAATATAGTATAGAATAATAAGGTATAATAAAGTAATTAATTAGTCTTCTGATATTATGGAGTGAGATGCATAATTTCTCCCCTTGTTAGGGTTGCCTTGATTTACAGTAGACAATCTCAGCGCTGCAGGAGAGAGAAGAAGGCCTGAGAGGGCAGAAATGTTACAAACAAGGAACAGATGAGGTGGTTGTGGTGATAGGCAGATTTGGGAGCGCAGCAGTACCAAAATCTCTGTGCTTTCCTACTTGTGATGATTGTTCAAACAAAATATTTTTTCCCATATCTGCCAGGTATTAGGGTGGATATAACAAAGTTAGTTAAAAAAACTTAAATAGTGATCAGTAATGTGGCTGATAACAGAGATTGTCTGAGTACTGAAGTTGACAATACTCAGCTACTCAATTGGGACAGGAATAATGGGACTCTTGAAGATCTCTGTATAGAGATGGATTGCTGTACCCAGAGGTAACCAGGCTGGAGCATACAAACCTCAATAATTACATAAACTATAATTTGTATATAGGTCTTTGTATGATGAAGGTCATAATTAAAAAAAATATATTGATATAGGTCCTACAAATCTGTAAACACAGTAAGCAAGAGTGAATACCAAAGAGCAAATAGAAAATTAAAATACTCTAACAAAATATGCATTCCATAATATTTTCATTTATCTTTCTCTTTAAGAGCAGTGTTCCTATGGTCAATCTTTTATTTGTATATGACGGCTAGAAACTTCTTCCACTAAAAACTCTGACTTATGTTGAACGACACAACTGAGGGACCTGAAGTTTAAAGTGAGAGATTCAGTCTTCACAAGGCACAGGATAACACCAAGCAGTTAAGATAGTTCAAGATGGCTCAGACTTTTATGACACAAATATGTAACAAGCATTTTACTTTGTAAAATGTAACAGACATTTTACTTTGTCTGTCTTGCTTTTCAACTTTAGGCCTTTTCCTTCTGTATAAAATTTCAAGACATTTTAATATCTTCCAATACATATTTCATTCTACTGCATTAACAACACAGCTCAGGTTATGATTCTGCCAATATCCTGTCACGCTCAGACAGCAATTCAAAAATAACACCAACTGTCCTTAACTTGAGTTGTCTTTTTTAATGATTCTTGGTCAGACAAATGGCAGGAACAGCTCTTGAAATCTGTCCCGTGATAAAGCTTGGACAGCATTAACAAAATATTAAATTTAAGCCATACAAATATCCATTTAAGAATTGGAAATGCTCTATCTTTCTCAACATTTATGAAGTATGAATCACCATGACATTCAAGTACATTTCATTATGTCTGGGAGGATTTTGCATGAATTCCCGTGAGATTTGGCAAAATGCTAGCATATTTACAACTCCTTGACATGTTGAATATTAATTATATTAATTATGATACATTTCTGTTGATGATATATTCCCATATATTTTTCTTCAAATAATACACCGCCCTTCAAATACAGTAGCCCAGTTGGTAAGAACATGGTCGTGATAATGTCACAGTGGTGGGTTTGAGCCTGGGCCATGTATGCACCACTCACTTCAGAATTGGACTTGATGATCCTTATGGATCCCTTCCAACTCAGAAGATTCTGTGATTCTCTGATTAAATCAGAAGAGAAGTTTACTAGTCCTTGTACAACAAATCACATTAAAAAGCAACAATTGAAATAATTTTTTCTATTTCTGGATTAAGATCTGATTTAGAATAATGTATTTTCCAAAAAGTTAGTATTCTTGTTGAAAGAGGTGTAAACAGCTTCTCAACACTAATTACACAAGGAAAGAAATGTCTGGAGGGGCACCATTGCTCCTCATTTTGACTGTCAAATGATCTCTGTCTTTCTATTATCAAGCACGTATAAGGAAACCTGGGACTGGACCTTACCAGTTGGAAACTTCTTATACTGTTATTCACAAGTTTCTTTTGTCCTAGGTTACTGTCCTAGATATTTTTAATGTAGAAGAAAAAGAAATATTGTAAGATGGAGACTACTTAGAAAAATTAGGAAAACCTGAAAGGAACTGACTAAGGAATTCAATCTTTTTTCTTTAAAAATGATTTTTGCAGGTGCCCCACCTCTAGTGGAATAAAGCTTGGATGTTAATGAATGCAAATAGCTTAGCAGGTGTTTGAGTTTGTCTTTTAAACTCCATCACTGATGAGGATTTATTTTGCTCTTAATGACATATTTATATGCTTTCAGAGGCAAAAAGTATTTGAAAATACACCTGCTGATGCTGGTGCCACTTTGAGCTGATTTGATTGCTGTGTATGTGGGTTAGCTTTGATAGTACATTACGTGGCTCCACCTCACTTTCACAGGCTTAATAGAACTCTCAGTGCTTTTGTTGGAGTCCATGAAATGCACCAGTAATCCACAGTTCTTGAAACAAGAGCCTTTCCATCAGATTCCGCAGGTTTGAATTAGGTTCAAAGATTGGTATTTGCTATCCAGAAGCAGCAGCAAAAGTTTGTGTACTAGGGAGGATTTGCAACGCTACCTCACAAGGTCAATTCTGCAAGACAGAGAAGCAGGAGCTCTAATGAGAACCCCTCATTGTCCCTACACAGATGGGACAGTGATACAAGTCAAAAAGGTTTAATTTTAATTGAAGTGTTTCTCTTTGTATGAGAGTTACAGAAATGAAAAATGTTGCTTAGGATAATTGCCAATCTTATCGTTACAAGCTGTTTGAAGACTAATCACAGTTTTCTGACATTAGTGTTCTCTGTCAGGTAACTCATGGTAAATATTTAGAAAGGTGGAATACACTAAGGGAATATTAACTATGGAATGTGCCTGTAGGAAGGCAACACAGACACTGAACAACTGAACCAATAATCCTACAAATGGGCAGAAACTGAATGCACTGTGGGAAACCAAGGAGGTGGGAAAAGCCAGGGTAGAAAGGCTACAAAGGGGAAAGGACTCTTTAAAATTAGTATTCCCAAAAGAAATGAAAATGCAGGTAAAGAGATCCTCTTTAAATTTTTCATTAAGAATCCCTGCATCTTGCATGTGACATCTCCCACCTGGTCTAAGAGGAAAACCAAGAGTCTCCCAGAGTGAGAACATTCTCAAAAGACAAGTTTTGGCCCTATGTACAAAAAGTTATAAGATACTTCCATGTACTGGAGATCTGAGTCAAAATGTGATACTTAAGGCAACTGTTTTCCAGAAGTTTTGTTCCTTTAGGGACAGAGATTCTTAGAAAACTGATCAGAACTATTTTTCTTTATCATGGTTATAAAAATCCTTATAGTTTATTTGTAATTTATTAGACTATATATCTTCACCCTTATTTTGTCCTGAGTACTAATTAATAGATAATTGACAATGACAATGAGCATCAACAACTCAAGGGCAGACCTTAAATAGAACAGCTATATGTGAAAGAGTCTGTCAAGACATCATTTCACCATAATCCATATAATGGGAAGCATGAAAAGTCTAGAATCTTTTTTTGCATTGTTTATACTGCTATGTACTCTTTTTCTAAAGCATGTAATGTATGTGAAATAACAATTTTGTTTAATTTTCCTATTTACTGAAAAATATTCTGCTAAAATTACGCCTTTTGTGATTCATGAATATTTTTTTAAAAAGAAGAGCTCTTCTCTGAATTCTCTCACAGAACTGCAATGTCCCTGCAACATAGAACACAGTAATTGGATACTTTTATTAGCAGAATACAGAACAATTATTTTGTTATACAACCTAGCTAGTTGCAGTGGAGACAATGACGACAACACTGAGACTATGATTATCAAGTTACAGCTCAGAGGTGAATCCCAACTAAGACATTTGGAGATGTAAAAAAGAACATCTTGAGCTGCAGAAAAGAGGAGGAGCAGTAGGGAAGAGAGCGACTGAAGAAGATATATGGAGAAAAAATGCACAGTTCTTCTGGTCAGTAAATAGTCTTCAGGTTGTGTGGAATAAAAACTGAATCATACATCCTTGTGAAAATGCTCTGCCTTCCTACACTGTCTCTTGCACCTTCCTCTGCAGAAGCTGGTGCTGTTCATGTGCACTCAGGAGTCATTGTACTCCACTGGCTGAGACTGCACAGCATCTCCCCTCTCTGCTCAGAAGTGTTTCAAGTTTGACTTCCCACTAAATATTTTTCTAGTACACAACCAGGGGTAATGAATTTCATTTGAAATGAAGGTCATCCAATCTCTTTCCAGTTTATCCCTTTATTTGTTCTGATTTTTACAAAAGAAAGTCATGGGACAATAGCTATTGATCTGTGTCGGTGCTCTTGGTAACTGGAATGAGACAGCTGGTTACTCACAGCTGCTACAGCCCACTCTGATGACAGGCTGTGTTTTTTCCCCAGAGTGTATGCATGCGGAATATTCTTTATCTGCTAGATTAATTTTACATTAAATTTACAGCTTCAGTCCCCATGAAGACAGTGATTTTAATAATTTAGCAGCACACTCAGAAAACATCTGATGGAAATACGCCAAAGGAGATATGTTTAACCCAATACCCTGCTAACTTGGAATGGTAAAGATTAAGATATCCAGCATGTCATTACCAATGTTGAACCCTGCCATGCCTTCTCAGCCTCTTGACCCCATCCTTCTCTCTCTGTCGCCCTGCACCTTACCCAAACAGACTTGTATAGCCATCTTCAGCAGGGAACTCTAGAATGACCAGAAATATCTGTATCAATATGAGAAACTTCATTAAACTTTAAGAGTTTTGAAACTCTATTATTCAAGCTGTCACCCAGCTAGATTGTCCCTCACCCACTTAACCTGTGCCTAACATAATTTTCCCAAACAATCCCCAAGTTACATATTAGGAATTAGGACAAACTACAGGAATTTGCGCAGAACTATTCCTCTCTGGCAGAAAAGAGGATTTAAAAATGTGGACATGGGCTCTGTGGCATATGGCCAGGGCCAGAGATTGGTTTCAGACACACATTAATTCACAGATATTGTTACAGCCAGAGAGAATACGTTATGTTTTTCTGAATACAGATACAGGGGAAGAGCTGTATTGTTTCTATGGCAGACTCACACTCCTACTTAAGAGTTTTTCTGAGCTCTACTGGATAGTTTCTCTTTTTTGTACATTCCATCTTACTTTGTTGCTCAGCATTGACCTCTGTGCCAGGTGATACATTCTCTTTATTCCTCTTACTTCTACTGTCCAATTCAAATTTTTCCATAAAATTTTTTCCATATTTTTCAAACTCTAATCTCAAAGTTCCATGTTTCTCAAGAAATCAACCCTGATTTTTCTTGCCCATTTCTATCTTTTACCCATTTTTCTCCCTTCCATTCTTTCTAAGCTCCTTTAGTACACTGCAAAATACAACAATTTACTCCCTTTCATCTGCTTTGGATGTCTTTCAATCTGACTTTCTGTGTTTTCACACTGACACCATTCTTACTAGTCTTGCTAATGACAAATACATTTCCAAAAACCTGCCACTTCTTTGTCTTCAATGTCTTCAAAAACAATCCTTATAATCTCCATCATTATGGCCAAACATTTCATTCATGCACTCATGCATGCTGTCTTGATTAGTAAAGGACTCTCCAAAGTGCAGTCATTGCCCTCATCAGTCCACATAAATCACTGTTTTGGATTTCATCTTCATTGTCTGAATCTTTGCATGTTAACTCCTCTCATCAGCTATGTTCACTGGCTTCCTGTCCAAAATCTTTTTGACCTTGAGAGTATTCTCAAACTCAAGGGGCTCTTTGTGTCTTCTTCAGGCAACCACTCTTTGTCTGTCTTGTCTGCTTCATCCTTCTGTTGTGTCTGTCTATTCCTTGTCTCATTGGCTTCCTCTACAAATTATGAGTGTTTTGATTTTATTGAAAAAGTCATTATCTCTCCTACACAAACTGCATTCTAAAGACTTGCTTGTGGCCTGTAGTAAATTAAGATGAATATTTTCTTTTCTCCCTAACTTCAGTGCTTTTTTTCTTTTCTAACCTTAAACAAATTTTATTTACAGATTTTTATTCAAAAATATAGTGAGTGATGCGCTGAGCAGTTCAGCACTGATCACCACACTCCTATTTCTCACCACCACTGGAAAAATGCCAGTCTTCAGTATCCAAAATAAAGTATTCATAAATTTTTTTAAGTAGTCAAAGAGTTTCTGACATATCTTTTAATTTAAATGGCAACAATGTATCTATTTTCCGTATAGTACTTGGAAATTACATACACAAAGTAGGTCTCTCCATTACTTCATGAGTAAGTGAACTATGCTCAGTAAATGAGTAAGCAAGTTATGGTGTGAATAAGCAAAATAAGCACCAATACCATGTTGAATAAGCAAACTCCATTTTCCTTAGAGAGCCTATTTTTACCTTCTTGGTTTTTTGTTTCCACGCCAGTGGTAAAAAAATCCTGCTTTGCATAGAAGCTGAAGAAATACTGGAAATTACATGGAAAAGGCCTGGAGCATTTCTAGCCGAAATTGGCAAGTTGTCTGAGCAGGAAAGTAGTGATTTTTTTTTAAATTTTTTTTTTTTTTTTTTTTTTTTTTTGTAACATGAATAAATATCAACAATCTTTAATTTTAAGAGATCTCAGAAAGTTTTATGTGGCACTGGGCAAACACAGTTGTACAAAATGGCTCTTTACTATTGATGTGCATAAAGACCTTTTCTCCTTGGGCAGCAAGGGGGCACAAAGGTCTGCAAAAAACATGCAGACCTTTTAAAATCAGTCCAAATACCATTGTGTTTATGATCTAGACTTAATAGCCATCTGAAATTATCTACCATTATTTGTATGATCTAGACTTAATTGCAATCTGAAATTATCAGTAACCAAAAAGATAAATATTGATTTAAAAGAGCAACAAAGTAGTGACGGGTCAAGAGGGCAAGTGCCATGAGGGGCAGCTGAGGGAGCTGAGGTTGCGCATGCATGAGAAAAGGAGGCTCAGGGATGACCCTGTCACTCTCTACCACTGCCTGAAAGGAGGCTGTGGCCATGTGAGGGTCAGTGTCTTCTCCGAGGAAATGTGTGATAGGATGAGAGAAAATGACCTCAAACTGCACCAGGCGGAGTTCAGGTTGAAGATAAGAAAGAATATCTTCACTGAAAGAGTTGTTAAGCACCAGAATGGGCTGCCCAAGGTGGTGTATTTGGGGTTTTTTCCCTTTGTTCTCCTTTCACTCCTCTTTTTCCTCTCTCTTTCCAGCTGCTGTGTGTTTAAAGAAGCCAAGATCCCTGTGGATAAAAAGCATTAGGTTTTTTCATCTATCCACAAACTGTTTTCACAGGTTAAGAACTAAGGACATGAATAGACAAAACTAGGATTTACAGAAGGTTTAGATACTTGGATTAGTGACCAAGCCAAGTTTTACACTACCAGAGCAATTTATCTTTGGCTGCAATCACGTGCAACAGCCAGATCTTCTGTGAAACCAGACTAAAAATACTCATTGGCTATTTCACAGGACCACGAGACAGCCTTCTTTGTACTCCTCAGGCAGTCTTGTAAATGCCATAATTTTCTGGATAGCAAGACAGGACATGAAAGTCATTGTGAATTCAAATACAGTCTTGGGATATTTATAAGGGAGTCTGCCTTTATTTCAGTCTTATGGGATAGCCCTCCCACTGAAGATACTCCTGGAGAGCCAAAGAGCTTTACTGAATTAGGAAATGGACTGCACACCCTTCTTGAAACCCTGGTACAGATCGACTTTGCCTAAACCATTTATTTTGTCTGAACACTTTCAAGTATCCTAAGCAAGCCATTTCTGTACTTAACTAACCTTGTAGTTAGAAAGATTGTGGCGGGATTTCCCTTGCATTTCATTTTTTCTCTAATTCAATCTCAAATATTTCTTGTTTTAAATACTGTCTATTTGTTTTATAGAATAATCATTATATACACAGTCTCCTAAACTGCCTTATGCTTCTATTAGTATTAAGCACTTTCTTCTTCGAAAACCCATGGATGTCTGGGTCTGAGGTACTCAGACTAGTTCTATGTACAGTCCCACAGTTTGGCTAGTGCCCATGGGCCTTCATGTCCCTCGTGGGTTGGCAGGATTTTTTTGGGAACCTAGTGCCAATGCACCTGCAATCTGTGCTGCCAAGTGCCTGCCATTCCCAGGGCTGCAGTCAGCTTGCTCTCCTTCATCCTGGGGCCACAGAGCCACGTCACATGCTGAAATACTCCTGTGGAGCAAGGCAAGGATGAGGACATGTAGCAGAGTACAGCACTACTGACTGCCCACATGCTCTGGACTCTACTTCTTCATGAAGTAAAATTATTTAAAGAAATAAAAAATATCTTCACGAGGGAGAGAGAGGGTATTCCAAGCAGTGCAGAGACAGACCCTCGGATTCTGACATTTCCACAGTATCTCCAGCTTCCCTGCATAGACTCTGCTCAGGATCATGACTCACTGTGGCATGGTCTGCTACAAAATTTTTGTTCCCGTCCTTTAGATTTCTGCATGTCAGACAGAGATTTCACAAGTCTTCCCCTAACTGCTTTAGTGGAAATATTCAGTTCTGCCTGCACCGTTTAAAAAAGCAACATTGATAATTAATAAGTAGAAAAGCAAATAACCAAGTCATTTCAAGCCTGTAGTTTGGGCCTGTTGCAATAGATAACGCATAAAGGTGTCAGGAGGAGAAGATCGCTTTACTTCTCTGTGAGAGGTCTGAAGAACTAGAAAGAAACTGCTGGGTTTAGTTTGTAGTTGAGAGAAGAGGGGATAAAGATTCAAATTTCCAAGGCTCTGTCAGATGGCACATGTACACTAGACAAGCAGCTAAAGATGCCTTATGAGAAAATCTATGGGCTCATATTTTTAGGGAGGACTTTTACCCATGAGTATGTGCACCCAGTCTCTTCTGCATGTGCCTAACTAATCTCTATTCTAAAAAGTCCCTTTGCATTTACAAATATGTCAGTTTTACCCAGAACTGGAATATAAATTTTCTTTGGGTTTCACAGCTGATCTATCACATTCCCCTTTGTATTTAGTTTCTGCTTACATATCCACTTATAAAAGGATCCAGTATTGGAGACATCTCTCGGCAATATATTTACTTTATGTCAGAGAAAACTAAGAGTGGTAAATGAGGCTTCTTTGTTGATCTTCTTCCAGTTAGTAAAGTTTCATGACAGAAAAAGTACACCGGATCCAAGTATTCAAAATTTTATGAGAGCATGTGAAAAACAGCATTTCAAGTAATCTCCATTCCTGGGGAGATCCTGCATTACAGCTTTTGCAGTGCAATACAAAGTAGGGTTTTGCATTCACAACTCTATTCCTGTACAGAGCAACAGACTGTTTGTCTCAGCTTGCTGAGTCACCTCTGGAAACAGAGTGGAGCTCTCAGAGCATATGTGGTGGAATCACAGAAATCCCCACACCTGAATAGCAGAAAACTATGGAACCCAATATATTAATATCCATAACATTTAATCTAGAATTTCAGGGGAAGGGTTTGTAGTCCTTTAGGAATTAACTGCAGACTCTTTGCTTGTAATGTGCTGTAGATGGCAGATGGCAGATCACAAGCAGATGGCTTGGGGCCTGCCCCAGGTCTTTTCACTTTTGCATAAATATGCTTGGTTTTCATTTCCACAATAAGGTGTAATAAGGGCCTAAATCTTTCCAAACCAGTGGTCACCCTGACATGCACTGTTCTCACTCCCATAAGCAAATTGTTACGTTGAAAAAGGTACCTTTGAAATAGGTACTATAAATTTTTATTTCTCTCTACTATTGGGTTTTATCTGGTTAATCTGCTGGCTTCAGGTTAGCTAAATTTTATTTTTCAAGGACTATTTATGTGTCTTGGATAATTTGATATGAAGATATTTATGCTAGCATACCTTTTCTGGTTTTAGCTTTGCTTAGAGGAAAGGGCGTTTTCTTTGACACAATTAAAAATAATTAATGGAAAGATAGTTTAAATTTTCAAATCTGTCATTTTTTAAACTACTTTACTATTAAAAAATGTATTGATGAAATGTTAGCTTTAGCACACTGTATCCACTGTGGATGCTGTTTTTAAGGAGCTTTGCTTTATGGGATTTATTCTCAGTCAGTTGTGTTTACTTATTAATTCAACAGCTATGTGCATCCAGCTGATTACTTATTATCAATTATTTTTTAGAATTGGTTTGGATTTCATCTGCTCCTTTACTCCTCAGAGTATTTAATACACTTTAGTTGATAGCAAACTTGCCTGTTAGTCTATTAATAGATTAAAAATACTATTCTGTTTGTACCTAATGATGTGAAATATTGTCTTAGCTTTTTACAAATGCAAGATGTGGCTGGGGCTGTGTGTTCTGTTGCCATCTGTTAGAGGCTGGGCAGTTATCCCCTGTTAATTGGGCAGGATTTTTTATCTCTCTCACAACCAACCCTTCCTCTGGGGAGAGATCTTCTGTTAATGAACCTCTGAGTGTCACTTTATGACTGATAAAATTACATCATCCCATTGTGAGATGCTCTGCCCAGGGGAGGAGCCAGGCATTCCTACCTGGATATATTCTGAGATTTGGAGCACCACAGGCAGTCTTTTCTCACTGGATTTCCAGAGGAGCAGCTTTCTTCTCCCCTGCATTCCCAGAGGAAGACCAAACCCATCTACACCACCACAGGACCTTCAAAGGAAAACTCCACCCTTGTAGAGGATCGCTGCTCCAACAGAACCACACCTGGCACTGCAGGAGGATGGCAGCCACCATTGAATGGGAGTGCTACCAACACCCTGACCCACAGGGTGTCAGGCCATACTCAGGCTCTGTCAGTGTTGGTTAGTATTACTGCATTTTTATTTCTATTTCTTTTTCCTAATAACTGCTATTCCTATTCCCATATTAGTAAGGGCCTGAGAGCCCCTTAATAATTCAGATAGAGGGGGTTTACATTTTCCCTTTAAAGAGAGGCTCCTGACTTCCTCAGCAGAGACCTTTCTTTTCAAACCAAGAAAAATATTTAAGAGTTTTTTTCTAATGTTGCCAGATGGATGACTCCAATTAGAAGCTATGAACCAGATTTGCAACAGTGTTAGGTATCAAAGGTAGATTCCCTATAGTATTTACAAAATTGTATGATGCTTGCCTATTTTTAATCAGAAAAAAACAACCTGCTTAGAATTCTGTTACTTGCCTGAATATATCTAAATAAATTTTGAAAATTTATTCATACACCCCACAAGAGTTTATTTCTCTCCTTGCATACTATACTAACTCATCATCTGGTCCTGACTATGACATGACAATCCAAAGAAAGTGCATTTGTGTATTTTGACGTTATTGGATCTATTAATATTTCCTCCATTGCTAAACACCTCAATTCACCTTATTTCACTTGCAGCATCTCACACTGGCACTTGAATTAAGATGGAAATACAGGAAAATCCCACTTTTCTAATCCCCAAAACATGAAATCTGTGCTTAAAAGAAGGAAATCACTCCCAGGATAAGGCTAATTTCTCATCATTTTGGGGTGCCTACATCTTCTTAGATGTTATGGTCTTTCCATTGACAATAGAGTCCGGGAGATGATGTACTTGGCTGTATGAAGATATTGGCAAGACGATAAGAAGATTGATATCTTATACTGCACTCTCTGTTTAGACAAAATTCCCATCAACTATAATGTGATCTTAACACTTGTCTAACATGGCGACAGCTAGTGTTAGGAGAAATTTATCCTACCGAAAGAAAAAAAAAGTTCTTTTAGAAAATCTTAAAAAAAATAGCTTCAAGCCAATTTTAGCTGGCTGGTGTTTCTGCTGTTATCTGGCCTATTCAAGAAAGCAACCTTGCAAGACTAACCTGGTTTGAAATATGATCTTATATTGATAATGAGACAGATTTCTTATTGTCCCTTTAGGGTTAGTTTCTTTTTGAAGATTTTATACCATTCCATTTAAAATTCTTCTGGAGACACAAATACTACATGCCAACTGTATCAATAATAACTGCATATCCAACTTCACCTGTAAAGAACTTCAGCAGTTACATTGATCCTTCCCATTACATTAGACTTAGTATCTGCTAATTTTATTTATTAAAATGTCTAGGACTTGACTAGGCAAGTAGTTTTCTACTGCTTTTATAACTTCCCTAAAGCCGTTTGTAAAAATTCTTTTCATGTTTACCCTTTTCCACTCCTCTACTGTGAAATAGTTGAGCTATCATTCAACATCTTAGTGCAATCACATTAAAACACCTCCAGAGTGACTAAAAGGTTCTTCAGTCCTGCTAGTGATAACTACGTGTTTTATGAGTAGGTAATGATAAATGATTTAAAAAATGGTTTGAAGGATGTGTTTCAGACTTTCACTCATAAAGAGTGGTTCAGATACAGAACTCACCCGGTGCTCTTCCACAGTGACACTAACCTGAATAATTTATTTTATTTTCTGCTACTGCTTTTCCTTTTCACACATTTAACTGAATAAGGCTTTCAGACTTGATAATAGAGTCTCATTCTCTTATCAAATTGTACCACAAAGTCTATCTGTATTCTATATTGTTACCCTTTTTTCAGAATCAAATGTATTAGACAACTCAGCTTCTAATATTAGAGAGTTATATATGTCCTGTTTCTGTCAGTCAGTTGTACCTCCTGGCCACTGCTCCTGAGTGGTTTTCTTTTTAATTACATCCTGGTCCAAATTCTGTCCACAGATGAGGATTAATTTTTTTTCCTTATGTAAGTTTCTTACTAGATGGGTTTCCAAGAAGCAAAAATTTCTACTGTCAAAGCACAGAATATTTTTCTTACCATAAAAGCAACCAAGTTTATGAAGACCAAAATCTCTGTCCTGTTACATTTTTGGCTCTCTTTCAGCACGTCAGTCACCGTGTGGGCTAATATTTCTAATAGGCCATTACTACTCTCTCATTTAAAAATGATGGAGTTTTTAATGTATATTCTGTAGTTCTTTTTTATATTTTTAACCATTTGCTTTCTTTGCCTCTAAACCCTTCATTTCCAGAATATGTCAGGAAGTGATACAAGTATTGTTCCACGGTTAATATTCTCTCTCATTCCCATTAATCTGATTTTATTTTTTGATTCCTCAAGTATTGATTCTATCAGTAGCCCATTAAAAAACTAAACATTGTTAACCATCTTCCTAGATTCCTAATACTGTGACAGAACTTTTATATTTACTCTGAGGTTTGATGCTTATTTTCTGATGTATGGTAGAAGAGGACTTAACTTGTAGGAACAACTCTTCACAACCTTCCAACTATTTTCTTTTAAGATCTGTTCTGTCTTTTTTGAACAATTCAGAACACTTATAATTTTGTTCCTACAGAACTTTATACCAAACTTCTTGCTTTTCTTTACTCTTTCATCTTTCCATAGTTCCCAATGTAAATAGCTCTCCAATTGATATTTCAGTGTCACAACCAGCTTCTGTTTTGGTTTAGGTAGAGATAGGAAGAAATATCATTAATTTTCTTAAGTATCCAGTTATACCCACAACTTATAAGCAGTGCATCTTCCATGGACAGTGTCCTCCACCATTCAACAATGCCACTCTGGTCATAGGTGTTTTATTATAAACATTTCAAACTATCTTTTTATTAAGCTCAATAGTCTATTATTTCATTAGCCACACAGAGACAACAAGAACGGTTGAGACCCCCATTAACTGCAAGAATGGTTCCTACACAACCCTATTTTTGATGTTTTGTGTAGATTGACACCTCTGCCTCAGCAGGCATGTACCAAATAATGTGTAACTATACTGCCATGCATCCCCTTGGGACACAGTCACAAGAGTGCTTGTCTGGCCAGAGAAGCCTTCCCTCTACTCATCCCAACAACCACTGTAAAAAATATTCTCCCTCTGGAGAGATGGCAATGAAATGGTATTTTGGGTTCAGAAAAGTGAAAGGCTGCTGCTTGGTGTGGAACTCTCACTGACTTGGATAATCATAAAATCCCTGAGTCTTATCTGTAAAAGCTTCTTGCCAGTGAGCATCACTTTATAAGACCAAAGCAGACAAAAATTACCAGCCTTTTCACATTTCTGCTAGGAAGTAGATAAATGCAATACCAATATTAAAAGACTGAGTTGACAAGGAAAATACCTTTGAGAAACTTTTACAAAAAACCTAAGATGATAATATGACATAGTAGTTAAAAGTACTTGCAGATTTCCCACAGAACCCTCACTGTCCTTGTTTGCTGTGCAGGGTTTAATCTCATTCCATAACTTATTTTCGATGGCTTATGTATTGTCTGTATTTTTAGGAATTTCATTTACAAAATAAATGCTGGAAAAGATGCTTCCATCCGAAAAAAATTGTGTCCAAATTTTTGGACTTAAACATATCAAAATGAAAGGATTTTTTGCAATTGATGGTGGCTTTTTGGTTGGAGATTTTTTCTTTCTTTCTTTCCTTTCTTTCATGAGGGTAATTGCCAAGTCTTGTTGTCTAAGCAACTATTTCTCAAAAATTACATGCAAATATGGGAACTTAAGTTTGTAATTCTTTAAAATTGTCTTTGTAGGAATCTATCAAACTCTCTGGGTGAAAAAAACCATCTTGAATTCTAATTCAGCTAAAGAAATTTGTGGCTGCTTTAAAACAGATATAATTTGCAGTTAAAAGAAAAGTAAAGAAAATCTCCTTTTCATTATGAGTAGGTATTTTATTGACAGTCATTCTTTGTGATAAGTTTAGTGATGAAATTACACACTAGATCAAGTGGCTTCATATCCAGACTCAGACAAGAAAACAGTACTAAAAGCTTGTGAAAATACAGCTTTTTGAATTGTTGTAAGACGAAAAATTCAAGTTCTATATGAAAATGAAATCTACCTATAAAAGTTTTTCCCCTTTAGTATCTAATCACTGTAACTAGGCACACATGCACATGGGAGAAAGAGTCTGAAAACAAATGACACTCAAATATCTCTGAAACAATCTCATTGTAACAACACATATACTGATTAATATTCTAACCAGAAGGAAACTGACGGGAAGTCTTGGCCACTCATTTTCCAGGACTGATTTTGTTTATTTGTTAAAAGATACGGTCAAAGAACTGCACATCTTGTACAGTGTGCCCAAGGAGTTAGCCACAGACTGCAGCAAGTGTGTCACAGCACAGACCAAGTTTCTGTGAGACTGTGGTGAACAACTCATCACAGCTGGAGTGTGAAGGGGAAGCTGTTCACTTCATTGCCTAGGAAGAAGAAAATGAGGAGAAGCCATTCCTGTCAGAAAAGTGTGGCTCAGATCCAGTGGAGTTGTAGTATTTCAGTTCTGTGCAATCTTGACAAAAAAGTTCACTGTATGAGAAGTTACAAAACTATTTTCAAGCTCTATTCCTGTATTTTTAGGAAACTGTATTATGTATTTGTATGTATGTGTATATATATATATATATACATAAGATACATACATACAAAATACACAAAACCTTAGATTGTTTGTAAATTATCAGGTAAAATCGTCTTAGAAAGAACAGAGAGCTAAAGATTTGAAGGTGGTTAACACAGTATTAAAGTTTCTTCTGACAGAAAAAGGCTAATAGCTGCATATAAATACAAGAGCTACATTCAGTCTGGGAGAAGTCCTACCCTTAATGTTTCTGGCCCTTCCTTGCGTTGCCATACTGTACCAGGAAGGCTGGCCCTACCCAGGAAGATCTGTGCAGATTAGTTATATCTGGGAGGCTCAAGTGACATATGTCTGCTGCATATACAGAATTTTACATTATTTTTATGCAATTTTTTTCTTACTCAGGTATTATGTTATGATGCTATATGCTTAGCATATCTTATATGTTTAACATATATTATAAATTTTATATGTTTAACATGTAATATATGATGCTATATTGTGTGTTAGTTCAGACCTAACCTCCAGTATTGTGTACATAACTGGACAATCACTTTGCTCTTATTTTTATGAAGGATTTTTCTAAGTGCACCTCACTTGAAATTATAAAAGCACAGGATTTTTATGGGAGTGGATACTGCTGTTCTATATGTAGCTATCCAGCCTGCTACACTTAAATATATGACAGCACTTTCTGGGACAGAAAGTCTTAAGACTCTTATCCTCAACAGACAGACTGTATAAAGCACACCATTGTTCCTTACCTAAAAATTTCAGTATGCTGAGAAAAATTCTTCAGCTGGAAAATGAAGCTCTATGTCCCCACCTTATAGTACCAGGTGAAATAAAACAAGAAGGCAGGAGAAAACTTTATAGGTTTGTTCTTCTTTTGGAATTATCTAAGTTAGGAACACATTTTATGGATTTTTTTATTATTTTAGTAAATAATACCAATGTGATGGTATTATTTGTATTATTATATACAAAAATGCAATGCTGAGAAGTGAAAGTGTTTTCATAGTCAGGGATAACTATGATGTGCATTGCAAAATTTCACATGGTCATGTTTGCAGGTCTGAGGCAAGTAGGATTATAAATCATTTCCATCTCTTTCCAGTTAATGAGTACAGACTGTGAGAACATTTGACTTGGTGTAGAAAATAGCATACACAGTGAGTCACATTCAGCAAAACAAACAGTACTTTGCTTTTCTTTTTTGATCCTTGAATTTTTATATTTGAGGAACAAAATCTGCAGCAGTCCTACTGAGGTCCTACATTCCACTACAGTCATTCCACTACATCTGAGCAGCACCATCTCTTGCTCCTCACTTTGTATGAAAGAAAAAAGCTGCTATTAGAAGATATGGCTCCTTTCACTAGGAGAAACACACAATTTTGCTATTCAGAAAACAATAATGTGAGATTTCCTGTGGACCTTGGTCACACTGAAACCAGCTCCACCTCCCTGTATAGAAAAGTCAATACTTCTTGCTTAGCAGTCCCTCAGAAACCATAAAATATTCCAAGTTCCTGCTTGCCAAGAAAGCACAATATACTCAGGACTTGACTAAAGTGTGTGTTTGTATTCTCTACAAAACAGAGTAATGCAGTGTAAAATATTGGTACCCAAGACATTATAACCAAAATAATCTTCATTTAACAGTCCTTAAGGAAAAAATTGTTTCATTCCATAATCTATCATCCTCCCCTACCATCCCTTCTTTTTACAGACAGGTATAACTAAATAATATGGATTGCTGATATAAAATAAAATTCTATCTATGTGACTTGTTAGGCCAGTTTAGGTTTTTAGCCTTTAACCACTCCTCCTATAAATTATCACAAGTGATCTCCCTTGCCAGTTCAAAGCTGCTGTACCCTTTTGGGTCTGTAGAAAAAGTGGATGGCTAAAATGAAAGGAAACTGGAAAGTTATATCCACATCCTAACAGAAGCTATGACAGTATAGAAATTAAGGATAAAATGCTGTTATTTCTTTCCCAGTGGGGTTTGGTGAGCATGACTAAAACTTATTCCATGATGATTCCCCATACACACAGCCTGTAGCCTTGAGCACCTGCTGAGGGGGATGAAACAGGGCTGGAGCAAAGCACTGTTGAAATCCATGTAAGGAATTAATGGTAGCATGTGGCTGATAAACTGCATAGTACCTGTCAGCCAGGAAGGATAGCAGATGTCTTACTGCTGAACCAGCAATTATGGCAAAATATCTTTCCCTGATATCAACTTGACTCCTAATAATCTAATTGCAATGCTAATCCCCCTACATCCCAAACTTATCCACCTCCAAGGAAAGATCACCTCTCACCGAGCATGTGCTTTGCATTTTATTGACTGTAGCTTTAAGAGTGAAGCAACAGAATTTTGCAACAATCAGTAACAAAGGAATGACTAGAGTCATTCATGCTCCACCTAAACATAAAGAAGTAGTATAGAATTAAATTAAGAATGGGGACAAGTCAGGTATCACTCCAACTTAACCAGGACTAGTCACTGGGCTGAACCTACCTTCGCCCCAATAGGGATGTCTAGTGGAAATGTGCCTAATGCTTTCCATTCTCAGTTATTATCTTGAGCTAATTTTTCCTGAATGGCTATCTTGAGATAACTTTCATTAGGGATTAAATCTTGTCTGTGTATTCCTTTGAATGTTTTTGTAGTTGGAAACTATCGCTGCCACGCCTTTAACCTTAACCTGTCACAATTTTCTCTCATTAATAAAGAATGTTATTCCACAGTTAGAGTGAGCTCTTCATGGACACTGGCACTCACTGGCAACGGGTAATATACTTGAATAAAGCAGGAAACCCCACTGAGAAGATGTCTCTTCTGCTGTTGGTGTGTGTCCCTGAACAAGTCAGCTGAACCACCCTCTGATCCAGCAGGACTGTTTGTTGAAGAGTATCCATAATGGGACACTGGCAGACTGGTTGGGCACAAGGATCTTGGCTTTCCAGAGTCACTGGCAGACTAATCAAACATGTTTGAGGAGATTTTTTTTTTTTTGGGTGTTCATCTTTGCCTGCAATGCACTTGCATTCTTCTGTAATGCACCTACACCTCACCCACAAAAGTTCTTGACCACAGGAAATCCAGCAATAGGTCTGCAGCTCCCTGCTTCTTACTTAAGGTCCTGTTACACTACAGTTGCCCACTATTGTTTCTGCTACCTCATGACATAAAACCCAGTGAGAGAAGCACCTGCTGTGGGATTAAGCCCTTCAAAGGCTGTGCAATAAATGAATACCAGAGAGAATCTTAACACTGTGTCCATGGAATGGTTCTGGAATGGCCTCTGAAGGGTGATTTTGTTGAAAAATGTACTTAAACACTTGTCTGGAAAGGTTTTTAATGATCAAGCTTGCCCTGATTGTGGTCCAGAAAGCATCAGACCTGATGATGCCACTGGCTTTGGTGGGGAAGAGCGCCAAAGAAGGAAGAGCAGCAGGAACAGAGCATTCAGGCTGGCAGTAGGAAAGGTAAACCCAGACTGATGGGTAGCTCTGCGACTGACTATTGACATTGCAACAGCAGGGTCTCTCCTAATGGGGTGACAATCAGAGGCAGTGATCAGAAGGACAATTTAGCAACAACAGCCAGTCAGAGAGAGATTCCTTCCTAGTTTATTCTGATTTCTTTCAACCCATAACGGGTATGTATTCATACCCACAATCCTCCTATCTAGCAACAGGCATAAAATCATAACAGAATTTTAGAGTAAGAGCCCATCAATGTTTTAGCATGATCCAGATCACATGAATGTGAAAATCTCAACAGCAGTTTTAGATGTCAATGCAGGGAGTGCCACCAAGTTTAAAGAGTATTGTAAATTTGTGCCACTACATACATCAGAAATGGCAAGCTGCAAGGACAGAAATTGAAAGCAAAAAATGCCATCCAAAATCTACATTGTGTGGTTTAGAACAAAAAGAGGGAAAGTTCTAATTAAATCAATCAAGTAAAAATTCTTAAATTTGACTGAGGTAAAATGGTGCTCAATTAAAACATTTTTCCTTGCTAGGGACATATTTCATTTTTAAATACTCAAATACTAGAGAAAGTAGTAGGTTTTGCCATGCAGTAATCAAGAGGCAGAGCTTACCTTCTCTACTAGAAAAGCCAAAGTAATTTGTTTACTTCCATAGGCCACAGCAAAAGAGGATTGTGTGGATTACTAGGGAGTACTTCAAACAACTCTTCCCCCAGGACAAGATACAAGAGGCATGTTTATGTACTTTTCATATTAATTTTTTAATCATTTATTATCCTTTGGAGTTAATGCACCATAGCAAAATTTTATTGAGTGAAGAAGTTATGTCAAAGATATTACTGGTTATAGAATAATGCATATTATAAAGAAAGTACAAAATATCTTCTTGCTTATGGAGACATACAGTCCATTTAAAGATGGGTTGCATGTCTTCTGCAAAGGGCAATTCCCTCTCAATAATATTCTAGAGAACTAACAATTTGGCCATATGCAAAGGATAAGGAGCCCTGAAGGACATAATTTTTTTTCTTTTTTTTGCACCAGGAAATTATACTGTCATCTAGCTTGGGAGAGCTGGACTGAAATCCTGTTAAAGGATAAGGAGTGGAAGATAAAAGTCAAAGTATTACAGCTTTTAAGCTGGACATGAGGCATCATTATTGTCCCATGGAAATCAGTGCTGGAACTGGTGCCTTTTTTTGGAGTGAGTAGTAACATATTTTTGCAAGCACTTGATGAACATTTGTTGGAGGATGTTTTGAGTCATCAGTCTGTAACCTGTCTACTGTGAGTGCTCCTCAGCTCCTTTAAATGGTAGCTAGCCCTGTGTTCCTGCCTTCCCTTCTGGAGGCAAAGAGCAGCGGAGCACCTCTGCCTGCCAAAGAGGCTGGCTCCAGATCAGAAGGGATGAGGGAATGGAGGCAGGCTCACCTTCCTTCACACGTGCCTGTGTGAAGCCCAGAACAGGACTGGGCAGTGCTGCTTGACAGCTTTGTGAATAGCTTCAATGAGCAGTCAGTTCATCAACAGTATCCTTAGCAAGCAGATCCTAGTAGTGCTTATAGAGCTCAGTCTGGGTTTCTTCTATCAAAATTGTTAGTGAAGCACCCATAATCTTAGTTTAACTCAACTGCAAGGAACAGTTTCATTTTCAAGTTACTGGTCTTTTTTCTTTTTTTATTCTGATACTGGAATACATCACCAGCAGCCTTGATATTTTCAATTTTAAAAAAGCATTAGGAATTTCTGTTTTGAGTTTTCATTACTGCCTAAAATGTTTATTAAAAAGTGAGATCACTGTATAAATCAAAGAAACATTTCTACATTTCTGGTAGAAATGCAACTCACAGTCAGATCTGGAATCGGGAAGACGTGGTGGGACAGCTCCTATGACTGGAGCTTTGGAACAGAAAAATAAAGGCTCTTTAGGAAGGACTGAATACTAGAAGAGAGTGCCATGAAATCACAGGACAAGATTTTGCTTGACAATTTTGCTGCTCTTCTATAATCAAGTTACAATTTTGATAAGGGAAGAGCAACTGATGTCACCTACCTGGATTTGTGCAAACCATATGACACTGCCTCACATGATATCCTTGTCTCTAAAGTAGAAAGACAAGGATTTGATGGATAAACCACTCCGTGATTCAGGAATTAGCTGAATGGTTGCACTCAAAGGGTTGTGGTCAACCATTCTATGTAAGTGGATACCAGTGACGAGTGGCATTCCTGAGGAGTTGAGAGTGGGATTTGCATATTTTAGCTTCTCTGTTGCCGGCGTGGGTAGTGGGTTTGAGCACATGTCAGCGAGGTCACTGACAGCACCAGGCTGTGTGGGGCAGTCGACAGAGCTGGAGGGAAGGGATGGCATCCAGAGGGACCTGGACAGGCTTGAGAGCTGGGCCAGGGCAAACCTCATGGGTGTCAACAAAGTAAAGTGCAAGGTCCTACAGCTGGGTCAGTGCAGTCCCAAACATGGATACAGGTTGGGGAGAGAACGGATTGAGAGCAGCCCTGAGGAGAAGGACTAGGGGGTGCTCATGGATGAAAAGCTGGATATGGCCTATTAATTTGTGCATACACTCCAGAAAGCTAATTTTATCCTGAGCTGCACCAAAAGTAACA
The DNA here is from genome assembly GCA_024362935.1 of Setophaga petechia. Classification (NCBI taxonomy): domain Eukaryota; kingdom Metazoa; phylum Chordata; class Aves; order Passeriformes; family Parulidae; genus Setophaga; species Setophaga petechia. Next base: position 7,508,748 of record JANCRA010000004.1, on the reverse strand, counting down.
TGGCCAGAAGGGAAAGGAAGGGGATTCTGTCCCTCTGCTCCGTTGAAAACCCACTTGCAGCGCTGCATCCAGCTCTGCAGTCCTTAGCACAGGAAATACATAGATATTCTCAGGATGATCAGAGGGCTGGAACAGCCCTCCTACGAATGAACTCACTCTCAGCTGGACCCAGTATGCAGATAGAAAGGATGAGGACTTCTCAATCTGAATAAAAGATTCTAGGGTGACCTTATAGCACCTTCTAGTACCAGAAGATGGAGAAGGCATGTAGCAACAGAAACAGGAGTAATGGCTTCAAACTGAAAAAGGTCAGGTTTGGATCTGATATTAGAAATTCTTTACCATGTGAGGCAATGCACTGTACAGGTTGCCCAGATGTTGTGGATGACTAATCCCTGAAATCGTTGTGGTCCAGATTGGATGGAGCTTTGAGATACACAGTCTAGCAGAAGGTGTCCTTGTCTCTGACAGGCATGTTGGAACAAGATGATCTTTACAGATCCGTTCTGACCCAAGCTGTTCTTTGATTCTATGGACAGATTTCAACACCACCTGAAGTTCAGTGCTGTTCAATAATGTCTGAGGTTCTAAATTGACAGAGTCATATTCTCTTCAGCACGACGCTATTAACTAACATTCCAGCAGTGTTTTTACATCCATTTGAAAAACAAGTTAGAGCCTTCATCCTAACCACCGATCTCATCAATCTTAATCAACCCTGAAAGCAGTCTGGTACAGCCTCTTAACCAATAGAAGCTCTGGATTGTCTTCCTCCAGGACTCAGCTAAACATGTGTTCCATCATAGCAATGTCAGCAGCATAGACCCATTTGTGCCATCAGAGGGACCATGGGGCTACAGTTAAGACTGGGTTTCTGTAATCCCCCCCCAAATGGTTTTTATGCACAGCATGAGCTCAGCCTTCCTGTGCTGTAGCCCAGTTAGCTGTCGCAAACAGGAGTTGGATAGCCACACTAGATAAGGAAAGGCTGGTTTTTGCACAGGAAGGCTGACAGTTATCAGGAATCTGCTGCTGAGGAAGTCCCAGGAGGCTCTGAGTTTGCACATCTGCCTCTGAGCAAACTAACACTAGCACTAAAGCAACCAGCACAAGTCAAAATGTATAGTTATTTCTGCATGTGGCCTGTAATACTCAGTGCAGCATCACCAAGACAGAGGGCGAAAAGGACTACTCTTCTTCCCACCTAGCTCCTTACACTTCCCTCTGATCTGCCACGCACGAGCTTGTGGCAACTGCAGAGCATGTATGGCAGCTCTTGAGGCAGTGACGAATCACAGCAGCTGGGAGCACACAGATGCCAACTCATTGCTTTACTTCTTTTCTCCCCTGTTTTTGTCACTCAGCTGTGGAGTAGGATGCCAGAGTAGGATGCTCAGTTTGGTGCACTGGTCCTCAGTTAGGCACAGACCACAGACACTGGGAGCAGCTCTTCAGTGCCTGTTACAGATATTCTTAGGGGTCATGCTGGAAATGTTTTTTCAGTGAATGTCAAATACCTGCACAGATACTTAGGCAGTGTCTCACAAGAAGAAGGCTATCTCAGAAGTTACCTGGTGATTTTCTTATAAACTGCACTATTCCATTTCACTGTAATAGACAGAGAGTGTGCTGCACATCATGTAGATCAGAAAGAGACAGCATTTTCTGCATTTGTGACTGCCACAATCAAGCAGATATCAGACTTTTGTTCACATTTGTATTTTGTTGGATTTTTTTAAAATTCTTTATTTCCCTCTTCCTCACACCATTTTGCTACTTGCACTTATTCTTTTCTAAAAGCCTGAAACTTTTTACCCTTTGTCACAACTTTCTCCTTTTCTTTGAGCTTCACTTGCCTCATTTCCTTATGAAAGACACCTTCGCTTAGCATGAAAAAACTTCAATAACAATGATGCCCACTTCAGTCAACCAGCAGGTAAACCTTTGTCAGACAGATAGACATACTGTTTCCATTTCCAGAACACCCTATTCTGACAAATATAAATAATTTCAGTCACAGATGTGTTAACATAAAAATGTACATTAACAGATAACAGAGTAGTGCTTTCGAACTTGGGTGCCCTCCAGTATTCTGAGCTGTTTCAGGTTTTCAGGACTTTGCACCATGTGGACCCAACAGTGGAAAGGAAGAAAATAAATTTTCTGTACCTGTGATCTGTATAGCACAACCAGTCTGAGCCAAAACTCTGAGAAATCATCTGATTAATAAATTCATTCCCAAGACCTTCAGACAAGAGATGTTTGTCTATACATAGACATGCTCTGATTAATACTACCCACTATATGATTTGTACAAAGCTGAGGAGCAGAATTAGAAAAAGAAAAACATTTACTTATCCTGAAGTTGAAACACAAGCTCTACAGTTATCTGATTGAGAATGGCAGTTTTCTTTGAAGTACACCTCAAAATCTGAGTACCTATTTATTCACTTTATATTTTAACTGAAGTAAAGCATTTCTTTTCTTAAATCACACATACTGCAACTGATCCATCATTGCAAATCTAGAATGTCAGGAAGATGCATGTAGCACTTATGCAAAACAAATCATTAGAATGGCCTCTGGGCTCTTTCTTCCACTAGCAGGCTCCAGAGGCACACCTGTCTTGAGGTAGGGACTTGAACACATTTTAACACCCTGTGGTCATAAAGGATAAGACACATGGGAAAGGGAAAATGCCTTCTTTTAACAGGACTTGTGAACTAGACCAAACACTTCAGATTATTTTGTGAAAAACAAATACAAATTCTCCAGAAATTCCAATATTTACAAAGCAGTAAGTCCGGAGCAGGACTCTTGGCTTGCATGCATTAAAAACATATAGCAAAGCTTTGAATGGACCATTACTGTTCACATCCTGCCTGTCTGTTCGCAATGTAGTCCAAAACCTTTCCAATGCTTTTGAAAGCTTTGGGAAACAAATCAACCAAGTAGGAATCAAGATATCAAGACATCATAATAGTCATGGACTAGAAGGACTGGGTTGGATTTGCAGCGAGGTAGTAAGCTGCTGTTTGAGAGACAGAGATGGAAAAAAAGGCCTGGGCAGGGATCCAGATTCTCTCTCTTCATGAGAGGCCCTTATGTCCTTCCCAGACATGTGTAGAGCAGGCTGTCTGTAACAGGCTGCCTTTTCTTGGCATCCCACATGCCATCCTCTTAACATCTGTGTAGAGTGCATACTCTGGGAGCTCCAGGATCTGCCATTTTCTTGCAGGGTCCTCTCACTTTCAGGAATGTGCCCCTGCCCCAGCCATCAATTTTGTCCCTCTCTTTGTGGCGTAGAAGCTTTTTCTTCATCATACTACTGGCTATTTTGGGAGCAGCTAACATTCCTGGCCGTGGCATCTCACACCTCTGCGCCATTTCACAACACCTCCCTGAGTACATAGTTGAACCACAGCACCAACACTGGGCTTTTCCTGCTCTCCTCTGCCTCTCTGCCTGCTCTTGTCTCCCCACCAGCCCTACTGATTCTTGGCCCTGGTGCCCCACAGTGTCCCACTGCACCTTGCAGAGTGCCATCTATCAGCACAGCCCTGGTAGCTCCCTCCCGGACCTGCTACAGGAGGATGGTTTGATCCTGGGAACATGGTTCCTGCAGAGGGTGAGAAAGGGTGCTCTGAGGTATATCATGGGAGATACAATAACTTTTATCCTTTTGGAGGCTGAAGCAGGAATTTCAAACCCCACATCTGGTAACTCAGTATTCCTGTATGCCATTGGCCCCTTGCTCCAGGCTTAAAGCAGCTGCCAGGCTCCTGCAAGAAAGCAGAGAAGATTTTACAGGCCTTCTGTGGAAAGGAAAGAGAGATACGACTGACTAGGTTGGAAGTTATTGCTCCTAGGACTTGCCAAGGCCATCACAGCAGCCCTGGCCTCACCTGGCCTGGGGTGAGGAAGGCAGGCTCCAGCAGAACTGGCTTTGGGATGAGGTGTTTCAGCCCTTCTCTCCCTGTATCTGCCCTCCCACAGGAGCAGGAACAGTTATCCAGAACCCATGTTTCTAGTGCTATACAACTACTCACCCCATCAGCCCCTCTATGCACAGCCCTCAAGATAGTGTCTCATGGCAGCATGAAGAGGTTAAAGGATAGGAAAGGAGCAGGAAGATAAACCCACTATGTGTAGGCTGAGCAGGGCAGGGAAGGAGGAAGGGAAGAACCAGCTCTCTGGAGTAGTGCTGTAACTCCCTCAGAATGCAAGAAACATCACTGGGTGGTCCAAAGGGACTGAGGAGAGATTTTAGAAATTCATAACCTCATGTCTCTGAGGATACAGAGATGCATGGCTCCTCCAAGAAGGGGATGGGGAGAACAGGGTTTGTTCCTCTGACAAAGCAGACCCAAGTGACACATGAGTCACAGAAGTCAGCCTAAATTGTTTTTGCACTATTGCTCAGAAAGTGAGTTTAGTGAGGAAGCTGCATTTGCGCTTCATTTAGGGAAAAATTCTTTACCTCAGGCATGATGTACATTGACTCCTGCAAGTTCTTTCTGCCCCTCTGAATTTATAAATTCTAGGCCAATACATCCTAAATAAGTTGTTCCCTGTACAATGCATGTACTGCTCCTTGATGTCTATGCTGAAGAACTGCTCCAGCAGACTTACTGTTCTGGAGCTTGCTGTTAGCACACTGCATTTTCCCTGAGCTCTCTGGCTCAGCAACTTTATGCCATATGCAGCAATTGAAAGTATTAATAAGGAGTAGGCAGAGTGCTTCATCTCCCTTGGCAGCTTTTTCAACACCAAGCCAATATCAGCAGATGCATAGCTAGCCACTGTAAAACAGACTTTTTGTTTTTCTTCTCCTGATGTGTAAAATGAGAAACCCACTGAGGTGTTAAAGGAGCCAGGATCTTTGCTTTATGGCTGCAAGCTCCATTGCTAAGGGGACTGAGAGCCTGAGCCTTGTGAGTGTGGGGGGCTCTCCCACCACCCAGACACACAGGGTGTTCTCCTCTTCTCAAACACAGTTCTCATGGCACCAGCCTTTTCTTCACCACCTTCACATGCCCTTCTGGGTTACAAGGACAGAGCCACTGGATGGGTCAGGACACAGCTCTCCCTGCCCAAGGAAACTAACACATATAACTATTGATTCGTGTTCCCATGATGGCAGAAACAGAAATTGTGACTGAATCTATTAGTGTTCTGCTATTCCAATAATACCTTGTTTCAATAACTTTAGTCCTAATGCAGGAAAGATTACCTACTGACTTGGGACCCACTGGTCCCAATTTCTTTAGAGAAATATAGTTAGAATATACACCTAAGATTTAAAAAAACCCCAAAAAAAACCAAAAACAAAACCAAAAAAAAAAGCAACCCCAAAACTGTACGTCCTTCCCCCCTTTTTTTTTTTTAATTTAAAATACTGATGTTGATTGGAAACAAGAAATTATTTTAGCATCTCTCTGTATATGTCAGAGTACCCACTTCCTTATACAATGAGTTTACTCTTCCAAAAAGAATCTGTATTAAATTCACAATGAATTCCATTATTATGACAAAGATCTTTCAGGAAGAGTTTGCCTCGGCAGTTTTTTTACACCTAGGCAAGACCATAGTAACGTTCATTCTCCATTTTAAGACAATAAAATACCCTTTTCTTGTTACAAAAAATATGTAGTCTGAAACTATATGTTTTCATCTGAAGCTAAAAAGTAGGGGATCTCATTTCCATGTTGTCTGAAACCACATTCCACTTTCTGTATTCTACTGTTCTGTAATTTTAGAAAGGATTAACTTTACACAACCTGTTTCACTAACATCCATATATTCACTTTCAAGTTGCTGTAGTATAAAACATGGATAATAGACCTTTAGATATTTGAACTGTAAATGGAAGAGCCAGGCCAACCAGAACTACAGCCAGCAATAAATACAGACTGTGCCTCCCTTCAGTTTTCTTTCCTTTGGATCCACTTTCAGGAAATGTTTGATCTAATAATTTGTTGAGCTAATAATTTCATTCATTCAGTCATAGTTTTTTTCAAAGTTTTGCCCATTTAGGTGCAATATTTTTGTGCTCCTCTATTTGGGTCCTTTTCAAATTAATTACTCCAGTCAGATTCTTATGGGCAAATGTTCCTGAAATGCATGTCTATGACTGATACTGTTTATAGAGAGTGTGCAGCAAAATCAAGGCTTAACAATCTTTGGTTTTTCCACTTTCACATCCTCAAAATACAGCTGTTGTATAACCTTACTAAGAAATTCTCTCTTGCTGTTTCATACAACGTTTAATATCCCAGTGCACTAAGTGCGACTTTCAATGGGGTGGAACATCAAAATTTAGCATAAATATTCCACTGTGAATATTTTTTTCTTTTCAATATTATTAATGTAAAAACCTCTTTTTCTCCCAAAGCGAATAAACAGTTTGTTTGATTCCTTCTTTTCCAATATATTTCATGAAGGACCTGATGTCTCCTCCAATCATCCTCACTTTCTTAAACAGGGTTCTGCTTTCTGAGTGCATACGTGTAAATACCAAACATTTCATATGGGAGCTGGTTGATTTAACAATGCAAGTTCACAACTTCTATTAAAAATACCTTATGATAGGTGTTCCAAAATAGTTTCGGATTCATTTTACACAATAAGGCTTTTTTAGCTAATTAGAAATACATTTTGCATGTTATCAGATATACATTGGTAAAAAGGAAATTTATAATCTAGGTCTTATTTCCTAGGTTTTTGGCTTCAACTCATTCCTCTCTCCCCCACCTCCAGTAAATTAAAGAGAAAATAAAAGAGTGCATAAAATGTGCGGGTGAAAAAGAAGCTCTACAAAACTAAGGTTTCAATATTTCCATTTATATTCACACAAGAGTACTCTAGTTGCTTAAATGGGAGTTTTTTGTTTGTTTTTAATGACACATGATGAGGAAATCTCTGTTTTGTGATGCCAAAGAAGAAATGCAAATTGAGTCAGTAGATTAGTCGAGTATGGGGTGGGGGCAGAGCTGCCCATGGTCACATGGGTGAGCGTGTGCCCAGCTGTTACCTGAGTAGTGCTGGTGGGATTCAATTCACCTTCAAGTGATGTGGCAGCTTAGGACATACATAGTATAAATGATGTGCTGAGAGTGAGATGCACAGAATGATTTCCATGAATGTTACACGTGTTTTAAAACACTAAATAACTTTATTTAAGTAAGACGTAACAGAGGAGAAGGGAATTCTTACTGTAGCTATAACTCTCAGATGTTTGATAAGCAACCTGTTAAACATCTAGAAGCCAAGAAAGCTGTACTTTTTGTAACATAAAAAGGAGCTAATTACCAATGGTTTGCAGTTGAAGAACAATTACCTGAGTCTTCAGATGCAAATACATTCATTATCAGATGCCAGGGACACTCCTTCAAAAAGACTTGAAAAGACTTGCTTTCTATGTTAAAGAAATTGAACTGACTGTAACTTTGCAGAGGACTTCAAAAATTGACCACTCCTGATCAAAAAATACCTTCACTTCTTGGTTTTTAAAGTAATGTAATTCATGCAGTTTGTTTTAAAAAGAAATAAATTTTTAAATAATAGCACATATAAATGTGGCCGTACTAGAAAATACAAATTATATGCTTGAATTTGTACCAGGGATGCTCTGGAGTGGAATGTACCTCTGGCAATACAAAAAGAGGTTGTTGCAGTACTTGTCATGAAGAACTACATGTGGAGGCTAATGCATCCCAATGAGAACAAGAAAGAGCAAAAAGACACGTCATAACCAGCAGAGGAAAGCAGGTATGGACCTTCTTATCCATACTGAAGGAAAGTGCTCTGCTTTCTTGAGCACTTCTGGGGAGAAGCTCTTTACAAGTGGTTCCTAACCATCTGCTCCTTCTCCAAAATAAGTTAGTGATAAAGGGTAATATATACTGTCCCCAAACAAGAAAAAAGTTTTAAAACCCTGAATTTCTTTATTTCAATACCAGCTTTCTTTTTTCCCCAGCATTTATTCTAGTCAGAAGTTATGCCAGCTATTGGATCCACACAAAGAAACAAACCTTCAGAAAGTTCTGGGTAATTACCAGAGGTTTTAGTTTTCCTTGTCCAGTCAGAAGCTCAGCCCTCATGATAATACCACACTGTAGAAAAGCACAATATTAGAGACACTTTATGATGAGAAATCAGCAGAATTACTAAAATCTCTCTGCCTGAAAGAACTTTTAAACATTTAAAATAATTCTTCAGATAAAATTTATATTTCTTTATTGGTAAATCTTTAATTAATATGCACTACATGTGCTATAATTTAATCAAAATCTGTTAGCCTTTGTCACAAAAGCTGCATACTCCTTTCTCTGAGGTGGTGTTTCTGAAAGTACAATGCCTTTTTCTTCCCATCTAATTTCTTCAGTTGCTCTTTGAATCCTTACTTACATCCTTTCTTACTTAGTGACAGGTTCCCTAATCTAGCCTTATTGTCCAGACAGACAAAAATCACTAATGGCTTTAAAGGTGATGTGTGTACAAAAACAAACCACAAAGCAACCCAATCCAAACCAAAATAACAGAATATCAAAAAAAAAAAAAAAAAAAAAAAAAAAAAAAAAAAAAAAAAACCCAAAGCTGCAAATGACTAAAATAAACATCTTCATTAATATTAATTAGTAAGTGAAATATTAGGGTGGATCATCAAGAGTGTGAAACTTTTCTGATTTCTGCTGATAATTTAGTTCATTGTTTCAGTGCCTTCTATGTTATTTCTACTATTCAGATTTCATTTTATCTGTGTAAAATTAACTTTTCCTATCATAGTCTTATCTTCATCTGAAGTATATAAATTCAATATACAAGCACAATAGAGACCTTTCATCATCTTTTTCTCTATTTTCCTATCTCTAATATGTTATTTCCTTATTAGGAATAATTGCTTTCTTATTTGAGTAGAGCTATAGTTTACACAGTACCATTCCCATCATCAATTTCCTTATAATGAGCTGAAAATATTGTTGATAATATTTTTGAACCAGAAACTCACCAGATCCTATCATGACAGAAATTTCCAGTGGAAAAGGAATGTCTTGCAGATATTTGGAAACTTAAGCTAACCACAGCTTTTTTCTTCCCGACTCTGCCTTGTGAAGTCTAGGAAACTTCAGCTAATTATTTCATAACACAGCTTATACAGCATTCATGTAAGCAGAAAAGGATGTGTCTCATTTCACTTTCAAAAAGAGCCAGCATTGGTGTTGCTCAAGCCCCAGTTAACATTCTGAGAGGTGCATGGGGTATTTTGATAGGTGTTACCTATATGTAAATGACAGCTGCTGGATTGTCAGCCCAGGCTGGAAAGCAGGGAGGGTCTCTGGTCTCCCAGTGCTGAAGAGACATCTGCTGGGAGAGCATTGGGTGAGTGCAAGTAGCTGCACTCAGTAGTTACCTGAAGGAACTATTATGGATGCTGACTTAACTTACAGAGAAAAAGCATTTTTCTTACTTTTCACATTTTTTTCAGCTGTTTCCATGGCACAGTCTCATCTGCCCCTGAAGCATCCATTTTGGTAGTCCTCGTACTAAAAGCTTTAAGTTGTTTTAAGTTAAGAGCAGCGCTGGAGGAGCAGGATCAAGTGTTTTAACTTTGTGCTATTAGCTTTAGTGCTCAGGTTTTCCTGAAAGTTTCAGGTGAAGAAGACAGATCTTGTGTTCTTTGAAGCCTGTTGAAATCAAAGGGAGTCTTCTTGTGGACGTCACTCAGCATTAGATTGGCCTGGGAAGTTATTTTAAGTTTTATATCCTTTTTTCCCCTCAGGCAGTCAGGCCAGGCCTCACCAACATTTCTGCTGTGAAAGGATCAAGTTTTTGGCATCTTCTCAACAGAAAGGTGCTTACAAATTCAATTCAGTAACCTCAGCTGCAAACACTGCTAATGTAATAGCAAAGAGATACATTGATTTTCATAAGAAACAACAACAAATTAAAGTAGGGATGTTTAAATGCTACACATAGTTTCATATAGAATTAACCAGCCTCTGATATTTTTCATGACAAGACAAAATATAAATAAATTCTCAAATATCTGTTTAAGAACTTATAGTTAACTTAGAAACTAAAATTTCTTTATCCATAAAAGTCTAACAAATTACAGTTCTTTAAAGCACTCTTTAGAGGATATTAAAAATAAATCTATTAATTTGCTAAATATGTTTGCTTATATGTAATTAACAATTACCATGTACTTAATTCTGTAGATTCACAGAGCTTAAAGTAAAATATTATGATCAGCATTGAATCAGAATCTCAGCCTCATCTGGCCTTGATGTAAAGGGGCTGGCAGACTTCATCATATCCCTCAGTGAAGCATTTCAATATTTAGCTATGTATTCCTTTACAAATGTTAGCTTTTTCCCAGTGTGAATTTCTTTGCCTTCAGCCTCCAGCTAATAGATATGACTGTGCTATTTTCTGCTCAATTAAGGAACTGTTAAACAACCATGTACTGTTATGTCAGCCCAGAGGGAATCTGACTAACAGAACATATGCTGAAATTTTGATGTGCCTTAGACCACGTTAATTTTTCCTATGGCTTCTTTACACGTGGTGAAATCAAACTTCACTTAAGAAATGTTTCTGAAGTACCAAGAACCAAGAGAATTCTCCTGGGAAGGTGGAGGCCCAGCTGAGCTCTGCTGACACAGTAAGCTGAAACAACAAACAGGTATTGTTTCTATATTTTGGTGGCACTGCAGGTTGAGCAAATTTAAAGTAGTGAAAAAGGCCAATGCTCTTGCTACTGTCCTATTCATTAAATAAATTAAGGAAAATATAGTAAGAGGGTGAAGTAGATTTCTTTGCAATACAAAGGCAAGTCAGCTTTCATTTGTAAGTTCTTTCATACACTGAAATCATAGTTTTCATTTTGCTTACTAAGGAAAGCACAGATTGTTCCACATCTTCAAAGTCTAGTAAAATCACAGAGGATGAAAAATTATTCAGAAAGATCAGGCAACCAGAAAAGATAGGAAAAAACCACTGAATAAAATACATACAGACAATTCTGCAGAGTGTATTTTGTACTCTCTTAAATGCAGTATCTGTGGGATTAATTATTTCATGGGCATAGAATATATCCATGGAAAATCAGATACAAGGATTTCTGTGTTTCTTTCCGCTTGAAATGCCAAAACAAGCATATATGTAATACTTCTTCTTCTGTAAGTAATATTGAGATGCAGTTGTGTGAGTACTGAGTATTAGGAGTATTGTGAGTAAAAATTTGCAATTTTTAAAATCAGCATGTTAGATTACTATATAGTGCTTTCTCTTTTTGGACCTTTATGGCTGGTATTCAGCAAATGAAACATTTCCTCTGATCATGTGTACTTTGCTTTTCCTTTCACCAAAACAACATTTTTCACACTCCTATTTCCTAACATTTTTGTCATTAAATTCAACTTTAGAAGATGGGTTTATAAAGTCTCAGAAGTGTTTGTAAAAGTCTTTATAAAAATATTTTTTCATAAAAAGGAATAGCAAAATATTGCACTCGTCTTCCAACAGCAAAGCACAGTTCCAGGGTGTGCATTGACACTGTCTCTTATCTGTGTTTAAAAGTATGTGAATGCTTAAACAGCCTTGAAACTCACATGCAGCTATTACTCACTGCCATATTTTCACAGTATATTTTTCTGCAATAATAGGCATTCCTTTAATTCTCTTTGCCATTCATATAAATCAATGCTTTTCCAGTTGATCTGCAGCTAGTCATAGGAGGACTGTCATGGTTTGACACTGGCACAATGCCAGTGCCCCCATGAAAATTCCCTCTCCCTAGTGTCTGCTCTGAGGTGGTATCCGGAAATAAGCAAAGCAGGCTCCTACTTAGAGGAAAAAAGAGAAAACTTTATTAACTAAACTACAAAAACTAAACCACAAGGAAAGAAAATAAACACAAGGAAAATGAAAACTGCACAGAAACACTCCTCCCCCTCCTCCCACCAAATTCCCAGTACATTTACATTTCCCAAAATCACCAACTCTTGGTCAGGCAACCACCCTTTAGATAACCAAATCTTCAGTTCATCAAGAGTAGACGAAGTCCTTCCTTGTGCCATGGACTTCTTGTCACAATTAGCACCGCCCGGAGAATCCTTTTGATATTGTGACATCTTCCTTCCATGCCCAGTGCTGTCACCACCGGCATGGGGCAGGGCCCTGCTTCAAGGGTGGTCTTTTTAAGGATGCCTCGTCTCGTTCCAAACAGAGCACAGCCTCATCTCTGGGACCTCTGTCCCCCCCATTCCTTTCACACCCCCTGGGGCCGAGGGGTCTCAACACTGAACTCTCTTGGCTCTGAGTCTTTGCTTCCCCCTGCAATGCAGTCTCTGTATCACAAGGGAACAGTCCATGGCTATACAAAAAAAGAGTCCAGCAAAAAATGCCACTCCATCTTCTCCATTCCTCCAACATCTCTCTCTCTCTCTTGCCAGACCTCCCCACTGGCCCATTTCCTCCTTCATCCTTTACTCTTATCTCTCTTCTAGGAAGGGTTAATGTTCTGTAAAGTTTTCATTGTCCACAAAGGGTTAAAAGCTCTGGCTCTGACTGCCTGGAGACTCCCACAGCGGCTGGACACCTTCTCGCTGCTCCCCCCACTTCTCCTCCTCAGCCATGCTGCCTGCTGCTGGCACATGATATCAAGTTCAAGGTAATTCAGTCTCAAGCACAGGCTGCACTCTCTCTCCGTCTCCGAAGGTGGTGGGGGCGGGGGGGGGAAACAGGCTGCTCGGTGCTGCCCAGCACTTCACTCCTCCACCCTTCCATCCCTCCAGGTCAGGCCTACCTTAGCCAGGCCACGTGGCTTTCCCCTCCCCTGCCCAGCTAGCAGCTGGGCCGGGGAACAGAACCAACTCTTCCCCACCGGAAATTCAAAGAGGCCTCCAAGGGAGGAGAGCCCTGCTTTTAACCCCTGGGTGGGTGTTCTCAGAGGCAGACCCAATGCTCCAGTGGCCAAACCAGGTGCCAGTATTAAAATCCGAATACCTATTGGTGACCACAGCATAAACAACATATCCCACATGTCCCATTTCTGGTCAAACCGCCACAAGGACTTACTTCAGGGTGTTAAAATAAACATGTGGATGTCTTCTGCATTATTTTAAACAAGTAAAATGTTGCACTGTTTTGGGGTTTTTTTAACTACACAGACAACAGTGTCATGTCAAGCCTTGATCGCGATAAGTAAGTGTGGTTCCTGTTCCACTTGCTTTCCATAAATAGTGCTGGACTTGTCTCCTATTTTCTAATTATTCATTGAAAGTGAAAAGAAATGGCATGCTCTAGGGAGAAGAGAAACAGAAAAAACATGATAGATGTTTTCTGTTATTTGAATTCCTGACATTGCTTGATGCTTTTATCTCATTATCAGTTGTCAAGAAATAAAAAAACAAAAACAAAAATAAGCCAAACAAGATAAAAACAAAAGAAAAACCCGAAACAAACAAACAACTCCTCCCAGAAAACCCAAACCCTTCAAAATAGCATTCTCTTTCAGGAAACAAAATCTCAACTAAAACATTGATTATGTTCTGCTTTCACACTATAGTAACCTCAAATGTCTTGCCTGTACACAGTCCCTATAGGATTAAAAAGGAGTGCCTTCTGTCTTTACTAATGGACTTAGTGCAGCCTAAGCAAGAATTCAGGCCTTGATCTCTGAAATACAAGTATACAGCTCCATTTCAATGATTCTGAAATCAGGCAGGAAATTTCTTGGATTATTTAATTGAGTGTCCCTTCCATTAAATGCACAAACTATTAGGAGTGGTCACATCACTTTCTCTCTTCCTCTGTCTCCTCCCCACCCTTCCTCTTCCACCACTATTGTTCTTCACACACACAACTGTATATTTTTCACTATTTGTTGCTTCCATTTTTTATACAATTCTACGTAGTTAATCTCAAACCTAGTGAAACTACCATTTCCCTGGGAAGATTGTTTCAATGGCCAGTTCTCACTGCAAACTTTTTTCTCTTTTGTCCAATTGGAATCTCTCCAGAAGTAACTTGTACTCATTATCCCTTCTCTTCTCCATGTGACTTCTTGAAAAATATGAGTCTCCACCTTCTCTTGGGGAAGGCCTTATCCTCATGTTACAATATTTAAGAATAGCCACGCTTCAAATACTGTAACATGGGGATAAGGCCTCCCCCCAAGCTTTCCTTTCTGCAGGCTGAACAAACCCAGTTCCCTCACCCATTCCTCACATGCCAGGCTTCCCAGCCCCGTGATTGCCTTTGTGGGGCCTCTCCACATCCATGTTGCACACCAGGGGTCACAGGTGTGGCCTGACAAGCACTGTATGGGGTGGATAAGACTTTAAGCTAAGAGACAAGGATTTTATCTCTGCCGATGAGGCCCTTGTTGGAGCCACGCAGGATCTGCTCCCTTTCTGTGCTGCAGGAACACACTGGGCACTCAGATGGAGCTGAGTCCACCAGGAGCACCAGGCTCCTTCCCACAGAGCTGTTCCCAAGCTGGGTAAATCCCTGGCTGTGCTGCACTCTTGGACAAAGGTTTTGCTTTTTCAGGTGCAAAACTTGTCCTCACTGAACTTCACAATGTTCTCATCAGCCCACTGTTCCAGCTAATCCAGGTCTGTCTGCAGGGTGGAGCTCCATTCCCAAGTGTCCGCTTCCTCATACAGTTTGCTAACATCATTGAACTTTATATGGGTACACTTGATCCCATGTTCAGATAAATTTGCCAAGCACAATTTGCCTTTGGGGAATCCATGCTGGCTCCCCCCAGTCACGGGCTTCATCTGACATGTGATAGCCCCCGGGAGGATTTATTCCTTAACCTTCCCAGGGGCTGAAGTAAGAGGGATGTCTCCATAGTTTCCTGGATCCTCCTTTAAGCTCTTCTTGTAGGTGGGGATGACATGAGCCTTCTTCCAGTCTCCTGCAATATCCTTGAGCTACACAACTTCCCAAAGATTATGGAGAGTGGCCTCACAATGACATGATCATTTGACCCCTTGGGAGGATATCATCACAGCCCCTCAAGTCATATGGGTCAAGCTCCAGCAACAGCTCACACAGCAACTCTGCCTTCACTGACAGCAGATCTGTGTTGTCATCAGCCTGGGTTTTTGTTCCCAACACCTGGGGCCCAGCAGTGCTGTTAAAGACACATGAAGAATGTGTTGAGAATCTCTACCTTTTGAATGACAAACTCAACTCCCCTGTTAACATCATGCCAATATTTTGGAAGGTTTTTGTCCTTCTGCACAACAAGAGGTGCAATTCTTACCCGGGAAGGAATGGCAAATATAGCTTTCACTTCTTTAGACTCATACACGTTTAGTTTAATAAAATCAATAAAATTACAGTGCAAGAATTGTGCTGATGACAACATGACCAAATGTCAGACAAACAGACCAGAGGTCAACCTGCATCTGCCCTACCTGAGGTGCTGGTTCTCTTCCCACCAACTTAAGAAGCAGGAACATGAGAGGTAGGGAAGAAAACGTCATGTTTTTCTTGTTCTGATGCATAGTCAGTATCACTGATCTCACTGCTGCCATGTGAAATGCTGCTGGCAGTGATACACACATTCATGCCACGCAACAGTTACGCCCTCCACCCCCTCCCTTGGCTTCTTCCATTCACCCTCCCTTCGAGACTCACTTAAAATGATATTCTGCATGTGATTGCAAGACTGCAAAGATTTCCTGATAGACCCTTCCTCATCTGATATGGCAGAATGTCCCAGGGCAGACATCCGGAATCGTCCTTGAATCCACAGGTCACCCACAGTTGCATGCTGAGAGCTTCCATTGTCACTGTTTAATAAGGGTCTCATTAAATGTTTACCCCAAACAAGCTTGCTCAGCAGCACTAATACTGTGCCAAGAACAGGTTTTAAAATTGTTAAATTAGCAGGGTAACTGTCACAGATAAACAGATAGTGTCGATACAGTCCCATCTGATAAAACTGCTATTCTTGTGCGCTCTCTGCCCAAGAAAAGAGACAAAAGGAAATGTCTATCTCTCTCCAGATATAAGGAACAGAGTCCTAAATATTTTTCCTGAGTCACACTCAAGGTAGATACTTAATGTAGGCAAAAGTAAAAATATGAATATTTCTAAATGTATAAGCTAGATTTTGAAAACGGAATCCTCAGCCTTGGAAGTGGAAATGCTGATGCCTGATGATTTATGTATCCTGAAAAGGAACTGATGCCTTTGAACATTTTACATTTTTGTGAGCTAAGTGGCAAAAGACAGCTCAGCAACAAGCTGTCATCTGTAAGAGCACTTGTTCCATTTTCTCCTTCTATGTATCGCAGTAATTTGCATTACTGGAGATGAGGGTAGACTTTATGGTGCTCTGGACATCCAAGCCATGCACTGCTTTACTAAGTGTCTGTATTCCAACCTTCTGATGTAATTAAGAATGTTACTGTGAGGAGACTCCTGCTCTAATTGGTTCTAGAATTTAGTCAAACTTCTGTACTCCTTCCTGACATTTCCATGTCTCTCACAAGCGGTTTCCTTCCCTTTAAATTAAATGTAAATCATTCTTAAAGTCCTATCAAATGAAATAGTTCATTGTTATCAAATGAGACTTTTATGTTGAGCAAAATTGGAAAGTAAAGTTTGGTCAGAGAAATCATGTATGTTTGCAGCTATAAAAATCTTGAAAGGATGAAACCAAACTGAATGGAAAGGATACCTTAGGCACAGAGAAAATCTTTAATGTAGGTAACAGATTATGTAATTTTTTCTCAGTTCACATTTGGCACTGTAAGTTCATGTTTGGCACTGCAGTTGATTTTCACCGGATCTTGTCTGGAGGCGCTATTATATTGTTCATTTAGTTTGTACTGACTGATTTTTTATCCATACTACATAAACTAGGATTCAAAATTATAAGCATGCTGGAGATTAAAACAGTGATTGACACATTATTAAATTAATTTGCTTATACAGGTGACATAAAGAAAGTCCTCAGAACCTGCAAGCATCTTTAAGAGTTTTATTAAATGCCTTTCATAATTCTTCAGGAATTATATGTCAATCAATATCATACTAAGCAATGCTCTTATGGAGTTCTAGAAGCCTTATCATTCTTGCTCTTGTCATATAAGATTTAGTTAATTTACATAAAGATATTAATTTCATCGGAGAAAAATGGGCCAGGCCACTGACCACATTATAGTGACTCTTGGGAGACAAAGCATTCATTGGAGAGCTGGAGGGTCAGATAGGTTTTAGAAGAGTCTTAATCGTCAGTCTTTATCTGCTACAAAATTTGGAAACAACAAAGATGAAAATTCATAGTGTCTTAAAAGGGGAAAAACAAAAGGTAAAAAGACTATTTTGAGCAATACTAGTTCAGGCTGATAGACAGTGAGACACATGAAATGCTTCATTATAGCTTCAGCACTTCAGGACTGTAGGTAGAACAGAGAACTCTCAGGAGCTGACACTCTGGGTGGCCATTGCAAAGCTTTGCTAAACTGCATCCTCAGGATTTCTCCGGTCTGTTGCAGCAGAAGTGACCCCAATACCCCTGTAGTCCATCCCAGAAGGAGACAAGGCAGCACTTCAATCCCCTGTTCATCTAGGTTTTTCTCCCAGGAAAGATCTGTGCTCATGAACAGAGGGCTGGGATGAGCGGCTATATGAGCTACCCACACAGGGCTGGTAGGTGTGCCGAGGGCACTTTGGAGCATGTGTTCCTCAAAGTGAACATTTATTTTGAGTGTGACCCTCTCACAAAGCAGACAAGTCTTCATTTCTTAGCGAAAATATGTCTCTTGACACAATCATTACTCGTGAGGAGATTGAAAATTACTTTCCCCATAATTTCCAACCTTTGCTCCTTGGTGTCTGTAAACTGCTTCCTGAGCAGCCTATAGAGAATACAGAGCAATGATTACAAAATGGATTGTAATTAAATTAAAACAGAGTGTGATGGGGGTTTTATTTCCAGAACTTACATCATGCAGAAAAGAAATTTAACGTGAGAGAAGTATATATGCAGAGTGGTTTACCTCTGTGCCTCTAACTTGGCAACAGCTAGTTCCAGGCTCCAGGCTGCTCTTGGTCAGCCATTTGCCATCACTACTAGCACAATAGTACCTTCTTCATGCAAGCGTTATTAGTTTGTCCTCTTCCCTATCTTGACAAAGCAGCCCTGTCAGAAGAGTCAGGTTACAAGACAACATGTCCTATCTGTGATGAAGCTGCTTTATCTGTATATATCTATATATATATCAATATATATCTATATATATGAACATCTCTCTCTCTCTCTCTCTCTCTCTCTATATATATATATATACATATATATATATACATATATATATATATATATATATGGGGTTTTTTTTCCTAAGCATCCAGGAGAGCTGCTATCACATGAACATATGACGGGACTTCTTACATTTCTATTTCTTATGTCTACTTAAAGAAAAGGGAAAAGCTTTTGCAACTCATCTGGGTACTGTTGTTTGGACTGAAGGTGATACAGCCCTAGACTTGTGCAGTAAAACAAGACAAATCACATGATAATTAATAGTACCCTTATAGAATGGCCCTAGTTAACACTATTCATTACACCGGTATTGATAGGAAATACTGCTCACAGTGATGTCTATTTGAATAGCACATGCACCTTGCAACCCTTCAAATGTGTCCAAGCTGACCTTCATTCAAGGCCTAATTATTGATACTATTTCCTATACTGTTGTGAATAGTAAAAGTGTAGTTGAATCTCTCATTTAACTTATCAGAGATGCAGACAAGCTGGGCTGGATTTCACCAGCTGCTTTCCACTAACCTGTGGCCAGAGGACAGAATCAGCTGTATTTAAACACCTCTGACAGTGAAGCATTCAATCCTTTCTTAAAGATCTACAGAAAGGAAGTCTAGTATGAGAATAAGTGAAGCATTAAAGATGTTAAAATTAAAATAACTGATATTTGTCATTTCCTATCTGACATCAAAGATTTATAGTTTGTCAAGTAAGAAATTAGATTGGTTTGATACAATTTGTTCTAGAAAAAGTCACCTCATGGAAATGTTTTTGTTGTTCATTTTCCTAATAAATTTTAGCATGCAAATAAACAGTCTGTTTGCTTTTGTACTTTTTCAGGAGCTGAAGCTAGGCTTGCCATTCAATAGTTTTCAGGTCCTGCTGTTTTCCCTCCAAAGAAAGGACTGCTATTGTCTTTTCTAGTAATGCACTATGCTCCCTGTACTCTGTAAGTTCTCAAAGATAAGCACAAAAAGGCTGAGACTACATTGATTAGTTCTTTAAGCGTGTCAGTATTTCATCAAACCCAGCCAATGAGTGAATGGGTCATTACCAGCAGGGGAGCATTTACCTCTTTCACTGGTTATCAGTGTCTGTTGCACTGCAGCTAACCTTTTAACAGAGGTCAGATGCAAGAGGTTTTTGAACATTTTATCCTTCTCTATGTTATCTGTCAAAACCCTACTGAATTTGATAGACAGCAGAATAATTCTTTGCTTGCTCTGCCTTTTATTGGCAGCATCCCTCAGAGATGCTTTTTCCTACACAAAATTCCTTGCAAGCTTTATCTTATTCTTCAATCTTTCTGATTTTGCTTCTACAATTTCATCTTTATATTTTTTAAACATCCAGAAATCTGCATTGCATCCCATTGTAGAATTCCCTTCGGTCTGAGGCCAGTGAGAAGTGCAGGATTTAAGTATGTCAACCCATTTTTCCCTACTTCAGCTGGGAAGTCAGCACACATGACTCCTGGCTGATCACTGGAGGAACTGCCAGTTCTCTTCCTCCTCACACCATTTCCCAGAAAATCTAGGTGGTTTGGTTTGAGGAGATGCAATAAAGTAAATTAATACTTCAGAGCTGCCAAAGTAAGGAAAGACCATCTCTTTCCTGTGGCTATACTCTTGTCATGGATCTCGTGCCAGCTCTGGCAGCTGTTCAACCCTGAAATACTGAGTAAGCCAGCAGGAAATTGGGTTAGTTTTCTGAGGTTTTGCTGAGTTTAACTGACTTATGAACAATTTTACATTTGCCTGAATGAGTATATTGAGTGGCCGGGGCTGGAGTGAAGGGACTATGGAAGGACTGGAGACGACACAATATATTGTGGGGGGGAGAAATATAAGAAGGCAGACATTATACCAAACAATGGTATGAGTTACTTAAGCCATCTTTGCAACATTCCTAGTCTTCTTTCTTGGAGAGGCTAAGTGCAGGTTAGGCAGAAGTGAACTAATTTAACTTCTTAAATGAGCCATGCTTTATAAGTAAACATATCAGTGTGGATAATCTGAAGCTCTTTTCCTGTTTTTATCTTATTTGACTAACTGAAAGCAGTCTTAAAATTATTTATATGCAATTACTCTTCTGTGCACCTCAATTCTAACATCTAAAATTGTTGCCTGCTATTCTACAGTGATGTTCATCAATAAAAGCACTATAGCAACCTCTTCTTTCCTCAATGATAGCAAGTATTACTGATGAGTGCTGAGAGAATATAATAACGAAGAAATAAAATAATTTTTCTAATTGTTCCACCTGAAGAAAATTAATTATTTGTATTCATTCCAGGGCAATGGAAGTGACACCATACAATATTATATCTTCCTCTATATCAGAAAAAAATTGCAGAATGGAAAATCTTAAGTATTAGTGAAGATTCCTTCAAATGAGTTTCTGCTAAAAGACAATCCTGATTGGGCTATATGATGAAAAAAAGTTAAAAAAAAGAATTCTCTTTTAATATCTATCATGTTTCCAACTGAATTTATGAATATTGAATCTATTAAACACTGTGAACTAGTTCCGTGCACCACAACCAAAGACCAATATGTTCACTTTAAGGTAACCACACCACCGAAAGATAAACAGACCCAGGAAAGAAAAGATGATTCTTTCTTACCCAGAACAGGATGAATAATATCAGGATAAAATATTATTTGCTGTCTGGGACAACCCTTATTATCTCAGAAGAGTTTCTGATAGAAGCAGTGCTCAGGCTGTCCTCTGGTGTATGTCAGGTTAGATGTATTGTGTCCACCAGAAATGTGACTCACTTCTGCTGTCATTGTCTTAAATTATTTTAAGGTCTCTGTTTATCTCATCCTGTAAGTACGCTTTTGAGTACAAACATACTTGCCTATATCTTATGTACAACTGAAATAAAGGGAACTTTGTTTGTATATGAAAAGCAGAGAGAAAAAACATCCTTTTTATTACTCGCATATGGAATTTAGGCCTCCCCTGTGATCATGAATGAAAAAAAAAGTAACACCTGTAAAGCCCCAAAGAGCTTACTCAGACTAACTCAGTGTATAACATTAACAACAGCACTTGCTTGCAAGGTGTTCTTTCAAGAATTACATCACTGTGCTGGCTAATGTATGAATACATGAATAGAGCAAATACATTAAAAATCCTTTTAACCAGTGTTAGACTTAATAAAAAACTAGTCTGCTGGTGTAGAACAGTATTATTAGCCCATAGTTTGTTAGTTAATAAAAAATAGGGCTTTGACATTTCTTAAGTGTTCAACTATTCATCAAAATATTGAACATTGTTCTGTAAATAAAACCCAAAGAAGAAAAACAGTGAGGAAAAATCCCAAATTCTGTCCCAGAGATGTGCAAGTGGATCAAAAAAGTGTTTTCCTGCAGCCACCAGAGATCCATGTCTGGGATCTTGTTCTGTGATGAAACTCAAAATTATATTAATTGATTGATTGTAATGCTAAGCCTGCAATATGCAAGCAAAAAATTCGAAATTAGGAATAAGTCCCTCCAATATGATCTGTCCTCACATTCAAAGGAAATGATCAATAATTATGTTTGTCTATTCTGCATGTTATTACATCCTATCAGTATAATCTAATAAACATTGTCTCAAATTTCATAGGATTATTCTTTCAAACGAAAAATAAATTAAAGCTTAGACAAGCTGACAACCCATTAATGAAAATATCGAAAGACTTGTAACAAATTAAACATGATAATATCAGTCCTGGAATTATGTTTATAATTTATTTACAGGTCCTTGCAATATACAAATTTCTCACAGTGGACTTTCTTAGGCCTCCTTTGTTCTTCTGTTGTTCTGTTTGTTTGTCATTGTAGTATTGTCAAAACAGCCAAATGTTTGACATGAAGCTAGTCATTCAAACAGTTTGCACTTTGCACAAAGTTTGCAAAGTGGGTGCAAGAGATTCTCATCTGCTCAATCTGAGGTAGAATATAAAAGAAAATAATTTGATGCAAACTTTTACTAGTGATCCTAATCATATCTTGTATAGACATTTAGGCAATTATTTGGTTTTATTTTTGTTTTTATAACAATAAAGTCTAGAGATAATACAGCCAAAACTTTTTTTATTTAGAGAGTTTAGTAATAGGGAAAACAGCCAGAAGGATGAAGCACCATAGTCCCAACAATTTCAGCTTCTTGACAGAAACATCAAAGAATGATTAAAACACAGTAAGAACTGCTATCTAGGAAAAAAAATACAATAAGTGACTTTTACATATACATCCCCAGCACAGCAATAAAATAATAATAAGAATAAGAAACATACTTTTCCTTTGGTATTTTTTAAACTTCCTCTTATGACTATGATGTTTTTATATGCATTGTTCACTTTGTCTAACTTAAAAGAGAATACCATGAAGAATTCGTCATTCACCAATGAGCCAAAAATTGTGATGCATTATTTAAGGAAATACAGTTTTTGTCTCTCTTTGTGTGTTAACTCTTCTCCATATATCTCAGTGATTTTCTGATCACTGAAACATATAATTCTTATTAATATATTTTCAAACACAAGGGAGTTTGTAAAACTTAGCCTCATTTGGGGGTAAATTTTTCTTGTATTTATCCCAAAGACACAGTAAAAATACTTTAGACTGCCGCAGATACCTTTTGTGAAAAATCCTTTCTTAGGATTTTTCCTGCTGGAGCTGAGAAGTTTCAGCAACAAATGTAAACAATTATTATCTGCTGTGGTGGAATGCAACAGGTCCACCTGTGATTGGTTTCCTGTAGATGTTTGGATTTACTGAGCAGTCACTGCAGAGCTGGCTCTCGCTCTCTCTCGGAGCCAGCTCCACTGTTTTTCATTCTTTCTATTCTATTCTTAGCTTAGCTAGCTTCTGGAGAAGCCCTTTCCTTGCTATTTCTTTTTAGTATAGTTATAATATTATATATATATATTATAAGATAATAAATCAAGCCTTCTGATCATGGAGTCAACATCCTCGTCTCTTCTTTCATCTGAAAACCCCTGTGACCACCATCACATTAGACCTCTAAAGCCTTTAAAATGATGGTGTTGTCAGCAGTAATCAGCTATTCAGAAAAATATATCTTCCAACCATGGCCAAATATTCCAAGGTTCAGGGAAAGTTTAGTATCATAGGGCTGAGAGGGCTGAATAGAAGAGGTTGCTCATGTTTGGTTTTGAACTTTAAAAACTGCCATAGTTGTTTATCTCTTTACACTTATCTCTTAATTTATACTATCAAAGTAAAATCAGCTCTTCCTAAAAAGACTTTTGCAGTTAGACTGTCCGGGCAGCAGCACATGGTGTGATACCCTGTACTTGCACTAACTCTTGTTTATGGAGGGACTACAGCCCTTTAGCCCTAGAGGCTCACACCAACATTTAGTGCATCAGAAAACTTCACATCCTAATGAAATATGGGTGTAAATTATTTTTCAAATGCATAAAAAGGAGGTGGAATGTCAGAAAAGTAGGGCTAACTGATTGCTACCTTTCAGCCTTAAAACACATGGGTTTTGTACCTCAAGCAGAATACTACTAAAATTTGTTGGGCGCAAACACTGTAGAAAGGCTAGTGTTATCACAGAATATCACAACAGTTAGCATAACCAAGTAGTCATGAAATAGCAAAAGCTATTTTGAGAACATTTAAACAGTCTCAATCACTTCTTAGATTCAATTCAGTGTGTTGTTAAAGGTGGTGCATATTTTATGGACAATTCCAGTTATTTCAGATTAGAAACACTTAGCAATTTTTTTGTGATATATTTGCAAAAATATTTGTCACTTATTGATCTCAGTTTCACAGGTGACTTGAATTTTGGTATAAGGTTGCCTGCGTGGAATCTGACTTCATATATTATTCATAAATAATGTATTGCTCTTTATAATTTACAATAAATTAAAATCTAATGTAATGTGGAACCTAGTACAAAGAGATCAATCTAAGAATTCTGAAGGCAGAAACTGAAACAAAGAGGAGGTGGTTGCCTCACATCTGAAGATCTGCTGAAGTGCGTCATGACAGCACAATTCTTGTGCCACACTGGAAGTGAGCTGCTTGTCCTTGATCTTGAAGACTGGTGCTTTTGTTTCTTGAAGACTGATGTTTTTGTTTCTTGAAATGTGTGATGTCTGGCCTCATTTGTCATCTGGTACCCAGAGGTAGGATTTAGGATAGGAAGACTCTGCAGAGGGATCTGGACAGGCTGGATCATATGCCAAAGCCAGTGGTGTGAGGTTCAACAAGGCCAAAAGTTGAGCCTGTCCGTGGGTCATAACAACCTCCGACAGCTCCACAGGCTGGGACAGAGTGGCTGGAAAGCTGGCCAGGGTGCTGGTGACAGCAGCTGAACATGAGCCAGGCTGTGCCCAGGTCCCCAAACAACCAAGGGCATCTTGGCCTGGATCAGCAATGCTGCGGCCAGCAGGACCAGGGCAGGGATTGTCCCCCTGGGCTGGGCACTGCTGAGGCCACACCTCAAATCCTGAGTCCAGTGCTGGGTCCCTCACCACTACAAGAAAGAAATTGAGATGCTGGAGTCAGTCCTGAGAAGAGCAATGGAGTGGGGGGAAGAGTCCTGTGAGGAGCAGCTGAGGGAGCTGGGGGTGTTTAGCCGGGAGAAAAAGAGGCTCAGGGATGATCTTATCACTCCCTACAACTGCCTCAAAGGAGGCTGTGGCCAGGTGGGGGTCAGCCTCTTCTCCCAGGCAGCCAGAGACAGGACAAGAGGAAATGGCCTCAAGTTGTGCCTGGTGAGGTTCAGGTTGGACATGAGAAAAGATATCTTCATAGAAAGGTTTGTCCAGGCCTGGATCACCTCAGGCAGGTGATGAATTTATTAACCTCTGCAGGTATTTAAGGAAAGGCTGAACATGGCACTTAGCCCTGTGGTCTAGTTGACAAAGGTGATGGTTGGTCAAAGCAATGGACTCAATGACATTTAAGGTATTTTCCAACCAAAATGGTTTTGTTAATATGTGATTTCTCAGCACAGGCTAAACAGCAGGGCCATCTCTTCAGAACAGCAGGTTGCATCTTCCTGTTGGGAAAAAATAATCACTGCAGCAGAACCACAAGTTTATGTATCAGGCTCTGCAGGATGGTAGGGTGGTTTACCAACAGTTTAGCTATATCTCAGGATGTATTCACTTGCCTATCAAGATACATTCTGTTGTATCTCAAAAATATGTACTGGAGACAGGTGAAAATTTTGCACTAACATGGTGCAAAATTGCAATCCAAAGCCTTCACATGGCCCTCAACCTAAGAATAATGCTAGAGACATGAGAAAAACTGGTAAGCTGGTGTGTTTTGTTCCCTGCCCTCTGAAGATCCTCTGCCTGATGTCTGGCTACGAGCCACCAAGTACCTGGCTGCTGGTGGGATGGGTGGAACACTCTTAACAGAAGGGTTTACATAAAAACCCTTTTCCCTTCTGTACAATCACTCCTGAGTTAAAGAGTTCACTTAGGGCACATATTAAAGTTTGGCAGAACAAAAGAACAGCCTTCAAGTCCACACTAGAGATCAGAACCAGGGTGTTTAAATGGACTTGTCACACAAGTTTATGGTAGTCTCAAATCACAGAAGAGACCAATTCGCTGCTACTAGAGGCATGCCCTCTCCATTAATGAGCAGAGAAAAGCCTAAAAGGAATGGGCAAGGATGTTTTACTGCACTCCATTTGACCACTGCTATGCTATTACTTTGATAATTACTTCAGTCAATGTGTAAACAGCACTTACCTTGCAAGTCCTTTTCCTGTTGTAATTATATTCCTGGCTACCATTTTCAGCAAAGAAAGAAAACATGTACTGCAGATGTAATTAATCTTAAAACCTGAAAATCTGTGAGAGAAAGAAATATCATCCACAAAGAATCATGAAATTACTGTCCTCGAGTCAATGAAGACACCAAGAGCTTCAACAGGACATTCAACAAGATCTCACATTAGCAAAGCTTAAAATTATTGTCCAGGCTAAGGTTGAAGGAGACAAAAAGACAGAATTGTTGCCATCTTCTTCAAAGAGGTATTACTAAAAATGAAAATGATCCAAGGAAAGCTAACAATTTTATTAATGTAAATTCATCAAATATGGAAAAGAAAGATGACAGAAAGTTGTCAGAATCTATGGCATAAATGGAAATGTTCAGTTTCATTACTATTGATGTAAAATTGATCCAAGTACTAAATTTAATTGAAAATAGTAATTATGATAATTGTGAAATATGAAGTAGTATACCAGGTCAGCTCTGACACAATGGAAGTTCTAAGCAGTAGTCCCTCAAATCTGAGGAACTGAGCGCATGATAGAGAACAACTTTTCTGTGACAGCACACAATCAACAGATATGATCTCTTAAAAACCCATATGTCACCTTGGTTCTACTCTGGTCCCTGACACTGCCTGCTTGCTTAAATCAGCATCTCTTATAATCATTGTAGCCATCTGCTGTACAGCTGGAAGGTAAAATGATCAGGTTTAAATGCACATCCCAATTCAGGTAGAATAGATTGAATCTCATACTGCTGTCAGCCGCCAAAGCTGACAAAGCAAAGCAAAGAAAACATTTCTAAGCTGACAATTATAGATCAAAGGAAAACAAATGGTGAACACTGGAGATCTAAGTCAGGATTAGCCTGATATAATCATTGCAGGCCTTTGGTCAGTATAAATGCATCCTACAAAGACTAGGAAAGGGAAGCCTGCGTAAATTATATGCTCAGCCTGTGTGGAACTGTGTGTCACTTCT
This sequence comes from Setophaga petechia, assembly GCA_024362935.1. NCBI lineage: Eukaryota > Metazoa > Chordata > Aves > Passeriformes > Parulidae > Setophaga > Setophaga petechia. The sequence goes on along the minus strand of JANCRA010000004.1, from coordinate 7,481,701 downwards.
GCGAGAAATGCAGCTGAGGGTCAAAGCACATAAATCATTTGCCTCTGGAGTGTCTTTCAACAACAAGGCCGATAGTGCCATTTGTTTCTTGTTTCATGTTTCTTGCAGAGAAGTTACAAATGAACATTAAAAGACTGAAATTTTGTCTTCAGTTTTATTGAGTACCCAGAAGATTGAGTGGTTGTTGGGGCTCAGGAGTCCGTAATACTGTGTTTGGAATATCATGACAATGGACTTTATACAGAAAATATAAAATACTGAAATTTGGATATTTTATTTGGGCAATCTAATTGAAAGCACCACAAGGACATTTCTAGTGACAATATCAATATATCAGTAGTTGGAGACAATCAGAGTCAGCAATTCTAAAAAATTACTACAAGTAATTTTTTTTTGCATGCCTCCAAAGTAGGTGCAGAAGTCAATATACAAGCATAATGAAAAAGGAATGCAAATGAATTTTAAAACACTGTGATTAATGGTTTGGTTTGGTTTGGTTTGGTTTGGTTTGGTTTGGTTTGGTTAGGTTTGGTTTGGTTTGGTTAGGTTTGGTCTGGTTTGGTTAGGTTTGGTGTGGTTCGATGTAATTTCCTGGCTTTATTTTTTCTGATTTGAATGCCAAAAGGATATAATACTATGGTATATAATGTTCTTTTTGACTATCTTTCTATGATGGGTGCATGAGAATGAAGAGGAGCTGTGAGAAGAATTTTACCCTGTTAGCAAGTTTGGAAACATGATGGTTGTTTTAAAAGCTACCCAGACAGAAAGAAAACCACGGAATAATGGCAAGCAAATAAGAAAATAAACAATTTTTGTATTCTTTTATAGAAAATAAATATTTTATGTTAGAAGATGTCATAATGGAAGATATTTATAGCATAATATTAGTGGATCAAGACATCTGAGAAGCAAACATGTCACACTGTGTATTAGTAAGATATATAATTTGTGAAAAATAGGGAACAATTTATACGTTGGTTTTACAGTGAATAATAACATATTTGTAATAAAGTAGGAATTACAGATTATAAGTGGTCATAAAATTTCTTCATGACATTGTTATAATGATTCTGACTCACATTGCACTAAAAAAACAAAAAAAAGACATTCAGGCAAGGTGTCAGAAGAGAGAAAGACGCAAGGACACTTCCTTTCAAGCATAAGAAGCACAATGCAAAGGCAAATGCTTTGCTCATTTGTACAGGAGTTTGGTATGCCAAGAGAAACCAAAGGCATGTAAGGTACTCAGGGTTCTGTTGACTGACATCACTGAATCTAGATTAAGCTATTCAGACACTTGGAAAAGATCTTCACAGACTGCAGGTAGTAGACTGTGGTGAGACAAGGAAGACATCTTTAGAATCTTCCAACATAGAAATCAAGATGTAAGTTGTATGAACAAGAGATAGAGGCACCAATGCACTTTAAACCTTTATATCAGCTTGCTCTTCAGCTGGTACGTGGAAGCAGGGATAAAGTTTCAATACCATGAAATGTGGTCTCATGACAAATCTATTTTAAAAGTGGTTCTTTCCTTTCTTTCTCAAAAGGACGTAATTTTCATTATCTCCATTTTTCAATCCCTCCAAATAATTTTTTCATTGTGCTTTTAAAGTTTAAAACAAGATCTGTCAAAACCTGCATGAGTTTTCAATTGTGGAAAACCCAGGATTCACATTCTAATAATTTTACATTCTTATGTTGGAATTATTTAAAAGTTCACCTGTGTATCTAAATGGGCATAAACTATGCATGTCACTGACACTTGACTGCATTTGGATGAATAGCATTAAGACTTAAGATTAAGAGCTATGTTCTATTTCAGCTCCAGGCCCATCATTATTCATGATGGGATCTGGCTGTGGTCAGGTTGAGAGTATTGAGCTCTTCTCCATCTCTATATCATGAACTAAAGAGATTTTCCAGACAGTCTGTTTCTGTTCTCCTAGGAATCAAACCCATTGTGGTAATGAGCGATGTAGGGACCCCACGCAGGTGCAAAGTGCCTTTTATTGCCAAAATCCTGGCCTTCTAAAGCTGTTAGCCAGTTATCAGTTTATATAGTTTTAAGGCAAAACAAGCCCAAGTCAAGCAACCATCCTACACCACGACATGGACGTGCAGCAGTCACATAGCATATCTCTCATGGCTCTCTGGTCCAACTCAGTCACTCTCCCATGGTTCCCTTCTACTTAGCCTAAGTAACAGGCTGGAGCCATTTTAAAAGGCCTGACCTTTATGAAGCCTTGCCTATCGGTCACACAAATTTTTTGAAGACAAAGAAACTATGTTTCTTTGAATCCTTTGAAACTATGTTTCTATGAATCCTTTGTCCTGTTCTGCTTTTATATGGACTGGCTCTCACTTTCCCAAGGCAGCAGTTTGCAACAGTCAAAATGCTGTTGGTCATCAGACTCTTCCAGAACTTTTCGTTATTTCTCCTCAGTTCAGCAGGTCTACACTGACCTCACTGATGGGTCTTCCTATTGCTTCTCTAAAATTTATCAGTTACTTCATACTTTCCTCATGTTAAAGGTGCAGATTTTGTGGAGTTTCTTTAATGGGGAGGCCAAAGCTAAACCAATTCCTACAGTAGACACAGCTGCATGATTATGGGAGCACAGTCCTCCCTCCTGGTACCATTCCCAGCTTTCCATCATAATACTTTTTTTTTCCAAGTGGTCTACAGAGATATTTATTGACTCTGATAGACAATGTATCTTCTTCACTTGATTTAAGTCTTCCGGAAGATAAATTTGTACTGCTCACATACACAGTGCCTGAAGCTGAGGAAGACACAGATGCCAGTCATCTACTTGGCTACATTCCCTGATAGGGAGAGAGCCTTTTCTGCTCTGGAAATTTACCAAGGCTGTTTAGTGTATATTAATTTTTTATTGCGCAATATCTCTGCGTTTTACTGTACAAAAAGAGTCATAATCTTTTCTTGTCCTTCAATTGCCTCCATCTGCCCTGGAAATTTTGCCAACACAGGGCAATAGTCTGTGGGACAAAAGTGAGTATTGGAGTTAAAGTGCTTAAAACAGCTGGACAAATCTGTATGCTTGAGCATTCACAGCCAATAGCCCTGAGGAATCCTGGCGGGTGGAAAAGGGCCAGGAGAGCCTCCTGGAGAAACTTGCACTAAAGCTATGCTCCCATCTATTTATTTTAATTAAGAAAAGACATTCTATATTTTTGTAGTCCGCATAATGGCATTCTGGCATTCTTCTGAAGCACTAACATGATTTAGACTCGATATATGACTGAATAAATCAGTGGCAGACTATGGTGCAGAAATGACTGTACCCAGTGAGTGCCTGTGTAAATCCTGGGATAATTTGAGACAATTTTTTAAAACATCATCTGTGCAGAGATTTTTTTTGTTCAATTTTTTTTCTATTAATCTCTAGTGAAATTTGACTGAACTTGATGAAATTAGGGCAAGGATGTTTTAATCCAGTCATCCAGTGTGCTGTGTGTGCCCTTTCTCCCCCTCCCTATTGTAGCACCTCTGTGCTATGGCAGAATAATCCGTATGTGCCCCACTACTCATACATTTATCAGTATGACCCCCAACACTAATGAGTGTGTTAAGTTATCTTTTGTGGAGAATATGTCAAAAAACATGTTCCTTTCAGGCTCTGTCTGTCAGATGTTGTACTCCAACTGTGTCAAATTGCCATTGTTTTAATTGCCATTGAATATTGAAGTGCCTAATTGTGAAAAATATGAATGGTTATTTCTCACCTACTGAGTAAACATATGGTCTTCTCTAGTTCTACTATATCTCAGAGGAAGCATAATTTTATTCCAGGGAATTGATTTTACTACTTTTATTTCTCTCCTGTATTTCTCAAGGATTAATATTATATTATGTTGCTTTTAAAAATAATGACCATTCTCTCAATATGCGTTGTATACTTCACTTTATGTACTTAAAGGAATAGCAGTAGAGACAAAGTGGGGCTTTTTCAAGTTTCATTAGATTTTCAGTGAAAAATTCTTTTCATCTTTTTCTACTAGATAATTAAAAGGTAAAAAATTTTATCCTTTCTTCCGTGTTTTTGACATACATGCATAAATTTGTGGACAAAACTATCTGTAAACACACCAAAGTGTATGAACTATAGAAGACTGAACCCCCAGTTTAACAGATCAAAAAGACTCTGTTTCATTACAGCTGTGAACTGAACTTAAAGGCTATCAGAAACATGGAAAAACAGGAAAGGAAAGATATTGGTTCCTGCAATCTCAGGAGGTTGCCTTCATGCCTTTGGGATCAAAGGCAAATTTAGATAATGAGTGTATTTCCTCCATAAACTCACACTGTGCTTCTTTCCCTGCAGTGGGTTGACCCTGGTTGAATGCCAGGCACTCATCAAAGCCTCTCTATCACTCCCCTCTACAAATTGACAGGAAAAGAAAATATAAAATAGTGTTCATGCGTTGAGATAAGATCAGGAGAGATCACCCACCAAATATTGTCAGGGGCAAAACAGACCCAAATTAGAGATATTAATTGAATTTATTACTTACAAAATCAGACCATGATAATGAGCAGTAAAATGAGACTTTAAAGCACCTTTCTCATGCCTCTCCCTCCTTCCCAGCTCTTCTGCTTTCTCTCCAGCAGCACGGAGAGAAATGGAATGGAGATTACAGTCAGTTCATCACATTGTTTCTGCAGCTGCTCAGGGAGAGGAGTCCTTCTCCTGCTCCAGCCTGGGGTCTCCTCCATGGGAGACAGTTCTCCCTGAACTTCTCCAATGTGAGTCTATCCCATAAGCAACAGCTCTCCATGAGCTGCTGCAATGTGGGTTGCTCTTCCATGGAGTGTAGTAGTCCTTCAGGCACAGTCTGCTCCAGTGTGGGTCCCCCACAGGGTCACAAGTCCCACAGGACCCTGCTCCACCATGGGCTCCTCTCTCCATGGGTCTGAAGGTCCCTGTCAGGCCCCTGCTCCAGCCCAGGCCTCCCACAGGGTCACGGCCTTGTCTCAGACATCACCTGCTCTGGCCTGGGTCTCCTCCAGGGGCTGCAGGTGGATCTCTGCATCCCCTGGGACCTCCATGGCTGCAGGGCCACAGCTGCCTCACCACGGTCTCACCAGGGCTGCAGGGGAGCCTCAGCTCTGGTGCCTGGAGCACCTCCTGTCCCTCCTTCACCAACCTTGGTGTCTGCAGGGCTGTGCCTCTCACATATTGTTGCTCTGCTGTTCTCTGGCCACAAAAATTCACATGCACAATAATTCTCCTTCTTCTTAAATCTGTCATCACAGAGCTGTTACCACCATTTCTGATGGGCTGAGGCTGGATCTGTGGGACATGGGGGGAGGGATGCCTCAGGCAGCTTCTCACAGAAGCCACTCTTGTAGCAGTCCCACTAACAAAATTTGGCCATACAAAGTGACTACATCCCCTTAAAAAATTTTATCTTTCTGGTATTTTCCTTTGCAGCACTGAAATTAAGTAAACGTTAAAGGGAATTTCACTTTTTCAAAAAACATCAATTGGTAGGATGGAACAAAATTCCTAGTAATATTACTATAAACAATTCTGAAAAACACTTTATTGGAAATACAGAAATGCACTTGTAGAAATATTTCATGATAACAACATTGAGTTTCTTGAAAAATATCAGTTATATTCCCTTATTTAAAAAAAGACAAGATTGAAATAATAATGTTATAAAGGTACGAAAAATAGAAGAAAATTTTCCTGAGATATCTGATTTCAATTCAAAGTGGTTCAAAATCAAGACTTCCTTAGAAAAAGATTGTATTTGCCAACATATCATCAATCAGATCTGATTTGAAATTTAATTAAATTTTGGCTTTACATTTTGGAATGCACTAAATATTACAAACTTTAATGCTGTTACAACACAGCAAATTCACAACCATGCTCAACAGAGCAATACTCACGAATCATATTAGCAAGTAAAGGAAATACATAAGCCTGAAAACTACCAAGAAAATCATGTTTTCAAAGAGATATAAGCCACTTTTCTATTCTATGGGCTATGTCAAAGAAAAATTTTCCTGCCATTTTCACCATTAAATAGTTCATATAGCTAGTGTGTACATTAGTATGACATTAAAACATACAATTAATGGAAAATCAATTTTGATTCCAATAAGATACTGGATTTCTTTAAATTTCAATTTTCATGTAGAATGGCTTGTTAATCACAGGGCAAAAAAATATTTTTAAGAACTGGAAATTCTCCATTCCTTACCAATTCTGGATTAATTGCTATGGAAATCCATTAAAAGTGTTAGTATTTTACCTGCTTAATTATTACTGTAGTCATAAGTTTGTAATTTCTTGGGATCCAGACACAGAAGCTTATTGAAGATGTTTATAAATGCCATATTTCCCTGTTTGTCAACAGTGTATTGTGACACTTAATGAATTGGGGAAAGGTATGTCAGCCTGATGTTTAGACAAGGATTAACATGTATCTAAAGTGAGTTATCTTTTGAAACCTTGTAAAAACTCACAAAAAAATTCTTATACTTTGAAGTGTCACAAAAAGGTGCCATCACACATCAAGAAAAATTGCTTGCCAAAGAAACGAAATAGCTTTATTCACTAAAATCACAAATAGTTATTAAGATACCTAAAAATATGTATATTAAGAAGACCAGTGAAATCAGTGCAAATATTTACATGCTTGAGGTAAGCAAGGAACAATGAGTGGAGTTTTTTCCTATCTATGGGGCAATCTTTGTATGACCTGGTGATTGAGTGGATGACATGGTCACTGAGTTGCTGTTTCAGGGAGATGGAGCACGTTACATTCATTAAGCATAGAACTAATTAGTCTGGCCAGCCAACATGCTTCACTAAATTAAGGGTAAGTTACAGCAAGACCACCAATGTCAGTCCTTGTCAAAAGGCAACAGTGGCAGGCATGTGGCCTCACCTCACTTTCCTTACCCCCATGCTCTTCTCTGTCCTGCCACACCAAACACTGACACCAGCCTTTTGCTGACCATTCTTACATTATGCGAGATGTCAGCATGAAGAGACTAACACCCATCCTTCCAGCCAGAAGGTAGAGGAGTGGAATTCCAATGCTCATACACTGATGTCACACTAGCATTCAAGGGAAGCTTAGGATGAAGCCATAGGAGAAAGCAGACTTATTGGAGGAATGCACACACAGTCATGCCAGCACTGTGTGCTCCTCTCCCTGACCAAAAGCCAGCTGTGCTCACTGCCTAAGGCAGGTGGGCACCTCTGGGCTTCCAACAGGCTCCAACAGGGCCATATGCACAAGGAACTTTGAGGGAAGATTCTCAGTTTTGTCCTTTTTTATTTCCTGAATTTGCTGTGAAGCAAAAATACTGAATCTCCTTTAACTTGCTTCTAAGTTTTCAAGAAACAGACATTTCCAAAAATGTCTGTTTATTAAAATATTCCTGTGAATATGTGGGTTTTTGCAAGGTCTAATGGAAGGTGTCTGGATCCATTTCAAAACAGATTTCTGGGACTTTTGTGAGCTGCTGGCTGCAAATAGAAGGCTGCACTCTACAAGCTGAAGTCCAACAACTTTAACAGTTTTTATTCTTTTTGTACCAAGCCTGACTTACATAACTGGAAAAGCTAATTGAAGTCACCTGACCTCCAGAAAACTGGTGTTGCTGTGGCATTAATAAGAATTTTGTCATGGGGATTTTAAAATATTTCTAAGTTTTGTGTCTTCACAGATACACAGAGGAGCAGCACAAACATAACCCTATTAATATTCCAGCTATTGCCTTCTAAATAACAACACCTCAGTTAAATCAAGAAGCCCTCCAATAGTTGTAGCACTTTGTTTATTCAGAGTCTTAAATTGTCTCTGCACTTACAGCATAATTGAGAAAGAAATGAAGAGTCCACGTGTAATAAAATTCTTTAAAATGAAAGCTCTAGAATTTCAACTACACAAACTCCAGTTTTTAATATTTTTTCATACAACTGTGAACATTTAGCTTTTATCACAAATACCTCCTGTACCAAGCTTTATCAGGAGAGACAGCTAGCTGCAGGACACAGCTACTTTAAATAAAAATTAGTTTAGAAGTTAGCATTAATTTAAAAGTTACCAATTGGCCTTTAAAACCACCTTAAGCATAATCATGGCTCTTAAGTTATAAATTTTTATTTCCTTCTTCATCAGAAAATATTAAAAGATAGTATCATATATGTAAAACCCGTAAAATACTCTACAGTCACTTTCATGTGCTTTGCTATATATGTATTTTAGATTAAATTTAAGTATCAGCATAATCCCTAATTCCTCTTAGCAACATTAAAAGAAACCCAACAGTTTTTCTCATCATATGAATGAAAGAAATTTCAGAGAAAAGGGTTTGAATAAAATCCCTATATAACACCCAAGCTGCAAATGCAAAAGAGACAGGTAATTTTTAGCAGACTTGCCCAGCATCATGTACATATGAGACTCTGCAAACCTTCACTCTCCATGCCCTCTTCTCAGGTCGATTGCAGCACCAGCAAAGTAGTGCCATCCCACCCAGTGAGGTGCAGGGGCCACACAACTCTCGCATGCTACCTAGACAGTTGTCTCTTTTGGGATTGGAGTACTCAGACAGCTACAGGGATGCACAGATAAGTAGTCTGGCGCTGGCAGGATTTGAAGTATTGTTTTGGTTCTGCAACTTTCTGACTCTAAATCATTAGCTGAAAGCACAGAGCTACTCAAGTGTGTTAAAGTAAATAGTTTCTCCAGCAGAGCTGATGTGGTCCCACTGGTGTCCCAGTGCCTGGGAACGTGGTCCTGGTGCAGAGGGAGCCCCTATGTGAACCAGTTTGAGATTGATGTGGAGGTAGGGCTAATGGACATGGGTGTCTGGGTGGCAGAGAGCTGCTCCTTGTAACATGCTCCATTTTTCTGGTGAGTCACAGTTGTTTTACACCCTGAGGACTAAGACCACACTGTGTAAGGAATTTAGACAATTTTTTCACGGTGAAAAATCCACGGAGCAGATTACAAAGTTCAAGGCTCAAGCATAAAATTCCAGGATGAACTTGCTTTCCAGAGTACTGATAAACTCTCCCTATATGTGTGTGTCAGGTCTGTGCAATAGTTTTTCAAACAATGGGGCCAGTTCAGCAAGGATCTCTTAATTATCCAAAATCAATAACTGTAACTTCAACTTTTTCATTTTATTAATAGTTGAGTCAGAAGTTATTACTCTAACTGTACAGAAAAGTAGGAAATCAATAATACATGCTGAGCTGTGGAACTTAAAATAAAAAATAGAATCTCTGAAGCCTTCAAACACTTAACTTGTACTTATAGTTCATCAGAGACACTCAACGAATTTATGTAAGAACTTTTCTTGCAATGTTTACTTACTCATGGCCCTCAGTGGTACCAGACCCCATTTCCTCAGCAGGAGGAGGTGACATTTTTTTCTCCAGTCTGCACTTTGGGCAGTCTCAAGAGCAGGTTCTATCAAACAGTTACGCTATGTATGGGTGAGGAACAAACCATGTGGTACTAGCACTCACATCATTCTGCCTTTCTGATTAATCACTAGCCACAAAATCAAACAACCAAAGCAGTTTAAGCTACTAGAGACTCTAGGACAGATTGTCATCTACTGCAAAGTGGTAATAGTGGTGCTGATTTTGAAAACTTGGCCTTAGGAGGAATGCACTGCAGTGACTGACACTAGCATTCAGTGCTTGGGCGCAGGAACCTGCAGTGCTCTAAACAGCAAATCACACAGATGCCCAGCACAGCACAGACTGGCCCTGACTTGTATTTTATGCAGTTCATCTTTTCCAAAGCCACCATCCTCCTTTTCCTTCCCTGGAGCTGAAACAAGCAGTACCATCAGGCATACCTTGAATTTTAAATGGGAAACAGCACTATCTTAATATTTCACATCACACTAAAGTGTGCCTTTACACTGTTCCGATTTCAGCACCCTGGAAAGCCTAGGAGTTGTACCCCAAGGTCAGTGATCAAAAAGACAGGAGCAGAACTGCAGGCTCCAGTTGAATCCCAAAAATACAGTAGCACTGCTTGCCACTGACTACTAAATAAAGATTTTATAGATTATCACCTTTTTATTTTTTTTATCTTCACACTGACTCAGAGTTCTAGGTAGCACTAATCTCTAACATCGATGGATAACAGTAGCAAACGTAGGAGAGACTGCTAACTAGTTGGAATTAGTACGAAGACAGAGTAGTTTTTTTAAAATGTGCTGTCTAAACATTCTTTCTTTCTTTCTTTCTTTCTTTTTTCTTTCTTTCTTTCTTTCTTCTTTCTTTCTTTCTTTCTTTCTTTCTTTCTTTCTTTCTTTCTTTCTTTCTTTCTTTCTTTCTTTCTTTCTTTCTTTCTTCCTTCCTTCCTTCCTTCCTTCCTTCCTTCCTTCCTTCCTTCCTTCCTTCCTTTCTTTCAAGTTCAAGCCTTTTAAATTGATTTAGTGCATTGATTTCCAGGCAGGAAAAATTTCAGTACCCCATCTGCCCCTCCTTTTTGCCTCAGCTTAACAGTTTTGGAGATCTGAAATCAGACTCAGTTCTAACTTCTCTTAAACTGCTAAAAATGCTAGAACTTACTTGACTCACAAGGGAAAGAGCTTTCTGAAATACACAGACCTGTCTGGCCAGCCCAGTGCTCTGTGTACACGGTAGCTGTCAGCTGAGCGCAATCCTTAGATAAAAAATTATCTACACTAATCATCCAGAAAAAAAATTCCTGAATACATAGTAAATGTAATCCTGAGGTCACTTTTCTATCAATTATCTAAGGTGACATCCTTTAACTTGAAAAAAAAGATCCACACATTGTTCTTCTATGAATTCAATCTGGTAGTGTTCAAAAATGCAATAAAACAATGTCATTGTTAATACTGATAAAATAGATAGCAAATACGATACATGAATCAGTTAAAAAAAAGTATGTATTCTTTCTTATTATTGCTATGAAAAATTAGTAATTCTTCTGACATCATGCATGTTCTCTTAGTATCTTATCTGAAGATCAAAGGCATATTTTTAAGATTAGATTCAAATTACATTCTTGAAAATAAAAGATTTTCCTTTCTAATATCAGTCTATGAGAAAAACATTTCAAGGAAAAAAAAAGATCAGTCAAATGAGCCCTATTAGTTATGGTATCACTCTTAAATAAGAACATTTAAAAAATTATTTTTAGAAAAATTTTATCAATAAATGAAAACACTGTCATCTGGGAGGTAGCAATTTCCAGCACAGACAGAAAAGCAACAGAGAAAAGAAGGACAAAAAGAAGGTGTGGATGTGACAGAGGAGAATGTTTGCTAGCTGGAATCAGCATTATAACAGAGCTTTTCTCCATTATAGGCTGTTCCACTTCTGGAAACCTATTATCTATCACCATGATTTTCCCTTTTATTCTTTTGTCTTTTTCGATTTATCATCCAATACAATCCACCAGATTTGTCAGAGAAATTTAGCCAAGACGGACTGGCTTGCATAATCTTAATATCCCCAGAAGCTGAGTTCAGAGTCACTAGTTTAAATCCTACATCTTTCTTCTATTTCTCAAGGGCTATGTTTACTTTCTGTATTTTCTCTGTAAATCCCCACAAAGAAGAAACATTACCAGAAATATGTCACCTTTTTAAGCCACAGAGCTTCGCTTTGCCTATCTCCATGATTTGAGCATACAAATTACTTTTCAAAAGCAATTGCTTATGTCTTTTATTTCATACTCTTCTGTCACGCTGGAATCTAGATGGTGTTAAGTGGCACAGTTTCTTCTGGTATCAGTACCAATTTACATCAGCTGAGGTCTTGGACCTTTCCATTTCTCAGTTCTTATGTTTATTCACTCCCTTAACCCACAGGGATAACTATTTTAAATACCATGCTGTTCTTACTGTCTGTCCCTTTTATCATCCTCACTGGATTCATGCAATACAAATAACATTCTTATTTTTTTTAAGTGAAAATATAGAGAAAATTTGGCTTAAAATTGTAAACCTATTAAAAAGGATATGTAGCTCTTGTAAATTACAGTGTTTTTACAATGGAATCAGAATAAACATCAGCCAGCATGTATGTTTGGATTTGGGGGTTTTTTATGTTGAAGACTTGAAGTTAAAAACTGTCTTTCACCTATAAGCAACCACCTTAACATGGTAGCTCAATAGTAATTATATCCCTGCAAGAATTACTCTGGAGGTCCAAACTCTGATAAAGCACAGCTAGTGATTAATGTGCTGGACTGGAGGAATACAACTTGTTGAAAGAACCAATCTATGGAACATCTTTGCAGCACTTATAAATATCTCTCTCTGCAATATACGCAGCTAGCTCTGACTCCACACAATCTCAAAAGATTTTCTGAGAGAGGTATTTTCTGAGAGAGAGAAAAACCAGGGGTGAACTTTATTCTTAAACTTGTTCAAAATAAGACAATTTGGACAATCTTCTGCATTGTACCTGAAATTCTTATAGTTAGAGCAATCAAACCTGCTTTTTCAATACTGTTATGCACAGGTAGATAAAGAAAGGACATCTTTCTGCAGTTGTTTCCCCACCAGTGTTCTGGCTGCAGTCTGTGACACATGATTGCATGAGTTCTTGTACTGTGTGTGACATTTTGCTGGTCTAGGGGTGCAGCTGCTCTTCACCACTGTCCTTGTACAGTGAGAAGACATTGTTAAAGACAGGAAAAAGTCAAGTGCCAGTCTGTCTTTCAAAAAGGTTGATTCAATCCAAAACAAGAAAGAGGAGATTGAGATCATATAAATAATGGAAAAACTCACACAAAACTTGATGACTCCAGAGGTGGAAAGAGAGATCGTCCTCCAGGATTTTCATCATCTGAGTGAGATAAGCCATGAACAACCTGACCACTAATGTTACCCCTGCTAAGAGCAGGAAGCAGGCCTGAATGACCTCAGAAATCCTTTTCTACTGAAATTATGGTATGAAAATAGAGAACATGAATTTAATGGGATTTTAAATAAGTTTTAATCTTGTCCTATGAGCAAATAAAACCAGCAACATCCTTCATTAAACAGTTTGTCTGTTATTAAAGGCCTGCCAACATTCACAATCTTCTCAATATGATACCCTCTCTTTACTTCTTAAGCATTTTGAACATAAAAACTAACATAAAAGCAGTGTCCTGTACTCCTGACCAAAACTTATGGCAACAGATAAGCCATCTGATTATTTTCCTTTTACAGATTTTTGTAAGTCAGATTTTGCTGCATCAGTTATGGATTGGAGACTTCCCTTAGTGGTCATAATGGCTAATTTCAGTATTTATTTCATTTTAGTTATCATTGCTGTTGCCATTACTATGTCATTAGTGATATAAGATGAAATCTGGAACTCTTAAGAAAACCAGAATGTTTTCCACACGCTTGTAACAATCATTTTGTGTGTCTCTGAAAACAATAGTATCTTTAACGAAAGTATATAGTCAAAAATAATAGTACATAAAAGAACTTAAGATCCATCCATTTATTTTTCTACTTTGAACATACTTTAAAAATCCCCAAAGACAGAAACATTTTGAGGAAAAAAGGTGAAACATATAAGAATGACAGATATAATCTAGGAAATACAGCTGTAGAACATCACTATATGCAAAAAATCTGCAAGAAATGTAACATCTATAAGCAAGACAGTAGGAAATCAACATATTAATTGCTAAGGGGAACACAGGTGACAGAAACATAGCTGAACTTCCTGAGTTATGTAGTACAGGAATTATTATATTATTGTGGTGTTTATAGCACATACATAGATCTTCTGGAAAGAAGTTTTTGTGTTTTACCCTTAATGATATTCATATGCTGTACACATGTGTAATTTCTGACACTTTGGGCCATGATGTCTCCTAAGCCCAGAGCACTAATAGGCATCCAGAGACACTCCAATGTGGAGGACAAAAGGAAAAAACAAATCACAACAGTGGCAGATTAAAAAATTTGGAAAGTGACAGGGATGAAAATCATAATTTCTGCTATAGAAAAGACTTCCCAGAGGAGAAACTGCTGCTCTGCAATGCAGTAGCTAGAAAGAAGTAGGAAATGTTGGTCTTGCTGTCTGTATTATACTATGCAGAAGCACAGGCAAAAGCAATTGGCTGGAGGAAGGCAGAAAACATCTTTGGCTGTTTGTACCACTGGCATATCACAATATGCTTGCCATCACCACCATACCAACAACTACCATTACATCAGAAAGTCACTACTGAGTTGCAGTAGAGATTGCTGTTTTGGGGATGGAGATGGGGGAGGGGTTGGGGGGGTGTTACTTTCCCAAAGTGTGAAAGTGAATGTGGTGATGTTTGGATTGGGATATTTTTTAATGGTGAAACATGTGAATATTGCCCATAATTTCACTGAAAAGAGTTTTATTTACCATATTAAAGATGTTAAAGCACAGGTAAAACAGATGTGGAGTCACTCTCTGACCAAAGAATTCTGAATCAAACAAATACATATCGGTGCATTAGTAAACTGTCTCCGCCATTTTTTGAGGGCTTTTTGTGCCTGTTTTTTTCAGTTATCCTTGCATATTCATGAACATTGCTTGGCTTAAATATCAAATTTTCTTTTTTAAAGATCTAAAAAAAATCTAAAAAAGTTGACATATATTTTAGAAGTCCCAGGATGAAACTATTTTGTCTTCTTACAGACAGTTTATAAGATAAAGGCAAATGTGGAATAAGAACAAAGTCAGAACCAACAGAGGTTTTCTGTGCTATTCCAAGCAGTTGGCTTTAAATTATTCAGAATTTAAAAATAAAAATGCAAAGGCAAGATATAAGGCTTATTAATCATATTAAGTAAGCTCATATTAATCACATTAAGGATTGTTCTCACAACTGTCATCTGTTTCCTCTTGCATGACTTTGAGAAATAAGTACTTAATGTCCATTTCCCCAGATGATGACAACACTGCATGAGTCCAAAGAGGCTGGAATGATCTGAGCACAGAGGTAGGATACAAGTGCTCCAGGTGTCTCCTCTTTGTTTGTGGTTCCTGCCTACTTGATCTTGCAATACTAGAGTGAACAAAAGTCCCATTCAGGGAATTTCCTGGGTGCAAGATGAAGTCCCTCAGTGACTCCTAGCACATAATTTAATTCCATTTCTTCCCACACTTATAAAATTCACATTAAAATTATATTTATTTGAAGCAGAAGTCATTGTAATGCCATAGCAAATAATTAATTGGGGCTTAGCTGTGAACTGGATCAGCCTTCAAGAGTGTGCAGGTGGGAGGACTATCAGAAACCACTGCTACTTCTTTCAACCCTACCGTTTAACAGTGAAGAGGAGCAACCCCAAAGTCTCAAAAATGAATAGTTGCTAGCAGTTGGGTGCAATGAATGTAGATTTACATCTTGGTTCAGAGCAACAGACACACTCCAATGAAGATAGGGAGGTTCAACACTCATGGCACAGTGGAGGCCAAAATATAGATGCTTCACTAAGAAATGAGGATTGCACAGCCTCAGGGAACCTACTTCTTTAGTTGGTGTGGTTAAAAACACATGGTTCATATAATTCAAGTCCTAGATTTACAAATCATATAAATAATGCACACATTTGGCCTCCCTCAACTCTTTCATTAATAAAGAAATTATTCATGTTAAAAATAGTGGAGGATGAAGACTAATCTTCAAAATATGAAACACCTCACCATCTCCACTGTCATGAGTCATCACAAGTTAGAATCCTTTCTCTCTGCACTGATTTTGTCTGGGGTAGAATTAATTTTCTTTGCAGTGGCTGGTGTGGGGCTGTGTTTCATATCTGTGCTGAAAACTGAGTTCATATTATAGAGATGGGGTTTTTTTTTGCTGAGCAGAACTTGTGGAGAGCCAAGGCCTTTTCTGCTTTTTGTATTGCCATACTGGCAGAGGAGATGAGAGTGCCTGGGAGGCTGGGAGGAGGCACAGCCAGGACAAGTGACCCCAGCTGACCAAAGGGATATTCCAGACCATGTGGCATCATGCTCACTATATAAAGTGTGGGGAAGAAGTAGGAAGGAAGGGAGGAAGCATTTGTAGAGATGGAGTTTGTCTTCCCAGGTCACCATTATGTGTGATGGGGCTCTGCTCTCCTGGACATGCTGACCACCTGCCTGCCCATGGCAAGCAGTGAATTCATTCCTTAATTCACATTGCTTTTTTGTGGGGCTTTTGCTTTCCCTGTTAAACTGTCTGTACCTCAACCCACAAGGTTTTTCCTTCTGATTCTCTTCCTGATCCTGCTGATGGGGCCGTGAGTGAGCTCACTGGAGCTTAGTTGATGGCTTGGTTAAACCATGACATTTTTCTGTGCAGAGTCACATTGCTTCAGACTCAGTGGATACTCAGTGTTCTCTCTGCTCTTTGCAGATCCATTGTTTAAAACTGGAAGAAAAACTTTCCAAACAAAATTAAGATTGATAACACAAATAGCAGTCTTTTAATGAAAGCTTTCATATGCACATATGTACAAACCCAGTATAAAAATTTCACAATATTTAGATGTTTAACTCACTAGGATATCTAGCAAGTACGTTCAATAGGAGAACAGTTGCCCTGGTAACCCACCCTTTGATCTGCCCTGGAGTCCCTCCAAGGGTTCTTAGCCCTATAACTTGTTAGGTCTCCGAAGGATCTTATTACTTCCCCCTGGTGCTGGTGGAAAACAAGATGTCCTTGTTAGAAACTCTTTTCCTTAAAAAAGAGATCAAATAATTTTAAGAATATAGCATAACATGTGAGAAAGGGTAACTACTGTTCTAAAGTGTGAGAAGGTGCTAGAAACTATACAGCTATATGCATTAAAAATCCAGAAAGCTACAAATATTTTAAAAAGCTAAAAATCTTTAAGCATCGGATCAGTGATGGCATTTCCTTCCTATCATTCTAATACTCAAAGAGTGTGACTGAATAGCTCTTGTGGGTAACAAAAACTGTCACTCTATTCCACACCTATCTGTGTCCCAAAATTGTTACTGTGCCTTTACGAGCCAGCGCATTTGGAACTGAAATTGTGAAGCAGACAGGAGATGTTGGTCCCTTTACAATGTTGAGGGACACAAGCCCCTTTCCCCTTTTGCCTGGCAGTATTTGTGGGCCTGCAACTGTAGTGATTCAGAACAACTACATTTCACAATTAATTAGAAACAGTTTTCCAAGTGAATTTGCGAACCCTATGGACAGTGAAGGTCGAGCCAGTCCCTGGGCTCATGCCACCCTGTGCTGGTGCTGACAGCCCAGATGTCCCCTGCTCTGACATCAGCACCAACACAGGTGGGGTCCCGTGGGTGGCAGGAGAAAGGGGCAGGCGGCGTTTTCTGTGCTGGCAAGTCTTCATCTGTCCCTGGAACTGCTCTGTAAGCTCCTGCTTTCCTGGGAAGGTTCTTTATTTCTGCCATCACTTTTCTCATACCCTTTATCTTGCAGGCCACGTGGTCAACCAGGGAGCGCCATGGTGGGGTGGAGCACTGACACATTTTCCCTTTGACTTGCAAGGCACGCAGTTCCCCGTGGTGAGCTCCATCTGGGAAAGTGCCTGGTGCCATTTTCCCTTTCCCTACCCATGGCTGGGGGGGGACATCTCGGAAGGGGGCAGTAGCTTGCAGTTTTGGTTATATCTTTGTTCCCCCGGCATTGGTGAGATTTTGCACTTTTGTATCTAGTGGCTCTTTACTGGTTTTGATTTTTTTTTTCTGTTGCTGCTTCTGTTGTTAGTAAACTCATATTTTTTCATGTATATCTACTCAAATTTGTCCCTTACCAGTAAAAAGCAATTGGTTGAAACTAAGGGGAGGTAACTCATTTTAGATTGCCCACCTTTTAAAATTGTCTTAAAACATGACATCGCCCATGGGATGTGCCCTGTCTTATGATAGGATGTCATGCTACCTCAAAAACAATAGCTGTGCCGTAGACCAAAATTTTTAAAAAATACTTGAAAATAATTATTTTGGTGAGTATATTTCTCATAAGTGGCAATCCTGGGGAGAAACACAAAGCTGAAATTATTTGCAAGTACAAATTGTGCTGTGGCAGACTTGGGGCAGACATGTTTTCCTGCATAATGAGCAAAAAGTAAATTGTTCTAATTTTTCTAGGAGAAAAATGACATTTGTATTCTGTGGGGTTTCTGAGTGCTTACATTATTACATTCTCATTTTTTCAGATCCAGGAAGTAATAAAACTTGAACGTGCCACATCAGAAAAAAAGCATTGTAAAATTTCAGAATAATTAGAATGTGTTTACTCCACATTTTTCAGGATTTCAGAAAATAATTTTTAATGAAAAGAAAGTCATGTTAAACCTTGGTCACTTGATTTTGGATGGATATATTCACAGTTTCTGTGTCTCCCAGGGGTTCTGCCATGATGCTTACCTGAAGAGGTAAACAATAAAGCAGCGTCTCCTCTTTTCTGTAGGACTTTTAGTTTACTGGATGTTAGTATATTAGGAATTAACTAAATAGAAATTATTAGCAATAAACTAATTTTTAAAATCTGATGAATTACTGTTAAACTGTTTAAAAACAAACACTGTGTAAAGGCATAGAAACATAGGATTGCAGACTCACTGAATCATAGAATGGTTTGGCTTGGAAAAGACCTTAATGACCATCTAGTTCAAGCTTCCCTGCTGTGGACAGGGTCACTTTCACTAGTCCAGGTTTCTCAAGGCCCCATCTAACTTGGCCTTGAACACTACAAGGAACAGAGCATCCTCAGCTTCTCCAAGCAACCTATTCCAGTGCCTCACCACTCTCACAGTAAGGAATTTTTTCCTAACATCTAGTCTAAGCCTACTCTCAGTGTACTTCCTGTATTAATGCAAAATTGTCTATTCTTTCAAAGTGAAGGATAATTATGGATGCCACATGGATCTCTGTGAATACTAAAACCACAAAAACTGGAACAAGAAAACAGTTTCTCTTTTGAAGCAGCTCATTTCAGAGCACATCACATATTTCTGACATACATTAAGGGAAGTAAGCAAGGAAAAGAAGAAAGCATAAAATCTTGACCATGTCTTGTACTGAAGTCACTAAATTTTTAAATCTAATTTACTTTGCCTTTTTGCATCTCTTTTCTGTCTTTTTGCAGCACTGTATTATTGCAGTAGCTTGTCTTCATTGCTGCACCTCACTTCTTAACCACAGTTTTATCACAGACTAAGGGTCCACAGTGCTGCAGAGAGATTAATCTGCCCTTCCAGGCAGTAGGATGGTGTCACTATGATCTTCAGATTTCCTCATATTAGTTTCTGTCTCATTTGAAATTATTGTTTTGAACTCCAGTTTCTCAGTCTTGTGTGAACCTGCTTCATTCAGTGTTGGAATAAATGTCCCTTTTCTGTTCATTTTATCCCTTCTGTTTTGATTTTCTCCTTTGATTCTTGAATTTTTATATGTTAGTGATTCTTGCATAATTTTACCTATTCAGATATTTACACAATAAACTAATCCATGTGCTGCCATCCTGCCTGGCTCCTCCCAACTTTTGTGTCAGAGCCAACTGAGCTAGCAGGAGGGAGAAGAAAAGTCAGTTCTCTATTCCTTGGTCAGCTGGTACCTGAGACATTCTCAGGAATAATTTGGAACAGACCAAAATCAAAACAAGATAATAAGAAAACCATGTGAGCACATAAATCAATACCCTAATGGGTCACTGAAGTCGCAGCTTGATCACTGGCATGCAGCCTGTGTGTGGGAAATGAAATAGCTAGAGGAGGAGGTTAAATTTTCAAATTAGCAGCACTAATGATGTGCAAATCTTGCTAATATTATAGCTCCTAAGCTGAGATATGCAGGAAAGAAAGTTATATACAACCAGCTCTCAGAACCTGGAGTGTTTTGATCTACCCGCATCTGCTGTGGCCAGTAGGAACATGAGTTTCAGACAACGATTACCAAGTAACTGTATTTCCAATTTTAAAAAAGCATCTGAGCACATTCTTCTCTCCTGAGCAAATGAACAGGAAAGAGATGGACCTGTGTGTCAAAAGCTTAATCCTGTGAGTTTGTAAGTGTAGCATGAGTGGTAGGAGTGTGCATGTTTTCCTGAATTAAGATTCAAAACCTAATGAGACATAAATCTGGGCACCACATAGCCTTCGTGTATCATCAGTGAAAAGGAACAGTAACGTTAGAAAAAGAATATGTTCCAGTATGAACATATATGGAACATATCCAGTATGTGCAGCATATATGCAGCTACAGCAAGTAAAGCAAAAAAAAAAAAGGAAAAAATCTGAGAGCTGGTTCAGTTTGAAAAGAAACTTTTCTGAAAAGAAGATATTACATGACTCTTTATGTTTAATGTTCTACAACTTCTTCTAGTACATCTGGTGCTGTTTATAGTAAGAAAAGCTTATTGGAAAACTCCTGTGTGTATTTAATATGGATTTTCTTGTTTAGTCAGTGGTTGGACATGTGCCAATGTAAATATCTGCTACCTGAAATTAAACAGATATGCAGAAGACCGGCAATACTATCATAAATCATAATGAAGAAGGTGGTTCAATTTGAAGCACTTTCAGATTCACACTGACTGTGTAGAGATTTTGGCTGAGAATACTTATGACTGAAAACTTTGCAGACAGAGACAAGCAACAGGCACCAAAAGAAAGAGCTTCTAGAGACCTAGTGAAGAAATTACATTTCACAATTTTCATTTCATAAAAAGAAATTAACCTTACTGATTACTGGTATACCAGCATGATTGTAGGTCTAATTCAGGTACAACATAATTTAAGTTTTTACTTTAGCATAAAATCACTTAGCAGCAGGAGATCTGAAAATCTGTGCAAAAAGGGTGTGAAATAGGCATGAAAAATATGCAGTGAAAGACAGATACCATTACATATCTCTCTGTGTTACCTATATACACACAGATATTTTTGTGTTTGTGTATACACAAACCCCCGATGCTAAACACAGTGTGATAAATGCACGTTTGACCGACATTTTGCTAACGAAAGCAAAGTCATGCCAGGACTAGCAATGCATTACTTCTGCAACCTCTGGTCCTGCCCTGAGGAGCCCCTGTGTCCCTGCCTGTGCCCTGGGGCAGCTGCTGGCAGGGGCTGCCATGGCTGTGTGCATGGGGAGCACAGAGAGATCCTCCTGGGGCACTTTGAGAAACTGCCTGAGTGGGGACATCTTCTTCCCTTGGATGCTTTCATGCGATTTCTTTGGCTGTGGGATTCCTCTTTTGAGAATGGCTGCTTTTTTTAAGCAAAATCTCCATGTGTAAACTCTCAGACTACATTTCGTTTGAACAACTGTTCCAAAATTCTGACTATCTGCAGTCCAATTTGGAGTTGTGAAACTAAAATCACTTTTTTTTTTTTTTTGACCTTATACCAGCAGAAAACAACCCACATAAGAAGAAAATACAGACTTTGAAGGATGTGTGGATTCATCTCTTCTACATTTAACTATTGCTTTGTCTTTGGGAACTCATATTTCTTCTGTTCCAAGTCTCTCCAGCTAGCTAGGATCTACAGTAGCAGGTGGAGTCTGCACAAGTTTCCTTGTCTTTCATGAAGAAATAACTGACAAAGGCACTTCTGTAACCAAAAGAAAAAGTAAAAAAAATACATTATTCATCATTCTTCACAGAGATGCAGCTACTTCTGTCCACAATGTTTTAGATCACATTGCAGTTAAATTGAAAGAATGTTACCATAGTGCAACTTCATTTAATATGTTACATTTTTGTTTACTTGTCAAAACTGAAGTTTGAACAGAGACATTTTTCAAAGAGACATAAAAGCTAAGGATGACAGAGGCAGACTCATGGGCATGGAAGCAGACATCCAGCATGGGTAGATGCAACATGAGCTAGATCTGTTGTCTTTTGTAGCAAAAGTCTGCTCTTGAAGTCAATTCAAAGTTCAATAACCATATGAGCATTACTTTAATCCCAAATTAATTTACTCTGCCTCTCACAGTAGTTAATAGCTTACATGCTGTGTAAGTTCTCATAGTATGCATGGCCACAGTCTTTCTGATGAAACCACAATAAGCTTTCTTGTTCACAAAAGGCATTTTACTCATCTACGGATGGTCCCTGAAAGAGTACAGGTGTGTGGTTTGTAGTTACCCTCCTGAGATTAAGCAGTGCCTCATTCTGTGCCTTGTTCTGGGGAATAGCCCACAGTCCACTTGTACTGGACTTCCTCTCTTTATTTGATCAATATTTGGACTCAATTCAGCAAAGCAAAATTTTTAAGCTTTCTGACCATATTTTCTTGTTCATAGTTTTTCTCTCAGACATTCCATAGTTAGGGGCAGCATCATCCTTCACTGTTGGCTCTAAAGTTTCAAAAACCAAAATGCCCAAAATCTTAGACTAGATGGCAGCATTCTAATTTTTCTATTACAGCACAGAGCAATATAATTCCAGATATTTTACTACAAGTCTGGAAGAAGTCCTAATAAACCCCTAACAGCTGCAGAATTTAAAGTGAACTTTGACGCACTAGGACCTCTTTATTAACTCAGATTGCTATCAAAGAGCATTGTTTTAAATTTTCCAGTGATGGACAGCAACATCAGGCAATTAAAATAGATTGGGATTGCTAAAAGGACCAAAATGGGGGGATATTTGTGCTCATAATCCCACTGGCAAGTATGTCAGACATGGACAGTTTTTGCACATCCTCCCAGTGAGTTTGCCAGACTGAGGCTGAACCCAACACTCTGACTGAACCCACATTGAGAGGTGATGTGAGGTATGGGATATCCCACTGTGTAGTTGATCTCTGGTTTCATTGTGGGTCCCAAGGGGAAAATCTGAAAGCAGCAAGATTGGAAGGCAGCTGATGTTGGAAATTCTCCCCTCAGGATGCTGCTGGCAGTGCAACAGCCAGTAACTGTTCCTCTTGATGGTATGAGGGAAGCCAAGGAGTTTTCCACAGGCCTGGAAAGGAATAAACTGTACTAATGGTATGACAAAAATCACTTTTCCCATCAAATTAAATTAGTATATATGCAGGTTATGTTAATTTTTTATCCTTCATTTTCACTGTTTTACCAAATCATCAATGGCAGGAGAAACAAGACAGTGAACTCCCTAAATATCATCTGCTAACTAATCAGTGATTTGAAAATGTGAAACCAGTTTTAGAGAAAAATATAGGTTTTGCACTTGCTGCATGACAACAGAAGTTATTAAAATAGTTCTGGTGGATGGTGGATGACTTCATACTAAACCTGTCTCTAATTAATTTTTGAGTGCAGAGTCTGAAAACTGACACAAAACAGTCACAATGCTGCTGCAAAATTTTTAGTATAACTTCACAACAGTTAACTTATAACATGTCTAGAACCTTTAGGTCTTCTAAATAAATTTGGTTTGAAATTAATTTAAAGCAATATGTGGTTTTGCACACGAATGTGAAGGAAGTGGTGGTGCAAGCATTGTTTTGAACCAGTTACAGTCTGGAGATCATACTGTCTCCAGATCATACTGGGTTTATTCTCAAGTTGTTAGTTATGTGTCTCTGCTTCTCTTTCCCCTTCCATGAAGTTTTGCGGCCACACAGTTATTCTGGCAATTGGCAAAGGTTTCCTTTGAAGGAAACCTGCCAGAGCATGCTAGCCAGCACTAGGCCACTCCCACTTACCTCTGTAGCAAAGAGGAAACAGATTAAAGCAGGAAGGGAGAGAAGAGTTCTATAAAATAATATCTATTTACAAATTGCAGTGAGTGAGTTGGCTTTAACTGCTGCGAAGTTAAGGATCTGCTTATTTTTATATAGCTAGTTTAATTAGCGACACCACCACATGTTCAGTATCATTTTTGTTAAGCATAGTTCTCAACTTCCTTTGGTGCAGCATATCACGCCACCTATGCTATCTCTCGTTTTGCTGTCTTGGAGCACCCCACAGCTCTGGCATCCCCACTACTCGGAGCTGGGTTCTTCACAGAATTGCAGAATTGTAGAATCGTGGAATCATAGAATGTTAAGGAGTTGGAATGCACCTTAAAGTTCATTTAATCCTACCTACCTCTATTATGGGCAGTGACACCTCCCACTGTACCAAGTTGCCCAAGGTCCCATGAACCTGGCTGTGAGCACTGCAGGGGTTGGGGCATTCACAGCCTCCCTGGGCAACCTGTTCCAGTGTGTCACCACCCTCACAGTAATGAATTTTTTCCTAATATGCAACCTAAATTTCCCCTCTTGCACTTTGTACCCATTACTCCTAGCCCTATCATTTCAGTTCCTGATGAAGAGGCCCTAAGGCTTCCCTGCAGCCTCTTTCAGATACTGGAAGGTTGTTAGAGGTCCCTACACAACATTCTCTTCTCCAAGCTCAACAACCACAACTTTCTCAGCCTGTCTTCACAGGGAAGGTGTTTCAGTCATCTTATCATCTTCATGGCCCCCTCTCCACTTGCTCCAGCAGTTCCTTGTCCTTATTTTGGGGGCACCAGAGCTGAATGCAACACTCCAGCTGGGGTCTCATCAGAGCAGAGGGGCAGAATCACCTCCCTTGCCTGCTGGCCATGCTCCTTTTGATGCAGTCCAGGATTTCCTTGGCTTTCTGAACTGGTTAATGTTGAGTTTCTCATCTACCGTCACCCCAAGTCTTTCACTGCAGGCCTGCTCTCAGTCACTTCTCTGCCCAAGCTGTTGGTGTGTCTGGGATTGCCATGACCCAGCTGTAGGACCTTGCACTTTGTTTTGTTGACCCCCATGGGGTTTGCACTGGCCCAGCTCTCAAGCCTGTCCAGGTCCCTCTGGATGCCATCCCTTGCCTCCAGCTGTGTCGACTGCCCCACACAGCCTGGTGCTGTCAGTGACCTCGCTGAGGGTGCCCTTGATCCCCCTGTCCAAGTCACCAACAGAGATGCTGAACACTTCCTTTGAAAATGTTGTGGCTTTCTCTAGACTTACATAACCATGTTTCTTTCCCATTTGAACCATGGCAGAGAGGAACAGCAGACACATATTTATTATATCCAGAGCTGGGATGTAGCTGGGGCAAGCAGAAGTCCAGGGTGTATTTTCAGGTGACCCTGCAAAATCACAGCCTTGTGTCATTGGAGTCATCAGCCCACCACTGAGCTTTAACAGTTCAGGTGTCCACCCCGTACACAGCACCCCAGAGCTCTTCTTCCTATTTATATCCTAGCAGTACTTTTACTGCTATGGCCTTGTCCAGAAACTGAACAGCTTGCATTCAGTTGGTCCCCTGCCACTCTTCAGGTCTTATCTTGACCTCTTCGGCTATCTTAAAGATTGTGTTTCACTTTGACAGCTTGGATAATCTCTCTACTGATTTGAAAACCTCTGTAGCCTGAATCACCATAGCAACAGAAGGACCTACAGCACCGGATCCTTGCAGTTTCACTGAGTTGTGGATGAAGAAAACTCATCCATTTGCATGAAGACATCAATTATTTACTGAACACTAAAAACGTGGTTGGGAACACAAAAGCCAAATCTTTAACTACACTGAAAATTTTGCCCACTAGTACCATACTCTGCCCCACAGATCTAATGGGACAAAAACTGTTGCTTGTAGTCTTTAAGTTTTGCAGGATAGGTTCTACATAAATGTGTGTGGGGTCTTTGGATAATGCTTCCCAAAGAAGCCTCAGGCTGAGAGATGGGCTGGTCCTCAATGTTCCTTCATGTCAATGGTAGGCAGATGCCTCTCCTGGCGGAGAGGACCAGGAGTCTGCAGATGAGACAACAAAGAAATCCACATGATTTTGAAACGTTTGGAAGCACCATTTCTTGAATTAATCTGATTTTTTTTCTCCATTGTTTTCTTCTAAACCAAAATTTATTCTATGGTATCCTCATATTTAATTGAAGGGCCTGGTTTCCAGCATTGATAAAAGTCTCTTTCTTGCAAATAATCATGCTCCAAATCTCTAGCATAATTCAAAAGAAATACAATATCTGTAGTAATTTCACACCCTGTTCAACCCAGTTTGTGGCCTGCTCTCATTGTGAGTACTGTAGATTTGATGCAAATCTTCTCACAGAAGAAAAAATCTTTAGAAACATTAAGAGCTTTCCTGCCATACAGTAAGGTTTGTTGATACATACTTCTAAGAAAATATCTTGTTTTGAGTTTAAAAAAATGTATCTGGACTAGATATATGATAAAATCAAGATAATAAAGAACATTCATCCATCTGTCCATTTTAATAGTGCACACAACTTTGCAGGACATTCACAATATCTCTACTACTTCCAGCTTCTGCAGCTAGCTACACATCTGGTCTTTCCTTCATTCACACTCAAAGAGAAAAATAAGAACTGTCCATACAGTCAGACAATACTCTTTGGTACATATTTTTTCAGCAAGTGTTATATCAGGAAATTATCAAGTACAGGCTCACTTTCAACGTTTCATTCCTGGTGTGACAACAAAGCTTTAAAGCATATCTCACTAAACCCAAATGAATCCCTTTAAATCTGTTTTCTCAGTTATTATGAAAACATGTATTTTGTTTGCCCGTTAGCTGTTTTTGTGCCTATTACATTCTCTCTCACATTGCTTCAAGCCTCCACACACCACAGGTTATCAGAGGCAACTCCAGGGCTGAGGGTGAGATGCAGGGTCTGAGCAGGCTCTGCAGGAGAGCAAGGGAAGAGTGCTAAGGAATCACCTGAGACGTTGCAGGGCTCAGAGGAGACTGAGAACAGCCAGAGCTGGGCTCAGGGCTGGCCAGAGAAGGATTAGCAATTATTCCCCATGTCTGATCCTTCCAATTCCCCAGAAATGTTGAACTTACCTTTGCTGCTTCTTCACAAGAGAACAGCATCTCCTCTGGCCAACACCTTCACTTGGATACCTCGCTGCTGGTCGGTGGGAGTGGGGACAAGGGCTGATGAGAGCCAGGCTTTTCTTCCCTGCTATTCTCCTCCTATTTCTCTGTCCTTATCTAATATTTAGCAAGAGTTTATGCTTGCAAATAGCAAGACTAGGAAAAGCAAGGAAGTTTGATTCCCTGAGTCTAATGGAAGGAGCTGGGCACATGAAGTCTGTATTTAAACTGAGCTGAGACTGCAGGAGAGGACGATCATAATGACTGCAGAACAGCTTTTCTGTCGGCAAATTTTAATTTATTGTTTGTTAAATGCAAAAAACCATTAAATGTGCTTACACAAAGCCCAAGGGCCCTCTTACAGATGTGATGGGGACCTGCTCGCCACTACCCTGTTTCCACTGAACTGTAAGGTATTCATGTGGTGGCTGAGTGAAGTGAATGCAGTTGCTCTGCTGACTGTGCTCTCACAGCCAGTTTGCTTTAGTGTTTTTGTGACTTTGTGTCTGTTATTTATAATTCTTATTTGTCTGAGTTGGATTAAGGTGATAAAAAATGTCCATTCTCAGAAGTAACCAAACCAGCACAAATACAGCATTAAACAGCATTATTTAGATAGAATATCTATCTAAATAATGGGTAAGGAAGCTATTAAACCTACCTTTATCTGTTAGCAGACCTGTGAGTATAGTATGTTTTCTTCTCTTTCCATTTGCATTTCCATTTTTCCATTTGGTTAATGAACATGTAATCAATGTCTCTTTAGCACATAAAGTAGAACATTACTTCAAAGAGGGAGGTTAAAGGATTGTACTGAAACATTACTTAATATAGATTCTGAATAATAAAAGACCCCAGTCCTGTGGTAGAAGGGGTGCCCTACATGCCGGTTATAGTTGCAGGTCAACTTGATTGACAACAGTTCATCTCCATGGCGAAGTTAATCTTTACTAATTCAGTTGTCTCAATTGATTTTAAATTCTAATGCATCTCTTGATGGCATGCTTTCAGTTAACTGATTAACGTTTTGCTTATAAGCCTTCCCATTTTTGCTATAAACTCTGAGAGAAGATCCAGGGCCCCCTGTAAAGCAAATTTATGTTCCCATCATTTTTGGTACTTAGAGGCTTCACATTAAATATCACTGAGGGTTTATTAATTTAAGGATTGAATTATTCTTTTAATGTAAATTTTATTATTAGAGACACCCTAAGCCTTTCACTCACTTTGAACTTACAACATAGCTCAGACTTTTAATTACACTGGAATATCAGCAGTACTGCAACTGGTCAAGCCTAATGGTGAAATTGAACATCACACTGATGCTGTCATGAATGTGGACATTCTAGCTGATCTTGAGGACAATAAATTCAATAAAAATTGAATTCTCTTCCCACTACAATCGTCAGTTGATGATGAAATGCTCTGAAGGCATTCCTGTGCAAAGCTATCACATTTTCAAATTAGGTAAGAGTGCAGGATTTGTGATGATAGATAAAGCCTCATGTAGTTGTAAACACAGTATCACAACAAGGCAATAGAGAACAACATTTGTCCATGGTCTGTCTGATCCCCAACTACTTAAAATGGCAATTTAGGACAGCTGATAAAATGGACTTGTTAAATCCATGCTCATAGAAGTGTTGAATTTCGTGAATGGACTATGCCAAGGGTTATCAGATGGGAAGGTTGTTGTTTAATCATGTTGTTTATTTGTAGACCTCACTAAAATTTTACACATTACTATATTTTGAATATATTATTTTAATTTGTAAAATAGTTTTTGTTTTGTTTAATAATTTTAATATTCTATTTTTAAAGTTACTATTTGCATATATGCATGAGACAGACTTTTGTGCTTTTGATGTTGAAATCTTTCTTATTGAAAACTATACAAGAATCAAATTTAATTTATTTTCAATACTTTTATAATAAATATTCAGGGTTCCTTCTATCACTTTTCCCTGAGCAAATCAGATACACAATTTTCACACAACTCATTTGAAGTTACAGAAACATTTAGTCCCTTCAAGTTTCTTGGTGCATGTCATAGCATATTTGAAATGGAAGTAGTGCAAAAATACTGCTCTAGTGTTTACAAATCGAAGTGAGGTTTAAGATGAGAGGTATTTTGCAAAATTGTCTCATGGGATTTTATCCAAATACATTTCCAACAACCCCCACTAAACTAATAAGCTCCAGACTTTTCCCCATTTTTCCAAAACTTGTGTTCCAACTGGCAATGCCCTCCAAAATGTTTTCCAGTTAAAAATTCTTTTTCATTTTGTGAAAGAAAATGAAGTGACATGTGGCAAACACTGGGACAGCAATTGCTTTATTAGACCATCCATACCCTTCTGAGAAATGAATGAGCTGAAGACATTCAGACATTAAAATAGTTATGGATATAAAATAGAAGAGTAAGAGACACTGCTAAAACTCATCTGTGAAGGGGACAAGCAAGGTCTCCAAGTAAATCCTCCCACTGCCCCTCCATATTGTCGCATGTAAAACCTGATATTTTCATTTTTGTTCTAGCTGAGCCCTGCCTGTGGGTTGGCTCAGCCAGCTGTGGCGCTGACCTTGGGTGACTGCATCTGGCCTGACCAGATTTCCCTTCTGTCTGAGATCCCATTAAGAGCTATCAACATTATGAATGGATAGAGGCATCAAGAGGGGATATTTAAGCACAGCATTAGAGCCACTGGAAAGATGACCATACACAGGTCTGCACACAGCCTGTCATACCGTAAACTTATTATTTTCATCCATGCATGAACTTTCCTCCTAATCCTGTCTCCTAGTGGATGACCTTCTCCAGACTTTGTTGCTTTTTTTTTCCCCATATTTGACTTTCCTCCACTGCCACAGGGTGATTAACCTGCCACCTGGCATAGAAAACAGTATGAAGGTTGAAGAAAGTGTTAGTTTGAGGAGTTGCTGAGACCTGGGGAGTGGGATAACAGAAACCATCAACTTCAGTTATGACAGATCTGTTAAAAGAAAGTGGGACAGGACTTACCAACCTCCCTCATAGCAGCAGTGTGAGCTTAATTACTCAGTTGAGGCAATGTATACTACATTAAAGTAAAATTGTTTGCTGGCATTTAATATTGTCTTCCTATGATTCCTCATCCTTTTGTGGGAAAACTGTTGCAAAAACAATGTGAAGAATCAAATTTGCAATGTCTGGTATTTTCAGCAGCATTTTTCTAGTCTTTTTTTGGGTGTCAGAAAATTCTTACACATTTACACCAAGGTAAGTTACAAATCTATTGTAGTTGCTGCAGCTATCCTCAAACAGCAAATACTTTGGCATTGTGACCCCAGATACCTCAGAGATGTCATATCTGGTCTTCAGAATTTCCAGCAGTGAAGTTGTCTCATGAGTCATGACCACAAGTTCACTTTCATGATAGCCAATTCTGCAAGACAATCTCTAACACACTTCTTTCAACAAAGTGTTAACAGCTGAATGCCCGTGAGGAGTCTTGGTCCATACTCCATGGCACTTTGGCATATACAGTATTAATATCAAGTCTTTTTTCCCTTTTACACATACACATACCAAAACAGATGTCCATATCCCATCCCTATCAATGCCCATGAGAACAGCCTATATTCATTAAATTTAAATTGTTTACTTGTTTTCCACGGGATTTTATATCTTACAGCAGTCTCCCAATGCCAATAGAAATTCTTATACAGACTGTGTATTAGCAGTCATGACTTCTATGGAAGCTACCTTCATTAATGCTTCAGGAGGCTCTTAGATTATTAGATCTACCAATCAATGGTCCAGCAAATTGCTCAGCACCACATGTGTGAAAGATGCACGGAGAGCTATAAGAAAAAGGTATTTTTGATAATGTTTAAATAAGGCATAGAAATAGGCAGGCCTCCTGTGCCCAACTAGTAACACAGCGCTTTATTAAAAAAGTGGATCATGGTCTCTGAAAGCTGCTGAGCGCTGTGTAGGATTCAGTCCCTTGCCAACTTGATGGTAATGCCTATGAACTTCAGATCAGCTCCTTCTTGAGTATAGACAAATGCAATGAGACTGGTGCAAGTTGCTTATGTTAGTGCCTGTCAAAACATGACCCAAAGAAAATAAAATGAGGCAGAAAATGAGACGAGTGAATGAAAAAAAGATTTGAAGTGGCACAACCTATGACTAAAAAAATATGTGAACCAATAAAAATTAAGGAAAATGTTTTCCTAACTTCTTTTGTTAAAACTGTTGCACTGAGTAAGGTGTTAGAAAGATATTAGAAACTAATACTCTTTCACAATCCATCTTGCCTTGCATTTTTCCCTTGTTTACCTTACATCTGGTTCCACATTTATTTACTTTTTGGTACTCACAAAATGAGTCTATGATTCCTTTTGGTCTTCTTTCTGTGTACTTCATAATTGATTTTCTGCCAAGTTTACTCAGACTTCTCCTTGTGATTGTCAGAAAGATCTTCCAGGATTAGGGCTCTGAGGCCAAAGTGATCTCATTGGAAACTCTCCCTGGGTTATCCAAAATGTCACTATTCCAACCTAGTGCTGATCAACCTAACAAGACAGCAAAATAAAAAAGGGATAAGCAAGTGTGACAATGCACGTGAGGCACTTCATTTCACCCGTTCCAGATCCAAATATTTTAACTTCATTGCTTACTCATTTGATCCACCAAGCATAATGGGATAAAATAATCAGAGGGGATAAGGAAGAAATGGTGAAACAGACACCCAAGACAAGGCCTTAATTAGCTTCTTGAAAAAAGATCTTTGTGACTCTCACCACCAAATCCACACTATTACCTCTACATCTGATACCAGCTGAAAAAGAGCTGTCCTTTTATTTTCTGGCACAATATCAATAGTGGGCACTTTAAATTCCAAATAGGAGAGGGTGAAAATAAGAAAATGAGAAAAGTAGTTTAAGGTACATGCAGGCCGCTGGCAACTGGAAAGCTATGCTGGCAACTGGCCTTGAACTCTTCTGCTCAGTCTTGTATATGTGAAATGAGGAACTTCTGTTTGACCTCAACTCATTTTAGCTCTGTAGGGGGTCACGCTGCTCTAATCCGTAGCAGATGTCAGGGCACATCTCAGCATAAAAAGAAAAGGAATTTACACCAGCTGATGGAGGACCATCATGGAGGTTAAAGTCTCCTCTTTCAAGAGCAGTGCTCAGATTGCAAACAGGTGTTGAAACCACTTCTCAGCTACCAGTCAGTTAACCCTTTTAGACAGAAATCTCATTTTTCTTACAAGCACAAACTGCATGCAGATTACTGTGAGGGTATGTTAATTAGTCCTCATTAATTACATGAAATACATTTCCACCATTTCCTCAGACTTAATATCATTCTATGCAACATCTCTTTTGTTTTGTTTTTTCTCACAGTGTGTGGAAAAATCAATCCTGCCTTATTGTACTTTCACAGTACTAGAGGTAATATCTGAAATCCAGTGTTTATGGTGAATACTAGATAATTGGGTAAGTATAGCAAAGATTACAGAAGGAATTCATGGTTGTATTAAAAATTTGGTTCCAATGGTAATAAGAATTAGGATCTTATAGTTTTGTAGTGAGCTGACCTTATAGTCACAACTGTTGATCTTTGGAGACAAACTTTGGAAATGAGAGGTTATTATTTAGTCAGAGTTAATATTTGATATCTACCTATGATGTTGTTTTCAATACAGTATTCCTACAGATTCTATAGGTAAAGAGAACATCCATAACCTGTGCAGTGAATTCATCTATAACAGACATTATAAAGCAATTATCTACAGTGCTTTTCTAGCAGAAATGGTGAATACATTTAGAGACTAAAGCAAAAAATATGGTCAGATCATGTTCTAAAATTTAACCATGAAAAATGCTTATGTAGGTTTTAGACCATCATTAGTTCACTTTACTGATGCTTTTCTGAGGCCATTAAAAAGCCAGAAAAATATATAAAAGTAAGACCAGCTGCTGACTCCACAGGGCCAGATTTTACTTGCCCAGTAAAAGCTTAATTTATTTTCTAATAGATTGTTTCAGTTGGAAAAGACCTACAACAGTCATCTGGTCAAAATGTGTGACCACTTCTGTATTTATTATGGAAATATGTGAAGCACCCAGAAAGACAGAAACAACAGGTAACATCGAAAGAATGCTTTAAACTGAAAAAAGATATCCCTGCCACCCTGAATTTAATGAAAAAAACCACAGATTACACTTCTTGGAAAATCATTCTTTCCTGTGAAAGAAAATTTTAGGAATTTAGAAAGAAAATTTCACAAAGAAAGTGAAAATTTTAGGATCATTTTCACCCTCTGAAATGTCTTGCAGGCCACCACGCACATTTCACGTGTATCCCAGGAAAAAGATTAAAGTGAAATTGGTCCTACAGCCCATCCAGCTCAGACCATGGCTGGAGAAGGGGAACACTGTCACATCTTCAGCAGCCAGATAAGAAGCAATACCCAATATCTGATTGACATTTGACTCCTTGGTTACTGCTGGTATCGATTTATGTGATAGCAACATTTTGGGGGTTTTAATTACTTAATCTGTGAGTTGCAAAAGACAAAAAAGAAAGCTCACAGTTCCTCTGACTGTTTGCCCTAGCTATGAGTCATAGCAAGGTATTAATGATTTAAAGCAAAACTCTTCGCTGTTACAGCAAATATCTCTCAGATTTTTCCCACATCTTTATTTTTCACAAAATTAATAAAAATAGACGGCTGATTATTTAAAATATGAGTGCAGAAGTGCTGCTGCTTTGGTGAGTCAGCTACACATAAAGAAGCTAATACCATTTTGGCTAGAAAATGAAGAGGTAAGATTAGAGACCAAAATAGTATCTTTAATCTCATTTTTCACTGCAAGAGTAGATGTATTTGAAGTCTTAGATATGATCTTTTTCTTTAATTACATATTACTCTAAAACACTTTAAAAGCTGAAAAGGGCATATGACTTATAAATATGCAGAATTGCAAGCAAATGAAAGCTTAAAATCTCCAAGATTTGAAAGCCTTTTTCATGGATTGGCAGAACAATACAAAGGATGAATATACTTTTTAAAAGTTAAAGATTACTTCGATTTGTCTTCCCTTTGAATGCCTATTTTGGAAAAGATTCAGCAATAATCTCTGATCTACGGACATATTTCTGGAAGATGGGAACCAGCAGAAGATTTTAGGGTCTATAGCATAGTAGTATATAACAGAGAAGAAGAAATGTTAACAAAATATGAACAAACAAAACATGACAATGAAAAAAAAAAACAGTTTACAACATTTTGTATTGTAAAATACCAATGGATGATATTAAAATTTAAGTATTTTTCCATACTAGTATCTTTCCAAGTCCACATTCAGTGGACTATGTTTTGACATTTAAATTTTATTCCACTATAATCTATAAAAAAAACACAGTTAGAAGTTACAAGCATTTAGATTCAAATCAGGTGTATCAATTTTTTTTAACTAAAACTGGGCAAGCAACTTTAGAAAAAGTAGTCTGAATTCTGCATAACCCATCCAAAATGTTCTCCTTTTCCACTGCAAATCTCAACAATTCCCATTTGAGTAGGTAAACCTTCAGAACAAAATGTGAGGCAGATCAGTGGACTGCAAAATAGGTACAGAATAATATACAAAGAGGTACTTAGGTAATGATTAAATTTCCTGGGCCCGATTTAGAGCACCTTAACTCTATCCCTTGGATTTGCAGAATATCTTAACAGATTTCCAACTTTATTTTCCCAGAGTTCAAGCTTCTCAACTCAATATCCTTCTATAATAAACACATCTATAGCAGTGTCTCAGCTGCAAATATAATCTAGGCATGAAAAATTGCATAACTGAATGGCATATAACTCAGAGTGGTGTAAGCTGCCTCTAAAACTTTATTACTAGGGCAATTTAAAGGAAAAATTACTGATTGAATGTTTCAGGCTTTTATGGCCATTCAACATTTCTTTAATGATTTCTAATGTGGTTCAAAGTGAGCATCTTTAAATCCTGGCCTAGATCACTCTACATCAGCTGTAAGGAAGATTTTCTGCCAAGGTGGTTTATGAGTTTGGTGACTGTTACAATAACATACATCTTCACATTAGCCAGTAGTAATGTGAAAAAAATAATTGAGGTATGCCATTAAAGCATGACCACGATGGACAGTTTTCAATGGCTATGCCAGACCAAAAATAGTGCTCCACATTAATTTGAGTGTAAAAGCGCAGGTTTTGACTAAGCCTGCTTTAGGCAATGGTTCAGTATATCTACTATATCTACACATTTGCAGGGCTACCCCAGCTTTATACTACCTTCTTTTTCCCTGATTCAGCTATTGAGCCAGTGCAACCAACTTACTTGACAGCAAAGGTGAATCTCAGAATCAGGAATTCTCTCTTTCTCCATAGTCCATGATGGCAGAGGATTATTTTCTCTTGCAGCTCCAGCACCCGTGTGTAAAGCCTAGATTCTGAAAAAAGACCAAATAAAGCTGTTCTCATTCTTTCTTAGCTCTCTATTCACTGCATGCTCAACTGCAATTGTTTAACAATATAATTTAATACCCGAAGAACAACCAACAACTGATTTTTTAGTAGGCTTTGTCTTCATAGAGAGATGTTTCTGAACATTAGTTGTACCTCTTGTTGCAGTTCTTATACCTTGAAAATCATCTTCTCACATTCATACTGGATTTAAAGTAGATCTCAGTAAATTCTCCTAAGGACAAGAAATCAGACATCATTAAAATGATACTTTCCAACTCTAGTGGCTGGCTCTGATGATGCAAGGAGCCTCTGCCATGTAAAAATGGTGCAGAAAGGATGTTAAAAGACAAGTTCATTTGTGCTCTTGTGTTCTCTTCCTTTAAGTGGGAATAACCCTGTTAATTTTCAAGGGTGATACCAAGATTAAATTTATTTAGGTAGTTGACCAGGAGAATTTAATTAGAAGTCACATTACAATAAAGCAAAACAATAGTTAGCTTGGACTGGAGTTATGATTGCAATTAATCTCCAATGACTCTGCTCTCTAATATGCACTGCATCCTACAGCTGCTTAAAATATAATACCTTTGCAATTGAAATGCATTTTTTTAAAAGCACAAACACCTCTAAGGGTAGTTCAAAAGCTCATTATGCATAGCATTTTAACATATTCTTAAGAAAAAGGTAAAGCAAATTTTGTGTTCTGCGCAGTTCTTAAGAACTTTGTTCTAGATGCAGTTAGATCTAGGTCCAGTCTGTAGATTAGTAAAACTAGGCAAGATCAATTCTACTATTGAAGCTGGCACTTAACCTGGCAAGGGATGCAAAGTGTCACAGAAGGGGCTTCCACAGGTGTGTTAATCAGAAAAGGAAGGTGAAAGAAAACATACCACCTGATAAAAAACACTGTTAAATTGGTACACCTAGAAGAAGATCGGGGTACTCAGTAATTTTTTTTTGCCTCAGTCTTCAGTGGCTGTCTCTCTTCCCATACCTGATGAATTAATGGGCAGCAGGATGGGGACTGGAGGACCACATCTTTCACACTGTAAGTAAAGATCAGTTTCATGACTATCTGAGGAACTTGAGCATACATGAGTCTATGGGACCTGATGAAATATATCCAAGAGTCCTCAGGGAATTGGGTGATGTAGTTCCCAAGCCACTCTCCATGGTTTTAGAAAATCAATGGCAGTCAGGAGAGCTCCCAGGTGACTGGATAAAGGAAAATGTTGTAGTCATCTTAGAAAGGGAGGAAAAGAGGATACTGTGAAATACCAACCTGTCAGCCTTGCCTCTGTGCCTGGGAAGAAGATGGAACAGAAGTGCTAAGCTGCTAGAAGCTGTGCTAAGGCACATGGAGGACACCGCAGTGACACCAGCACTGAGGACAAGTCTTGTCTGACCAACCCAGTGGCCTTCTGTGTTTGAGGAAGTCCTCAGTGGACAAGGGAAGGGTTACAGATGTCATCCATCTGGACCCTGTAAAGCCTTTGACACAGTCCCTTCTTTCTGACATTTTTTTTTGATTTCTCAAAAAACCTCTCTGATGCTTTACCATGCTCAGACAAAATCTGATCTCATGAACATTACCACCTGCTTTTATTTTGCCTTCCATCCAAAAAAAACCAGCTATCAGTTACAAAAAACCCTTTATATCCTGCATGGGAGAGCTCTGTTCTGATGTCTCTGCCTACCCCTTGTTGCTCTGCCTTCTGTTGTATGGGAGCAATTCAGTTTCATGGTAAAGTGCTGCAGTTAAAAGGATATAATGAAGCATATTATAAGCCACTACAGACAGGAGAACACTTTTTTTTTTAGTTGTTAGCTCACTGTATGCAGTTGAGCATACAGTGAATAGAGAGCTAAGAAAACACAACATCCTTCTTTCCAAACTGGAGAGAGATGGATTCAGTGGGAGGGCTGTTAGGTGAATAAGAAAGTGGATGGTCATATCCAGAGGGTAGTGGTCAATGACCCAGGCTGGACATTAGTGGTAAGTGGTGTCACTTGGGGGTCCATACAGGGACCAGAGTTATTTAATGTCTTCAACAATGGCATAGACAAAGGGTCGAGTGCACTCTCAGCAGGTTTGCAGATGACCCCAAGCCAAGTGGTGCTGTTTACACACCTGAAGGATGGAGTGTCTTCCAGTGGGACCTGGACAAGCTGGAGAAGTGGCTTATGAGAACCTCATGGGGTTTAACAAGACCCAAGTGCTGGTGCTGCACCTGGGTCAGGGCAAACCCCACTATCAATCCAGGCTGGGGATGGACATGACCCAGCCATGGGCACTCCCAGCCCAGAGAGCCACACATGTCCTGGGCTGCATCCAGAGCAGTGTGGGCAGCAGGGGAGGGAGGGGATTCTGCCCCTCTGCCCTCCTCTGCTGAGATCCCACCTGCAGTGCTGCATCAGCTCTGGGGGCACAGCACAGGAAGGACATGGACTTGCTGGAGGGAGTTCAGAGGAGAGACAGAAGAATAATCAGAGGGATAGAACATCTCTCCTGTGAGGAAAGACTGAAAGAATTGAGCTTCTTCAGCCTAGAAAAGAGAAGTGACCTAATTTGGAGTGGGTTAAGTGTGGCCTTCCAGAAACTGAATGGAACCTACAATGAAGATAGAGAAATACTATTTACAAGAGCATGTAGTGACAGAACAACAGGGAATCAGTTTAAACTTAAAGAGAGTAGGTTTAGATTAGGTATAATAAAAAAATATTATTGTGATGGTGCTGAGGCACTGGAAAATGTTGCCCAAAAATGCTGTGGATGCCCCTTCCCTGGAAGGATCCAAGTCCGGGTTGGATGAAACTCTGTGTGATCTGGTCTGGTGAAAGTTGTCCCTGCCCTTGGCAGAAGGGTTGGAAGGAGATGATCTTTAAGGTCTTTTCCAACCCAAGCCATTCTATGATTCTACATTTTTGTTTTCCTGGACATAGCAGAAATCTCATATGAGTCCTGAAAAACACTCTGGTGATTATCTCTTCTGATATGCCTTCCACAGTTTTTGCTATACAAGCGGGCAATTTGGCTTTAGTTTACAATGTGAGAGCAAAGAAATATTTCAGAATTGCAACACTAACTATAATCTGAAATTATCAGGTTTAAAAAATTGTCCTAGATTGCCAAGCAATGTGTTTTCTATTTGCCATCTGTTAGAGGGGCAGTTGTCTTCTGTTAATTAGGCAGTTTTCCTTATCTCTTCCACAACCCATCCTCCCTCCAGGGAGATATTGGAGATAATGAACATTGAGTGTCATTGCATGACTGATAAAATCACATCATCCCATTGTGAGATGCTCTGCCCAGGTGGGGGGAGACAAGCATTCCTACCTGGATATAATCTGAGAATCTGGGACAGCAGAACACCCTTTCCACTGGATTCCCAGAGGAACAGCTGCCTCTTCCATTGGATCTTCAGAGGAAGACTACACCATTCTACAGGATCACTGCTCCAACAGAGCCACACCTGACACTCCAGGAGGGCTGCAGCCACAATTCCAATTGGACTGCTAACAACACCCTGACCACAGGGTGTCAGGTTGTGTTCTGACTCTGTCAGTGCTGTTTTAGTTTACTGCATTGTTTATGTTATCTTTTTATTTTCTTCCCTAATAAAGAACTGTTATTCCTGCTCCCATATCTTTTGCCTGAGTGGGAGGGGGTTTACATTTTCCATTTCAAGGGAGGTTCTTGACTTCCTTAGCAGACACCTGTCTTTACAAACAGAGAAAACAATATATGCAACAGCAATTATATAGCGACTTTAATCCAATACTAATTTTTGATATCACAAGAGGAAAATGTCAGAATTAAAAAGAAAAATGGCATGACTACAGGACCTGTAATTTTAGCAAGATTGCATGAGGTAGCAAACACTCCACAGGTTGACCCTTAGCAACAGAGATGTGGTTATGTTCTCTAAGAGATACAGATTTTTGTAAAATAAAGAAAGAAGAAGAATTTCATCAGACAATCCTCAGAAAAACAAGAACACTGAACTGGGCACAAAATGAATCAGCACTCTCCAATATTAAAATATCAATTATCGAATATCAAGATGTCAGTAAATTCATTTCTGTGTTACGAATAGATGTAGCTGAGCTCGCTCAAACCTGTCCTTCCTGAGAGAGAGAGGAGATTCTGGTAATTAGTTTTTAAATAAAGCTTTATTTTTATTCACTGCATGTCAATAGGAATTGAAGTTAAGCCTCACACAATTAAAGCAATATAACACTGCACAAGTTATTGAATTTGTGCAGGGATACTTAATAGACTGTATATTACAGTGTAGAAAGGACATAATGCATCATATCATTCCAAAGTACAGGCAAATTTTAAAGGGCATTATTTCTGCAGATAGAAAGTACAACTATTTTTTTAACTACAGAAGGTAAAATAATTGTCTCTGTGTGTATATGTGTTATAAAATAGATTTCTATGCATATATAACTGTGAATATTTTTGAACAAAATTTCTCCAAAATTAGATCCAGACACAGAATCCTGTTCTAGGAAATCTCAGTGGCTTCCCCTGAATAGTCCTGGTCTTCTCTTCACATTTGAAATTCTGTGGTATGGAAACCTTCCCTCCTCTCTATAAAAGAGTAGGATCTGAAACATTGATCTCAAGTTTAAAGACAAGATTCATGGATATGATACCAAAGTTTATGTGGGGTGGAGAGGTTGTGTAGATCAGTTAGAAAGGATTTATGAACTAATTTCAGCTCCTCAGTTCAAATTGTATTGTGCTCTGGAATAACACAAAATTTCTGATTCATACTGAAATGGATTTCACAGATTAGAAGAAATTACAAGGCTGCTGCTGTGATGCAGAATTAAAAAATAAAAACTCAAAAACCAGTATATAAAGATTTAACTAGAAAATAAAATTGTGTGCAATAAAGATGCAGGGGTAATAGACACTTTGCCTTATTTTCAGTCTGCTATTCTCTACACAATGACAAATAGTACAAGGGCAAGTGCTGAACGGCTACAGAGTACTGAGGTAGGAATAGTTAAGCATCATCCTGTAGTCACGTCAATCACAACAAAATTCCACAGACCAAGGAGAACTATTCAGAAGATGTGGTATATTTACTCTTCAAGCCTAAACTAAATCAGTTTCCTGAATTGTAAGTGAAAATTTGAAATTATAGATTTTTGAAGTGCTCAACTTCACCTGACAAGAACATAAAGATGTTGAAAAGTTTTAGAGATGTGTTGTCGAGCCACTGGATGTGCTCAGGGTGTGATATCCTTTTACACATAAGACAGTACATATACTTATCCATAGAGACCTCCTGTGCTAGCATTAATATCCCTCTACCTCCTGGTACACAAGCTGGGGCCAAATCTCCACCTTGTGTTCCTCTCCCCTGGAGACTGGACAAGACAGTTTCTGCTTTCCTTGTGGCAGGAAGAGCGGGAGAGCTGAGATTGTTTTATAGGTGGTCTATCCTACAGAGCCTCCAGATAAAGCTGCAGGGAGAACAGTAAGTTTCCTTCTAAACATCTCAGTCACAAGAACTTAATATTCTCTTAGGAATCTCAGTATTGTGCCCACAACCCTCTTGAGTCCCCCTTGAGGCAGGGGTGGGGACAGCACTGACCCACTTGAGCCGTAGAAAGGAGCAACATCGTCACAGGAATGGATCCCACACTGATCAAGAAGTTCACACAGACAGAAAATGACTTTTGGTCCTACACCAAATTCTACACCAAACTGGATGTGAAGCTCATGTGTTCTGCAGTTTGTGCTTCCTGTAGCTATTGAGCAAGTATGAGAACATACCCTCTCCAGGCACAGCCTTTGCCTTTATCTATATACATACTGCTTTTAAAAAAGTGTGTTTTTCCTGAAGTTCTTGTAGTTATTTTAGAAATTTTAAATATTGATATGTTGCTTTGTTTGCTTGTTCTAGCTTATGAGAGAAGGAGAATATCAGAAAGCTACACCTCATTGTACTTTCAACTGAAAATGTAGAAAACAAAAAAAGTCATCACTCAAAAAGCATATCTAAAAAGCATGATGACCACAGTCAGTAATATGGGTAAATTATTTTTTTTTCTAATTTAATATGCCTAACACTTCTATCTGCTATGTTCATAAATGTACCTTTTTCTGCCTATATTATATTTAAGATATTTTTCCTGAAGTTCTTGCAGTAATTTTAACAATTTTCAGTGCATTTTAATAGATCTCCAACATAAACACAAATGTAAGCAGACAAATATTCATAAATATATTAATGAATAAACTACTAATAATCTAAAAAATAAATATTCATCTTATCATTCTAAACATAATTAAATTGTGAAATATTAAGGTGTTAATAAATATTTACTGAAGTAATAGATAATAATTCTAAATAACCCTATGCTTACCAAAAATTAGTGCAGTTATTATAAAGAGTAAAATGATTCTGTATGAAATTATGGTTACCAGAAATTACTGTGGTTATTTTAAAGGCAGTATTTAACTTGAAATCAATACATCCTTATAGCTATCAATCAAGTTCTGTAAGCAAACACTTAAATGACAAAATGCAAAGCAAGATTGAAATTGATGTTGCTGATGTAAATCAGTCAAAGACTGACAAAATCCTTTTGGCAGTGTTACACAGCAATCACTTGTGTAACTCCCTCTGAGTCTTTTTGCAAGATGAAGCATTTGGTGCTGATTTTCGGTGCTCAGTCATCTCTCCAGAAGGCACTTAGGAGCAGCAATTGGCTTTGCAGTTATTTCCATCACTGTCTTTCAAAGTGATCTTAATGGACCATGTGTTCTCAGTAAAGGGCTTATTTCTCTTCTGAATTCCTCTGCATACTGAGGAAGGATTATCCTGTCACATCACTGGGAATTATAACAGAGTCTTATAAGCAATCAAAACCCAGGTGTATCCAACTTTTTCTTCCCCACCCAAGAGACAAGGCCATACCTGCCAGATTACACTAAAGGGACTTGCAGTGGAGCAGAGTTGCTCTTGGAGTCCCTTAGTCCCTGGTACAGAACAGTACCACAGTTACAGCTCTACTACCTGCCAAATGCGACCCTCAAGGACATATTTGAGCAGTTCAGTGTCAGCTGTTCCCACTTGAATATGAGAAGTAGCATGTTCCTCACCAAATACAATTTTATTTTTTTCTTTGCAAAAAAATGTATTGATTTTTAACATAGTTTTCTGCAGCCTTTTTTGCTTGTCTTGTCCTTAGATATGGCTTGACATCTTCCCTTTCCTCCAAAACTTCCCAACAAGAAACAAGAACCAAAACAAGCCCTTTAGGAATCCAACCACAGAGATTGTGTCTGCTAAATGCCATAGCATTTCTGGTGGTTGTATAACTTCTCAGTAAGAAACAGTGTACATGTATAGAGGAAGCTTTAACTACTGTGTTGTCTTCTAACAATTTCCACTTACCAGCAACTTAACTCTTTTCCAGAGTTTAGAGAGCAAATGTGTATATATATGTATAATCACCATTTATGTGCTCATCACCATTTCAG
The DNA here is from genome assembly GCA_024362935.1 of Setophaga petechia. NCBI lineage: Eukaryota > Metazoa > Chordata > Aves > Passeriformes > Parulidae > Setophaga > Setophaga petechia. Next base: position 7,438,891 of record JANCRA010000004.1, on the reverse strand, counting down.
TTGATCATTTCCTGGTATATGATAATTTTGAATTTTGTATATGTTAATGACAGCTGTAGCTTGCATAGCATGCCTGAATCAAGAAAATCTGTTTATATATACATACATATATATATATATATATGTACTTTGCATAATTTACACTCCCCAAGAGTGGGAATACTGCTGTAATGCAAAAATATCTCACAGGGGAGTTATTTGCATATTTGATTTTGCTGCTGCTTTTTTTTTTTTTTTAAGACAGAGGCTTTTCTTAAGCAATCTGCCTAAAATGTTACATTATTCTTAACATGATAAAAATTTGATTACAAAACTCCCATGAAATTTGTATCACTAGATATATTCACATTAGAGTCAGTGTCTTGATCTAAGTCTTTTAGAAACCCTGAGGACCAGATCCTTGGAGATTGCTCCACTCAGCTCAGTGACATGTGAACTCCAGCCCTGCTAATGCCAAAGAGCAGTTTCCATTCCAGGGAGGCTCCAGTGTCAGCCATGCATTGGGAAGAGGGAAGCAGGAGCTGCAGCAAACCTGTGGGTGTGGAGTTGCATAAGCAAAGCCCAAAGGAAATCTTGAGAAAAGCACTTAGGCATGGGCAGGGTGCACTGGATTTCAGGGGAGGAAGATACCACTGCAGGTGTTCCAGAGCATGCGCATGGCCTGGGTTTGGATGCTTGCCTGCTGCATCCTCTGGAGCAATCAGAACCTGGAGCCATGCAGGAATAACCAAATCACCCTCCTGACAGTGGCTTTGCAGCTCTTGATAATGTCTGAGCAACTGAAAAACCCTTGGCTCTATCATGAAGAATAAAAGACAACTCCTTTTGGGCTTGACCAAACCTTTGCTTCATTGATTTTAAATTCAATATTTTGTTACCTGTTTCAGGCTTTATAATCAGAAGGATTCATTTTTTCATCTCTTTTCCCCTGTTGAAAACAATTGCAGTATCCCACCATTTCTACATTAAATACATAAATGTACGTAAAATCTTTGAAACCAATTTTCTAGCTGAAGATGTAACAGGTTGGGAAAAAAAATTCTTCAGTAATGACGGGGTATTAACTGCAAGAGCCTACAAAAAAGTTTTAAAAGATAAAGATCATGACTTTATGCTCCTTTGTGAGGAATTGTGCACATAGCAAAATGCAGATAAGGTTGCAGTGGCACCTGGCTTCAGTTAGCACAGGCACTGATGGCAGTGAAGATACTTGCAGACTTTTGCTTCTAATGGCAGGCATTCCTACCTTCTATATGCTTGCTCTCCTATCATATGTGTTGCATGGCTTTATTAGCTGTTATCCACCCTGAAATGCTGTTTCTTCAGAGGTGTTCTTCTACCCAAGCTAAGCACAAGCTGGCTATCATGATACAAATAGTTTCATGTGCCATTGACCCATCTATCCTGCCTCACTACAGGAATCACTTACCTGACTTGCTTCTCCTGTCTCCCAAAGGTATTTTGACAATTAATTACTTCAAATCTGAAAACATTTTCACCCCCATTTTTTTATCATTTTTGATGGAATTGCATACATATCAGAATGGCGCAGTGTGTGCAAACCCATCAATACCCTGATTTCTGTGAATTACTCAATAACATGTTTGCACTACAGCTATCAAAACTAATTTTCTGAAGCAGAAGGATTGCTGTTGTAAAGCTGAAATAGGAATTTGAAAAACATTCACTTAAGTTGTCACAGCATTTAGACAGCCATTGACCAGGTTGTTCACTATGTGTATTTTAACAACAGTGTTCTCCAGCAAGCAAACTCAACAAGCCAGAGACCTGCATGCTCCTCCCTTTGAGTAGCAGGAAACTATGCATGCTCATGTTGCAGCATCACTGAGCTCACTTTGCACCCCCTTACCAAAGTATAAGATCCAGTACCACTTACATCCTTTGAGTACTATGTTGCATTTCATTGAGTCTTCTGATTCCTACATCCTTCAAATGCCCTGGTGGGCTAGGTGTGGGACACAGAGCTCTTCTGCCAGCAGAGACAGTTGTCTGGAGGAACAAAACAGCATTTCTGAGCACCATCTTCCAGAAGATCCAAAACTAATGATATTTACACTTAGAGAACTACTAAAGCTCCTCTCTATTGCTTGCAAATAACCTGCATAGAAAAGGATAATAAGGAAATATTGAAGAGGAATACAGAAAAATTAAATATTTTAGCTGCTTAAAATGTATCATTATAATTAATCATTTAATATAGTTTTATATCATGATATCAGTCTGCAGCCTTTGTCAAGATCAGCTGTTCATTGTACTGATCAAAGTTTGTACCCCCAAAGCAGGGCTAAAGGAGTTGTTATTTGAATGAGGTTTTGAGTGCTGATGGGGAAAAGGAGGCTTCAGTGGTGGCAGTGGTGGAAAATGGTGGTACTATCAATGATGGAAAAGTTATCACAGTCCATTTGGTATCTGATATTTGAAAAAAGGAATTATATGGACTATGCAGCCATATGCAAACATGTTCTGTGTTGCAAACTGCACATCCCAGCAGAGTTTTCCTGGAACCCTTCTGCAGCCTGCCTTTTACTCAAAGCCACTGAAGTCAGAGTTTGAAAAAGGCATTTCAGTTGCTATTTTTCTTTCTTATTTGTTTAGTTATTTTTTCGTCTGTTTTGAGGAAATACCAGCATGCTTTTATATTGGACAATTATATGTATTTCTTCATAGAAAATAACAGCATTTTTGGTATCTTCTACATGTTGTTGGGCTTCAAAGCCCAGCTTCAAGATTCCCAGTCGTTTCAGCTTCAGTAACAACCTTTCTCATTTTCCTTAGCATGCTACTGTTTTCCCTTGTCAGGGAAATGCTTTGAAAGTAAGCAAAAATAAACAATTATGTTTTCTTCCCCCACTGAGTCATCTGAATGTACAGTGCCAAATCACAGTGTACTGAATGGTAGTCCTTCAGCATTTGCTGTCACTGGAGGCAAAAGTGATATTGCTGACTTCTTCTGGTAACAACAGTGTTTGATGCTTCACATAAAGGCACAAAAATGGACAGGTCCCCAGCCAAAACCACTGGCTGTTTTTCCCAGAACTAATGGCACATACAAATAACCATAGAGAACTGGGTTTTCCAATTGTCCAGCATCCCTTAAGAGCTTGTAATTTTGTAGAAGGTAAAATTACAAGTGCTATGACAGTGTCATTCACTTTGGCTTTCTCCAACCACAAAGACTAATTTATGGAATATAGGTGGGCTACTACGACAGTGCAAGGAATATTTCTGGCATCTGAATGCCTATCAAAGACACATCTCCTTGATTATGGGGACACAGAAACACAGTTCTTATGATTCTGGTAACTAGAAAAAGAAGTAGAATTTCAGTGTTCTGTATTTTTGACAATACAGAACTAAAGCAACAACTCCAAAGTGCTAATGTGTTTTCTTAGTGCCATGAATGTTATGATAATTATGTTAACTCAAAAAATCACTTTGCCCAGCCCATAATTTTCTGTACAGTTTTGCATTTTATAGAGATTGGTATATAATAGAGATTGATATTAACTGTAGGGAAATCTCGTGGTTTTCATTGCCACACTTCAATGACCTCAGAACAGAAAGGGAGAATAGCATTGTGACAAGGGATTTAAACATGCTGGGTACCTGGTTCAAAAATCTGAGACATATGTTGCTCAATTTGTCAGATTATTTCGGCTCTGTCTCCTTGCTTCTTTTCATAATGTTCTATAAATTTCTAATTTAAATTTCTAATTTAAATTTCAATTTAAAAATATACAAATTGTTCCTCAACAATGAGGTAAGAATAACTTCAGGAGGGTAAAAGTCATTATTACGTACTTCAAGCTTAGATATGTGGCCTGTGGGAATCCTCTGGATCAAGAGTCACCATTTCAAGTACTGTACAAAAGCAGCTGCATTGTCTCCAGGGTAACCTCCTGAAATCCCACAAGAGGAGGCACAATTGCGAAGGGGGCTTACAGGAAGGAGTCAAGGAGGAAAATGGGTGACCTTTGGTACAAGCCAGGTCAGACTCAGGTCCAAGGAGGAGCTTGGCTGGTAAGCAATTGAAGGGAGGGGTGACTGCCCACAGACTGGTGGAGGGGATGGCAGACCTCATCAGACCCAGTGGGAAAAGGGCACCTGAGAGGACATGAATGCTGCAGTGCACATCCCAAAACTTAACCCAGCTAAAGATATAGGCTTTTTCCTCACCTGTGGCATAGTGGCAGCTGTAATGAAGTGCTATGCATTTCAGACAATTTCCAGTGTAATTCTACATGACTGAATCCAAGGAGAGTTTACATGATTTTTAAAAGCAAAGTAGCCAGTGAAAAGTTCTCCCTCACTAAGAGAACAGTAATAAACCTGAATCCCTGCAGAGCGCCTGGGTTAGATAAATGTAACAGTAATCAAACATCTTAAACCACCCACCTCAGTGGGCACAGCCTTTAATTTAACCCATTGAGACTGACTGATTTTGTGCTTGTGCCCTTGCCAAGAGACTGGAACCTGACTGCTGCAAGAAAAGCAATTAATAAGATGACATAAAACCCAGCCTTTCATTTCCTGGAGAGTAATGTAGACTAAGGTAGAGTGGGAAAAAATCACAAGTGAATAATACTGTTGTCACTCACAGAAGAAGTAAAAAAGCAAAACAATAAAAAATTATATTTAGAGGAAAATCAGAAAATCCAGCACTTCCTCCCACACTCAGAAGTTGTAAGCCAACAGCAATAGAAATAATACCTAAAAACACTTCATTGCATCTTTCAGATTCCACTCTTATCTCCTCTTTATCAACAACTGGTTTGACACTGAAACTCAGAATTTTCCATGAAACTGTCTACAGATAGTTCTTTTTTCCTCAACTCTGCAACCCTCCATGCTTGTTCATTTACACTGAGAGAATATTATAATCTTTTTCCCATTCTTTCTGCAGTGAGTTATTGTTTTTATTTTGGAAAGAAGAAGTCAGAATCAGCACAAAATAGAAAGATATTAGGTGACAAAATCATAAGGAATACAGAGTAAGAGAAAGCTGAAGTATTTTAAAGTATCTGAAAAAGTCAGCAGGCCATTGGTAGCCACTTAGAAACAAACAAACAAGCAAGCAAACGACAACAATAAAAAGCAAAACACAAAAACCAAAACAACAACTTATTTTGTTGCTTAAAAGATGTTTTAAATTGTAACATAATGGAATATAACTTATTTTCACCTTATTCAGAGCAAACAAGTTTATGGTTCCCCTGGCAGACCTGTTTTAAATAAACCGGCTTCAACACTTATTCACCAAAAACTTCAGAGACCATAATTTCTCAAGAAAAACCCACTTGGTATTATCAATTAAGCAATGAAGCTCAGAAAAGTAAGAAGATCACTGGATCAGAAAAAAAAGTGGAGTTATTTTTGAAAAGCTGAGATTTCTCAAGGATGCATCACAGGAAGATTTTTTTAGACTGAGAGGGAAGTAATGCCAGAAGACCAAACCATTCAGCAGTGTAAGACAGCAGGTGAGTTGGCTCTTTCTGTATAGGAGGAAGCCTCCATTTACAGTCTGACAATGTGCCATAAAATGGTGTTCTTGTTTTTCAGCCAACCTTTCTCCCAAGATAAGTAGCCAGAGACTTTTCTGAGGCTACTGTTACTTTGAGATCAAGATCAGAGTGTTGCATGAAAATATTTCTGAAGATTAAAGTGAAATTTAAAAATTCTGAGTGTGGTCAGAGAGTCCTAAACAATTGGAATTATTTTACAGAAGGAGAGCCTGGAAATATCATACCCTGTATGAACAGGACAAAAGGTGATTCCTTTCCTTCTATTTTAAAAATAGTATCAAAGTGATCTCAGAGAAAACAATTACAGAGAAATAGATGTTCACTTTAGAAATGTTCCACTTCTTTAATTTAAAAATTAATGATTATTTGGATATTTCTAGATATATTTGAGCTAAAGATCACAGCAAAGAGCACAGTACTAAGTATTATCAATAGAGAGAAGGGAAGCTTTTTTTTTTCATTTTATTCTTCATTTGCTTGCTTCAGAGATTCCACAAATAAACGTGTTCTAGCCATCCATGTTGATATTGAGAAGCATATCAGACTCTGCTACTGACTTTGTGACTGAGTATATCACAAGCTGCAATGACTTTTGGTCTTAGCAGAAAATAAGAAATGGAGTCTTAGGTTTGACTTTTTAGTTTCTCTCTACTCACAAACTGTGTGTTTAATTCAGCTTCACCACTGATGCTGCCACAACAGACTTGTCCTTACTCTCATCACCTGTTGTGTGCACAAGGCTGAGCACCTCTGACACTGCTGCCATGACTCAAACCCTAGCAAAGCTCAGCATGTCTGAACACAAAAGAAATAGTACCAAGAAAATAAAGCAGTCTCCTCCAGAGCAAAAGAGGCAGGTCCTGATCTCTTCCGCAGTGTCCAGCCCAGGGACTTGGTAGCTGCTCAGGGACACAGTGGTGGCAGAGCTGTGCAGTCCCAGGAGCTGAAGCTGAGAAACCTTTTTTCACCCTAAGCAATGACAAACAGTCCCCTACCTACCTTTTCTGTGGCATTTCCCATTGAGACAGCAGTCACAGGACTTCTATTCGCTGATTCTTCTTTTTAGGTGTAAGTCTAAAACTGAGGGAGCAGGGGGTAAGGAGCTGAACAGGCAGGCAGAACAGGTTTCCAAACCCTCCTGTATTTCACAGGAAAATGTTTCCTGTTGCTGGTGCTCATGTGGGGTTTTTTTCATGTCCCTTTTCAACAGTTTTTCACCAAACAAGCTTGGCAGAGCTCTGGTTTCTAACTTGTCTCAGATAAGTCACATTTTGAAACAGGAGGTCAGAAAAGTAATAAAAATGCAGAGCCAGAAGGGACTTTAATCCTATCCTGTCCATCCTTCTGTGAGAGTAAATTGCAACCAAGCCACCTCAGAGAAATGCTTCTTTTCTGAGATTTCCCTTCATGGCTTGTTCTAATGCACTGTTTCTTGGTTGAAGGAATCTTTTTCTTAACAATTCTTCTATTTCCCAGATAAGCCTTGTCTTTTACTATCCTGCCAGAATTAGTCATTCTTTTCTTCTATTATGAACTTTGATAAATCAGAAAACAAAACAAGATCTTGTAGGTGTGTTCATTCAGCTTTTCTCCAGAGACAGATTTTCTTACCACATATTTTTTTCTCAGATTGTTTCTATTTGCTCATATTTTTTTCTATGACTGTACTCTTCAAATCTCAGGAAACTTTTTGAAATAAGTGGTCTCTATTTCCAAGATGATGTTATGTGAGGTGCTCCATAGATAATTACATGCTGAACTCCTGCCAATAACTCCAGTTATTCCCACTTATATACCTGCAAAGTTAATTTTTTATCTTTCATTTCCGCACTTTGAAATTCGGTTTTCCTCTCTGAATTTCATCGTCCTCATATCATCTTTCCAGTCTGTGAATCTTATATGTCATGTAGCCCTGTTCCCTGTTCTTCTTCAGAAAGACTCTCATTTTGTTGTCACCTTGCAAGTCACTCTCTAGACACAAGCCAGAACAGATAACCTGTGGTGTCCATTTGAATTCCCTTTTAGACAGCTTTCTTCAAGTATTTTCCCTGTTGACTTGTGAAGTCGCTCATCATAATTTACCTTTTGTACCTAGTTTCAAGTCCCTCTTTGCTACAATGTCATGAGACAGTATGCAGGTGCACATGTCTACCCATCTAGTACCATAACAAGGGTGGGCAAGTATGTTATTCTTGAACAGTCTGTGCTGGCTTCCATCTTTAGTTTATTAGCACTGAAGTTCTTTTGAAATGACTGAAAAGTACTGGAACAAATATCATACTGCATAGTGAAAGCAGGCAGACTGATGAGGAGAAGGCAGATGTATGTAACACCTTCTTTGCCTCAGCTTTTAGTGGGAAGATGGCTTGTCCTCAGGACAGCTGTCCTCCTGGGCTGGTAGATGGTGTCAGGCAGATTGGTCCCCCTGTTATCCAAGAGGAGGCAGTCAGAGAACTGCTGAGTCTCTTGGATGTTCATAAATCCGTGGGATCCATCCCAGGTGATGAGGGAGCTGGCAGATGAGCTTGCAAAGCCACTCTCCATCATTCACCAGCAGTCCTGGCTCACTGGTGAGGTTCCAGAGGACTGGAAGCTGGCCGGTGTGACTGCCATTCATAAAAAGGGTGGGAAGGGTGGGAAGGAGGAGGATCCTGGCAATTATAGGCCAGTTAGCCAGACTGTACCAGGTAAGGTAATGATACAGTTTATACTGAGTGCCAGCACACAGCACTCACAGGATGGCCAGAGTGCCAGACCCAGCCAGCACAGGTTTAGGAGGGGTAGGTCGTGTTTGACCAACCTGAACTCCTTTTATGGCCAAGTCACTGCCTGGTGGATGCAGGCAAGGCTGTGGATGTTGTGTACCTGGACTTCAGCAAGGCCTTTGGCACTGTCTCCCACAGCACACTCCTGGAAAAGCTGGGAGCCCACGGCCTGGACAGGAGCACTCTGTGCTGGGTTAGGAACTGGCTGCATGGCCGGGCCCAGAGGGTGGTGGTGAATGGTGCTGCATCCAGCTGGTGGCTGCTCACCAGGGGTGTCCCCCAGGGGTCTGTGCTGGGGCCAGTTCTGTTCAATATCCTTATTGGTGACATGGATGAGGGGATTGAGGCTTTCAGTAGTGAATTTGCAGACAACCCTGAGCTGGGAGCGTGTGTTGATCTGTTGGAAGGTGGGAGGGCTCTGCAAAGAGACCTGGAATGATTGAATGGATGGGCAGAGTCCAACAGGATGAAGTTTAGCAAGTCCAAACACCGAGTCCTGCATTTTGGCCACAATAACCCCCAGTAACATTATAGGCTGGGGATGCTGTGGCTGCACAGGCAGAAAGGGACCTGGGGGTGCTGCTCAACAGCCGGCTGAACACGAGCCAGCAGTGTGCCCTGGTGGCCATACAGGCCAGTGGCATCCTGGCCTGTGTCAGGAACAGTGTGGCCAGCAGGAGCAGGGAGGTCACCCTTCCCTGGTGAGGCAGCACCTTGAGTGCTGTGTCCAGCTCTGGCCCCTCAGTCTGGGAAGGACATTGAGACACCTGAGCAGGTCCAGAGGAGGCAACGAGGCTGGTGAGGGGCTTGGAACACAAACCCTGTGAGGAACGACTGAGGGAGCTGAGGGTGTTTAGCCTGGAGAAAAGGAGACTCAGGGGTGACCTTATCACTGTCTACAAGTTCCTGAAAGGTGGCTGCAGTCAGGCAGGGGTTGGTCTCTTTGTCCAGGCAGCAAATGACAGAACCAGAGGACACAGTCTCAAGCTGCACTGAGGGAAATATAGGTTGGATGTTAGGAAAAATTTTTTTTATGGAAAAGGTGATAAAGTACTGGAATGGTCTGCCCTGGGAGGTGGTAGAGTAAGCATCCCTAGATGTGTTTAAAAGAGATTGAATGTGGCGCTCAGTACAATGGTTTAGTTGAGGTGTCAGGACATGGGTTGGACTCAATGATCTTGAAGATCTTCTTCCAACCTGGTGATTCTGTGATTCTCTGATTCTGTGACTGTCATCTTTCTGTTAATGATAATCTTTAACACTTCTTCATTTCTTGAACTTTTCACAACCTCAAAGACTTTGTATTCATTTTTTATCCAATTTTTCAAAATAAAAAATTAGTATCCCAAGGCCTTCCTTGCATGGAGAAAAATGGACTAACACTCAATAGATACATAGCAAAAAATTGCATTATATTACTCCATGATGTGACTATTCAAAGGTCCTATTCACAAACTATGAGTCAGATTTGAGTTTATGAATTCTATGCCTACACCAGCAATACAGTAACATACTGTATGTCTTTCCAGTATGTCTGCTGGAAAGAAGCTACAGAACAAACAATAGTCAGTTTCCAGAAAAGATCCTAATATCTGTGAATCACCACAATGAAACTTTCAGGGGAAACATAAAGAATTTGATGGAAAGAAATTTCCTTCAAATAGAGTAAAAATCATTAGGAATTAGTGGTTTCATTAGAAAAAGTGGATTCAGAAAAATGGAGGACAATTACTACTGAACAGGAAAACAATGTTAGGGAAAAGAATCCAAAAACAAACCAAAGAAGAATCAGAAGAGGATAGCATGCAAAGTATCTATAGAGAACAGTGTCCACAGTTGCCGGACACCAGTGACACTGTCAGGGTTCTGCAAAGTCTAAGCTGCAAATTTAACACATATTTTAAAAAATATTAATGGCAATTAAATGTTCTGAACAAGGCTAACATAGCAAGTTCATGGGAGTTTGTGTCATAATGAGTATTAAACTTTTATCTCTTTTGAAAGAAATATCAGCCCCATTTCTTCCCATTTTCTACAACAATGTGATGACATCTATCTAGCAGCTCACTCTATTCAGGCTCTCAGTTAATGAGCACATCAAATCAAACCTTGTCTGCTGGTACTCCCTTCTGTTGTGTTTGACCCATAGACATTTGTGATTTTAGATAGACAGTCAGACATTGTCCTCCTTACTGAATGCATAGTGAACACCTAAACTGTGGGTTAGCTGAATTACAGTAAACAGAAACATCAATTACCTATTTTAAAAAATGGTTCAGATGAATTGAGGGGTACTAGTTATTTGGTAACTGATTAAAATTTTACATTTTCACTCTAAGAGATGGTGATGGTGACACGATGTCACATTTAGTCTGCAGCTGTCCCACAAAACCAGAAGTCTCTCCAGTATCTTCAAGCTTATCAAAGGAGCACTTTTAGAGCAAGAAACACCTCAGCACTATGACAGAGTTTTTGTACTAAAGTTGTGCCCAGACATTCAGGGTCATAGATGAACCAAATCAGTTCTCTTTATGAAGACCTTGCTCCATGACAGAAAGATTAGCAAGGTGGAAGAGAGGAATAAAGCAACAGAAGCAGCTAATACAGGACTCCTCCTAGATGAGCAAACACAGGAAGTATCATGGTTTTCTGTGGGTAGAATTAAGTAAAAGTAAATTAGTATGTTGGTATACAAAGAGCTGGAAGATGCAGCCATTTGTACAACTTAATGCAACATAGATGAAAGTATATTCCATAATGTGGGAAGAGGCAGGATAGACCAGGAGAAAATCATACAACTGCTTGCATCATGCATATGTGGTTAACCCACAGTCATGACTGCAAAGTATTTATATATGTGTATGTGTGTATGTGTGTGTTATGTGTATATATATATGCGAATATATTTGTACAATTCCATTTCCTTTAAAGAGATGACTCTCCATTTTAAATAGTGCACACAGAGCAGCAAGATAACAGCATCTACATTAGTCTGAAAGTGAAGTCATATAAGATCTTCACCGTCTTTTCTTGTTTGGAAGAGTCTCTTCACTAGTGCCCATGCTGGACGTGTGGCACCCTAAGAAGGTGGTGCCTCTTCTTACGGAAATCCCCTACAGCCCTTTTGCAGTCTGCCTGTTTATCTTCTACTGAAATTTATAATCTGCACAGCACCATAGTAACTCCTCAATGACAATTTAAGAAGTGCAAATGGTACTGGCTGCAGGGGTCAACAGATTTCACACTTGGAATCAAGTGCTACTGATATCTGCAAGAAGAAAGTTTAAAAAGCAAATTCGAGCTCTGACACTGCAGTGCACCTCAGCCCTGCTGAAAGGCTACAGGACAAATTCTGTGGTAAAGCCACACACAGAGATAGCAGACTTTTAACTTAGGAGGGAAGCTTTGAGAGGCGTCTTTCAGATCCTGTTTGACAAATCTTACTCCCCGTCTCACCATCTCTGATGAAAGCCTGAGTGCTCAGCGAGCAGAAGCAGGACCTAAGGCAGAACCACCTCCTGCTGTTAAGCCAATCTCAAAAGAATTTTTCCCCTTCCCTTTGTCTCCAAAGCAACAGCTGAACTTCAGCAGATCTTCCAGATGAGCAGGGATTTCCAAGGACCAAAATAAGGACCTGCAATAAGGCAGGCTGCAGGGAGTCCAAGTGTGCTGCTCTGAAACTGTAAACTGTAAACCCTCTAGATGGACCCAGTGAGAGGCTTAGTGGGCAAGCCCTCCTGTAACCTGCTAGAACCTACAGAAACTGAAAGCACAAGGAAAAACATCCTGCAAATCACAGGTCTGGAAAAGTGGATACAGAACATGAGAAACAGACAAGAACCTGAAGTGTTCACCGTTTTTGTCCGCAGGTTTGGAAGAGTATATACATGTACATTAGAGTATATACAACATGAGCAGACAGGTTCCCATACACCTGCATAATTCCTGAAGAATCTCACATAACTCTGGAGGAGGCTGAAGAAATCTGAATCGGTTCTGCTACCAGATCCTGCCTGGAAGTTGAGTGCATTCAGCACCTGAAAGGTTCATTCTCCCTTCTCCTCCCTAGGGATGCAGTCAGTCCTCCAGTTTGCGGTTTCTCAACAGGTTTTAATAAACAGCAGAGAGAGACATCCCACCAAACCACTTTCCTTTTTCTTACACATAGCTGTACTAGATAAATGCTATTAAACACTCATCTGTGTGAAGCTAGGAATAAATCTCTGCAAATGGTTAGCCAAGAAAAAATAGTTCAGAATAGTGCATTATGAGAATCAGAACATTATTCTTGCTTATCACACATGAAGTTTCTGGTTCTCTAGGAAATTCAAGGACTAATGCTTTGCCTGCCCTGTCAAAACAACTTGATCTTTTGAGGGGTATTAATTGCTTCCCAGAGTTTATAGCTGATGTAAAGATAGGTTAAGAGTTTTAAATAGACACAGTAGAGGTGAGAATGAATGACTGGATCAAATAACTAATTAAACTGTTTTGGGAAAAGTGACAACTTAAAAGGGAAAATGATAATTTTTCAGCAATTTAACATGCTATTGTGATGAAAATTGCATTCTACACAAGATGAGAGAAGTAATTTTCAAATAAAAACATCATTGAAACATCAAAGCTTTCAATATCTGAAATGTAATTTATTTTTTTCCATCTGATAACAGAGCATATTTGATCTTGTTGTTTTGAATATGATTCTATCTCAGTTAAAAATATCCTTTTGTTGTATATTTATCCTTGAAAGATTAAGAGGATTTCAATCAGTTTTCTGGGAAATATTAAGACTTTCTTATTTTCTTTTATTTTCTTTTCTTATCAATATTGTAATGCTCTGCCCTGGTCATTTCTGCACGCCTGAAGAGAGTGAGCTATCTGCAATGCTGTCTATTGTCTACATTTAGATTTAAAGGAGAAAACCCCACTGTTTATCTTCCATTCAGGCATGGAAAACACTGTTACAATCTATTGGGCACAAGCAACACAGTGGAAAATATTTATTGATGGAACCCTGTTTTAGGCTAATGTTACTGTTTTGTTTTCACAAAAGTTATGGTTCCCACCTCTCCATTCAGGAGGCTCCTATGCTTTAGGAGATTGAGCCACCAATGCCTTGATCTGCCTACTATAAGGCAGAATTTTGCCCACCTTGAAACATGGTTTTGACTAGATCCCTCCAAAATAATTTCTTAAACATGTTTATAATGTCCTGCTTCTCCATATTGATTTTTTTGGGGTTGGAATGCCAGTGTTACCACACAAAGAATGCACTCTGCCATAACATAGCCTGCCAAGACCTATCACCTCACATGACTTTGCAAATTATCCTTGCTCTTCCCCACAGCTGTGGCTGCTTTCTCTAGAGCAGCTTAGTGTGTGAAACACACTCTTGAAGAGGAGAGAGAGGCACTGTGACAGCTTGCTGATCTGAGCTGCTGGAATTTCCTAGAGGAAGAGAGAGTTTGGTATGAAAGACAGCTACAGGCAATGAGTATGTGGATCTCTGCTATAGCAATGCAACTATAGCTGTCAAATATTCAACAAGAGAAATCCTTTTCTCTCATGAAATATCTCAACAGACTGTATCTTTCATGAAATTTTAATGGACACTGTTTTTTCCAATTCCCTTCTAGTCTTAATCTCATGGAGTCATAGAATCATAAATATTGGAAGATACCTACAAGATCACTAGCTAAACCATCCACCCAGCACCACCACGTAACCCCTAAACTACTAAACCATTACTCAGCACTGGATCCAGAAGCCTCTTGAACACCTCCAGGGATGGTGACTCCTCCCTCTCCATGGGAAACCTATTCCAATGCCTGAACACCTTAACAATAAAGAAATGTTTTCTAACATCTAATCTGAATCTCCCCTGTCCCAGCCATTTCTTCTAGACCTCTCACTGCAGGCAGTGTAGGAGAGACCAGACTCCACCTGGCTACACCTTCCTTTCAGGGAGTTCTAGAGAGTAGTGAGGTCTCCCCTGAGCCTCCTCCTCTTCTCCAGGATAAACAGTCGCAGTTCTCTCAGCTGTTCTTTATGAGACACATTTTCTAAACCCTTCACAAGCCTTATTACCCTTTGCTGGACACTCTCCAGGAACTCAATGAGTTTCCTGTCATGAGGGACCCAGAACAGGACACAGGAATTGAGGTGCAGCCTCACCACTGCCAAGATTATCACTTCCCTAGTCCTGCTGGCCGTACGACAGACCAAGATGCCGTTGGCTGGGCACACCCTGGCTCATGTTCAGCCACTGTGAACCAGCATCCCCAGGTCCCTTTGTGTCAAGCAGCTCTCAAACCACTCCTCCCAGAGCCTGTGGTGCTGCTTGCTGTGACTCAAGCGCAGGACCCTGCACTGGGCCTTGTTGAACCTCCTGCAGTTGCGACCTCAGCCTGATGGATTTTGTCCAGGTCCCACTGCAGAGCCTTCCTACCCTTGAGCTGATCAACACTCCCACCCAAATTGGTCTCATCTGCAAATTTACTGAGGGTGCACTCACTTCCCACATCTAAGTCATCAATAAAAATGTTAAACAGGACTGGCCTCAAAACTGGGCTTCCAGCTCCTCCTGTTTGATATCCTTACTGCATGCATGGATGTAGAAGCATTGCATTCTTTTTCTGAAGTTATATTTCTCTCTTCCTTCTGGAAATTCCTACCCAGATCTGAAATTGCTCATCCCACAAACCTCTGCTTGCTCTCTGACAGGTTTAGAAAAATTTAGCAAATGAGTGCCTTCCAACATGACACTGCCTGAAACTCTTGTAAACAAACATGATTAGTATTTATGGCATTATTTTTCCTCAGTAAATTAAAATATATTCCATATATATATATGATAGTTGAATCATAAACTAGCTTCTGATTTTCTCTATTTGCACATACTAAAGGAGAACATTAAGGACCACATCCACATAAATAGCAAATTATAGGGGAAAAAAACCCTTATGCCATTTCAAAGTAAATGAAATCAAGCACAATCTGTGTGCCAATTTCATAAAACCTTTTAACTGTTGCACAAATTGCAGGAGATGCAGTAAAACAGCAGATGCCAAACACATTCTCAGGTGATTTTCTAGATGCTGGAATGATGTGTTTGAAGGCCTTCCTTTGACAGGTGGGGAAGTACATAGCCATAACACAAAATATGTGTGTCCTCCTCATCAGGAGGATGGGGTGTCCATTGGGACATGCCAGTTCAGAACTCTAGCAGCTTGGGAAAACAGACAGGGCTCTCATCCTTGGTCACCAGTGAGTGCAATGCACACAGCAAAAGCCATCAGCCTTTTTTGATCATTCTTGCTACACTTGCACAGGATCCCTGCCAGAAAAATGACTCTGTCAAATAGTCTGGCAGTTTCCCCTGTACATCAACAGGGCAGACAGAAGTTCCCCTGGCTCTAGACAGTTTTCTCCTTGATATTATTCATGCTGGCACCTTCTCTCACCTTCATCCCTTGCTTCTCTGCAGTGATCTCTTTTTGGTTCTCTTGTTTAAGAGTTCCTGGGACCTTGTGTCTTTGGGCAGTACATGGCAGGACTGCCTCCTCTCTGGGACAGTACTGCCAGCCCCACAGGAGCTGTCTGTTCCCAGTGGGACAGGCCTGTGCCCACAAATTCTAAGGGTAGCTGTCATGGTCTGCATGCAGACAGCCCTTGATCCACACCACAGTCTGAGACCTGTCAGTGAACCTGCAGATAAATGACCAAAAATTCACCTGGGGGACAAGGAGACAGCAGCTCCCACAAAATGTTCTCTGAACTTTATTTAATAGCTCCTTGTCTATTGTTTTAATGCCATACTTGATATACATACGCTCATAATAACTTTGTCTCATCCATTAAAAAAGTTTCTTACAGCATAGCAACTTAATTTGGTCTTCTCAGTGCCTAAATATGATGGGAATTCAAATGTTACACAGGACCTTTTCTCATTTTATTAACCTGCTCATTCCTCAGACCCCCCCAAATAGAGTAGCAAGAGAAAAAGCCAAAACACGTATTTTGTAACACCTCATCCATTCAGCTAATCTTAAATCAGGAGAGCAGGAGAAATCCAAATGAAGTCTGGACTGCTGGATCCTCAAAGGATGGACAAAAGAGCTTCATGACAAAAAGGATTCTAGAAGAGCAGAAATTTTTGAGGCAGAGGAGGAAGAGGAACTGCAGTATTGGAGGATAGACCAAGTGCCAGGGATGTGACTTGAGCAGCAGTGCTTGTTTAAACTTCTCAATAACCTTTTTCAGGATCATAAAATCATAGAATACTTTGGGTTGGAAGGGATCTTAAGGATCATGTAGTTCCAATCCTCTCCTTGCCCTGGGCAGGATCATCTTCCACTAGATCAAGTGCTTTAGAAGAATAAATTATTCTATTGTCATTCTTGTTCATCTCTTCAAATACAGTTGAGGAGACTGTAAAATGTGAGCCTGTGTGAAGGTCAGAAAATTTAGCCCTGGCTTGGTATATCTTTGTTTGCAAGTCCCTTCTTAGTGTCTCTGCTGCTAATGATGTTATTATTGGAAGGAGATAGATCAACATGATGAAAATATAGCATCCATCTAGGAGTTCCTACAAGAATCTCACTAGGTCCTGCTGCAGAAACTGGAAATAAATATTTCAGGATTATATTTCTTTAGATATAGCTTGTGCAGCTTCTGATATAAGTCCCAAGCTCATGATGTTAATATAATTTCATCAACAATATTATAACTGTCAGTGTAAAATCTTAGAGTAAGACAAAAAGCCATATCCCCTATTCAACATACATTTTTGCTGAATTTCTGAATCAGGAAGTTGAGCTTCCTTTCAGTATTTTTTTTAATCCAAATATTTCTGCTTAAGAAAAGAGAAAGATGCTGAATTTGTTTCTACAACTGCGTTGCACTGTTTAAAAACCCCCAAAACTTATACAAACCCAATATGTTTTAAAGGTTGAAGAGTCTTTCATATTTATTAAGGAAACAAATATCAAACAGAAGGACATTTAATTTTTTCCCTGGAGTGGATTTTCTCTGGGACATTCACAGATTGTGACTTGAAATTTTACAGACCAGTGGTGAAAGTCAAAATTTCTAGAGTTAGCAGCAGGAGTCCATTTACCATCAATAAACATTAAAAGTCTCTTGTGCACCTTCACCAGACTCCACTGAAATAACACAGCTGGATAGCTTGGGAAAACAATGCTGCAGGTATTCATTGCTGTATGCGCTTCTACACAAGCAGGAAAAAATAAGAATAATATTTTCAGACACGCTGTTTAATTTTGACTAAATTATTGTGTGGTGGGGATTTTATTAAACTATGGTCATTTGTAAAATTAAATTGCTGTTCTCAATATAACATTATGTTTGCACCTGTGATTCACTTTTGAAATGTGTTGGACAAAAGCCCTCTTTTAATGATAATACATTTAATGGGAAAATTTATCTTTTTCTCCACAGACACACACACCAGACTAATTATTCCAAAACTTATAAAAGAATAAATACATTGCCAGAAAAATTGAAGAAACTGTGTTTTTGCTAAAGAGCATACTTAAAATATCTTAAAATTTATTCACAAACATACTTGTAAATATTGCTCTTTATATTTTTCCATTTCAGAATGTATTCTGGGATAAGTCAGTCACATTATTATAGATGTGAACTATTGTATTTTTGTGGTTTCTGAATTATGCAGGATGAACACCATGCACAAGTGTTTGAACTATTTGCTAAAAAGATGTATTTTTCTAGTCTGTATTTACTTTTTTTTAAACTTACTTCAGAAATTAAAGAACTAGAACAGAACTGACTGGAGCAAGCTGAGTTCAAAACTGTAAAGCCAACAAATGTGGTCCAGATCTCTACAGTTTGCAGCAGGATGTCTCTACATATTTGTGCCTGAATTTCCCTGATAAGGACACTGTGGGGAGAGACCTGAGTGGATTACTAAACCAGGCACATAGCCACTAAAGAGAACCTGAAAGACACTAAGTACAGAATTCAAGAGCAGTATTTCTCATAACATGAAGGGCTACTCACTCATCATATGTCTGAGCAAAACAAAGTTTAGAGCTTGGACTATCTACTGCTAAAATTTCTTGCCCCTTCTGAAGTCATCCAGTGAAGATTATTCTCAAACAGTAATTATGTTTGTGTCACAGGTGAAACTAGTAATTTAAAATAAGTATTCCAAAGAAGTATTCTAAGAAACAGGGGGCCAATTTCTATCAAATCTTCACCACATTATGAACCCATGATTCCATTTTGCAACTTTATAAGATCAACGCAATAATCCCCAGGCACATGCACAAATTCATTTACAGTGCATCTGCAGCAGTAGACAAAATAATATGAAATATTTCACTGATGTAATACTATGGAGTACTGAGCAACACCAGCTTATTCCATGTTATTCAACAAGCACGCTGCTGCCACATTAGGATATTTTATTTCAACCCACATGGGGGCACAACACATCAATCATGATGAATGCTAACTTTATCTCTCTGTATTGCTGATGACTGTTCATAAGGGTATTTTATCTCAAGCCATTTCTCTGAAATTCCCCAGAGCCTTACTAATTTTCTTAAGTGCATTAATGCCAGCTTCTTTTGATAGCAGAGCTACTTTTAGTGGTAGGATACCTTTCTGAAAAGTATTCCTCCAAACTCATTTCTCCTTCAAGATCAGATGAGATGGTGAAACAACAGATGAAATTGTTATGGTAATAAATTAAGTTTGTTTGCTTGTTTGTTGGCTTGTTTGTTTGTTTTTTTCAAATATTTCAGCAATGAAGAACTTAATGTGAAAAATAGTCTACCCTCATCCTCAATAACTGAAGAAAATGCACAGGATATTAGGTTGCAATGTACAGGATTCAGAGGTTTTCAGATAATCCCTATTATTAAAATTAAAGAAAAAGGTTCTGAGCTTACATCAACACAGACTTCACATTATATTGGTATATTTTGTGATAACATAGCACATGGTACTTTATTATTACCTAATAATGTGTTTTATTTTAGAATAACTATGTTTCAGGAAGAGCTGTTGAGATTAATGCAAAATTCCTGACAGCAGGAATTGTCTTATGTAATATAAAGCACAAAGCAATGACACTTCACTACAAAACAGGAGCCCACTCACACATGGAAGTTCTTAGGATTGGAAGTAAAAATATATAAATATAATCACAAAACAGAAAAGGTAGTAAAAACACCCAAAACATTGCCCATTTGCATTCTTGTTGAAAAGCAGACTTTCTGGGACTGAAATTTGTCTCCTGTTCCACTGACTACTCTCCAGTTGCTTTACAAACAAGCCAAAATGGAGACTAAATCAGGCAATCTCTTCTTCTTAAATGTGAAAGTTACATCTGTTTGTTGCGACTCTTTTTTTTTGTTAATGGCTTTACACTGAATCTGACTGAAAAGCACTCCTAAATATACCATTTTTTTTCAGTGTTCCCTCCTGATTTGTGTATGTGAGAAATAAACTATACTGATACACATGTGAGAAGTGATGGTGAATAGGAGGAGAGGCACCAGGCTTTAATGCCACTGTCCCTTAGAGGGCTGTCAGAAAACATGTGCAAGCAGATCACATTCTGCCATCATGATTATGCTATGAATATTTCAATTATAATTTAAATTTCATCTACAAATCAAAACATAATTTAAAGAGTAATTTCCAAGCCATTTAAAGTCTCTCATTATCTCTCTCCTTTGTTCATCTACAGCTCGATGCCTTCAGCTTCATTTCAACCAAAGCCCAAGTAGTATGTTTCACTCCTATGAAACCTTCTACTGAATTCAATGAATTAATCTCTAAATGCCATCCCTCTGCATCTCTGTACTTCATCTGAGTAATTCCTTGTTACCACTGCGCAGCTCAGCCTGAATACCAAGTTACAGGATACAGCTTCAGGCCTTCAGCATCAGATATTGCTGTGACTGTTTAAACAACAGTTTAAAAGAAAGCACCGCAGAAACACGAGATTTCTAGAGCACTACATTAGTTTAGTAAGTAAACATATTGTATTGGGATTGTGTGGCAAGGATCCCAAGCTGTATGGAGCAAGTTCTGACTGGCTCCTGCACCTGCCAAGCTGACCCCATCAGTGACAGCAACAGCCCCTCTAGAATAACGTATTTTAAAAAGAAAGGGGAAAAACTGTAACTGCAGTGGGAGAGATGAGTGAGAATATGTGAGCCACAAGTCTGCAGTCACCAAAGCCAGTGAAGAAGGAGGGGGAGGAGCTGGTGCAGGCACTGGAATGGAGCTTCTCCTGCAGCCCATGGTGAAGATCATGGCAAAGGTTGTCCTCACACAGCCAATAGAAAACCACAGGGGATAAGAGATTTACCTGCATCTTATAAAGGAACCCATCCTACAGCAGGTGGATGTCTGAAGGAGGTTGTCACCCTGTGGGAAGTTCATCATGGAGCAGGATCCTGGCAAAACCCATGGTCCTGTGGAGAGAGGAGCTCGTGCTGGAGCAGGTTTGCCGATGGGACTTGTTACCCCATGGGGAATCAGTGCTAGAGCAGTTCATGAAGAACAGAAGCCTATGAAAATTAGCCATATTGAGGAAGTTCATGGAGCAATGTCTCCCATGGGAGGGACTCCATATTGGAGCAGGGAAAGAGTGAGGAGGAAGGAAAAGCCAAGTAAACATGGGGTGAACTGACCACAGCCTCCATTGCCCATCTCCTTGTACCACTGTGAGGGAGGAGATAGACAAATTGGTAGTGAAGTTGTGCCCAGAAAGAAAGAAGGGCTAGAGGGGAGGTATGTTAAGATTTGGTTTGGGTTTTTTTCATTATCTTACTCAGGTTTGATTGGTAATAAATTAATTTACTGGTTCGAATATGTCTTGCCCGTGATAGCAGTTGCTGAATGATCTCTCTCTGTTCTTATCTTAACCCACAAGATTTTTGTTGCATTCTTGTCTCCCTTGTCCAGTTGAAGAGGGGAGTGATAGAGCAGCTTTGCTGGACCATGTCTTCTGATCAAGGTCAACTCACCCTGCATGTATATACTAAAGTATGGTTTGTATTTACTGGAAACACCTGAGTTGTCTCCTTTAAGTTACTTATTTAACCAAAACTGAGGACAATGGCCAGCTTTCTAATGCCACAGAATCAGACTCCAAGAACCTAAATTCTTTTCATTTTCTTCATACTCTTCTCTTTCAAACATACAAATAAACAATACTATGAGACTCAAGTTATTTTTCACCATCTACCCATTGAAACAGCATCTCTTTCCCAGCCTCCTAGATAAACTGAGGTCAAAGATGTGTTTATAAAGGCTCCAGTCCTACTGTAATTAAAATTCCATTTTCTCTTCTTACCCTTGTTTCTCAATATGCAATTATAGAGCTTTAGACAACACTTCTCTATATTCCACAAAAACATATATATTTCTAGTAAAGCTTTAAATGAAGGCCTTTTGACAGTCATATAAAAGCATGCATATAGGTTATTGGAAGCCTGCCTAATACTTCATCTCTGCCCTGAAGAAATGAAAAGCCTGTTTATTTTAGTATTTTTTTGGAGTGGAGCACTCTCATCATGATTTGTGATAGGATTGGCCAGGTGATCTAGCTCACTCTTCAGCATCACGTCTGTGGGGTCTGCAGCGAGGCTCAAACTCGTGCACTTCTGCCTCTGCAGCAGAGGAGCACAAGCAGTCCTTCACAGAGCTGTGGGTGGTCTCAGGTGAGTACTAAGGGCCAGACTGATCAATTAAATGACTGGTTGCATTTTCTCTTGGGTCAAGAAACAAATATTTCAGACCAGCTGCTGCCATACATGTGGGCAGCAGCAATGAATTACTCAAGGTGACAAGAAAGCAAAACCAATTTCTGTAAGTATTGCTAATGTGTTCAGCATGTTTTCACCTGGTATAAAGCACTGGGTAAGTTTAATCAGCTTTAAAATGCAGAGAAAAGAAAATGTGAAGCTCATGGGATTTCTGTCACCAGATTTTTCCAGTATGCGCAACTGATTTAATAATAGGTATTTAGTGTAGGCCAAATAAAAGAAAATCATAATGAATGCCCAGTCTTAATCTTCTCTGTCTTGACATGCATTAACTGCTTAATTAGGAGATTTGGAATAGTTTTGTTTGGAACTAAAATTAACTGAAACTGCAAGTCAACAATTACACTTCTATCTAAACCCAAACATTTTCCAAATGAACAACTTAGCAATTACTCTGCTACAAAACTTAAATTTGACTGTGATCCATTTTAACAGAAAAGCATTGGAAAATGTGTAATTTATGGACAATTTCAAGAGGTCTTTATTTTTCTCATTACATTTAAAGGCCTAAAAATCTCTAAAATCAGAAAGATGAAAATGGTAACCTGAAGAAACATGAAAGTAAAAAAAACAAGAAGCAATTAAAAATGAATTTTTTGAAGTCAACAAGGCATGCTAATTCCTGAAATAAATATTTCTCAAGGTCAGAAGCATGTCTAAAGAATTGCAATGCAAATGGATTTTGTTCCTCTTGTGCAGAGAAGGAACAAAATACTAAAAAATATTCTAACCAAATGAAAAATATTCAGAAGCACATACTGTCATGATCTGACTTGTAAACATGAGTAGTAACTGCACTCCAATATCTAACACACACTAGAAACTGAAAGAATAGATAAAGTAGCAATCAGGAAATTTTATGCAGTGGTTTTGTCTCCTCCTTTGAAAGGAAAGAACTGGCATTCTGAAAAATTGTTTCATATATTATGGATGCCAGAGAGAAATGAAAAACTGCAAAATAAAAATGACCATAAATACAAGTGAATAGGAGAAGTGGGGTTGTAGCCTTTTCTGAATTTTCAAAAATATAGTTTAGATAGAGAGTATGGAAGATGGCCTAATTTGGAGTCACATTTCTGGGTGGTTTATATCCAGTGTTTTACCAATCGTATTACAGATATGAGCCACTCCCTAAAATTTGCCTCTGCATAGACATGCTTCAGCAGGGTAAGAAGCAAGTTTTGTTTGCTCTGTTGCTGCTTCAAATTCACCACTTTTTCAGGCCAGGTTCTTCACATCTCTCTCTGTGCCAGTCACAGAAGAAATTCTGTTTCATTTCTATTTTCTTCACCTTTCTTTTCATACCCCTGCCTAATGCAGTTATGAGATCCCTAATGAGGTGGAAATGTTCATGCCAACTGAAGGAAGAAAGAAGACATTAGGCTATGTATGAATAATGTGTGAAGAATCAGGCACAAAAATATTACGCTGGAGCGGAAAAATAAAGATTCATTCTCAAATAATTTTCTATTCACTTTTCTGGCCAGCTGACAGCAAAACCAGAAAGGCTTCAGGGAAACATGATGGTCACCATTATCAAAAGGACCTAAGTGATACATGGGCTGAAATTCCATTTAGACATAAAAGGTACTTCAGTGTCCTTAGATGCGGGAGCTTAATTGCACCAACGTGCTGACATCTGCACCTGATTGATTTCAATCACTTTCAAGAACAGAGTCCTTAAAGTCTTTTGAAGCATGGCTTGGACTTCTAAATAGCTTCATTTAACAGTGCCATGTAAAAGCTACCGGTTTCAAGAGGATTTTGTGTAAGACATGAAATACATATAAGGCATTTAAGAGATAAGGGACAGGCTCTTGAGCACGCTTCAGAGAAAGGAAATGGAATGGAGGATACACGGCCAAGACAT
Source organism: Setophaga petechia (assembly GCA_024362935.1). Lineage (NCBI taxonomy): Eukaryota > Metazoa > Chordata > Aves > Passeriformes > Parulidae > Setophaga > Setophaga petechia. The sequence goes on along the minus strand of JANCRA010000004.1, from coordinate 7,414,884 downwards.
AACTTCTCAAGTATAAGGACACCAAGAATTGCTAATTTACCAGTGACTTAAAATGTAGAAATGGATAGAAATACAGCAAAATACACTCAAAAAGTTTTAGAAGCTCTTCCAAAAGGTTCCATCCTCACTAATGGTACTTGGTATTCCAAGTGGTAAGACAAGTTTTGCTCATGAACAGAGGCAGTTAATGAATTACCACACTAATTAGCACAGAAATGTGGGGCAGGCTTTCCCTAGGACATAGGAAATCACTCTCTAGTTATTAAGAAAACTGAAATAAGAAGAATCACAGATTTCCAGAGATTACAACAATGGCATAAGATGAATTAAAGCCCCAACCCAAGACAGTTAAATTCTAGATGCCTGGCCAAGTAGACTTTGATTAGAACAAAAATTATTGACTGCCATTACCTTACTAAATGATAGGTCCAAAATTTCGTTAAGAATGAAAGGAAAGCTGTGCCATGGTCACAGATATTTAAACAAAGGTAGTACACCAAGTGCAAATTAAAAGACCAGTTCCTCAGATGCCGTAGTTCTGTCCACGTATATAAAATAAACATCAAGATAATGTAACAAAAATCTTTTCCTACCACAAGTCTTGACTTTGGGTTTTTTTCTCAATAGTTCTTTAGTGGCAACCAGCCCCTTGTCAGTAAGTTGCTGCGTTGGAGAGAGATATTGACTTCATGAATAATTTAGTTGAAACACATTACTTTTTATCACTCCCCAGCTTTGCAAGGAAGCAAAGAAATCACACCAATATTCTTGATAATTCTTATCCTTTTAACAAAAATCAGAACTCAAACTGAGTTTGTAAAAATCAATGTGCCTTTTTACATATGAAATTATAGAGCTAATATTCAATTCCTGAAAATCTAGTTTACCTAATTCAAAAATTGGAATTGGAAGGGATAAGGTGTACCTAAAGATTTAAAGGTAAATATCCCTGGGTAATGCTGGTATCTACCAAACCCTTTCACAGTTTTTTTGCTCTCTTATTTCTACTGCAAAACTATATCACTCTGTAAAACTGTGAGGTATTCTCTCTCTCTCTTTTTTTTTTAATTGTAATACACAAGAACAACTATACCCTGCAGTTCTGAATTCTCAGATCATCACCAAGTTGAAGTAAAATGAGCTGGACCTACCAGCTTTCACTGGAGGTATTCAATAATTCTAAAAATCAGACCCAAGAGGACAACATAAACAATAGATGCTTTTAACATGCAGCTGTTTCTTTCGACAATTTCTTCACTGTCCCTATATTTTGAGACATTTGTGGAATCAGTTCTTCATTTCCAAGAAAGTCAAGTTGTCAGGAACCTGTAATTCTATGCTGTGTAGTATTTTTTTTCCTTCTTACTCTTTTTAATTTTTTTTTAATAGATAGGCCCATTTCACAGTATTTAAAACACTTGCTCAATGCTATCAAGATTACTTAATCTAGAAATGCATGAAAACGCATCTTAGAATAGAACACAAAATAAAATAATATAAGTTTATATGCATGAATGTTTTTATTATAATGTTTAAATAGGACATATTTCTGAGTTTTTCAAAAGAACATTTTTCTATAAAGATGTGATGCACTTTTCTTGCAGAAATAATGACATCTGGGTCATTGAAGAACTGGGAGGATTTTTCCTCAATTTTTCTTTTTTTCACGTGTCATAAAAAAGTTCAGGTTTTTTTAGAATTCTTGTTAATTTAATGATTTTTCTGCTCCTTAGTGCTTCAATTCCATTAGCTCTAAATTTGCTTTGTGACAACACTTCCATTAAGGTCTAAATCAGTTAGTTGTGTAGGTGTTTGCAGTTTTAGTTTTGATGACATGAAACCAGAGGCTCTGGCTTATCTGGCTGAACTGATTTTTCCTGGGATAGAGTTACTTTTCTTCATAGTTGTTTTTGTGGTGTTCTATTTTGGATTTACACAGGAAACAGTGTTGATAACACAGGGATGTTTTAGCTGTTGCTGAGCAGAGCTCACACAAGGTCAAGGCCTTTTCTGCTCCTCAGCCCACCCCAAGAGTGAGGAGCTGGGAGGGCACAAGGAGCTGGGAGTTGAACCCAGCTGAGCACAGGGATATCCGATCCCATGTGACATCATGCTCAGCATAAATATCGGGGGAAGAGGAAGAAAAGTTTGCTTTCCCAAGTAACCATTATGTATGGTTGAATGAAATGCACAGATTGTTTATTGCTATATGGTGCTGTCCAGCACAGCAAAACAATTTTATTCAGAACTTTGTACAATTTGTTTGACTTTAGTTTGGGATTTGGGTATTTTAGATTGTGTTCCTGCATTGCAGACCTGTGATTTTGACTACAAAAGCAAGTTGTGATCAAAGGTTCAACTGAATTATAGTAATAATAGCTCTGGGATTTTTAATCTACAGAAAACTGCAGCTCCTGGTCCCATTTGCCTTACATAATCTCAGAAAGCATCATTGTCATGGTCAATTGTATTTCCAAGCATTCCAGAGAGTGGCATAGTTCAAATCAATGAAAAAAATATCCTTCAAACTAGCATAGCCAAAGCACTGAAAACCACCCACTGGGTTTTCCCTCTCCATTCCTACTTACCTCAATTTAACAGACATAGGCGGTTCAATCTTACCTGGCAGAGCATTGTCTTCCTTCATTCTCAAGTATCTTTTTTCTCCAGAATAATGAAAATGTATACTTAATTAGAAGATTATTTCCCTCAGCTACAGAGTCTTCAGACTCCAGTGCCTTGTCATCTGGCATGTCTCAAAGCAGCTGAGAAAGAAAATTAGACAGTCCAAACCACACCACTACAATTCAGCCAACGACTTAGCTGGTGTCAGGAGCTGGCTGATTCTGGACACAGGCAAAAGAGATCTGCTGCTGTCAGAAAGAGGGAGAAAAGGACAAACCCATGCAATTTCCTCTCCCTCATCAGTCAGGTTCAATGGAAAATCAGTAGCACAGACTGAAGGGAGAATTAATATAAAAACAAGTAAATAAACACTGTAAGACAGAGGCAGGGAAAGAAAGAGAGAGAGACTGAAGGAAAAACTTTATTTTGACACTGAAGAAATTAATCCAGGCAGATTTTTCTAGAGGTATCATGTGTCTGTCCAAACTTTAAATGACCAAATATCCTTACAGGTTCCACTATGAATAGCATGTGCTGTCACATTAAGTCAGTCTATTCAACTGTGAAATACAAATGTATATGTTGGAGAAAAAAGGATACAAATTTATATAATGCAGTGTATACTGGGCTGCATGTACAACGAAGCATTGTTCTACCTAACCTCTGAGCAGAATGATGGATGAGTTCCTGAAAACTAGTCTTGCTACAGCATGGTACCCTCCACAACCTCACAACACCTCCAGCAACTAGATAAGGCTTAAGACTGTTCAGTGATCCAGACAGACTACTGTGATACTACCCACTGACTTCCCTGAACATATCATTTCTTACTGCTGTAAGACAACAGGTCATATGGTACAGACCACAGTTGTGATTTTCAAGCTGAAAACTCTTAACTCCCAGAGAAATTAGTTGCTTCTCTTGAAAAAAAAATCTGGCAGGATAAACCTCCTGCTATTTAACACAGTTAACCACTAATATCCAATTATTCAATGTTATTTTTGTTCTCCCTCTGAACTCTCACTCCAGAAACCTGCCACAAAAAGGAAAGGAGATGTTGCATCACAATATTTCCATGGTAACCACCACAGTCAAGCAGGATGAGGTTTGCACTTGGAAGCAAAGGCACAGGCTTTGGTTTGGTTTGCCATCAGTGAAGCTCCTCAGACTAAGCAAAGTGATTGATTTCACAAGCTGCTCAAAAAATAAAAACAACCAACTGAAAAACAGCAACAACAAAAGGCTAGAAAGAAGTAATTTATTTTTCTAATGTTAAATGTTTGGGAGAGAGACACCAAGATTTGATGGCAGCTTGGAAGACAACATGCCCTTCGGATCCTTATGAGAAGTGGCTTCAGTCCTGGTGGCATTGAAGGAGAGGATTAAAAATCATCATTTAGGCAATAGGTTATGGTAATATTTCTCTTTCATCTTCTCTCTCTCTCTGTTATTATTTTAGTCCTCCATGCTACAATGATGTTTTGGCAAAGTTCACATTCATTTATGAAATCCTCTATTTCTTTACTTTATTAAAAATGATTTGCAATGTAAAGTAGAAATTTGTTCATCTGCCTTCTCAAATAGAGTTCATATGCAAATTTCCTATTCATCTCTTCTTTATTCTGTATTGAATCAGCAGTGTTTTTTCAGCATTAGAGGATTTTCTTTCTCTCTTGTTAAGGCAACTGGCTGTAATCCTTACTTCCTTTGAAATGTATATTATTTTTATAATTCATTCTTTCCTGCTGTGGGAAAGAAAAACACTGCATAATACTTTATAGACAAAAGACAAATGGCTAACTTCATCCACAGAAATATTAGGAAGAGCAGAACCATTCTGTCCTATCTTGCTAAAGACTTATATCCAAAGAAGACAGAGAAAGTGGATCTTGTTTTATCTCTATTTGCCCTCAAAAGTCCAATAAAAACAGCTTCTTTTTCCCAGAGAGTTATAGGAATTTATTTAGTTGATACTAGATATACAGAGACAAACATGCGCCTGTATATCCAGAGCACTTAAAAGGTTCTTACAAAGCTTTTTCTACATTCTGTTAGAGTTAACAATTTTAAGTACAGGGAATTATCTCAAATCCCACAGAATGTATGTTAAGTGTTGGAACTGCAGTCTGGACTTGGAGTCGTTTAGTTTACATGGTCAAAAACAGGCAGAATACAAGGTGAAATGAAAATACACAAAAAACTGCTTGACTGATTATGAGGGCAATAGGAGAGGGCAGCGATAGATCATCTTAAGGGTTAAAATGAGACCTTGGCCTCTCCCATTCTGGTTCCTCCAGGTACCTTCCCCTGCTCTGAGCTGCACAAGGCCTGTCAGCAGAGGCTACTGCAGCAGGGGAAAAGCATGACCTTCCTCTGGTGCCTCCTGGAGGAAATCTGGACATAAGAACCTTCCTAGCAGAAAGTTTGTGGGGCAGCAAGGAGGGACATAGGGCAGAGGAACTGCTCATTTCTAGAAAGGTTCTGGATGCATTTGACCTAGGTTCTTGAACATACTTTGTGATTTACACTTACCTTTCTTCCCAGAATTTCTTGGTTGTAGAGTCACTGGAAACATGACAGTCCTAACCCTTTTTTACAAGTTTTTGAAACAACAATGAGTGACTCACAAATAAAAGATAATCTACCTTTTATTTCTCTATAAAAACCACGTAGTATGTGGCTTCAGGAACCTAGCCATCTTAATAAAACACTGGTGTATTTACAATCTGTGGGTTTTTATGGTTCGGTTTTGATGGGTTTTTTAAGTTTGGTTAGGTTTTTAAAGTCATTATTATTCATAGACAAGCACCCAGCCTGTACAGAGACATTTTTATGATCAGAAGTTCAGGAATTTCAGAAGAACTTACAGCTCTTTCTATGGGTTAAACAAAGCCACGGCCTAAACAAATTTTGTCCTTTGGGGTTGGCATGGTCAGCAGTTACCCCAACAGTATAGAGCAAACATGCTGAACATTGTTATAAATCCTCTTCATATCTTTTCGCTATCATTTACTGAGAAAGTACCCACTTAGTAGACAAAGTTGACATTTCCTATGGAAGAAACTGCAGGCAAGTAGGAGAGACATATTAATTATTTAGAGCAATGGCTCCTACAAGTGCTCTTCTTTCTCAAAAAAAAAGCCTTTTCCCACTAACAATTTCCTTCTGGATTGTGGTATCCATTGAAGAGTGTAGAGATTTCTAATTAGACTCTTATCTGACAATTTCTTTTTCGTGTCACTAGGATTTGAATATTTAAATCCCCTAACTCTCTTTAAACAGACTGTCATGGATGTCAGAATAATAGAAGTTCTCCAAAAAATATTCCGGTTTTTTTTTTCTGCTACAGAAATTACAGTAGCAGTTGTTTTAAATAAATTACCACCCACAAGCTTTTAATTATTTTGTTGTTGATATTTCTGTAATTCAGTGTTGTTCAAATATATCTGCCTACTATAGTGTTGCTTATCCAGGCCAGGCTAATGATTTCAGGCTCCAAGCACATCATTTGCATCAATTGTAGCACTCCTGTGTACCTTTTAGAAGATACAAACCCAGCTTCCTCACTATAATGAGAATAAATGGACAACTCAAGTTCAGAATTGCTTTGTTCTCCCTTTAACTTTTGAATCCCCCCAAAATAGAAAAAAGTCTTTTGTTTAAAAAACCCCAAAGTGGTTTGTCTTAAACAAACAGGAAAAAGCAAGGAAAGGAAGAGCTACAGATGAAGAAAATTGCAATTTACATGCAGGTCTTCCAAAACAATTACTGATTTTTCACTGTAATAGATCAGACACCTATTTTAAGATCTAGGTCATTTAAACTTCATTAAAAATACAATGGTCATCCATAATATAAACTGCAACCCCACCTATGCCTGCCTCACACACAAGTTATGAAAACTTTTCTCTTTCTCTCATCTTTTCTGATTCTCAAATGCTTGTTAGTGCCGGTAACATTTCAATGTGTCTTGAGGATCAAAAATAAATCTAGGAGGAGGATAAATAAAAGCAAGGGCTAGAGCACATCCCAAAGGCACAGCTGCACTTCTAGATGAGTGACATCCAACTTCTGACTGTTTCCACCTTTACACAGAAGAGCCTTTATGAAACAATTCCTGACTAATTAATACAAGTTCATATTTGAAACAGTTCTGATGCTTCCTTCTAAAACATACAGAAACAGAGACTACCACACACAGCACTTCTGATAGAAAAAAAAAATATGTGAAATTATGATTCTAAGCACTGACATAGAATTACAATCTGAAGATTGAAATTCTAACCTAAATAATTTGGAGATAAACAAAAATTAATCTCTACTCCCTTTTCCTCTTTCCTTTTTTGCAGCTAACATGCAGATAACTATGTCTGCTCTTTCCTCAGCTGGAGCAGTTCACATCACTACTACGTTATCAAAGGCTTTTTTCTATTCATAACACTAAGATAAAAGAAATAATTATACTATGGTACTTCTGGCAGAAAGAGTAGCTAAATCCTATGCTGCTGAATTTGTGATTCTGTCTACAATGCTTGCCTAAGCAGTTATAGAAACTGAAGTGCACTATAAGATCTCCATGGATTTCTCTATTTGTGGAATTGCCCAAACATTTTGATTTTCTTCCATTAACAACTTATTCACTGAAATCCAGACTTCTGAGAACCACAAACATTTCAAACTGTTAAACAGCTGAGACCTTTCTTTATTGAATATTTTTTTATCATAAAATGGCATTTGTTCAGAAAATTGCCAACCTTTAGTTTTAATTAAATTCCAACTTTATTATTATACTTATTATCACAGAATCATTGAGGTCTGATAGGAACCCAGAATCTTAACACCTGACTGACCAAAATGGGAAATTCTATAGCAGCCATTTGGGCAATTTTCAGTATAGTGTTCATTGCTATTGTCCCATAAAATGAGTTATTTTCTGCAGAACTCTGAAAAGCCTAAAACCAAATCCCAGAGTTACTGTGCTGAATCTGCAAGGCAGAGAATCTGTTTCGTTGAAACAGAACAATGGAGACATCCAATGGACCCTCATGTTTATTACAGCTGATTATTTCTTCGTCTTACCATTGCATATGCCAATTCCACATCATATATCACTGCATCTCCTGCTCACAACCACGTGCTATGTCTTCAGCCCCCATGCACCCTACCTGAGCTACTCTGCTCAAAAGAAAGGATTGGAGTTCCTGACATGCTGCTCTCACATTTTCTCTTAGTGCACTTTGGAGTTGTCACAGTTCATTGAATACTGAAAGGTCCATCCATACAAGGAAAAAAAATTAAAAAGTCTTTTTCCAATTTACAATCTAGTATTCCTTTGAATATTATTCAACATTAGGATTTGGTTACATCCTGGCTTGTTAATTTCTTTCCTTTCTAAGTGCTATTCACTACTGTCTCTTTCCAAACTGCTACAATTTTGTTATAGACCAATCTTTTTCTTCTATTAATATGCTTTCTGCATAAATATACAGGTCAAAGGTTTTCCCTTGTATACTGTAAGCTCACTTTTGATTGTGATTAGGGATTCTCTATGTGAATCCCTAATCACAATCAAAACTGAAGGTGAAAGCACAGGGTTGGCATGGCTGCAACCTCACCCTGCAAAAGAGGGCTCTCTGTGCCTTTTCCCATGCCAAGCTGTTGTTAGCATCTGCTCCAATTCCAGAAAGGGTTGTGGACACAGTGGAGACATAAGATCAGCAATCTGATTATGTTAGGATTTTCTTTCCACCTTATAATTAGAGTTATTTCAGCAAATATTTCCCAGGAAAATAATGGTATGGACTGTAAGTATTGCATAAATGCAGACCAATAGAGGTAAGGAGTATTGCTTTTCCATTTGTGTATTCCTTAAGAGAAGCACAAAAGAAGAGCAAAAGAAGCATCTTTATATCCCTTCTCAAGTAATAATCTCAATAATTTCATTCAATATAAAAACAGAAGAAAATTTGGATTTGAGATTGTGGTATATAACTGTAACTAGATCATTTATCTGAAGGGCTTCTCTAGCTGGTATGGGAACCTCTTTTGATGAAGCACAGATAATGATTGCAGACCCTGATCTCTTGTAAAATCTTTGCTTTGTATTGGGTTTTTTTTAAATAATTACCTTTGGATTAATGTACTGATGACTGGAAGTTGTGCAGATGCACTTTAGAGACTCAACCACAGTGGAAGGAAAACAGCTGCTATGCAGAGCAGAGGCAGAGCTACAGCATTAGTGCTCAAGGTACTCGTACATTTCAACACACAGGTGATCTCTGCTCTTGTCATGCTGCATTTGGACTTGTTAGGCTGTCCTAATGCTAACCTCAGAGAAAATCTACATTGATTGCAATAAATAAAGACTTTTTTTGTGTTTTTTATGACCCCAAATATTTTTTTCCATATTTTGTTAATGCAATCACTTGCTTTCTGTTCAATGTAAACTCGAGCAAAATTTCATAGCAACTAAAGGGAAAACATTCACCTTTGTGGACCTGAGTGGAGAACTGATGTCCAGAAGTGGCTTTTAAATCTTGTTTCTTCATCACTCTTTTACATTGAGTAGGTGTCAGAAGACAAATTTTTCTCATAATTTTTTAAAGATACATACACTCATTCAAAAAACTTCTAAAAATATACATGCAGAGCATGAAAAAATCACAAGGGCATAAATATATAAAAAATAGTATCCTACTCCTGATCAATGGTTCTGTCAAAGATTGCACAGGCTGCTTCACTGGACTCACAACTAGAATTTAAAAAAAGAAAAAAAAAAAAAAAAAGAGGAGCAGCTGAGCCAATCTCAGTGACATCACCTCTGTATCATCACATATATGCAATATGCTTCCCCCATTCTAGTAGCAGAGGGTTTGATATGGCAGTATGGACCTCCTTTTTCACAGTCATTATGTCAACACTGTAAAAAGGTCTAATAATGCTTAACAATCCCACTGACCCTATTGTCATTCTTCTACAATAGGGTCAGTGGGATTGTTAGGCATTATTTTTACAGTGTTGACATAATGACTGTGAAAAAGGAGGTCCATACTCCATATGGACCATATAAAACCCTCTGCCACTAGAATGGGGGAAGCATATTGCATATGTGTGATGATACAGAGGTGATGCCACTGAGATTGGCTCAGCTGATTAGAGGTGGTGCTAATAACTCCAAGGCTGTGCCTTTGATCCCTGTATGGGTCACTCACTGAAGAGATGGATCCAGTGACCCTTATTGGTCCCTTCCAGCTCAGCAAATTCTGTGATTTCACCTAAGTGGTATGCTCAACTTGGAGTGAGAGGACAGCTATTTTCTCTGTTTCCCTGCTGAAAAGAGAAGACCATCCTCTCACCACACACTCAGGAAGCTCTGCACAGCCAACAGCTTTCCAGTTCAGGAATTCTTCTATCTGGCCCAAAAAAATCTTTCTGAATCTTTCTCCTCTTGTGATACATGGTATGAAGTTGACAAAGAAAATATTATAGTAACTATTATAGTAACTATATCACATGTCCAGTTGAGTACATTCAGGAAATTGACACGCATCAACAGATACCTGCATTTTTCCTAGAATTCTATAAGCATTTTTATCATAAATTTTTTGAAATGGGAGCATAATTTCAACATTCCATACACTAAAATCTTCCTAAAAGACAAACAGCTTCCTCAAGCCAACACATCGCTGCTGCACACTGCAGTTCTCCAGAAGTCTCTGCTCTTTTAGTGGCACTAACAGGCAAAAATAATGACAAGGGAAGGTTCTCAATCATGAGCAGCAAAGCAGCTTTGTGGCAATGTACTCACATTTAGTCATAACAGAACTTATTAAAAAACAAAAATAAGCAGTTACAGAGCTAGAGTAAGTAGCATATATTGTAGTACTAAGTGAACTAAAACTAACTTGTGTTTCTCCTTTACAAAAATAGATGTAATGGAAAAGTTTCATCATTCTGGAGGCGGTATTTCCACAACACAAGTATATATTACTTTAATCATAGTAAAATCACATAATAGCAAAACATAACAGTTGACTGGGCTTCATCAACATCTCTCAAAAGAAGGAGCTCACAAAAATGCAGTCTTAGCCAAATATTAATTTTAGCCCCATCATAAGTATGTGTATGAAAAGCAAAGATCACATAGGTAGCATGTGTCACATGCTTATTCACACCAGTGTGCAAGTACCTGGATCTCAAGAACACTTTTTCTCCCTTATTTCCACTCCCATTATCTTCTCTTCTTCCCCTTTCCTTGCAGACTTTGTCATTACCTCATCTATATGGTCACAAGATACTATGTAATTTTCACTGCTGCTGATCTTATTTGCATCTTAAGTTTATCTTGAGTTTAAAAGGAGGAACAGAGAAATAGCACCTAGAAAGGCAGTCATCTATTTTATTTTTCTGAGTGTTTACAACAGAGAATTCCCTTTCAGGACCCATCCCCTCATTCAGAGTAGCACTCACTGGTGTGACATATCTAGAATTAACATAAGGAACAGTAATCTCCTCCCTCCAGATTGGTGAGGTGGGAGCAGTCTGAAAATCCTTCTCTTGGTTACACCCCCACTCAATACACACTCAACGTGTTTATCCTTGCTCTTTGCCCTCTGCCTTCTTCTTTTACAGATATTTCATATTTTTAGCTCTGGCCAACTATTCTAGCTTGAATTTCTCCCTTTTTCATTAACTCACAAGTGAGTTTTAAGTCAGCTTTATTCTTTATTCTTGTGCCTTCCTCCTGACCTCTGGAAATTATGGGAAGGCAAGGCAAGGCAAGGCAAGAAGAAAGAAGGGAGGAAAAAGAAAAAGAAAGAAAAAAAATAGAAAAAGGAAAAAAGAAAAAGAAACCCAAAACCTGACCACCCAGCAGAAATAAATACAGGTTTCTTTAGAAGCCACAGGCACACACTCAGGTTAGTCTAGAAATCACAGGTGTGAACTGAGGTAAAAATGAAGATCAACAGTAAAGGTGAAGGGAATTTGTCTGCACCACACAATACTCCCCAAAATATGTTTTTTGGCAAACATTTAATTTTGTTTGCTCTTTGCTTATTGCTGTTTAACATAGTCATCCTTCTATAATCCTAGAACAAACATAAAATATTGTGAAAGGCTTTTTTTTTTTGCCTTAGAGTGGTTACAAAACAAAAAAGTCTTTTTGTATTAAAGATATTTATCACATATCACCAACAGTATTTGAAGTGCATTTGCATAAATATTAAGTCTATTTATCTTAAATTATCCTCTCTGTATGCAAATATTTTTAATTTTGAATAAGAATTGATTTTTTTCCTGTATCATAAACATATCCAGTGTGAAACTTCTGCATTTATTTATTCTAATAATAGGTGACCATTTACCATGCTCACCCTTGCAGCATGAATGCTGATAAGAAAAAGTTACACTATTTCTGCCACTTGCTTCATCCCAGGAAATCAGCCTGAACTCTGACTTCTCTTAGATTTCTATTGTGTGTTGTTTTAAATAAGCATGAATGACATGGCAGACAGATAAACTAGTTCTTCACTTCCTAGACTGTGTGCAAGCAGGTCTTGGAAAATGTGGGTTTTTTCTATTGAAAAAGAACAGAGAGAATGAACCAGGCTTAAAAAAGGTTATTTTTTCCCCTTATTTTAAATTATCTGCTTTTGCAAAATGGGGCTTTATAGAATATATGAACCCGATGTCTCCGGTGCAACAGGGCTTAAGAGGGAAAAGGTTTTTTTCCCCCACTGAAAGCTTGTGGTTGTCCAACAGTGGCACAAACACCACCACCCTGAAGAGCTGAAGGAGAGACGGACAGGATGGGGTTCCAGGTACTAAAACTTATCCTATCTCCACTGGACTCAGAGGTCTGAACATCTAATTGTCAGTGTTAAACCCTCAAGAGCCTCCGCAATGACCTCTCTGTTTGGATAAGCAAACCCTGGAATTACAATGAATGATATTTAAGACAATGGGTGAACGACTTCATGAACAACAGCATCCATAAATTTATGTTTACATGGGAAGCAGATCTAGAAAACATGGAACAATTTTAAAGACTATTCCTACCCAGGGAAATATCTTATTATGCAACAATATCATCAGAAGAGTCCTTTCAGTTCTGCTTTTGCAAAGATACACAGGGATGATGTTTCACATGGAAACACAAAACTAGAATTCCTCACTTGCACTAGTGTGTTAGGTGTTCCACGGGCTTTTTGTAATCCTTATTAAAGAATTATTGCTAGGATGCAATCTTCCAGATGAAAGTCACAACTGAGAAAGAAATGAGAGAGAAGAAAGAAAAATTATGTCTGCTGAACCATTGTCATCCAAAGGGAAAATCAACATTAAATTAGCACCCTTTCAGAATGGTTAGACTACTTTCCTGTCTAGTTTATCATACCAAGATAAACTTTCATCAACTTGAACAGGGTCTTGATCATCCCATGGACTAGTTAGTTGGTATACTGCTCCAGGAAAGGTTTAGGCAACAGATAGAAAATAAATACAATTGTGAACCTTGATTAATGTGGAATAATTTACAGTAGATTCAATAATTCTAATTCTTTACTTGTTAGAGAGCCAGTGTTGCTAGTAGAGAGAAAGCTGAAGAGAAAAACCCTGTCACAAAGCAAGTGTGCTGCAAACTCTACTTTCTCTCAAAATACTTACACTTCAGTATCTTTTACATAAACTCAAATACAAACATATGATTTTAAAAATATAAACAAAACAATTTAAAGGAAATTATTTACTGTTTGAAATAAAAGCACTAATCTATAATTTTGTAAAGGTGTTACTCTCATGCTGCTCTCACTGAAGAAAAGGTGGTGTTTAGAATACAAGCTTCATAAAAGCCAACATGACCTCTCCACTGGAGCTCCCTTTTCTGCTGCCTGAAGTGGTATCCTTTTGTTGGACCATTTAGCTATATGTGCAAGTCAAAAGCCATACTTAAACCAAACCATCTTTGCAGCTTCAGCTCACTACAGGAAACTAGAACTGAGCATCATCATGAGCCAGAAGCAAGCTTTGTGACTTTATTCAGAATCTAAACAAATACTGACAAACAAACTGCTCCATAAACTATCCAGACAACTTTAATCCCAAAAATTTAGAGTTCCCACAGCCTTGGAGTAGGAGAGGAACAATTTCAGGAAGACCCACAGTAACAGACTGTTCCTCTGTTCCATCTCATCACTGCAATCAAACCCCATGAAAATTTTCATGTGAGAACAGAACTGGAATTATTGTCAAACACATTAACTGCCATGACCATTGAGTGCTCATAAAAATTCCTTCTCTGTAATGAAATTGGATACTATTTTTGTTCAAGAAGCTAGGAATACCTTGCACAGTTGGATTTTACTATCACAAGGTTGTATCAAGGGGACATTTGTTTATTAGAAATGCATTTTATTTGCAGTGTATAATACTCTGCATTCACAAATAAAGATTGCTCTCTGACAGTGAAGCCTTGGAGCTTTCCATATAAAGCTTCCCCTTTCAATATAAAAGATTATAGATACATTATAACTGGAAAATTAAAGCTGTTTCACTAAATTACTTATTTACGTTAAAAAAAAAATTCACCTGGGCTTACCATTTGACCTAGAAGGACCTGTTCAGGTATTAAAAAATGCAAAATAGGTTATTTGTGGTCGCTTTGCACGGGAAAATAAAAATTCAGAGTGAGAGTGTGATAATTCTGCATAATATCTGCATGCCTATATGATTCACTGAAGAATCCTTCTCAATTCTATTAGCAATAGAACAGGTTTGCATTACCATAATTTTCTATTTATGTATCCAAGGACTCAACTATGGCAGTTTGCACAATGCAATAAAGAGAATTAATTCAACTGAGGGAAATTAGAAGTTTCAACAACTGGAATGTAGGAACTGTATAAATGTGAATGACTCTTACAGAAAAAGGAGCCTTGCCCTTGAAATGTCTCCTCTGGATTTCTTCAAAGGCCATCCCTGGGTGAGATGCTCCTCCACAGGAATGTGCAAATGGTGTTCACTGAAAATGCACAACTGGAACTTGTTGAACTTGGTATGCAATGACATTTCACAGCATAAACTGCAAATGAAAGTCTCTCTAGCAGAGAGATTGTGAAAGTTTCAGGGCAATAGTTAGTACCCAAGTGGGAGTTTAACATCCAGTATGCTGTCCTGACACCTCCACACAGGCACACACAGAATTTTCTAACAAGAGGTAACAAGAGGTATTTCTCCTGCAGAGCACAGCAGGCTCTAGTGTGACGTCTTGGATGCTATATAGAGGAACACACACAGCAGCAGTGCCTCAGCAGAGAGATGGAGGCCTGCTTGGAGAACTTGGTCACTCACCAGCACTGCATACCAGAGGAACACAGCTATCAGATCAAGGAAATTTGAGAGTAGCTCCTACACAATTTTTTTCATTTGTATTTCTATTTCCACTGGGCTCTCCTGCATGCAAAGAGTTGCATGGCAGGGTCTCACCTAGAGAGAGGACACCTCTCAGGGTTACTCCTTGAGGTCTAGTGATTCTTTGCAGCAGCACATTGTCAGTAAGTGATTATCTGCATGATAAACTTTGAAGTGTCAGGTAAGCAGTGGCAAGGATTGATTGTGCACATACAATCCTCTAGAAGTGAACTGTTGACCAAGTCTAAGAGTAAGTCTGGAGCCAGCCTCACCTAAACTCCTGTCTGAGAAGACATTTAAGACACAAGAGGGTGTTGTCTTGTGTCTTGACCCTATGGAAGAATCTTCCTGACAGCTTTGTCAGACCCTGTCCCCTGTGCAGTAAATAGACAAGCATACCTAGCCACCAAATCTTGTTAATCCACTGTCACATTTGCCTTTGAACTTTGTAAATTCACTGTTTTATATCAATAAAGTATATTGTTGCTCCTCTGTTGTGAGAAAACTCCATCCATGACACATAGAGAATAACAGCTCAGTATGAGGCACCATCATTTCACACAGGTGGATAAAAGGTGTAAATCATATAGGCACCTCTAGTAATTTTTTGCATGGTTGAATCCTGAATACAGGAAAAAAGCACTTTTTAAGGAAAAAGGATCTTATTCAGAGGTACTTATGCTTCCTCAGCAGGAAGGTGGCACAAGTGGATATACAATAGATGCACAACATATTTATATTATTTGTAATACTAGTAATCATTATATTCTGAAAACCAGAAAGCAACAAACAGTTCAGGATTACAAACTGAGAAAGCAATGCAGACCCATTCAGCAGCATTTCTAAGACATCTTTAGCCTCTCTGTTATCTGGCATATGGTCAGGTTTGCCCATCTCCTGAAACCTATACCGAAAATTGTTCCTGCTCCTACTTGTTAGGAAGAGTCCATGCTGGGGTTCTTTGTGCCAGATTATTTAGTCTGGTGCTTCCTCTGCAGGACACAGGGCAGACTATACAAAATACACAGGCAGTATTATGTTGCACATTCTGTGCTCAGCACAGCCAGAGGCAGTAGAAGCAGTGGATGGAGAATCTAACCCACTGTGTCCTCTCTTTCACCTTATCTTTGTGATGGAGTCTCGAACTCATTCCCCATGAATTATCTTGGGATTGCAACTGCTGTGCAAAATGGGTCACAGCTGTAGGGGCACTTTAACAGGATACTGCTTCTTATGCGCTGCATTGAATTTCTTGTTCTTCAGATAAATGTACACTTTTAACAGTAAGTCTAAAGCAGTGATGAAGACCATGAGCAGAAATGAACCTTACTGAGTATTAAAAGGGATTATTAGGGAGAGAATGGGATGCAGTCATGCATGGCAATCTAAAGTCTTTCAAAATAAAGATCTTTAATTAGGCATAAAAGCCAGAGACTAAAGCCTACTTGATTTGCTCAAATCTCAGTAAAATAAAATACTAATCTTCAATTTAATAAAAGAACAATCATTACAAAACAAAATAATCACCAATAGGGAAAAAGGCAAGCCACACTACAAAAGGAAGATTGACTATAGGGCAGAGAAAAGCTTAGGAAATTTTAAACTGGCAATAAAATTAGAATGTGCTTTTCATAAATCACGAGTATTGGCAGAGACATACACTAGAGCAGTACACCTGCTTATTAAGCTACTGGTGAGAATATGTTCATCCCTAATCTCAAAAAATAAATATTGTGCATTTTTAAGTTACAGCATAACATAACATGATAGGAACACTTCAAGCCTATAAACAGGGCAACAGCAGCTCTTTAGAGCAGGCAAGTGATATCTGTAACAAATGCTGAAAAAACAGATATGGTTTTCTCTATCTTGCTTCCCTTAAAGAAGGTAAAATACACATGTATATCATGCACATTAGATACATAAATATAAAATAAATTTAGGTTAAAAATTGGAGAGGTAATACTCTCTTAAGGATTTTTTTCTTCTTCTGTCATTCAGTGAGCCTGGAATTAAGTCCTTTTCAAATGGTACTTAGCCTATGAGTAGCAGTCTTACTAATTCTCCAGTACAACTGGTTCTCCCTATAGGAGAGGCCTCTGTACCTACAGTCTGCCTATGGGTTCTTGTGCTAGTTACAACCTAAATTACATGAGAAAACTGAAATGGTGAAACTATTTATATGTTACTCCTGTAATGGAATAAAAGACAAATGAGTGTGTGAGTTAGAAGTACTCACACAGGTCAGGACCAGCATCTTCAGGCCACTCTTTTACAAAGAAAGGGGTTTAAATCAAACTTGAAGTCTCATGTTTCTTTTTCTGCCTCTCACAAGTATTTCTCCTGTGGCAGCAAACCCCTGCCCTGCAGTCAGAATGGCATGTTGCCAGTGCCATACAAACAGTGAATGAAATTACCTCAGTGAAACAGGGGCAGGAAGCAAATTCTGGCTTCTGGAAGAGTACCAGAAAATTATACACATATCTACGTCCTATGGTGGAAAATCACGGGTTGGTGAGGAAGCAGACAGCAACATGGTGAAACAGCAGCGCAGCAGCCTGGGCTGGTGTGTCTGAGTGCAGTGTGCGCTCAGGGGCTGGTGCTGCAGGGGCACTGCTACAGCTGCCACGGTAGGAACAGAGGGAGAGCAACCCACAGATGGGAACACACCCCACAGTGCCAGCCAGCCCGTGCAGAGCTTGGCAATGCTGCTGTGGAGCACAGCTCACAGAGCCCCAAGAAACCAATTTTTTTTTGCTCCTCAAAAAAAAAGAGGGAAACTAAACAAAACACACCACTTAAGGATATCAGATTTAAGTACCCTCTGTGTGAACAGAAATCTTGGAGTATAGGAGACCAGAGAAACTTTTGTAATCTGTTTAAAAAAAAAAAAAAAAGACATGTTTCTGATAAGCATATCAGCCAGCTGTTGTTCACAATTTCGGAGCCAGGGTTATTTTCCTCACTATTAGTCTTGACTGCTCTCACTCCTTGTTTGTAGAAACTCTGGCAAGTTGTAAATGCTCTACAGTGAATGAACAAGGTGACCATTTCTATTATATTTTGCAACAGAGTAATGGGACATAAAAGGAAAAATAGGTAGCAAATATTTCTGAAATATTACATATACAGCTTGGGCATACAACAGCGCCCAAGTGATTGCAATCCATAAAAGTTTCTCAATAAGTAGAAAATGAAGATTCATCTCAACCCAGGAAGAGGAAACAAACTGCAGATTTTTACTGTTGGCTTTTCTAGCTTGTTAGCTATTTCAAGCAATTTGTCCTTGGCTGCATGACCTCAGAAAGTGTTCACGCTTTACAGTTTCCAGTTGCAGGAGCATATTTTTCTGTTCAGACTTTCAGATTTTTTATATAGCTTTCATTTTTTTAATCTCACAGTGTCTTCCAGCCATGGAACATATATCTTTTAGAGTGAAGAACTATGTTTTTATTCTAGGTTGGAGTTCAAATCCTACAGCCACAGTAGGATGTCTCCTGCGCTGACCCCCTGCTGTTTTCACTGTGGGTCTATCAATGCAGGACAACCCCCAGCCAGGGAATAACATACTCTGGCTCCATGATTCAGAAGGCTGAACACTTGCTTTATTAAGCTATACTACATTATATTATACTACATACTATACTATACTCTATTCTAAACTATACTATACTAAAGGAAACCTGTGACCCTTGCCAGACAGTCACGACACAGCTTTGACCTACTTGGTCAATCGTTCCAAACAACCATCACCAGAGTCCAATTTACAAATCCCTTTTTGTAAACAATCTCCATAACACATTCCACATGTGCCAAGCAACAAGTGCAGCAAACAGAGATAAGAATTGTTTTCTCTTCCTTCTCTGAGCTTTCTCACTGCCTTCCCCAGGAGAAATCCTGGGAAGGTTGTGCCTGCTGCTCTCTGTGAAGAGACCTGCGGCCACATGGAACTATTCCCATCTTATATGAAAATGAAAATAGTGGTGGGTCAGTGCAAATGGAGATATCATCCCATTCCTTTATATCAAAGTGAAAAAAAAATAGCATTCAGATCACAGTGGACAAAAAATACTTTTCTTAATGCTTTCTGTCTGAAGACACAGACCACACAAAAACAGCACAACTTCTTTAGGGATTTATCCATACTAATACTCTGCAGAAATATACACATACTCAGTTCATCATGACTTTGAAGTTGAGAATCCTTCTATTGCCAGCTATGAAGACGGTTAAGAAACTGAAACTCTCACTATCGTTTCTCCATACAGCACTCCAACAAGTTGCAGGGCCTGCAGTAACTCTCCCATGCAGCTGGCAAAGGTATTTTTTTAATAAGACAAACCTTAGCAAAATAGCCCAGTAACATTTTTTATGCAAAACATGCAAGAAATGCTTTTATATGAGCACCTAATATATTCTTAATAGACTTGGAAATCACCTCTGCACAGAGTGAAGCATGTTAACAAGAATACAGAATGTTGGATTCATGTGGCCTTCTCTTCAGCAGTTACCTACACGTTGGACAGTGTTTGCCCAAGCAACCCAATCAGTCCATAGTAAAAAGGGAAGTAAACTTTATAACTTTTACTACATATTCTCTCCTGTAAATTAGATTTCCCTGTCAGTTACTTCAATACAAAAGACAAGATAGGAGGTGCATTCCCTTCTGTTCATCAGAAGGTCTCTTTGGATAATGTGTTATTTCATTAATGAGACAAACAGCATAATATCTACAAGGAGCTCGACAGTCCTGAAAACAAGGAGTTTTCAGATCAGAAATGCTGATAGGGAACCTTGTTTCTGACAAAGTACTAGTTGAAAAGTCATCTCTACATACAAAAGAAAAATTTGTTTAAGGCTGAAAACATCTATGCCTCAGGTTGGCAATTCATTACCCACACCATTTTGTAACTAGACAGAAAAACCAGAAGATACATAAAGGATGCCTTCCCAGAAATATTTTGACTTAGAAAAGTTAAGAGAGTGTTGGCAAACAATTGTTAAATAATCTCAACTCTGAAATGCAACTTAAATACACTAATTATTTTATAGACATTGGATTATTTAAGTATTTGAATATTGATATAGTTGAAGTACAGACTTTGGCACATATTTGAAGAGCAAAACCCCACAGCTAATAAGTCCTGTAATGGTCAGAGTAAAAGTAATGAAAATCTAGTTTTTCTATTAGAAACTAAATAAAATTTTATTGTCCTTGATGAAAACATAACAGAGCCTTTAATGTCCCATCAGGATTGATCTTCAGTACTGTCAATAAAACTTTTTCTCTGAATATACTGCTGTAAAATTACAAGATTCTCCTCAAGAATGTCAAAGACTTATGCCTTAGAGCTGAAATTACATTTTTGTCAATAGAAAATAATTTCTAAGCATTTCATATGACAGGCTTTCTAACATAAGAGGGCACCTAAGACTTCCAATCATACTTTTTTCTGCTGGAGTTACTCATGTCAGGTGCTTCAGTAGGAGGCAGGGCACTTCTACAACCATCTCTAGAGAAAGATGCTGTGTCATAAAAGAGAATAATATCTTGCAGACTCTGTCTGTTGATTAGCTTGGGTCATGAAGCTTTTTTCTTCTGTAGCACTAAAAAGATAGTTTCATCTTTAGGAGGAAAATTACCTTATTCCTAGGTTCTATATCTTCAGTTTCTTTATAGGAAATATTGAAGATTCATATTTCTATTACAGCAGGGTACCAAGACAGAGAACTTCTCAGCAGCAGTAAAATCCAAACATGTCTTCTTTAGTGCACTGTTTCAACCCATAAAAATACACACCTGAATACAGGAACAAGGGCAGTTTAGAGCACAGACCAGCATTCATTTTATGTGTTCTTTTCCCCAGCCTCTCCTTTTGCAGAAACACAATACTAATTTAATGTGGTTTTCAAATAATTTCTAACATATATGGCATGATATAATCTATAGAACTACTCATTGGATAACTTCATAGTTTTGACTCACCACACACAATTAAATTCTAAGAAATAAAAAAGAATTAAGCAGTATATAAAAGTTTTTGAAATGACCAAAACCACCCTCTACTTAAAGTTGCATTTTCATGTTACTGAGCATCTCCATTTTTTACCAAAACTCCCTATTAGTTCACAATCAGAAGAAGAAACTCACTTTCTAAGCCATTAACACTCATTTATCCCTAAGCTCCTGGAGAATGACCATCCCTACTATGCAACCTCACTTGATGAGAGCTCTTTAAAACCCTACACTAATAAATAGCACCCTACACTAATAAATAGCTCAGACTGGTCAGTGACATTGCAGCAGCATCCAAGTCAATGCCATTGCAAGGGACCAAATGGGTTGGTATGCCTGTGATCATTAATACAGGCAGGAATCCACAGCTTTTCTACCTCTTATTTTAAAAATCCTGGAGGAGTCAGAAAAACAAAAGCTTCTCAAAACACTGATCATCTTTCTGGTTCCCCATTAATGAACACAACCTGGAATATATTATCCACCCACAATTTCTGCTCCATACAGAGATCCATGGGGTTGAGTAGATAAATTGGCATATGAGTATTGAAAGAGACTTCTTTGTTTCTTGAGGGTTGCATGTGGCAAGTGACAGGATGTAAGTGTCTCATAAAGTGGCAGAAGCGTAAAATATGGCAGTAACAGATTCCTCTCCTGCCTCAGCTCTTAAAACACTCAGTGCTTCAGTATAAAAAATGTTACTTGCAAGGCAAGTGTCCTGTGCAATGTACAGAGAAAGCAGATGGTGGAGACACTTCAGCCAGAGGGCACTGGTACTGGACACCACAGCAGCTGGGGTAAAAGTGTGGTTTCTTTAAGCTGGTGCTAAAAACTACCACCATGGGCAGGGTCTGTTCACCAGCACTCCTGAAGAAGATTTGAATCCTGTTGTTTGAATAAGTAGCAGGGAGCTGTATCCTTCCATGCTTTACTTGCTGTCTGACATAATCTATTTTGGGAGCATTGCCAGCAGTACTGCTGTACTCAGTTGAGGTTGTTCTAAACCAACACCATCAGAATTCCACATCTCTACAGCTGACATAAAATACCATAAAATGTTCTCTCATAAAGCGCAGGGTATGTCTGATATTTATACTGTTCCTCTGGTGCTTCTACTAGGGTAATACCTGTGTGTATACAATGCTATGGGAAGAAATGTTCTGCACACACTTTGCATTTTCACTTTTGCTCTTCTACATAATTCACTCTCATTGTATCTGAGCACTTCTGCAATGCAATACTTATTGTGAGTATTGCTCAACATTCTATTCTATGGCAAAATCATGCTATTGTTTAATGCTATCGTGGTTTCACAATAGTCAAACACCAGGCAATCACCAAAATCTTTCACTTACCCTCCCCTGCTACAGGTGGGCAGAGGAGGAAAAAGAAAATTTAAATTAAACTGGGAGAAAACACTCCAAGGGCAAAACAGGCTCAGCTTAGAGGTACAAAGTGAGTTTATTACACCAAAATCAGAGGAGGATATTAAGAAGTAAAATAAGTTCTTAAAGCCACCTTTTTCCCCCAACTCCTCCTTCCTTCTCACTGACAGCACAGGGAGGCAGGGCATGGGAGTTTTGGTCAGCTCATCACCCAAGGTTCTCTTCCACTGCTCAGGGAGAGGAGTCCTTCTGCTGCTCTGCTGCACCATGGGGTCCCTCCCACAGGACACAGTTCTCTATGAACTTCTCCAGCATGGTTCCAATATCATGAGTAGCGAGTCCTCCCAAAACTGCTGTGGTGTGGTCACTCTTCCACAGGGTGCAGTCCTCCAAGGACAGGCTGCTCCAGCCTGGGAGCAGGGCCCCTCTCTCCATAGAGTCTCCCACTGGACCACAGCCTCCTCCAGGCATCCACCTGCTCTGCTTGGGCACCTCCCCCATGGGCTAAGGTGGATCTCTGCATCCCCTGTGGATCCCCATGGGCTGCAGGGCCACAGCTGCCTCACCATGGTCTCACCACAGCCTGCAGGGGAATCTTGGCTCCAGCACCTGGAGCACCTCCTGCCCCTCCTCCTCCACTGGCCTTGGTGTCAAGTTGTTTCGCTCAAATGTTCTCACCTCCTCCTTTTTTCTGTCTAGAAAAAGCTGTGTCCTCACTTTGTTTTGATTTTCTTCTTAAATCTGTTATCACAGAGGCATTACCATCATCTCTAATTGGCTCAGCCTCTAGCAGCGTGTTCATCTTCAGAGCCACCAGGGACTGGCTCTGCCAGATGTGGTGGAAACTTCCAGCAGCTTCTCACAGAAGCCTCTGTGGTCTCACTGATACTAAAACCAGGTCATGCCAAACCAACACAAATGCCCGCTGAATTAAAAATCCTATCCCAAAATTGGTATGATGCATACACAGGCATCGCATCCTCTCACTAGTAATTACAAAGGATTTTATTCTTGTTTGGTTGATTTCTAGGTTGTTTGCCCTGGTTTTTAAGCAGAGCCAAAGGGAACTAAAGGACTCGTATAATAAATTTCAAACCATGAGTATTCAGCAGAGAAATAAATAGTTTAAAACATTTATATCCTGGATTAACCAGAAAAAAATCTGGTTCTTTACTTCTTTAAAGAATAAGAATACTTCTCAAATATTTATCCACTGCTACTGCATAGCTGGTTGGCAGCAAACTTTTACAGACCTTCTTAATTCCTTACTTAAAAAGATAATGCTACCATTTTTGAGCTTAAAAGAGAAAAGTTAAATTATGTTGTTTTAATTACATTGCTTTTGTAACGTTAATTTTTATTCTTATTGCAATTTTAGGGAAAAATACATCTATGGCACATGCAGGATGAGGAGGTGATCTGAGACAGCCAGCATGGCCTTACTATGAGCAGATCATCCCTGACCAATCTAGTGGCATTTTATGATGGAGTGACTGACAACAGTCTAAAAGGGAATACTGACCAATGCTATCTATCTAGATTTCTGTAAGGCCTTTGAGACGGTCCTACATGACATGCCTATCTCCAAATTGGAGAGACATGGATTTGAAGGATGGACTGTTCAGTGAATAAGGAATTGGCTGGATGGACACAGCCAGAGAGTTGCAGTCAATGGCTCTATGTCCAGATGCAGCCAGTGATGAATGGTGTCCCTCAGGGCTGTCCTGAGACTTTGGCTGTTCAGTATCTTCACCAGTGACAGAGGCAGTGGCACCCTCAGTACATCTGCAGTGACAGGAGGCTGAGCAGTGCAGGAGGCACTGCAGAAAGATGGGATGAACATCCAGGGGCACTAGCACAAACTTAGTAAGTGGGCCTGTGGAAATCTCATGAAGGCCAAGGGACTGCACCTGGATCAGGGCAATCCCAGCATACATGAGTACAGGACTGGAGACAAATTCACTGAGGAGTTCATCAAGTGGCTGAAAAGAAGAACTTGAAACAGCAATGTACCCTTGCAGCCCAGAGAGCCAAACGTGTCCTGGGCTGCATCCAGAGCAGTGTGGGCAGCAGAGAGTGGTGAGGGATTCTGCCCCTCTGCCCTGCTCTGCTCTGGTGAGACCCTACCCACAAGGCTGCATCAGCTCTGGGGTCACAGCACAGGAAGGACATGGACCTGTTGGAACACATCCAGAGAAGGCCACAAAAATTATCTATGGACTGAAACACCCCTCCCGTGAGGACAGGCTGAAACAGCTAGCCTTCCTCCTCTGGAGAAGAGGAGGCTTTGTAGAGATGATAGCACCTTTCCATGCCTAATGGGCACTTACAAGAAGGGCTCTCAAGACATAGGGGCAAGTGGTAAGACAAGGCAGAATGGCCTGAAGCTGCCACAGGGAATGAACTTTTCCCTATGAGGGTGGTGAAGCACTGGAACAGGTTTCCCAGAGAAGCTGTGGATGCTCCATTTTTCGGGGTTTTCAAGACCAGGTTGTACTGGGCTTTGAGCAACCTGGCCCAGTGGGAGGCGTTCCTGCCCATGGTAAGGGGGTTAGAACCATGTGATTTTTGAAGTCCGTTCGTCCCTTCCAACACAAACCATTCTAAGATTCTATGGATTTGACAACTTTCATGTGAAAAAAACCCTCTATGATCCAGGAGCTTATGAATTCTCTTTCTTATCTGACTGTTTTTCATATCATAAATATAAGGTTTTGTATAAGCCAAACTTAAGATAATATTGAGCTCTTACTGGGCTTCTTAAATAACTATTCTGTACATGCCATCTGCCGTAACATTATTATAGAAGGCTATTCTATAAACTTAGCCAACCAATTTACATTTCTTTCTCTCATGTTCCTCTTCCAGACTTTAAACCAAGTAATTCCCTGTTTTAGAAACCCCACCTGCCATCTTCCATCCTCTCTTCTTTTAAAAGCCTCTTCAAAATGCTCTTGCTTAATCAGACCTGAAAATGCCAGCCTGCCCTTTTAAGATACAGTATGGCAATTTATTTTTGTTAAACCCATAAATCACTCATCTATGCCACAATATGATGTGGCTCATGGCCAGTTTCTGATGTTCTAGTAGACATCTAAATATTCTTTTTAATTCTCTCATTTTTCAGCTGACTTTTATCATGGAATGGAGTTCTGTGAAGTTTAATTATCTGAAAGAGTGTTTGCTATAGTCAAACATAGGTATGCGCAAGACCTGAAAAAATATTGCCTTTGTCAGAAAGAGCTAATAGAATAACTCAGATTTTCAAAGACAAATATTTGCAGTGTGATGATGTTTAGTCTTTAGAAAAGCCCAAACATTTTTGTACTCTTCCATCAGAGCCATTTGAAATTCGCTCGTTTCAGATCTGAAGGGGCCCTGCATGGAAAACAGCTAAGCCATTTTTTTCCAACACTATCATCAATCTCCAAAGGATACTCCCTCTCTCAACAGTCCTGCTTATAGAAAGTTTACCCACACTACAGACACATTTTCTGTTCCATGGTCAAGCTGGCCATTGGACACATCTGCTGCCCACTGCACACTTTTTAGCATGCCTATGCAAACACTGCTGCAGCTCTTGACCCTTTCAGGACTTTGTGGCATTTTTACAGGTTTCTCTGCATTTACTAACCAAAATCCATGTCTAGTTTTATCCTGTGCAGGCATGCTGCATTTCTCCAGAAAGTGAAACTCTCTAACAG
The DNA here is from genome assembly GCA_024362935.1 of Setophaga petechia. Classification (NCBI taxonomy): domain Eukaryota; kingdom Metazoa; phylum Chordata; class Aves; order Passeriformes; family Parulidae; genus Setophaga; species Setophaga petechia. The sequence goes on along the minus strand of JANCRA010000004.1, from coordinate 7,388,746 downwards.
CCATACCAAAGAACTGGGGAGAAGAAACAGGCCTATAACCTACTCGTCTCTGAGCACCACCTGAGCAGAGATACTATATACCCTAGACCAGAATAAAACACTCACTCAACAACTTACAAATATAGCAGTAAATATGCCCATCTCACACAATTAAGGACTCACTCCAATCCTGTATGGAGCCATGAGCCTTGTTTGGTGTGGAGACCCTGCAGGGGCATTCCCTGGTCTCGGGAGACACAAGAACCTTCCCCCGAAAAGCTGTTAGACCCCATTGGCTCCTTCCTCTGTTCCTATGTCTGTTCCTATGTTCCCGAGCCACTCCTTCCCTGTCCCCTGATTGTCCCTCACATTTGTGCTGCCCCAAGAGTGGGGTCAGCCCCCAGGCCCCTGTACAGGAAAAGCCAGACCCTCTGTGTGCGGGTGCTGGGGTTTGATCCTCTCGCTGCATGGCTGAATAAAACATCTGTGGATATTATGCAAAGGTCCTTTTTGCTTCCTTATCCTGGACTATGCTAGCAGCAATTCAGACTGCTACAGTTTGGTCTTACCTAACACACTGGAAATTATGCTTTAGTTGAAGACTGTTTTCTGGGAGGCTAAACCAAGCAGGATCCAACATGAATGATATTGAGGTGACTCTCTGCCCAAAAACAACATCCTTAGCATAAACAGTTTTCATAATATTGCATGTATAATAAAACCCCAGACATGATTACTTGCTTTCCTTGCTATAAAGGACACATTTAGGGGGGATTTACACACACGTTCCTTCAAAACATGTTGAAGACATGTAGAGATGGTTTATAGTAGCAAAATAAGACAGAAGAGATGGTTGCAAAGATTTTACCCTTATCCACATTTAAAGATCAAAAGCATTTTCTCATTCATAAATTTTAACTGTCTTCCTTATAAGTCAATGAAAATGCGAGGATTCAGCCGTTACTCAAGTTTCCATCTGATACCTGATTCATGGCTGCATATTGAACTACCGCTGGCTTTGCTTTCCCAAGGAAAATCCCAGGTTTTACATTTTGTTTGCTTGAAAGAAAGATCAGAGAAAGGCAGAAAATCTGCACTGTTATAGGGGTAAAAGCTGAAATGCACGCTCTGTGCTTCATAGTATGGAAGTGATAATTATTCCTTATTTTACTGAGTTGGAAATCCAGTGCATGCCATGTAACAGAGACAGTTACATCAAGCTACAATAAAATGTACTGGAAACTTCGTGGCTCAGTAGTACTTTTCCATTGGCTATTTTTATATTGAGAATCACACGTATGCTGCAAAGTTATAAACTAAAATATATTAATGCCTTGCAAAATTTTCTGTTCTAGGCTTGATGCAAAGGTAACACCACACATCTCTCTACCTCACACAACTGTTACTTTGACAGAGATATACCAGACCACAAAGGAAATGCACAATTTCACCATCCAGTCCCCAGCATGAGGCCTGGCCACTTTGTTGACTTGTGCTTTAGGTTAAGCATAGACAAAGTATTTGGCTTTTACCAAGAAACAGGACAAGTTTCCAGAGCTGTTATGCCAAATAACTCCACCTGTTTCTCACTGTGCTTATACAAAACAAACTCCTCTTCAGGGATCATTAATAAAAAAAGTAATGCATCAATCACCAGACACAATGCAAAGTTTTTAAGGTGAGCAACTTTATGGTTTCCCTAGCTTTAATCACAAAATTCATACAGAGGTGTAATGAAAATTAATAATGAACTGCCACTAATTATCAGTGATCTTACGTGACTCTCTGTGTAAAAAAAATCTTGAAAGATAAAGATTAAGAAAAATTATTTGTAAAACAGAGAAAAAACTACAGGAGCAAAAGCATACATGCAAAACAGTTTAAAACTTTACAGAATTAGCAAAATTATAACAAATAAAAAATCTGCAGGCCACAAGAAAGAAAGGATATAATAGTCTCTCTAAGGAACAGATAAAAAATGCAAGCTGTACAAAATTAAGAGAAAACCATGCAATGTAGCTGAAGAAAGAAGGGGAGAAGTTTATTGGGAAAATTCACAACATTGACTAGAAGACATCCTAAGCCTTTTAAAAGATGAAAAGAAAATCCTCCCATCCTGAGCCAATACAGATGGAGAGAAAAAGGAGCAGATGTGCCTATTTTGTCTTTAGTACAAAGTTAAATTGTGCAATATTCTGATGAGCATTTTACATTGCTGTTTCTGCTTCTGTAGTTTTACATGTTGAGCTTTTGAAACTGGACAGCAATTATTTTCTTCTTCCATTTTATAACAAAAAACTGCAAAAATGATTAAAACATTTCTAGAGCTGCAGTCTCACAAACTGCAGTACAGACTAAAAAAAAACTCCCTATTCCTTCTGTAGCACTAGTACTGCAGATATCTGAAGAACCTGGTTTTACCAAAAGTTGTTATTCTGCCTGAAGTTATACAGCAGTGTCAGGACTGTGTGTGCATGAATGACCAGTAATGAGCTTTGCTGCCCTTTTCTTACAGGCAAGTAAGAAAACAGAAGAGATAGTATTGGTTCGTGTGTATGCCTGATTTTGTGAAAGGCCAGTGCTGGTTTCTGCTACAGAACAGATTATTCTGCTGTTTTCACTGGACACAGAGAACAGCAGGTTCCATAAAGGGACTATTTGTAAATTAAAATATAATTTATAAGGGCTCAATATTTGTAGTACATATGTAGAAATGTGCTGCATTGCATAATCCCTTAATATAATTAACATTCCTTAATACTAAAATGCTCTTAAGATAGACCAATTGCCATATGAAATAGCTGTATTTCTTGAATAGAATGTGGTATTAGTTGTTTGCTTGTATTAACCAAAACTGAAAACTTAGAAACACCCCCTGAAAGTGAAAATTCCATTCCCTATATTTCAATGGAAGGACTCCTTAGACATCAAACAAATTTCCTACACTAACCCTTAGGAACTATGATCTGTGTTGTTTGACCTGTGACAGTGGCTTGCATCCTAATTTATTTTATTTTTTTTATATCAAGCTGAAGTTTGACCCATTCACTGTGTCTGTGCCGCCTGGCATATATTCTCCTCTTCTGCAGTCAGCCTCAGGGCAAGTGAATCACAGCAATTTCTTCTGAGACCTTTTGTCCTTTTAGGAGAAAGGAAAAGAACTTTTGTAGCAAGCTGCAGGCCAGATGTGACGCTTCTGGAAACTGCATGCTTGCCTCAAATTGTGCAAATGTGGCAAATGGGATTGTGTATCTTTTAAAGAGACTTTCCACCTTGCCCAGGCTGGCCTGACCTTCATTTTTAGCCCTTCTGGTACAGGTCACCAACAATTCTGATTACCCCTAGGATATACACTAATGAAAGGTGAAGAACAGTAAGACATTGAGGAATCAGGTCATGAGGAGCACATTTCAAAGAATGCATGCATTTCCACAGTGCATGCTAACCTCAAAGCTACAGTCAGGTATGACAGCTAAATACTTATGATTTATGCAGCAGATTTAAGACGTTTTACAACTGAAGTCTTTTTTAAACTTTATCCTTCCTTCATTAAAGAGATTTAAAATCTGAAATATAAAATTTAAAAGTTCAATATAGAAAGGCTTCTGAAAGTTTTTGTACAGCTTTAGCTAAACAACGTTGTATTCCCTCACGTCAGAAGAGGCCTAAAGCAGCCCATAGCAACCAATCCCTCAATTACAAAGAGCTTTGTCAAAGCTGTGCATGTCACAAGGTACCCGAGTACTCAGAGATTATGGGGTAATAGCATCTCAGTCCCATGGCAATGAGAAAATGTGCCTGTTCAGAGGAGGAGGATGTTCTGGCATTGTAGCCTCTAGCAGCAGCAGCTGAGCCATCCAATTCAAGACAAAGAAAAAGCAGGTCTGATCTTTCTCATCTCATTCCTGTACACTCAGCTCACAGCTCAGCTCCCTGCACACACCTGCTCTGGCAAACTCCCAGGCAGCCCATTTTAAACATCCACCCAACCTCCCTCCATGCTCAATGCAGTGCTTCTCCCAGAGATTGAAAACCTGTCCAAAAGTTCTGTTTTACATTTTTGTAAGCTCTCCTGAAGATGAGCAGCAAGCCCATTTTGAAGCTATGGGGAATGAGCAAAACTAGGGGGGACATCAGGAAGTGAGGATGAAACAGCCTGGAGACACACTGGGTATGTACAAAGGTGCCAAGATGTGCCAGAGGGACATAAGCTATTAACCCATGCATTAAGAGCAAGTCAAAGCTAGCAAATGTCATGTAGGACCAATAAAGATCCGACAAAAAAGTTGATCCACCCCTCAGCAGAGCTCTGGCACTATGTGCTTGCGTATTTGTCAGGTACTTTTCCAGAGAAAGCTGCTATGACAAAGCATCATCCACAGTGTTATCTACAGCAGTCTCCTCCTCGTGTCTGCTGAACCCTCACTCTGTATAATGCAAGGAAGAGAAACAGCCCAAATTAAACAAGCAGGCAGCTCTCTCTTACCAGTTTGAATAAATGACAGCACTGCCTAGCAATATCAGAACCTAAATCTATATTAAATTTTTACCAATATCTTTTTGAGCAGCAGTTTCATTTACTGAAAAAGAGGGAGGAAATAAAATAAGAAAATTAATTATAAGGCTGTAAGGTTTGTGTTCACACTGCAAGGAGCCAAGTGCCCCAGCCAAACAGCTATCAGGCGATGCAGAAGAAACGTGGGATGTTGCAAGATAGTTTGCAGATGAAGAATATGGCAGAGCAACTCAGAATACAGCAACAACCCAACTCCTGCATAAGAAGAGAGCAGTGCTAGCTGGACAGTATAAGCAATCTGAGGTCAAATGGAAAAGCCTCATCACTTTTTTTTCAGTGTTATCCACTGACTCAGACAAAGCCTCTATTCCATGAGGAAGCAGGACTTGTTTGGGGATATGGAGGCCAAAAAAATGAAAATTCTAAGATAACCTGAAAAGTGTGTTCTTATTTTGCTCCTAGTACTGAAGGACAAGGCTCACAACTTGAAAAATTGTCATACTAGATGCAAAACAATGATCCCTGGTATTTCACCTGCTTCACCTCGAGCAGCTCTACTAGATCAGAACAGCCAGGCATCCCAGGGTAGGTTTCTACAAATCTTGTAAAACTAAGTGTTAGGAAAGTCTAGCCTTTTAAACTGTTCCTATATCAGTTTTTCACTGACAGTGTTAGCAATTTAAATTTAAAACAACGTCTTTGAATGAAATGCAAAACAAATGTTCAATATATCTGATGAAATAAAATTGTCTGTATTCATTTGAAAAATATTTGTTTGAAAGTCTTGACATGTTTGTTGAAATTATAGATCTATATTGCCCAGTTAAAATTAAAACTAAACTAAAATTTAATAAAAAATTTAAAGAATTTTCATTTTTATCAGTTTTCATCATTTTTTTGCCTACCTTATGATGACATAATGGTTAGAAACTTTTTTGGGAATGTTTGCTATCTGTTTTTAATTTTAAGGTTATTTTCTGTAAAATTTTGAGACACTACAAAAAAGAAAAGAGTAATGAAGATCCAAATGAAAAAAGTATATAATTAACAGGTAGGAGCAGCTCTAGGTAACTTTTACAAGGCTGAAATAAGAGCACATGATGACTACATGTCAGCACAGTAATAGCATGAAAGAAGGCTTTTATAGGCTTAAGATCCTTACAATAATAAAAATTAGCACTTTTCACAAAATAGAAAATGGAGAAAACTCTGGAATTTCTTCTTATATTTCAAAATGTTTTTTACTTGGAAGGTCTTGTGAATTTCCCAGAAATTCACAAAGCACTATAGTTCAAGTGGTGGAGTTTAAACAAAATAACATACTTCCCTAAAATCAACCCTGACTGATAACCCTGTTACCGCCTTTACAATTAACCTGAGATCATCAAAGAATATCCATATTTCTTCAGTTTTTTACTCTCTATTTGTAAAGCATGTAAAGGAAAGACATTAGAGGGGAAAGCTCACATTATCTCTTTCCATAAAATACTAATCCTGAGATGTCCAGAAGAAGGGAGAAGAGAAAAGGTTTGATTCATTGCAAAATTACCAATCAGAAGCATTTCTAGCTTAGAAAATGCATCTACAGTTTTAAACAACATCAGTCCTACCTGGCAAGAAAGGAAGCACATACATGTGCAAGCAGTTCTCACCTTTAATGAGATGGAATAGACAACACTGAAAGAGGTCCCATTCCAGATATACTGGCTTATCTATATCACTTAGAGGTATTACTTCATTCTACTTCAATCTAGTTCTCTGACTTTAAAAGCTGAAAATAAGCTTTATATTTTCAACCCAATTTCAGCAGGGCTTAAGAGAGTGGAAATTACAGCTATGATCTGTATAAGTAATAGTAGGACTTGTCTTCAAGTGACAGGATGCCCCAGAATGATTTATGAGAGGGCACAAGAAACCAGGTATCTTGTACTAATTGGAGCTATCTTTCCATTTCACTTCTTGACTAAGACTGCCAGACTCTGCTTCCTCTGCTATAGTTTCCTTCTATTCAGCCTGACACCACAAATCTACTTTTCCCCTTACTATTCTTATTGTAAGGAAAAACAACGCTTAATTAGCGATATCACTTTTATATTAAGTTTAAAATTCTGCTTTTGTTAATTGCAACATGTTGCAACCTCATTGGTGACAAGACTGGATTCTTGTATGTATTTTTTGCCAGATTGCTATAGTGATGACTGATCATCTAATATTCTCCCTATATTTGTATTTTAATAATATTATTATGGTATTTGTATCTTAATAAGATTATTATGGTATGTGGACTATTTTTTGTAGTTGGCATGAGAAAAGACATGACTTTCTGAGAAAAACCCTCAGAGAAACTATTTTTTTTCCTACATTTGTCTTTCTACATTAAGATTTAGGTAATAGTAAGATAGTTTTTTAGCCTGACAGTTCAGCTACACTTACCTATAAACAACTATTTCAGTTTTACATGTGAAAATTTATGCCTTTACTTATATCAGAAAAATTTTGCTTAAAGTAGATGGTTAAACACCTGCCCAGTTGCAGCTTCTCACTTGTGTCTCTAATGACACCTTGACACTACATTTATCCAGTAAATGGATGTGTTTTATATGCAAAGCTGTGAAATAATCCTACCCATTCCAAATGAGTGATAAAAATAGAATTCCCAAAATGTTCTTTTCATAAATCAAACAGAGAAGTTTCCTGTTGATGATTTCATTCTGTGATTTTCATGCTCTAACAGAAGAAAAAAGTCTGAAAAGTCTTTCAAATTCAAAAAAAAATTACTGGAATTAAATTGAAATATAGTACCCTGCATAAAACCATGATAAGGGAAGGATCCTGTTAAAAAGAAGCAATTCAATTGTCTGCATTTTAGTCCCGTCTTTCACAGAGGTTCAAGTGGGCCTTCACATTAGCAGCAAGAGAGGGCAGCATTGCTAGTTGAAGGGGACCATTTCATCAAACAGAAGTGCAGGAACCCATGGGCACTGCACACCCTGCTGCCTTGCAGTGCTGGCATTGCTGGCTCACACTGCCAGCCTGCTGCGAGTCTGAATTTGCCCTTCCCCAAGTCCTCCCACCCACAACACATGGGCCTGCTTCCTTACATTCTTCTTCCCTCTACATATCTCAAAAGTCTTGTCACAGAACCTTTGAGTGTAAGTTTTTGAGAAACAGTATATCTTGGACTCAGATCTTTTGGGGGAAGAAATTAAATGTTTATCCTAGTTTCTGACAGAAAAGCCAGCTAAGCAGAACCTCAGAGAGGTGGCAGCTGAGCTCTCCGAGGCAGGTGCCTGATGAGGTTGGTCTTGCCTGTCACTTGAGAAGTCAGACCCCAGGGCTGAAGGAAGGTTCTCTTCCTTCTCTCAGAAAGTTGCAGCTACTTCCCAGCAGCAACCTGATGTATTGTGGATCCTTGGCTCCACAGAGTTCTTTTGGAGAAACAAGGGTTTTGCAAAACAGAACTCTCACCTACAGAGCTCATCCCTCCCAGGCAGCCTTGCTGCAGTGCATGTGGATGGGTAGCTGAAAGGAGAGCTGGATTGCTCTCAGAGGCTGTATGCCCTAAACTTCAGATATGTTTCCTTGGTTACAACAGAAGGGGTTATTCTGCATTTCCTTGAAATGGCCTAATAGTCACCAACACAGACATCCAGAATGCATATTAATAAATGGCAAGAAAATATTTTTGCCATTATTCTCTCCAAGTTGCTTGCTTGTTTTTCTCCTACTGCAAAAGCACACTGTATGGTTCCCTCCAGTGTGGGAGTTATCAGCCAGCCTTATCAACCACCTCCAAAGTCTTGCCATTTCAATTTCCTCTCCTGTTTCTTGATATACCCTGGCACAGCCACTCAGAGCAACTCTAAGTCTGCAGCCTGTGTCAGCAGCTGCTCTGTGCAGTGGAACTCATAAATCTCAGAGCCAGTACATCAGATTAAAAAAGAACACATGCATCCAGGGAAATTGTTAATTGTGAAGCTGAAGCATTTTCCCTATTCCTCTTAATATCAGAGTGGTGAATGTTACAGCTTTCTTTAGCAGCTGGCAGTCCACATTGCTAATTGAGACATCACTGGACAGTGACCATAAATGTCCAAAGGCAACTGACTAGTCAGACACATCCCTGCACAGCCCAAGCAACATCCACACATCTGGAAAAACAAGTTATTCTACACAAGCTCCTACTTGGTACATCCTCGTTGCCTCTTTACAGTTCCTTCAGAAACGTTAGCTGAAGAACACCATCAGACTTGATGGGAGACAGGAACAGGAATTACATTAAAACCTTCAGTGTTGAATTTACTTTAGGGAAATAAAATTACACGCTTCTCATGCACACCACTTTTTTGTAGTGGCAATTTAGTAAAATAAAGTTGGGGGTTTTTTCCAAAGATTCACTAGTATTCAATCCAGTTGCCTTGTAAGAATAAGTTTGTAATTTACCATTCCTTCATTAGATCATTCTGTCAGTTTTCCCTTGGAAATTAATACTGGGAAAAATGGGTGTTTACATTATTATTAATGTGTGCAAAGATGCAGCCTATAGTTACCATTTTTAAGTAGTCATGAAATAAATAAACACAACAATGCTTCATTGCAACATAATTTACTTTCTTTGTTTATAGTTTATTGTTTCAATTTTTTTTATTTTCTGCTGGCCCTTTTGCTTTTCATTAAAAAATGAAACTATATGGTTATTCTAGTTTAGACATCCTTTTTTTTTTTATTTTAAGAACTGCAATAATTAACTATGAAAACAATTCTATCTAGAATTACACTCTATGACCATGAGAGATGTTTGGCATATTCTGATTTGTTTATGTTCTCAGTGATTTTCTTGAGTGCTATCCCACAGCCCCAGAGATTAAGCTGACTCTGAAAACAAAGAGAAATACACTACAACTCAAGCATAATACCTGAATGATACTATATTGGCTATAGATTTTTCAGAGTTTGTAAAACTGAAATTTTAGCTGAAACTAAGTGTACAAAATGGTGTTGCCTTTTAGGTAGCTATTTGCTTTTATTGAGCTGGGTAACTGTTTCCTATCAGCATTAGCTGTATGTTAATTCCAGTAAGCACACAGTACCCTGAACAAGCCAAAGATGTTAAATATCTTGAAGTTATGTATAGTACAAAATCCTAGAAAGCAGAAACACTTATTTTCTTTACTTTTGGGAATCATGGCTAGCAGGCAGAGGGTTATGTTCCATGCAAACTCTGTTTTTCTTGTGGAGCACAAAGCACATACAGGTCTCTCTCTAAGTTACCTGCCACACACCTCTGCAGCAGGACAGCTCAGTGAGGACAGTGCTGCACTTGCACTGGAGCAAGGAGCAGCAAGTGTCTGTGAAACTGCACAAATAAACCTGCTCATTTTCCTTAAAGAGATTTTATTATCCCTGCTGAATAAATTTATTTTTGGTTTGGTTTTAGGGGTGTTTTTGTTGTTGTTGTTGATGTTGTTGCTTTTGGGGGGGGGGGGGGGGGTGTCTGGTTTTTTTTCTTTGTTTTGTTTTTGGTTTGTTGGTTTTGTTTTGGGTTTGTTTTTTTTAACTTTTGTTTGTCTCGTTTTTGGTTAAATAACATCAACAACAGAATGTTGTAAGTTAAAATATCAGAACATCCTCACTGATCAAGACTGCTTGTGTTATGAACCTCAGGGGCTGTGACATCTGCCAACCAAAGCATTAAATCCTGCCTAGGTGGCACAGGATTTTTTGTTGCTATTTTTTTATCCTGATTACACAGCTGTTACCTGCTGTGCCCATACTCTGTATCCCACATAAATCCATGGCATATTTAAACCATAACTTTTGGTCTAAACACAGAAACTCTGCCAGGACCTTTTTTCTAAGATCACTTCAGGCTGAATTTAATGCAGAAAAAAGCTGTAGTTTACCAATTATCAACAGGGAATACATCACAAAAATCAAAAATACCTCTAAAGGGTTTTTGAAAAAGAGTAGTCCAGTTATATGTTTTCTTCAAAGCTGATTCCATTATTGAGAATAACAGATATTGTCTGGCCCTGTTTTTTATACACAAGTGCAAATTAGCTCCAGTTTAACTGAACTAAATGTAACTACACATGGAAAACTGAAGCACAGTTTCCTTTATGAGTAAAAATGTGAATTTGAAGTATATTAGTAATAGAGTTATCAAAAGTTTACCATAGATTAATCTGATGAAAACCACAGGAGCCTGACTTTTTCCTAAACCTCTTTACTGATATGCCAAAATGTTGAAAATTTAACATTTATTGAACTGAGAATCTCAACAAGAACATCTCCCCCAGACAAAAAAAAGTGATGAGGAAAACAACATAAAAGTAATAGAAGGATAAACACCAATTTTGGGAAGGTAAACCTGTTAAAAGATGTGGGACCTAAAAAGTTAACTGAGGCTTAAATTTTTCTGGAGCTCTAGGCACTAAAAACTTCCACACCCAGATTATGCTAAAACAACCTAGATCTTCCTGGGAATTAAGGCAGATTTCGACAAAGTTCAGGCAATATCTGTTTCTTACAGAGTTAATTTTAAGTCTTTACTAATATCTTAATTATTTCTGATATAGTAACTATTGAACTCTGGAACTCAGGAATTCTATTTTAAAGCTGAATCTCTTCAAATATTATGCATTAATACTGTAAGATGTAACAATTACCAAGCAATTAACTTCAATATAACAAGAATATAATTTCCTGCAATAAAATTTACTGCAATTTGATCAAGCCAATACCTGCCTTATTTCAGGAACATTTCTGTGATGTTAATGGTAAGATCTTTTACTTTAAATCATTATCAGTTTTCTTTCAAGGCTGATAAAACCCATCAGATTACATATTATCATACTATGTTATCATACTATGAAGAAACCACAGATGGTTTCAATTACCACTAAACTCCATCTCACTTTTTGGAATTGTACTCTCTCTTCTCCTGTGGGCTTTTACTAAAATCAACTTCTACTAAATACCTTGTTTCCCATCTCATATCTTGCTCATGTGTATCATCTCAGAGCTAATGGGTACATTGTGAGTCAATACAATAATTTGCCTTGTGAATAAAGTGCAGAGAAAACTGAAGGCAAATATTTAGTTGCACATCTCAAGTTTCATCACGCAAGGTGCCCTTGAGTTCAAGCACATTTTGCAGTGACAGAATATTAAGGTCTGTCTGAGCTGGACTGAGAACAATGTAAAAGTAGTCCTTTGCACTCGAGACTGCAGCATCTCTATTTATCTTTCTGGAAAAGGTTTGCTAAAGCTAACTTTCTGTTAAATTCCATATTGTGCTCCGTCTTACTTTATTTCCATCCTTTTTCCTTGGCAATGATTAGTGCACACCCGCTGTTGATCACCAGTTTCTATCCAGGTACTTTGGCTCAGGCTGAGTAAGGAGCAACAGGGGTGACCTGACAAGCTGGAAAGACCCTAGACACGTGCAAGGGAATCAAAGTGTCCTGAAACATATTAGGAAAGGTGGGTTTGAAACCCAAAAGCGCAAGATAACCAAATACAGAACAAAATATCAGGGCTAACATGAGAACAACTATCTTGTCTCAACTCTGGGCCCAGTTTGAGTTCTCCCTGAGTTGCAGCTGGACTGCACACCAGATGACTCATCCTTTGAGCAAGGATATCTCTCAAGGATAAGATTCCTTACCTGAGACTAAAACACCTTTACTCACGATGGAGAGATACTCAGTCAGTGACTGATAGCACGCTGAATTAATACTAAAATATTACTAATTCAACAAACCATTCAAACTCAGTTTTTTTATGTTTCTTCCATACAGTGATTAAGAAGATGAACCTTGCCATCAAACTTATTAAATCTTTTCAAACCACTGTTAAAATTTCATAAATTCCATTAAATTTATTGAATTCTATCAAATTATTCTTTTACCTTTAGAAAACACATTTTTTCTTCTCTCTTTTGAGTGAGGTGTATTCCACTCATCTGCAAAACCAGGAAACATGATGTGCCCTGCTTTGAACAAATTATAGTTGAGGCAAAAATTCAGTAATGATTTAAATGTTTGCCCAGCTGAAGTAATTCTGAATTTCTCTCCGTTTTTCACATTACTGAAAATTTTAGTGGCTGCACTGGTTTTGGAACTCAGCAAATTGCAAAATCAGTCACAATTTCTTTTCTCCAGAGACATGTACCTGCACTGTCTTCAACTGTGCTGCTCCTCAGACTCAAGATAATATGCGGATTTCCTTCCCTTGGCTACATCTTTATGACATGCATCCTTCAGCATCACATACCAAGTGCAACCAACATATCTGACAAACATGCACTCATTTCACAGAATCATACATTTAGCTGAAGGCAGACACTTCCCAAGCTGATTTTGAAGACAGAGGCCTTAAGGCCTTATCTTCTTTTTTTTTGGAAATGCATGAAAGATGGAAATAGTTATCAGCAAACTTATCTTTTTTTTAATAATATAATATTTTTATATCATAGGATCATGATTATGTCATGTGATCTATATATTCTACCAATATCATGTGATATAAAGGTCATGGGACAATTACTTCATAATTTAAATTGGCTGATTGTGCATGCTTAAAATAATTTCCACTGTCTGCAGTAAAATTTATTCTGATCTTTTCTATCTATAAATATTCTTGCTACACAAAAAAGCTCAAAAATACCACAAGGACTACAAGGACAGTGAAAAACTCTAGAATTAATTATGCAAATATGAAAAAAAATCATTATTCTAGCTACAGTTTGACTCAGTGTGCATTTCTAAAACCCTAAAACCTCAAGAGATCATATCAAGTACAGAGTTGTGATTCCATTTGAACTCCACCTTTCTCATTATAGTGTTGATTTTTCTGGTTTGAAATTTCAAATCCTAGTTTTCAAAAATACTGTTCCCAAGTACTAATGACATATTTCACCTGAGTAGTGAACTGCAAAATTCTTCCAAACACACACATAAATAAAACGAAACTAAAATGGAATCCCAGAAGAGAGGATTTAACTCTTTTTCTAAATCATTAATTAAATTTTTATAGCTATCATGTTTTCTTGTGTTCTGTTCATTTTAAGATCCAGGTTTTTTTAACACATTACTTCATGTGCATTACCATATATGTGTTGTACAACTAAACTGCCATGGAAAGATGCCATCTTATAAATTTTCTCAGGCTTTAGAAGTCTTACTTAAGGTACTTACAGAAAGAGTACAAGACAATATTGATTCCATTGTCACGCCACTGTAACCCCTAGTCTGAGATTCAGCTACTCTGACCACCATGGCACAGCTGTTCATCCTTGGCTTAGCTTTATCTAAAAAACAATTATTGAGCTGTGACAGAATGCAATAAAGCTAATGCCAGGCAATATATGAAACATTAAAAAACCAAAAAAGATAGAATGTAAGGCAGTCTCTCATGGAATAAATAGCAAAATGCAACATAAACAGTATAAAAGAAATAATATGAAAGAAAAAAAAAAAACAAAGCTAATGTGGCAGTAAGGCACGGCTGAGGATCACCATGTTTCAGGGTCAATGAAGACTGGCACATTCTCACCTGACTGACAATCGCCTAGAACAGCAAAGACTCACTAGCTGACTGTGGGTGGAAGCATTTGCTGTCTTGGGTCCAAGCTGGAACCAGTGCTATCCACTTACTATTTTAAATACTGGCATAAAGCCTCTGGCAGCAATGGTGGTTGTGGTTGGTTTTTCTTCCCAGATGATGATTCTCATATCCTTTTCTTTATTTCAGCTATAACTATAATGCCCTGGGAAAGATGAGGCTTGGTGAGCAGCTGCTGAAGCTGCTGGTTGTGGAAGACCTGGTCAATGTATCATCCCTTCATTTGCTGATGGCAGGTACCCTACACATCAGCATTGTGCAAAACCCTGAAAACTGCTGGATTTCTCCAAATATTGGGAGCAGTAGTATTAGCGTCCAAATATTTGGGCTTACTTTGTTGTCATGATTTCTGTGGTTTTGTTCTCCCCCTTTTAGATGGAGTCTGTGCATTTCCATCTCCACCATGGGGTGCTTTGACCCTCCACACACCTGGGGCTGAACATGAGGATGATGAACTCATAACATCTGGAACTGAGTGCAGCTGCCTGACTTCCCCATGTTCAAACCTCCTGCAGGTCCAGCATGCCTGAAGTCTTGTTGTTCCCCAGGGACATTCTGATGACATTACAAGCTTTTAATCCTCATTTCCACTGATATTAATTGATGAAATCCAAGCACATCAAAAAGTCATTTTTACTCTGTGAAACACTGCAGCATCTGCACTCTGACAGGACAATCATGATAAAGCCATGTATAAATGTCATTACATTTGAAATAAAAAAAAGTACCTTCATTTTAGGTGATGGAGATTACAAAGAACCTACCCAAGGTTGCAGTGAAATCTGTTGACAATAAAATCTTTCATTACCACTTTTCTGAAGATATCATTCCAGATTAAATAGGAACTTTTCCAAAGATCTGTATACTGTCAATATGGGAAATCAAATTATACACACATAAGTACAATCTTTTCTAGATTTCTATTTTATGACAAATGAGCAAGAAAATATTCTCACTAAGGAGATATGGATTGTCATTGAAGTTAACTTAAAACTCCATGCATCTTCAGATGATATTGCAAGGAAAGTTTTCCACCAGTCATAACATTCCAGCTCCTGTATTCACCCCTTCATTCAAATAGCATGCTAAGTTCTCCAATGCAAGGAAAAGGGCAAGTGCAATCCAAATCTATTTGAGATTTCTTCAACCCTGTTAATTTTAAACAGAAGATACTCTATAGTTACCTACCTTCTGTAAGATAAAGCCCACTTTAAATTTTTAATATGTTATTTTCCACATAACTGTGGTCTACCTAGTCCCATTTTGAGGTCAGAAGACTTGTCCGTACATCCCAAATGTGCCTGCCCATCTGTTCACCACAGAGGAGAGGATGGTCCCAGGATCCACACAACACAGACAATACATAATCCCAAAAAATGCCATTTCCCTCCTTGCTGTGCACTGCCAGACCCACTGATATGGGAGTCCTGACACATTATGCTGTCTCTGCAGAGGGAGACATTGGCTGCTTTGTCCACCTGTTCTGCTGCTGGGCTGGACAGCAGTGATTCTTTCCTGAAAGACTCACGTGTGTACTATGATACACACATGAAATTTGTATATAATCATGGACAACAAAAGTTGTTCATGGTTATATACAAATAAGAAGTTCAAGATATTTCAATTTTAAGGTTTCTCAACTGGGAAAAAAATACATGATGTACAGAATTTGAAGAAATTTCCAGAAGATATGACACACTGTAGCACTAGAATTTCTATAATTGTGCTAAAACATGACATGAAAGGATGAACTAGCACTTTTTCATCATGATCCCTTCTGAAAGACTCTTGTACAACCTTTGGATGGGGATGATGAGATCAGATGGTCTTGGCATTTGTTCCTTCTGTCTTGTTTGTGGGAAGGCACGTTCAATCTAGTTCTCTGCAGCTGAATATGCAGAATTTCCTTTTGTCTAATTTTCAGTCTTTTCTTCATTTGCTTGAACTAAAGCCTAAAATGTTAAATCAGGCAAAACTCTCACAGGTGTCAGTAGGAGTTTTGTCACTCTGTGTAAATACTTCAGCACAGACTTGAGAATTTGTTGCACACATTTTCCTTAAAACAAAGTTCTAAGGACAGCTTAAGTCTGGAAAACCATCCTACTGTAATAAACAAGAGAGAATATCCACAGCACAGGAAAAAAATTGTGGAGGATGGTATGGTATTCTACAAAACACTTCACCTAAAATTTTATTGTAATATTGATGGCATTCATTTTCTTTTCTCTTTACCTGCATACTGATCTGGAAAATCATCACTAAATCCAGTAGTATCTACAGCAGACTGTTAAAATATCTGCATCTGAACTATGAAATTCCTACAGTGATAAACACAGCTCTATGTAGGCATTGTCACAAATGAAGAAATTCAAGAGGCAGCTTTCCACGCAGACACAACTGCATGTGCCCATGGTCTCACTTGAAAAACCTGAACATTTTATTTCCTATCTTTCTCTCTTTCATAACATCTGTGATTACACCACATCATTACTACAAAACTATGTAACTATTTCATTCTGTGGTTCAACAAAGATTGAGAATAAACTTTCCATTTATTTGCATTTTTTTAAATATACATCACTATTTCATAGCAAGTGGTTCCCATATTATTTGAATAACATTAGTCCTGGAAAGACTGGGTGCTGCACACATGAGGTCACTTTTAACAGTGGGTTAATCAGCTTTCAATTTGTCACATGCCACTCCTCCTCTTTTAGTTCCTGGATTTGTTTAATTGTGAAAAGTTTTATATATGTAAATATTAAAAATATATTAGTAATATTTTTCCTTTGCCATTTTTCCCCAATAAAAAGACAAATTCCAAGGCTTATACAACAAGAACAAAAGCCCTTAGTTAAACATTTAGAAATATTTATAATATTGTAACTCAGTTCAGGAATTGTCTATAGGTGTTTCTTGCTTTGGTAATCAAGGATTCTAATTACAAATTTAATATCAGAAGAGTAACTAAAAGAGAGATTTGGGTGGTTGTGGTGCATTTTTACCATCAGGAAGGCTGTCATCGTTTTTTGGGATTCAGGTTTTATTAGCAAAAGGAGTTCCTAGTGCTCTGATTTCAATGATTAGATATTTTTACAAGATAACATTTTTATTTGAAAATGATTGATCACTTCATTATCTTACTTTCACTGGTGTTTATAAATGAAACACAAAAGTTCACTTAAATTAATGACTGTTGCTTTCATTAGGACTCCTATTTCAACTCATTTCCTGACGATCAGCACAAAGCAAATACTGGCCATATTTTGGAATGAACAAAATTAATGAGACATTAGGATTGGATCAAGAAAGATTCCATACATACATCTCTTTTCCCAATCTGGAAAGCCAAGCATATAAAATGTTTTCTATTAATAGAATTGCCCCTTTCCCAGGAGATCACAGCTGCCAGCTTGGGAAGGCAAAGGGATCACAAGTGAGAGAGAGACTGGATTTCAGCTGAAGGCAATACAAAGAGGAGGAGTAGGAAGAGCCCAGGATTCCTGACCATCAGAACAGTGTCCTTCATGCTCTCTCCATCATTTCCCATTGCTCTGGGATCTCAACGAAGAAGTAAAGACACAGCAGCAATGAGATTCAAGTGTGCTCAGAGCCTTCCCTTCACTGTGATTACATTTTCTCAGCCACCTCATTTTATCCACCTCAGGTCCACACAGAGGGATACAGCACAAGCATCAAAGCTTTTTTCCCAGCAGAATACTTTTCTGGCAACAGTACAAAAAAGTCCAAATCAATAAAAAATTTGTTATATATATACAGGAAGAGATTTGTGAAGAAAACAAGACAACATATTGAGAAGTGCTCTAAGATGGCACAATTTAAATAATCTAAGGCTAACTGATTTTTTTTTAATGTCTTATAATATCCCCCATTAAAAGAAGAACATAGATGAAATAGTGATATTAATTCCTAGCAGCACCCTAAAGCTTGCTCTCAAATCTTTATTCTCATTTTAAAATCCTAAGTTGTTTTCTCTGGCATACATCAGCTGAGCACTAGCTGGATCAAGTCTAGATATCTCAATTTAGCAGGAATTTATGTAGTAGAATAACTTACAGTATGTGATAATTAATAATAATATTCTTTTTAAATTCCACATGGAAGACAAGGAGACCAGAATAGTGATGACCTACAGTGTTCTGATAGCTTTTACCCTTCTTTGCATCTTAAAAAACAGAGGTAGAACAGACATCACAAGATAGTTTGACTATCAAAAAAAACCTTGAAAACCCCTGAAAAACTACCAGTCCACAACAATCCACAACTTCAGCTATCCCTTATCCCCAGCTTTTTTGCAAAAAAACACAGGCTTTGTGATGTACCCTTAAGAGTTACTATTTTAATGCCCTGAAAATAAATGAGCCATAGGACTGGATGGTGAAGTAGAGATTGCACCTCCCTCTTCTGTGCTGTGCTGTATTTACAAATGTATACCATATACCCACTGCTCATGCTGTACCAGATATAATGAATAATGATCATGTACCAAGACAACAGTTTAGAGGACATCAGAACATCCAGCATGACTTGTCACAAGATCAGGAGTGTTTTTTAAGGTGGATTTGTTACTATTCGCACACTGTGCCCTTTCAAGTTATTAGCCATCATTTCAGGTGCTCTTTTTGGTTAGCCAGGACTGTTGCTGACAACTGAGAGATTTAACATCAACTATTTCAGGATTGTAATGCCTGAGCATGGGGGATTTAATGCAATCTTGGCATCAATACAAGTCTGGCAACACCCACACTAATAACTAATGCTCCTAATAATTCTCCATTAGCATTTCCATGAATTTAAAGGTCAGCTGTGAGAACTTTAAGTGAAATTTGACACAAAATTTGGAAGAAACACTTTGTACAAACTGTAACCCTGAGAAATTGATTCAACCTAATTTCAGAAGTTACAGCCTGTAGGCCTGTATACCTTTAGTAGGTATGGACAAGTACTTGCCCTTATTTGACATCATTCTTTGTCAAACAGCCTGACTTCCTTTTGAAGAAAATGTGAAATATTCCTGCCACAATCCCCAACATGTGCCTGATCTAAATTGATGTAGGCAACACGCATTTAGTAGAACACTTTTTTTTGTTGTTCATATGCTCCCCATGCTGGGATCGGAAAACCTTTGCACTATAGTTTAATGGGAATCAAAACGATTAACTTGCATGAAGGATTTAAAAAGCTAAGCATGAATTATGCTGTGACTGACTCAATAATCCATCCATATTTATTATTGATAGATTTCTATTAAATGTATCATTACCACAGTTCTGGGCTCTATTATGCTTTGAAGAATAACAAAAATATATACAGCAAATAATCCCCTTCAAGCTGTTTTAAAACATTTACTTTTGTACAGCAGGTGTGGAATTCCAAGTATCTTTCATGTGAGTGTTTTTGATGGAGATGTTAAGGAAACCAAGTTGTGTCAACTCTGTAGATGTGCCCAGTGATAATATTTTTAAAAACCCATAAAATTATATACTTTGGTTTTAATTTGTATAGGACATTTAAAATATTAGTTCCCAAGTAACTTGTTACCCTATCTTGTCGAAAGAGAATGGAGTAGTTAACTTTAATTGCCCGTTCAGGGATTTTCAGAAGAAACGCCTACAAGGATGCAATCTACTCCCCAGTAGAATCCACATAAATTGAGGCCAGAGAGGCTTTTTTCCCAGAAAGCAGCGTGGTTGAATCATTCCTTCAGTTTCCATGAGAGGGGAAAAGCTCTGCACTGGTCTCTCTGGGTTTCTGTCTTTGATCACACAAACAAGAAATGAAGTGTTATCATACAACTCTTATGAAAAAAATAGATCCTCTGTGTCTGGTGCTTTTTTAATGTTCCTGGAAAAATGTTTTCCTTCTTTTTTCTGTACAGCCTCTTGATATGGCTTGCTCTTCATCTGTGTATCACACTATAGGAGAATATTTTAAATAGTATTCTCATCACTGCACAAATCTCAAGTTTTGTGGTTGGTTAGTTAGTTCAAAATTGGCAATGTAATAGTACACCAGAGGTTAGGAAACCTCAAGTGATTTTCAGTTAGGTATGACTACTTATGTTGTATATCTCTTTTTGCAAACTAAGGATCTCTAAGCTAGGGAGCAAGTTTGGATCCTAAGGAACTAAGATGCCCCTAGGGACCTGTGGTCAAATACCAAATAGTTCAGTTATTGCCAAATTGATCCTATGGTAATTAAAATAATCAAGATGAGCCTTTGCAGTAAGAGTGTCTGATAAATAACTGTACAGAATATACAATACTATACCAAAAAAAGTACACAACACTGCATATTAAAAATAAATCTGAAAGATGTAGTGACTGAAAATTACAGTTAATACATATAGACATGTATATGCAATATAGATAATACATGAAGTAAATCTCCAAGCTAACAGTGAGTGTATTTCTTTGTTATTGAATACCTTTTTGCATAAAAAGAATCCTCCATATCCAATTCGTCTATGAGCATCAATGTTTTTACTTCATTACTGTTGCACTACAAAAGCTGTTAGGAGGAAGCAGATGGGTATGGAAATGGATCAGCTGAGAAGGATTCTTACTGCTTTTAAAGACAATATTGTAACAATCTTATACAGTGAAATTTATTTATAGTTTTATTTATTTGCTTGCTTTACTTGAATTCTGCTGTATTCTTCTTTATTTCAAGAATGACCTGCAAGGAAAAAGATAATTGAGGTGACATAATTTTCAACTCCTTTTAAATTTTTTATGGAAAACCCAAATATTCTTAAAAATACAGCTTTTGGACTATTACCTGTTTGGACTGATATTCTCCCTGGCTGGAAGATGCACATCTTGAGGAATGCTTGAAATTATGACAATAATGAAACAAAACTTGAACAATTTCTAGGGTAAAGGCCAAATCAAACTATTCTGTTCTCCCTTCTAAAAATGTCAGGATGTAAGAAAGATTCAATTAAAAGAAAATAAAAAGAAAGACATTAATTATTTTATAAAACCTTCCTCAAAAGCTAATGGAAATGACATTCTGGGAAGTCGTCTAAAATTTAGAGAGGTTTTTTGAAATCAATGGGGCTAGATGCAAGTGCAAGACAGGAGATGTGGGCACAAATGGAAAATTCCTTTCAGATCACCTGAACATCTAAATGTTTAGTTGTGAAAAGAAGAGATACATAACAAGTTCTTTCCAGAAGTAAAACAAGAAAATAAAAATTAATTTATTAATATACAGTTATTATTTGTGGTACAGAATCTTCGGAAAATGATGTGTAATAATTTTAAATGTTTTGGGGGTTGCTTCTGACCTCACATTCACAAATGCACCTCTCAAGAAAGGGAAAATGACCTCCATTCTTCCAAATCAGGGGTTTGATTCCAAGTGCAGAGGACATTTCAGTTGGCTCATTGACTTTGAGTGGGATTGTTTACATACATAAATATAATACGTTGTTAAATTATGCCAAATTGAACACAAGCCAAAAGCACTCACAGAACAGAACTTCAAAGGACATGCTTCATCAAAGCAAGAATATATGAAGGAGAGTTTTCAGAATTTTTTGGTGTCAGTATTCATGTCATTGAGAAAAATGAGAAGATGTCAGTGTCCTTCATACAAAGATAATGAAAAGATTATTCCAGTGTATATAGAGTGTTGTTTGGCTGTATTATTAAAGACCTTGGCTTGCTTGAAAAATTACCTCTGATGTTTCATTTTCTTATGATCTATGCACTGAATAGAAATCTCTTCATGGACTAGTACTCTTAATGAAGGTCCTAAATATATGGTAGCTGAATACATTAAAGAAGATTAGCGTAATAATGGGGCATGAAAAAGGAACAAGAACTTTTTAAAACCTGAGTTGGAACATGGCCTCTTGGTGGAAAAAGCACTGTTAGGTAAGTGATCTGCCACCGCTGCAATACTGCAGTATTTCTTCATCCTGGAAATCTGTGATTAAGTCCTCAAGGACCTGATCCTCTGCAACCTCACTTTTTCAGTGAAAATCCAGTCAGCTCTCTTTTCCTTAAGAGAGTTCCTCTGCACTGGGTAAAGTAAAAAAATCGGAGCCTGGGGGTATTTATGCCTATGCCACTAAACCCTAATTTGTCTTGGTAGTGGTCTGGTAGGGCCAGGACCATAGAGGTTTACTGTTTTCTAAAGGGCATCAGCTACTGGAATAGTATTGTCCCCATTTTAAAAAACCCAACAGACAAGCAACAACCCCCAACCAAAACACCTTCAAAATCCAACACAAACAAAAAAAACCCACCAAAAAACCAACCAACCAACCAACCAATCAATCAATCAAACAAACAAACAAAAAAACAACAAAAAAAACCCCCCAAAAGCTCCACATCCTGGTATAATAACATCCTAGCTGGGTACTTTTCCAGAGCTTTGTATTGGCTCAGAGTGACTCAGAGTTTAGTTCTCCACATTTCTGAATACCATGACTGACATGTGACACGTGACCAGATTTATAGAGGAAAAATTACTTTTTGTCAAATCTCCATTTGAGAGGAAAGGAAATATTTCCTGTTTACAAGTGAAAATATTCTTACAGCTGGTTTTTCATGTTCATCAACTTGCCAATAATTCTTTTTTCATCATCTTTTAGGGTAAATTAATACTTTTCTTGCTTTCTGGCCGCACTTGCAGCCCAGCAGTGCTGTGCAATTGTTGGATTGCCAAGACTCTGATAGAGCCATGCTTGGAGGAAGAGGTTTAAGCTTCCTTCCCTCACCTGTTTTCATCGTGCAAGAAAAGTTTTTAAAATCTAGTTTTGTGGTTGCTAAATGAGCAACTTTGCTTTCCAAGGTCTGTAAAACCATTAACCTGGAAAGTAGTTATTAAAGAATAAAAATCATGACACAGGATTAAATTATTGTTCTCTTTTCTGTAATTTACTACAAATTTGGTGTAATTGTATCGCTTCTGGGATCACTTGTAAAGAAGATTAAATCTTACCTGACTGTTGGGCCAGCAACAGGTACAGTCAGGCTGAGAAGAGAGAAAATTTTAAGAAATGGCTTTGTAATTTTCTTTCCAGTTTTGCTATTTTATTTATACTTGATTTAATCAACTTATTTTAATTTGGAATTGATTGCTAAATCAGACACTTAGTGCAGAACAGAATATGGTAACAAACCAAAATATCATGTGTCTTTTGTGGAGCGGATGGAGCAGTGCAGTCACTGGTCTGTCCAGCCTTTGTGAAAGGTAGACTGAGAGGGCACATGTTCCATTTCATGCAGTAGCTGCACACACAGCCTGTAATATTAAACCTGAGACACTGAGCTGTGTGCTAGGATGAGATGCTGCTCAGTGGAGTTCACCTCTGGGCCTCTAGCTTGGGGTGTGCATAACTCAGTCATTGATTTTTGGAGATTTTTTAAAACCTTACTATTAATTTAAAAGGATTTATCTTCCAAAGGAGATTTTCTGAGTCTATTTTTCAGGGATAGAATTTCTTCAACTCCATTTTGCACTTAGATACCTGAGAAATCTGGATAAGGAAAGGGGATGAACATTGTGCTGAACAAGCCAGGGAGTTGTTTCCATGGTGAAGACCAGGCACTGCTTGCTAAAAGGCTGCTGAGATCAGAAGAGAGCTGAAGTGGTCAGCACTCCAGAAGATTATTTGCGCTACAGAAAATAATTGGGCTTTCTTAATTTTTCTGAAGAAGTTAAGGAGCCTTATTACAGTATCTTAAATGATGAAAATACATAGAATTGTAAAGAAAAAACCAAAAAAAACCTCTACTTTTCCATGGATTTCTATGTTTTGCTTTTTAAATAAATTACTACTGTTCTTTCAGTGAACATCTTCAGGAGAAAAGCAATTACATTCCAAAATTTCTATTAAAGTTCATGTATAAATTTGCTCCTACCATGATGATAATAAATTCTTCAAGGAATAGAAAATATGTCTTTGGTGGAGAAATATGCAGAAAGCTCTGTAAAAGTCTCAGAATGCAAGTTTTCCCCAAAAGAACATGGTCAAAAAGTGAGTGTACAGGAAAAGGACAGGAAAATCTCTGTTTGGGTGCAATCAAATTACATTTCAAAGTGATACCATCGTTTAGTACAGACACTGCACTGTCTATGCAGAAGTGCTTAGCTGTTCTCTTATTTTTCTAACTTTTTATTTTCTCTTCATTCCTCTAGGACTTCATTGCAGCTCACCGTGGACCAGACTGTTCGATTATGAACTTTGTTTTGGAGACTATGTGCGATTGTACATGTGCATGGTGTTTAACACACTAGGAATTAAGCCCACATACCTTCATGGAGAGCTGAACATTTTTCACATGATTTCAGCAGTACAAGTATGTAATAAACTTGGCTATGTTTTCAAGAATTAAAAACCACTGTGCATCAACATGTGCAAATGTTTCATGTACACCTCACATGCTTCCATTTGCGCTATGGTTTCTGTTCTGATCGATCAGAAACAGCCTTTGTTTGACAACATTCATTGTCAAAGCACCCATTTGCCATTATTGGAGAGCCAAACCTCTCAGAAGATTTCATCATTTTCTCAATGATAATCCATTGGTTTAGCCATCCAGTTAAACATCAGCAGCCTGTTTCTACAAATGAGGTTCCTCAACTGAAATGGATATGTAAATTTCTGAACATAACAATATTCCCACAGACAAAAAAAAAAAAAAAAAACGCTTATTTCTTTTTTACCCGCTGTTTTTTCTTTAAGTAACTAATGAGTTGCTAAACTTTTTGTTGTCGTTGTTGTTGTTATAAAGAAATTAATTCAAAAGTGGGATAAAACAGCTATTTTAAATTACTAAAAAAGATCTTTGAAAATGGCGTGGCATCACAAACAAGTATTGTACATTTCATAATCTGATGCTGTTGAAGTGAATATGATAGCACAAAACCTTTTATGTTTTCCAATAAAAAGGGTCTGAGCTGGAATCAAAATGATGATCTGACTGACCAGAAAGAATTGGAAGAACAAGACTCAAGATGGGGCCTACTTTGGTGTGAAATTTCATTTGCTAATTTAGACCATTTACAATTTGGTATTTAAGCAATGATGAAAGCAGTTCAGCTTTAACTGAGTACCACCACATTAGCATTAATTTAATAATCCTGAAATCTGGCTTTACTTAATGTTCTTTTCTA
The DNA here is from genome assembly GCA_024362935.1 of Setophaga petechia. NCBI lineage: Eukaryota > Metazoa > Chordata > Aves > Passeriformes > Parulidae > Setophaga > Setophaga petechia. The sequence continues at coordinate 7,363,470 of JANCRA010000004.1, read as the reverse complement.
ATTTCAAGTGTTTATTTTAGTTCTTTGGGACTGTAAGATTTCTACTTTCTCTGTTTTTTTTCTTTCAATTCAAAGAGGTCAAGTATCTAGAGAAATATCTCTGTGAAAAGGCATCTTCCATTTCTGGCAAAACACAAAACCAGAAGCAATAAAGCTTTTTCTTTGTTCACAATCTCAACAGCCATCAATTTCTGATTACTATTTAAACATCTCTGTAGGTCTATACTTCTTCTGAACAGCCTCTGCTGAGACCAAACTTTTAGGAGCTTTTATAAATAGTGTACCTGTGTAATTTTATTTCATTTCCAATAAAAATCCAACCACCTTCAGCTGACTCCCTGGACATATGGTATAGATATCAGTTATAAAAATAATATGCCCCACTACAATGTCTGGAATGGATAGTGTGATGCTGGAATGAATGGCTAAGTGGGAATAAATTATTTAGTAGCCAGTATAAAAAATCAAATGGCTGTGATTCATTCCTGTCATGGGAATGTGAAGAATATTTTCGAACAAAGAGCTCATTGGGGCAACAGCAAATGGAAATTACATGTCACATCTGCATGCTTCTTTCTGATGGTAGCCTTTGAGCCCAGGGACTTTGTCTTTGCATAGCATTAAAGAAAAAAATATATATTTAGCCTTAAGAATAAGCAACCATAATCCCTCTGTATTATCCAGTGTAGCAGACTAAAGTACTGCATCAAACACCCAGTTAACAGCTTATTTCCCCTATAACTTTCCAGGTTCCAACAAGACTATTAATATCTTATAATCCCTTGCTTGTCTTACATAAGTTTTACATAAGGAAAATATAATGTTCTATAATACACAAGTCTTTAGGACTGAGGAAACAGGGAATAAGAAAGTAAACTTTCATATCATAGAAACCAAAACAGAATTGGAGCGAGCAGCAGGTGTGATCATCCACGGTGCCAGTAATGCTAAGCAAAGGGCAGCCAGGAAAGGACCCTTGGAAAATAATGCTCTTGTATTTTAAATTATACATGCGGGATTTTTTTTCTAATTAAATAGCAACTTTCCCACTGAAAACATTCCTCCATTGTGCTGTTCAGTTTTTAATAGCTGCACATTTAAAATCTCCAAAGTCAAAAATATCTCTGTTTAAATTAAGTAACCCATTGGTGTAAGATGATTTATCCTAGGTCATGGCTCTACCTCTTGTTTTGGTTTTTTGTTTATTTTTTGTAGTTTGGGGGGATTTTGTTGTTGTTGTTGTTGGTTTGGGTTGTGGTTCTAATTTGTTTTGTAGGGGGTTGGTTGGTTGGCTGGTTGGTTGGTTGGTTGGTTGGTTGAGCTTGGTTATGTGATGGTGATTTTTTTATTAGAGTGGTTGTTGGGTTTTTCCTTGATATGGTTTTCTTTTGTTTCAGACTTTTAAAATAATCTAACTTACTCTTACTTTGTAGCAACAACTTGAATAAGAATTCTCTATTTTTAAGTTTTCCCTTGAATCTTTCCCCTGTAAAACACTTCATGTAAGTATTTCAGTGAGGCAGGTCAAATTCGGGGCTCCTTCTGCTGAAAGCTGCCTTTGTTGTTCCTCAGCCAGCTACACTTTGCAGCTGTCCTTCCAGCTGCCTGCCACTCACTCATTGGGTGCTGGAATAGCTAGGTGCAAAGGGAGCCCGGAGCACTCACCTCCAGAAACAACCTTCACTAGAATCTAGGAAAAATTGCAAAGCTGTTAGGTGTACAAAAAGAAAATTTGAAAATGTTTCTTAAAAGGAATGGTCAGAGGATTTCTGAAAAACCATCAGTAACTTCTGACATCTCAAATGCAAACTTTCTTACAAAAGACAGCATATTCTGAAAATACAAGCCTCTGGGGATTACTCCTGTTTATACCACTGCTGCACAGAAACTAGAGGCTTGTAAGTCTAAAACATTACTGAATACAGTAACACATGAAGAAGAATTATTTTATATAAATTTATTATCATAACAACTTCCAAGAAGAAAGGTCTTAAACATGCAACAAAACACTAAGATGGAGCTTTCCCTACACAAATATATTTTTCAAAACTAAATAGTGAGTCTTTTGTATATTGTAGAAGAGGTCCAGCTCTTAAAAACAAATACCAAGCTGGAACAGTTTAAAATTACAAACAGCTAATCTACAAATAGCCAAGCTAAGAAAGACTTGCAAACATTTGCTCTTCCTCAGGAAAGACTGAGGAATAAGTATAGCAATACATACCTGTGCTACAAGGAAAGTTCCCATTTTAAAGATGACTTCTGATGTATTAATCCCTTAAAATACCTGACTTTAAAACACCATGGGAATCTTTTCAGAGAAGCTGATGTTCCCTGAGGTAGTCCCATCCTGTAAAGGTCTAGAAATTTCACTTTTTGAGAATTTTATGGCACCAGCAGTTTCTAATTCTTAAAGGTTAATTAGAAAATACTAGCACTTTGGTAGCATTTTCCATTATGATTTTTAATCTTCAACTGGTGCACATAAACACTAGAAAAATAGCTTTCTTCTTTTGAACTGCTTTGAAGCATGTTAAGAGAAAATTCTTTACCCAGAGAGTGATTGAACATGAACAGGCACACAGGGCAGTGGTGGCAGCACCAGCCTGGCAGAGCTCAAGGAGCATTTGGACAACACTCCTGGGCACATGGTGTGATATTTATGGCATCCTGAGGAGATCCAGGAGTTGGACTCAATGAATCAGGTGGGTCCCTTCCAACTCAGAATATTCTGTGAACTGATCAAGACCATCATAGTTGCTGCTTCCTGAATTACTTGTAGCACTAATTCTTCTTCAAAGTAGATGTTCTACTTGTAATTACTACACTGAACTTTCCAGAAATGGTTCTACAACATTTTGTTGATACATTCAGTGAACTTAGGTCTGTAACTGGGATTTGTTATAAATCTACGTGTAGGTCCATGATGTTTAAAACCTACTTTTAAAAGAAAAAATTGCAATAGTTGAAAGATACACCCAAAATAAAACCAAAATGAGTTAGAGAAATCCCTTTTCTTTCTAACTCTTTAAAGCTCCAGCCTTTGAACCACTATTCAGAAGGGCCAAGCTGACCAACAGGTAGACAAAGCAAGCACACCGTCAGTGAATGATTTCTAAGGACAGGTTAAACATTGCTCCTTCTTCTCAGCTAATCATTGCCTAACTGTAGGGGAACATCACCTCTATCCACAACTGACACCCTATTCAGCATCAAACAAAATTTATAGTACATATTGCCAGAGCTGGATCAGTTCACCAAGCCTGATTTCCTAACAAGGAAAAGCATTTAGCTGAAGATATTCACAAATAGACAGATGATCTTGCAAACTCTGCCAAGTCAATGGGTCTTACTATTAAAAAATCAAGTACAGAAGTGATGAAAATTAATTTACCTACTGATAATTTTTATCTCTTTTAAAGGTGAAATCTCAGCCAGTGCTAATAAAACTACTTAAACCTGAGATTGCGTGTTTGATGGGAGGTTCCAGAAAGTGAAGACAAGCGCTGCATTTCAAAAACTCCCTGTGTAATGAAGTCCCAGTGTAATTCAAAAGAACATCAAATTAAATACATCAATCAGTGGCATTTTTAACCAATGTCCATAAGGCATTGTTTTTAAGTGTGGTCTGTATTAGAAGAACTTGCAATGAAAATACCTGTGCAGAGTAGATCAAGAAAAATGGATGTACAAAACTCTCCAGTGTTTATCCTAAGCACAGTCAACACAAGCACAACCCCTTTTACCCCCCCCCAGGCAGGTTACCCATGGCAAGGACAGACTTCAGCTGCTGTGCCTCACAAAATCTGCTTTGCAGATGGCCACATATGGCTTTGGCAGCTGCTGGACAGAGCAGAGGAAGACCTGTGCTGGCTGTATGTAGGGAGATGTCAAGCTCAGTCTTGACCAGCCCTTCTCAGCACCACCTTTATGATCTACAATTCACAAGGGGTCAATAACAGAGGAACATAATATGTAGGTGTTGCACAACAAAAAGGTGTATGAGCAAGTAGGTTTATAGGAGCAACAGTAGATCTGCAGTTCCCTCAATGGCTGTAGAAATCTGACAGTTTGAAAATCAGAAGACTGCCTGGCCAAATTTCCTTTGGGTACTTCTGTATTTTACCACCAGCAACTCTGTCAAACTACCAGAGCAGCATGTGATACCGTGGCGATAGCATTGTTTTCACTTCTCTTTTCTGTACAAGTAATTTTGTCCTACTCTGAATTTCATGTTTTTAAAATAAATTTTAAAGGCCAGAGAAATGGTTATGCACCATAGTATTGACTGAGGAGTTTAAAAACTTATGATCTTCCCATCTATTTTAAGTGAGATAATTTTCTGCTCTCGGTGTTGAAACACCAATATTTCTAAGCACTACTTCTACATCTTTAAGTTTAAAAAGGCTATAAATAAGAAGAAAGCCTTTGGTAGGTTTGATCTCAGCTGAATAAGAAAAGATGGTTGACTTTCTTTAACAATAGTCACAGCAGATGAAAAAATATTTGCAAAAGATGAAAAAATAGGGGTTTCAAAATCTAAAGAGTTAATACTATTTTCTCATTTATATACCTCCAGAGCTTGTTCTATGTATGTCTAAAGAATGGTGTCAAAAATGGGGTTAATGTCTTGCAGCTGAATGAGCCCTGGTTGTGTTATATTAGATACTTGGCTTTTTCTCTCTTCCTCATATAAATAAGCTTGCTCAATTCACAGACATCATATATAGGTATTCTTTTGATAGAAAATCTCAAAGGAAAATATTTATATTTTGGTAATACCAAGAACATAATTGTACAGTGTAGAACATGCTATTATTTGTTTGAGATACATTTTAAGGGAAGGTCTAAAAAGCTTACTTTCCTTGGGGGTTTTTAAAAGACGTGTAGATGTGACACTTACACCACGTGGTTTATAAGGTGATGCTGTGTTAGTGATTGGACTTGTTGATCTCAGAAATCTTTTCCAAATTATTCCAGTCTATGATTCAAGAATAGCAGTAGCCAGAGCGGAAGTAACACCATCCTCTCCGGCTACAAGCTCTCCTTCCTTCCATCTCTCCCCACCTTTATAGTCTCGTCCCGCAGCCACAGGAGCTGACGGATGCCGGCTAGCCGCTCCCGCAGTGGCCCGAGGAGACCACGGATTCTGCCATTCCCAGGTTCCTCGCAAGAACCCCGGGTAGTGGTGCCGTCTGCGGCGTGGGTGGCACAGGCGACAGCGGGACTACAAAGCACTGAGGGGAAGGAAGGAGAGAGCGGACGCTCGTATGGGTGCCAAGGCGCCCTACTAACCCAGCCGGCAACAGTGATGGCGCCAGAGGGCCATTGGGAAGGCACTGATAAAGGGGATGGGCGAGACAGGAGGAGACACGAGGGAACCAATGAACGAAGCCCAGGGGAGGAGCGAGGGACACAACTGAGCCAATAAGAATTGCACAGGGGAGGGAAGAGGCTCGGAGGCAAATCAGATCTTGAGTAAGGGATAACTGACATAGAAGGTTCTCGGAAATAAAGGCGGGGTGGTTACAATGATGGACCGGGAAACTGGGCAGCGCCAGAATGGAGGATTAGGACATATTATTAGGACATATTATTAGGACATATTATTAGGACATAAAGGGAAGGACTAGGGGATCGGTTACCTTAACAGACAGGTCACTGGCAGGAAAACAAGGGACAAACAACTCAGGGACAAACCATTGGGAGGGAGTGACATGGGGGGAACCGAGGGTCAAACCATAATCTTAACTTATAAAAAATAACCAACTTTACAACAAAACCTGTATAAAACACACAATGCTACACTCCTCCTCTGTCAAGACAGTGGCTTAGTTCCCAATGCCACCTTTTCCCGACCAATATCTCCTTTCTTTCTTCAGTCCTCTTTTTTAACAGAGCAAAGTCTATGCTGGGCCTTGCCTTAAAGGAGGAAACTAACAGCGTTGGATCAATCCTTGGACAAAACTCTCTATGTAAAACTCGATCATACTGATGTTTCCCACTAAAATCCCAGAATTAGGACAGTAATATCCAGCAACAGTTTTAGTAAATGGGGAGAGAACTTTTAAACAGCTTTGTCTTTACCATAGCTGAAGAACTGCTGATGGTTGTCAAGACAGATTTATTTCCTTGTATATACAATATGGACTACCTCTCAGGAACCTTTTTTTTTTCTAAAATTACAAGCTTTTCCCATCTGAGCAAAATTGATTGTATAGTTACAAATAAAAAAAAATATACAAAAAAAGGACAAACAAATCCTCAAACAGATAAACAACAAAAACTAAATTAAAAAAAAACAACAACAACAACAAAAAAAAAAACCAAAAAACTAACCAACCAAAAAGGGAAAAAAAAGCCCAAACAAAAAAATCTCTAAACTATGTTTATCTAATATTCTACCATAACATCCACTCAGCCTAATTAATTACTTTGGTTCACTTGCATCAAGTCTTATTTGTATTTGTGTTTTGCAGTGTTAAACATTCAGTTAATCCTGCTGATGCAAAGGAAATTATGCCAGTGAGGGTTGCCTAGTGGCACATATCTCAGTATTTACGCCCACAACACACAGAAGAATGGCCTGGGAAAATGTGTTCCTTTATCATAAGGCAAGGTCCCCAGTACAGCTGGTCTGCAATGTGCAGGGTGAACTCCAAATTTAAGAACCCTATTAAAAGCACAGACTAGGAAGTCAGCCTTTTACACTTTAAGTTCATTAATGGAGAGAAAGGCATCATGTCAAGGAAGTAGAGTTGTGACACTTTTATAGAGGGTATTAGGAAACAAAACCTCATCACAAACTTGTGAACAATTCTTTCTCTCCAAACCAAGCCCAAGTCACCCTTTGAAAACCATGCAGTCATTCTCTTCAGCCATGATGAATCACAGAGTCACAGAATATTTGGGGTTGAAAGGGATCTCTGGAGATGATGTCTTCCAAATCACTACCAAGGGAGAGTCACCTACAGCAGATGACACAGGAACATGTCCACCTGGGTTTTGAATGTCTCAAGAGAGGGAGACTCCATGAACTCCCCGGGCAGCCTGTTCTAGTGCTCTGCCACTTTCAACATAGAGAGGTTCTTCCCTGTGCTGAGGTGGAACTTCTTATGTTTTAGTTTATGACCATTTCTCCTCGTCCAGTATCTGGGCACCACTGAGAAGTCTGGCACCGTGCTCTTGGCACTCACCTCTGAGATATTTATATGCATTGACGAGATCCCCTTTGAGTCTTCTCTTCCCTAGACTAAACAGGCCCAGCTCTCTCAGTCTCTACTTGTTAAGAGAGATGCTCCAGACCCCTCATCATCTTTGTGCTCCTTCAATGGACCCTCTCTGGGAGCTCCTTGTCTCTCTGGTACTGAGGAGCCCAGAGCTGGACACAGCACTCCAGATGTGGCCTCACCAGGGCCCAGTAGAGGCGGAGGATCAGCTCCCTTGACCTGCTGGCCACGCTCTTCCCAGCACAGCCCAGGATCCCACTGGGCCTCCTGGCCACAGGGGCACACTGCTGGCTCATTGTCACCTTGTGATCCACCAAGACTCCCAGGTCCTTCTCTGCAGAGCTGCTCTTCAGTGGGGCAGCCCCAGCCTGTGCTGGTCCTTGGGGTTATTCCTCCCCAGCTGCAGGACCCTGCACTTGTCCTTGTTGAACCTCGTTAGGGTTCTCTCTGTCCAACTCTCCAGCCCTCCAAGGCCCAGCCCAAAGGCAGCAGAGCCTTCAGGTGTATCAGCCATCCCCAGTTTGGATCATCGGTATGAAATCAATCTTGGCTAAAAGTGAAAATATTCAGAGAAATCTGAGAAACCTGTATGTGCATATATGGAACAAACAACGTTGTAAATATATGTGTCTTGCCAGTAAAAAATGGTCAAGTGATAAATTGTTTCCAGTTAGCACTTGCAAGAAGTTAGATTTTGATGTGATTAAATCATATTTAACTAAATATAAAAATCATTTAACCTAGTTCTCACAACGGAAAACTGATCATCACAAAGCAAAATGCATACTCATGGCATATCTGAAAAATGGGTATGCAAATTTAAGATCTGATGCTCATAGCTGGATAAACCAAATATTACTGCAGACATACCTTTCAATCATACTGGTTTTTCATGCACAGCCCAGAGTTACCACTAATGGGTAATCTAACAACAGTGCTTGTAGTTGGCAATTTAATACACACTTACTCATCCTGCTGAGACAGATGAGTGAAGAACATGTTTGTGAGCAGAGAAGGCTCAAGAAATGCCAGACCTCAGATCCAAATATCTCATTATGAGTCTAGTAGCAAAGCAAAAGTCCACAATCACAGAGATTAGAGCTATAATGCCCTATTCACTCATTCCAGCTAATTCCCCTGAAAACTCAATATCTTTGCTAACACTTTGCACCATTACCTCTCACTACTTTTATTGTTCAGGTTTTCTCTTCACCTTTGAGGTCAGAAGCACACTGAGGAGAAATTACTTGGAACAGTGAAAACTATTTGCACTTTATCTGTAAAAAGCTATCTGCTTTCCCTTATTATCATAACCTCAGTTTATCAGAAAAATGGTAAGGAAAGCACAGGTGATTGACTCAGAACATTTTCATTTTTTAAAATGATTACTGTTGTTTACATTTTGAGCTGAACAAAAGAAATATCAAAGTTCTTTTGGGTGAACTCGACTTGTTCCATGCTGATGCTTTCTGACCTTTAAACTAGTAATTTGAAAAAAAAAGATAAGGTGTATCTCCAGACACTCCTTTCTGTAAGTTGTTCAGATCTGTGTTTTATCTATTTAATTTTATTTTCATTTATAAAAAACTTACCCTGCATATAAATGATAGGAAAAAGAAGATGGTCAGTTACATCAGACAAAATGTACCTTCAAAATTAAGGAGCCTAGCAAGCTAAAATACCTAACAAATCTGTTATTCAGACAATGCAGATATATTAAAGTTATAGAAAACTAAATTGAATGTACAGGCTGTTATGGCATGTATCACAATATTAATAATTCCCTGGTGGGAAATTTCTAGGTTTGATCTGAGCCAATCCTCATAGGAACAAAATTCAATTCTCAGACAAAACAGAAGACAAAATTCTAAGCCTAATTTTGCTTTTCAAAGAGTCTTCTGTAAAGTCAACATAATTCTTGAAATGCTTTAAGAATGCAGATGCTTCACTTCTGAGAGAGAGTTAGAACTGGTACCTGGGGGTACAATGAAGAAACACCACTCCGTGAGCTGAAATACAGGCTCAATGAGCTCACAAACAGCTGAATATGTGTTACTCATTGCATCTGAAACAGATTAGATTTTCACATTAACAACCACAAGTATTCGTCTCTAACAAGAGTTGCTTGTTACCTCTCTCCAAGAGCAATGACACAAGGAATGAAAGCTGGTATTCTCCAGGGGCCTCTTTTGTGGAACGGAAGTCAAGTTTTGTTGCACCTAAATTCTTCAAGCACAACACGAATTTCAGATGTGTCAACAGTCAGATGTGTGGAAGACGAACCAATCTTCGCAACAGACAACTTTTCTGACTGTATTTGGAAGCAAAAGCAAGGACAGGGAGGCAAAAAATTATTCCTGGATATAGGAACAGAGACAATTTCAGCCCTCAAAGAAGAATTGTCTTTTAGAAGTGAACAGGAATACTAGCTGCAAGCTGCATTTTTTTCTCTCTATGTACCCAGCATAGTGGCCTCCCTACTTACTCATGGTGATAGCAAAACTGTGCATGGTAATAGTGAGGCAGGAAAAGTCCTGTTTAGTCTATTTTTGGACAAGTACTGCCTCACAGATATGGTTTCAGAGCCAGAGGAAGCTCCTTTGCTGATCCCAGCCGCCCATCCGAAAACCAAAGTTGCCCTCACTCACTTCTGAGCCAGCTGCTGTGGGAGCTCCCCCTGGCACCAAAGCCATCAGTCTTCACTGCTCCATGGACAGCAACAAGGTACCTGGGAGAAGGGAAGTCAGTCTGGGATATCAGCTGTCTCAGCAGGAGCAGGAGACCCTCCACAGCTTGGAGGGTTCCTTAAGCCATGCTAAAGGACAGAAAAATTTAGAAGGGATATTAAAAGCACAGGGAACAAACCCACAGATGAATTCTTTCCTACCCCAGCCCCTCCTGCTCCCTCCCTTGTACCAGCAGAACTGTATGAGCAAAGGTGCTTGTAAAACAAACAAACAAACAAACAAACAAAAAACCAAACCAACAAACAAACCAAACCAGTAAAACACAGACCAATTAAATGAGCTTTCAGCTGAACCAGGGTGGCAGTATGGAGGCTCAGATAGTATGACAGGACCAGCCTGACACTTTTCCCCTGTTTTCCAGCTTTACAGTCTGTTTCCTAGACAACTGCATTATGGCCTTCACACTTTCTACCTCTGCGCACAACCCTTTCTTCAACATAAAGAAGCCAAAGTGTTCATAAGGAGGTGTACCATCTGCAATGCTGGTTTCTGCAACATCTACATTTAGTTTGGCAGTCTCACACCTACCCATTCCTTGCCAGCTGCAAACTAAGTAGATTTGACAAAATACAACTAGATCTCAGCAGCACAAGTGAATACAGCACAAAACAGAGGACTCACTACTGGCTTGTACAACTCTTGTTCCTAACATTCCTCCCATATCATGTTGTGTCTTCAAACAAACTAGAAAGTAGAAAAGTATTAGATCTCTGTAATTACTTTTTTATATACCTTTGACTCACAGAACATTGTTTTTAAAAGCAAGACAATTTGAGAGAGAGAGAAATGTCTATATGTTTCTCTATGTATAATTCAACCAACTAAAATGCTTCTTGCACTGGCTCTAGGGGGCATGAAAACAATTTCTTCAGCTTAATCTTCAAGGCATTGTTTAGTATGTGAAGGCATTTTAAAAAATAAAATTTTATCCAGGCAAAAGCATTACAGAGTGAAGTAACATGAATGAAAGTTACTTAACATCATAAGAGGCTGTGAGACTAATTTTTATTTTAGAAAAAAATGAGGGGAACCCACACTTGTGCATACTTTGTGGCTTCCTTGGAAAGTTTTGGTGCTAAATCCTGAGTCCTGCTGACCTAAACTGGTCTGTCACATAGATAAATGTTCATGACTCAGCTTCCATATTTCAAAACAGCACAAAGTTGTACTCAGTGAATTTTAAGTAGTTTAGGAAATGAACCCAGACACAGAACAAAAAGTTTGGATGATTACTTAAAATTTGACACAATCATACTGTCTGGAAAAAACAGGACCCAAATCCCAGTGCAGATTGCTATAACAAAAATTCTTTTTTCCCCTGTCTTTACTCAGATGCAACTGAAAAATTTCTACTTTCTCCTATTCCACGTTACCTAGACCGGTAGGATTTATATAATTTTTATCTCCATTTTAATATCCTCTTTCTCCCTTCAGAAACCCTGTCCTCCAGATAGAGTACAGAACTGCATCATAACTTCTTTTACCTGTATTTATCTTTTACTGTTTTATCAGCCCAGCATAATTTTTGCTCAATGTGAACATAAAGTTCAACAACAACAAAGAAAATTCTGGTTTCTTCAGACCTTGTATTACCTTTTGAAATTTAGTGATCCCTGAAATCCTTTAGTCAAAAGGAGGCTATTTTAAAACAGCACCATCAGCAGTAACTAAATTAATCTCAGAACATGATTTAAACTGTGCAGTCATTAATGCCATTTCCTAGACACTGCTGATGATGAATAGGACTTTTCTGAGGTTTGATGACCAAACTAGGACCAAGACCCAATTTATTAAGGCTCTATGCCTCCTGTTCTTACCTGCATAACATAAAAACATTTAGAACAAAGCAAAGGCACAGAAAATGGTTTAGAAACTTTCAGAACTACCTTCAGTAAATAAATGTAATACTATAAAAATAGGAGTATTCATAATAGGTAATTGAAGAACAGCTATGAACCTCCCACTCAACATATGCACAAGCAGACACTGTAATTATTATAGAAAAGCTGCAAGTGGTAAGAAGACCAAAGTGTTTACAATTTTTTTTAAAGGACTGACCGTTGCAAAAAATCATCCTATGAACAAGTACTAGAGCACCACAAGAGCTGATCTTCCAAATCTCAAAAAAGTGTCTTTTTCGTAATTTTTTAAGATTTATGTTAGTATACTGGCTCAAATAAATAATTGCTGGCAAATTCTACCATCTCAAGTGCAATTTTCCATTGATATCTAATTATTTTGCTTTTAAAAAGCACATTTGATTTCTGCCTTGTCTTTGTTCATAACATATTTAAACTCCAGCACTCCCAACAAAACACTGCATCATCCTTTTAGCTCCATGAATATTTTGTATTCAGCTTTACTGTCATCATTACAGTCTTCTGTAACGCTTCTGTAATGCTCATATTTTCACCAAAAGCCTACAAAAAAAACCTCCCAGTTACTACACATGAAGAACAGCTTTTGTTCGCTGAAGAAGATTAAAATCCTTTTTGAAACCCCTGAAACCCTTCATGCCATTAGATCTGCCATCAGCATACAGATTACTTTTCTCATTTTTACAGTACAATGCCTTGCAAAGAAGAGCATTCAAGGCAAAGGAAAGAGAAGAGAAAAAGAAAATAATGTGAAGCAGCCAAAATATAATAAAGTTGCACCAGAAATCTCTCTATGCTAACAGGTACTGGGGGTGGGGGGGGCAGGGTTTAAGCCTCATTTTTGGCTCAGTAATCAAATACATTTCATCAGTGCAAGGTGAATGCCTCAAGGTTTTCACAGGTTTCACTGATGCTGGCCCCAGGAAATTTCAGTTTCTGCGTGAAAAACCTTAGGTCAGCTCAAAACACATTTGTGCTAATGAAGAGAAACTATCACCTCTGCATCAGATTTATTTGAATTATTTCAAACTGTCCCTTTCTGGGGACCTAAAATAATCAATTCTGATATATGCACATCTACTCTACAGGCTCACAAGGCTCACCTCACTCTTCGTGCCTCTAATAAGAATTTTGTGACTTCACAGGTAAATGCATACATGAAAAGTATTCACACATTTGAAAACGCTAGCCAGGTAAGCCATAGCCAAAAATCAAGTAATCAAAGACAATTCTTGTTTTAATAAAGTTAAACTTATGATGGAAAAAATACTATGCAAACTAGAACCCTTTTCTGACATGCCATGTTTTGGCGCTAAAGCTGTACAAATACACACATGTAGTCCCAGGATTCTGAGTCATGAGCCTCAAAAAATAAAAGTCAACTCACTGTCCTTTGCAACAACTTTTTCTTCTCCCCAGTTGTCATGAACTCCTAAGTGCATTGAGTGACAGGGGAATAAAACACCTGACATCTTGGTCAAAGGTGCTTTGCCTAATAAACACCATCTCTTTCATCTGTGACAGCTGTAGACTCCTGAATGCCCCTTGTGTTCTGTGGGATGCTACCTTCTGATTTCAGGTTATTGTTTTTAAGCACATTTTTCAAAAGCACATGCAGGTGGTAAAAAGCTTAGTTCACATTGCCTAATGTTTTCTCTGACACAAATATTTTCCCCAGAGAAACATATCTCCTACTTCCACGCAAGACAGCCCCTTATATGTACCTCAAATATATCATCAGAATTACCAGAAGCTTTGTTCTCAACATTATTGTTGAGATAACATATGACTTATTGCCTCATTAATGCTCAGAGGACTGACATTTGCAAGCAGCCTGAGCAAAGTGCTGGAATTTTCTTTTGAGAAGCTCAGAGATGCATTCTCATTGTGTGTAGAAACATCTTCTACCATTCGAGAAAACAGCTCAGTCTCTTTAACACAGTTTTCATGGTTTGTTTTACACACTGTGTGCAAATAGGCTGTGCAACTCAGTGAGATGGGAAATCCTTTATGACAGGAATTAAAGATTGAAAATGAGATTTGTAAATATACGAAGGATTTTAAAAGTTACTATCAAGAACAACTGTATGTTCTTTGTATATTATGTCCAAACTTCTGGAATAAACAATGACCCTGCAATAACTCAGACTCTGGAGGATACCTGGAGCAAGGGCAATGTTAAACTTAGAAATTTAAGTTGTGTTTCAGAGAATCATAGAATGTTCTGGGTTGGAATAGGCTTTAAAGATCATCTATTTCCAACTCCCTTTCCATGGGCTGGGACATCTCCCACTAGACCAGGTTGCTCAGAGGCCCATCCAGCCTGGCCTTGAACACTGCCAGGGATGGGGCATCCGCAGCTTCTCTGGGCAACCTGTGCAAATGCCTCACCACCCTCACAGTAAAGAATTTCTTCCTAATATCTTATATAGGCCTACCCTTTTCTAGTTGAAAACCATTGTGCCTAGACCTGTCACTGCCTGCACATATTAAAAGCCTCTTCCCACCTTTTTTTATAGGCCACCTTAGGTACAGAAAGACTGCTAGCCATCTCCCCAGAGCCTTTGTTTTTTCTCTGATTACAGGACTCATCCTTCCTCAGGTAATACAGTGGTGTTGCAAACATATATATGCTACAGAATGTATGTATAGCTATATCTCTGCAATTCTTCTCTCATTGCTCACAGCAGATACTTGTAATGCAAATAACTCCAGTCCAAGAATATATGTGGAACTCACACAATTCAGTCTTGGAAGAGAAACAAATTTAAAATTGAGTGTCGTGCTATTTGTTAGAAATTAAAAACCCAAATTATGATACTTCATGTGAAACACAGAGCTTGCTGTTTGTCCCAAAATATCAATTCCTGAAGTCATCACATCACTACAGAAAGAAAAGGAACAACAAAAACCCAGCTGAAACACTTGAACAGTTGAAGTTATATCAGCTAATATATCTGACCTTCTAAAAAAAACCCTAAACCAAGTACAAATATTATGCAATATAATTTGCATAATACTTACCTTTTTCAGATAGTAATTCCAGAAAAAGCAGCTGTTTTGATACTTACAGAGCCAAACCAAACCCCTACCTGTGAAATCTTCATGACACAATTTTTCATCATGTACTTTTCCCATATATGAAAAATTACTAATTTATGACACAAAATATTAGATAGAAGAAAGTAAGTATAGGTATCTGATATTGATGATTTTCAGGGGCAGGTGGTGTTTTTGTTTAATTAACAGAACTTCAGCTCTGCCAACAGCTTCTATATTACTGCAGAAGCACCACAGCAGTAGTACAGTGGAACACATGATATGATGGATTAGTCATACTTGAGGTTAATGGAATTGACCATGTTCAGCTGCAGAGTTGAATAACGAGGCCTGGTAAAGCCTGCTAAGGTAAGCAAATCCATAAGATTTATCCCCTTTCCTCCTTCCTGACCACTAAGGCAATAACCTCTCAGATAAAATTGTTATTTTGTATTTGGAAAGATTCCGCCCAAAAAAAGAGCATTTATCAGTTACATAGACAGAAAAACCATATTGTGCTCTTAGGGTGTGCATTCATCTGTTATGATAATTATATTTAATACAGGATTATACCTTCTCCTCCTGTGTACTACCATTAAAAACTAATATTATCCCATTTATACTGCTTTTTTTCTTTTCTTCTTTAGGTCCTTTAGTGGAAAGCTTTGCTCAGGTGAGGCTCTCCTGCCAAAAGAGAAGTTGTTCTCAGCTTATGCACAGTGTCACTAGGCAAACATATGCTTTCAGCAAATTCAGCTTCTAAATAAATCCAGGACAAATGCATTTGTCACCCCTAAATCAAACATTCTCTCTATAATTTACAGTTTACTCCAAATTACAGCAATTCAATCAAAAGAGGAATTTGCCTTAGTACTTCTGAGTTTTTTGGTAGACATAATTAGTGCCACATCATTTAATAGCTCGAGTTAACGCACTCCAGTTCATTTTTGCTTGCTACTTTAATGTGATAATAAGCAAATATCTGATAAGAAGCAACTGAGTAATCTGGTGTTGCTTACCCTGTAGAAGAGAAGGCTCAGGAAGGACCTTATTGCCCTCTACAACTGCCTGAAAGGAGTGTGTAGCCAGGTGGGGCTCTTCTACCAGGTAACAAGAGGCAAGACAAAAGGAAATAATCTCAAGTTGCACCAGGGAAAGTTTAGATTAGATATTTGGAAAAATATCTTCACAGGAAGGGCTGTCAAGCATTGCCCAGGGAAGTGGTGGTGTCACTGTCACTGGAAGTGTTCCAAAAACATGTGGTTGTGGCACATGGGGACATGGTTTGGTGGTGATACAAAGGTGATATGGTTGGACTTGACGACCTTAGAGGCATTTTCCAACCTTAAGGATTTTATGATTCTATGAAAACAAGAAGCATCATCAAATAAGAGTCTAATAGTTTTAGTTAGACTATTTTTCTTGAGCAGTAGTGACCCTTACTATGAAGTATGATACACAGACGAACACAGCATACTATTCCCAGGAACAGTTATGAGGTCCAAGAAAAATCTGAAGCCAAATTTAAAGATGAGGAGTGCATCATTTCTGTCTGCTGTGCCTTAACCACCACCACAGCGAGGATGAACCACATAGTACATTACATCAAGGCCCTGCAGCTGCCTAGCCTCAGTCAGCAGAGGCACATGCCTTTCCTGAGAGCAGCCACAATGAGTAAAATACTCAGAAAAAAAAATCTCCACACAGCACCAGAATGAATCAGCATGAAGCAGTTCTAAGTCTCTGCCCTGTCCATCCAATCCATACTGCTGGTGTTTCTCTGGAAAGGGTGTCCCACCCCAGGAGCTGAGTCATGGTTGTTCTTCACAAACCACCCACTCAGCTCAACATGTTCAAGCAGCCACAGTACAGAACTGGTCTTCTAAATTTCAGTGTGCTTTCTGAGGAAAAAAAAAAAATAAATCCCAAAGAGAATTGGGCAGACTACAGATGAAAGGACTACATTACATACATCTGTATCCCTGTGCCCTACAAATGCAGGTCAAATTAGACAAATTGACAAATTGGACAAATTAGACCCCTCAAAGCACTTTTAACTGGGGTCTAGTTTTGTTGAGACACCAAGACATTCAGGCTGCAGGTTAAGAAGGCAACAAGTATAGAAACCCCTAATTGCCATGCTGTTGACTGAACTTGTCTTGACAAAGGTTTATTAGCTCAAATATAGACTAATTTGAGAATAATTTATAAATTACAGGCCAATTTAGACAGATAAGTGTGGCTGCTGCATCAGTGCTATGAGGAGCCAGAACGAAAAGCACCTGTCTCAACCTGTGCAAGCAGATCCAAACATGGTGTTTCTGGTCACCTTTCTTCACTTGAGAACACTGCATGCAACAGCACAAGGGCATTTGTGGCAAAGCCAGCTCTGGTTCAACAAATGAGTTTTGGCTCAGCTAAAGCTAATTCTTGCAGAGCCTCTTCATATGAGCCAGGTTGTGGGAAAGCAGAAAGCAATGGAGACTGTGCTCAACACGGAGATAGCAGAACTCCAGAAATCCAGCCCTAGAAGGACAGCACGCTAAGGCAGTTCTGCAGGAGAAAGAACAGCCAGCTCTGACTTGGAGCCTTAACACCCCGCTAAAGCTCCACATGGTATAAACAACATCTCTGCACCATTTCTTACTGTGCTCTCTAATAGTAACATTATCCAAGCAGTAAACTACAATTATTCTGCTGTATTGGGGCCCCTAAACAACTCAATGGGGAAAAAACCAAATCCTTCCATCCCTTACACAAGAACACAGAGTTTTTTCTATTCCTGACCTCTGCTTTGTAGTTTCACATCATGAAAGACTGGAGAGGAATGGATGCCCTGGGTTAGGTATAATTGGCCTCTAATACAGTATTTAAAAATCTCTTACAGTAAGAGTGTATGTTAGCTTATCAATATCACAGACTTTTCACTTTAAATTGTGTCTTTAGTGCCTCTGCTGAAATGTATCATATTTATGGGCACTAAAGCTTATATTAGTTACTTTATCCAAATTTACTGCAAAATGAAGTTGAGTTAGAACTTCAATTTAACCTAAAGCTGCACACAAAGTCCCTTGTACTTTTCTGAACTTAAGATTGCTTAGAATTTTATTGCTGTAAGATTTTATTGACTTTGAAGTGCGAACATAACTGTGGGCAAAGGGAAATAATATAGATTTTAATATAATTTCTACTGAAAGAAGTGTTAAAGTAATAACTCTGAGCAAATTCAGTATTTGGTAGACTGACAACTCCAGAGATAAGATTACACAAAAAACTCCAGTCTCTGGAGGGGAGGCAAATGTACTTCTGGGGGTTATTTGTTTGTCTTCTCTTAATCATAACATCAAAGTCATATTTTTTACTGGTGATGCCTACAGTAAGGCTTTACATCCATATTTGGGTTGTGCAAAAATGATCAGGAGCAAGTGTGCTGTTGCCACTTGGTCACTTATCGTTGATCTGCTTCTGTTAAGGTCCAAAGCTTCAGTCCTACACACCTTCAGTAGGAGTTCATGCTGTTTTAAGCAAATGTGTTCGTGTTTGTACTCAAAACAGGAAGATGTCTTACACCAACAGCATACCAACTCTGCCATGATTTCTATTGCTACTTTAAAATATGGCTGTAAGCAACAAATACCTTCCTGTTCCAAAACAGGAGAAGTTCTGGTAAACTTGAATGCCCCAGGTGCAAGTTTCAAGGGCCTATTTCACCAGGCAAGCTGTAAGAAATAAAATAATCCTGGTGACAGAAACACAGGTCAGTGCATGCACACTGAATAGAATGTTATTAGCCAGACACTGTTACCTGTGTTTTACCTGTTTTCCATTCTTTTGTGTTTATAATTTTCATAATTTAGTATCATTCACTTCTTATGTCTGTTCCCATATCAGTTCTCACCACCTTCCTCTTTCCTTTTCTTTTCCACTACATTTTTCCTCTTAACACACTTTTTATATCCTCTTCCTCCCTAAGGCAGTCCATTTCTCTTCAGCTCCTACTAAGGAAATGTGGCGGTGCCGATGTCGAGCCCGGCTGGCCCACAGAGAATGCACAGCCAACAGCCTGGTTGCTGGGCACTGGCAGCTGCTGGAACTCCGGACCTCCCAATAGGAGCAACGGAGAGTCAGTGTCCTGGGAGCTCTCTCCACGTCTTGCTGGAGAAGGCAGCTCCCCAAGCAATGCGTCAATCACAGCAAGCCACGAGCGGAGGTGAAAGGACAAGGCGTGAGGCAGCAGTCTTCCACAGCAAGGAGAAGGGTTTATTCAGGGACAGGGAGGGTCCAGGCGGGTAGGGTGGCTGCAGAGGACTGCCCCAAGGGGCGGGGTGAACACAACATATATAGAGGGACCAGGGGGAGGTGAACCCCTTCCCCTGGCCAATGAACTTAACATACAACATGAATGACATAGGGTGACAACAAATGAAATTACATAGGGGGTGGGACAGCCCTCTCCTGCCCAATCACCCTCTGCCCTGGGGAGAATGTTCTGGAGAAGCAGGCAGGGACAGAGAGTGACAGGCAGGCAGGCTAACAACTCAAGATACAGGGGTGGGGACTACTTGATACAAAAAGGCGGGAGTAACCTAGCAATTAAAAGACGGACAGCTCTGCTAGGGGAAAAACAGGGGGAGGGGAAACCCAGGAAGCGCCATCTTGAACAATAGAAACTAATACAATAGATTTAAAGTGAACCGAACTGGGGGGAGGGAGACTGCGGGGGCACACCGCAACATCTCCCCCTTTTTTACACAAAACAAAAGGAAAAATTAAAAATAAGTACATGAGGGAAACAACTGTAAAATGTCCGGAAAGTAAAGTCCTTAAAATATTAAATTTCTTCTTCGCAGTCGCCCTCAGGTTCTTCTGGTGGTGGGGCGGTCTCCTGATGACATGAACTGGTCTCGGGGTCTTCTGGGTCCACTTCGTTGACGGGGAAGTGGACCATGTTGATGCTGTGAGGAACCAGCCTCGAGACCAGCTTGCGGACCACTGCCCACACGATGGAGCACCCGAGGACGACTGCTAAAATAATAAAGACTCCGAACAGAATGTCTTTTAAAAGGGACCCAGCCCAGCCCGAAAGCCCAAGTCCAGAGAGCAAGTTCCCCAGCCAGTCTTCGGTCTCTCTCTTGATGTCAGTGACCAGGCTCTGCATGTCCTCCAACGCTTTTTGCACGTTTTGTGCTTTAGATGTTAAATTGAAGCAGCACAGACCCTCAAATTCCTCACAGCGGTGATGGTGTAGAAGCAGGAGGTAATCTATTGCTGCTCTATTTTGCAGCGTCGCCTGTCTGGTTATTTTCTCGTCTGCTAAGAGTCCCGCGATGGCAGTGGAAGTTAGATTCGCTTGTTTCACTGACCAACACTCTAATCTGCCCAATTCGCCAATGGCCTTCCCGGCCGAAACCCATGGCAAGAACAAAGAGACTGCAACTCTTTTGCCTTCGTTCCAATGGTAAATTTTGGAGTCACAGTCCGGGCCAAATTCTGTTAAATCTTTTCTCTGCCGAATTACTTTCTCTTCAGAATTTTTGGCAGGCCAATTCTCCAATTTAGGCGTGCTGGGAGTGAACAGCGACACATGACCAATCGTGCATGGGCCTCCTAACAGGCGAGAGGGGATGCCGTTCCATGCTCAGTTTCCGCAAATTAAATAAAACCCTTGGGGTAAGCGGCGGGGTTGGAAATCGGGTGTAGAGGGACCTCGGGCGGAGAAGGACTCGGCACACCATTGATTGCCGGATCCTCCTTCGACCAGGGTCCACTGTGGGTCATTGGAACGAACAGATTTAACATAACTATAAGGCACAGAGAACCGAAAGCATTGAGGGGCTTTGGCGGAACCGAGCCGCTCAAATTTCAGGGGCTCTTCGGGAGAAGGGGGAAGGGAGTTGACAGATCTCCTCCAAACCTCCGTCGGATCCTGGTCTTCCTTGATCCGCACCAAGGAACTTAAAGGGGAGGGGTAATCTCGGGATGGAATCCCCATCAGACAAGACGACAGAGGGTCTGTGGCTGATTCAGCGTGGAGGCAAATGCGGTCCTGACCGAGAGAGCTGACTAGAGCTTTCCAAATGTTGTTTCTGGGCTGGGGAATGATGTCAGGCTCTCCGGGGGCTGCGCTGAGCAAGATGATGATGAATGCAAGCAGTGCAGCGCTCACTTCTTGGGCCATGGCTGGGTCTGGGATAACTAAAAAATTGAAAGAAACACATTAAAAGTTGAAGGGCTCGCCTTGGGGGAGGTCTTGGGTATCGGGGTGAAACAGGGAATCAAGGGAGAAAAGGGAGGTCTCCCAATCCTTCCGCCTCCGCCGCCAGCTTGCGACTTTGACCTGCGGCGTGGATGTTGTCACCTTTCTCGTTCTGGGCACAAAGGGCCGGACCCAGCGAGAAGGGACCCACCTGGGGCCTGTCGGGGTGGAAACACAAGCATACCCTCGACCCCAGGTGATAAGATCAAATGGTTCCTCCAATCGCCAGGTCTCTGGGTCCTTCACCAGAACCGGCGGTTTCTCTTTCAAGCTGAGACTGCCATGCTGCCTGAAGTGCCGCACAATGGGCGGATTCAGATTCTCAAATGAACAATTTAGAAAATTGATTGTATAAAGCGCCCGCGATAATTGGGAATGAGGGGACTCCACCTTCATTGCCGGAGACAGATGGGATAGAACCTTTTTTAGGCTCTGGTGGGTCCTCTCAATCACAGCTTGTCCCGTGGGGGAATAGGGGATGCCGGTCTTATGTTCTATTCCCCATTGCTGCAGGAAGCTCCTGAGCTCCCTGGACAAGTACGCAGGCCCGTTGTCTGTTTTGAGAACCTTAGGAATGCCCAACACGGAGAAAGCCTGAAGAAGGTGTTTGATGACATCTTTGGCTTTCTCCCCTGTGTGGGCAGAAGCAAAGACGGCACTCGAGAAAGTGTCCACTGAGACATGGACGTATTTGAGGCGGCCGAATTGGGGAACGTGGGTGACATCCATCTGCCACACTTCACAGCTGGAAAGCCCCCGGGGATTTGCGCCAGTGGGCAAAGATGGTAGCTGGTCCCGCTGGCAATGGGGGCATGTGGCCACAATGGCCTTGGCTTGGTCACGCGTAAGTTGGAATTGGTGGACCAAGCCAGGCGCATTTTGGTGAAACAACTGGTGACTGATCTTTGCCTGGCGGAACACGTCTGGGAGCGGGGCCCATTGCACCGCGTGGGCAAGAGCCCACTCGGCCGGGGAAGCGAGGCTATCAGCCAATCGGTTCCCCTCCGCAATGAACCCAGGCAAATCGGTGTGTGATCTCACATGCATGACATAATAGCTTTGCTCTCGGTGGGAGATGAGTTTTATCAATTTCGAGAGCAAATTAAATAGGGCCAAATTAGAAACTTCCTCGAGGACCGCATTCTCTGCTCTGGCGACTACACCAGCAACATAAGCCGAGTCCGTGACCAAATTAAAAGGTTTATCTTTGAATTTCTCGAATGCTCTGACGACTGCATCCAACTCAGCAACTTGAGGGGAGCCCTCAACGATGGCAACATCCATCTCCCACTGCTGAGTCTGAGGGTCTTTCCAAGTCATGACTGACTTGTGGGATCCTCCGGACGCGTCTGTAAAAACTGTCAGAGCATCGAGTGGGACTCGACTCTGAATTTTCTTAAGGGAAAATTTGAACTGCATGTCCTCATTAAAGAGGGCATGTGGTGGATGGCCAATTTCAATCTTCCCAGTGTACTCTGCCAGAGCGAACTGCAAAACTTCGCTCTCCTCGAGAAGTTGATTTAAGATTTTAGATCTCAACTTGCCAGATTTCAACTCAATTGGGATGTGAATGCATGCGAAATCCACACCTGCCAGCTCCCTGATCCGCGATCTTGCCTTGCGGATCAGTTCCGCCACCAGTTCGTGTGGCCTAGTGATTCTCTTGGACCTATGATGGCTGAGGAACACCCACTCTATAATCAAGAGGGGGTCGCTCAAGCCTGGGTCCGTCCTCTCCCTCTTAGGTGTTTTGAGGGCTTTGCGGGATTTATCCCACTGAAAGATCATGCCGTGAAGATGTGGCAGGTTCCCAAGGATAATAAATTTGAAGGGCAGGCCCGGATGGCAACGATGGGCCTGCCTTGCCTCGATCAAGTTTTTGATTTTCTCAAGTGCTGTGTTTGCTTCTGGGGTGAGTTCCCTGGGAGAACTAAGCTCCTCTCCCCCTTTCAATAAACTGAAAAGGGGGGCTAGGTCCTCAGTGGTGATGCCCAGCCAAGGTCTCACCCAATTCAACGCCCCACACAGCTGATGGACATCCGCTAAGGTTTTCACCTGATGGTGAATGGCCAATTTTTGCGGAGCAATGGTCCGCTTGGTGATTTCCAGGCCTAGGTACTTCCAGGGCGGCATCCGTTGAATCTTTTCGCCCTGGAGCTCAAACCCTGCGGCAACCAGACAATCTGTCACGCGGGAGAGTGCGTGAACCAGCAAGTCATCATTGGGGGCGCAGACCAGCACGTCATCCATATAATGATAAATGATGACATCCGAACATTCGGTGCGGATGGGTTGGAGCAGAGAAGCAACATACCACTGGCATATTATGGGACTACATTTCATGCCTTGCGGCAAAACTCGCCAGTGGTAGCGCTTCCCGGGAGCTTCACGGTTTAAGGTGGGCACCGTGAACGCAAAACGTGGGGCGTCATCCGGGTGAAGAGGAATTTGGAAAAAACAATCTTTTATGTCTATTACAGCCAAATTCCAATTTTGGGGGAGCATCGCTGGGGACGGCATCCCTGGCTGGAGAGTACCCATATCTTCCATAATTTCGTTCACTTTGCGGAGGTCGGTGAGGAGCCGCCATTTTCCAGATGACTTGCGAATGACAAACACTGGGGAGTTCCATTCAGACATGGTCTCCACCAGGTTGCCCTTCTGGACTTGCTCCTCAACGAGCTCCACCAGCGCCTTTAATTTTTGCTTGTTGAGCGGCCACTGAGCTACCTGGACTGGTTTATCAGACTTCCAATTCAGTTTCCAGGTAGGGCGCTGTTCAGTGACCGCTGCCCGAAAAACCTGGGGAGCCGGCAGATCAATTTTGGCTCCCCACTGGGCAAGGGTATCTCTCCCCCAGAGAGGCTCAACATAATCTAAAACGAATGGGCGAACACTAGCCAATTGCCCATCCGGTCCCTTAATTTGTACAATGCTCTTCGACTGACGCGCCAATTGGGTCCCCCCAACACCTTGGATGCGGCCATCCACGTTCTGCAGCTCCCAGTGTGACGGCCATTCCCGAGAGGGAATGATCGTCACATCTGCTCTGGTGTCTAGCATCCCCCTGATGGAAATCGTGTCCCCCCCCCTGGGAAAGCTGACAGGCAAGGCGAGGCTTTACCCGCCCCAGGTGTTCGGCCCAGGCAACTGAAGGGGTATTTGACTTTATTGAAATGGCCTGGGCCACCACCTCTCCTGTAGGGAGGAACAGTGGGGGACGTAGACACCTGCACCTGATGACGCATGAACACTGGTCTGCGGACACCAAAGCGGGAAGCACTTGGAGATCTTGGGGTGTCACTTCGGTGTCTCCCACAACAATGAATTGCTGGTCGGGTTCCCAATTACCTGGGGCCTTCGGGCAGACGGACAACGTGTGGACGTTGGAATCGGTGAAATGGAAAGGTCGCGTCGTCTCAAGCCTGAAAGAGGAACCACAGAAAGAGTTGGTTAAAATGAGTTCCGGTGAAGGGCCCAGGTCAGAACGAGAAAGGCGAGGATCATCCGCGCCTAAGGTCAAGTCCATGGAAAAGTCCAGTCCGGTGGAAGAACAGTCACGGAGCCCTGGTGGACTGGGCTCAGCTGGCGGCGAGTGTGTCTGGGAATTGTGCCCTCTCCCCCTGGCTTTAGGTGTTTTCCCGCCCGCACTTCTGTCAGCGCGCGGGGGGGGCTGCGCTCCTTTAAGAGTTTTTTGGAGCTCCTCCTCCTTGGACACCTGACTGTCACTCCCTCCGAAAGATGAAAAACTCCTTGCGGAGCGGACAGTCAGGCATCCAGTGGTCCTCCGCGTGGCACAGATGGCATGCTGAGGAAGATCCTCTTCCTCCGTTGGGGGTGCTGGGTCCCGGGCGATGGGCCGACGGTGATGGTGCGGCTGCGGCGGCTGCCTCCTGGAGGTCGGCGAAGGCCACCCGACGCGTCGATGTTGCGGACTTCTCGCCGGGCGCCTTCGGTGCTACTGGTACCTTTGCAGCACACACTTCCAGGAGGTCACGGAGCGCCGGACGAGGATGTAGGGGCAGGCTCAGGATAGCGGTCCTGCAGGGCGCGTTGGCGTTGGTGCTTGCCAGGAGTGTTACCATTTTCTCCCGCGCCCTCTCGTCCGGCTCTTCTGCTTCAGCCGCCATCTGGAGCCGCACCACAAAGTCATCGAACGATTCCATCGGCCCCTGGAAGATATGAGATACCGGGACCGACGGCACCCCAGCGGCCACTCGATGGAAAGCCTGCAGTGCCACCTGTGCGCTCCGGCTCAACGCCTCAGTGGGGATTTTGGAAGCCTGCTTTTGGGCCTTGCTCCAATCACCCAACCCACATAGGTGGTCAACGGTGAGCTTCTCCCCGTCTGTATCTTCCCCTGCTTCCGGGCTCTCCCAAAGTTGGGGTAAGAGGTCGGCTACCCCTCTCTCCCATGCCGCTTCCCATCTTGGAAACTGAGCTACATTCAAAAGGCATTTAAAAATCTGCCGCAAATCGGCTGGAACGAGCTCAGTTTCCAAGAGGGAAGCTGCCAGCAGTCCCCTGAAATATTCACTTTGTCCCCCGAGCTCCCCCTGAGCCTTAACGAGCTCTTAGATGAGGGATCGGGGGACTGGGGACCACTGGATGTGTGGGTTCCCGCTCCTACCACGGTGGTAAGTCACCGGAGCCACCATGATGGATTGTGCCGGCTCCGGGCTGCCCTCCCCCCCCCCCAGCTCCAGCCCCCGGCCCGTGGGAAAAACCTGACCAAGATGGCGGACCGTGGGAACCGGAACTGATGGGGGGTGGACAGGAAGGGGCGGGAACAGGGGCAGACGGGAGAGGGCCCGCCCAGTGGGAAGGGCAAGGGGGGCAAGGCCTGAGGCGGAGGCGGAGCTTGCAGAGGAGGAGGAGTTGAGGAGGAGGGCGGAGCGCTGGGAGAGGGAGGGGTATTAAAGGAAGGGGTGGGGTCAAAGGGGAGGAAGGGGTTGGGGCTAGGGAGAAAGGGGTTGGTTGGCGGGAAACAGGAGGAGTTGGGGGAGAAATAAGGAGGAGGAAGGGACTTTTCCTGCCGGGGAGCTTCGTGGTCTCCGCCATCTCGGGCTCCACAGGAGCCATCTTGTGACGGGACCACGAAGCGTACCTTTGAATTTAACTTTGGGGATTTCACAACACGGAAAGTGGGGGCCGGGGAAGATGGGGGAGAGGGAGAGCCAGCCGGAGTCTGGCCAGGACTCCGACCGCGGGGGGATTGGCAATCCTGAGGAGAGCCAGGGCGATGGAGGGGCTCCTGCCCGCTGTGGTCGGGTTGTGCCCTCCTCAGGATCCCAGGTTTTATTGGAGAAGGGGGACAGGGTTGAGGGGTAGGAACACACACCGGGGTAGAACTGGGGGCTGAACTAGAACTGGGGAGCTTGGGGTGTTCTCCCGGTTTTTTTGCTTCTGCTTTCTTCAGCACCAAAAGGAGCTGAGTCACCCAACCTAGGTGTCTAGCCAATTTTAATTTTTTGGTGATTGATGTCTCCTCTGATCGGGCCAAATCAGATAATTTCCTGGAGACCTCCTCCCAAAATCGGAGGCTCCTACACTGATCAAAGGAGAAATTCTTGAACCGGGAGGAGACCCAGCGAATCAAGCTCCGGATCTCCTTTTTCTTAACACGGATATCTCCATTAACTAAAATTCCTACAACAACATAAACTGCCTCACACCGCTCGGCCGACAGCTTTGCACCCATAGCTGTTGTTGTTAAATTGGCCGAGCAACGTCAACCAGCGCCCTCGGAACGCAAAAGAGGAGTAAAGAAATAACAGAAGAAAGGACCGGTGAAAAGGGAGTTTCCCAAAGGGCCCCCCACCAGGGAAGAAAGAAACGACCGGCACCTGGCGGACAAAACGACCCGGGGGTCAAATAAGAGACGGGGGGGGCTTACAAGAACTCACCAACCCTAGGGAAACTAAAAAGGGTCCGGGTGCTGGTACGTCCACCTCCGAGGATCGATCCAGGGTGCCGGAGGTCCACGATCCGATCCTCCGGAGCGCCACCCCTAGAGTCCAGCGGTCTGCTCACGGAGGTGCTGCTGCGCCCAATGAGGACGAAATCCTCGATCCGCAGGTCCGTCATAGTCCAAAGGGATCCACGCAAGCCCTCGGCCCCACGTTGGGCGCCAGCAGCTGTGGCGGTGCCGATGTCGAGCCCGGCTGGCCCACAGAGAATGCACAGCCAACAGCCTGGTTGCTGGGCACTGGCAGCTGCTGGAACTCCGGACCTCCCAATAGGAGCAACGGAGAGTCAGTGTCCTGGGAGCTCTCTCCACGTCTTGCTGGAGAAGGCAGCTCCCCAAGCAATGCGTTGATCACAGCAAGCCACGAGCGGAGGTGAAAGGACAAGGCGTGAGGCAGCAGTCTTCCACAGCAAGGAGAAGGGTTTATTCAGGGATAGGGAGGGTCCAGGCAGGTAGGGTGGCTGCAGAGGACTGCCCCAAGGGGCGGGGTGAACACAACATATATAGAGGGACCAGGGGGAGGTGAACCCCTTCCCCTGGCCAATGAACTTAACATACAACATGAATGACATAGGGTGACAACAAATGAAATTACATAGGGGGTGGGACAGCCCTCTCCTGCCCAATCACCCTCTGCCCTGGGGAGAATGTTCTGGAGAAGCAGGCAGGGACAGAGAGTGACAGGCAGGCAGGCTGACAACTTAAGATACAGGGGTGGGGACTACTTGATACAAAAAGGCGGGAGTAACCTAGCAATTAAAAGACGGACAGCTCTGCTAGGGGAAAAACAGGGGGAGGGGAAACCCAGGAAGCGCCATCTTGAACAATAGAAACTAATACAATAGATTTAAAGTGAACCGAACTGGGGGGAGGGAGACTGCGGGGGCACACCGCAACAAGGAAATCTTGTACTCTCCTGTTTTCTGTAAGCAGGCAGTTATAATTGTTCCACCCCAAAGCTATGAAGAGAAATCCCACAGCAGACAATATAAGCTGGTTGTGGTCAAACTTTGCTGAGTCACTGAATTGCACATTCATTGGCAGGAATGTGCAATTCAGACAAAATTAATCTGCATCTGTGAGGACCATGCTATCATCCCAATCTCCAAACCAGGGAGAATTAGCTTAAAAATACAAAGGTACACCTGTAGTCTTAGAACCATAGAATTATAAAATGGCTTAGGTTGGAAGGGACATCAAGAATTACTTAGTTCCAACCCCCTTCCATGGACATAGACACCTTCCACTCAATCTGGTTACTCAAAGCTCCATCCAGACAGGCCTTGACCACTTCCATGGATGGGGTATCCACCGCTCCTC
Organism: Setophaga petechia; assembly: GCA_024362935.1. NCBI lineage: Eukaryota > Metazoa > Chordata > Aves > Passeriformes > Parulidae > Setophaga > Setophaga petechia. The sequence continues at coordinate 7,335,034 of JANCRA010000004.1, read as the reverse complement.
TAAGCAATCTGTTTCACCACCCTCATAGCAAAGAATTTCTTCCTAATGTCTAATCTGAATTTACCCTATATTAGTTTAAGCATATTTTCCCTTGCCCTTTGACTACATTCCCATGTCTCTCTTCATCTCTCCTACAGGCTTCCTTTAGGTACTGGAAATCTCTGGTTAGGTCATCCTGAAGACTTCTCTTTTCCTCACTGAACAATCCAAATCCTTTCCTCATAGGAGAGGTTCTCTATTCCTCTAATCAACTTTGTAGCCTCCTCTGGATGTGCTCCAGCAGGTCCATGTCATTCCTGTGCTGTGCCCCCAGAGCTGATGCAGCACTGCAGGTGGGGTCTCAGCAGAGCAGGGCAGAGGGGCAGAATCCCCTCCCTCCCCTGCTGCCCACACTGCTCTGGATGCAGCCCAGGACATGTGTGGCTCTCTGGGCTGGGAGTGCCATGGCTGGGTCACATCCAGCCTCTCAGCCACCAGCACCCCCAAGTCCTTCTGGGCAGGGCTGCTGGGATCTGCCCATCCCCAGCCTGGATTGATACCAGGGCTTGCCCTGACCCAGGTGCAGCACCAGCACTTGGTCTTGAGGTTCTCATGAGCCACTTCTCCAGCTTGTCCAGGTCCCTCTGGATGACATCCCATCCTTCAGGTGTGTCAACAGCACCACTCGGCTTGGGATGATCTGCAAATCTGCTGAGGGTTCACTTGACTCCTCTATGCCATTAAAGAAGATATTAAATAACTCTTGTCCCAGTACAAACCTCTGATGGTCATCATTTTTCACTGATGTCCATTGGGACTGAGCAGCTGACCATGACCTACTGGATCCAACTGATTCCTTATCCACCAAACACCACTCCTATTGAATTCTTCTCTCCAGCTTAGAAGGATGTTGTGAGGGACAGTGTCAAAACCTTTACAGAAGTCCAGATAAATTACATCCACAGCCCTCCCCTTTTCCACTGATATGGAAAAGTCACTCCCATCACAGAAGAGCATTGGTTTGGTCAGGGGGACTTGCCCTTGGTGAAGCTAAGCTGGATATCCTGAATTACCTCTCTGTCCTCCATGTGCCTTAGCACAGCTTCCAGGGTAATCTCTTCCATCATCTTCCCAGGCACAGAAGTGAGGCTGACAGGTTGGCAGGTCCCAGACTCTTCCTTTCTCCTCCTTCATAAGATTGGTACCACATTTTCCTTTTTCTAGTCACCTGGGACTTCACCTGACTGCCATCAATAATCTTCCTCAAGTGCCAGTTGAAGCAAACACAGAATATTTCTGAAAGCCTGAGAAAACCTTCTGAATTTCTACCTACCGGTTCAGTCTTCCAAGATTTAGTGCCAGCAGAATTCTCTAATGCCACTAAGTTTTATTTAGTTGCAGCCTATGACTAATTTGCATGTTCTATCTGTCTGTAAAGGTAACGCAGTATATTAACAATGGCCTAAGAAGTACATATTGAAGATAACTCTGTTTAAGGAGAAACAAAAGCTTTTGAATCTGGTAAATAGAATAGGAAAATGCCTAACATGGTGATCAATTAGGAGCAGCATCCTGGAATCCTTCACAATAAAAAGAGGTTAAAAATAAAGTATAGAAATAGAACAGCCTCTGATATGGTCTGCTAGGTTTAAGTGTTCTGTACTACTCTAATGTTATTTCAAAATAGTGAAGTGACTCATCACACTAAAACCAATAAGATTCTAAAGCCGGTTTCTGTCATTATTTTTCTATTTACAAACTCATTTTGCATAAAGTGCAAATAAAAATAATTCCACTCATTGCCTATGGGCAATAAGACATTAAAGACTTCATTATATCTTTGGTGCTTAACTCCCAGTTATATGCTCATATATTAAAACAAGAGCCTTGAACTCCAGAGATCATGTTGTCATGAAAAACAGCCAACATTCCCATCTCAAATTAAGGTAAATATCTTCCTTGCTGTTTTACAAATGGCTCAGCATTACTGGTTTTTGTTGAGATGCAATATGCTCATGGCTGGGCATATGTGATGTCTCCAAACTAATTCAGAGTTCATCTGTCTCCAGTTGTGCAAGTTCATCTTAAAAAATGGGACAAAATGATTCTGTCCTTCAGTTTTCAATCTCAGGGCAGATTTCATGAGCAAATTCAACCTTAGACATTACAAGATTGGATCACTCTTTCCACAACTAATTTGTCAGCTGTAGGTGTCAAGACAGAAAGTCTTTTCAAATTCTGCCTTTCTCCAAATTGGTCTTACCTTGACAAGAAATCAAAATAAAACATGACCCCATCTCTCCTGAAGACGTCCTCACCTCCTTTTGGTTTTGCTCCTGAAATATCCTCATTGTGAAGGTTCAGTTATTTCTCCTTCCTCATGACAGAGTATCTGTAAGACCCTTCCAGTCTGTGGAAATTCATATCCTCTTCTTATTATGGATCCATCCAGTCTCCAACCCAAACACTGGCCAGTACTCTGCTCTAGACCATGTACAATCCTGTTTCTTCTCCACATCCAGTAACATTGGGATCCACAGAGTTTCACCATTGTATCTTCCTTGAGAGAATTTGTCCCTCAAACACACTCCACAGAAAGAGACTGTCAAATTTTGAGGGATCTCAGCAGTATGTATACATACCCAACATGAGAGATGAAGAAAAGGCAGCTGAATTCCTCTCAGGCATGCTTACTGACAGCACAAGAGGCAGTGGACAAGAACTGAAACATGAAATTTTGTTTGAGCACAAGATGTGAGCGTGGTCAAAGAGGCTGCCCAGCAGGCTGTGGAGCCCTCATCTGTGGAGGTACTCAAGAACCAACTGGACAGGATCTAGGCAATCTGCTGCAGCTGATTGTTCTTAGCAGGAGGGTAAGTTATGTGACCTCAAGAGAATATTCCAACCTGGAAAATTCTGTGAAATTTAATTTCCAGCTGTGTGAGCTTCTTCAAATGGTCTCCCTTAATAATGGGACCCTCTAGTTTTCCATTTCACAAGCCCCAAGCAAAACATGACACACAATGCCTGACTGAACCATCTGTCACAAGGCAGATCAGCATTTTCCAGCTCTAGAGCTTCATCCATCTTTTTGTTGCTACTTGTGTGCTACTTGTGCTGTACCAGAGTGGTGGGAGGAGGGTGGTGCAGAGAGGTGGCTTCTCTGAGAAACTGCCAGAAGCTTCCACCATGTCCATCAGAATCAATCCCAGATGGCTCTAAGGATAGATATGCTGTTGGCAAAGGCTGGGCCAGTTAGAGATGATGGCAACACCTCTATGATAACATATTTAAAAAACAAAACAAAAGTAGTGGTTCAGTTTTAATTCCAGTCAGAGAAGAGGAGGAGGTGAGAATATGTGATGAAAATTTGAAGACACCAAGGCCAGTGGAGGAGGAGGGGCAGGAGGTGCTCCAGGTGCTGGAGCCAAGATTCCCCTGCAGGCTGTGGTGAGACCATGGTGAGGCAGCTGTGGCCCTGCAGCCCATGGGGATCCACAGGGGATGCAGAGATCCACCTGCAGCCCATGGGGGAGGTGCCCAAGCAGAGCAGGTGGATGCCTGGAGGAGGCTGTGGTCCAGTGGGAGACTCTATGGAGAGAGGGGCCCTGCTCCCAGGCTGGAGCAGCCTGTCTTTGGAAGACTGCACCCTGTGGAAGAGTGACCACACCACAGCAGTTTTGGGAGGACTTGCTGCCCATAGGAGGGACTCAGGTTGCAGCAGTTTTGACAGGACTGCTGCCCATGAGATTAGAAGGTGCTGCTTGTGAGGTTGGAACCACACTGGAGAAATTCAGAGAACTGTGTCCTGTTGGAGGGATCCCATGGTGCAGCAGGGGAAGGACTCTTCTTCCTGAGCAGTGGAAGAAAACTTCAGGTGAGGAACTGACCAAAGTCTCATGCCCTGTCTCTCTGCACTGCTGGTGGGAAGGAGGGAGGGTTTGGGGTAAGAAAAAGTGTTTTTAAGGGCTTATTTTATTTCTCATTATCCTCTGATTTTGTTAGTAATAAACTCACTTTGTACCTCTAACTTGAGCCTGTTTTGCCGTTGGAGTGTTTTCTCCAGTCCTTATCTCAACTCATGAAGCCTTTGTTAAATTTTCCTCTCCCTCTGTGCAGCTGTGGCAGTCTGGCCAGTGACAAACTGCAACAGTACTCCACCCTGCTCAGTTACATTCTTGCCATTTCTATTTCACTGGCAGTTTTTTTTCATCTGAGGTCCTGAGCCATCCATAAAGTTTGATTAAACTCAGTCCTGATACAGAAACCTTGTGGAATCTCTCTTCAGCCAGGCTGAAAATGGCTTGTTCACTCTCTTCACTACTGCCTGTTACTTGGATGTTAGCATTTCACGTCTGACTGCACCACCACCCAGCCTCCCCAGGAGCCTCTGTGCTGCAGCCTTCCGAAAGACCAACCCCTCTCATTCAGCCGTGTGTTTGACACTGTGCTTGCAGAATCTCAAGAAAGAGGCTGAGATAAATTTGTTGATTTCTTCACAAGTACTTCAGGAGGTGGAGGATGAAAAGGAACTTCTGTGGAGCAGAACAATTCTGCCTGTAGGGCCCTCGGATCGATTCTCAGGAGAGAGACAATAATGCATCAAAATGCTTCAACAAATGAGCACAGCTAGCAGCAAAAACCTAGATGAGGACTCTTGGGATCCAGGGCCTACCCACACATGAGGCATTACAGTATCATTAAATAAAATGATTAAATAGCTTTAAAGCCAGATAGGAGAATATGGAACTCACCACTTCCTTCACCCACAGCTGTTGGACAAATCAATATGCATCTTTTATTCCTCACCAGAGTGCTTGATTGCCAGCATAAAAGGATTTCATTTATGTATTTAAGAAGTGAAAAACACAAGTGCTCGTGAAACAGCAGGCCCTTGTTACAGATGTAGTAAACCAAAAAGCTACACCTGGTAGTGTAAAGTGTGGGAAAATACAGGGCAGAGCATTTCAACAGCTGAATTAGGTGAAAAGCTGTTTGTGGATGTAGTTTATGTCTGTAAGCTTCCTTGCATACTTGCCCAATGTTTAAAGTTGGGTTGGTGAAACATCAGGGTGAAGGTACAGTTTTTAAGTCTCTATTCCCTTGAAAGCTCAGTTATTTAGTCAGCAGTCATTCCCACAATCCAGATGTATGAGAATTACGAGTTTTTCTCAGTACCCTATAAAAAAATCTGTAAGATATCTTTGTCATTTTAGTTTTAAAAAATCAAATTGTAACAATTAATAAATAGATTATTTGCCATTAAAATAAAGACTACTTGGTTTAAAATACTTTTGAAATTACTCATGGTTATTTTTGAAACACCACCATGCAACAAAATAACAAGGTGTACACTTTCTCTGCTCAGAATTTACCTATCAACTTCTAAGAGGCATGTTCTAGTTACATTTATGTTTTGCTGGTGGAATTTCCTGGTTTGCAGCAAATCCTTTTAATCCTTTTCACTTCATTTTAGACCAAAACTGATTGCCCATTCTGTGTAAATTTGAAAATTAACTCCTTCATAATCAGTATTTTCAAGCATGCCATATATACCAGTTGGTGCAGTAGTACACACAGCCTAACAAACAGCCCGGCCTGGCCACTATGAGGAGCAGAGGATGTAACATTTGTAAGCATTAGTTATGAATACCCAATTGTATTAAGGGAGTTGTCTCCACTCAATTAGATTTCATTTCCCCAAGCATCAGCAAAATATGTTATGAACAAGCTGTTGAACCTTATGAAATGTTTTTACAGAAGTAGTCAAATCTGACTACCTGGTGATTAGTCAGATTGTTAATCATAGTTAGCAGTAAGATGGAAATTGTGTTAGTAATAATTTATTTTTTGAAATGGCAGCATTGAAGCAAGACAAGTAAATGAGTCTGAAGAGCCTTCAAAATGTGTATCTTAGATACTAAGGTGCTGCTTCTGCTAAATGAAGATGTGGCATGTTCAGTGTTAGAACATGAGCTGCAATGAGCTGCCATTTAGGAGCATTACTAGAGTTTGGAATTGAATAAAAATTAAGGAAAGTCAAGCATACCAAACAATATTGAGTATTAACTCCAAACTGGTATCTGTGTTAATATGGTGTAAAGAAGTAATTTCATCATTGCTAAATCATCAGAGAGAAAACCATATCTGTTACAATTTGTGGCTATGAGCTGTGATTCTGCTTAGGACTTTGGCCTTCACTCCAGATTCCTTGGTAGAACGTGTCTGAACACCTGACTTTCCCTCCTGCAAATCCTCTAAGGCTTAGAATCATCAAATCATAGAATGGTTTGGATTGGAAGGGACCTTAAAATCATCTAGATCCAATCCCTCTACCATGGGTTGACACCTTCCACTAGACCAGGGTACTCAAGAGTCCTACCTGAAACAGTCTCAGTTATTTAGGGAAAATACACTGGAAAAAGCTCATGAGTTATTTGTGTATGCAAAGATCCTGAGGAGAAAGAAGTAGACAGGAATGACCTGCTGTTCTAGAGTGACATCATGATGCTTGTATCCCCAGTTGTCCGTTCTGTTTATGAGGTGGGGAGCAGAAGGAGCACAGTTTTGTTATCTGCTGCACTCTCCCCCACAGTCTGCTGGAACACAGAACTCCACTGTTGTTGTCTGGGCACAGACAAGGCAGAACACAGCACTGCTTTTGCTTTTTAGTTAGTTAGTTTAGCTAGCTGAGGCAGTCCAAGCTTTCCCTGGACTGTTTTTCTTTCCCTTTTCTTGGAACCATTTGAATCTGCTCCAGACCGGGACCTGGGGAGCAACGAGAGCTTGCACATTGCGGCCTCTGGGGCCTACTCTGGGCAGTGGCCTTTCCCAGTGCCGGAGGGATTGATAACAGAGCAAGCACCCACAGGAACAACTTTCTGAATTTGTCATCTCTTCAGAGCAGCAAATGAGTTTTGTCATCTGGTATTGTTCATTTTGTGTGCTGGGGAATGTCTTTCCTGTTAAATAAACGGGTTCTTTCCACTTCTCTCTGAGGAAATTTTTCCAAACTGGTTGGGGGGAGGGGCCGTGTGGGTTGGCTTTCTGGGGGCCCATTTTGGAGATTTTCTCCCAGATTTGCCCTAAACCAGGACAGCTGCATGGCATATTCTTCTCTGGAAAAGTGGAACCCCTTCTCAGTGAAGGCAGAGTGGGCAGAACACCCCCTGCCCATCTGCCAGCTGTGCCACAAGCAGTTGTTTCCCTGGCAAGGAGCGGCGCTCTCTCCGGCAGCCCTGCCCACAAGGGCTACTGGGAGAGGCATCCCACGCTCCCTCTGCACCTCCTGGGACACAACCATGGCTGAGGTCTCAAGCACACAGTCTGATCCCAGCACTTGCTCACAAATGAGGCAAAATCCTTCACCATTTCCACTGCAAGGAGGGTGGGAGGCCACAGCCTCACTGCTGGCAAGGCAAAGAGCACTGCAAGAACACAAGACCATGCCCACAGGTTATCCAACCTGAAAACATCCTTGGAAGTTATTCCAGTTGTATTTTTCGTGAGACAAACACCTCAACTATTAAATAGAAATAAGTTACAGCTTGGATAAATTTAGTTTCTAAAGCTGAAAAAAGATTTAACAGATTGCAAAGACAGCACATGAGTTATTAACACTTCAGTTATGCCAAGGGCCTAAAAATGGTCATCATTGATACAGCAAAGCTCATGTTTTGAAGATTGAAGCAGCAGAATTAGTCCTCTCATTTAACTCTTATCAGAGGCAGAAAGTTTTTCTTCACCTTAATCATTGCCTTCCTGAAAAGTAAACTGATAGCATTTTTAAGTATTCAGTCTGCCAAAGGATAAAAAACCCCGCCAAAATTGAAATTACTTTGGTCTTGAAAATCAAAGCCTAGAATACAAGAGAATCCAAGATCCTTCCTCATGAGAATTTCAGAAACTATACTTTACTGCTTTGGCATCAGGCTAATTGCTATATTTGGTTTCCGTTCTTTCCCTAGAGACTAAAGTTTAAAATTTCACCATCAAATTGAAAAAGGGCTATAGCTTGCTGCATTCCTAACCCATATTCTTCCAGTGAAAATTTAATCCTATGTCTAAGGGTTTAATATATAATGATCATATATAATAGTTTTTCTGCTGTTTCAAGCTGAAATTTTTCCACTTTGAGTACTAGATAGTTGCTGGCTGCAGATGGGCACTTGTTTGGCATTATGCTCATTGACAATGGTTGTCATATAAACAGTTATGATAATGATGATTGTTTTCAATTATAGTCCAAGCCTCAGAGAAATATCTTCCAAGATCACAAGCCAAACACCTAGTAACAAATTTAACTTGATCCCTAATGCATATGAAAATGAACACATGCACTATACAAAGACATTACTCAGATAGTTAATCACAACTTCTTGTGCTGTTACTAGCTGAAAGCACGTCCATCATCCTTGACAGGGTCTCAGCCACCATCATGCATTAACACAAACTGCAGTTAACACTCCACCACATGAGGTAACGGGGGTGGAGGTGCTCTGAGAATGATGCAGGCAGGCCTGCCTCAGCCAGAATGACAGATCTGACCCGTGAGATGCTGCACAGGGAGCTGAGTGGCTTGGCCACAGAGCAGAGAGCAGCCTTTAGGCCAGGGCTGGACTACAGCAGTGGAACCTGCCTCCCTCTGAAACTCCAGGGAGTGCCACTGCACAAGGGATTCTGCAGAACATTGGAAGGGCAGTACTGCTTGCTGCCAGGATGTGTTTCTGTACACCAGGCCATCATGCCAGGTGGGGTCAAACCTAGCAAAAAGGTGACCAGATCTGCACAGATTTTATACTGAGCTAAAAGCTTGGGGTGTCTGCAGATTAACTGTGCAACAAATCCAAACGTAGTCAAAAGCTACCAGGTTCTGGTAATTGTGGTCACCACTGAATGGGACCATCAGCGCGCTGAGTCTCCTCCCTTGCAAGTACCAAATGTAACCAGATAAACCTCTTAATAATGAGATTATGATGGTGGATGATTGAGGAAACGACATACACATAACCCAGAAACAAAGAGTAGCAATTCTTCCGGTAAACCTCCCTATGCCAAGCTAAAATGCAGGAAACAACGAGCTGAGTTCTCACACAACTTCCCTGACAGATGCCGGCAGCAGGTCACAGGGGAGGTTTTGCATTTAGAACTGTAAGAGCCCAAACAGTCTCTGATACTAATGCCAAAGGAGGAGAGAAAGCTGAGCCTTCTTCTACAAACAGAGAGTAGGTTTCAAGAGAGATTACTCCAAAAAGATCAGTAAAAAAGGCTCATATTTTTAAAAGCATCTGGTAATCTAGTGAGATTTTCAAAAGGTTGTAGGTGTCTTTAAACAGCTAATCCCTTCTGAAAAAAAAAAAATCTGATTTAATAGTTGAATCATCCCTTAGTGAGGCAAAGTTAACTTCAACTTTAAAGGTGGAAGATCAGTCCTTAAAAAGAAAAATCTGAAAATAGAAATCAGAATTTTCCTCCAACTTCCACCTGCAAGGTACAAAAGACAAAGGCATATAGAAAGGAGGAGCTTTACCCTGCAGGTAACTAATAAATAATTGAAAGTGAGCCCCTTGTTTGTAAATAGTTCTTATAACTGTGACCATTTTGGCTTAAACATTTTAGCAACAATTCTGAAGTATCCTCATGACATGTCTTTGATGAAAAAACAAAAAGAATTGAGATACTGTACATGGTAATCTGAAGTAGTCCAGGTACGGCCACAAATTAATTAGAATTAATTGCTCATCTACCTCTGGTGAGTTTCTTTGTGTTATGACAGCTAAAACTGAAATAGAAGGAACTCAAGAAATTAATTTCTTGGTAACAGAAAAAAAGAAAACTTGGTGATAAAAATGAAAACTCACATCTTCAGACAGAAATATATACTGATTTCTCTAACAATTTGAATACAATTTAAGTGTTACAATCAAAGTTTTTTTTTCTCTGAGACAATCAATTCAAATGGGAATTATTTTTCTCTCATGATGGAATATTTCTATTTACAGTCTTACAGCTTTCTAAATCCTTCTGTTCGTATGGTGGAACACACAGTCTAAAAAGAGCAATAGAAAGGGATAAAGTTACAGATCTACAGTATTAAAGGAAGCAGCTCCTGATACTGAATTATAGTGCTGAATTAACAGATGCTTCCCTTTAATATACAATAGTAAGTTCCTTCAGACTGCCTACTTTATGACATACCTTTGTGAACCAATAGCACAGTAAAGGGTACCAAAAAATGGTACTACCTAGGGCAGCATATATCATGTTAGGAATCATAGAAATGTTAGTTTAATGACAGAAGCCTTAATTAACCTTTTTTCATTAAAAAAAAATAAATCAAAAGATCATCGTTTAGGAGCAACAGCAGAAACTTTTTTTATTATTTTGTCTCAAGTTGTTTTCACCTTTCAATAGACTCATCCATACAAGACCAAAGGCTAGAGTTCTTTCATATTTTTGAAATATAAATTTGACATAGAAAATCTTTTTTCTGCTTATTTAGAAGCCTTGTAAAAATTCTTGTAGCTGGGCAACTATTTCTGTATCCACGGTTTCCATAAGGGCGTGAAAACCTTGTTCTCCCAGTAATTCCTGCTGTGCCTTTAACTTCTCATAGATGAACTGCTGCAGTGACACAGTGTGTACTGGGTCCTTCAGTGCAAGCTGTGGAAAACATGTGAAATATAAATATATAACAATGCAAAAAAAAAATACAATATGACTTACACATTTTGATTATAACCTCAGCTCAAGAAAGAAATCTACATTTTTTTTTCTTCATACTTACTTGAGAAACAAGAGGAAACACTAGTGCAAAACAAAGATCAAATTAATTATTATCAAGGCAGGTATCAGTTTTAAACTATTTGAAACAGTGTCAAATCATGACTCTTACACTTTGCTCTAAGGTTTAATGCTTTTGCAAGATAAAATAATTTCAAAGCTACTTTATTAGTTACTGCTGAATGGGGTTCCTGTGACTCCTAAAAATGAGATCAGATCTTACCAAGGACCTTATATTGATGGCATGCACTATGGTCAGTTTTATTTTATTAGTAAGAAAACAAAACACAGAAAAGGTCAAACTTGTTTAGATAATATAATAAACAAAATAACCTGTCCATATGTATAAAGAATAGCCACACTTCAGTACTGATACCTGTAGACCTCAAAAATCTAGCTGGATTATACAATTTTCTTTTGGGCAGGGAAAGACAGGATATTTGTTACTATTTTCCCACATTAGCTGCCTATTAATAGCAAAAATAGGCAAAAGCAGAAGCTGCATTGACAGAGGATGTATTGCTAATTTTAGTGTCAGCAGACACATGGGCAGGCTCAGGGCATTGACAGTTATGCCACATTTGTCCCTCAGTCCACCAGGTTGGGAAGAAGGGGATGGGAGATGGGGAGACCTGGTGCTTGCTGTATCATAAAGAAGTAGGATGTTGAAATCAGTGGCAATTAATGCAGACCTGTGATCTGTTCATCTTAGTGTCAAACCCAAACAACACTACTGTTTATGCTGGAAGGTAAACTATATAAACTATTTTGCTGTTTCAAGGTAAGACTTGATAATTTTATTACCTATAATTACCATAACACTCTTTAGAAAGGGGAAGTAAGTGCAGTAACACTTTGGTACTCTGTAGGAGGATTTTTTTTTCAGTAAATGTAATTTGAATCTGTAAAATATAATCGACTTTTCTAACAAAATTTCTAAATCAAAACTAATCTAATCAATATTTGCCGAAGCATTTTTTTCCTGCCTTGCCCGGCAAAGAATCTACCAGTTTCTGAATGATTTGCATTTGTTCACCTAAAACTGTAATTTGGAACATATAATGCATTTATAGTTAGTTTCTCTAAGTTCATAGCTCTGAACAGTCATGTATCAAATTACTCTAGGAAAGTTTGCACAGAAAAACAGGTATTTAAATACAAGTGTTCTCATCCTTGTGACCCTGACCAAAACCGCTCAATCATACTCTCCACAACTGGGACAGGAGAGAAAATATAATGAAAAGCTTATGGGCTGAGGTAAGATCACTCACCACTTTCTCACATGAGCAAAACAGATTTGACTCCAAGAAGTTATTTTACTGCCAACCAGATCGGGATAAGGTAATGAGAAGTGAAACAATCTTAAAACACCTTCCTTCTTCCTGAGCTCAACTTTAATCCTAAATCCTCTACCTCCTCTGGAGCAGCTTGAGGGTCAAGAGAATGAGGATTGCAGTCATTTTATCACACATTTTCTGCGGTGCTCCTTCCTCCTCACACTCTCACCCTGCTCCATCATGGGGTCCTACCCACAGGAAACAGTACTCCATGAACTTCTCCCACAAGTGCATCCATGGGCTGCAGTCCTTCACTAACTCTTCCAGCACCGATCCCTGTTTTTCCATATGGTGCGGTCCTTCAGGAACAGATGGTTCCAATGTGGGCTCCTCTCTCCACACTCCAGCGTGGGCTTCCCATAGGGTCAGACTCCTTTGGGCATCCACCTGCTCCAACGTGGGCTGCAGGTGGATCTCTGCATCCCCAGGGACCTCCATGGGCTGCCAGGGCACAGCTGCCTCACCACGGTCTGCACCAGGGGCTGCAGGGGAACCTCAGCTCTGGTGTCTGGAGCACCTCCTGTCCTTCCTTTCTCACTGACTTCAGTGTCTGCAGATTTGTTGCTCTCACATATCTCACTGCTCCCTGGCTGCCTCACCGCTCAAAGCAGTAGCACTTGAAGCCAGTAGAGACTTCCGTAGTATGAGTAATGCTTGCTGCTACCATCTGTAAGTCAAATGCGACTTAAGAGTCTTCAGGCTTAATTAAGGAGTTAATACACTAACTTGTTTCCATTCAGATAGTCACATGAAAAGTATTTCAAAAATAAAAGAGTCTCCTGCAATAAGAAGTTGATTTTCTTTTGCTCTACTTTTTTGTAGCTAGTATTCAGAACTAACAAAACAAATGAAATAGTTTGATATAATGAGTTTGTCAACAATATTCGACAGACAGCTGCAGTCTTCACTGACTAAGCAAATAAAATCATAAGTCTGGAATAACAGTAAGCATAGTTGGTGAAGGACTATATGCTAAGTATGTATGCTGAGTTCCTAGGTGTGTGGCCATAGCTCTTTTATTGAAATGTGACTGATTCTGATAAGATAAAACAAATCTTTTCCAGTTAAAAAAACCACTAGTAAATTCCAACAGCTTAGTCAAAACAGCTACAGACAGGAAACCAAAATTTGGCAAGTAATTGATTATTGAAACGTGCTTTATGATGCCAGGTGAAAACATGGATTTGACTGCTTTTTTAATCTTGTTACTTTACAAATTGATCTTGACACTGGCTGGACTGAAGAAACCAATCTTCTACCTCACTGGCTGTAAACATGGGCTTGAAGCAGACAAACAGTTCAAAGATTTTGCTGATTCCCTTTAGGTTGTTCTTGGATTTTCTTATCACATTATCTATTTATTCCCTCTTACTTTACCAGTGGTACTAGCTACTATAATTTTCTAAGTTTCATGTGAGTGTGTGCACTGGTGCTCCTACAGAGAGGAAGAAACTTCCATCGCACAGAGGCAGGAACAGGCCCAGGTAATGTTTTGTTTTTAATCCAGTTTCTAAATGCTAGCTGTGCTTTCGAAGCCATGATTAACAATTCTGATTATTATCTGATACTTCTGCTACTAGTCACCTGCCCAAAGGACCTGTACAATTTTGAAGTAAATAGCCAAGTGTTGTGTCTCAATTTCTGCACCATCTGCAATGCTATATATCACACTATTTCAGCTGGGATTCAGAATGAATTTATAGCAAACATTCATAACAACTGCAGTTCACTTGCTATCACAGCTGCAAGAAATTACATTAAAAAGAGTGAGAATACAGTGTATACCAAAGTTAGCTGAAAAAATGACAGTGTAGAAGGCTTAAGTCAGAAATATAGCAGGAAAAATTAACTAAATATAAGAATGAGAAGACTAAAATAGGCAGCTATTCTTACAAAGACGGCTTGAAAGGAGAAAAACAAAGAATAATGCTTAGGAATCTAGAAAACAGCAACCATGGAAATAGTTAAATTTAGACTATGAGATTCAAAATGAAAATGAAGCTTTGACGTTCATGTATGATAATTTATTCTCTGTAAACTTTACAAGAAAACAAAGGCTGAAAATGTGTTTAAGCTTAACGTTAAAGAGAAGATCAGGAACAAAGCTCAAGCAATTACTTAGGGAAAAAAAGGAAAGTGATATGCAAAGAAAGACATATGTAAGGGAAGATAGATGCAAGGGAAGTAAATCAAGACCTTTGATGTGGTGCTTTTAGTTTGGTGAAGCTCCTCCTTATCCAAGCACATTTGTCATTATTCAAATGACCATTGATGTCATATTGCATGTCACCCCAGAACAGTTCCCTCACTGTAACTGTGTACATTGGCAGCACATTGGTATGTTTTGTAATTTAATGATACAGCATAATTCAATGTGCCCTGCTTTTCATTTTGCCTGACATAACCACACTGAAGGCAGTCCATCACAAATCTAACAAGTCTGAATTCCTCAACACATATCCCAACTATTGAACTTAACCTGCAACAGAAAACTTAAGATCTGACACAATGTTATTAAAACTTTAGCCAGACAACTGTGTAGTCTGAGTATACTCAAAATTAATGAAAATTATCTTTTGCTTTTTAAATCTGATTGAAAACCAAAACATGTCTTTCTCCTCCCTGCTATCTATAGATATATCGATCCTTATTCATAACAATATACACATATATATCTATATTGAGAGATTACACAAAACCACAAAGAATAAATATCACTGTGCAACAAACAGCTAGAATTTAAGCTCACAAGCAAGAAAAAAATTTTACAGAGTCTAGAGATGCTTTTAAGAGTAACAATTATAGAACTGTGTAGTACATTTTTAAGGACCACTGAAAATTAGATTTCTGCATTTTGTTTAAATTTGAAATTGCAAGACACTAAGAATTTCTCTTAAGGCATTTCTAATAGCAGAAGAATATGAAAAGGTTTACATTTTTTTAAAAAAGACATATATTGTATTGCTTTTATATGTAAAAGAAAAGTCACACAAGTATACACTAGCTTCTTTGTAAGAGTTCTTCACACTAGGAAAAAATTCTACGCAGGCACATTAATTCTTTTAAATATGATAAATTTGGCCTGCCATGACATTTCAATAAAGTTTAGCTCTCCTCTTTTTTCAGTAAATTCCTTCTATATTGTATTAGTAGTATTGTAATACCCAGATTTTGTGCACAGATGATGTTTATTTTGATAACAGTTATGAAGATGCAAAAGGCAAGCAGAAGCCTAAGTGTTGTGGTTGCAAGGTCTGGCAGTAAATTTCCTTTTTTTGTTTCAAAACATGAATTTTCCAAGAACAACAGATCAACCGAACCTAAAAAGAATTTAGTGTGACAGAAGTGAAGCACATAATCAGGTCTATGACTGAATAACAGATCTAAAGCTTACCATTTTTTTCCTTTTGTCTTGTTCTGTGGGAGGTTCCTCATCTTCTGTAGCTTTGGGCTCTTCAAAATGAGACATTAACATGCAGCTAAAAATGCAAACAAGAACAGTTTTAACATACATTATCATTAAAAATTATTTTAAAGCACTTTTGAAAACACAGAAAAGATACAGGAGTTTGCTGAAAGTCAGGCAATCTGATCACAAGTAATTTTTTCCTCAGAACAGAGAATCTAAGGAAGCCTGGAATGCATGTTGTCTGTCACCTCCACCCATGTAACAATCTCAGTCATCCTTCATGTTTTAGCTTAAGTTGTGGGTTTAAATGCATTTGTGCACATAGAAAACAGACTACATGGCTTTAAAAAATACAGAAAACCTACTGTTCCTTAAAAAAAATTTCCACTCCTTTTCAAGAAAATGCCATACAAGCACTCTATACAAAGTCAAAGTGGCTAAACATATACAAAGATTGCTAAGATGTCTCATGACATTCATGTTTTTCTGTGAGATCTTTGTCACTATTCAAAAGGACCTGAAAACTAGTAAGGACAGTGCTATTCTACAATAAAATCTGCAAGACACTGAACAAAGGTTTTAAACTCATTTTTTACGTGCCTCTGGCAGGTAAAAAATGAGTTTAAAAACTCATTTTTAAATGAGTTTAATTAAAAAATGGCAGGTACCCATATGTAAAAATAACAGCCATATTTTAACTTATATTTTTGAAGTATAAAAGCAGAAACTATGAAAAAAAATCCAGTTTAAAAGTCAGAGATTTTCCTGCCTGCTGAAATTATTTGAATGGACTTAATAAAGACATTGATGAAAGCTATCCTATAGAAAACACGCCTTGCATTAACTTTACATGCTCTATGCTGAAACAATAGACAAATATTCCACCATTTTATCAAATCTTTTCCTGGAATTTCTGCCTTAAAAACCAAAACTATTTAAAAAACAGTCAGGTAATGACAACTTGCCACCATGTATCAGGTATGATTTAAGACACGAAGTACACATAATTCACATATTACAAAGCACCAAGACAGATGCAGATTATTGTCCATTTTCAGTCCTGCACTACTGTGCATTTTTAATTACAGCATTCCACTAGCATGTGAAATGCTCCATCAACTAAAATGAAGAACCCATTTTAATGTTACTAACCTGAAAAAATGGTTGTGATTTAATGTGTTTTTATATGACTTTTTATGAACATGTTCAGACTTGTTCTGTTTACATATTTATTTCTATTAACATGTATTTAGAGCTGTATGAAACACTTGCTAAACACCATGGCAAACAGGGCCAAATACAAACACAGAAGCCATTTTTAATAAAGGGATTAGTTATTTCAAAATAATACATCAAATTGCATATCTGCTCTGCTAGCAAATGGCTGCTTGCATCTCAGTTTATTAAAGGAAAAGGAGACAAGACTGTCAATGTCAACATACAAGACTGAATTAACTTTTTCAGATCTTCATAAATTTTAGGTACCACAGAATTACAAACACAAGAAGAAGAGAGGAGAGAATAAAAGAAAAGATGGTGATAAAATTAGGAAAAATCTGAATATTGGTGAAACAAGTCTAGAGCAAAGGAATGCTCTAGACTTTTCCGTTCCAGAAAATTTGAGGTTTGTAAATTTCTCTCATAATTATCCCAACAATGTGAAATATGAACTCTAGGAAACCCAGCTAAGTGCAATCTCTTTGTATTATAAGACAGTGTAAACATTTCCATAACCTAATTAAAACCCAATATAAATCTAAAAACTCACAGGCTTTTACTGCTTCCAAAATCTCACTGCTCTAACTACAGCAGTTTCTTTAAAATTCCAGTTTAAATGTATTAATTTAAAGTGGTTAAGTCACTACAGCCATTGCCATCGTTTAACCTTTACAATCTTCCCTGTACATGCTTACCCCACTTTTCACCCTGCAGTGGCTAAAGTCTATAGTGTTTCAGCTTTGATCTTCCCTTGTTAAACATGCACATAATTTTATTTCTTTCCTGCACTACAATAATTACCTAATATGATACCCAGTGGACAGCACATTATCTTTTTTCTGAACCAGATCAGGCTTAAGCCATTATTTTTTAGTCTGGAGAGCCACAACAGTGCACATGATTTCAGATGACAGGTCTCACTTTACTTCTAAATGATGTCAAAATATATTATGCAAAAGTCAAAATCTTTCAAACAGCTCTTTCAGAAACTGCCAACATAAATATGTCCTTGGTTCAGTGTGACTATATTTTATGAAGCAAAAACAATGCCCACACTTCGGAAAAGCAGTGACAAGTTCTACAAGCCTTCAGGCTTAAAATACGAAATGAACTAGGATAAAGTTGAGAACTATTTTCAACAAGCACCAGCAAAGCAATATGTTTAGGAATAGAAGGGCTCTAAAATTTTTTCTCTAACAGTAAACAAAGCACAGTGCCAGACATTGTGCGTATTCCCAGACTTTGGACTTACATCTTGTTTACTAAGAGTTTGGTGGAAGTACTTTGGCAAGAAATTCTTAGGCATAGTTCAGGCTCAGTGTGAGTGTGGACTGCTCTGAACACACAGTTGTGTGCATACCACCTGTTTTAAGTGGAGAAGAACTTAATAGATTGCATTCTGGCTGTTCTGTGCCACCTAGTTTCAGTGGCAGTAAACATTCCCTTAAGCAGTAAATTAATTAGTTCAGATAGAGTCTGTTCAATCACCATGTAATGATCTGAAAGAAAATGCTTGATTCTTTGCATCAGCGCATCAGTAAATTCTGTTATTACAACCCTCCATTCTAAAAGTAAGTAATCATTACAGAGATAAAAATGACATTAAGATGTCTGCCCAAAAAATATCTTGATATTCATTAGGTTGGCTTTTTTCCCCCCGGCTTTGATGGGCTCCAACCAGTAACTAGGGAACCATCAGAAGATGAATGAGTGTGGTGCTGGGTGGCAGAACACTCTGGACACCTCCAACATCCACATTCCTGCCACAAGCAAGCTCCAACTCCTAGCTTGGGAAACTTTTGAGATATATTCTGTAGCAGTTCCATGTGTTACATGGAACAACTGAAGAACTCTTCTTGTGGGATATGCTTTTAAGTTCTCCAGGCTGTGAATATTGTACACTAGGTAAACTCACATGAGGTTCATGTCACATTCAAATAAACTCTGAACTACCTCTAAGCCAGCGGGTGGTCCCTATCAATACACAAGATTGCTATATTGAAATTTTAGATGCAAAAGTCGAGTAAGCAAAAAGTAAATCTAAGCATATGAATGTTTTAAGACATCATTTAGTGGATAACTTAATGAACAATATAAAATTATACTGCCATTTTAAGACCTTTTTTCCCATTGCAAATATTTTCTTTTAAGACCAAAAGCTATGTGTCTTCCTAAAACACTCACTCTTGAGAAAATATATCTCTAACAAGCATGTCTTAACTCCCTACAGAATTTTCAAATGAAAATACTTCATATAAAACAATACTGCTACCGTTAAACCCTGTTTAAATTAGATTTTCCGCTTACTCTTTGTATGTTCCTGTTTCAGAATCTTCAGTCATAACATCATTCAGTCCTTCCACTGAAATGTTGATGATACCACAAAATTTATCTTGGATAACACTGTAAAAGAACAAAATTTATTTTGGATAACATTGGAAAAGAACAGGAAAGTGACTTAGCTAAAGGAACTGCACAGGAAATTTGCTCAATTGTAGAGTACATTTACTGAGAGGTATTTTCCTTGCTTACTGCTTAGCTGAGCATGCTATCAAGCAGCTAATTAGGTATATTTTTTATTACAAAAAGGCTTCAAAATATACAAGAAACATTATTTTTAAATATAACAGAACTTAGTGTGCCATTGAAAACCTAAAAGTAATTGCAAATGAACAGAAGAAAATACACATTAGCAATATCCTTGACATTAGGAGTCAAGAAATTGAGTGGGAAGGGGATGCTCCTGCCAGCAGGGAAGAGAGTAGTGGCTTCTATTCCCAAAACATTTACAACTTTTCTACCATCACTATTCAATACATAAACCTACACAATCCCTTGAGCAATGGCTGCTTGTAAAGAAGGTACACTCCCCTACTTACCTGTATTTCTTCACCCTTCTAGGTAGCCAGCTCCCCAGAGCAGGTGGAAAAACCCTGCAACCAGTTCTGCAAGAAAGTGACTTTCCTGACTGTACAAAGGGTGACAGGATTTATCTGTTTAAACATAGATAGCTTCTGCCATTTGACAAATAAAGCTATTTAAGACTAATGCAAAAGGCTGGTAGGTCTCACTTGGGAGTTAAAAGACATAAGTATCTTTACTCTGCATGACCTGAGGGCTTGACTAGATAGACCCACAATGCCCAAAATGACACTGAACACATTTACCTTTGCCCTTGCCTTGACAAAGGATGTGCTGGTAGAGTAAGGGTGTAGGAACATGATCTCCCCTTGAAAGACATAGTAGGGGACACCAGTTCCTAGTTAATGGACAGCAGCCAGCTGCTGTTTCTGCTCCATTTCCTGCTACTGTGGATCTAATGCCAGAGACATGCTATTGTAGAACATGGGTTCTCAGACTCTTACCCCATGAACTCCAAAAGCATGACGACTGCAAGTGAAAAGATGTTCATCTCAGGAATACCTCCAGCTACATGCAGCAAAGAAAGCGAAAGGACCGAACTGGTGATCATAAACTACAACCCTTTTCCTGGGACTGCCACTGACTGATGCACCTTATTGCTCCCTGTTTGGAATTTCAGGCTTAATTCTCCCAAAAAGATGCTGCTGATGCTGCTCCCTAAGAGGCAGAGGCAGAAGCAGACACATTCCATTTATTTACAGGCATCAAACATGAACATATATTGTACTTCGATTGTAGTTGATCATTGTTTTAACACAGACAAATCTATTTCCTAATATTCTTTCATTTCCTTTCTTATCTGGGGTGAAAATGAAGACATGGATGAACTGTAGCCCCTTACACAACAGCAATTGCTTTTGAAAAATTTCTTACCGGACACACAACAGAATTTTATACATATGACAAAGAGTTAAATAACAATAGATACCTTGGTAAAAATGCTTACCCCATTAGAATACTAAGCATAGAAAGCATTTTTTTCATGTTCGTTTTGATAAAACTAATCTCATTCATGATCCTTTCTTTCATAGGGATAAGTTTTTGTTCCCTTTTTAAAATTCAGATACTCTTGTATGCCAGAATCTGAAGTGTATTTTGCATCATCAGTCTCGAAACTCTTGAATTCCACAAAATGAAAACTGACGTGACTTCTACTGCCTGATTGCCAGTTATGTATTTTAAAAGACATTTAGTCCATTGCCAAAAGGCTTCCCCATCACATTCAGAACAGCAAAATGTTACATGTTATGAGACTGAATCTCTGTTAAGTTCTGCAGACAGCAAGCAAACAACCTACTGACCTCACAGCACAGCTGAGAAAGTCAACAGTGCCTCAGTCACCTCTGCACAATGGGCCCTCTGAGACAGAGCAGATTTCTTCACCAAGTCAAAGGTCCTGCCTAGCACACCTCCATTAAGATTCTTTTGCCTCATCCTTGTTTTTGAAACACGTCTAAGAAAATGCCTAAAACAGTTAATATTTTCCAACATGAGTAAGGTTAGTATATTTCCCAACAAGCTGCCCTCAGACTCATGTCAATAGTAGATAAGGGGCATTCAATGGAGAAAAATATGAACACTTTGAGCCCTGGAGAAGTAAACTCTGCCCTGTTCATACACACTATTATTAATAGAATACTATTAATAATACAGGATGCTGTCCAATATCTGTATTACTTCTTCCTTCCAAGTTGCATGAATCCTAGAATGGATTCGGTTGAAAGTGAGGTCACCTAGTTCTGACTCTGCTGCCATAGGCAGGTCACCTCCAATGGACCTGGCTGCTCAAAGCCCCATCCAACCTGGCTTTAAACACTTTCAGGGAGGGAACAACCACAGCTTCTCTGGACAACTCAGTGCTTCATCATCCTCACAGCAAGGAATTTCTCCCTGAAATCTAATCAAAACCTACTCTCACTTTTAAACCACTCCCCCTTGTCCTATCACTACAGTTTCTGATGAACAGTCCCCCGCCGGCTTCCCTGCAGGCCCTTTCCGAGACTGGAAGGTTGAAAGTCACATCTCCACACAACACTCTCTTCTCCAGGCTGAACTGCCACAACTTTCTCAGCCTGTCTTCATAGAAGTGTTCCACTCCTCTCATCAACCTTGCAGTCCCTGGACTTGCTCCTGGAGTACCAGGTGCTTCTTACATTAAGGGTCCAGAGCAGGATGCAACACTCCAGCTGGAGTCTCATCAGCATAGAACAGCAAAAATATTGCTCTTGATAGTTACCACAAAAGCTCATAAAGAAATCACCAATTTCTTGGAAAGAATATTCCTATTTTATGACATAAATGAGAAACACTATTTCACTTCTTTAGTGGAAGATTCATGAGAGTGTTTTTGGGTTTTAAGGAAAAAAAAGAATGTAGAGCACCTTTCAAAATGTAATTTGCTTGCAGCTTTCAGTAAATATAATTCCTTTTCTTTTCTCTTCTTTTTTCTCCCCTTTAAATGGAACATACAGTTTCTTTCTACCAAAGACCCACTGGAATATTTACCAAGTATGGAGCTATTAAACACTGCGACTATTTCTAGAACACAAGACACGTGCTGGTGAAAAATAAAGATACCACATACTCAAGCTTTAAAAAAAGAAACCTCAAAGTTCAGTGGCAATATAAAATGTATCAGGCCTTATTTTCATAGATAAGAAAGCATGTCAAGTCACTCAAAGTAATACCTTTTCAAAGGGACTAAAATTAGCCTACTTATTTGAAGAAATAATTAGAAAATTCATGAGTGGATACAAAGAAGACAAATGTTGCATTTAGATGAATTTTCAGACCAGAACAGTTAATATGTTTCATACTAAAATCTTAAAACTGGAGGAAGGCGCCATTTAAGCAGTTCCCCCATTGAACTGCACACAATCCAGATTAGCAATGAAACAAACCAAACCATCAGAGTATAACTGGTTTTATATCTACCCAGTGTTCCTAAATTGTTGGCACAAAATGTGTTTTGGTATGCAGCAAAAGTAAAAGGCCCACAATTGGGAGACCTAAAACACTTCATAATCCGGTTTCAAAGATACAAGCATTACTTTTTTTTTTTTTTATTACAGAACAGATATTTTATGCTGCCTGTTAAAAAAATTCACCTTACCAACAGAAAACAAAATTTAGCATTCAGGGCAGCTTCCATAAGAATAATCTCAAAACTTCCATTTCAAAGTTTGCTTAAGCATTTAAATAAAAGAATAAAAGCTTTGCAAAAGATGAACAGACCCCATCTATTCTGAAAATAAAAAACATACTCCGGCTTTTTTCATTCTGTTTTAATTTCTAATGCACACAGTTCTCTATACAACTTATTATCCTGAGGCTTTATGTGAAAATTCCTAATTTTTACCTCACTTACATAGCCAACTACTGGAGACAAGTCTATCATCATGTTAAAACATGTCCTGACATATTTTTAGTGGTGCTTAAATAAAATGGATCCCATATCTACTTTGCATATCCCTCAGAGAAAAAAATCTGTATAAGAATACTTTTTCAGAGATAAAAGAAGATAAAACATTTTCTGCTTTTCTGCACTCACCAGGACGATGCAAACACTAAGAAGAGTTTGATTTCATATCTTTACTAGTTTACATATTGAGCAAGCTTAATTAATTCTTTTTCCTTATCTCATTAGCCAAGGAAAGAGGTGGAATGGGACAAGCAGAGATTACTCTGCATATACTGTAAGTGACGTAAATGATTATTACATACACACCCCCTTAGGAGCTGCACAGTTCCAGGGAGCTCCTAAGCAGTGAAGTAGCAGCTAAGACAGTATTGCCAGGGGAGTCCTATGACTGACCAAAAACCTGATCTTCATGAAGCACCACTTTGCTTCACGAGGGCAGATTTCACTAAGGCTTCTAATTATTCCCTAGTGATTTTAATTGACATATGAACCACATGTGTACATTAAAGAGTTGGCTTCCACAAGTGAACATTTAAAAACAAAAGATACTGCTAAAGAAAGGCATTTCCCTCACAACTGCATAATAAATCTCTCAGTGCCTTGTTAGTCTAATCCCTGTGTCGGCAAACTGGTAATTCGAGGATGTCTCCACTCCAAAGGATGGCCTTCAATGGCTCTAACGCGCTGCTGCACAAACAGCTGTGACACCAGTTTCCTTTCATGTTCCCCCACTACAGATGGTGAGAGGCATACCTGGCAAACAACTCCCACAGCAGCTTGTCAGTGAAAAAGATGCACCTACAGAGAGAAGCTCTCATGCCTTTCTGTAAAGAGCAGCTGTGGAAATCAGAGCCTAAAATAACAGAGCTGCTCCCTGCCAGATTTGAGAATTGAGAATTAGGTTTATTCAGTTTTTAACCTTTGTGCATTACCAAAACTCCTCTGAAAAATAGGCATAGCAGCATTTCTAGCAAGAGAAACTTGACTAGTTTCTACTGCATTTGAAGTCCACTATTTCTGAAGATGTTCACATAAAATTAAAAATTTAAAAATATAGCACATAAAATTGCAGAACCTACTATGTACAATCATTGATTGTGCAATTGTCACTAAGTGAAAACAAAATTAATATTTATCACAACCAATTATGTAGGAGAGACAGAAGGTAACAAAAATGAGTTGAAGAGAAAGCGACTGCAGTGGATTAGCCTCAGGAGAAAGGTGCATAAATTACAGCCAGTGTTTTCCCTTCCTAAAAGCATTTGCCCATTATATTTAACATCTGATCTTAAGTTAGAAAATTATTTTAAAAAATAGTTTCTACTCAAGCAATACTAATCAGTTCAAGCTTTCGTCCAAGAAGCTCAATTGTGTACTCCCTAGAAGTATTTGATCTATGATACAATAAATTACAGACAAATACAGTATTATTTCATTACACTAATAACAAACAATAATGAAGTCATACTTGCACTTTCACACCCACTCAGTGCAGTCAAGATTTATATATGTCCTGGTAGCAGAAAATAGATTTTTTTTTTTCCCTGCTGGAAAAGAATTGCAGATGGACAAACAGGATGAGTGGGACCTGCACAGCCCAGAGTTACACCAGCAGGAAAGAGAGGAGAGAGAACAAGAATGCTGAGGGCAGCTCTGGCTCAGCTGGAGAATGCAACAGGCTCCGGGCTGGAGCCTGGAACAGCAATATGCTTCTACACAATTTAAATCAACACCAAGGAGGAAAGTCTATCAAAGCATTGCTCCCCACTTTTCCTTGAGGAAAATGGTCTAGCTGTAAACTGTAACTTATAAATGTGGCTGAAATCTCTAGGGCACAGCCTGTACAAGAAAAACAGCATCTACAAAAATAAGTAGATTTTACAACATTGGACTATTCAGCACATAGTTTTATGACATTTAATTCCAGAAAAAAGTTTGAGTTATTGAATTAACAGAAAAACAAAAACTGCAGAAATTCAGGTTGAAAATAAAGCTACAGCACACTAGACATGCCCTGACAACAACAGAACACCAACATTTGAAATAGAAATAAAAAGTTATATGTAAACTATAAAAGAAAATATCCTTATTTTGAAGATGAAGCTTTAACTAAGAACACATATCTTGACCTGACACCTTCAAATAAAAACCAATATGTAAATGTTTTCAGCCATTACTTTAGCATTAGATACTTACAGTGTAGAGTATTTCTTCAATTTGTACCTCTTATCTAGCTAAAAAGTCCCCAAAAATATTACTACATAGATGCCATAGATGATGATCTGTTATTGACAATAATTAATCAGTTCTATTACTTTAGACATAATAAATTTCGTCATTACACTTTGGTAAATTTCAACAGCATTTTGGATTTCTTAACTCCAATTTAGGGTATTTCATAAAACCATACAGATACACACTAATAAAAAATCACTTTAATATATACATTATACAGACTGAACACACAACTTTGTATATTACAATATGCTATAGGTATAAATAGAATTTGTATAGTTTGAAATTTTTCTCTCATTCAAGAATCTGAACATGCTAACTGTAAATGTGGGTGTTTTTCCCCTGTGCTTTATTTAATAGAGGAAGAGTATAAACTCTATTACAACAAACACATGAAACACTCTTTTCTGATTCCCCAAGATTTCTTGGCTTCGTGATCCTACTAAGAACTGATGTTTTGCTTGCTGCACAATAGCTATGGAATTTCTATAGGAACTTACATCATTAAGTACGGCAAAATAAATTAAAGTGTACTTTATACTACATGTATGCTTGAGCATAGGTGAAAAATTACTAGAAACAGGGACCTAGGTTAATAAACTTATCCATGTTAGATTGAAATGACATATAATGAAATAATCAATAAATTTCAAAACATTCAGTAAGCAAATGTTGATGCAGAACCCAAACTTTGCCATTTTCCACAGTTCGATTAAACAGTTGATTTTAATTGGTAGACGTATTTTTACAGAATCAAGTTCTTGATTTCTTATCCTTTCATATCACAGTTAACACCAAGTCAAATGAGATAAATTACAATGATGAATGTTCGAACAAGATGACCTGTGCTTGACTTTCTGATACTGTTCGCTTGAGCAGCCTTATTTGGTCCAGTTCTGAATGTTCCACTGATTTCCGAGTTAGAGACTGCACTGAGTCAGTTATGTTGTATCTGCCAGGCTGATAAAAGCCATAATATTCTATACTCTTTTCCCCTGAGTTTTCCAGCACCTTTAGTTTTTGCCTAAACTGAATAATTTTACAGGTTAAGAACAGGATAACAGCACAAGCCAGAATGAAAAAGGCTAGTAAAATATCAAAAGCTTGATTCAGCTTTTCAACCTGTTGTGTACAAATCAGGGTTGTTTTTAATGATACAGGAGCAGGATCTGTTGTAGACAACCATTCTTCTTCTACACTTCCATTAGTAGGTATAATTTTTGCTGGAATTTGCACTGGTAATGTTGATAACACTGTAGCTGCCTGTGATGGCACTTCAACAGCATACTCCTGATAAGGCAATGGGGTAGAAGATGTAGCTGCAGTTCCCTCCCAGAAACCAACATACTTAGTTTCTGCAGTGACAAACTGCTCCAATGCATTGTGCCTGTTCCCTTTATGCCAGGCCATCAGCAGAGTGGTAGCGCTGTGACGCACCACGACAGATCCCAGACTTGGGGCAGAGCCCGGGCTGGCAGTGGGGCCGATGCAGTTTGAAAACCAAGCCCATTTCATATAATGCAAAGGTCTACCATGCATACTCTGAGGATGCTGACAGTGGATTTTTACAGAAACAGAAGATGATGCTAGCCAATTAAGTAATGCAAGCATTTTGCAGCTGCAGTTCCAAGGATTGGAATGTACCTGCAGATGAGTTAAAGATACTAAGGGCTTGAGCACTTCAGGTTGTAACTCTGTGATATTATTAAATGCTAAATTGAGTACTTTAAGTGACCGCCCCATTTTTTCAAAGGTACCATTGCCAATACTGCCTATCCTATTTCTGTCTAGCTGTAGATACATTAAATTGGTCAATAAGGTAAAAGTGCTGGAATTTATAGTTTCTAAATCATTATAACTTAAGATTAGCTGGCTAAGGTTGTTTAATCCAAAAAATCCATTTACAGCAACACATTTTAGCTTGACATTTTTCAAAGACAGATATTTAAGCTTATTAAGTCCCTTAAATGCAAAAGGCTGAATTGATCCAATGGGATTGTGAGACAAAGAAAGTCTTTCAAGATTTTTGAGCCTTCCAATGGCATTTGATGGCACAAGTGGTAAGTTGTTACCTTCAAGAAACAAATATGTAAGATTTTCAAGATGATGAAATGCTGCATCTGATATCCGTGAAATCTTATTATTTGCTAGGTTTAGTGTTTGGAGACTTATCATTCCCCAGAAAGTCCCACTTCCAAGGACACTGAGACGATTTCTTTGAAGTGTTAAATATCTAACAGAAAGAAGATCACTAAATAATCCTCTGGGAAGAAAAGCTATTTGATTATTCTGAAGGTATAAACAATGAAGATTGGAAAGGCCTTCAAAGATTCCTGGATCCAGGCGTTTAATATGATTGCTATTTAGATGCAAGTAGCACAATTTGGGGAGTTCCACAAAAGCTTTTGGGTGCACATACAAAATACTGGAATTATCCATGTAGAGAGCAGCAAGCTTCAGAAAGCCTCTTAGATCATTTGGAGTGACATGTGATATATTATTCCCACTGAGGTAAACAAGAATTGTTGTTTTAGGAAGGTTCCAAGGGATGCTCGAAAGCCCTGCATTACGACAGCTAACTTGTCTCCCTGTGCAGAGCTGACAAGCAGATGGACAGCCAAAAGCCTCCTTCTGGAGCAGCAACCAAAGAAAACAATTAAATATATACAGGAATGCTCCTGGGCAGGGTGAAGAACTTTGCAGAACACACATATCCCTGTCTTTGGCCTTCTTAGTCCTCTCTGACTTCACTAGTAGAGATAAAAAGAAGTATATAAATATTATTAATTCAAATATATTTATTTTATATATTAATCATTAATAATTATTTGAATCAATGTGTACAGTCTTAAAAACATTAGCATTACTCTCAAAATTGGTATTTTACATATCATTCTTTCATGCCAAAGAAGGAGTTTAGAACTCCAATTTACTAACTGGACTTCACTGCAAAAGATTTTTCAAAGTAAATGCACAATTACATAAATATACTGCTAACATAGCCAGAAAATATTCAATTGGCTGTAGCATAAAAGTATCTAAGCTGCCAAAATAACAGCTTCTATTAATTTAAAAATACTATATATTCTCTACTTCTTATAGTTAATGATCACTAAGAAATGTTTCAAAAGCATTCAAGCAGAAATGCCAACTGTAAATAAGTTACATTTTACTGGCAGATCACTTACAATTTGAATTTTACTTCTCTAAAGCTGAGTTACATTTAAAAGAAATAGAAGCATTTCCTTACCCCAAATCTGAAGTTCATTATTTCCGTAATTTTGCTGTTTGCAATCCGCTAGATTATGTTATAAACTGACCAACTACCCTCATCTGGGAAACCTTGGTAAAGGCAGTATTGCTGTGCACTACCGCACTGACATTTTTGCCCCGGGGTTTGCAACAGTTTGTTCAGGAAACTAAGAAAGAAGTGCCTGAAGTCAGGTTGCCATGGATACAGGAAACCCTGAGACAGGAAGCCATTTTATCTGTGCTTCAGAAGTATTGTTAGAAAGGAAATCTCAATGATTTGTTTCTAGAAAACCAAGAACTATCTTAGTCTGTAACCGCAGAGTTTTGTTGTTTGGGGATTTTTTTCTGTTCTTTTTCTGTTTTGCCTTTTTTTTTTTTTTTTAATCCACTGACTTAACTAGAAGAGCTTAAAAGAGTATTATCTTAAGTCTAACTTTCAGAATAAAGCACAACTATTTGTAACAGCACTATTGCATCACCTGTAGCTCCCTCATCTTTCAGCCAGAACCTGAAAAGCTTTATTAAATTCGTAGCAACACTTAACACTGTTCCCTGTCTACAGAGCCAAACTGCTACCATGTACACACACATTCCAGTGGCCTGGACAAGAGGGAAAAGAAACACTCTGGAGGGAAGAGCCCAGTGTCCCCTGCCCTCTGACAAGGCACAATTTGCCAGCAATCCCAGAGAAACCTATGAAATCCTAGGATATGAAACTCACATGATGCGGCACTAAGCAGCTATGTACTTGTATTTCTGACCTGACCCAAGCACTTTGACAAGTCTCACTTTAGGCCACCCTTTTAAAACCAAATTTATCCACAGAGGACTATGAGATGGTTTCCGGTTCTGAGAGCCACACCTTTCATGCACAGCTTTCATTTCCTGCAGTGTCCCTGGTGCAGAAAAAGACTACATGGGCTATAAATATCCCTCTACTTTAGGACTGGAGATTACACCCTCAGTTTATCCATCACAGGCAAGAAATACTTGCAAAGCTCAGTCACATCATCAAAGGGGGAAAGGGGAGATTAAGCCTACAAATACCAACATAACTAAAACTCCAAGATTTTACTGCAACGAGACCTTCTGCTCAGCAAAAGAAAGATGACAAAGCCCATCAGTCGCCGCAGCCAAAAAAGAGGCACAACAGCAGGAGAATCAAGTCCCTTCAGCTACAGTGATCTCACACAGGAAGCATGAGTTCACATAAGGGGTGAAATGCAACCCAAATGTCTTTGTCTATATAATCCAATCTGAAATGCAGGACACACATGAGAAAGGGAAGTAGAATAGACAAGGACATGCTTTTGAAGAAGCTTTCTTCCAAATACATAGTCTAAAATAAGAAATAAAATAAGTAAGTAAAATTGATCCATGGGCCATTTTAGACAAAGCCTGTATCAGTTACAACCCAGAATTAGAACTGCATTTGTTTCTTTTTTTCTGAGACCAATAGATCAATAGGAAAGCTAATTCTTCTTTAGATTTGAATATTTATTTTCACACTTCTATTTTTTCACAGTATTTAACATAATTGTTGACATTATGAGAAAAGTAAAATAAAATGTCATGTCATTTACTTAAAGAGAAAACACCACGTAGTCCACAGGAACTGAGGTGAGGCATCCTGGATGCGGAGGACAGAACAGTAAGCGTAAAGGAAAAAGATTATCAATAGAGTCAGATGAGGGGAAAATCAGAGACAGGCAAAAAATGGAAACTGACTTCAAACAGGAAATTATGTTCTACCTAGACTTCACTGCCTATAGTCCCTTTATATTGAACCCTATATGTGCAAAAAAACCCAGACAAAAAAAAATTATTGTTCCAAGGTGTGCTATATGAAACTGCCCTATATAGCTAAAAAAAGTAAGTAAAAAAAAGTTTTTAAAGGCAAATGTTCATAGAGCTCTCTTTTTGAAAATGTCAGAAGCAAGAGAGTTTGAAAAGCTAAAGCAATTAATGAAGCTCTATGGTATATCAGATAGCATGAAAATTTAGAGGAACCAGTAGAGCAGTGACCAGATAAAAGAATGTTGATGACCAGTAACTCATTGGCTAAATGTCTCTGTGGTCTTGTACTGAAAGTACCTTATGAATATTCACACAATTTTTGCTTGAACCCTAGCTCCATTGTGGTTCTGATCACACTAAGGACTCTTCTGATAGTTGAATCCCACGCCCAAAACGAGGAAAAAAGGATCTTAATCCAGGTCATGGCTCCTTCCATTATGCACCAGGAAATCTAAAGAAGTCCTGCTTCACATTTTGTCAATACTGCACCCGAAGGCCTGCAGATCTGATTGCAATGTATTTTAGCGTTATTATTTCATTAATACTACATATTGTTATGATATCTGAAAGCATTATCTGTTAAGAATAAGATGCAAAATTATTCTTAACAGATGTTAATAATCTGTTAAGACGTTAACAGACTATTCAGTGCCACATAACTGATACCATTTTGGGGAAAACCATAAAAAAGACTAGGTGGGATACATACATAACTTGGATCAGCATTAGTCAAACATGCTCATACTTAGAAATAAAATCCATTACTTTTTGAAAACTGTACGAAAAAACTCAGGAAACACTACCAAGCTTAGGCTGCTCTCATATTTCATTCACTGCAAATTTTCTTCTGCAGAGAGAGCGTTACTAGGTTTGTACCTGAATACAGCTTCACATGGTAACAGAGAAAATTTGTTTTGAACCCACAAGTGAATTCCATCTTGGTATACTAATATTGATGAAGTTACTAATGTTATTGGCTTTTTAACATTAAAATCTAGTTCAACTATGAGTCCTTGTAAATACAAGCATGAAGCCGGAGTAACAGCAATTTGTCAAACTGGGCATAAAATGACAGGTCAAAGTAACTAAAAGAACATACAAGCACTTCACCCATGTTACATTAAAGCCAATATAATGAATATTAGGTGGAACAAAGTAGTCATCTAAATCCCACTTACATACTGCAGAAAACATGCAAGAAGTTCAAAACCAGGGTCTAAAGTCAATTTTTGAGAAGGGATTTCCTTCTCATAATTACTACAAAATTCTATTAAAGCCCACAAACAAGGACAAATAATTTTAGCACTGTAATTATTCTTTTACGTTTATTAGTGTGAAACTATTTATTGCTGTCCCATGATATATTTAGCAACCATCTGCTCTTGCAGGGCTTCCTTCCTTATACTTTTATTCTCCACAAGTAGGCTATTGTACAACTTTATTTTTTCAAATCCCTACTTCCTTCTGCCCACATCATCTCTAGATATGACCCCAAATCAAAGCAATTCAGAAACTAAACTACTGCTTAGGTAGCACAGACATCAACATTTAATTAACATCCAGTAGGCAGGTGAACTGTTGACACCTTAATAACTTATGAGATCCTGAAACACTTTTCTGTTTTTCTCATTATCTAGTTTACTGAAACATTTCTGATTGTTTCAAATATTGAAGATTCCTTCTAGGATTTGATATTTCTGTTTCACTAAGAATCCTGACTTGCTGCTGCATTTATGGAAAATTTCTCTCTTCCACAGCGTAAAAACAACAAAATTATTTTTCCCATTGAGGATATCAAAACAAGTTTCCATTCCATAAACCTAATTTGACCTTAGACTCCAGTAAAATAATACGACAGAAAGCTCTCATGAAACTAAAAGCTCACTTTGAGAAATTAGTTTATTCTCTTTATTCAGAAATCTAAGTCTTCTATGGAGCAACCACTAAGTTTGTGAACAAAATAGTAATATAAAAAAGGTTGGCCATGAATGTAACACACAGATGTGATATACTGATAATAACACTACAGCTTTAGCCTTTACTTTTCAGTGCAATATTTAGCAATTCTGTTCAAACTATAAAAGCATTAATGTACTCAATATGAATGCAATTCAAACCAAAAGGTCCAATGAGCTCAAATTAATTTCCCAAATTTCAACTTCTAGAAATTTAATCAAAACTAAATTCAATTCCAAAACCACACTCTGCCTGCTAGTTTAGGAGACAGGATAAGCATACACTTGGCATTAACAACTGATAGCTCCAAATATTCAACAGAGAAAACTTCAACAGTTCCTAACAACTACTACAGAGAATACTCACACACAAAATACAAAAGCTATTTCTTAAAAGCACAAGCTTTCTTTATACTTGGGCATTTTTTTAATATCAAAACCTGATGTTTTGTTTTAAACACTCACTTTCTCATTAAATTGTTTGAATATGAAACATTATTTTTCAAGACAGTACTTATTTGCAGAAGGTCTTGTAGTGACATGGGTTGTGGCGTTTATTGCTTCTGGTATCTTATAATAATAGTCTGGCACTGTTAAAGAAAGTCACTGAAAAATCTCAGCTACTCTCCGGCAGTCTCAAATTTCACAGAGAGATAAACAGATACACCAAAACAGCTCAAACACACACAGGTGCAAAAACAGCTGTAAATCTATGTTTCGGATTTGGGAATTTTTTTTTTTCCTTTTCTTACAATCTTGTGATATTTACGTATTTTTAGTAATATGCTATATTTCAGTCACTATTTATTCAGTGTCTAATTTGCAAACATGTAAACCATACATTGCGAAGAGCTTGAAGGAAGCTAGTTAGTCTGCAATCTTTTGCTTTTATATAATTAAAATCTTAAATTTTAGGGTAAATCACAATTAGAAAAGTTTTAGGAAAGACTTCTGAAATATTTTATATAGGCCATAAACAAAACCAAGATATCGGCAGCAACCAAACCCTTATGACTGTAGGTTATTTTTTTTGCAGCAGTTAAGATGCAATTAATGACATAATCTCTTGCTATTACTTGGTACATTTTCCTTGAAATCAAGGCTTAAGGGTCTTAGGGGAAAAGATAATATGCTCCTGACCAGTCCATACTAGCTATCAAGTGTAGGAGAAAAACTGACAGAGACTGTGAACAAGGAAGTTTAATGAGTGCATCCTTTTGCCAATGCCATAATGTGACATGCAATTAAAGAAGTTGGCAGTGCTCTGTGTAACCTTCTGAATTATGCAGACTCTGATAGTCAGACTAAGACCAAAGCCACATTTTTCACTGTTATCATTAAAATTGCACCGTTACCTGTCAGGCAAGCTAAATAAATCCAAGGCCAAACACTGATGACAACTGCAAAATTGTATTTTAAAGAGCTCCTTTAAATGCTAATAGTCTATTAGAGGCGTGGGCGAGCATTCGTTTAACTAGAGGGATTAAAAAAATGGAGGGGAAGATAAAATAGCTTCAGAGTATCATCCCTATAAAGAAAGGAGGATGTACAAGTAATTATGTAAGAAATTCTGACTTTATAAATGAGGACACAACTATCAAGAGGAAAGCATGACATTTTATTAGGCACTTTCTTGCCATTTAACTAACATTACATATAGACAACTTTTTGAGAGGAAAATTAAAATTTCTAAGTAATTTTAACAAATGACAGAGGCAAAACTCTATAATAATCTAATGAAGATTTATAATTGCATACTGTAAGTGCTTACACTCACAAAATGCCAATTATCTAACTGGCAGAACTCATACTGGCTGACATATCAGACTTGATACACAATGAGAAAAAGCAGACATTCATTTACATAATGACTAGAAACCTGGAGAACCTCTTAACCCCTTCCCCACAATACATAAACATACTTAACTCAAAGGGGTAAAATGAAAACTACTCATGTGCCAGAAACCAAAATGAAGAAAGATAAATTAAAATACTTCATATTTTAAGCTCAGTTAAGTCTCCTCTACTTCAGAATGGCACCACTCTACACAGGCAGTTCCACCAAAAATGACCCTATCCTCAAGGACCACAATTTGTGGCCTGTTTTGAAAAGCACTGACTGAGTAAAAGTAAACATGGCAATCTCCCATTCAAGAGCAACAGACATGGAAATAACACTCACCTGCAGAAGGGGAGTGTTTAGCTTTCAACATGGTGTCAAATGCTATCTGCGGGGACAGTCAGGCACCACCCCAAACACGGTTTATCATTGACAGTATAATCCTCCCAAAATCTGTTTCCATTTTTGTGTTAGAGAAGAAATGTTCCTATCACTCTTTAGCATCTTTCAGTGTTGTGTTCCACTAAAATACACACAACTGTAGGAATAAAAAATATAACTACTTTGCTAAATAAATCATTAAAAGCTTTCAATATCTCCAAAGAAGGACATTCCAAAACACTGTAATACTGACACTATACTGCAGTAAGCAAACTAATTATTTCCAGATAGACAGATACGGGTAGGAGAAGAGGCCATAGTTCTATTTTAGCCACTTTGGCATCAGGAACTACAAGGATGACAAAGGATGCTGAAGAGCTCAAAACGCAGAACCCTAGATAGTGGTGCCACACATTTTCCACAACAAGTAAGAGGTAGAATGGTGCTACTGACCATATTCACTAGTCACTACTTTAGGGACTAAGGGCACATCTAATAAAACTCAACTCAGTCTTGAAGAGTACTCTTGCAGCTGTATGTTCATGAACAAGCCATTAAGGTTGTAGACAAGCACAAATAAATACAACAGCAGGAAAATCACAACATTTGTGAATTTACTCATCCAGCTTGCTGTCACACTCTAGCTTAAATACAAATTTCCTCCAAAAGCTTCAAGTCCTTGCATGTTTTTCAAAAAGTCATTCCCATTAGAGCTACTGTGTGTCTATTCACACTTTTCTCATGTACTTAACATGGAGATACTCACTCCACAAGTGCATCCTTACTATCTGAATGTTATTGGTCCCCACTGTTACATACAGCAGTTTAAAGACAGAAGTCTTCAACCTATTTTATGAAATAGTAAGATTTTTTAAATAAAATAATGAAAATGCACACGGATGAGTAATAAACAGGCAGTAAGAATACAAAATACAGAAAATACTGCCAATGCATGTACCTGTCAAACATCAAAAAACATGCTAAAATTAACTGGATAGCAAAAGCA
Source organism: Setophaga petechia (assembly GCA_024362935.1). Taxonomy (NCBI): domain Eukaryota; kingdom Metazoa; phylum Chordata; class Aves; order Passeriformes; family Parulidae; genus Setophaga; species Setophaga petechia. The sequence continues at coordinate 7,299,500 of JANCRA010000004.1, read as the reverse complement.
GACAATTATATAGCGTTTAATTTGGGCAAACCCCTAAGTAATACCAGGAAATTACTGTTCCATGAAAAGGTGCTGTAATACACTAATCAGGAAAGTAGCAGTTATTGTTCTTTTTTTAATGTGAATTTCTAACCACTAACACAATGTGCAGCTGTGGGAAGATAAACAGGATGCTAGATTGAAGGACATTCATACATGATTAAAATGCAGCACTACTGTTGATACCAAAAGCATGCCATTATGTCTATCTCTGTATGGTACTACCTAGATGAGAAAATTAGTGTGGCTAACAATTTGTCACTTCATAATCTGCTCAGTCAAACTAGTCAGCCCAAGAGCCACTGTGAACAACTGCTCTGCACTGAATCCTGTCTTATCTTCTCTAAAATCCTTCACTCATGACACTGTCAAAGGTGTTGTACTTGAAACATAAAATTATTTCTGTCAAACTGTTTTAAATTAATAATGTTAGAACCTACCTTTTACCTTCCCCTAAAATGCAGAAAGCCCAGAGTTCCACATATTTGTAATTATAAACCTGATCACTAACTATAGAAACAATTAAAATCCATGAAGTAATACTACAGAGTTTACACGGAGAATAAAAATGGTCGCTGTTTAAAACTTTCCCCAACATTTTATCCATAAAACAACTCTGAGGGAAGAATGAGAATACATGTTATCTTTATTTTCCCCCCACTGTTATTGTCTACTACCTCCCTCTCCTCTCTAAAATAAACCAGTGCTTCAGCTATAGGCTAGAGAAAACAACTGGCAAAAGGAAAAAAATTCTCAGAAAGTGTTAGACACAGCACAGATGCCTGTTTTCCTTTCAGCAGAACCTTGAAAATCTGAGCTTGCTACTGGTACCAATCCTGACCACCACAGAGCAGCAAGCTGAGGGAAGAATCTCACTCTCACCTTGGCCTTCTCAAGACAGCCCATCAGCCATCCACATAAGATAGAATTCTCTTCTGCCTCTGCAGTTGAGAAATCCTGAACCTACCTTGGATATCTAAAGTAAAATCTAGTCAGGAAACTGGCTAGTGAGGCATTCCAACAGGAAAAATTACTATAGCTTTTCTTGAAAACACATTAATCCAAATATTTTGTTTAAATACTGTATTCCATTTAAAACAGTTTTTTTTTTCAGCTGCGCAAATGGAGTTGTGAAAGAAGCCTGCAGATACAGGATACAGCAAGTATCTGTAGTATAATCCCTGAGATACAGCAAAACCAGAGTGACTCACATTGTTCTAGTAAAAGAAACAATCAATTGACAGAATCCATTTCACACACTCAGTCTGAAGCTAAGTTTGGCAGTCTATCAATTGTATAAGTGAAACTTTCATAGCCTTGACATAAATACGTCCACTAGAGACACTTTATTTGAGAAGCAGTTTTCTTAAATGATACGGGTAACTGAAAAATAAAGCTGTCATTTGCAGAAGGTTTTATTAAGTTAAGGACTGCCAGAAATAATTGGCTTTTGCAGCAGGAAATCTGGAGCAGCCGAACATAGTTCAAAATAACATGGTTATCTAAAGGAATTTATTTTTTTCCTTCCTCCAACAGAAACTTCACAGGAAGACAGATGTAGTTCAGCACGTTAAATTACAGCTAACACCTCCTTAAAAATATTTCAAATATACATATAAACAACATAATACTGTTATATTTACTGGGAAAAAACCCTCTCAAAGTAGCTGCTTGGTTCACCTTTAGCTAGATGGTTATCCTGACTATCCATCTGACAAACAAAAAGCAAAATTTCTATGCACATAAAAAGCAATGAAGCCTCAAAACTACACATAAGTGTTCCCTGATTTTTTTTTAGATAGTGACTACATAGACTACAGCTTTGACAGATACTACATATTCTACAGATACTAACGCAGCTTTCAGGATTTGGGAGCAACATCTAAATTCTAACAGACAAGAATGTTCAGGAAACCCAACAGACTAAATGTAAACTCATGCAGTCTTGTCTTCCTGAATGTCAAACAGATAAAAATAATCTGAAGCTAACTATGGACTGAACTCTCACCTAAACGTGTTATACATGACTTCTAGTATTGACAACTTAGAAGTCAGTGTATTCAGCATTTTCATTTAAAACTTTCATTTTCTATGTATGTCCAGCAATGACAATGGCTACTGAAAGGACAATAGTAAAATCTCTTTGCTATAAAACCTATAGTGTTTCACAGAAACAACACAGTCTTCCATAGCAACTCTTTCTTACACTTAATGACATAAAGGAGAAAACCAGAATGAAAGTTCAGATCACCTTTAACAGCAAAGAAAACTGAACACTGTTCCCTGGAAGGGACACCAAAATAGTAACATGTCAACTAAAGCAGCTACTTAATCACAGACGAGAGAAGCAGACAGTTCTAAGTTAATATGAGAACCAACAATAAAAGCTGCAGCGCTGGTTCCTCACTTTAACTAAATGACATTTCCTATGAAAGGGAAGAAAGGTTACTGTAATGCTTATGAAGCCAAATAAGAAGTTAATATAATGTAGCATGGAATTTCTATCTTTGCAAAATTTCTCTTGGGGGAGAAAAGCAAGCAAATAAAACTATTTGTATTGGAATATTTAGCTGCAGAATTGTGAAATACTTCAAAACAATTCCAAGGGTCTTTGAAGTATTCTTATTTAATATTTTGTACATTTGCTTACCTATTCAATGATGGCAGAAGAGAAAGCAATGCCAAAGCAGAAAGTTTTCTTCTTTCTGGCTGAGTGATGTTATCCATCCGATCAACCCACATTTCAATCATGTTACCAAGAATTTGGTCCAACTGCATGGGGAAACACAATGTTCTTTTCAGTTTTAAGTAAATCAGTGTATTTAGAAAATAACTTATATTAATTTTTCTAGCAAATGAATACATTATTTAGTCTTGGAAAGACACTACATAGTTGTATACCTGACAGAAGTAACAAGCAACATGTACTTTTTAAATTTGCTATGACAATGCTTCTAGGCCCTGAACCCTACATTCCATCAGCTGTAACCTAGATGCTTGAAATGTATTTCATTTATGGAGAGAGAACTAATTTCGGACAGCAAATTATTCTGTTTTTCCCTAACAGACTCATAGAAACAAAGCACATGGACTTATTTTGTTTTATCTACACAGTGACAAATTAAAAAAAAAAAAAAAGACTTGTCGTTATCTGTTTGAAAACTGTATTACACCTCCAAAAAGCAAATTTCACTGAAAGACGTAATAGAACACCTGTAGCAAAAGGCCCTCAGTAACTTCACCAGTAAAACTGAAGCACAATGAATTTGATATTCTAGAAATGCAGAGGAGAATCATTAGACCATCCTCCAGGCTGCAAGATCCTTGAAGATGGCACAGGGAAAGAAATTCTCACCCTACAACTGCACGTGAACTAAGGGCGTTTACATGGCTAATTGTGGGTGGGATGCAGCACGAAGATAATTTAGGCAGTCTATAAAAATTTTAATGGGATGTTTTAAGTAATTATGGGAACATTTAAAAGTTGTTCTATGGTGTTCAGGGAAAGGAGAGAAGGAGGGAGAAGAGCCACTTTTCAAGATTAACTGGGCAGGAACAAGCATGGATAATAGAGGGAAAAGTTTATTCAGGTCAAAAGAAGGCAAGAATACTCTATGTAATACAGCTGAAATACCAAGATACAAAAAACCCAAAAGGACAATAAACCTTACCTCCTGACCCAATTCACATGCCATCTGGCTCAAAAGTAATGAAAAAAACCTTGCATTTTGTAGTAGAACTCTACCCATGATCCCCAGATAAGTGGACATCACCACTGGGTACCTCTGAAATGAAAATAAACCAAAACAAAAAGGTGCTTAGTGCAAATAAAAGAAAAATATTTGACACACACAGTAGCAGTACCTGGAAAATACTTGTATGCATCCCTTATGTCTTTCACTAAATTTTAAATTATAAATTGTTACTTAAGAGCCTCTAGAACAGAAGACTGAGTGAGCAATCTTTACCAGAGTTTTCAGTTCTTATAATATGAAAACTACAACAATTTCAAAGTCTATTTCATCCAAACAGCCAAGACAACTTGCAAGGTGATTTTACTTTAAATTTTAAAACCTGTATCTTAAGGAACTAACAGTTTATTGTACTGTTAAAATATTACTTTTGAAATTGATGCTGGTTCCAAGTTACTGCTTAAAATTTCAGTAAAATTAAGAACACTTAGTATCTCTGAAGTATTTACTTTTTTCAGATAGAAGCCATAATACATTTGCCAAAAACTAATCTGCAGGTGTCTCAAAATTAACTGGATAGAGTAATAAGTTCACTAATTTATTGGCTTTGGTTATTTTAAAAGAAGTTATGGATTTTTTCATATTAAATTCAGCACATAACAATATAACTGTATTTTGTAAAATAGCCTACTTGAAAAACAAAATGCCAACTTTTACCTGAAAATTCTAACCCAGAGTAATATATTCTGAACAGGGTATAATCAATTTATTAGTCATAAATCAGAAGACATTTTAAAAATCCACTTTCTATCTTTGTGCTTTGGACAGCATAAAGTACTTTGCTATATTGTATTACTTGGCTTAAATTTGGAAATCTTATTCAACTCAGAAACTGGAGCTACTTATTGATATTTGAAGGTCTTCAACTGAGAAAAATGCAATGATTTTGATCAAAGAAGTAAAAAAGCTTGAAGAATTCCACCCACTGATTCCTGCTAGAAACTGAAAGGTTCAACACAGTTAAAGCATATTTGATTTTACTCATTTGTTGACTACAAAGAGAGAACATGGAGAAGTTATGACATGTAAGCCAGCAAAATCTTAAAGACTATTTCACACAAATCATTCTAACACCCTTCAGCTCTTTATATTAGATATGCCAGTAAGGAAAAGAAGGTCAAGTTGATCTTCTCCTGGTTCAGTTTGTTTTTCTCTCATCCAGGTACAATTAAAAAGGAATTGTATGTGTCTTAAAAAGAATAAACAACAACAAAAAACTCCATCACCAACTAAGGGTTACACTAGGCCTAATGTTATAGCTCTTAAAAATGTTAATAGTGAAGGAACAGTGGAACAGCAGAATTAAATTTGTGCTATTTTATTAAAACAAACACTACATGACAAAACAAGGGCTGGACAGGTTGTTTTTTCTTGTGCTACTGTGTTACCTTTAAAGATTTTTAAACTAGATATGAAAAATCTATCAGATGCTCTTAAAACAACAGAAAATACAACATCAATATGAAAAAAATTGAGATAATGGAAGGTACACTTTGATTTTCCAAAGGAAAAGTAGAGAGTAGTTAAAGAAACTCTTACCTCCCCTTCTATAATCCCCCTGAATACTGATGGCAGAAGGGGTTGAAACATTTGAGGACCCAACACAGGGTTGACTTTTAGGACATTTTCTACAACCTTAAGAACAAAAGCAAATTAGACCATTAGCAAAGTCCATTCATAAATCTTAACCAAAGTTTTAAACCCATGTGAACTGGTGTACACATATAAATTGCTCAGAGGATGCTTACCATTAAATACCAGCAAATCCTAGATTGCTGAAACTATATTCTAGTAAAATATTCTGCAAACCTGATTTGCATAAATGCACCTGGTTAAAGCTGACAGGCCAATGAAACCCACCTAGCCAAGCATCTCACAAGCCTCCCCATGTCCCAGGCAAAGTTGATGAGGTGGTTTGGAAAAAGGGCCCTTGTTATGGTTACAGGAAAAGCAGAAGATTGAGGTGGTTGCTAGGGTGAAGTACCAGCAGCTCAGAGCGTATTTCCATAGCTGTCGTGTCATTTTTTGAGAACCCGCTGATCAGGACCTACCAGCTCCTTGCAGGTGTGCTCTCAGAGGTGCTATTCTGGGCACCTTGCTCTGGTTCCCAATGTTTAAACCCTTTACCCTTTGTTTTTCAGCTCCTTTCCCCTCCATGTGCTGTTCCCTGAAGGAATCTGTTTTCCTGCCTTCTTCCATTTTTCTTTTGCCCAGATGTTTGTTCTCCACCCTTGTACCAAGAGAGATGGGAAGAGGCTGTGAGAGTAATGGGCTGAGGGCTCCTCACTCCTACTTCCAGGTATAGAAAGTGATGCCACATGCTTGAACACACTGATGTATTTTTAAAGCACATAAAGGTATCATAAATGTACCACACCTGAACACTCTTAGTCTCCATTTATTTCCACCTCAGAGGAATTTCAACAAGGAGCAATTCTTCTGTGCTCTTGACCAAATTCTCCTAAATATTTTTTTCTCCATTTTGAACCTTGTTCCCAATAGCTTCATTTAATACTCTATTTTTTGCAGTGAGAAAAATATTAAGCAGTTGACCTTTCTCAATGCCTCTCAATTTTGTAGACCTTTAATATGCAGAGGTATAAAAGAGGCTTATTATATACAGAGGTAAACATAACTTCTCCCCTACTCATCTTTCTGGGTACTGGAAGTTTTGGCCATCTCCTTTGTTCCTTGCACAGTCTTTTTAAACCTTTTATTGTCTGTGTCAAGAAAATTAGAAAATCAAGTCACATCAAGACTCAGCAATCTTGCAACAAATAGTCTTATCAGTCCAAATTAGTATTTTTCAACCTTATTAATTTAATTACTGTTCTAATGTCCATTTACAATCCACCAAAGCTATTTGTAAGAAACTATTTCAGAGAACACCCTCGGGTCTTCCTGTTCCCAATGCTTATCTAGATTTTGGGTTTTTTTTGTTTCACAAGTCAGCACAGTGAAGCCTGACAAAACTTTTGCTTTTTCTAAAAATATTTACAAGGATGATAGCTCAGTTATCCCTCTGCAATCAAGACAGCATTTCTAGGAAAGTGTTCCAAGTATCCTAGACAAATCTTGCAGCAAGGCCACACTGGGACCCAAGTGAATGAATTATTCTGTACTAGCAGTATAATTCCATTTTAGAAATCTGATTAAAAGCTGCTGCATAAAACATTTGCTCAACTACAGACTTTAATATCACTGAATAGACTGAAATTGACATTTTAAATTTCAGACCTAGAGGCCTTATGCTCTTCACAGAAGTAACTAGAAACAGGGGAGACTCTGAACTTCACCAGTTGTTTTCTGTCCTGGATTCTGGAACCAGCTGTGAATCCACCAAAGGGACAGCTAGAATCCAATTTATACCACCATTACATTTACAATTAATTTAATTCAAGTCCAAATTTTCATAAATAACACAGAGCCCCCTGTTAGTGCAACCACTGGAAATGTTACTAGTAGTACACTACAGCTACTAGTCAGTTACCTTGCAATATATATTCCAACTTTATTATCCAAAATTCTTTAAAAGACACATTCAAATTATTGTTATTAATATTTCAAAAGCTTATGAGTTCCAGAACATCATTTTAAGGCTGTGTGAAAATATAAATTTCTGGTTCTTTCAAAAACCTTTCGCAACTTTATTTAAGCAGTTACGGCCATTACAACAGCAACTTATGCCAAAGGTAAACAAAGACCCTTTGAACTCTGTGTCTGGTACAAATGGAAGTATGCTACACAAAGGAATTTAAGAGAGACCACATACATACAACATTCAATAAAGATAGGAGAAGTTTGCTCTATACTCACTAGGTTTGCTCTAGTGAATCTCACTTCAAGTTAAATAGTTAAACCACCACTGATGGCTTAACTCCAATGTCAAATTCTGCTAAATACATTGGTTTCTTCTACATATTCTAAATTCTACTCGAAAACATTACATCTACAAGCTGAGCCTCTGAATATTATTTTCATTCTACTTCACCTTTAAAACTTGAACTTGACCTTCAATAGTTATGTCCTTCAAAAGCTCACAAAATGACCGACATAAGTCAGCAGCATACATCTGAAATAAAATGAAAAAGAAGGTACTATGCAATGCATTTTATATATTGGTATATATTTCAAAACTCAATCCTTAGGGGTTTACATATGTCTAAAGACCCAGTTTCTCTTCAAAGATCGTATCTGCTAAAATGTTCATTATTCTAAACTAATTAAAATCTAATCTAAGCATTTTGTAGCATTTTTAACATTGCAGGATATTGAAACAATCTCAAAGAATTTTCTAATGAAGAAGGTGTGACAACAAGGCATAATATATTGTCCAACTTCTGGTAGCATGTATATTCATAATTTTAATCTGGTAGGATAATAACAGTACCTGTTATTACCCAACACAGGACCATTCAGATATCAAACTATTAAAGCAATCAACAAAGCATTAATTCTAAATAATAATATTTCTCAAATCTGAATGTCCACCGTGCACTATAAAGAGCTAACATTAAAACAACATGTTTGTATACACACATTTATACTCTTATTCATATGAATAAGAGTATAAATGTGTGTGTATGGCTTTCTCCAAGATGAGAGAAAAAAATTTTGCCAGTAAAGAACTGAGGTGGTACTATGGATTTTTATATAATGGTAACATACCTGCAAAAATTCAGATGAAGATAAGAAAATATAAGCATTGATGATCTTAAAGCAATTTTTGAGATTTTCTGAACTCAGCTCTGGAAGAAATAGAAATCACAATTCAGAACCTGATCATCAAATAGAAGTACAACCAAGATGATTTCCTTCTAAAAGTCTTTTCCTCTTGCAGCTTGTAGTGCCAGATGGCAACAAATAGAATAAAGATCTTACATCCAGTGCCTATCAGGCTCTCTCTCTCTACAAAGACAATTACAGATGTAGGATGACAGCTCCTGTGCTCAATTGGAAGCACAAGAAATCCTACAACCTCAAAAGCCAATGCCAACTAAAAACAAAAAACAAACAAACAAAAGTCAGGTTTTGCAGGTTTTGGATGCAATTCCGGGGTAAGGAGATATTAAACACAGAATAAATGAAACATGTACTTTAGAGACTTGAAATTACAGATAAATGGTCTCTCTCACCCTGAGTCAGTAAATGCTGAGCAAAAAGAACAAAATAAAGACTGCAATTCTGCTCTTCTGACCCAGATGCCATATTAAATGGCATTGAGCTGACACACACTGAGCTGTAGGGCATAGCTTGAGTATTTCAGTAAAGAGAGCATACCTGCCTAAGATATAGATACACACAGAGGAAGATAAACAGCAGCAGCTAGAAGAGAGAAAAAATGATATATCCTCAGGCACTACCTGTAAGACTGTTAAAGGAAAAAAATCACTCTGGAACATGTATAAGCAGAACTCATAGGAAAATGAAAAGTTTCAAAGTTTCACATTGATGTTGATAATAGTGCAGAAAGTCCACTTTGTGGACTATTGTGTAAAAACAAGGCAAAAGACCAAAAAACCTCAAAGGGATAAATTTCCCTTAAAGCAGTTTGGGAGAACAGACTATTATTGGACAAAAGAGTTGGACCTCAGTTCCATCAGCTTTTAAATATCTAATAAAACCATCATGGAGAAGCAACAGGAAAATATTTTTACATGAATTTTAATAAAATTCCTTCACCAGATGGAACAAGCATCTGGCTAAGACTTCATGTGTCTCCCATGGCTTAGATGAAAGCAGTCATATGAAAGTGGGGCTTACACCTAGCAATACTTATATATAAAAAGTTCTACCAAAAACAGTTATCACCATGACTGTGGCTGCTTTTCCATTATAACTTCTGTATAGTTCTGGGGAGGTTCAGCAGATTTTCTTTTTTACCCCACCCATTAGGCAGAATATGAATGTTCTTCCACTGGATATGACCATAAGACATCTTTGCATTCCTGTGTATGTTCGTATGTCAGTACTCAGACAGGTCATACCTTGTAAACATTTATTATGAGTATTTTTGTCTCGACTTGAAAAGAGATCACCTATCAACCCAACATGCTCATCAAAAGATTCCAAGATAACTATGAGTTTAGTTTAAGTACCATATTACTAGAGTTACACATTGAGTTCTCCTTAGAGGTCTGTATTTGTGTTTTTCTCTTTACTGGATAGAATAATATTTAAAATTTCAGACACTGAAGCAAGTAGATAAATTCTAAATAAATGGTCATATAAACATGAATTTCTATTAAGTTTTCCATAACTTCCCATTCTGTGATAATCAATAAAAGGTAATAAAAAGTGTGTAGCAAAAATTGTACTTCGGGTCAAAATGAAAACAGGTAGGACAGATGCAACAAAAATGACAGAACCTCAGTCACTCAAACACAGCTCAATGTTTAGCAAACTTTTCTGGAAAGATCTCATGTTGAACTAATTACATTTAGCAGCTAATTATACATCAATTCTCTTGCCAGGATTTCCTGAATCAAACATTTTTCTGAATTCATTAATGTGCTCCTTTGAGTTTTGTTTGGATCAGACGAGTTAGACCAGTTTCAGTAACCTGGTTTTTGCCAGTGCCTTTATAAATAGAGCACATGCACATAAAACTTGGTGCTTCTTGGAATAGGTATGTCTAGATTATGACTGTATTCCCAACCTGAAATTGTATCAAATTGAACTGTCATTTTAAGCAGCCTCAGTGCAGAAACACTTCCATCCTCAGACAATTAATGCATTTCTCCATTCCACACTACTCAATACATTGCAAGAGATGTATTAAAGAGACTGTGCAATCCCTCTGCAGGGCAATTACATTTCAACAGAGTTTAAACAGTAGCACCAGTTCTGAACTGAAAACCAAGTATGACTATTATGCTGTGAATAATTATTGTACATCAGTGACAGCACCATAATCTTTGAAGGTCAGTCACTTATGCAAGTGAAATCAAGCCTTCATATCAAATGCAATATTCTGCTTTTGAAGGCAAATCTAATTGACTTGTATAACTCCTCTGACATCCACTTCCAACAACAGCAGTATCCTGAAATGGGTATAAAAAGATATTTTCATAACGTCAATTGTATCTGGAAGTGAACAACTACATATTCTTTTCAGATTCATTAAAAAAGGAAAATCAAAAACATATTTATAAATATCTTTCCCCTTCAAGTTCAAAAATATCACATATGAATTCTTCTTCCCCTGCCCTCTGCTCTTCTACATTGTCCATGTTCACTCTGACATATTTTCTGAATTACTTACACGCTTATATAGAAGCTAAACACACCAGCAAAACCATTACATTACCTGTATATTACAGTAATTCCATTCAGTAAAAATAAGTTCAGAAAACAAAGGTCAGGACGTTTATATTCCTTACATTGTATTTTCTAGAACTAATTTTCTGGAGCATCTTGTTCCTAGTTCTCCACCCTACCCCACAATACATAAGCATGGTAGTTACCTATTCAGAACTTCCCTTCACCTCATCTGTCCTTTGACTTTTACTTTGATGACTTCAGACTGAATTGAAATCCAGTCTTGGAGAGATTATCTTTTTTGTGCCTTATCTCAGACACTTAAGGCACACAAGACTTTGCAATTTTGATTTCTCACCTTGTTCTGACAGCTACATCACCATGCTAAGAAGGACAGAAGAGTCTGACTTAAAGTGCTGGAACTTTCAGCTGAATGCTGCTACTGGTGTACTAGAAAAATTCTGCTACAGGTTTAAGACTGAACAGTTATTTAATTAGCTAGGACTATTGGTCATCAGTGATCAATATGTTTTTTTTGCAAGATGCTACACCTTAAACTGTACTGTTGCACTTGATTTAAGTGAAGAATCTCTTTTTCAAGTGTCCTGAATGAAGTAGCTCCCTGATGGGTGGCAGATGGCAGTACTGTACTGGTTTTTTAACTACCATGTTTTAAAATAAGGTTAGCACTAATCCAAAATTCCAGTTCTATTTAAGCATCACAATACCATAGCTGTGTCATGTGAAAGCTGTTGTCAGATTCTCCTGATGTAAACAGAATTTATAGGCAAAGAGCATATCAGAATGGTTTCCAGTGGAAACCATTCCACCTGGAAAAATGTGCATCATTTGTAGCAATCAAAATTTTTGACAAACATGACACTCAAAAACAGTTTTTCAGCAATATGCTCAGGAAGTGAAGTAGTACAGAAGCCTATAGGGCGATTACACATCAGTTGCTGTGTTGCACTCCCAGCCCTGATAAAAAAAAAAAGTTTGACATAAGGATGTTTGAAGGCTCGTCCTAAGGAAACCCTGCCCGGCTTAACTGTACTACTTACTCTACACCAGCATCACACTGCTTTCATTTTTCAGAATAAATAATTTCTCTTGAGAATGTATTTTTTTTCCAAAGGAGAGCATCACTATTCTCCAGGATCCATTCATAAAACAAGGAAAACATTTAAAGTGTAGAATATTCCAGAGTATCTCTTTTCTAAGAGTATACCAGGGTTTCCATTTCTACTCATCTCTACTCTGAAAAGTATCACATGAGGACTGGAGAGAAAATATTAGCAGCAACCAAATAAGCCACAAAATGCACAATTTTTATACTCCCTTTAATTACGAAGCAAAAGTACTTGAAATATCAGTATTTCCTAAGCATTGAATCCTATTTCTCATTACTAAGTTTATATTTTGCCAACAAACTGCTGTTTTTAATTTCAGTGCATGACTTAAGTGTTTATAGACATACTTAGGTAGTTTGAAAACATCCTACATTGTTATTAACTGGATAAGGGAAAAGCTAATAACTTTATTCTGGTTGCAAGAACATGCAAGTATTCCAGATAATCAATATCAGCAACACTTGGCACATTTGGCGCTCAATTTCAGAAGCTTCTTAAAATAACCTCTGAAATTATAAACTTTCTCTGAAATTTCTCTTATCTCTCATGAACAGTAGCTCCAATTTATTAAAAAAGAAGGGTAAGTAGATCATAAGTATTAAAAAATATGAGCTCATAAGTCAGACAATAAAAACCTAGTCCTCAATTTTTGTTATAATTCTGCAAGCTCCCTTAGTACTTGCAACAACACAAGCATTGCTTAGTGCATGAAAAACAAATAGCAGTGAAAAAAACCTGAAATTTTATTAGTGAAAGACTTACCAAGAAGGGCAGACATATTCTGAAATATTCTCAGGAGTTCTGGTGTAAGACAGGGACTATTCTCCAACGTCACTAACCTAAGAACAGATCAAGCAAAATATTTAAGATGATGTATGAGTAACATTAAGCAATCACTTTGACAGATGTAAATATTTTAACTTTGAGTAACCATCTACGTTATCAATAATGTGTGACAATTATCCTAGAGCATACTTCAAGCAGAGTAATAGTCCTCACAACACACTCATCAGTATAGGCACAGGTCTTGCTAAGGTAGGAAAACAAAGAACAACATCATACTAATCTTTTTATAAAGACAACATAAGTGCTGAAATACAACAGTGAGAATGTCTACGTAGCCAGCCAGGGAACTTGGAGAAGGTGGGTAGAGAGGGATATTTACAGTGCAAGAACAACACACGTTGTATTCTAAACCTTTAAGGAGAAGCTGTGACAGACCAGCTCACATGTTTATATTTTTTTTAAGTCTGAAATGAGGCATTATATTGTTTATAACAATTTAAAATTCCTGAGATTTGAAAACAGTAGTTATAAATTAAGCTTGCATTTAAAGCCCCAGCAACAAATTCCATTTTCTCCTAGATCTTAGGCATGGGATTACCACATTTAAGTAACATGTCTGGTTATGTGAAATATCTCAGTTGTTTTCCTGCTCTTGGTTAAAGAAGCCCTCAAAGTCCAAACAGTCTCTGCCAGCTCCCCAGATTTCTCTGATGCTCTGAGACATCTTAGAATTATCATTCTTCTGCACAGACATCAGAAGAGTAACCTCAAGATCAGTATCATTAAGAAGATATAAAAGTTCTGAACTGATACAGGTAAAAGGCCCCAGTTCTATATTTTCAGTCACTCTTGCACTTTTACTTGCTGCCACCCGCATTATAAATCTCAGTTTTGCTGTGTATATACAACAGAGTATTTGTAGGTTAAGTATTTGTAATTTAAATGCTCATTTATAATTCAGATCAAAGGAATGGCTCACAATTTCAAGACAAACTCTAAGTATTCCTATTCTTCAGAATTTGGTCCCTTCTTGCAGCATCAGCTGCACCAGAAACAAATAAATCAGGCTGTGGCAAACTGAGCACAGTGCCACTTCAGTCACCAGACAGTCTGAGATACAGAAAGTAATTTCTACATTTTATCTTTGTAATTATGACAGCTCTTCCTGCAGCCAGCTCTGATCCACTGGCTCCCTGTTCTCCCTAAGTCAAGCACACCAAATTGTTAAATTAGCACACAGTGTGAGTCTAGAGTGTGAGTATCACACATAGTGAGTCTAGACCTTTTGTCCTGCTACAGAATCTTCAGTACCAACTGCCTGAAAATGAATAAAAGACAAAACACAACAAAAAATAGCTGAGTATATAAATATCCTAACCTCCTCTCCTCTGAGAAAAGGTATGATATAGGTGATGTCAAGGTAAGGTAACAAGAACATATCAAATTTAATATTCAAAGCTTGTTACAACCTTTTTTTCTTCTGGGAATACAAAAATAAAGAAAACATTCTTACCACAGCTCTAAACCATCTTCCAGAAGATAGACATGTGGAGGCTGAGAAACATCTGTACTTAGCTGGATAACTGGAAGTAGAAAAGGGTAGAGATTTTTGCTGTCTGCTCCCAGTCCCTAAAAAAATAAGTAAGAAATCTAAAATATGTCAAAAGCCTTAAATCAAGCATTTCAAAAATAGCATGGAAAATATCTACACTGTTACATCCACATGTAAACATGCACTGAAGAAATCAAAGGTTGAACTTGCTTCCATTTCATATAACAATAAAATAGTCCAATATTCCTAAGCTTTCTCTCAATATATATTGAGAACTTTTTTTTTTCAAACAATCCAGTTACCAATAGCCTGCAAGAAGAAAATATAAAGAACATACATTCCTAAAAACATTCACTGGTCATTCTCTTTCTTGGAGAGGTCACAAGTTTAACAAATACCAGATGACTAAAACTGAACATTTTACCGGTCAAGAAAAAAATTACTCTTTGGTTCTTATAATTTACAAAATCAAGTGACACATTCTAATATTCAGGAGAAGGGTTTATTTTTATAGCTACCCAAATATTCACAGGTCAATGACAGTGATTCCATTTTTAAATGATCCATGAGACTTCTGAACAACAAAGAATAAACTGGGAACAACTGCCAGTTACTGAACAGCATTACAGAGTATTGTAATATTACTACTCAAGAGAGCTGAGGCTAGTGGAATGCTTGCATAATTCCTGTATTTTGATAATGGGAAAGTTCAAAATATTTGGTGCTTTTAAGTTGCAGCTTCTTTGTGTATTTATCTACTTAAACAAACATGCCTTAAAAGAAAAAGATTTTTCTACAAATCTGTCTCATCTTTTTGTGACCACCTACACCAAGAGATACACCTTTTGTAAAAAAACCCCTCATATTTTGGTCTCCAGAGGGGACTTAAAGAAGTATTTCCACAGTTTGTTTATGGTAAAATCTATTTCCTCTTCCTTTAAAGTTACACCACTTTGGAAAGAACCTTTATTTCTCCTTTCGTAATATTTGTTGTTTCCCTTTCACTTTCTCTCCTGCGTTAACCTCTGCAATACCATCCTTTTAAGTCATGCATTTCCACAAGTTCAAGAGAGCATATTAAGTCTGTTCCCGTACAGACACTGTCATAGGAGCACTTCTCTTGGTCTCTGCTAGTCCTACAACATTTTCTTTGAGACACAGCAGGGGCTGGAGAAGGTAGTGTGGCATATAGCCTGTATTAAAAGTAGCCAATAGCACAGATTCTGCAGGCAATATAACCACGTGCTGTTTTATCATCAAAAAAGAACTGTAGGAAGTACTGACAATGTTTATGTGACTCAGATTCCTTACCTGGACGAGATGGATTAGGGTGGTTAGAATGGCACATCGTAGCATATTGTGCTCCTCACTCTGCTTCCATAGCAGTGGTAAATACTGAACCAAACATCCCACATACGGTCGTATCTGAAGTTCAGAATACAAATTGGTTTCTTAATATGTGAAACAAGACTAATAACTTATCCCAAGCATAGCTTCTGAAAAATATAGGAGCTGATTTTGTCTCAGAAAAAACACAGAGTTTGCTTAAATCTATTTATAACACTGTATTCTTCACTCTGTGGCTAAAGTAACTTCTGACTGCAGAGTATTTTCAAACAAACATATTACTTATGGTGATATTTGTGCACAGCAAGCAAACTAATGTAGTAAATAGGATGCAAAAAGTACATAAAGTTTGATACACAGAGGTATTTTCATATTACTATATTGTTAACTTAGACAGGATTCCTAAACAGCATTCTTTAAAACCAGAAACAGTCCCAGTAAAAAAAACAAACCAACAAAATAATCAACAAAAACCACAAACAAACAACTGAATAACCTCTGGAGTCACTGAGCAGAAGTTAGTCTGTGTAACTTTGAGAGATTTGTCCTAGCTTGTATTATTTTCTATTATGGTCTTCAATACTAAGAGGTTAATCTATTTGTCTTTGAAAGTATTTAATTAGGAATTAACCAAAACATATTCAAGGGTTCTTTCTCAACTTGTTTTTAATGCTGCTTCTCTAAACTGCAGGGAAATCTGCTGTCATGTTGACTTTTTCTTCAAGGGACAATTATGAAAGCTTCATCCGGCTCTCAGACAGGATTACTTATAGAAAGATGAGATAAACTCAAAGACATGCATTATCTCTGTCCTTAATACAGTAATGCTGAAAAAAAAATCCCAAACCAAACCAACCACAACAAAACCTGAGACAAAAGGAGCCAACTGTTCATTGCTTAATACTGCAAAACCATCTTCTAATTCTTCATGTAAAAGCTGTAGCACATAATTTAACACTAAAGTACTGAGAATCATAATGTGAATTTGAAACCTGTCATGCAGTTAAGGAGAGTGCTGTAGGGGCAATGCTGACCCATATCAGTATCAACAAGAAATTACAAATTTAACTGCACACTCCCTACACGTGCAAAGCATTTTTTCCCAAAACTGCCTTTTTTAATATGTAAGATAGATTTAAAATATTTGGTTAGATACGAGACAATTAGAATAAATCACAAATAAAAGAATAAAATTGCAAGAAATGCCACAAGACGTAAAACTCCTTCAATAGTCTAAAAGCTGGCTCAATACAAAAAATACATTACTTGCATAACTTGAGGAAATTAAGTTAACATCTTACACAAAAGATAAATGAGAACTAAGAAGAGGACCAAGTAATTCCAACAGTGCAGGCATCTCTGACAACAACCACCAGTCTATTAATGGATGACATTTTCCTTACACAACAAATCCTCCTCCATGCTCTTAGGACAAAGCTAAAACTGAAAAATATAATAAAAAATACCTGCATATTGACTCTTTCAATCACACAGGACAGAACATGAAGAACATGCATTTTGGTGTCACACTGTGTTACTTCCTGAAGTAGCTGAAAGAGCAGTGTAAACATGGACTCCAGGTACTAAAAGAAAAATAAAGAACCACAGATTAGACCATCGAAAATTTAACTGGTCACATGAACTGGTAATTTTCCCATATGCTTAAAACTCTAAGACGTAAACTTTGAAAACACTTACAAAGTGTGCAAAATATTACTCTTTCACTTGCAAAAAAGCACACCGCCCAATGCCTGACTAAGCAAGGTAAAAAAACTCAGATCTACCCCTACATACCAGTTCAAACATGAACAGTTTGAACGTATACCATTTTCACGTTTTGGTAAGTGTAAATGTGATTTCACAGGTAAAAAAGGCTGTCTCTCCAGAAGGAGCACTTTATTAGAGTCAAACCAAAAGTAGTCTTCCAGCTTTTGGGCCAGTAAATAAAAGCTAAATATTGAACCAAAAAAGACATCTTAGAAAATTCCAGGGTTTACAGTCTAGAGGTACTCTGCATTTTGGTTTGTTTGTTCTCAAGAGAGTTGAGATTAACATGGAAGTCAAAATGAAATGAGTAAACACATCTGCTAAATTTGAGTGACCAGAATAAAACTTTGGCATACTTATCTCTTTCCACTTTTTACTAACTGACAACAGTAATGACTGTGGTAAAGAATACAAACACAGGAGATTTAGAAAGTTGTGCCTTTTAAAGGCATTACTGTAACCACACACTTGTATTTAATATTTATAAGAAGCAGCAGTTTGGAAAGTACTGCCTGAAACAAGCATGTAGAAGTGTCACAGAGTTGTGTAGATGTATTTCTTAGATACAATTTTAATATATTCTTATCATAAAGAAACTTACTATCTGGCAACACTTGGTATATAAAACATACTGCTATAAAGTTGTAGTAGCATAAAACTAAAATGTATCAACACATTAGCAACTTTTACAGCAACAGTATAAGTATATATTTGGGTCTGTGAAGACTCAACATACAATACAAACATGCACACACATCAATTATTAAACAATGCAGTTCAAAATGAAATTGGAAAATATATTTTCCTGCTTTTCTTTATGTATTTGTCTACTCTTCAGAATATGCAAATGCTCTTACCGGTAAGAACTGGTCGGTTCTGAACTCAAAGTCATCTACAGGTAAACAAACATTAAGGAAAAATAATACAGACTGAAGACAGATACCAAGACTCAAATGAGCAAATATTTCATGGATACTCAAAAAATATAATGTAAAGGATTTGGTAGTAAGTTTAAAATTGACTGTTTTCCAGTAATTCAGAATTAAGAACTAATCAAACAGCTTTGCAAATAAGGATATTTAACTTCAGCGTTGTAGCTGTCTCAATACGGACCTGAAAGACAAAAGTCAAGAAGAATCATGCATATGTCTATTAAACATTTTGATTATCCACAGAGTACCTGACAATATCAAATCACTTTATGTTTTGGAAATTGAATCATTCTCTGTGTTCTATCATCCTCTAAGAAATGTAGTCAGTTCATTTTCATTCACTTTCATTTGAGTATCCTTTACAGCAATTTGTCATTGCTCAAGTGGTAGAAATTGAAAAAACTACTCAGGCAAAACCTTCAAGGACAAGAAGTAATTAAACAAGAAGATACATACTTAGACTGTGATAAAAACTCTTGCAATAGAGGAAGAATTTTACTTGGAATTATCTCACAGCTTGCTGTCAACCAAGAAGCACAGAATCTAATAAACTCAACAAGTTAGACTGTTCTTCCTGTAGATGCTTAGAAATGCCTTAGAAAGCATTAAATAAAAACAGCTGACACAAACACACTCTGCTCTGCTAAAGCTGTCTTTAGGAATCACAGAAATTATTATTATGACTGGCAATTGCTACTTTATATGTATTTACCAAACTAGCAAAGTTTATTTATTGGTTGTTGGGTTTTTTTGTGGGCTGGTAGCCCAGTTTGTTTAAAAACAAAAACAAAATAAACAATAGCAAAACCAGCATCTCAACTTCATCTCACCTGCTGGTAAACTGAAGTTGTAGCTTAAAACTACAGATTTGTACTTAACAGTTTAGTAACCAATGCCATTTATCATATCCTGTTAGCAGGTATCTTTAAAGCCTAAATAACCATAGAATCACAGACTCATTATGGATGTAAAAAACCTTTAAGATCATCTAGTCCAACCAGCAAACCAGCCCCATCATCACTAAACCATGTCCCCAGCTGCCATATCTACACATTATTGAACATTTCTAGGTGACTCCACCTGTTCCAATGCTTGACAACTCTTACAGTGAAGAAATTTTTCCTTATGTCCAACCTGAACCTCACTTGGTGCAGCTCAAGGCAAATTCTTCTTGCCCTGTCACCAGTTGCCTGGAAGAAGAGACCGACACACCTGGCCACAATCTCCTCCTCAGGGAGTGATAAGGTTATCCCTGAGCCTCCTTGTCTCCAGGATAAACACCCCCAGCTCTCTCAAGCACTCTTCACAGGACTTGTGCCCCAGACCCTGCCCCAGCTCCACTGCCCTTCTCTGCACTCTCTCCAGCCCCTCAGGGCCTTTCCTGCAGTGAGGGCCCAGAGCTGGACACAGCACTGCAGCTGTGGCCTCAGCAGTGCCCAGCACAGGGGGACAATCCCTGCCCTGGCCCTGCTGGCCACAGCATTGCTGCTCCAGGCCAGGATGCCATGGGCCTTCTTGGCCCCCTGGGCACAGCCTGGCTCATGTTCAGCTGCTGTCACCAGCACCTCCAGGTCCTTTCCAGCCACTCTGCCCCAGCCTGTGGCACTGCCTGGGGTTGGTGTGACCCAAGGGCAGGACCCAGCACTGGGCCTTGTTGAACCTCACACCACTGGCCTCAGCCATGATCCAGCCTGTCCAGATCCCTCTGCAGAGCATTCCTGCCCTCCAGCAGATCAGCACTCCCACCCAGCTTGGTGTGGTTGGCAAACTCACTTCATCAATGCTGTACACTAAACAGACTAGTCAAAGAATAACTCAGTTCTATCTACATTAGTTTATAAATCACTGTAAGACATTTCATAATTTTATTCCTATAAAACCAAATTGTTGCTCTTGGAATTCATTTTCCCACCAGAGTTATCACTTATTGAACATTCAGGCTTCATGTAATATATTTGACATTATTGTTCAGTATCTCCACAATTAAACACCACCACATCTTCCCAATGGTTTACCTCTTGCAAGACACAACAGACTTTAAAGGCATGACGTCATGAAATTCTCTATCAAGTGTACACAAAGTGAGGAATTTCTGTTTCATCTGTGATTACAACAAATGTGCAGTCCAAAAGATTAGCTATTTATGCTTACCACTAAGTCACGGTCTTGAAGCAAGTTACGAATTGCTTCATATAAAACAGGTCTCAAGTCTGACTTGAATTTTACAGAAATCCACTGTCCAATCAGCCATATTACTCGTCTGCGTATTGGTTTATACCTTTAAAAGTAGGAGGAAAAAAATTGCACTTGTTAACTCATTACACTAGTTGTTATAGAGTACTTTGATGAAAAAGAAATCCAAGAATCATGATGAAAATGTTATTGCCCAAAACAACTAAAAGACATAGTTGTTCAATATCAACTTCAGTGCAAAAACTGAACTTTCCATTAAAATTCTTCACAAAAAGGCTCAGGAAAAACCAGCTTAGTCTGAAAAAGATAATTTTCATCCTAAATGACTGAATCTTGAATGTCTCCCTAGGGATGCAGTTCATTCTACATGCAGCACACCAATTAAAAAAATAAAAATAAATTATTACACTTATTAGTGCAGTCATGGTATCTACTGCTTTCACTACAGTTTCCAGCAATTCCCTTGACATTCTGTTTATGCTCAAAAATTTTAAGTCAGATACAATTTAAAAATGCAAACTTAAAGACTGCACTACAGCAACTGTCAGAGTAGTTCACTTCATCAGTCTAAAACTATACTAAGAACAGACATTACCTAATCTTGCACTAATTCCACAACAAGGGCACAAATCAAACAGCTTTAGAGCTGACGGGAAGAACAAACCACAACAATGATTGAGAAAAGCATGTCCCAGAGCTAATATCTGATCTCCACTGATCAAATAACTCATAACTGTATATTCAACTTACAGATATATAAAGTTAAGAAAGACGAACCATATTTAGAGAATTTTAACTAATATATGGTTATCATAAATGTGTTTTTCACTTGAAGAATTACTCCCTTGTAAGCCATCAAGAAGACATTTAAACTGAAGTTATTGAGGTTTCTCTACCTTAAGTAAGTGTGTCTTATTAAACATTCCCATAACTATAAGACTATAAACAAAAAACATCTTCAGAGAACATGAAAGTTGTGGAATATATAAAGTAAGTCATTAGATAGGAACACATATAATGTGGAATAACAGTCCAGTGTTGCTTTATGTTTACTGAGTGGCAGTGAAGCATAAATAACACATACCGAAGCATGACTTACACAAAAATTGCCTTATTAATGTACCCTTCATTTTGTTCAAGAAGCTGCGATGATACAACTTTTTTTACTCTTAGAAGGCCCATATCTGACACCAAATCTTGTAAACAGCAGAGTATTTAAAAATTAAGTGATTTTATTGAGATTTTTATATATATGTATTTTTTGTAGACCACTATCACATAAAAAAAAGTTTTAAATTACATTATCTAAGTACATAACAGTGTGCTGACAGCAAAGATTTTCAGGTCTGGTTGTATGTACTATATGTTCAATACATATATCCTACCTCTGCATCTCTATGTTACTCCTCTCTCTCTACATGGTAGAGAAAATACAGCATGTTTTTAAGATTTTTTTGGCGTAGGTGCATGTTTGGATTTTGTCTGGGTTGAGTTTTGTTTGGGTTTTTTTGGAGGTTTTTTGTGGGTTTGTTTTTTAATACTGAAGTTTCTCATAGGTGTTCATTTTTGAGGTCCTACTTTTTCTACATCCACTATTTCTGGGAAAAGCTTAGCTTTATTTTTTAGCTTTTTTTCCAGAAGATTAGCTTTCACAAAAAGAGCACACAGTGACTGAATATAGGTCCATCACTAAGCCTGGTGGACCTAAAGCTCACATAGGAAAACTGATCATGTTGCAAAATAAGGCCATCTCTGCTGCATTAATCATAGGACAGTACCTTTAAGCAGTCTGGACTGCATCAGGTTGTCCAAGTCAAAAGTACTTTACTTTCTCTCGCAGGAGGAAATGTTGCTTTACAAGTGAGTAATTGCAACAAAAAAATGTATTCAGTAACATACTTTCATATTATGGAAAAGTTTCTCATCAATCAGTACAAAGCATCATTGCTAGTGATAAATCTGGCAGTGCACTACTTCTAAAAATCTTTTAGAACTTTTTTTTTAATTCCATATGTCTTCTGTTACTGTGGTCATGGTTGATAGGCTTACTATCAAGGGGTAATATTCAGAGAAAACAAAACATTGCAAACTCCATGCTCACTGCTGACAACACATAGGTTTGTGTTTCCAAACATCAACCAGTTGTGAACAAGCACACAAGAAACCATGGGACATTCTGTGGGACAGCAGAGGATGCCCTCCAGCCCACTCTGTCTGAACTGCATATGTATTCCCAAAGCTGCTGTTGAAGCAGTACTCCATTGAACCACAAACACTGCCTTCCCTTATTGCCATGGTGGTCTCCTATGATGAAGGCAGTAAAAGCAGTTACAGTAAACAGGGTTTCAAAATTCCAGACAACTTCCACTGCAAGCTTTTGTCCCCAGAGGAACTTACTTCATCCTGGGATATCAGAAATGCCAACCAAATGGTTAAATCAGGTGTCTTCCTGACTGTATACAACTGTATCAACGACAAAAAACTTATCAGTTTTACTTATGCTAGATGGGTGAATAGCATAAAAATGCCATAGCCAGCATGGGCTTCTAAGACCATGGCAGCTTTATTTGGAGACTGCTGCTGGAGGAGCACAACAGCAAATGAACAATCTTACACAAGATCTCCCATTTTTTCCTGCTCTTCTGACATTTAGCCTACTCATTAGAGTACTTGGCAACTTGAAAATAGTAAGTAAATCTTAGTTAAAAAAAACAGTCTAATGAGAAGAAGAATAAAAACACTAGGAGACAGCAAGTAAACAACTGTGGCAATCATTCTTTGACACTAACATAAAGTTATACATCCAAAAATAGGTAATTAATTTTTTCAATGTTTATTGTAGTAGAAAAAAGCAATTTAAGTTCCATTCTACAGGAAACTGAATTCTCTTTGTAAATAGAGCATTTAGAAATAAAAGAGCTGACTAGCGACCCATTATGGAAAATCATTTACAATTTATAGTAGCTCCTAAGGGTATAAGGAAACAAATTAGTTCATGTTTCACATAAAAATTGCCACTGGTACGATAAATTGCAAATGTAGAAGAAAAACATAGTAACAGTCTTCAAAGGACATTCAGGTCACTGCTGATGACTGTGTTGAGAAAAATAGGACATACTTATTTAGAGTCAACTGCTGATTTGAACTTGATTAGCGTGCACAATAGTGGTCACTGTCCTTCCCCTGGGGAGTGAGCTTCAGGGAAAGGGAAGTACAGTGTCTCCCAGATAGTTACAAAGAGCGACAGCTCAGTCTGTACTGAGATGCCAAAAACGATCTTCCAAAATACCCCATGATACCCACTGAACAACAGGAGGTACTCCTGTGAAGGCCATCCAAGTGAGGGTGACCTTGGTGAGAAGGAAACACCACAGCAGATGGACTGTATAAAACTCATCATGCAGAAGAAGGTGCAATCATCCACACTTTACAACACAACCCAAACCATTATTTCCCCTCTTCATTGCAGCAAAATTAGCTGATCAGAATTACAGAGGGCTTGTATTTAAACTTAAAGAGAAGAACAAATCACTATCTTGGCTAAGCTACCATTTTACAGGGATGATTTCCACAGACTTCAGTTGAACTCTGCCGCTTAGAGGTCTCTGGAGGCCTAAATATCATTTTTTAAACAACCAAAGGTGGTTATCCTGAGAAGGTTTAGTCAAGTCTAAAGTATGCAAGAACACAGACAATGTACTTCTACAGAACCCTAAAACATTCACCACACAGTAATTTAAACAAGAACTATCAGGAACACTGTCACTTCTGTGACTGCTATGGGTTATCTACAAGCATTTCATACCTCTCCTCATTTAGTGGATATGTTTCAAGTTGAGTATTTTGCAGCTTGGCAATTTTTAGGCATTATATCTTATCAGACCTGTATCAATCGCTTATATTTAAATGATGAAAGCATAACAAATTAAAGTGTTTACCTGTCATGAGAAACCTGTAGTTCTGCTAATAGTTGATTTTTAAACCATTGATCAAAATCCACACTATCAAATAGTTCATAAGCAGCCAGTCCAACCGCATTATACACTGGGGAAAAACGATAGTTATGCTTATTGTTTACTTCAACTTTAACTTTTTAATATTGAATAATCAGATTAATATTCAAACCACATTTTCATAACCCGAACATAATAAAGAAAACAAAACTAAAGCAAGTTTTATCAGATCATGATGAAAGGAACTCTGGTGCAAATTATTAGTAAAAGAAAGACACTACAGAAGAAAGGTTAGATTCTCAAAAAAAAGATAGAAGTGAAAAGAACAATAAGGATCTTATCCTATCATCAAGGACAGTTCCATAAGAACTATTTTCTTTTTCCATAAGAATTATTTTCTTTTGCCATAAAATCTCCTCACTTGTAAAATGGACAGAGTACCTCTATTTTCTTCAGAAAATACTGAAGGTCATTTACTTGGCACAGCAGAAAAAACAGGACAGTAAAGGAGATTGTTTATTTCAGAAAAAAGCCAAAAAGCAGCGTAATTTTACATAAACATTTTCAAAAGTGAAAACCAACTTCAATGAAAGGAGAATTAGGATTTAGGTCCCACTTTCCAAATGACTTTAAAAAAAATCTTGCGAATTCTTCATGCAATTTTTAAGAAGTAAAACACAAACACAAAAGTGGCTCTGTTACTTCAAAGATAAAGTAAAACTTAATTTACCAGCATCTTTAATCAGTATAGCATTTGTATTTTCCACGTTGGTAGATCCTACAAGCCAAAGTTAAAATAAATAAAAAAGTGTCACTAAAACAAGGAATGCAAGCAACTTTGCACTTCAATGCTTTAAGAAAGGAAGACATGCATTAGGACTGCTTTCACTGCTTTTATTCAATTTACAAGTTCAGTCATTTCAGTTTTGATACTCTGTTCAGTCATGATATCAAAATCAAATTCCTGCTTTCACACCCTATTTTTGACTTACTTCTTTGGAGACAAACTTATTTCTTTGGAGACAAACATTTTTAATAACAACATACAAATAACAAAGTCAAAAGCAAGTATTATAAATGAAAAGACTCAAAACCTGGAAATTGCAGACAATGTCAACCACATAGTACCACATCCAAAAGGGTCATAGACCTATTTCCCTGATTTTTTATATATGTGTGCCTAAAATCAAATATTTTCTGAAGCCATCCCAAAACCTCTGCACAAAGTACTTCATGAACAGATTTTGTGAAGGTAGAAACCACTCTCAGAAAATGATTATTTATTATAGTTTAATAGAATGCAATGATCCTTTCTGGTAAGCTCAAATACAAAATACTGTAACTCAACTAAGACAGCTGGGGGAAACAAACTGAGCTCAACTGACAGGGGAAAAATAGCCACTCCCACTTATTATCTTTCCTGGCCATTATAAAACTCAGTTTGGGGGCAAAGAATCATAAGGTAGAAGAAAGAAAATCATAATCACTCCTCAACCTATGAATAATTTAGTCTTCATACCAAAAACCCCTAAATTTTTAAAGCAGATTCTTCAGATTTGGAAAGTCATCTAGACTCTACAAAATGACAGCATAACTTAAAAGTTTTTCTTTTAAAATTTTTTCTCCCTCCAAGATTTTGGCAGAGACAGCATGAACTGCCTTGCAACATTTGAACGGGAAGTTCCCAACTATTAATACCCCAAAGAATTCATTAAGCTTGCGAGTAGATCACTCCTAAGGAAGCCTGAAACCTCATAAAATTAGAAATGCTACAACATTTGTCAATTGTCTAGAATAGTTACAATAAAACCAAAGACCCTTTGAGACTTCCTCCTCCTAGATATAAAATGCATTCTGTTATGGTAGGTTTAGAAATAATTTTGGAATATTAACATGTACTTTCAAAAATACAAAGAGAATGCACTATATAAAATTAGATGTTACAAGGTCAAATTGTTTAACAGTTGACAAGAGTATGTTATGAATGTAAAAAATTCTACATTTTATACTTTCCTTATTTTTTACAATAACTTACCTTGTAGACTGTGAACCATTTCCAAAAGAACTGGCGTAAGAGTCTGATTATATTCATGAAAAATATCAATAAAAAGGACTTCCATGCATGGCTGAAAAATTAAAAGATCTGGTAAGAATCTATCAAAATAAAGGTAAGGAAAATACATTTTATGCTAAAATTTTAAGTGCTGAATACCTCACACTGAAAGTCACAATTTAGAACACAATAGTAGCAAAATTAATATTGTAAGAAATACCACTTTCCTTCTACTATACTTTGTGCTTAACTCTAGCACGAGTTTGATGGCTGTATCTGTATCAACCAGTTGTGTGGCAGAAGAACAGTCAATCTGTGGAGTGAAACAGCTGGTGCTGTGCTGCCAGTGACCATACTGCAGGTATGTCACAGGCTGTTGGTGTATTGGCTTAGAGGCTCTAGGCCAGGGACTTGGTCTGAACACCATTTTACAACCAGAACATAACTACGCACACCACGCTAGGTTTTTTAGTTTTAAGATAAAAGTAATCCAGCAAATAAGTTTTGAGATCTCTCTGCAAAGCAAATCACAGCAGCTACAATTGGGAGATACACCACGACAGCATACTTCTGATCTGAACACTAAATTAACTAATAAAATAATTAATTAATTAATTAATATAATTAACTAATAAAGATGCACCTGGAACTTCCTTCACTCATCATGTCTACTAACAAAGCCATAAGTAATTACGTTAATTATCAGTTTAAAAAAGACACAATTTCTGCTGGCTTTAACCAGATGCTACGTAATTCAAATGGAAGTAAACTCCTTTTCTCTCCCTCCTAAAATATGAAGTACATAGATTCCCATGTATTTCATCAAGCTTGAATACTGAAAAAAGAATAAAGTTAAATTTTACTAAACCTGAAGAAGCAAAAGGATTTTTTTCCAAATATTATCCGTCTTGGTTACAAAACATCGAGAATCACATTCAGGAATGTTTTACGGGTTTCTTTCAAATTGAACACTTACTCTGAGACTGTACTTCCAAGAATCTCCTCCAGTCTCTTCTACAGCTATTATTCCACAAAGACAAGAAAAAAAGCATTATTTCAACTATGGTTCAAATAAAGTCTAGTGTTAGGTTAAGAGGGTATCATAGACTAGCAAGAAATCTTTTATTACAAAAAGAATTTCTAAAAAGAATATTTGTCCAAGAAAACTGCAGGAAATAAAATGGCCAATATTGCAGTAGGCAATTTGTAGAGACAATGTGGATATGAAGCACTTAGGCAAATATCTAATTACACTACTACCAACTATATAGCATGTTTCTTACTGAAGCTTTCTGGATCCTCTTCCCACATAGTCAATTCTTCCTTTGTCAGCAGGAAATAGTGAGTGACTAATCTCCTACATATTTCCATTAGTGTTGGGTATGTGAAAAAAGCAGTCTTTATCTTATGTGCTTCAAGAGTTTCAGGGCTGCTGTCTGAAATAAAACACGAAGATTTCAGATTACAATTAGGTGGCTTAATGATCAAAGACTAGTCTAGTAAAATTAGAAAAATCAATCAATGAAAAATTCTTGTCCTCTGAGAAAAAAAGCAAAACTTACTTTCATGGCAGACTTTAACTAACTTCCAGCTGGTAAGACAGGTTTTTAAGCAAGTAATTGATTCTGACACATACCAGTATGTATATAAAACTTTTTTCGAATTCATAGAGAATGCTAATTGTTATCTAGTCACTGCCACTAATGTGAAATTTGAGTTGTTTTTTTTTTTTAATTCACACATACAGCAATGAATGACGTTTCAAAATGAAACAGTCCTACAAAGCAAAACATATGAACTCCTTTATATACAACTGCATCTCCAATCCACTGTATTTCATTGTACTGGTATTAGTTAATTACAGAAAATACACCATTTTATCAAAAATATCTCATGGGAAAGATGCAATAAACAAGATGATGATAATAAACCAAACTCGATACCTCTGTACTTTTTAAAATTTGTTCAATAGAAACTAGAACAATCAAAAAAGAAAAGATATTTGTGCTCCTTCTGCATTTAAAATTCCTTTGGAATGTCATTATCTATATACATTAATACTTTAAAAGTTAAAATAACAGTTCTCAATATAGAGGTAGAACCATACATATTTCAATAATTATTAAAACATTAATAAAGGAGTAACTGTTGAGAATAGCTAGCAAAATGATTCTCAAGACATAAAATATTATTTTAGTAGTGACAGTACCTTCAATATTTTTGGATGGTTTGTATGCATAATTTTTGACGATCATTTTAATGAGATTCATGCATTGTACAATAAACTGCTCAAATACAACTCCTTCACCAGCTTCTGTGAAAACGTAGCTTACAGAGAACTCCAGTGATCTCTGAATCAAAGCAGTGAATGAGCAAGGATGTTGATCCAGGAAGTCCAAAAGCTTAAAAAAATGAAGTAGAAACAGAAAAATCAAAACACTTCTAGTGAAGTCTTATTCAATGCTTTAGTAAACTGGTTATCAAAAACAGGCGCCAAATTATATAAAACTCTATAAAACTGAACATGGACAGGAAATTAGGAAAAGATCAGTATCAGCTGTTAATGAAGCATTATTTAATGGCAAAATTCTTGATTTTGGTTCGAAATTACTTTTTTAAAGTATGAAGAATATCAATTTTCAAATGGACCAGCTTACTAGTAGTAAATAAAGTATATCAGCCATACTTAAAACAGTGAGTATTTCAGCAGATAATTCATCCCTATGGTAATCAGTGCAAGCAAAAGCAGTATGAGAGCGATATAGATCCTCCCCCAATATAACCAATGCAGTACAAATACTTGTTTCTTCAACTTAGCTTTTCCAGTTAGTGATCTAAAATACACTGGCGGATTCCTCTAGTCCTCTTTAGTACTGCAAAAATACCTAAACCTATATTTTTGCATGTGAATTTCCATAGGTGGTAGATTAATCAAATTTACTTTCTCTTCAGGTCTGTGAAAAAAGATTCACATTTGCAATCTAAGTACTATGACAAAGACCAAAAACAATGTGTCAGAGCATTTTCAGCTCAACTTTGGTGAAGCTGATAGGTGCTTTTTACTTTTGATAACTAGGCTGAATATTTACAATACACCCATGGCCTCTAGATAGAATCTGAAAACAATGGGAACTCTGTAGGTTTTGTAATTAAAAAAAAAAAAAAAAACAAAACCAAAAAAACAAGACCAAGTGTCTATGTTAACACTACCTTCAATACAATATGCATTTAACACTTGCACAGAATCAGCTGACAAGTCCAAATGTATTAGGCAATATAAGCCTCAGAGGGCAAGAGTATGTTGGTCATTTTCTTTTGATTAGTGTGGCCAGTAATTCCACAGAAATAACAAAGCCATAGAAACAGTGAGAACTACCTATAAAAGGTATGATGAAAAGCCTATCTCTTCTTTATTCCTTAATACCAGTACCATTGTTTAACCAACGCTTCCCAAACTCTTCTTTAAACAAATCCTAGCTAAATAATTTATTTATGAAATGCACTTGATTTTGTTTGAGCTAAGAAAATGTTCTCTTCACTGCTGCAACTTACAACAGCATGAGTAAATAGACACTCCTTTCTTCAAAAATACATCCCCTAACAAAGAAGTCTCAAGTTACAGTACCTTCCACTTCTTTGAAAGGTCTGAAACAGATTCACTTTAAGGCATCTAATTGTCTGGATGGGGACTGCTCCTCCAGAAATGTAAGCGATACAATAACTGAAAGGAGATTTTACTTACCACTTTAGTGAACAGAATTATGGTCTTTTCTAGACGATCTCTGCATATGCTTTCTGCTCTTATACTTCTACCTGGTAAATCAGACATTTCACAACTATCATTTTTTAGACTTTCATTTTTCTTTCTGGATAGCTAGGTTTTAAATAATTAACACTGGAGAAGAACTTATTTTTACTGTAGTTAAAAGATTAAGTTAAGTCTGAAAAAAGTTCTACAGCAAAATAAATTCTAAATCAAATTCAAGCTAATGACTAGGAATAGAAAATACTAAATTGTTTCTCTCAACTGTACTGAAATTCACTGCAGTTGATCATGCTATAAAAATTGTGACATCATTACAGAAAATTCAGTGATAAAAGGCAGTTAAAATAATGCAAGCAAATGTTAGTATAGACAAAAAATAATTATGCATTGAAAATATAAAGATGTCCTTTTAATAAAACCACATACTGTTATGTGCTTTTCTAGAAACTCCACCTTAAAGAATAATTTATTATGGGCATTAGAAAACATTCTGAATTAGGAAAAAAAAACAGACAACTTTTATTAAAAGAAAGAAAAACCAGAAAGGGTCATATTGAAAGCATACAGGCAGAAACACAATATAACAAAAGAAAACCCTAATCCTATAAGGCAGTTGTACCTGCTTTTGCAAAAAGTCTACTGATTAGAAATGCAAAAATGGGAAGGTTCAGCTCAGTTCTTGTCTCAGGACACAGAAACCCTAAAGTCCTCATATTCCAGGAGACTACAATAAACACCAAACCTCAGTATGGGATGGCCTTCAATCCCTTCTGTTCAAACTCTACACCTTGTCCAAAATGAAATAAGAGCCAGAAGGAGCCTGACTGTAGTATAGCCAAAGAGACAATTGCAGGCAGTTTCCACCTCTTCTAAAAATGAGGCTCAAAGCCCCAGTCAGACCTCTTACTGAAGTACAGGCTCCTGAACCCAGGAACTTCACCAAAATATCAAAATTACATATAACTTATTTTAAAAAAAAATTTCCTATTCAGTTTAGACATCTATTCCTGTAAAAAGTGTTGTTGAAATATTACACCAAATAGAATTTTGATGTGATTTTAGCCCATTGATATAAAAAGACACTTTTACTGAATTCTTCCTTAATAGTTTCAGCAGCATTTAAAAAAATAGTGTCAACTTCTACAAAAATAACTTGCACCTAAATGATAATTGATGATGCACTAGCCTGTATATTTTCATCCAGCTTCTAGCATTTAACAATGAACACAAAGAAAAATGGTCAGATACTTACTACACTCCAGAAACTGTTTCAGCCGTTCAAATATGGCATGTAGAAAACCCTGAAAAACAAATGTGTCTTTAAAGGTGAAGCTTATTCTGCACCGTATTATGAGAACAAAATTATGTCAGAATAAAGTTAGTTCATTTGTGTTACCAGCTCAGACATGACCACATAACTTTGAACCTGAACTCTTTGATTACTTTAAACAATTTCTTCAAGAAATTAACAATTAGCTAGCAAGCAGATTGCACAGATGATCCAAACTGACCTAATCAGTACCACTTAAAGACATTGCAACTCTAGTAGAAGAAAGGATAGGTAACTGGAGACATGTCCTTTAAAATATGCTTATCAAGTTGTACCCTGTTCTCAACTTCCTAGTGTAGGCCACAGGTTGTAGGTACTCAACTCCTCCACAGGCAGCCCTGGAGGTTAAGGAAGGTGCTTGGGTCTCTTTGTCTGACCCTACCCTCTCCATGGGCTGCAGACTACAGGCTTTTATCTCTCTCAAATTCCTCACTTAATGAAATGGTTTTAACTGCGGGGAGGAGAGCACATGTAAGACATCTTTCAGTAAGCAACAGGCATGACCACCATGTGGTGTGTAACTTGGAAAGGATGTCTTTTCTTTTTTCAAACATGATGCCATTAGAATCCATCTAGGATTTGAGAGCCCTTGGCTGATGGGAGGACAACTTTGAGACAATGTTGCTTGATCTTCCTTTGCATAATACAAATGCCTGCCTTTCAATGATTTCCAGACCTAGCTCCAATAACACCTGAAATCATCACAAAAGTTTTCTAATCTAGAACTAGAAACACACTTACCATCACCTCTGCATTCCAATGAGGTTCTACAAAGCCATGGACTGTTAGTTTCCGAAGCACTAGGAAAAAAAAATTACTTGTGTAGCTATTTATTAGCTCTTGCTTCAACAGATTTCAGAACACAATAAAAATTCCACTTGCCGCGCCTTTCTTTCAACTCAACGCTTTAAAAAATACACATAATTTTTGGTTGTGGATGCCTCACCCATATCTAACATTCACCTTGTTGAAATTACTTTAAAGTATATCTTGTGTGAAATAAGGAAGAGAACTTTTAACAATTACTCCATCAGGAAGAATTCTGCCAAAACTCTTATGTATTAAACTCCTGAAAGATCCTGCAGTAGTAGGAAAAGGGCCAAGTACAGTCAGGTAGGGCACATAAGCCACTGGTAAATTCTCTCAGGTTTATCACTGCCTGTAACTCAGCAAAAGCTGCACAATGAATCTTTGGAAACAACTCAGGACATGTATTATTTACATTGCAAGAATTGCATTGAATAAAATCCCAATTGTTAAAAGCAGCAAAGTAGTCAGGATATGAATTTACTCCACTCATAAGCCCTTGAGCATCAACCTAAGAGAAACTAACTGCTAAGGCTAGCTTTTCAGTGGACACAGGGTGAACTTAATGGAATGAAACTTGTAGCTCAGCTTCCTCAATTAAGTGCTAAAGACATGCAAGCCTAAATTACAACACACGTAAGAAAACACCCTGTTATGCCACCCACATTCCAACCCCCTAGACACTGACTTAAAACACGCACAGTGGAGCGTACAGTTTCTCACATACTGAGAAACAAAACCACTCTCTCCCCCTTCTGCATGAGCAATAGTCCTTCTGCCTTGCTAACAGTACAGGTAAAACAGTTATTCCCAACGGGAATGGCTTTGTTAGAGAATGGGAACTATTTACCAAAGAACTTCTATACATTCCCTGTGAAGAAAGTTATTTGATTCCTTACACTTAACATCATTCTATATTATTACCTTTCAATGACAACAAGGTCCTTTCTAGGGAATTTGCTGCTGCAGCTTCATCCCCTGTACAAATCTGTTGTAGGAATGTATCTGTATGGTGGTTCCACAAGGAACATGCAAAGCTATAAATACTTGATGTAAGCTGCAAAAGGAAGATGAAGAATGTATTTTGTTTCCTGAATTTTGCTATACCATAATAAATCCCCAAATTTTAAAGGCTGGTTTAGACTATTAAAATATTTAATCCAGCTTCTTGTATGTATCGTGTTTAATTTGCTGCTTCGTAATGAGTCATACTAACCTTAAGACATCTTCCAGAAAAATACCTTGTCTTGATTTGAAGACACTATGATAGACTCATCGGTGTCCCTGAGTACTTGGGTCTATGACTCTCGCCTTAAAGAAAACTATTTAGGGCTCCTTTCTTACCTGATTTTCAGTAAATACAGCTGCTGGTGCATAATATGGTATGACACTTCAAAAAATTATCAGCTTTCCTCATCACATCATCTCCCAAAAAGACAAGGACAAGCTGTCCATCTTACAGTTAAATTAATATCTGAATCATCTTACTCTGGGACACTCTTAGCAGTTACAGGTGCAATATAGTATTGAACAATGTCTACTCCAAAACTAACTTTACTTTGTCAATAGCTGCAAATACTCATTTTTTTTAAAACACAGAATGACAAATAGATTGTAATTAGGTAGAATTGAACAAATCTCTAACTTAATTCACATTACAGTTCACACACAGTGCTTAACAGATAAAGATTTCCAAATTACAAACAGAAGATGAAGATTTTCTCACTCAGTTATGGTAGCAATGGATGGCTTCATAATTACATAAATCTGCATTTAGTCTGTTACACCTTATATCAATGGAGTCAAAAGCACATGACCTGTTGATTTAGTTGCTTTGAATGAGTAAAGCTTAGTAAAGGTCCTATTTACAAGTCAGTCTTGAATGCCTCAGACTACTGATGTTTTTAATTTCATCTTATTGATTACATAGACAGAAATTTCTAAATAGATAAGCAGGTAAACATCCATAAACAGTCTTCATTTTTGGTACTCACTTTTTCCTTTAAAATGAAGGAATAAACTAAAATTTAAAAAATTCCAGAGTAACATGTTTGGAAAAAATGTTTAAGTCACTAAATTCAGTTAGCTGGTACTACATTGTTGCCCGACTCCAAATGGGTTTGGAGACGCATGGCCTACAGCCAAAATTACACCTGTGTTCTAATCAGTGCATTTTTACAGTGGAGAATGTAAGGTGAATGACTCGATATTTGGCATTTGCATTCACATCTTGCCTTTTAATTAACCTGAAGAGATGGCCTGGAAAAATCTCAAACACATTCCTGCTGGTGGTAAAAACTAAAATACGGTAGTATAGAAGTCTAAATCCCGGTATTTCTTAGAGACTATACCGACTTAAAAGTCCAGAACAAACTTCCAAAAAACTCTATAAATTCCTAAAAAAGATGTATAGATGTTCTACAGATGAAGCTCAGCATCTCTACATAAATTAAGATAATGCTCAAGCTGTATGCAAAATAATAAAGACCACAAACATCTCACCCAGAAAATGACCTCCAGTTATCCTATAGTACACAGATACCCACAACATAAGAGCACCTCTGTTCCAAGGGCAGATATTTAAGTCCACAGACATGCCATTAATGCCCTGCCAGCTAAACTCAGGAAGATGCAAGCATGTACAATACGCAGTTTGCATGCTGTACAATACCGCATCGCATTACTCACATCATAGAAAAGCTTCCTATCTGCAGCAAGCCGTTTGGATGCCAGGGTCTTCGTAACATGGTAAAACGTAAGTAGCGCCCTGTGTTGCTGAAGATCATCCTGCACCTTCACAGATTCTACAAGAGTGGGTATAAGTTCTGGCCATTGTCTTGGGCAATCCACTCTGGCAACTTTAGCAATCAGTACAGAGATCTGAGTTGCTATCTGCAAAAAATACCACAGACACCACTAAGTCAAAGGGCATTTAGGAAATGAATAATTACAAGATCCACAGTCAAAAAAAACCTGAACAAAAAAACCCCTAGAATGATACATTTTTTGTGCTTTCTCTCAAGCTGTTTTTAAGTTTGCTGAATGCAAATAAATGTGGAAAAAAATTTATGTTTGTAGCAAGCGTTACATAAAATACTGAACTTAATACCTTGCTTAATTTTTACATGAAGACCACTAACTGTATTTATTCAGTTTATTGTTTAAATATTATTATTTATTATAGAAATCACATAAAGAAACAAATATCTGGGAACCACTTCTTACTTAGTGATCTTTTCTATCACTTTCTATGAACATACACTGCTGAATACGTATTACCCACAGTTGGGCTCTACCTGACTTTTAGATAGAGCCATTCCTAGCCGCAGGAACACAGATGTGTAAGCCTAAGCCTCATCCCAGTAACTGGAACTGAGACTCTCTCTTGCTCTAGATCTTCAGAACCTCAGGCCAGGAGCACCTGCACTACTCATATCATCTCACTTTGGTTGCTAGGCCCAAGTTCCACTGGCACCAGTCCTGCCAGCAGCTGGAAGCTGGTCCTTGGAGCACACGTGCATGATGAACAGAGTGAGATTACACAGTAAGACAGGTAAGTGATGCAATCAGAACACAGGACAGGCAGTGATCATCAGGCACGCAGTTTGTTCAGACACAGGTACAGACCGCCCATGTTTACACAAGACTGGCCCTTCTTATGCCCTGTTTCTGTCTATTCCACACTTGGCTGCTGTGCAACTCCCCTCCCCTAAACATTTCTTAGCATATTTTGCATGGTCACCCAAAACCCTACCTCAAATATTCAAAAATTTCACATTCTTGTTTTCCCTGTTCTTCCCATTCTAATTGAAAAGGTCCTTGACTGGATTAGTGAAGTAGACACTCTCTCCCCTCAGCACACTCGAACAACCACACTTCCAGCCTGGGGAAGAAGTCACCTTCTTAGGCTACCAGAAGGAATCCAAATCCAAGGAATTACAGCCCTAAGAAGGATAAAGCAATGCCCTTCTTTACTGGTGCCTGAGCTGTTTTATCTGGAGTCTGACAACCCCACCAAGTTTTCAACAACATTTATTCCTACCATGCAACTTACTGAGAAGAATTGCTTCAGGAAAATGATGTCAACATTCACAACGGAGAGCTGGGAGTCCTACTTACTACTCTATCAAATTATGTCAATGGACATAACAGGGGGAGCAAATAAATTCTTCTCCCTATGTGACACAAGAAGCAACCTCCCAGGATAGCCAAAAGTACTTTTATCTTGAGCACTGGCTTTTTAAATGGGGAGAAAGAAGAAAAAGAACTTGCTGAATTACATTTGAAGAAGTACTCTGTTCCACTGTTCCCTCCATATGCTAAATATCTTCAGAGGGCATGGCAACTATGCTTTCAGCAGATGGTATGTTCTCTTTTTCTCCTACACCTCCCCTGGAAGTCAAGTTGTATCATCACATCTCCATACTATGCCTACTTCTCACTTTTTTGTGTTGTTTTTCTTTCTATACAAGAGTCATAATTTCTTCTGCTTTCGGTGATGCAAAAAGCCTAGGCAGATAGCAACTGTGCCATGAACTGTCTGTGACTGGAAAAATGCAGTTATCAGGAACACAGGATATCAAAACTCAGACATATCAAGCAGGCTGGGAACTAAACTAAAGACTCCTTGGAAAGGACACCTCAGGATACCTACAAGACGGATTGGGGAACAAAGGGAAAGAAAGGGATATGGACTCTGTAAACAGATTTCCATATCACACGTAATTCTTTGGGCAATTATTTAGACTGCTGTGATAAAAACAAATAAAAATCTCCACATCTTAAAAAAGGACATGCCAAAAAATGTCATAAGAATGCACAAACCAAAACGTGAAGCCACTACTGTTTAAGATGCCAGTTACAAACGTTCCAATCTCAACTGCAACTATAGTTGGAGAACTCCAGAATTGTTCAACAGCAGTGGCATTCTTAACTAAGAAAAATGCTATGCTATCATCTTAGCAGGCAAACTGATGAAATACTAATGAATGTATGAATGTAGGAAAAAAATATTGATAAAACGTTTTGGTCTGCAAAAAATATACTTAATATTAGAGTTTCATAGGTAATTTACCTATCAATATATGTAAAAAACCATACAAACTTCAAAATTAAATACTTGATAAATTATATTCCACCTAGTAGAAGCATAAATGACACACACTATGGTTCAGCTTGACATACTTCATAGTTCTTTTTAGTTAACATACAGAAACAAGTAATATTTGTTATACTGTTTACATTGAAACTATATCTGCAGAACAAATTTTAAAACACTTTATATGCTTTGTTAAAAATTGCATTTGCAATGAAAATTCTTAGCTTTAGTCAAAACTGTCATTTCACAATGGGCTTCTACAAAGACTAAATTACCCTAATTTTGATAAAATGCTCTAAATCCTAGAAGTTACATTAATCCTGTCAAGAAATCCCAAGAAGTTAAAATTGAACTGTCTGCAGAAGTTTATTCCCAATGCCTTTTCTTTACAATCTTAACCTTAAGCCTATCATTTCTATATTTCCTTGACAAAGTTTTTTAAGATCCAGCTCAAAATATTAGCAAATACTTCCTTGCAGAATCTTATACTTCCATGATGAAAAAGTTATCAAAAGTAAGATTCATTAATCCAGTATGGGCATATTCTGTGCCCTTAACATTAGTTCTTGACTCAATATAATAATAAATTCTTATTCTAATCAAAATCATAGCTTACAATTAGTCACTTCATGTAAGAAAAGACACTATCACACTGAAGCTTTATTCAGCTTATTTACATTCACTAAAATGCTGTAACTAGACATGTGACAGCAATACTGCTCAGGTGGGTTTATACAGCAGCAACCTCAGCAGCTCACCCCTGCTCTGCCTCTGCCACATCTCCTTGCATGGCCACACTGGGAGTCAGGTAAGAGAACAGACACAGCTGAAAAAAACAAAAATCACTCAGGGAAGGGTTATTTTTCAGCTACATCCATTCCCTGAACCATTTCACCAAATGGTTGCACAAACAGCAAGGGACAACAAACTGCCACTGCAACACCAAAAGAAACAAACCAGAGAGACAAAATGTTGTTTCCAGCCAAAGTGGTTCTATAATTCAATGAGTTATGACCTATGGTAAAAGATCTCACTTCAAGGTCTGTCTGCAAAGCACTATGTAAACCGCAACTTCTTTATTATAATTAAACACTTTGTAAAGAAAGAAAACAAGATATCTATCAATACAAGCAATTCTTGGAAGAGTAATAAACAATCACCACTAACCTGATTCACTGGCTCATTAAAGTTGGTGATAAGTCCAGCACGCAATGTAGATTTTTCTTCTTCAGAAAGAGCACTGCCAGGATATATTTATTAAAATATTATTTATTTTCAATTAAAAAACTACTATCAATTCATTTGTAACTATCAAAAACTAACAAAAGAACATTCTTTGTTCTTCCACTATCTCAAATATCCTTAAGAAGAGAGGGACCTGTGAAAAAATACTTATAAGGTATTTTAGTCTCACATTCTGAGACTTGATGTGACCTTTTCAAAGATAAATGGCAAAAGAGTTGACAGAGTGAAACACACAGATACACAATAAAAAAACACAAAACCGTACAAAATACAAATGGATTCCTCATAGACAATTGTCATATAGTTATTACTGACAGAATAGAGGATCTGAACATGAATTTGCCTATGTATACTAATGGACAGTGGCCAAAAAATATCCAGAACAAGGCAATCACTATATCAGATAACAGCTTTTTTGGAAAAGCAGTTAAGTCTTTTCTATTATAAATCCTTTTTCTATAAGAAAGCAAAATATTTACATTTAAAAGTACAGATCCATTGAAAATTATAGCTTTGTGTGAAAAGTATGTTGATATATTCTCCAAAAAGTGCAGGGGAAAATAGTGAGCAGGGAAAAAATTCTAAGCCATAAAGGTTAATTTTCATTCAAGTGCAGCATTGTGGTATCTTAATACTTAATTTTAAGTGACCTCTATCAGTTTAAGACTACAAGTTACAGTATGATATCACTCCTGTATTACTTCAGCTTTTATATCATTCATACAATTTTCTTGTAATTTCCAGGCAGGAAACACAACACACTGCTCTAAAAAAGATTTTGTTGGTATTTACAGACTACACTACTGGGGGAAAAGAAAACAGAAACCAAACTAAACAAAAAACCCCAACAAATTTTCCTCTACTGATAGCACCTGGAAAGCTGTTTCTGTTCATAAAAAGCGTGGAAGTTATCATGCAAGGTTGTTCAGATTAAAGTTTCACCTAACATTGCAACGACTTAGAAGCATGCAAACATCACATCTCAGTGAAGGCTAGAGGTTGGAAATTAAGAAGATTAAACACACAAACACAACCACTTCCTCTTGTCTGACCTCAGGCATAGATATTAACTGACTAGTTTTGTACACGGAGTTTTAAAATTTTATCTAAAGCTCCCTTAAAGCATAGGTTTTACTCTAATCTAGACAAATACTAAATATTAATCTCAAAATAATAAGAAAATAGAGGCAGGAATTGCCATAAGAACAAACATTTACAAAAATATTCTAGTTTTCACTTTGTCTTCACCTCTGCAAAAACACAAGTACCCACTATTTCCTAGATCAAAGACTTATCATTTGAAGCATAGTACAAAAGGGGGGCAATTCATTGTTTCACTGGTGACTCGGAACTGTACACTAAGTCTTATTTTCCAAGGTAATTCTAGCATTCAGGAGCCATAATTTTATTTCTTATATTTTTAATCAAGACATAGGTTTTAAGATTTTTCCCTCAAAAACTGAAATTATCCCTAAAAATATTTTGGTTAAAATTTACAGAGATTTCTGCAACAGTAAAAGCTTTTCTGCATGTAACTATTTTACTTATTAATCTAAAGCCATGAGATGATGTTCCATGACAATAATTTTTTGAGGGTTTTTCTTTTATAATATGAAAACGTAGTATATAATTTCCACACATGCAGGGATCCTCTAAGTGGTTTCTAAAATTTAAAAGCTCTTAGTAATAAAATTTTAAAATCTACAATCAATTAAATGTAGATTGTATAATAACTCACTTTCAGAGACAATAGGAAGGATGTAAAACCTGGTTTGTAAAGAAAAAAGTACCCCATTTTACTATATTACTGAATTTATTTTGTTTCTGGGCTCACAAGACCTCTAGCTTTAAACTCTTTTTCATAATTATATTAAACTTATCATATGCACAGTCTAAGAGCAGCAAGAATTCAGTTCATTACTTACTGTAAATAAAAACGCTGTAATTAAGCTTTTGCCATTGCAGACAAAACAAAGGAAAGAAAAGAAACAGATTCATGAGGATCAACGCCTTAGACACCAGCTTGTGACAAGCAAAACTGGAAAACAGTAATGAAAAAAATCTAAGAAATCAATGTCGATGCAAGTGTCACCCAGCAGCACTGAGTGACAGAGCTCCTGAGGGTTTGCCGGACCGCAGGTGGAGGAACTCCGCGTTCCAACAGCACGAGAGTGACATCTGCCGGAGAGCAGGGACACCCCCAGCCCCCGAAGGACACACAGACCCGCACCACTGCCCGCAGCCTCCCTTAACGCCTTGCAAGAAAGCCAATCCCAAAATTCCGCCTGTAGAAGTTACAGGCAGGCAAGAAGTCAGGAAGAACGTGCCTCCTTCAGCCAGTTATTTCCCTTCAGCATTTTATTATGTACCAAAAATTAAAACAACTTCATCTACACATGAACTTCTAAGTACTATCTACTAGGCTGTAGTCTTTCACAATTTGCAATTCAACATTACTTTGATCTTTCT
Source organism: Setophaga petechia (assembly GCA_024362935.1). NCBI lineage: Eukaryota > Metazoa > Chordata > Aves > Passeriformes > Parulidae > Setophaga > Setophaga petechia. The sequence continues at coordinate 7,258,021 of JANCRA010000004.1, read as the reverse complement.
CTGTGTTTGTGGTATGGAGAAATACCAAATACTTTAAAAATTATTTTGGAGCTTTTTTTAAAAAAGCCTGATATTTCACATTTGGATTTACAGCTTATGAGAAGTCATCACACAAGTGAAAACATATATTTGAGAAGTATTGTTAAAGTATTGTACCGTGTTGCTAACACAGTACTCAAATAAGAGAACAAAGTCCACAAGAGACAGGATACAATTGTCTGTAAAATCAAAAACAGGTTCAACTCTCGAAATCAAGACAAACCATTTCTGAAGAAAATAAAAACACATACAAAACCATCCTGTGAGATCAGCTTTTGAGGAGGCTGACAACAAATTTTAAAAGAAGAAGCCAAATTGTGCCTGAAAAGAGGCTATGACAACTCTAGGCTCTTCACCACAGCTATATGAAAAGCTACCTGAAAAAGAAGGAGGGAGGAAATTCACAGGCTCATCTTCTAAATCACTCTCACTGGAAAATGCAGTTTTAAGCCTGATCTATACATCAAAACATGCTTTGATGCACTACTATGGATGGAGAGCAGACAGCTGCTGAAGACAAGAATTTTGCAAAGACGACAAAAATGCAGCATCTACAACGAAGTCTTAAAAAAATCATGGTATTCAAAGTATGATTGGTTCACAAAATAATCAACTGAAAATCTAGTTTAAATTAGGATTTTTCAAAATTACCTCAACATATTCTAAGAGAAATGTGGTCTGGTTGAGTGCTGACAAAATGTCACATCTAACATATTTAGAAAGAAAAACAGTTGGACACAGAATAAAAATTTAGTATGCATTACTCCATTGAATCTTTAACAGCAGCCAACAAATTTTAAAAATTATTTTATCATTTAATTGCATTAAATTAGCGGTAGAAAAGTTAGAAATGGGGGAAAATAGGATTGCATGGAAAATTTAATACAGATTTAACTCATGGAATCTTTAACAGCCAAGAAAAAATTTTTTTTAAAATTACATTTAATTTAAAACTACAGGGAAACAACATTAAAATATTTCTATTTCATTTTTACCTCAAACAGTAAAATTCTAGGTTTTAGTTCTGCAAGAAATAAACTACACTTTTTTACCAGAAATACTACTAGTGGCTAAAAATACTAACAAATTGAAACAACATTTAACTTCTTCCAACAGTTCTTGCAAAGTACCAGTGTTGTAAGCAGAATCCTGTTAACCAGAAGTGTCAAAGACATATGCCACCTTTCATGAAAAAGATGCTGTTTTCCTTTTGCATAAAAAAGAATCCAAACGCTTGCAGATCTTTTGCAATTATAAACTAATTCACACATACAAATACTCTAGTGCTCTATGCCATAATGAAGGAGTTCTACACCACTTAAAATGTGCTGTGGATACAGAATTTTATGAGTTTTCACTCCTTTGGTACATCTTTGGAAAGGCTTACAATGCAAGGCAAAATACATTGAACTATCTCAAGCAATGAAAATCATATTTTGCGTCATAACATGAACTTAGATTTGTGATCCAGAAAAACTGTACCTGGAATTCCATCTAATACCCTACATCTGACAGGGATAGTCCCACCTATTACAAGCATTTGAGACTGAACACTGGCAAGCCTCTGAGTCCTGGAATAAAACTTTGTGAAATCACACCTGTTCTTAAAGGAAAAATAAGCACTTCACACAAAAGACTGGGAAGTATATAATTCTACACATTACATATTAAAATGGCACTTTTTGTAAATTTTAAGTAAATTACATGGTGCTCATGACAAGTGCCTATATTTCTCATCTTCTTTGGAGAACTCTTTGTCATGCATTATCAGAACAATGAAAAAAGAAGACCAGAACTTTTTTAGTATGGTAACTGCTACCTCCTTCCCATGTACACATTCAATACATATCAGCTTGAACAAAATGAAACGTCCTTCTCATTGTCCAAGAATTACCTTTCACTTCTGTCACTCTCAGTAAACCCAGGTGTTAACGTTGCAACACGTACTGCATCACTTCAAAACCTATTACCTATGAAGAGCCTTCTAACTCAGCTCTCAAAAGTAAATCATGAACAGTCAGAAGAAGCAATATAAAGACAAAATGTTTTATCAGCAAGTCCTGAAGTTTGAAGCATGTTGTCAGTTCCACCACAAATTCTATAGTAAATTCTACCAACTAAGGATCTCCTGTTTTTCCAGCCTGGCAACCATAACAAAGCCAACCTTAAGATGGTTTAGTGGAAGATCTCAAAACTTACTGTGGTGCAACCCGTCTCCAGTAGCGATCAATTCCATTTTTAAAGTACAGCACAGCTAACCATCTTACATTCACATCCAGGCTATGATTTGTAAAGATATTCTGTTAAAAAAATGAAAAAGTTAAAAATTTCTCAAGATACCACAAGCAAGACAGAAATTGTATCAACGCATGCCCTGGTATATGTAGAAATACACACACCACAGTGATATGGGTGTACATAAACAAAAAGCCTTAATCATCATTTGACAGGGAAGTGAAAACACTGTTCTAAACATAAATTTTAGATTAAAAAAATGTTTATCACTAGCCCAAATTTTGACTTATTTAAAAAAAGAACATATAAGGCAAATGTATTGCTAATCTTGTCTGGCAGAGAAGGAAATATAAGAGTAGTAATTACTATAAATCAGACAATTTTTACATTCTTTAATGACATAGCTCTTAGAAGTTTGTGCCATGGCAGAACACAGGCTAACTCCTTATTCTAGTCAGAATCCAGTGTTCGGATTATTTATTCATTATGTTATTTATTCATATGGCAAGAACCATCCTATCTAGCAATACTGTTTTAAAATAGTGACCTGGTAGGTCTGCAATTCTCAAATTTGACTATGCTTAGGAAATCAGGAAATGTTTCTACCAATAAAAAGCTATATATCTGTAGATACATACATTTATATCTCTCTATACATATATATAGGTTTTTATATATCTGTATGTACATATATACAAACACAGAGGAGTTATTTTGTACAGTAATGGTGTAAAATTAATCAACCAAGAGAAACTAAAATAAAGGAAGGCTATTGAATCTCAACACAGGTACTACTCTGAACAGCAGCTCTCCTCCTGTTTTCTACTGCATCAGATGGATCCTTCTCAAGGGGTGAGACATCATTACTCCCACCTTTAGAGAGCAAGCATGTGTGAAGCATTTTCTTATTATACAGGACACTGCAGAAAGAGTGCAACACTTTTATTCCTTTGTTTTAGAAGTCCAGTAAAGAGGGACCTGAAAAATGCAGGGATTCTGGTCAAAAGTATCTGCTACTTTTGGGCACCATGCCTGCAAACACAGGCATAAACAAACCTTTCAAATAACTCAGCACAGCAGAAACCTGGAACCTCATTTTCACTACGAATTCAAAATCCAATTTTCCCTCAAAATCTACTTTTATTAATAGTAACATCTTTCTAGAGGTAATGGCCAACCCAAAAAACCCCAACGCACTCCAATCACTAGAAAGTAAACAGATTTACATGCCAACAATGATATAAACTTCAAAACTAGCAATTGTAGAAAAATATCAGAAAGGTGGCAACACACCAAAAATACCACACAACACAAAAATGATCTGTATGTAATATGCTTTCCTTCCCCAAAGCTCATTTAGGAAGACAGACTGAATCTCTAAAAGACTTGACCTTTCCCAAATGCAATTTAAGCCTATTAAAATACTAACAGTTAACTTCAAACACCGCTTCAATATTACAAAAATAACATTTCAAAATAAATGAAACATGGAAAACCCAAAATACTCATACTGAATATTCCTCTCCTTGCTAAAATTTTTAGCAACAGCAAATCTTCCACAGATAAACACCCTGAAACTAGACCAGACCTAGATAAAAAATGAAAAAAAAGACCAAAGAATCTACACAAAAACAGGTAGAACTTCTCATTACAGTCTTTATCTTCATATGAACTTCCTAAAACATGAAGCACTTAATATAACACAGTAATGCTGTCACAGAACACGAATGAAGCCAATATACAAACTGATATAATTTGTACAGAGGTTCTTTTCAAAACCATCCAATTCTGAATCAAAAGAGAGATATGTAATACCTTCAAAAGAGAAACACAGAAAAGTAATGATAGCAACTCCACTAGGCACTAAAAACAGTAGGATCAAGGATGCAGGTCTCATGATCTTCTTTATGATTTTCTCTACTCTGTCCCAGAAGCAAGCATATCTCACAGTAAGTAATTATATTACTTGCCACAACCCACAGATATCAGCTGTCTTACCCACTCTCCATATATATTAACTTGTTTCCCTGAACCCTTTTCTGCTCCACCAAGAAGATGTCAACTATTTTCTCTCCCAGACAGCACAGCTGTCATGATCAAGCTAAACAAAGAAGCAGACTCCTCACTTGTTTAGTTTGGAAGACTATATTGATACTTCACTCTTAAAGAAAGGCTGATGTGGCCCCAACAAATCCATCTAACCACATAAAAAAAATTATCAGTATTTGAATATTATGTACCAGCATATACATCTTTAATAAGCATCTAAACACCTGAATTTTTAGTCCTAATATTTAAAATTAACTCATATCTGTTCTAGTTACCTGTGAGTGCTCAATTTGTCTACACCCCAAGGTGTAAGATCTCAAAGCAAACATCCAGAGGGAAAAAACATCACTAGTGGCAATTTCTGCTGGTTTCTATCAAGATCATTTACCACCACACTTACACTATTGCAAAGGCAGTACATAAAAGGAGATTTGACAGCTCAAAGTACCTTCTTCTACTCCTTTCCCTAAATCCTCAGGCTCACCTTCAACTCTCCAAAGAAATAAGAGGGTTTATAGAGAACAGAACACTTCACCCAACAAATCTGAGGCATTCGATCTATGCACTGAGGATAGATGTTTGTAGAAAAAACATTTTACCTCTGTTTTTAAGACTATTATAAACACATGCAGAGATATTGGAGAATAACAGTGTTAACTTTCAGGTGTCTTTGCTGAAAGAGCTTCATTTCCTTTTCGACTGTGTTGTCATCATTTTGACCATATTGATGCATCCATTTCACCATGGTCATAGTACTTCCAGAAGTATTCACCTTCCCCATTCCAGGACCTTACTACCACAGCCAGCCCAGTTAATATCCCTGGGAGTCTCCCTCCACTAACAAAAAGGAAAGTAATCCCAGAGAGGTATCACACAATTCAATGGAAAGTATGAGGGAACTTCTATTAAAATGCTCATAAAGCATCTCTCCCCGAAAAAGAAAAGGTCCTTATTGCCTTGATATATAAAAGGTCCCGTGTCTCTTGAGGCAGTAAAGGCAATTCTTTTGAGAAGGGTCCTCTTGGCCTTTTACCATCCACAATTCACAACAGGTAAATAAAAGATTTAGCACTACTGCCCACTCATACTGCTAGAGGCTGGATTCCCACCTTCTGAACACCAGGGAAAAGAGCTCACTTTGAAATACAGTGATGACAACGCCTAGCACTGCTGTATCCTACCTACCATATCCTTCAGCATAAGGATTCTACTGTCTGGACCGTGACAACTCAGGGCTTCCCTCAGGCAGAGGTCATGGCTCAACCGTGTTCTAGAGATCAGTACTCAAAATTATTCAGAGTTTACTTAGTAACACTTTTCCACTGTATCTTACCAACAAGACTGAATAAAAACCTGGCTGTGTCTCCCACTGCTTCAGCTGCTCCTCAGCTGGCTTCAGCACTGCAGTATCTTGGCTAGTAGCTTGCGTCAAGACTTGCAAAACAACAGTGCTAGCACTGTTGAGATCCATGAAAATCTGAAAACATTTTAAAAGGGGAAAAAACACCTAATGAGAAAAAGATAGCCAATATAGACATGTATTTTCCATTCTTATTATCCGAACACCCCACGCTCATTTTTCATTAGACTACACAGTGTAAAGATAGCACGACACCCACTCACAGGCAGTTGAGGTACAGGGATAGAACTATTTGCTTTCAGAAATCTCTCAACAGAAGGAGCAGGTATTAAATCAATCATTACAAGCACATTTGCTAGATCGGAGGAACTGTAGGAAATATTTTGATTGTAAAACAGTTACCTCTCTTGTGAAGCACAGCAGCTAAGAGCAAAACTGCAACCAGAGATAATTACTCAGCTGTACGCAGAGCAAACCATGGGGTTGTCTGAAAGAGGTAAAAATGCAGATTATTAACATTTTGCATTTTACTTTTTCTTCAAGACAGAAAATGACACATTCGTACAGTCACAATCTATAACTCAAATTGATCCAAACAATTCATATAAATTAAAAAAGAAAGCATTAAGTCTCACAATTAGTCTTACATGATACAGAATTTTCCTCAATGTATTTGGTTTCCTTCTTACTTAGCATACAAATGCTAACCAGCTGAACTATGAATGCATATTGCCAAATTTCCAGTTTATATATATGGTTTTGCACTCTTGTACTCTGTGAAGGCAAAACAAAACCCTGCCCTCCAGATGATAGAAATTACTTATAATGACCACAGAAACAATGTTACAAGAAGAAAAAGACACATATATGAAAGAAACTATGAAGTCTGTTTTCTGCTTATAAAAAGAAGACAGTTTAAAACCTATGTTAACTTTAAATAACACATATACAGTTGAATATTCATATACTTAGGTTTTCTAAATGAACAACAAAGAACAGTTTCTCTTCAAAGAGGAGAGAGAAGGAGGATCAGGTGGGGCATCAGGAGGAATTTCTTCATGGAAAGGATTGCTAAGCATCAGAATGGGCTGCCCAGAGAAGCTGTGGAGTTGTTAATCCTGGAGGTGGTCAGGAAAAGACTGGATGTGGCACTTAGTGCAGTGGGGTAGCTGACAAAGTAGTGATCCGTCAAAGGCTGGACTCAGTCTTGGCGGTCTTTTCCAATATCTTGATTGGAAATCACTTTTGTGATTTGCTTTTGTTTAACGGGAAAAAAAGGTTTATTTTTCCACCTTCAGGAAAAAGATCAAGATTAAAATTGTTACAGTAATAGTAAGAAAGTGGAAGACATGAAATTTATTCTGACACAGGTTTAAAAATTTTGATTTCTTTTTAGAAAAATCACCTTAACAACAAAACGAGCCAAAATACTGGAGACCTTTTATACCAGTAATAGCATTGCACAATTGAAAAAAAAAAGTATTACACCCCTAAAAAAAAGTCCTTCATCTCCAAATCTCCAACCATCCTCTAAAAAAGCTGACTAAAATTTGAAGGTCCTAAGGTTAAAAAAAGTCTACATTAAAACCCATGAAATCACATCTCTCCTCATGGCAATAATTAAACAGCTGACTCCATCTCTGCTTTATACTTTCCATGTGAAAAACCTTCCAATCTTTCTGCTTTAACCAGTCGTGCACAAGGTAGCAGAAGGGGGGGTTGCTACAGGGCTGTCTTCTGTGACAAGCTGCAAGAGGTTTCCCACACGTCTGACAGACGCAGTCCAGAGGGCCCCAAGACACACCCGCCACTGGCCACGCTGAACCCACCAGCAACAGCGGCAGCACCTCTAGAATAACATGTCTAAGAAGAGGGAGGAAAAACCTGAAGGCTTTGGCTTCCACTGGAAATTTATATACTCCACCTAGAACACTTCTCATTAGATGACATAGTTAAATTAGTAAAATGCAAGCACAAAAAACAGGTGACTTTTTTCCAGTTTCTTATTTCAAAACAATTAGTTGGCAGTTCTAAAGATAACAACAAAGGACAACAACAAAAATCAAAGTGAAATATTTGCTTCTTTTTTAATAATGTTTCTCATTCTTGAAAAGGTTTGTACTTCCACGTAAAAACTGGAGCAGCTATGGTTTGAGATACTGCTCAAAAAAAAAATCCTCAAGAAAAATCAAACAGCTTAGTGGGTCAGAACAAAAACTTATTTAATCCAATGCTCTTGCTCTGTCAAAACCACAGCAGATACTCAGGTCAGAACATTTAACATAATGCTGGCTGGCCACCCAGAAAACTCTGGTTCAAGGATTTTCTATTAAGAGGCAGGGAATTTAATAGCCCTCAAGATTTAGTCTCCAATGAATTTGCACAGTTGCTTTTTGATCCCATGTAAAGATCATTGGATGAGGCCATCAGAAGCCAAATAGTAAAACTGAATTAGAAAATAATAATCTCCCTGGAGATATGTCAACTACAAATAATGTTTATAAATACTGTAAAATGTTTAGTGAAGTGGTTTATTCTGTATGATTTGGATAGCAAAAAATTAACTGGAAAAACATATAATAAACATGTAGCAAATACAAATGGCAGACATGCAAAAAAGCTGTCTATTGCTATTGCTTTTTAAAAATTCCTCTGAACAGTTTCTGTTTTCTTCTAGTAAGTCACTATTTTACTTGTATTAATTTCTAATTTTAAAATAAACAGAAGGAAAATAAAAAGAAATTTTAAAATTTCAACAAAATATTTTGAATCAATCCTTACTGTACAAAACTTGAATTTGCAGTTTAAGCTAGCTACAAATTAGTTAAGCTAAAACAAAGAGCTACGGTGACCAAAACAAACAGTATAACCCTCTGCTTCTCCCTGAACCCCTTAAATACCCAAAGATGGAAGGAGCAGGAAAAATGCAGGTTTTCCTTTGGATCAAGTTTTCCAATAATTTTCACACCACATTGTTGACAGGTAAATGTGCTAGGCATAGAAAAGCAGACAGAAGAGCAAGCAGTTTTTATTTCACACTCTTGACAAAATGTGATGTAAACTTAGAACAAGCTTACAAACTGTGACTGAGCCATAACTGCCCACCAAAAGGCAAAATGCAGGGGTGGGATCCTGGGGGTACACACAACAAAAAAACCCCAAACAAGCCAAAAAGTCAAGCCATCCAAGCACACTGTTCCACAAACACTAGAGGACATTACAGGAGCAAGGAGGACCACATGACTTCAAACAAAGTCAAGCCATTCAGGTTCAAGTCCTAGCATGTAATTTCAACTCTGACAAAGTCCTTACCTTCCCTTCTCATTGACAGGATTTCTAGAGGGAGCTTATTCTCTGCATGCTCCCTGTAAGGACAATTGACTCAGGGAGGGCAGAAGCTGCTATCTTAGTGGGATCTGCTCAAAATACAGTTTTAATTACTGCCATGTACAGATGCACTTGTGAAAGTTATTCCTGCAGACAGACACAGCTGCACTTTGGGAGTTTAAACCCAGATCTCTCCAATCTTAGATTGTTGTGATACCCTCACACTGCCCTCTTTTTTTTCTTTTTGAATTGATGAGATAGAGACAATCCTCACTATTTAAATATATCCGACTTCACCTGTTGCATGGGAAAGGCAAAAGGGACACAGGTTACCCTAGAGACGGGTTAAATCACAGGGACAAGGACTTTCTCCCATAGTTCATGGGACTTCTACAGCTTTGCTCACTACTGAACTATATCTACAAGACTGTCCTAGAGATGGAACTCAGAAGGTGAGTATTAAATAGCTATTGTCTTTTGGGTACTTTCAGAGACATGAGGTACCTACAGAAATTTTGGCAGTCTGTCAACCTTATAAGCAACACATTTTTAGAAGGAATGGTCTAAAGGTCTGCATCTGTGTCACAACAGCCAGAATTTCCAGGTTTGATTATTGAGTAAGGGTGTCATTTCCCTTTTTTGTTTACTAACATCAGTCTATGGCTTCACAATAAACACTGAGCAGTATCAGGAATATTCACTCTTCTGTGGTCCACACCCATTGCTATAACAACCAAATTGCATACAAACATTTTGGAGGAAGGAAAAGAAATCCCTTTCACTAGAAGGTATTCAATGTCTTAAATGCTCTAGTTTTATACTAGCCATGCCAGTTTAATGTTTTTCCTTAACAGTCAATGTTTCTGATACTAACAAATAAGTATTTAGGTACTTTTCCCTTTACACTAAAAAGCATCCTACTTTTAAAATCACATGAGCTATGAAAAGAAATTGGCGACTACTAAACATCTGAAGGGGTACAAAACAAAGGATTTCATCACTAAACACCTCCTTACTTCACTTTTTCTGAGAGAATGCAGTGTAACAACTCACTCATATCCAGATAATTAATTTTGTGTATTTTTGTTCTCTTCTGTTAAGAATTCAATTAATTCTTTCCAGCTGTAAGAAGATGCAAGAATAAATTAAGATTTTATGAAATCAGAAGAAACAAAGCAATAAACACATTTCACAAAACACAGTGTGGTCTCTCTGATCATAATGCAAATACATTCTGGGCTCCTTCAAGAGCACCAGTGGCTCTGAGGATGCTGTGATCCTTCTTTACCCACTGTCTGAGATGGCTCCTAGGACCCCATTTCTAGCTTGGTTCTCACCGTTCTCCCTCTCTTCAGTTCAAGAAGGAGCAAACTGGAGAGAGATCAGAGCTACTAGGATAGTCTGTGGTCTAAAGCAAATTATCTGTGAGGAGGTAAAGTTTAATGTTGTTTAAGACAGTGGAACCTAAGGAAGACTTTGCAGACACCTAAAACTAATTCCCTGAAGAGTGCTTACAAAGAGGACTTGCTGCTTCGTATCAGCAGATTATACAACTAACAAATGACTATAAAGCTACACCCTGCAGCTCAGAAAATTGGGACTGTCGTTTGCAACACATTTTTTTCAAGGGAAACAGGAAAAACAAAGCTTCCATGATGAAAAGCCACAAGAATTCCTGAAATAAGTAACACAAACACTGGCATTCAGTCATAGAGATAAGATACATTACCAAGGACACTGTCACCTCCAGGAAAAGTTGGTAGTTACACTGATTTTTCTCCAGCCTTCCACAAACTCCTCCATGAACCTCTTTTCTAGCATTGCAGTTTTCTGCATCAATCATGCCACATACTCATGGCCCTACTGAGGAATGCACCCAAAAGAACTAAAACTATCCTGGTTATTGAAGATACTACTTAAACTCACTAATAACTACAGCAATCACCAAAACCAACACAATGACTAATATTAAGCATTACTAAAATTTTTCAGAACCTAGATATCATTTTTTCTTTATGTAATTGAACCAAGCTATCTAAAGTTTGCCCAATTTTTAAGCCACAGTAAAGAAGACAAAATGTCTGAGCAGCAAGGAGTTAGAGGTGTTTTTTTCCCATATTGGTAGTGACAGAAACACAGAAGTAGAATTTCCAAAATTTCATTTTTACAAAAATTTAACATCGAAACTAAAACTTAGGTCTGAAAAAAGCATGCAGAAGACATGCAGAAGACACGAAGGATACAAGAACTAAGAACAGTGAGGACCACAGTAATAAAGGACAGCAACAAGCAAGGCTGACAACAATGTTAAGGAAAGTCAATCAGATTATATTAAAAATTCTGAGGAGAAGAATGAACTTTGATATTTAACAGTAACCACCAAAGTGACCAAAAATTCCCAACCAAAAGAACAAAGAGCAAAGAAATGAGTGAGACAATTCCAAGGATTAACTCAAAAATTACTCTGTCATACTGTTCAGGACTGATGACACAGGAAAAGACAAATGGATACAGAGACAATGTAAGAATATTTTTAACATTTAATAATAACTTTATAGGATGACCAATATTACAAGGTCAATCTCATTCCTTTAACTTCTTACTAATTTACCTAATTTAATGGATTTTTAAAAAGACCTGACAGACCACTTAAAACAAACTAGCATCACACACCTGAGATGGAAACGCATGTTTCATTCAGTCCTCAAGTTCTGAAACAGGTTTAAACCCTTTCATTTTAACTACAGTTAAATCCCACTTTTGATGATACAGTTTCAAAATGTTATATGTAAAGCATGGGTGACAAACACCTTTATCATTTATACACATGGTAATAAATATCCCTGATGAGAACAGTATAGTGAAAGAATGAGAGAAGAAAAACAGAGAGCAGTGACAAATTTGGTGTTGCCATGAAGTTTGAAGAAACCAAACTCCATAAGGAACATGCTTTTCGCAAAAACTCAGATATATCTTATATACATATAAATTTGAATTCAGCAGCATTTTGCTGATGTGCTGTGTGAGCTGATTTAAAAGCCAGACCAAATATGTTACAGATATGACTTCATGTATGACATGGGAAACAAGGCACATGGAAGTGTAAGTGGGAAGCAGCAACACCATTGCATTTAGGGCCTTGTTCTTGTATTTTACACATAGTGCTGTAGTGCCGTCTTCCACAGTAACAAATCGGAGAAATAACTCACCACTGCTGCACTGAGCCTGCCTCTGATTAAGGGAAGACTGCTCGACAGAAAAATTGCTGTTCTTCAGCCTGCAGGAAGAAAACAACCACCTGGAATAAAGGCAAGTACGCGCCCCTTCCCGCACAAAACAAGTTCTCTCGGGTTAACGCCTCATCTTCCTCCCAAGCCTTCCATTAATTCCAGCCTGACTAAAAACTGTTTCAAGGAGAAAGCGGGAAACTGTTCCCTGGAATTAGGCAACAGTTATTTACTTCCTGCTCTGAGCAGGCCCTTTGTCGCGGCCATCAATAATAGGTAAGGGAGGCCTGGATCCCCTAACCCCGGGGGCGGTGCCCCGGAGCCGGTACCGTGGCGGGCACGCCACGCCGGAGCCGCGCCGGCTCGGGCAGCGCAAACGGGGGCACAGCCGGCAGAGCAGCAGCGGAAGCAAGTGCGTAGGAGCAGCGCCGCCCGCAGCGGCGCGGCCCCGGGCTCGGTCCCCCGAGCCCTGCCCCGCTGGCAGCCGCCGGCGCCGTTCCCCCTGTCCCGTCCCCTCCCGGCCTCGCACGAACCGGGACCCGCGAGCGCCGCGCCGGCACCACCGCCTCCCCGGCGCGCGGCCCTGACGTCACGTCACCGCGACGCCAGAGAACTGCCCGCGCCGCTCCGCCGGCAAAAGCGGGGCGGGGCCTGGGGCGGAGGGGACGGGGCCGGGGGCGGCGGGGCCTGGGGCGGTGGGGGCGGGGCCTGGGGCGGTGGGGGCGGGGCTTGCGGAGCGCGCTTCCCGCTGACGTCCGGTGGCGGCTGCACGCGCGCAGGGCTGTTTGGCGCGCGCGGCATTCTGCCGCGCTTCCCTGAAGCGTTCCCGGGGCGGGGCATGAGGGAGGACGTGCGTGGTGTTCATGTCAGAACATAATGCTAAAATTACATGTATGAGAAAGTAAAGCAAAACATACAGAAAGGATTAAAAAAACGAGTGTACTTTATTGGCGTGGCAGCGGCTGGGAATGACTGCACCGGCACTGTGACTCCGGGCCACGAGCGGGCGGGCGCTTTGTGCGGAGTCTGAGCTTTAAAGCGCCGCGTTATCTTATCGGCAGAAATTGAATGAGGGTCGCCATGCAAATCCCTCCCTCCCTCCCTCCCTCCCTCCCTCCCTCCCTCCCTCCCTTCCTTCCTTCCTTCCTTCCTTCCTTCCTTCCTTCCTTCCTTCCTTCCTTCCTTCCTTCCTTCCTTCCTTCCTTCCTTCCTTCCTTCCTTCCTTCCTTCCTTCCTTCCTTCCTTCCTTCCTTTTCTTCCTTCCTTTTCTTCCTTCCTCCCCTCTTTCCTTTTTTCTGTTTTTTTCTTCCTCTAACTCTTTTATTCTCTCCCCCTGTTTCATTCATCTCGCATTTTCTCTTTTTCTTTCCGCCCTGCCCCTTTATCCAAAACCCACTGCCGTCTGCTTATGGACTAGGTCGGGCTACTACACACACTCATTTTCAGGCCCTGTGTCATTTACTAATAAACCTTGGAAAGCCTCTGTGGACCCGCTGACATCCGCCGCCCCTGTAGCCCTCGGTCACCTAGGCCTGACGGCCGCTCCCATCCCCTGAAGGGTGGGACGGACCCGCCGCTCCCGGGAGGATCGAGCGCGGTCCGCCAGCCCGCCAGGGGGCGCTGTCCCGCCAGCCGGCCGCGCGCGGGGCCGCTCGCCAGCTGCTGTGCCGCGCGGCACGTGGGGCGCGGGCCCCGAGCGAGCCGAGCGGGGCCGGAGCGAGCCGAGCGGGGCCGAGGTGAGACCAGCCGGACCGGACGGAGCAGGCCTGAAGGGAGCCGAGCGGAGCTGCCGCCATGCCCAAGGCGAGGGCCGGGAAGCGGCCGGAGCGCCGGGAGGGCCGCGCCGGCGGTAAGTGTGGAGCGGGCGGGATCCTGGGAGCCGAGGCCGGGGCGACCCTCGCACCCGAGCCGGGGCTGGCGGGGTGCCGGCGGTAACACAGCAATCTCTTCCCCAGGCGTCCTGTTCAACACCGGGGCCGGCCAGCACATCCTGAAGAACCCGCTCGTGGTGAACAGTATCATCGACAAGGTGGGGGCGGCGGCTGGCCCGGGAGCCGGGGCTGGCGGGACGGGCCGGGACAGCGCGCCGAGCCGGGTGCTCGCTGGCTGCTCACGCGTGGCCAGCGATGCGGCTTGAACCAGCGCCAGGACATTCCTGCTCTCCCCCATTCCCGCGCGTTCCTTTCTAAACGACTCTCGAGCTCCCTTGAATACCCAGTTCCAACTTTTTACTGTGTCAAAAGCGCTTACTTTCATTGTAAAGTCAATGACTACACGAGATTGGTGCTGTGGGAGCACTCAAAATGCCGTTTGTCCTCAGGCTGCCCTGCGCCGCACAGATGTCATTCTGGAAGTGGGCCCGGGAACTGGAAACCTGACAGTAAAGATGCTGGAGAAAGTCAAAAAAGTAAGTGCAAATTCTTTCACTTCCCAAGCTCTGACTGTGCCGTGGCTTAGACTACAACAAACAGAAGAGTATTCAGAGGTGTGATGAACATAAGTAGAATTACTACATTGATATTTTTCTTAACATATGAATAATCCCAATGGGTTTTTAGGTGATCACATAAATTTTGTGTGGTTTTATCCATTGCTGTTATCCATTTATGTGGTAAAGCTTGCTTGTATTTGGAGAGGGTAGAAGGTGCATAGCCTAATAAAGATTTTGAAATGAATTCTTTAAACCCACAGCAATAGATACAGGGTTGGGGTTTTTATGATTAAATTCCAGTCAGGAGATGCATGGAGTTGAAAAGATATACTTTTTTTTCAGGTTATTGCATGTGAAATTGACCCTAGACTTGTTGGTGAACTTCAGAAGAGAGTCCAGGGCACGTAAGTATCAATTATGGAAACAGGGAGCGCTTAAAGCAGCAGAGCTACTTTGGTACAAATTTTGGCAACAGTGCTTTTCTGAGGATAACCACAATGTATCTTTTCCCCCAGGTGTCTAGCAAACAAACTTGAAATCAAGGTTGGAGATGTCTTGAAAACAGATTTACCATTCTTTGATGCGTGTGTGGCTAACTTGCCTTACCAGGTATGGGACGAACAACATAGCAACAACATACAACAACATTTTAAAAATTATTTTTAAATGCTGATTTCCCAGGAATTATACTAACATTATTAATTCTTTTTTCTCAGATTTCTTCACCTTTTGTTTTCAAGTTATTGCTTCATAGACCTTTTTTCAGGTATGTGGAAGAATAGAGCTGTGTATTACTTGGGAGGAGGAAAAATGGTTTTAAAAATATTTTCAAAGTCATTATTTTTTTAGTTCCTAAGATACAAGTTTGATGGATCAGAGCTGCACTAAAGTTTTTCTTTAATACACAGTCTGACAGTGCCTGGAAATTAAGTTTATGTTGATGTATTGAGCATGAGGAGAAAATTTAAACTTGGCAACAGTGCGTGCCCAGCAGATAAAAACGGGAGTTACATCTCCTTAGTATTATAACTATTTCAGGGATAAGCAGGGCATCTTAGCATTTCAAATACCTTCCTATCTAAGTTAGGCTGGAAAGGGTAGAATCAATGCCAGGTCACTTTCCTGTTGTCTGATCTAAAAATGTAACTGCTCTGTGTGTGTGTAAGGCATCGGTATGCCAGCAGCTATTGATATCTCTCAAAGGAACATTGGTAACGTTATCGGTCAATTTTGGAAAGCTTGGATTTGAAGGACTCAGGAGAGAGTTACTCTGAATGGTTTATTACACTAACTCTAACACTAGACTGTCTCTTTGATCCTGATTCATTTAGCAGTATAAATAATCAAATTATGTAATAGCTTTAAGGAGACTTGGATGGCTTCACCAAGTTCTGTGGTGGGTTTTGGGTTTTTTTTCAACACACTAATCAAGGCAGAGTTGTTTATTATGAACGTTTACTCTTCTAAGTGCTGAGGCAAATTTTGTGTTTTCCAAGTGTATTAGTTGGCTTCTGACATAAAAATTGAATACATAGAATTGATTTTTTCATTTCTATTATTCTCAGGTGTGCAATCCTTATGTTTCAAAGGGAGTTTGCACTTCGTTTGGTTGCCAAGCCAGGAAGCAAACTGTACTGCAGACTCTCTATTAACACTCAGCTATTGGCTCGAGTGGACCATCTGATGAAGGTACGTCACTCTGCCTTCAGGTAACTCAGCTATCAAACACAAAAGAAGAGTGTAGCAAGGGATGTGAGGAATTTGTTGCTTATTCACACAGCTGCTTGACTGCTCTTATCTAACAGGTTGGAAAGAACAACTTCAAGCCTCCTCCCAAAGTCGAATCCAGTGTTGTCCGAATAGAGCCAAAGAACCCGCCACCACCTATCAACTTCCAGGTGAGCAGTGTATACTCAGCATAACATGTTAGTGATAATTTCATACTTCTTCCCACTTACTACTCAATTCCAGGTACCAATTCTAGTACAAACTACTAGCTATTCATTGGAGTTTCCAAAATGCTTATTTCTCTGTTGATCAGGCTTGTGTTACAACATTAACAGAACATGCCACCATCATGGGGGCAGCTTTGTGTACAGGATCTCTCATAAGACCAAGGTCAGTTGGAGAACTGTTAGTAATAATGTCCCATGTCATCATGGTTTATGTCTCCCAGAGATGTTTCTGGCTGATAATTTTGCAGATTTTGATCAAAGGAATATATGAGATTTATCTTCAGACAAGTGTGTGTAATCTCAGAAGACAAATGTTATGGAAGAGTATTCTTAATTTATAAAACACTTCAAGACCATTTCAGCCTTGCCCAAGGTTAGCCAGATTTTCTTCAAGTATCTGCCTTCTCTGCTCGTAATAGCACCTAAGCATGAAAAAAGTCCAATTCAAAGGGTTTTGGGGGCGAAGTATTTTCTCCTCCATTTGTATTGTTTTGTCCAAGATAGAACTGGTTTTCTGTTGTTTGGAAGGACATTTCCATGAAGGATATTCCTTTGTGTTCAGTATTGTTCTGAAACTGTCAGTAGTGACTGTTCTTGTTTGTAGTAGCTGTATGTTACTTTCTAAAATTCTGAAATTTTGAATTTCAGGAGTGGGATGGTCTGGTAAGGATAGCCTTTGTTAGGAAAAACAAGACACTCTCTGCAGCATTTAAGTAAGTAACTTCTATCAGAGAACCTGTTAACCATTTCTTTTGTGCAAATGCATAGCAGTGTTACATAGACAGTGAGAAACCATGGTGGAAGATTTATACTGATGTCACAAGCTTTTTCTTTTGGAAGAAAACTAGGCAGCTTTTATAAAGAACATTTCTGCGTAATCCTTACAGTTTTTTATAGTAGACATTAACAACCAATTGAGTGAACAATAGTCACAGTTCAGTTTTCATGCTAAACATGTATTTCTTTCAGATCAAGTGCTGTAGAGCAGTTGCTGGATCATAATTACCGAGTTCATTGTTCCTTACATAATACAGTAAGTTCCTTCCTAATCTCTTCTACTTCTGTGTTCTGTGGCCTACATACTGACTTTTATAAGAGTAAAAAATCAACATTGCAAAGCTTAATGTATCAAAGTTTTTCCAAAAGAGTTTAAGGTGGGAGGAACTTTCCTCTTTCCATAGAGAAAAATTGAAAAGGGTAATGAAATCATAGTAAAAAAGCTTAAAATTAAGTATATTGTCCGTATATGCATGTCTCAAGGTCTTTTACTAATTTAATAAAACATTTCTTGTCTGCTTTTGAATACTGTTGTGACTCATATATAATGAATGAACTGAGATACAAAAATTCAGATTCAACAGATTAATACAATAATCCATAATAGAAAAAGTATAACTTACATTTTTTCACTTGAAACAAGAACTGTTCTAAGAACAGGAAATAATTAATTATTTAAATGAACCATTTCCTGTGTTTTGAGTACAAAATCATTTCTATCCCATTTTTCATTGACAGGAAATTCCTGAAAACTTCAAAATTGCAGAGAAAATACAGACAGTCCTAAAAGATACAGGTTACTCTGAAAAACGAGCCCGTTCAATGGATATAGATGATTTCATTCGGTATTCTTTTTTTTTTTCTCTTTATGCCTTCCTTTTAAGCTTCTTGAAATTCTATCTGCATCTGTAGCTGCATAGCACAGATTAGTATTGGGTTGCACAGGAATAGCAGGGTTTCCCTCTTATTACCAGACACTCCTTGGTTCCAGTCCTGAACATGAGCGAACACTTAAGGCCTACTTATATATTTCAAATGCTGTTTATAATGTTGAGAGCAACTAGGTAAGGATCCCTGTTTCAGGTGTTTCTGTACTAGACCCTTCTGTGTCTCTTTTAAAAATGGCCATAGTGTAGACTGGTTATTAAAATTTTTCTAGAGCCTTACATGGCCTTTCTCTGCCTTGAGGATTAGACCATAGTCTATAGCATAATTTTAAATATGAATGATTAACTGCTATATTCCGCTCTTACCTTGGGTGGCATCATGAATCCTGTTGTTATTCAAGACAAAAGTTTCTAGCTGTTTCTCATTTGGAGAGCTAAGACAGCTAATGCTCTCTGAAAAAACCACTCCTGAATAGTGAACCTGGTAGGATCCAACATAAGTAACTTCCTTGAGAATAAACCTGCATCTCTAAAATGGCAAATTTGCTAATAACTTCTAGTTTCAGATTTGTTAAAATTCTTTTTTTTGCAGTTGATCATTGATGGCTGTTTTCATGCTATTTTCTATGCACTTCTTAAAAATGCCTCAAGCTGAAGTTTAAATTGCTAGAATTGTAATACACATATTTCAATCTTTCAGATTGCTACATGGCTTCAATTCAGAAGGCATCCATTTTTCATAGATACTCCTAGAGGAATGAAAGATGCTGTATTTTTTCACCAAAGTTTTACCCAAGCCAGAGTGAGTGCAATGGGACAAGCTCCTCATAAAAGCAATGAACAGAATACAGCGGGTATGCTTGGACTCAAAATGTTCTATGTGACTTTACTGCAGACAGTAGCACAAGGAGCTGCTGCTCAGTCTTTTAAAAGCAGCAAATTCTTTCAGAGCTGAAGCGAGGTGCTGGACTGCCTCATGACTGTGTTTTCCTATATATATCCAAAACATGGATTCATGATAATTGAAATCTGTGTTCTCCAGTGATGGACTTCACCTCAATATATTCATTACAATACTCAACAGTACTACCCATAATGGGTCAGGACAACAAAAAAAAGTTGTAGCAATTCCTTTTTTCGTATTAATCATTTGTGTGTTTGTTTTAAAGTGTATTTAAACTCTTCCTCTTTTGATTTGAGATGCCTGTCTCTCTCATCCTTCTGGTAACTGCAAGCCTGTTAAAAATCTGCCTCTCTTAGAGAACCCCAGTGAGTGTTTCTCAGAAAAGAAAAGAATCTACCTTGTGGGCTTGATATCATTTACATTATTGCCTTTACCCTCTCCTCCACTGTAGGAACTGGAAAAAAAACTACCAGTGGGCCAGGGCTCATAAATACAGACAGCAGGGTGGATTTTTTGTTAACTAAATTCCAGTAACTATTTTTTAAGGTAACTCCTTCACTGTTAATGCAGGAAAAAGTTTTAGCACAGATCATAGCTTTCAGTGAGACTTAGAGCAATGCATGCAAATTAACAAAACCTCCTGTAAGAAAAACTTTTGTTTATATACATCATTAAGGTTGGAAAAGATGTCCTGAGTCCAGCTAGCAGCCCCATTGACATCCCAATGGTTTTTTAAAGTAATCGATTCAGAACTACGTATAGAAACAGGCATCCTAAAGCATTGACTTAAAAAACTGAATTGCACATTTATTTCACAATTTAATTATTCAGTAATTCTAGTGCTGCTTCACTTCATGCAGTGAAGTGAACCAAATGATGAGTTAGGTAGATAGCCACAAAGAATATGGTTGGACTGATACAGAAGGAACAAGTTCAGAAGATATGTGTCACACTTCCTTAGTGCTTTTGTTTTACTGCAGAGGAATAGAATATAAGTTTGTTTGAATCCTGTTCAAGTAATTTCAGTCCGTTATGGCAATGGGCTGCAGAAATTCAGGTGTCACAACCAGCCCTATCAATTTTTCTTTATTCTAACTGCTTCAGTATCAGGTGTAGATGTGACTTATAGCAGGCTCTGGCACAAAGACTGGCAGTAGACAGTTGCAGCTAGCATGTGCTACTAGACAGGACACAGGTAATTTTCAGGGCTTTGTAGAAAGGTGCTGAAAGCTGACTGTCCTTTCTGTCCTTGTGGGACCCACAGTAAGCCATAGCCTGGCTGCGGTGCTAGGCTTGCATGGACAGATACATGGAAGCTACTGTTACTCCTGTGGGATGCCTCACTCTTCAGAAGTTTCTTAGAAAGTAAGAATTGTCTAGAGCAGCTTGAGAGACCTCTGATACTATATGATAGCCTGTACTATCACCTGCTAACAGAACCTATTGCCTTCTATTCCATTGTTTTTTTGTCTGTTTGCTGTTCTGGGTGATGATCTTAAAAGAATGTTCAGAAATAGGTGTGATGTTTTTTTAAGATCTGCTGCAAAATTAAAGTCAGGACAATGGCCTGGGGAACTTGCATATAACAAACTTGTATAGAAGAGTTGGCTTTATTTTGAAATCAGACGCCTTTTCAAAAATGTAACTGATCTACTTATAAATTGAAACCCTTCCCAAAGCATAACAGAAATTCTCAGATGTAATTCATTTAATAGCTTAATTTATTAAACACATTATGTAAAATCTACATTGTTTCAGTTTTCATGTTTACACACAAGAGGATTTTTTATTTTTAACCATGATGCGACAAGAGCTTCCCATAGCCTACTTTTCTATGGGAGATACAAACATTAAACACTACAAGAAGTTCTGGCTCATTTAACTCTTTTCATTGCCTTCCCTTTATTCCCCCCCTCCAGGCCTGGCACAAACAAACAGGCTTGTATTCCAAAAGTAGTTTTTAAACATCCCCAAGGGAAAGTCTGCTGATACAAACTCCTGGAAAGAGGGAGAACTCCTAGAGAGATCTACAGTTCTTACATGGAAGGTCAATCTTTTTTGCATACTGACTTGCAAAAATAACTTGAGTGCCACCATCTAAAAAGTGCTGATACACATGGCGCCATTTGTGAGAATTCAGGTATTTGTGGGATTTCTATTAGCGCTAGGTAGAGGTATTGTGCAAAATCGTCAAATGATGCAATTTCACCCCACTTTTCAGCTGCTGGCACTGTACAAAGGGAAAAATAGGTATTAGCTACTTCTTAAAGCAACAGAACTACTCAAGCTACCTGCAAACTACGGTTAATGTACATGTAACTTTGTCATGCATCAAAATCCAAGTTTTTAAAACAGTATGTGAAAGGCCAGTATGGACGTATTTATCCCCAAAGTTTGATAGTTAACTTATCCATACATAGCATTATCACACCATACCACATATCATATTATCTGCATTATCCTAAGATACAACTCTCCTCAGTACTTAAAACATTACCCTTTAATATACATCAACTAATTTATATTTTTGTGGGTTTTTGTTGATTTGTTGGTTTTTTTGGTTTTTTTTAATTGTTACAGATAAAATGTTGAAATTATATAACCATTCTTAATGGTATTCAAATAAAACAAGATTCCAGATTTTCACACTAAAAATGGAATGTCCAGCTGTTTGTCTACTCTTAACAGCCTGCAGTTCCTCTTAAAATGATATGGCACATCCTGTGAAATGAAACTATCCACCAAAAAATAAGTCTTCTTGAAACACACACACACTAAAGTAATTTATATTGACAAATAAGGAATGTATTTTTTAAGGCTGTGCTTCAGAAAGAGGATATTTAGGGTTAAGTAGCCTTCATCAAGGCACAGAATGGGAAGAGTTAAGCACAGCTGTTTGTGGAAGAGAAGTTACGTTAAACCACTAGTGAGGTGTGCATGCACGCCACAATTTTAAACTGCACAGCTGGTCTTTGTCATAAAACTGAACATGGTCAGAAGGAAGTGCTGTGACTTTTTAATGGCCACAGTTTTACTTTATTAAAAATATGGCAAGTATTTCCAAACATTTCACTATTTGAATAAATGAAATATTTAAACAAAGTGCTTCACAGATCTGAACCCTGCAGGTTGTGCTGTCTGGTCTAGAAGCATTTTGTAGACATCAGGAGCATTTCACATAAAACTGAAAATGTCATTCAGGTGAATAAGAAACAGGAGATTTCCACAAACATTGCTAACATTTTTACGCTTTCAAGTAGTTGAATTCTCTCGGTCATTAGGTTTTGTAACAAATGTGTGCTACAGCAGTACAGGTTCCTTTAGCAGCAGAGGCCCTTTTCAAAGGGCACGTGGTCTTTTCGGGTTGATCTGTTTACTGGCCTGTTCCTCTTCTTGTAGAGCTGCCCGGAAAGATTTCACTTTGTCTTAAAGGAAAAAACCAGAAGGATGAGAACTGATGTGACTGTGCTCAACAAATCTTGAAACTAAGCCCTGATCCTCCACATCCCAGCTCTAACAAACAACAAAGAACATTCCTCCACAAAAATAGCTGACACTGCAAACTACCAGGGGATTGAGCTAAGCTTGCATTCAAAACCATACAAACAAGTTGCTTAGCAACTCAGCGTCTTATTGGATACTACCCCTGTCTCTAGGCAGGACAGGTTTGTAAACAGCACGATTGTGTTCCCAGCCTGTGAACTGTTCATACTTCCATTCTCCTTCTATCTTAGAGAGTCTAGGGAGATATATACTATCTCTATCCTATTCTTTCCCAGCACCTTCCAAACCACTTTCAGGGACATACAAAATCATATTTAGAGTACAGTCTGCCATTTCTAGTACATTCCAAAACCCAGAATAGTAAATTCTAGTCACCTCTGTTTTCTTATGAATGTGAAAAACATTTGTGAGTAAGTTTTGGAACTTACTCACTGTAAATAGTTAAATGCACTGTTCACTAGTTTTATTGTAATTCAGTAAAAGTGGGAGAAAAGGAAGTGTTGCATCCTTGTTTTTCTATTCCTATCCCTTCTATTTCCCACTAATATGCCCAAGAATGGAAAGAAGGAAACCAAAATGATGGCAGTAATATGTCATCATATTGCACAGTGACAGAAGTAAAGGCTGAACAATTGCACAGTGGCCATTACATGCCATAAGCACAACATAGACAATACCAACACAGCATTTTTAACTTTAAACATGTTTTCTCTTGTAAAACTACAGTTATATTAAGCTGGTTGTAAAGATGCAAGATCTCTTAGCATTTTACCTCCAGTAGGCTTTTCAAAAAGAGTATCTGCTAAGTTTTTGAAGAACAGGTAGTCATCTAAACTGCATTTTTTTAACTGCTGGTGTCTCAAAAGCCATCATCCATAAAAAACAAAAGGAGGCTCTAACTCCTAGCAAAAGTGTAACTAGCATGCTCAGGAGGCAAGCAGGCCGCATCTGATCTGCTTGTATTCCAAGCAGATAGACTGAGTAAAAAGTGAGATTTTAACTTACAGTTTTTTAACATAGATCAAGAAAACTGTTCCATCAGCCCCCCAACCCACCCTTGAGCTTTTGCCAGTAGAGCAGTATGTCTCCTGGAGTCTAAACAGTTAACAAAAAATGAAAAGGAAAATTAATCTCCAGGATATAACCAACTGACAAGCTCATTTTAGAAGACAAGAGGAAGAGTTAATTTTGGGCACCAAGAATTAGCTGTAGTTTGTTTTTCAACAAACATAGGCTGACAAAATTCAAACAAAGGCTGTTTAAAAAAATAAAACTAACAACTAAAATACTCAGAACTTGATGGCACTCTTAAGCAGTCTTAAAAATGACAGCAGGCTCCCTGCTACACTACACAACAGCAGGGACTGGGAGTTCCTACTGCTTTTTCCTCATTGCATGGCCTTCTATTCTTTTTCACACAGTTGGTTTGGATTTTCTTGCCTTCCTTTAGTGTTTTTGGAAAAAAGAAAAGTTGCAAGACTGAGTTTGAACTTCCTGGAGATAAAGCATAGACTCCTTCTTTACATTAGGATGAACTGATCTTAGAATAAATGCTGAATAAATGCTCCTTCCACTGAAGGCCAGCATAAGCAGGGAAAAAAGACCCTAGAATATAACCACTTTTTATTTCCTCCTTGTTTTTACTGCAAGTCTCCATGGCATATGCTAATAATGTACAGAGAAATTATTAAAAGCAACTTACCTCTAAGTTCAGTCAGAATATCAATTTTTTGCTCTAGAATTGCTTCAAGCTGGGTAGCGTAAGAATCCACATCATAGTCTACTTCTTCTGTCATCTCAAGAAGCAGTTTTTCAACTTCCAACCATCTAATGGATTCCTAGATAAAAGTTTAAAAATACGAGAAAATACATCAGCAACATGTCAAGACAAAGAGCTGATTAAGACTTTTTCACACAATTAGCAGACATTGTACAGCCTAGTCACCTCAATAAACCAGATTTCAATCCAAAAAAGAAACCTTATTCCTAATGCAACAAAACTGCATTTTTTCTACATTATTTTTTAATTTCAGTGTCACATCATCACAGGCAAATCCCAGCTACCCAGTTCTCTTCAAATTCAGAATATTAGATGGTTGTAAAGATGAGAAATTTAGGGAACAGAGCTTTGTCATGTTTGTCTCCCCTTGGACAAGAGTCAAACTTTGAAGTCAGGCTCTAGGTTTGGGCTGCTTACCACTATATAGTCACAGAGTCATTATTACATTCAAGGAGCCAAGATAATTCTAACCTGTTTTGAGAGAAGCTGTATAAAAGGATACCTATTTTAAACTCACTATTTGATCTAAAATCCACATGCAGGAATACAATAAAGGTTGGTTAAAGAAGCTTATCTTTGCACTCTGACCATTACAAAAAATAAGGGGGAAAAAAAAAGCTTGCAGCAAAGAAGAGTGCAGCCAGGAGTTTAAATGTTACAGAACCATGCAAAATTGTGATCAGAAGAACTGAGCCCATTGGAAATGCTTTGGTTTAAAAAAAAAAAAAAAGCAGCTGACAGTTCTAGGCATACTAGAAAGCTTGGTTTGACATATTAAGATGAAGTGCTTCCCTCTGTGCTCCATAGCCCAAGCAAAACTGAAAATGTAGTCCAAACCCCTTGCCTGTTTTTTGGCTTTCAGAAGAGATGGAGCTTACACTGGAATAAGATTCATCTCACCTAACATAACCTTGTACATTGAAGACAAAGACTCCTGAACACATCGAGCACTCTGAGTTGAATTGGTGCATTTTGGCCATTTTTGTTAGGAAAGGATGTTGTGTATCAGCTGCTTTCAGGAGAACATTGACAGAAGATGCCTAGTACAGCTGTGGATTTTGTATCAGTGCAGTCCAACTACACACACAGCACAAACAAGGCATGCTGTGAACGAAGGGACCTTAGGCTTGGACACATTTCCTCCCAGAGACTGCCAGAAGGAGCAATAATCTGCAGCAGAAGGCCAGATGGACACACAGAGGCAATTACATCTTAAAGTAATGCAGCTTGTCCCTCCAGAAGCTGCATTAGGACATAGCCTCAGCATATGGCACATGACTTTCACACTTCCGTATGTTTTACGTCAGGGCTAATGTTCCATAATAACTAGACCTCTACATCCGCTGTAGGATGTTTTATTTAGCATCTTGCTTTATGGTGAATATTCCACTAAGCTAGATACCTAGGCTGAGGAGATAATTTTTATTCCCTACAGGTTTGGTGGTCTGCTGTTCTCTAGGAACAGATGTGCCAAACAGACAGCTTGCCTAAAGGCTTTAAGGTTATGAACAGAAGCAATCCACATTTCCTTCTGAAAACAAGTAACTTATTGCCATGATTTTGTGAGTGTAAAAGGTCCCATAGCACTAACCAGTACTACATGGGAAGTATTGCTTCCAAAGGCCCTGACTAACAGCAAGTGAAATCTTTATGTACCTGTAACATGGAATCAAATAGGCAGTTTGAAATATATGTCTCTCTTCTGGATCTCAGAGGGAGATGTCACAAAAGAATACTCAGATTCAGACACAATACTTGGAGGGAGACGACCAAACAGAAATGGCACCAACAGAGATATAACTATTAATTGCCAGCCCAGCAAAGGAAAATTTTACTAAATTTCTGGAATGACACAGAAATCATAGGTTCAAAGACTGGGTGTTACGGAATCTGTTCCTGTTTGTTTGATACAATCAGCTTAACATAATAAATCAGTTTAGGAATCTTTGACAGACAGAATGATTACGGATCAGATGCTCCTCCATCTTCAAGAGTATGCACTTTCATTGGGAAAACCTGGATTCCTGAATTACGATAAAACAAAGTGGAGGTCCATCTTTTACCTGGAAGACAGTCCTGTGGTCTTCTACTACTTGCTCTTCCATTTCTACCATTTGTGACACAGCTTCATGGAAACTAAACAACTGTGGAGAAACTTCTTCTTCCTGAAAACAGCGGTTAACCTTGTTAGCCTGGAAAGAACTGTGGCTACAGAAAAATGTTGAATGTGACCCATTTAATCACAGAACATGGAAAAAAATATGCAGAAGGTAAAACCTGTCACACATAGAACTTACTAGAATAGAATACTCTAAGAAGTATCAAGAAAATCTCCAGGAATGAACAGAAGGGGCAATAAATTCAAAATATTTACAGAGTCAAATTTAATTAATATTCACCAAAAATTTCCAGTCACTAATACTAGCAAATACCAGTAATCAGAATATTCCACATAAAAATAACAAGTTAAAATAATGGGAATAGGAAATCTCAAGGGAAGAATTATAATTCCTAACAGATTTTAATGCATACAGAAAACTTTGGGTTTCTGTCAGGGCTTTTTATTGTGCATGCTGCAACAGACAGGAAAAAACTTTCAAAAAAAGGAGAACAGCAATTAAATTTAACACATTCCAGGAAATCAAAATTAAATTAAACCTTTGGGAAAAAAAGTTAAATAAATGTGAAGGGAGAAGTCTAAAATTTACCTAGTGACTGATAAATTAGAAGAAGGCACACATAGATTTACAAACTGAAGCCTTCTAAAGAAGGCTTCTTTAGAAATGAATAATCAGCAATAGAAAAGTACTGTAGGCTGTAATTAATGTTTAGCAAGACAGTGTAGTTCCTTACACAATGCCTTTGAAATAGTTTTTGAAACATTAAGTAAGGCTTAAATTCCTTCACCATGAGCTATGAACAAGTGATATGATAGGATGTCTGGTTGGAAGGAACATCCAATAGGAAGCTCTAGGAATCACTACTATGTTCTTATGAAACAGAGTCCTGGAAAAAAAGTAATTTACTAAAGTGAGATATACCACAGATAGCACAACGAGATGACTGACAAAACTGACAGTCTTGTGAGAAATGTTAGGATTGTAAGGATTTTTCCTTTCTATTTTTCATGGGCATTTTCACCAATAGAGTTTTAATCCCTTTTGAAATTTAAGGACCAGGACTAAAGCTGATAATCAGCAATGAGGGAGAATGCCCTTCGGAAGACATCGCTCAGCTCCCTACTCTTCCAGCCCAGGGAGACATACTGGGAACATCATGTGGCTGTCATCCCAAACAGTTTACTATACTGGGGTTTCACCCTAGGAAAACCAGGATGGGTAGCCAGATTTCCACAGGCAGGGAAAGGCAAACTCAATTGAAATGAGGTTTGCACGCAGGGAAAATAATGCTCAAAACCAGAAAGGGTTAAATAAAACAGATGAGTTTTAGGATACTTCCAACTGCCTAAAAAATGTGATGCTATCGTGGAAAAAATACATGACAGAGCCCATTAAAAGCCCTAGACAGTAGGGAAGATAAAGAAACCATTCAAGAAACATTTTCTTTTGTAAGGAAATGAAATGAAACATTTCCTTTTGTAAGGAAATGTAATACCATAAACAGAAAAGGTGAAGAGGTATGCTGTATGTATTTAAGATCTTACTAACAGGCTATTGATCTGGATTTGTTCTGCCCACTGTATGTCATCATCTCTTTCCATATAATTCTGTAAACTCACATTTTGTTCACAAAGCAGTTTGAGATCATCTCTCTGAGGAGAGCTTCCCACACCCCACTGTGTCTCCAAGTCATCCATCTGATTGGGAGTATGGTGTATAATGGAACGGATATCTCCAGCAGCACTGGGATCAACCGTCAGCTCCTTCACCCTATGGACAGAAAATGTTTCATTTCAAAATTAGTAACCTCCTGTGCAAAAGAGTCATAACCAAAAATAAAGCACTACAGGTTTATGCAAAAGCAATTCATTTAATAAGGAAGATGGTGATGTCAGCTTCACAAATTTAATGTACTTTCAGTGACAAAAAGATGTTAGTCCAGTCCCTATAAGGCATTGACCCTTGCGTTTTTACTACTTGCATGTGGATTAAAGTAAATCTAGCAAGAAGTATTTCCTGATTGAAATCTTACTACTTGTTAACAGTTAGGAGGGCAAAAATTTCAAACTCCTCAACATTAACTCAATGGGTGATATTTCAAAGAGAAGGACATTTAGCACCTAGACCTGACAATATTGCTTTTTCTGCATATACAGCTGCGCTTTAAAAAGGTTAGTCAATTAGCTCTGCACTAGCTCTTATAAGCAAATGAACCAAGAAATTCTGAAGAAAATAGTAACTTGCAACCAAACATTTCAGAGAATAAATAGATCCTTTCACTAATTTCAAAGGTGAAAATATTTTAATAGAATGGTAGGCTCCCACAGCATGTAAGTAGTTTAAAGACTGACCATGATTCTGTCAAAAAAAGCCTATTTAAAAGCAAATTTATAAAAGATGCATGAAAGTCTGAGAGCAAGTTTTAGAACATATTCTCAATTTCTTTTATGGAAAAATGTTCTTTCAACTAGCATTTATTTGCTACAATAGAAAATATTTTTCATTTATCTTCAGAGTGCTGAGAAGTTTTAATAACATGTGTATATATATATTTAAGAGAATTTTCGCTTTCAGAGATATTCAAATTACCCTCAACACAGAATTGTTAGATTTGGTCCATTAAATGTAAAAAGGTGACATCACCATTTCTATTTTTTAAATGTATGAAGGGAACTAGCAAGCCTGGATACAGAATGTGGATGTTTAAGGAGGGTAAACAAAATACTGGGAAGATGATTGCATATCATGCAGAACCATCACCTGCCAAACCAAAATTAAAACAAAGTATGTGTGACTCAAGGCAAGGAGACTAATGAAAGGTTGGTCTGTAAAATTACATAGCCAAAAAGAAAACTTAAAAATAAAGTTCCATGTATAGAATGAAGTCGACCTGGTGTTTGAAGGAGAAAAGTCGTCATACTCATAGGAAGGAGAGAGATCAGAGCGACTGCCACTACCCTGTGAGAAGGGAATGTCCGAAGGACTAATTCCAAATTCCTTTACTCTGCAGCAGCAAAATACAGTGGCAAATTAAAAGAAAATGTTCTCATAAACACAGTTAAAATGACAACTCTTTGCTTAGCATACTTCTTTAATTGTTTAACTACAAAATCATTTTTATAACACAAGTGTTACAACATCTTTAAACTCTCTGCAAACAGTTCAGATCACTAGCAAAACTGAACCAGCAAAACCAGTGGTGCTAATTTGCAGGAGACTATAACAGCAGTGTTTTGAGAAGAGTAATTCCAGATTTCATTTTGTATGGTTAATATGATTTGGTCTACATTCAATATTCCACTAAATTACTCCTTTTAAAATATCAAGATACAAAAGCATAAATTCTATTTCACCTCCTGTTGTCACTGTCCACACACTAGTGTCCAGCACCTAAAACTAGCTACAATGAAAATTATGTATTTTTAGAAAAAAAAATAAAAATCTATACAAAACACATGAAGCGACATTACAGTGACAGGTGAATACTCCATAACAACATACAATTTTAACACTTAGAGGAGGAAACAGTTTCAGTACAACTATTTGGTACACTAGAAAGAGGTGCTTGTTTTGTTTTGTAGTGACTTTTTACAGAGTGACTTCAGTACTGTAAGTTGTATAAGGGATTATAAGGGATAAAAGATCCAACAAGTCTTGAATGTGCAAGGTCCTGCATCATGTTACTGTAAGCAGAGGAGTAGATGCCTCATTCTCTTCAGGGAGAAAATGAGACAGACTGGTCCAAGCCAGGCAGGTTTACTACCAGCTCCATTAACCCAGACACAAGGGCATTTGGAGACTGAGGGAAGCAGGCAGCAAACCTCCCTAGCATGCCTTTGTGCCTTGACAAGCAGAAGCAGTTGTGGTTCTGTCTGACCTCACATTGGACAAACAGACCCCCAGATGGTGGCTTCCTCTTCTGGCAAAGCCAGGGCTTCTGATGGCCCAGAGGCTGTCTGCCACCTTTGTCCTTTGCAGCAAAGCGTGGGGCATCTCTGAGTCACAGGTCTGGCTGCAGGGACACACAGGACCTGACTGCATCATCTCCACAGACTTTAAACACAGGAGAACTGCAGCAGGTGAGGGCTTCTTTCACACACTCACTGGAGAGAGTTGAACACTTTCTTACAGCAGTACAGGTCTCCAGTGATGCATCTGCCTCTGGAGGTGCTAATTTCTCTACAGCAATCATAAAGCCTGTTGGATATTCTGCCTTTTTAAGCCTTGACTTAGTGTTCTCAGATATTTGCTTGAATTCATGGAGCATGAAATTTTATACGTATATGTAATACAGACTGGCAACTGCACACAATTCCACAAAAGGGATGGGGAAAAAAAATCACATCACAGAAAGGCATTTAGCCAACACTCCAGGGAATCTTCATGAACACCGACTATCCCTAATGCAAAACATGGTCCTTTCAAAGGGCAAATCTAATAGCAGCATGTTCCTACATACCTTGCAATCCACATTATCCATCTCTGGCTAATGGCATAGATGCAGTTTTAGTAGATTCTTTTGTAATGGTTGTACAAAGTGACAATTTATATTGAGTATGAGCCTGGATCAGTAATTTGGTTTTAATATTAGTAAGAAACACAACTACCACTGAATTATTCAAGTAGCTAAAATAATCATACATCATGGAACAACACTATTTCAAATTTCAGTCATCAACAGCCAGTTCAGCTTTGAGAAATAATGTTTTTCATACCTATTTGCGTATCTCAATGTATTTAGAGTGTTTTCACATGATGCCATCCCTGGAGAAATCGTAGCAATCTGGAAAAAACAAGCCACACATTAGTAAATCACTTTATACAGATGAAAGGGTAGATAAATTTAAATGTATATATTTTTTAATCTCCAGTTTCATTTCTGATCTTCTACAAAAAACGTCTGCTATGTACAGGTGTCCTTATACGATGACATCTCAGGGACACACTAGATGTCTAGTCAAAGCTTCAATTTAATTTTTTTAACCCTACAAGGAACATCAAGAATTCATAGAAATTCAATTTCCCCAACCATCTTGGTAACATACTGTGCAAATGTGAAATTGTAACTTAAAAAATACACACCTCAAAAAAGGAAATATGCAACTGAGTAAACCCTAAGTCTAATATAGCCTACAAAAAATTACCACATTATTTTTTTATGTATTCTTTGAGCCTCTCCTCTGTTCAAGGAGATTCTATACCGATTTTGGCCACATCAGAAAATGAACTTAATAGTAGTAAAGATAAGCTTAACTATTTTCCTACGTAGAGATATATTTTTTCTCAATTAGAAAGTATCTGATTACAGTACTTGATGGTAAATCTTTCATGAGACTTATCTGGAATCTAAAGGTCTTTCTTTTTCCAGTTAAATTAACTACTCTGAAGATAGCACCATCTTTTCTGAAATTAGCAAAAATGAAAACTGTGATTAGGAAAAGTGGGATTATTATTTCTCCTAGTTTCTCTCAGTAGTACTATTTTTCCACCCATTCTCCTCCCTCAGCAGTCATAAAGGCTCTACCCAGAACAAACACCTCAATGATCCTACACACTAACATTTTTGTGCAATCATAGACTCAGGAGACTGAAACTGATGGTGAGTAAATAATCCCCGTCTTCTCTTTCATTCTGCTGCTGACATTCCTGTATAAAAGCAGAGGTAGTCATCCCAAGAGGAATTTCTCCTTCTGGGGAGAAAGGAAAACTATGTGGTGGAAGTGATCATACAGATCTAAGTCTAAACCTCTAATACTGGTATACATCAATTACAAAGGAAAACAACAAGCTTATATTTGAGATCACACAGCTGCACGTTTCTTGTTCTGTGTGCTAATTAACAAAAATCTAAAATTTCCTAAAACCCTTCTAAACTCAAATAATGTGAAAAATGCATACATCTCTTCCACCTATAGTGGAAGAGCATGTTCAGAGCATGCCACAGACAGTGATGTTTAGATTAATACTATTTGGCTTCCCAAGTCATCATTACATGTGATACAGCCTAGGGACAACTGATCTATCCTGACAATTGGAAGTGCTGGATGAATTCTGTGCTTTCCTTTGCTTTGTCTTTGTGGCTTTGGCTATACCTATTTACTACCACTGCTGTAACACTAGGAGAGTACTCCAACACTTTAAAGAGCATAAGGTACAGCTGCTCTAGGGAAGTGCCGTTGTAGATGCCTTGGTCTGTGTGAATACCCTGTTCAGGACACATGAACTTGCGCATAAGTCTTGTGTATGACCTCTCCTCAGGCCCCAACAAACCCAGTCCAGGCAGGACAGGAGGACTCAGACCTCTCTGTTGCTCACTTTCTTGTTCCTAATTTTAAATGAGGATGAAAGAAGCTACACTACTTATGGACAGGAGCATCTTTAAGATCTGCAATAACCATTCTTACTATTTTGAACCAATAGGCTTACACTGCTTGTAAGCCATCACAATGCAATCAATGGCCCTGCTGGGACACGGAAGTCTGCAGATTCCTACTCCCACGCTGGAGGGCTGAGGGGTCTGACCACTTCAGCTGTGACTGCAGCACACGAAGGATGCAACATGTCCAGGAGCCGCACTAGTTAAAAAATGAGACTATTTTATGTAGTCACACTGCAAGTTTCAAATGACAATCCATTATCCTACAATGCAACTCTTCAAAAACTTAAAATGGTTTCTCAAACTGTTTTGACAAGAACAGTAAAACTGCAATGACTGATAAAATTTAAAAAAAATAATTATGCTGATTGTAAGTCTCTGGATTTCTTTTGAACAAAGCAAATCCTAGTCGTAACTGTCCACATTATGAAGTTTCAAAACTTTATGAGCTTTCAAAATATTCTTCTGGCCAAATCTGAAAAAACAAAGAGTTTCCAAACCAGAGTTTAATATTATATACAGAGAGAATACTCCATCCCTAGAGATGTAACTTTTACAACTGCAACATATCCATTAATAATAAAAGGAAAAATCACATAAAAATGAAGTGTAGAAACTAGCCAATGAGTTTTACTCATATATCCTCCTTACAGATCCGTATATCAGAAAGCAAATGGAAAACATACAGCAGATATTTTATTATTTCAGAGATCCTTTAGTAAGTTACAAATCACAAGATTTTACTACATAATTTTATATGCATTCCATATTGAAAAGCACCACATAGTTTTATGAGGTGAAAAGCACTACAACGTCTTATTCATACAGCACATTTGAACAGTGGAAAAAATCTCTCTTGTTGAGAAAGTCCTTAGTAATAACCCCCATTGCTACCTGGGGTTAGACCATGACAGTATCTTAAGATTAAACTCTTCTGATGACACTCTTAATTAAAAAATTCATGTAAACAAACACTAAAACCAGTATGTCACAAGTGGTGCTACTGTTAAGAAAAATAGCAGAAGAATGAATTTGAAGGCAGTATCTTATCCTCAAAGAGGTTTCTTAAGCTTAATTGTGAACTGTAGTTATGTGAATGAAAAAATTTTAAAAAATAGTTCAAGCATATTTCCACTTTCAGAGGGGATTATTTTTATTATTTAAGAACTTCCATGAAATATTCACAAAGGTTAATTATTTGATGTGCAGAGAGTAACTTCAAACAGGCTAATTTTTCAAACCTCCTTCAGCAGTGTGGACACACCTGCTAGAATTGCACCATCTAGCTTTCTAATCCTGCATGGGATTAATGAAGTTAGAGAGTCATACAATGCTTTGAGCTGGAAGAGACCTCTAAAGGTCATTTAGTTCAACCCCTACATAGTGAGCAGGGACATCTTCAGCTTGGTCAGGTATGTCTCAGTGGGAAAGCAAACTATCCTGCTGTTTCATTAGGGAACTGAAGGAAAAAAGGTTAATAAAAAAGTTATGTTACCACCGTTTTTCTATTTGAACCATACCTAACAGATAAAGGGAAGACTAAGCTGTCCTAAGACCATGATTTACACATTGTGGCCTGCAGACTTCTCTGGCCTCTAGACTAATTAATTCAAAGGAGCCTGTGAAAAGTAACCAACACAAATAAGCCTGTAATCAGTATGTACTGCAGAGAATTCACATTCTCATAAAGAGAAATGTTACACGCAAATAAAATAACTGGGCGTCAGGACTTTTATCTGTCCTTTCACTCATCTGTCAGAAGAATTTGGTTTTTCAGACTGGTACAAATGCACATTTACAGCTATTCAACAATTATTTACATAAGTATATATACTTTTATATTTATAATAGTTAATAATTTATAGAATTTACAATAATTTTTATTAATGTTCTATTTTATATATTTATATATTCTTATATATATTTCATGTATTTACAACAGCTATTCATCCCATCTATCCCAACAACTTCCCTTCCAACAGCATGAAGCATATTCTGATGAGCTTGATACCAACTTTTAGTTTAATCTTTGCCCTTTAAAAACCACAACTCATCACTATTTCCAGTCTACATCCTCTTTTCCAGAATTCTGAAAAAAAACCAAGACTCCTTTATAATTAAGACACTGCTAAAACAAACAAACATCTCAAGGGAGAACTGTCTCTTTCTAGCTGCCAGCCTAGCTAGAAAACTAGAACCAGCAATAAGAAAGGTCAATAAAAAAGTGAGAAGGGAACAAGTTATCTAAAATCACAGAATCATAGAATCATGTGGGCTGGAAAAGACTTCTAAATAATTTAGTCCCACCATTAACCCAATGAAGCCCATAAGCATGTCCCTAACTACCACATCTATGCACCTTTTAAAGATCTCTAAGGATTGAGACTAGACCACTTTCCCTAAGAAGCTGGTTCCAATGCTTGACAGCTCCTTTGGTGAAGAAATTTCTCCTAATATTCAATTTAAACCATTGAGAAATGTCTCTTTTGAAACCTCCCTTCACATATAATGTCAGTCAGTAAATAAATGTAAGTCCAACACACTACCAGTAGCATGCAACCAATTTTAAACATAAAAAGCCTAAATTCACAGTGTCTTTTCTCTTTGTAATTGTTAGAACAGTTAACCAAATCAACTTACCATACAGGTACGTGAGTTTTCTCCAATGAATGAATCTCTTAGCACCTGAGTAAGTTTACTTGCTCTGAAGGGTGTATGAGGTTTATTTCGGCCTAAGGCTCTAATGCACTCCTGAAAGAACAAAGATATTCTTTATAATGGGTTAAATAAAGGTAATAAAAATGTAATTCAGAATCAGAAAATACATGCCTTATATCTGATGCACTCCCCCAAAAAAAACATTAAAATGTACGGGTAGAAGCTTGAATTCCATAAGCATTAGGACTCCACTTCTGATTAAGCGCAGTAGAGAGGAAAGAATTTTTAAAGGATTAGAAGCCTAAAAACTGTCTCAATGTCATCCAAATTATTTACACCTATTGTATCCAACCACAAAACTAAACAGTGTTGATATGAAATGTTCAGGCTAACAATTATTCCTGATTATCAGCTACAAAAGCCTGAATGAGCTACAACCTCTGCCATCAGCAACAGTGTGGGCAGGGATATGGGTTAACTTCATTAGTTAAAAGCAGTGGCCTTAACTCTGATTTTACCACTGTCTTTCTTTCCAGCTTAGAAGAAAACAAACTTTCTGAAAGTTCCACAGGTCACAAACCAAGTAGGCATAGCTCTCTACTGGAAGCAAGCTCTCTACTTAGCATTGGAAGAAACCTGGAAACATTAGGTCACTCTCTGTTTTAAAATAGTCTTTTATGTAAAGAAACGGGGGTAAGATCTTCTCTTCCATGCCCAGAGGCAAGGGGCTACACTAATATTTGCAGCTGATTGGGTTCCAGTGAGCAATACTGGGTAGATGTAAATATTACGAAATTACTACAGAAGATACAGCAGCAACTAAGAACAGCAGTGACACCAAGACACATTACTCTAACCATCACTTCTGTCCACTCAGCACTCTAATACTGTCTAATAAGTTATTCCTATGCAAAGAACTTTTAATTTTAAATATTTGTGTTGTCATAATCATAATATTTTGACTGTTAATTCCAGACTCTGCGTTTTCCTTAACAGACATCTCTTCAGATGCAAGGTTTCCTTGGTGCACTTTTAAAAAGTATCTACACACAGAACTTCAACAGCCAACCGAACATCAAATGTATTTCAAATCAGAGATTTTTTGCTTTTAGCTGCTCTAATAGATGGAATAGGCCTTTGTGTTACATGAATAATTCTACAGAAGTTCAACTAATCCTCCAGCTGCAGACATATCCTATATTGAATTACTGATATGGCAATCACCAAGTTTTGAATTTTAATTTACTATAATGATTTTTAGTTTCCTTACTCCTGAAAAATTAGAATTGGATTATCTTCTAACTAGTAAAAGATTATAGAAGAACACCACCAGTGTCTAAATTTGTAACATAGTTTTAAGCTACATTTAGTTTTCAATACATCTCTGAAAAC
Source organism: Setophaga petechia (assembly GCA_024362935.1). Classification (NCBI taxonomy): domain Eukaryota; kingdom Metazoa; phylum Chordata; class Aves; order Passeriformes; family Parulidae; genus Setophaga; species Setophaga petechia. Next base: position 7,221,000 of record JANCRA010000004.1, on the reverse strand, counting down.
CAGGTAACAAAATTACACCACTACTCCCAGGTAGAGACATTACAGAAATAAATTCCTGTGCAAAAATCCTGAACAAGTTAAGACAGGACTGATATCCAGATGAAAAGAGCAAATCTTGGATTATCAACAAAGACCACTTTGTCAGAATGTATTAGTTTAACTGGAACTTGAAAATAACTTCATGGCTTCTAAACACAAATGGTAAAGGTTGTGTAATATTTGGGATAGATGAAAAATGGCAAAAATGCAATTGAGAAACGTTTATGGTTTTGTATCACCTTTTAGACTCCTGCAAGACGTACATTTATATTTATTTCCCCCTTCCCCAAATAATTTTGATGAAAATCACTAGTACAGCAGCAGAACTTTTTGCTATAATTAAAAAGACAAGTTAGAAAAAATTAACCAAATATGTTGTATGAGGACTATCCAGTACAAAATAAATAAACTGGGGAAAAAACAAAACCTCAAACCAAACCCCTCAAATAAAATAGCTTCATTCAGTTGCATTTGGAAATGAGTAGTAGCATCAACCCAAAGGTGCCAGCAATGCTTACTTTGACGTTAAAGCAGAATAGGCCGTTAAAAGCAAAAGTTTTGGAACTGCTGCTTCCAGTTTTTCAACATGCCATAGAATTTTGTAATGATACACCACAATTTTATGGCGTGTTGTGAGATCTATTTAGTCAGATACCAGTCTCCTCCCAAGTTTGTACTTGGAATAAAAAGGTAACCACACAGATCTTGGGGTTCAAATTTTTTATATAAAACCAGTGTTGGCGCTGAGAGTAGTAAACCTAAGCAAAACTAACAAAAACCAGGGACAAATTCTAATTCTAATTTAATTCTAAATTCTAAGGCATTCAAAAACTACCATTTCTCCAGTTTGAAATAAAAAACTTCCCCTATTTAGACAAACAAAAAAGGCAGATTAATATTTAAGTAGTATTTCTTTATATTCAGTATTTCTTCTGTTTATATGTATTGGATGTATGAAAACATGTAAAGTGACTGTATCAGACAATTTGCTATGAAGAAGGGTTGGCAAAAATGGATTTCACCTTTCAAGGTTTATTTTAATTATTTGCTAGTTTTTTTCTGGACATGCTGCTGTTGTTTTGCTTTAGTTGATATATTAATAGCAGCAAATATGTTGTCAGTGTAGTATTATTTTTTATTTTAAAAAAGAAATAGTGAGATCAGTAAGAGTACTTCCTGTTAGTATTTCATATTCTGAGTACCAAAGTACATCATTTGTCTTCCCATTTTAGGTATGTATCAGAAATGTCTACAAATTCAATTACTGGGGACTTTTAGTGAACTTGGTTTTTTGGGGTGTTTTCTTTGTTTAGGGGTTTGGTTTTGTTTTTCAGTTGGTTGGTTGCTTGGTTTTGCTGGGGTGGTTTGATTTTATTTTACAAAAACTACATTTAAGTTGAGAGCACAATGTTTCTGCAATGTTTCTACTTTGGACTTAGTAAGTGTTCACTCATGCATGTAGAGGAAAAATTAATAAATTGATTTACACCTGTCATATCAATAGACAATGTAGACAAGCAAAGCCTGCAAAAACACTAATTTTACTTGTCATTGCTGTTATATGTAGGCTTCCACCTACTCCAAGGCAATAGAAACATATCAGTTACCTTGAGTGCTAAAAGGCTCTTGTTAATTTCTGCACCTTCCAGTCGCGTCTGCCTATCTGCACTCGAAGTATCTGCTCCTCTTTCATTGCCAGCCAAATCAATCAGAGAAAATTTACCATGCAATTTCCCTTTCCTTCTGAGAATAATCTGAAACACTGCGTGGCTTCGAGATGAGTGTGCATTTGCAGATGTCTGGCCAGATGTCCTTTAAACAAGAGACAAGCAGAGAAAGACGTTAACCAGTAGAGGACCATACATGTTAAACACTAACTTCACAATGATAGGTTTTCAGGGCACATTCCTTTATTATCTTACATGCTGACAGAATGTTTAGCACTCTTGTGGACACTAGACACAGAACGCTAATATTTGGATATACATAGTACAATTATGCCTCTTCTTCCATCTCTTTGAATGGAAATGGAAGATTAGTAACATTTTGCCTCCCTTTTAAGATCAGATCTTCACATATTTCAGATTATCAGAGCTTACATAAAAAATGCTGATGGCCTTTTTATCTGATCATGCAGCAGTCCATGCTCAAGGCTAATTTTAAAAACAACAAAGCTGAAGTCTTAAAAAAAAAAATTTGTGCTTAACCTCTGCCAGTATGCATCAAGGCCTTTTACAGATGAAGAACCTGGCAGCATTCCAGTTTTTAAATTATGTGAATTTAAGTCAGTAAGCTGCTTACATAATGCATGCAATTCACATCCTCTTGAACAATCAGTTATTTCTCTCAAGGAGACAGAGAAACTCTAAACGTTTCTATTTAAAACATAGGTAGATTCTTTACTTGCAGACATCATCATTAAAAAATCACTTGAATATGGAAAGGCATCACTAGAAATACACCCCAAAAAATCTTGTTCTGATTTTTCAATGTACTATGAAAAACTGGTGCAAGCTATAGAAGATACCTGCAGCTGTTGCCTACTTCAATAAGCTTAAGAACATCTTCAACACATTTGACTTCTCGCTCTTGTAATCCCACCACCTGGACTTGTTGTTTACCATCTTCTAACACTCTTAATTTTGTCTTCCTGTTCAACAAGTCAAAAACCTTAGGAAAGGAGGAAAACACAACAGTTAAAAGAGGAACTTTAAAAAAAATTCAGTTTAAAACTCCATTTCAAATAATGCAAAAAATTCTATGGAAATACATAATTGGAAGAGAAATATCAAAATCCTTTGAAATAGAGCTTTTAATACAAAGAGGGGAAAATTCTTTTATGTGAAAAGCTCAAAATTTTGTCAAAAGTTTGAGAAACTCGTTTCTCAGAAAAAGATCAGGTAATTACCTTACCACTGTAGATCTCAAAAAACGTTGCATACACTTGAAGTTCTAATTTCTTATAGTTTGGCTTCTTTAGCATTAAAAAGACATCTCGAGCTGTGAATACATTTCCAGAATAAAAAGAAATCTTATCATGTGTTTTCATTCAGTGAAGATTCATTCATGTGTAACAGTCTATTTTACAGCACCTCATTATTTTGCACGAATAACAAATAGAGTTAGTCAACCAAGCCTAAAACAACACAATCTAAACTGCCACATTACACTGGAAGATGCAGAAGATCCCAAAATTATAAACTGAAATAATCTGTTAGCACATCTTTGTTAAGTAGTCTATATTTACATTAGTGTGTAAAGGAAACATATCTAGGGACAACTTTTGATGTTACCAAAGCTCCACTGCAATGCAAAGAAAGTAAACTGTTATATTTGTATGACAAAGAGTAGAAAGTTTATTGATCTCAACTGGTCTGCCCAAAGCCAAGTGATCAATGAAGTCTCACCTGCTAGTGCATATATGCCTTTAGAACAATCTTGGTTCTTTCCTGAAAAGTCGCCACCCATAGTCTAAATTAAGAAAACAAAACAAAGAAAAAAAGAAAAGCATCACAAAAGTCACATAATTGTAGTTTACATATTTCTTATTTATTAGAACTCATCTAAGTGTGCAATGTAAAAAAAGAGTATTGCTGATTTGTAGAAACACTTACATGGGTTTTCCCACTGCCTGTTTGTCCATATGCAAAACAAGTGGCCATTCCCCTTTCAAATATGGTCTCCACCAATGGTCGAGCTGTAAACCTTAAATGCAAAAAAACCTGTACTTAAAAAACTGGAGTATTTTAAGATGCCACTACCCCAAGGAAAATTAAAATGCTAAGGCCAGTAGTGACAAAATTGATCCAATACTTTGACAAGTCAAAGGACATGCATACATTAATTTCTGAAGTAATACCAGCTCTAAGGTATTCAAATTTCCCAAACCATCACACGGTACAAGGTCTCTCTCATTTGAGGTCTCTCCCATTTGTTTCACAACACTATTATCCTTCTTTAAACCCTGAAACAATGATGTCCCTGTTTTAATGATCCAACACCCCACAGTTTACTAAACAGTCAGGAGCTCCCTCAACATGACAGAATATGAAGATATTGAAGTGAAACAGTGTAGCAGATAAGAGTTTTGTCAATAGTAAATGTCTGCTGTCATTTTTTTATCTCGCCAAATCAACTTCCAAGATTAAATTTGGAAGAGGCCAAAATAACACTGCACATCTCAATTTCTGAGAACATGCATATATTAAGAAAGGGGTCAAGATAATGGATACCCAAGCTCTTAAGAATGAAAAAGTCTACTTATCTGTGAGGTACTATTTGCCATATCAAAAGTTTTATCTGAAGTATCATTTATTTTTTTAGATAATTAATTTTATTTTAAGAAACACAGAGCTATTGTTCCTACTTCAGCTGCTTATCACTATTATTTCATTGTAAACTTCAAAAGCAAAGGGTGAACTAATGGAGAGTTACATATGGAGATGATTCTCTCTGCAAAACTCTTTCTAAACTTTTTCCACTTGTATACATATGAATAACCTGATAGTGACCAATAAAGGAAGAAAATTAATTACAGAAACACTGAGATGCTACAACCTTCCTTCATTCTGCTTTCAAACACAAGATCACTTAAAAAATAATATGGGCAAGACTGAGCCATTCAGCAGCAACCCAGGATTATATAAAGAATCTAAATCTAGCTGAATCATGAATTTTCATCAAGAATACACCAAAGATTCCTGAACAGCCTTAGCCTTTCTTTCTTTGCTTTTTCTAAGTATATGTGTTCTCCCTTCTTAAGAGGATATTCCTGTATTTTGATGTGTATGTTCTTTCTATAAATAAAAATTGAAAAATTCACAAAGTCTAGCCACCTTAGAAGCACACTCCATTACTTTTGTTTTATTGAATTTGAAACTTTATTTTGCTGATTTATTAAAAAGGGGCTTAAATGTATCTATTTTAAAGTAAGAAAAAAAAAACCTTAAAACGTTTTCATAAAGGATTACACAACTCCAAATGAGACTATGTTGAAAGAGTCCAACTTTACTTTTACTAGAACTTTCATTTGCAACCTTAGTCTTTCAGAAACCTGAACTGTTTCTCCTTTAAAACTCATATGGCATATCCATTCCAACTAGTGAGTGTTTTTTAATATTAACAAAGATTTGCAACTCTGTGTTGTGGTTTGTGGATTAAAAATACTTAAAATACAGGTTAAGCAAAATAATAACAGTAGTAATAATGGTAATAATAATGGTGGTAGAAGTAATAATAATAGAGTATGTACTTTTCTACCTTGGACTGCATAGATATACCATAAATTCAGCATATTGGAGAAAACGGGAGCATCTTGACACAATATTTTTTTCTCAGTATGACTCTGAGGTTCTGATGAGAGCACATGATGACACCTATCCCACTCTTATTTCTGTTTACATGGAAGACCTTAAAACAGATTGCCCTTCAAATAATGACCATTATTGTGCCATATGAGGGAGAAGGAAAAAGACTAGAGATCTACTGTTTCAGTTTGAATACAATAATCTTAAAATATATTCCTATATTGCCATTAATGTATTACATAACTAATAAAAACTCTGAAAAAACTCAGTACAAAACACAACAACATTGTATACCAAAATATACCACCCCTCACACTAAACACCATGTTCACACAGATAAATAAAGGAAGGAGGGAGATTAGAAGAATGGATTGTCAAGCAAGATAATTACTTCATGCATCATCAACAAGCTGGCTCTCCCACAGCTCTTCAGCACCAAGGAAAGGAAAGATGCTTCCAGCAGACAACCAGCAAAGACAGAAATCTCCAAGGATACAGCTTTGTTGTTTACAACTCTTTTGTTAGTATTAGTTTAATAAGATTTTCCTTTTGCCCCCTTCTCTAATTATAACACGCATAAGACAGAAGTTTTTATTTTCACAACCTTTTAAGAATTCTTTTGCTATCCACTATCAATCACAGCATGATCCTAACTTTGACTTCCTAGTTGTGGATTAAAAACAAGAAGATATTTCTCTGTCAATACTTTTTTAAGACTATGGGAAGCATTTCCCAAGCATAAGAAAAATTATATCTTCACCAAATTCCTTTTTAATATCAACATTTCCTGCATAAAGTTTCAAAGTTATTTAGATGCATACTAAGATACTGACCAACATTATGTCAGTATCTAACCTTGCCCATTACTGAATGTACTTCATTTAGTGACTTGTTCAAGGGAAATAGCTACTTCTAAACATGCTTTTAAAAGTGCTGTGTGAATTATTCCGTACCAACAGTGGAACTGAAACAGAAGAGTAAAGAACAAAATGGAGATCCAAATATCTTTGGCCTATAAGAAAGGATATGTGTCTTTGCTGCTGTTTGTTTTTAAATTAGAAGGATTTGGCATTTACAGCATGATAACTTAGCTCTATGCACTTCCACATTACATCCAGCCAGATTGCTTCCAGAAGATATGTTAGCTCAGGCATCTTGGCAATACTGCAATATACACTCTCTCACTTTATTTGTACTCTTTTCTCGCCCTCTACTGATTTGTTTCCATCTCTTAATTATCCTATATTCAGACTGCAAGCTCTTTGGTGCTAGGGCTCTCCTTTTCCTCCAGGTTCCCTGATGACCAAAAGCCATGACTCAGGTTTCTCAGGTGCTGCACACACACTAATAATAAGACTGGAAGCAAATGGAGAACTGATTACGTGGCTCAAGTAATCAGCAGCTGAGGAGGCAGGCGATACTTGCTAGAGCCTGAAATGCAGCAGGGCTTGGAGGAAGACTGGGAGTAGGACTGAGGTCAACAGAGGTGGAAATGACATTGCAGGTGAAAAATTAGGGATAAAGAGTTAAAACAAAAGTAAACAGGTAAAAGAATGGAGGTAGCAATATACCAACTGGTAACACAGAGAATAGGAATAAAGTCTAAGACCAATGTAAGTGTAACAGTTATTAGTATGGAAAAAACATGAGAAAAAAGATTCACCAAAAAAAAGCATATACACATACCTGTAAACCATTTCATTAGGAGCCGTGTCATCAAAGGCATAATCAAAACGAAAAGTTTGGTTTTCTAGGTACCTTGTTAAATCCACCTTTTGTTTTGGTTCATGTACCATCACAACATCTTTACTAGGAATTGTTATTACATCAAGGTCTTTCATTAAAGTTTCTATAAAATAAGTGAAATATAAATTTAACTAACAACACATCATTATTTTTTACATTTTCCCATTGTTTACACTCTCATAACATCTCAGATAACACAGCTCCTCCAAGTAACAACACTGCAATGGATTTGGGCTTCTGATGCTTAGATAGTAATCTCCTAAGCAAGAGATTTCATTTTGGAAATCTAATCATCCTATCCTACCAATTGCTAGAAATTAAAGAGAGGTACAAAGCTGTTTAGACTAAAGACTATGATCATTAATTACAGCACTATCATTGTAGCTTGTTATGCCTTCTATAACACCTTTCTTGGACTTGAGGTCTTATTCCTCAGTGATTATATAGTCTTCTACAGCTGACTGCCATATCCTCCGAGTTTTTATAAATATCTTCTCTAGTGGAGAAATTAGATGGTAGTACTATACAGCTTCAAACTTTAAAACACAAAGAAATTAACCTCCTTATGATAATACATTTTATTTTAAAATTTTATCTTGGTATTTTCTTTAAATTTTGCTTTCATTCTTCAGAGACATTTTCATTTGTGCATTCCTCCTGGAACCTATATTACATATCTTTAATATATAATTCTTCTAAAGTAAAATCCTTTCAAAATATTATCTTGTAAGCAGAATAAGCTGAAAATTATAATGATCCTTCCTATCACTGTGACTTCAACAGTGAGATCCTAGATTATAATTACTATACAGCACTGCAATTTACTGCTAATTGTTGTATGGTATATGAGTCAGCAAAACAGAGAACCCAGTGATCCACAGTATGCACAAAAATAAAGACCCTTTGTGTATACAGTCAGGATTCACTAATGTGTCCTACTTGCATTTCTTTGTAAAACTTCTTAAGGCATGCAGTTCAAGAATTTGACATGACTTTATACAACCAGATAGAAACCTTTTCATGAATTAACATCCTGATCAAACAGTACGATGGTTACCATTGCATTACATTACACACCAATGGAAATGCACATTCCAGTCAATGTATAATGAATTTTTCAACTGCACTGCAATAAAATGAAATGCAATTATTCTCCAGCAATCACAGATAATAAGTAAGAGCAGTGACAAAAAGAAATGTATGATGGACAATTCTTTGCAGTAAAAATCTTTTAGTTTAACTAGTCAGAAGAGGATTTTTCTTAAAAAATTGTTCGGAGTAAGACATATACTTCCTCACATCTATTTGGTATGAGAAGCTGCATTCTCTGCTGAGGAAAATTAGGAATAATGTCTCTGAAACCCATCACACATTTCACAATTATAAATACATGTCACTGAACTAAAATCTCAAAGCGTCACTCTGAACACCTACTTCCTGTGAAGTCAATTCAGAGAAGAATTGATGCTGTGAATACTTAATGTTTTTGGTGCTAATTCTGCATTTTTGAGATGACAAAACAAATTAATTTTATTTTTTCTAATCATAGGATTACAGCCTAGCATCTTTAATTCTTTTATGCTTTCCTATGATTTTATGAGAAATACTGTTTCTTGTGAACTGAGTGTTTTCAGGAGATTGTATCATGTGGGTACTAGATTATCATCCCCTTCACAGATTATTTAGTTAACAACTTTTTTACTACTGTTTATACTTAAAAATGCAAAACAGCTGTAAGCATCAATCTCATTTTTACTTAGACATTAATATTTCTACAAATACTTCTGATGTAATTTTTTAATAACTCCCAATCACTGATATCAAATATATGCAACTTTCACAAAATCAAATCCTACTTCTGAATCCCAACTCATGTCCCTCAACAACCTGTTTTCATTTACTGTGGTTTCACATTGTTCACCTCCAGCACAGGTAGAAAGTCACATTTTTCCCAACAGTAAAATCAAAAATTAAAAGAAAAAAATAGAAGCAGCAATGTGAAAGGGAAAAATAAGTCAAAACCTAACTATATCCTGGTATCAACATATGTATGGGAAAGGGAACACCTTTCTCCCATTTTCCTCTGGGCATGCTTCAGATAATCCTAAATGTGTACTTCTGACAGTAAAAAAACAATAAATAGCATCCCATGTTGCATCAGCATCAGAGTGGTGCTCTTTTGAGTACTTCATCTGAATAGAATATAAGAGAAAGAGAAGGAAAAAACCTCTTGCAGCACTGGATTCAGACAGGCTGCAATCCAGTAGGCATTTGTGTTCTAAATTCCCACTGAAAGTAAAAAAGCTTCCTAGGAAGTCAAAATTTCAATTTAACTAGAATTGAAAGCTGAACAGTTTTTTGTTGTTTGGTTTTGTTTTATTTTTTTTTTTTAATACAGACTCTAGTATGAGCAGGCAGTAAGAAAAGTAGCTCAAACACTCATCACATAGAATAAAAGTAATTAAGGAGTTCTTTTAGTACCTAACCATTTTTTAGCGGCATTTGATATGCTCTAGAGTAACTTTGCCAGCCCTGCGCAACAACTCCAGGGGATACAAGTCTTCTGTTTGCCTGCAGTCCACTAGCCCTGTGAGGATGTCTTGGACAAGTTCAGGCACCAACCATGTCATAAGATACCTCCTTGATGTCTGATTCAAGATCACTTGGAAGTACAAAAATATATATATAAAAACATGTATGAAAGTTTTCACTGTGTAACTCTCTGCTCAGGAGATCACTTGAAGGATACTTCAAAAAAACAGCGATCCTAATACAATGTAGGAATAGTGAAGAGATTACAGCAGAATTAATTTCCAGATCAACTAAATACATCCTAGATGATCTTGGGAAAAAAGTCACACTCCTCCTGTGCCTCACCTCCTACTACATAAAATTGTGGCAGGTTATGACAAGTCTATGAATTTTCTAGGTTTATCACACATATTGTCTAATATAAGAGCTTCACCTCTTCACCTAGTATTTCTAGAGTTGTTTAACACAAATAATGTTACTATCAGAAGCAGCTTTTCAGATAAACAAATGAACAAAATCTCCAACAATCATACCTTTTTTATTGAGTGGTCGTTTTCGTACACAAACACAAATCCTGTGCTCATCAATCTGCAAAGGAAAGTCTTTCATTGAACTACACCTCAATTCCAGTTATAAAATATTCAACTTTATTTGACTTAAACAAAGTGAAATTTCCAATACAGTGAGTCATCCGAACATGTAAAAACCCCTTGTGCCTGCGCAGTAGCCAAGAACCCAAAAGGGAGAACCATATGTTAACAAAACTCCCCACAGACAGTGATCTAATCCAAAAGATTAACAGGTACTATTGGACTAGGCAAGCAAATCTAGCTTTAAATATGCTACTGACAGAAATTGTCACATTCTCTGATTTCCACAGAATTTGAGTTTTGATCATTTAAGGATTCCACTCCTCTGACTTGGCTGCAACCAAAATCACATCAGCTTCAAAGATCAAATAATATTCATTATATTGAAGACAGCTCTTCAAATAAGTTTCATGGCTTTGTGTGCACATCCCTTAGCATCCCAGGAAAATTTACCATACAAAGGCAAGTGTCTACTTCGGACATATTGGTATTATTTAATAGTAAAAATATATTTAAATAATTTAGTAACAGTTTAGTAAAGTACAACTTTCAAAATCTAGTCATTTCAGTATCAAGAAATTACTAGAAAAATAAACCCATGTTATATTAAATACTAATATATATTAAAATACCTATTTTTTACATTAACAGACAGAAGTATGCATGGGAAAAAAAAAGAAAACACACAGCAAAAACACAGAAGGGTAACACACTTCCATGCTGATGGTATACTTACAGGATCTGCAGTTGTCAGTGGTCTATAATCCAAACTTCCCCTGAAATCTCTTATCATGCACATAATTTCATAGTTTGGGTTTGTAGCATCAACATCCTAGGAAAAAGTAAGCAACAGAATTTCTACTATACTTTTTGTTTCCAGAAAAGGCCTTAATTGATTAACTATGATCTTTTTTTCCTGCAAAACACCAGAAATGTCTCTTGCAAGTTTAACACAAGTTTAATGCCTTTTTCCATTCTGATGTAGCTAATTTACTGACCATAAAGAAACGACCATGTCATTTTGGTTGGCATATAATAGAAAATACTTATTAATTGAGGAGTCATTAATAGTCTACTCAAGAAAGAGAAATTACTCCTGCCTTTGCCAGCACCTTCACACTGAAGAAACATATAGTCAACACTTCCTTATCTCAGGTATGGCACTCTGACAAATGCACAGATACTCCACTATAGAGGAACAACACACAGCACAGAGGACAGTGCAGGAGCTCCAGTTGGTCTAAACACAATCCTGCTGAACACAAGCCAGTTAAAGCAGCTTGGTCCTCACTATTGGTCCTGTGTTAATTTACACACATATTTGGATGCATTGCAAATTCTTCCCACATCCCCAGCAAAGCAGAAACAATCCCAAGGATTCTCAATAGGCTACATCCAGGCTGCAATGGTCTTGGCTGAGATAGAGTTAATTTTCTCCATAGAAGAAAGTGATATGCAGCTCTATTTTGGATTTGTGCTGGAAACAAGGTTGACAACACATGGATGTTTTAGCTACTCCTGAGCAGCACTTACACAGCAAAGTCACTTTTTGGTCCTCACCCCACCCCACAAGCAAGGCAGTCAAAACAGCCGGGACAGCTGACCCCATGACACAGGCACAGAAGATAACCCATCCTTAAACCTGGAGCAATCAATACCAGAGTGAATGGACATGTAAGAGGCCATGCATGGAGCACCAATAAGCTGAGCCTGAGCCTACCCTGTTCTCTGCAGAACTGATGAAACAACTTCCCATCACTTCCCCCTGCAAATACCTGTTCTACAACGCTTCAGGACATGCTGCTGATGCCAAATATAGCCAGTTCTGGTGCTCAGACCCTACTAAGTTTTGCATGGCTACCCCGCCATGATAGAAAATTTCTGAATAACAGCTGGCTGTGGACACAGTGTAGGCACTCTCAGAAAGCACCAGATTTGGGTTACTAAACTGAAAGGGAGCTGGCTCATTCTTTGCACTTGTGACACAGCCAGTCCTCACCTCAGAAAAAACTGTGTCCTGGTGATCAGAACTTGATGTCATTCACTCTCACCACACTGAACTAAAACCTGCTGACAGTAAGACTTCACAAAATGCTTCTTTATAACATTCAGAAAAGAGTATTGTTTATCATGGAGATAGGATTTGCCTAATATTCTTCAAGCCCAGTTTAAATGTCTTACACACTAGCAGTGCTTGGTGAATTATTGCTGTGTTTCACAACAACCTACTCACACAAAAGTTTACGACTCAGATGCAAGAGGAGTGTTCACAGAAGCAATAAAAAGAAAATTTTACAAGTAATACCACTTCAAACTATTTTAATATATAAAGCCAGAAATGGTAATTCCTCACACATAAGGACATTATAATGTTTTGTGGAAATGGATGTAAATCATAAAACACAAATTTAACATAGGTGATTTTAGGTCAACTTTAGGAAACAATAAACCATGAGAAGTAAATTGTATGAATGATTTACTTGATGGTGGTAATTCTCACATCAGTAGCAGACTGGTACTATCTCTTTAGAGACTAACACATACACACACGGCTGCCAACAAGATTACACTCCTAGCTTTGCTAAAGCTTTTACACCATTGTGACAGAAAATCATTTAATATTAAGAGATTTTTCTCAAAGGATTAGCAACTTCATTTGTTTCACACAAGTTTTTAACTACTGGCTACCAAGCTGCTAGTATGAAATTACAATGAAATTACAAATGTACAGACTAGTTTAAAGAAAGAAAGAGTAGAAGTCACTGTTAAGACATGAGCCTCAAACAGACCTATAAAGTATCAAAGATTATAATGAACAATTTATCAAAATGTTGTATTATCTCCTGTAGAATAACAGACCTCTCTAAAAGTCAAAAGGTTAGTTATTGTCAAAAATACATTTTCCCTAAGAAATAGCTATGATCAGTAGTTGTTCTCTAAAGAACATGCAGCAAGACAGCAATTAAAAGCAATGATTTCTGTAGGAAAAAAAAGATGGGGAAAACCATCTAAAGTAGTAGTAGTAGATAATGAGAACAATCCTATGAAACAACAAAATATTTGTCAAATCTTGACAAATTTGACACTTATTTTCAAGATTATCACCGTTCATAAAAATTATTAAAGACAGAAAAAAGCATAATGTTGCAGATTTCTCTTGCAGATGTACGATTTTCAGTTGAGCTAAAAATACTAACCTGAGCTCTCTTTTCTCTAAGTTCCTGCTGCTGTAACCTTCTTTTTTCACGCTTCTCTTGCAATTTTTCAACCTCTTTTACACAGTTAGATTTTCTACGTGCTTAAAGAAAAAGATGCAATTTAAAAATACTTTCCATATTTACACTGTAAACGTCAATTAAATTAATGTATCAATAATTAGAATGCATCAACTATTTACTATATTTTCAAGCAAATCTGATTAGTGAAGAACCATTATGGCACTTAAATTTCTAAAATGCATAAAATTTATTAGAAAAATGCCATGGGAATGGGACAATAATCACACAAACAAAAATACATGACCTTGAAAAAATACTTGGACAGATACATGTGATCTCTTGGTTTGAATTAAAAGTAAGCCCAGACAACTTTTTTAAAAAATGGGAAAAAAAGCACTAAAAAATACCACAATGGTTAAAAGAAAACAAAGGAATAGCAAATTCCAAATACTAGTACAATTACGACAAAAATGAACACATGTTTAGCCACAGATTTCTGAGAAGCTCCTCAAGGAAGCTCACAGAACATGCAGACCATTTGTCATTTATGGATAACAACATAATCCAAGAGAATGTACATGTAATGCCCAGAATGAATGAGTCCTTGATACACGGTTTACATACAAGGGGGTCCAAATTCCTTTTTTGCAGCTTGAACTGGAGATATATCTGAAACACTACCATTCTGTTGAGAGGAGGAAGACTGCTCAGGAAGCTGAGTAGGTCGTGCACGTGCAGAACCAACCACTGCAAAGGAAAGGCAAAAAGCTCATCTGGACATGGAGGAGTAACCTTTCTACCCATTTCTGAAATGCTTTGTTAAGATGAGATAAAATGAGGCCCCTTTCTAAACACAACAATTTACTGTGGATGAGGAAGAGCCATACTCATGGAAAGTCTATTAATAAAAACATCTGGTATGCAGACTTTTTTACCCTAATGCTGTACAACATGATTATTAAGTACCAACGCTGCATGTGCATATTTTTTAATCCTGCAAAATTAGTACAACTTAATATACACACAGAATGAATAATTTACTTGGAGATACGCAGTCCTGAAGCATAAAGTGCTTCAATTTTACTAGTATTGCAATTATACCCAAAAAACTAGTAAGAAAAGAAGCCCTGCTGTTTCACATTCTCTAGATTGCACAAAACACCCCAACCCCATTAAGCCTATGATCATTGGAGGAGCAAAGCAAAAGAAATTAAGGCCAGTGAAGTGCAGCACAATCTGTAAGTGGAAGAAACAAGTCTTTTTGCCTCTGTACCAGAAGGGATACAGACACAATCAATATGCCTAAACTTATGCATTGATTCTATATGTGCTAAGAATGCCAGCTTCTGAAAATGCTGTGATGTCTTTTTCCAGTGAATGCAGTGGGAGTGGTGAGCATGTAAGCATGTGTGATAGAGCTGAATGGTTTAAATTGTATTTCAAATAGTTCTTCGATCAGCTCTGCTTCAGCTGGCCCATTTCCTGCACACACTTAAAACAGTGTGTCAGATGGTACTAAAGTGAAGGTATCAGCTTTGATCAGTAGCCAGAGATGAAACTCCAAGCAAAGGCCAGCACACTGTACAACACAGAAAAAACTACAGAAACAAGTTTTGAACAGGACACACAAGATGGATGCCATCATTCCACGTATCATAGGAGATTTAGCTTATAGTATAAATTGACTAGATAAAATAAGATAGTGTGCTGAGAAAAGCTAAATTAAATGACCAAAAAGAAAAATATTTAGGCCAACAGTGAACGGTAAGAGGCAAGGTACACATTAAAATACAAGTTACAGGGTTATTTCATACTAAACAGATAATTTACTACAAATGAAAAAATGTATGGATGTGAGGATACTCCATCAGTAAGACAACTCATATTTAAACCAGACTACAGGAAAAGAAAACCCAAAATACTCTTGTATTTTCAATCTGTTTAATACCCCCAGAGCCAAATGGCAGAAGGGCAAAAGTGGTCCACATCAGAAGAGTCTGATTACTTGCAAGCCTACTTGTTTCCAAGTTTAAACAGATGGACTGGAATCTAGCCTGAAGAAATGCTAGTAGATAATTGTTTGGAAGAAGAATCATCATCATCATCACCATCATCAGTACAAGTCAGTTAAGTTCAATGTAGGGGAGAAAATGAAAACAATAAGCAGTAACTATTCTTCCACAAGTTATAGATGCATTTTATCTGTACTCATCCAATACATACTTTTCACCTATTCTCTTGTGGCAGTTCAGCATTTTTTGTCACCTTTTTTCACTATTAACTGTAGAGTGATAAAAAAATCTACAGGACTTAATATTCTTACATTCTTATGACTGTTCACACACAGACCATTACAAAACAACAGGCTGTTAAGAAAAATAGTTTAAAATCTGAAAATTTTAAAAATTCAAAGCACGCTACTTAGTGTATACTGAAACATTCAAATAAGCTGAGGACACCTATATATGAAAAGTCCATGCATTATTTACCATCGCATAATTAATTATCTTCAAATTTCTGCACCACCAGTTAATTCAGCTTAACTTTTATAATTATATATTGCTTAAACTTGCATATAAATATTATTTGTACACTGTGAATTCCTAAGTATACACAGGAATAATTTCAGGAATTATATACCATATCTTTTACATGTCACAGGCCTACATACCAAATAAGAAATGCAAAACTATTAAGGAATACAAGATAAACAGGAGGTTAAAGTGTTACCATATTTTTAACTTCATTGAAATGGAAAGAAATAACTTTTACCTCTATTATCTCTGGCAGGAGGGTCATTCTTATTAGGTAACACAGTTCGTCGACTCTATAAAGAAAGAAGTCTCTCTTATTTGATCACCATATTATTGAAAGCATAAACTGCAGCCCCACCTCTGCTTCTTCCCAGTGAATAAAAATAACACAGCATCAACAAAAGAGATTTGATTGCAAATCCCAGCAGGAAAAGTGAAGGGATGAAGGCTGATTGAACTGTCTGTAATGTTTCAGAAAAATCCAAAACCTTTCTTTATTCCTCATTAAGACATTTAGTCATACAAATATTTGTTCCCAACTCCCTCTCCCTCAAACCTGTTCTTAAAAAAATTAGAAATCCCTATTCAACACAGGAAAAAGAAAAGAACACTGTTTTAAAATAGCACCACAAAAACAAAAGTTAAGTTAAAAATTCTAGCATAACATCATGTATAGAGCTACTGTAAAGCTACCAAGAACATTACCAACCTTCACAATTTTGTTTACTTTGGCTGATGAAGCAGGTGGTGGTAGTGTCTCTGGGCTAGGCTCAATATCTTCATCAGGTGCAAGATCTGGGTTAAGTGAAAATATGCTCTCTAAATCAATCTGTGAAAAAGAGCATAAAACACATTAATGACACTTGACATAAATCCTCTCTTTATCTCCTGTTATGTTTGACAGTAAACAGTAATTATATTAAGTGGTTTTACCCCACAATTTGTTCATGCTAAGATCTGAGTTATTTTCTGTTCACTAAAAATAGATCAATCTTTGGTCCTAGTATTATTTGAAAACACTTCATTCAGTAAAGGGATGAATTAAAAATGACCAATAGATAGTATAATTTTGTAAGGTGATCAAACTAAAAGAGAAATAGCTAGTATTACTATGGTAATTTGACAATTACTGCAAAATATGTAAGACATTCTGTAACATAAACAGGAGATCTCAGTTATCTTAAATTTCCCAGACAGTGCACAAGAAATAAATTGCAAAGGCCCTAAAAAAATCAAACCATAGCTGAAATCATATTAAATTTATCATGTGTTTTTTTTTTTTAAAGTATTACTGACTGTCATTCAAACTGCTGTAAAATGTAAGGGAAGAGAGGCGGGATCGTAAAAATATGATTTTGTAAAAATTTTGATGAGCTTTGGTCTCTATAGACTTCTATTTCTCTTAGTTAAAGCTTTCAAAGACCTCAGTGCTGTATAGATTCTGTGTGTCTTCAGCTGATGAAATCTCCAGGACTTTCTCATGGCTTTTTTTTTCCCTGTGTTTTCACAAAACCAGTGAAGTGTAAAGTACAATTATTTCTGATATGCTTCTCCAAACTTAAACTGGGTAACATGGTCCAAAATTTAAAGGAAGATGCGGTTGGAAAGTGTTACACAAAAAGACAGTTTCATAAGGAAGGCAAGGCTGGTAAATTGCTGCCAAGAATAAGTGAATAAGCAAACAAACCAGCAGTTAAATTCCTCAAGAATATAAAGACAAGAAAATTTCTAGTTTAGCTCTCCTACTAGTTTCCTGTCTGAATTGTGTGTCATTCTCTCTCTTAAAAATTTTATTTTTCTACTTGTAAAAACTGGATAACAAAGTCAGCCTTTGTACTCTGGTTCAAAATCAATGGATGAAAACATCTGTCTAAAAGCTATGACACAGAGCTCAGGAATTCAAATTTACAACAGAAAACAATGTGCTCAACACTTTCTGCACAAAACAGTCTGTAAGCAAAGAATCACGAAGTAAATCAAGATTTATGTCTCATTTTTGTTTTCAGCGCAAATTCCAAGTAATATTCACATAGATTACACATTTGTTTTAAAGTTCTAAATAAATGAGCTTACCTCTTTCCCTTTAGTATCCCCATTTTCAATCCATTCAACAGTTACACTTTCATTATCTTCATTTAGAGATGTTACCATAGCTTGGTGAATTCGGCCTAGAAAGCAAAATTGATGGAAATGATCTGGTGGAATAAATTTCCAGAATATACTTTCATTCCTGCACTTAGTCATATAGAGAGAGGTAGGAAGAAGATGGCTGAAAAAAATGAGGTGATAAATAGAAGGTGGTTGTAGGCCACTCAGTGTGAAATGGCTCAGACCTGATCCACTAGTAGAGGCTGTAATGGGACAGTCAACATCCAAGTGAAAAGCACAATCAACAGAAAATCCCATGGTAAATAAACAGAACCTCTCAGGAAAGCCACACCACTTAGACTCTCTGTCCTCAAGAACAGAAAAAAACTCCAATACCATAAGATTCCAACAGGTGCTAAAGGTCCCTTAGGTGCCCTTCACAAAGGCTCATTTGTCCCCCTTTCTAGACTGATACAACATCAGACATCTCAACACTGAAATTAATCCCTTCGAAATTGTGTTCTGATACTCATTTTTTATAGGCAACAATTAGGAGGTAGTCCAACTAAAATCAAACTGCCTGGAACAACATATACCATTTTTTTAAAAAAAGCTACTTACACAGATTGCTGAGCTTAAGATTTCCAAGATCCAAAGGAAGCAAGTCCCCACAAAGTAAGATAAAACCAGTAAACCTTCGGTAGGTAGGAATAAGGATTTTTCTTCTAAAATATATCGTACACTGCAATTTTTTATGGCCTCTTTCCTACGCACAGGACAGAAGAGCAACTGGAAGAGCAGGACAGCCATGCACAAACACAAAAGGATCAAGACCCAAGTGTCACATTGATTTCACATCCATGCTTTGCCCTCAAGTACCAAGAACTGAGGTTTCTAAAGAACACGAATCCAAAGCTACTGCTCCTCGCACACCCTCCTGTAATGATGTCCATACTATGCAGAAGTAATCCTTTGCTCCACCTGCCACAAGCACCCCCTAGGACTACGTGCAGCTCCCAAAGCATGAGTGATCATCCTGGAGCAGTTGCGCATATGCTGCTGCTGCTGCTGCTAGGCACCTGCTCAGGGTAAAACGCAGTACAATCAGCACAGATGCTTCAGTCTGGGACTTCTCTGCCTTGCACTTTTTCTTCTTTTCTAAAGCTATTCGCCCCACAAACTCCCTTTAGTTTTCTACTCCATTGATTGTTTCAGCTTTTTGTTTTAGCCACTTCAGTAACAATTTGACAGTTTTCCAAAACAAAGAAATAAAGGATTTTTACAGTCTAAGCCTTCTAGGGCCTGCAGAGGGACAGAATGAAAGAAAAACCTTGAATGATATCCCAAATTATCTCAGCTAACAGTGAGAGTAACAAATGTATGCCTTTAATACTTCTTCTATTACAAGGCTGCCTAAACATTCACATCTAGTTAAGATTTAGTAAGAAGGCAGAAGACAGGCAAGCATCACAGAAGGTAACAGCAAATCCCTGTACTGTCTCACAGTGTGTGGAGGAAGAGACTAGTTGCAGCTCAGGAGAGGTGTAGCACTCAGGAACTTGCAGAGCAGTCGGCAGCCCTGGGCAACATCACCTTCACCTCTGCAGCACTCGCCTCACTGGCAGCACACATTACACATGCATTTACAGCATCCACTCTTCTCAAGGCCCAAAGCACAACAGTCGCTCCTACACTAAAGTAAGTTAAGTAGCTTTTTTACATTCTAAATAAAAAGCGTCCCCTTTTTGCTTCACTTAGTATCTGTCCTCTGGCATACTCTTGTTTGTATTTCCCTGACCCATGCTTTTTCTGAGCAAACCCTTCCATTTGGGCTTCCTGAGCACCATTCTCACCATCCTGAATACACCTCTCCATTAATATTTCAGCATTTAATAACCTCTAGGGACTACATTTTGTGCAAAAACACTGTTGCAGAACTGTTTCAATGAGCTGTCTGGTCCTTCAGCAAAGTAGCAACAGAAGCTGCTATCTTCCTGTACTAATGCCACTCCAGCCTCTTCTGCAAAGAGTGTGCTGAGACCAGGCTGCAAGGACACAAAAACTCTGGGAAGTGGGAATTAAAGCTTACATTGGTATAATCTTCTGCTGCTTTTTTAAGGCCTGGCCCAGCTGTCAATTCAGAATCAAGAGAAAAACTGTTGTAATAAGTCAGCCAGGACTCCATTTTCTTCATGCAGGAAAAGCCCCATCTTTATTGTATAGTTCATATTTCATAGGATTATCAGAAAGCACTGTGTCAGCTCTTGTTGGCTGACAATACATTCACACTTAGTTCATTGGTCAGTACATGGCATTTTGAATATCTATCAAACTTCTGTATTTTTAATTAGTTTACATACTTCTTCTACTGATTCTCATGAGACCGATCCCTTATTATTACAGGTGCCCTTGTTTTTCATCCACTAATGATTTGTGGTGTTAATGAACTCTCATTCCCAAGATTGCTTTGCCTAGAAACTTGCAAGCTATTGTTAGCTGAAGCAGCAGGGCCTAATCCATATTTTAAATGACCCTTCTTTTATAACATCTTTCACCTGTCTGCAACAAAATACAATGTATGAAAAATATCTGTTTAGTAGAACATATTCGATACAATATTCCAATAATACTTAGTACATTACCAGATTTTTAAAATTTTGAAGAAAACCATTATTATTCACAGCTGAAACCTGTGACACCATCACCAACTTTTCAGCCTGCAAATAATCACAGAGCCACCATATAAGTCCTACTATGTGTTTCTGTGCTCTGTTACTTTTGACAGAGAACAAATAATATTTAAAAAAGGTTTCATGTTTGCCATAACAAGTGAGAAGAGATCAAAGTGGGCTGATGAATGAACAGAAAATACCCTACACTCTAACCAACACAGTAAGCCAGCATGCCGTAACAAAAGAATCACAATAAATCCTCTATCTCTGTGCCAGATTTCGTCCCTTCACTGGCCAAAAAAGTCAGGGCTGAAAAATACCCATAAAAACCCACATATTAACAAAAATAAAAGTTATGTCCATCTTCCAAATACTCTGAGCTTAAACAGATAATGTTCACTACAGTATTTAAACTGGCAATGTACTCATACAATTTGTTCCTAAAAATTCTTAGTGTTACTAAAAGTTTACATGTTATTGAAGTGCCAGATAAAGCATTTACATTTTTACAATTGCCTCTTGCTCTCTGGAAACAGTATTCCATTATATTTTTCTAGTACACAGCTGAATACAGCAGCTGGGAAATTCAGGAATGCCAGCAACCAATTAGGCTGGCATAAACCTCGTCTAGCATATAAAGCAAGACCAAGCTACAAATGCTAAAATGTAGGAGCCAACTGGCAGAGAGTGTTTCAATGCAACAACCCTAACTTCTGGTGCACTCTTAAGAGCTGGTATCAAAATTTGACATATAAGCGTGTCCATGTAAACATGAACCAGCATTATAAGCTGAAGAAGAAACAAGTAATTCAAGAAGATGCACCTTAAAACCAAGAGAAGTAGAGCTGATACAACAACTCTTCACTTGGCATTTCCTTAATTTCTAGTGCCTCTCCTCACATGATTAGAATTCAGACCACAAGCAACTTTTTTCTTCTGAGAAGTTGCTCCATTTCTGTAGGGCTCCCTGTCACAGGAACAAGCCTGTCTGAGTTTCTGTTTGGACAACATTCTCAGGCACATGCTATGACTCTTGTTGTATGTCCCTTGTCAGGGCTAGGAGTTGGAACTAGATAATCCTGACAGGTCCCTTATAACTCAGCATACACTATGATTCTATGAGTCTCAAAACCAATGGAGAAGTTATTTGAAAAAACAATTATTTGGGTAAGTATGTTCTGTCATACAGCATGTGACATCCGGCTAATCTCTAGCAACCAGAAAATACTGCTGCCAGTACAGCTGTAGAACAGAAAAACGTGTGATGCCAACAATTTACAATTACCTTAAATACACAGACATTACAATATTCTCACTCCAATCAAGTGAAAAACATCAATTCCCCATTCCCTTTCTTCCTAGCCACCTGATAAACATTTGACAAACACAAGGAAGCAAGCATACTGATCTGATCTGCAGACATACAATATAAATCTTCTCTTTTGGGAAAGTTCTTATGGCAGCTAATGGTGCACAAAAAGGCTCATGAAGAGCAGTGAAAGCAAATAACCAGAGCTAAATCAAACATTTTAATTAACTCTTAGCCTAGGTAGCAGCACCAACTCATTGCAAATACCAAGTGTACTTAGATTCTTACCTCTAAGGAAAGAAAATATTTTCTACCAACCAAGCTTCTCCAAACCACCACAGTTTTGAAGCAGAGATCAATCAGAGTAATAAATCCACGGCCCTTTCATCTTCCTACTATTTTTCAGAGACCTAAGTTATCAGTCTGAAATATGGGTTAGTGTCTAAATTACAGTTTGGACAACAGCAGTGGCTGACATGTGACAAACTCCTCTGCAGCTGGACTACAGCTCTATTTCCCCACCCGCCCACATAACTGAAGTGTCTGCCCCAGAAAATGCTGTACTCACACATCTCATGCACAAGCTTTATGACATCTTAGAAACAGCTTTGAGCTGTAATAATTAAAAATTACAGGCTCTGTATTAAACTACAGAGAAGAGAGGTTCATAATTTCAACTGTGATCCTCTCATTCCACCCCAAAAAACAGTAGGAGGATCTGCCCTGCAGTGTTACATTATGACCATCATATAGTTTAAGTCTTGGCAGCCCAAACACAGGAAACTATTTTTAGCAGGACCCAGCTGTAGCAATGTTAACAGACGCCACCTTGACTCAGGGCTTGCTCGCCTTACATCGCTTGTACTTGCCACATCTTCAGAAGCACTAATGTGTTATATTAGCTCTGGCAGTGGGCCATCAGCCAAACACGTAGCTTTTTTAAGTGCATCAACAGATTAGATGAATGTCAAAATATTCTACAATTTCACACCTACTACAGTCTTGCTGAGGATGACCACTGCAACAGAAGCTACTTATGCTGAGGATGACCACTGCAACAGAAGCTACTTAAGCTACTCTTAAAAGATTATAATACACATTTGTGAAATTACTGTGATTTTCCTATTCATGTTCCTGAGTGACTAATGTGAATGTTACCTCATCTAGAGACACCTGGACATGACTGACCTTCACTCTCTGTCAACTGATAATGAAAAATTAAAATTGTAAAAAGCAAAATTTTCTTTATTTTCTTTTAAGTAATATAAATTCCAAGTTAAATATATATTAAAAAAAAAAGCTTCAGAGAAGCATGAGGCTACAAATATAGAAGCAGCACATACCAGACAGAATTACTGTAGTCCAGAAAATTATCTTCTGTGCTACAAGTTCCAGTTCCTGGCAATGCTGGTGGAAGAGCTTTCCTGCTCTCACAGAGCTCAAGGAGGCAAAAAAACCTCACCAAATAATGTCTGTAGCAAACTTGAAGGAAAGAATTCCAAGGAAAAAGAGAATTCCCGCCTTGGTGTCTCCGTCAGTGTCAACTATGGGGACATCCCTATTCATACAAATCATTGTTTGTTATAGCCCTCCCTGCACTACACAGACAGTCCTGCTGCTCATCCCTCAAGGAAAAACCAGTAGTTACTGCTGACTGATGCTACTTGTTCCACAACACCAAATGTATTTGATTTTATTTTGTTTCAAAGTTTCATTTACCCACAAATCAGTGGATATAATATTTTAATTTCATTATATCTACTACTTTTACACACCTTTTGTTTTCTTAAATCATACAAATTTCTTTCAGCTCTGCCATCCTTCCCTATTTCTTGTCTGTTACCTTAGTTACAGTGTTACCACAGCATGGAATGGACATTAAACATGCACATGTTTAATGTCCATGGAATGGACATTAAACAAGCCCCTACAATATTTCTAAAGTTTTATATATATATATAATTTTAGTATTTAAGAACTTAAATACTAAAATTAAGATATAATTTCATTAAATACATATCTTAATATTTATTTTGGTGAATCATCCCTAGCTGCTACCAACTCATTTTGTTGTATTATCTAAATTATCACAGCAATACTCAAGTTCTTCATACATATGTTACAACCACACCTTATCATCTCTCTAAACATCTACAATGCAAGAGACAGGGATTTTGAGAACAGAAAGTAATATTACCCAAATCAAGTTTCCCACTTCTGACTGTATGTTCCAGCTTTGAATTAAAATCTAACTTAATCTTTGTCCCTACATAAAAACCTACCAAACTCAGAAATATCCCAAGTTAGGTATGTGGGTCATTTCTTTGCAAGTACCAATCAAATATAGTGCTTTACAAAAACAGAGTTCACAGATATTACTGACAGTCCACAAAGAAATGAGGAAGGGAGAAATAAACAACACACAGATATGTGACTGAGCTGTGTATAACATTTAGCTTTAAAATACAAATAGTACATTTAATGTTCCTCATACGGCAAACAGGACATAAGTGACTTTTTGGTTTTCCATCCATCCAACACTAACAAGCCACTTCACTCTGAACCACTAAATCACAACTGAGTGTGTTCAGTATAGCAGAGCTTGTTAGCTATCCATACTGAAGCACCTCCTCTAAAAAAAGTTACCAAGAGCTGCATCCCCACATTGCTGTCATGGTTTTCGCTTCTCTAATAATTTTCTATCTCCAGTCTTGTCATGTTGTGATTTGGTGGGTTTTACTGCTGACATTTCATTTTGCAGGCTGATCTCTAAAGTTTCCCTTTACATTCAAAACAAGTTTTCTGTGGTTTCTCCAGTTACAGGAACACTTTGTTTTTTATTTCCCTCCAAGGCAGGTCCAGTTTCTTTTGGGTGTAGGGTGTTAATATCCTTTTAAGCAGATTTAAAAGGGCATTATTTTACATTAAAAATCTCTTCTTAAAACATCTTGTCTTTATTTGCTTTAGAAGCTTTAACTGCCAGTGAAATCAATGGCAGTGAAATTATTGGATTCACAAAAGCATCTGACCATGGTGGCACTGGGAAGTTTACACTACATACTGCTTCTGGAGGTGCTAGTCAGAGAGAAACATGTTAATAAACAAGATACACGTTACTAAGGTAGCAGAATTCATAACAAAGTGTCCTATTATTATGCCAACAGATGCACTGATACCTTGATACTTACCACCAAAGTATCTCAGCTGTATCATGCCAGTAATCCCGTCAGTTTTAAGAGTAGGTGAGCTATCAGTTTACTAACTTAGCCACAGAAAAAATTATTTGGAAGGAAATGCCTTTGAGTCATATCTAATACATGCTGTTATCAGTCCCCCAGAAAATTTTCAATAAACTGAAAAAATTTCACTTTGAAATGTTTGAAAACTAGCACTTTGATGTCAATATATACAAACATTTTTAAAGATTTCATGTGTTCACAGTCACTTAGTACTTTATGCTCTCTTTTATGGCTTATAAACACACTTGTACAAGCATTTTATCTCTACCTGTTTCTGTCTTTTCAGAGTATCTGCTTTTCCAACATCATCAACCAAGAGATGAAATACCCCTGACGCTCCGGATCACTTTCTACAGGAGCACTCATTCCCAAAAAACAGCAATTCTGAAATGGCACTTTTCCTCTTGGCACTTCACCCTGCCCACACTTACTTTGTGACTAGTGAGAATATGAAGATTTTGCACCTGTCATTTACATTTTATGGTCTCTTAATCTGTAGCAATAGGATGTTCAGTTTGTGCCACTTTTACCTCAGTTGTTTTGCTCTACACCTCTGTCATAGATGAGTAATGCAATGGTTGACTCTCAGAGTTAAAGGGCAAATATTAAGTACATGTTAAGAGAAGTTTTGTAGATGTACAGTTATGTCTCCCCCCCTTACATTGTTATCACAGGATGGCCTGGGTAGTCGGGGCATTTGGGAGGGTTGGCTTGTTACTATGGCAAAACCTGGCCTCAAGTCAAGATATAAGGAAGTGATCTCCTCCACTGGAAGCAAAGAAGGAGTCAATTGATAAGACTTTGGGAGGAGCTAAAGGGTTAAAGGGCGGAACATCCATTGTGCAGATGAGTACATGGTGATAGAATCCTACAGTGCTCCCTGCACTGTATTATCTTCTGTATTCACTCTTCTGTTGTATCTTTGATAAGGTCAAACACCCCCTTATGTTCTGACACAACATACATCTCCAGACACATGATAATCACACTCTAGTGAAGTAATGAAGCTTCCCAAAAGCAGTGTTACTTTCTGTGTTATGACCAGGAATTAATAACTTTAATGTATGGGAAAAACTAGTCATCCAGTCCCAAAACTGACCCCAGGAGTTATGCTGTTAGTTGAAACTTACTAGGTAACTATCATCACCGGTCTTAAGCACCTTACCTTTCTTGTGTTAAACTTCATCTGAATCATTTTTCATAGTCTACTAAACAGTTTATTAAATTCAGAGAAACTAATGGCTTACCTTCACAAGATGGTCAATACTTGCAGTGCTGCATAAAGCCTCTCCTATCCTGATGCTCTGGCAGGGACAAGCTCAGATCACCACACACTCAGCTCCAGGATTCAACATCATGCTAACCCACTTCATCTCTATCACACTAGTTTGGGACACAGAGACTAGAAGCACTTCAGAATCTGTCCTCCACTGTTTGCTACTAATTTTAGTCAAGGTACTGTACGTTCCTGTATGAATGATTCTATTTTATTTGTAATTTTTCCATTTACTTTAGTGCAAGATCAAGTAGAATGAGCAGTAATCTCCTCTGAAATTGATATTACTGCAATCACCACTTGCTCCATGGTCTAAAATCTTTTTATTCAGTTATGCTGGTTTTGTTGTTGGGGTACCACAACAGTCTTTCTCTTCGTGGAGAGGGGAAGGAACTCAGACAAGCATCCAGCATTTGTTGTCAAGGTAGATTGTGTCATGGTCTTACTGAAGCATGGCATAACCCATGACCAACATCTTCATTCTCAAGCATTAGACAGAACTAGGATGTAAGAGAAAATGTTCTGAAAATCACTTCTGGGCCGTTCTTTCAGACCACACTGTGGAGAGAAAACCTAAGACAACTGGTATGGTGTTGGTTCACGTTCACAGCTGCCTGAACCAGTATCTTACATGGCATATTGCTTGGATGTACAGCACTTCAGTGCTCAGCTCAGGTCCCT
Source organism: Setophaga petechia (assembly GCA_024362935.1). Taxonomy (NCBI): domain Eukaryota; kingdom Metazoa; phylum Chordata; class Aves; order Passeriformes; family Parulidae; genus Setophaga; species Setophaga petechia. The sequence goes on along the minus strand of JANCRA010000004.1, from coordinate 7,193,770 downwards.
CAGCTGCGCTACGGCACCAGGCACAGAGAGGTCTGCAGAGCAAAGCTGGTGGTGCTTGGGATCAGCTGTTCATACTGTGTGTTTTGCACAGGACTGGTCTAGCACCCACAGTCTGACTACTCTTTGCCAGCGTGCATCATGCATTTTCCTTGCACATACTCTCCAGTTACATTTCATCCAAAAGGAATTTTGTGTCAACTAAAGCACAGCAAAAGGAAGTAAATAGGATCAAAAATATGTGCCCAAAGTCCATTTACTATATGAACTGAATCCTTTTCACAGATGCACCTGTGGTCCCAAATGGTATCTATATGGGTACATACAGAGTATCAAGACCTCACAATTTACCATGACTTACATAAAAATAAGAAAACTGCATTGCAACCTCCAACAACGATGCCTTCAAGAGCATGGCTAGGTGCAAGTGCTGCTAGTCCATGCGCATGCACAGCAATATGAAATCGTGATGCTTACTAAAATAAAAGACTGCCCAAGCAGTGACAGACAAAATGATGCAATTCAGGCCTCTCCTCAAGAATCAGACACAGGAGTTCCGGTTTCCTCTAGGAGGTAGGTCATTAGGTTCACTCCAGGTGGGAGGCTGGAAGTGAACTAGTACATGTGCATTGAGAATTATCATGGTACCAGGACACTAGACTAAAATGAGATGCAAGATAAACTCATAGCCAGACCAGTGCAAATTGTGAAATATTTTAATCCTCTGTACAAGGAGATTGCATGCAAACAAGGAATGAAGTAGGGCATCCCAAAAGAGAAGCACGTTTTCTTGTATTATATAGGCCTTTCACAACACTAGCTACAAACTTACAGAATATCTTGGGCCTGGTGTTTAGTAACACTACATTACATTGAATTTGCCATCTGATCCTTTGACAAGACAACTTTTTGGGTAGTTAGATGACTCCAAAAGAGTCATCCCAAATATATGGGAGTACAGAAAAAAGTGGCAGATGAGCTTCAACACAGTTGGGGTTTAGGATTTCTTCATTTTGTATTCTTTCTCTAAAGGAATTTTCTCCCATTTTTGTTTCTAACAATAATGATCAGTGCTTAAGAGAGACAAAAGAAGTAACTACTTTCTCTCCCAGGAACAGATATACAGCAAGAATTGCGCTGCGAGAAAAGGGACTAGGCACAGCTCCTAGGTAGGTGCCTTGCTCTCTTGGCCTCAGAAGGCGACAGTCAAGCTGCTGTTTGGTGCAGGAGCCCGCTGCTGCTGACAGAGCCTAGCCCTGCCCTGCTTCTTGTGCTGTGGGTGAGCCTTTGCACGTGAGAGCAGCCACTGAACTGGGACATTATTGGCACCCTGCCTCACTGGAAAAAAAGGATCCTTCACCATCTGCTGGGGCGCCTCAGGGGAAATCCCAGGATCCCCAAGCCCCTCTGTCTGCCCTGTTCCAGTGTCAGGCTGCCTTTATCCAGTTCTCCTGCCACTGCTCCCAGTTTTTCACGACACTGTAGCCACACACCCCTTGCCTCCCAGGATGCCCTGTGGTTCCAGCTGCAACTGTGGAGTTTCTGCTGGGTGAGCCCATTGTGAGCCCGCCCTGCATTCCAGTCACCACTCCAAGGTTCCTGCTGCAGCTCCTTTCACTATCCGGATGGGCACTGGGAGAGGCTGCCACTGGGGGTTTGTAAAGGAAGCCCCTTCCCATCCCTTCCGCCGCCTGTGTCCGCCATTACAGCACGAGGGAGCCAGTTGGAGCTGCGGCACAGCGCCCCCTGCAGGCGCGGGGGAGTCATCACACGCCCTGCCCCGCCAGGAGCCAGCAGCGCCCCTGCCGGCTGGGATCAGAACTGCACCGATGGGGAAGTGCTTAAAGAGCGCAGAGACTTTGTTGGGTTTCCTGTTCTTCTTTGTTGTTGCTGCCGTTGGTGTTGTTTCTTTGCCTTGTTATACATACACACACAAGTAAAGAACTGTTATTCCTTTTCTCATCTCTTTGCCTGAAAACTCCTTCCTTTCAAAGTTATAATAATTTGGAGGGAAGGGGGTCATATTTTCCATTCCAAGGGAGACTCCTGCTCTCCTTAGCAGACATTTGTCTTTCAATCAAAGACAAACGTTAAAGGAAAGATAATACATTTAGAGAAATCTTAATTACAGCTTTATAATGCTGAATCTGGAACTAGAAGTTATAGCTCTAGAGATCCTTTAGTTGACACAGCTCTCTCAAAACATCATTGCCTAAACATACACCTGCAATGACAAAAAAAAGCTGTTGAAACTTAAAAGCAAGTATCCTCTTCAAAATATAAATAAGGCTTTGGTACACCCACATCTCAAGTACAATGGCACACCACAAAAATATGTAGTGGAATTAGAGGAGGTTAAGGGAAGGACAACTAAGAAAACAAAGAGAAAGAGGATATTAAGCAGGTAAAGACTGCTCACTTTTAAGGAGAACACGGAGGGTGGACTTGGTTGTGCTTTGCAGTCATAAAGGACAAAATGAGTGAAAACTATTATTGACCAAATGCTTCAACACTAAAGCTGGGAGCAGTCTCTTAAGGCACAGGTTACAGACAGACGAAAGTGGTAGTGTATTTCTGTATGCAGAAAACAGTGAATTTCTTGATCTTGTGTCTGCAAGAGTCAGGCAGTTAAAGTCTGGTCAAAAAGGTATTCAATAAATCCACAGACAACTGGTCTATAAATTGCTAGAACTAGGGAAAGCTGTACTTTTAACATCCTAGATAGAATTCTGCATAGCAGGGGAAGACAAAGACTTTGGAAAGAGACAAAGCTGATGTGCTTCCCTAAATAGCCCCTGGCTGCTGGGCTAGATGAACCACCCATCTGATTCACTAGTGTAATTCATATAGAAGTGGTGAGCCTACTGCAAATACCATAAGTAGTAAGGAGACTGAAGAACACCCTCAAAAAGCAAAATTACTTCAGAAGAGGTAAAAAAACCCCAGCTTTCTCCAATTTCAGTAAGTCTTATAAGGAGAAAAGGGAAAAGTTTTCATTCACCATGCATAAAAAAAAATTTGGTTACATATTCACACAGCAATATCCCTTTTAAAGTGTAAAAAATCCCCCAAATGAAACAATTATAATTACCAATTTCCAAAACTCCTGCGAAGTTTTCCAGCATCTGCTAGTCCCTCCCACGGCCCATACCAACCCCCTCCAGTTCTCATATTTAAGAAAGATTAAACAGCAATGCAAACTTTATTCAAATGAGAACAAGACATCCATGTATAACAGGACTATATTTGCTGTCCTCTAGCAAATTTTTCTTTTACTGATGCTGCATAAGTAAAAGTTTCCATTCAATTCCTGATAACAACATTTCTACCTGTCCAATGAGTTCATAACTTGTAAACGTTTTGCAGGACTAGTTCAGTATCTTATATGTTTGTGGGTTTTTTAATAGTTTTGTAAAACTGAATATAATTTGACATATTTTTGTGCATTTAGTCTTCTTCGGAGACCACTGAACAATTTTGCAGGCAGCTTCTATAAACTTCTAAAACTGCTTCTCAGAGTTACTCTCAGATTACTTCTTCATAAATTTCTACAGATTCAGACCCTCTGTGTTCCATATCAATTTCCTTACATTTCTGATGTGTAAGCAACCTTAGATTCAGTTCAAGTATGTCCTGGTACGGCACTGACTCGGACAGTTATCTTCCTTCCTAGCAGCCAGTATACTGCTGTGGTTTTGACATAGTAAGAGAATAATGTTGATAACACGCTCAGGCTTTGGTTGTTACTCATTAGCGCTTACCCCAAATGAAGGACATACTAATGTCCCATGCCAGTGAGTAGGTGACAAGAGCCTGGGAAGAAGCATAACCAGGAATGTTAACCTGAACTAGCTAAAGGCATACACTTTATTTATACAATAGCATGTAGCAATAGGACTAGGGTAACAGTCTTTGACTCATAGAGAGTAGGTTTAGACTGGATATTCAGAAAAATTCTTTGTTGTGAGGGTGGTGAGGCACCGGAAATGGCTGTTGAGAGGAGCTGTGAATGCCCCATCCCTGGAAGCTTTCAAGGCCAGACTGGACAGGGGTCTGAGCAACCAGGTCTAGTGAAAGACCCATGGCAGGAGTAATGAGATGGTGGTAGTGGATAATTTTTTGGGTCCTTTTCAACCCAAATCATTCTATGATCCTGTCACTCTATACCTAGACCAGCATATAAACTGGTGTGAGTTGGCTGGGAGGGTCCAATTCGCTGCACAGGGACAGGCTGCATACTGGTTGGCAGGTGGTGAGACCTTGTTCTGTGCATCACTTGTCTTTTTTGGCATTTTGTTTCTCTCTCACCTATTGTTCTCCCTTTTCATTACAATTATCCTACTAATTTTACCACTACTACTATTATTATTAAATCATTAAACTACTCTTTTTTCAACCTACAGGTTTTAATTTTTTTTTTTCTTCTCTAATTCTCCTCCTCATCCCACCAGGGGTAGAGGTGTGTGGACTGAGTAAACAGCTCAGTCAAACAGTGGTACTTAGTTGCTGGCTGGTATTAAACCTAGACAGTCTTTCAAACAGCATTTGGGTTTAGTGGTTGTTGAAATTTGTTTAGTAACAGGATTTAAGATTGTGGTGGATTAAAATAGTTTGGTGAATATCATCTGCAAAAGATTCACATGACTTGGCAAGTCTTCTCCCTCTCTTTCCTCCTTTTTAATTTTATTTATTGTTTGAATAAATGGCCAAGACCTCCTTTTGAAGGTTTTCTCTACTTTCTCTAAAGCTAACCATACCTGTCTAAAAGCAACATCTTCCTGCATCATACAGAAAATTTTTAACAGCATCTTCTACAGATATTTTCAAAATGGTACCCTTTGCTTTTCATGACCCATCCTGTAGGGGGATACTGTACGGTTAAACAAAGGTGGTATAGAATGTAATCTTATCCCCTAAAGAGTTGCAGCTGAACCAATTACTAAAGATTAGGAGCAGGCCTGATGTTAACAGGTCACACCTGTAGCCAATAAGAAATGTTATAAAAGAGTGGATTGGTGGGAGCTGGAGTCAGTTGGCTACTGTGAGGATAAGGAAGAGTTAGTGCTTAGAGGAGTTGCCTACAAGAAACATCAAGGAGGTATGAAACTCTAGCAATATGGAACCTTTGCAATGTAATGACAATAGAACTCTTGCACTATAATGACAACATCATCCCATCACAGTCTGTTGTTTGTTGGAGCTTTTATTTCCTCTTTACTTCACAGAATTATATTTAGTAAGAATATATACTGTTACTTAATTCATTACAGAGCTGCCAACTGTTGCTCCAGTTCAAAAGTGAGAAGAGTTCATTCTCATGCAAGGTTAAAGCTTGTATTTTAGCTTAACAAGGTTCTAAAAGTTCAAAACAACAAGAAAACATTAAGAAGTATTTTAATTCTGTGTTTGATGAAAGCTTATCATAACTTAAAAATCCTCTGATCATGATTAAAATATTGACATTACTCATCACCACCTGAATTCCTATTGTACTAAAATGCCAAAATTTACATAAAAGTTCAAATAATAAAAATAAAGAAGTACAAGAAAATGTAATCCAACGTGGAATTAGAAATTTTGAGTATTCAAAAACCTAAGTGTTTACGTGCTTTTTCAAGCTGAATTTATTTCCACTGCCCTCTTCCTACAGCCAGAGATCCTCATTAGCACATCACTATGCATTCCTGCATCTCTATAAATGAAACATTTCTGCAGGATAGTTGTGCAAGCACTTCTACAGATCAGCTGGAAATGCTCTTCAAACTCCATATGTAGTTTAGCCACAGAATAGAAGTAACACATTTTAGTGATAGCAAAATGTGCAGCCCTGTGCAACCAAACCTCTACATCCAAACTCTGCAAGGGCACAAGTATGCGCCCCACCACGCTTCTAAAGAGAAAGTTTTAGACAAAGCCCACTGTGCATCACCCTCCACCCACACATCCAGTGTGCTCCTCCACTGAAGGCAATTCCTAAATACACAATTCTATAATTAATTCTATAATTAAAAGGCAAAAATTACACTTCTGGTACCTGGGATTACACAAATCTAGAAGTGCTTGATGAGAGCCAAGAGAACAACAAACTTAAAAAACTTGGCACAGCTTTAATGAGATTTCTGATAACTTCAAGTAAATAACATTCCACTAGTGAACAGAATTACCACATACTCCTAAAAATGAAAACAAAGTAAAGGACTTTTTGTTATCTACAAGTCACTTTGTTACTGATTGGGATTGTCCAATTAGTTTTACGTGGTGCTGGTGTTACATCAGTAGTAGAAAATGTAGCAGACTGTCCCCTTTAGAGAAGCCAGGGAAACATAAAAGCAGCTTATGCCAGATGGAACAAGAACTGCCACTAAATAAAAACTAAGTTACTTTGAAGGCATGTTTATTTGAATAAAATAAAAAAATCTACTACCACATTCAAGCCTTAAAAGCAACAAAATCCCTCATCCATCTCTCAAGAGTCAAAATATAGTATCAGATCCAATGTTGCTAAACCAGATCCAGTTAAAAAAAAGGCAAAAGGAAAAATTGATTAAGCGGCTTACTTAAATTTAATTGATAACTCACATTTTCGAAAACCATCATTAAAACTTTTGGTTAGACACAGTTTTATAGAGTTGTCTTTAAGAGCCATTACCCACTCCTTTTAAGCAATTCTAAAATTGAGCTCCTAGCAACAAGAAACAACTGAATTTAGACAGTAATAGTAGAGTTATCAGAAGTCTTCTAAGCATGTGGTGTTCACGTAAATGGTTCAGTGCACTACACACATTAAAAAAAGCACACAAGCATAGTCTGATAAATTCATACTCTTATCAAGGAAAGGTAAATCTAGTGCATTTTTACACACAGCATTATTGCCTTTTGTCTAACAAATGCAGACCCTGGTTTTATACATTTAGCAATGACCAAATTCAAATGCAGCAAAATCAGCTTTGCTGAACACTTTTTTAATGCGGAAATGGTAATGCCATCTTTGTAACACCCGCCTGAGAATTACTACCCATGGCACGGAGAAGGGTGGCACAAGAGACCAACATCAACCCCGTTCTACCTCCACAGGGGGCTCCACGTCAGGAAAGCATTTAACAATGGAAGATGAATTCACTGACCTCCAGCAAACCAATGGTATGCGAATGGTCAAGGCGAAAATTGACCTTATCATTATTCCTTTTGGGGATATGAACAAAGCATGTTTCCAGGTTACCAGACACAGGCAACACTGTCTCATGGCTAAACACTTAATACAGAATTCAAAGGATCTGTTTACATAAGTCAAAGGTGTAGGAAAATCATGACAATCACTCATCTATACATGTATTTGGAACACAAAAGAAAATACAAACTGTTTCATTCTTTAAATGAAAATTTTAAAATATTGTACCCACAAGCAATATAAACACTATAAACGTTTTTAGGAAAGGAACTCCAGCAGGAAAAGAAAACAGCACATGGGTCCATACATACACAGTATGAATGGGTTTAAGGATATAGCAGTATTAGACAACCTCTATCTAAATGACATATGTAAATCACAGTTTTAGTTCCCTGCCCCCCATCTTCATTTCCCTACAAGACATCCAACTAAAATCTAACCCCAGCGCAGCAGGCAGTGAAAAGCAGTCTCAGGTTAAACATCCTAGTAGTCAAAACTAACTGTAGTGAATTTAATTATGAAAAATGTCTAACAGTCTTACATAAGTAGGGAAACATCTGCCCAAACACAAGAAAAATTGCTCCAAACACTATAGCTAGGAATATCTGGTTTTATATCTATATTCAGTGCATTTCAGAAAGAAATTTAAATAAAACCCCAAATACCAAGTCACAGTAAAACCTAAAGGTTTAGAATGTACAGCTACAAGCAAATGTTTTAAAAGGTTGTTAGAAGGATCTTCAAAAACATAAAAAAACTTCTGAAAAGACATGAGTTGTAAATCTGGAAAACACACACAAGATTTCAAGCAATGAAAAAGAACTGTTCATATATCTGAAAGCTTTTTTGTGTTTTTGAAAGAGATAAAGAGATATAACAGAGAATGTATTGCAGCTACACAAAAATCTTCTATCCTACATCCAGGAATACACACTGAAAGCATATACACCTTTAAACAGTTTTATCTATACTACAGACATATAATGAGAAATAGACTATTAAAATCCAGTATCTTTTTAAAAACTTCTCAATTTTAAATCACAAACACCACCATGCCTGACCATGTATTATATTTTGTATATATTCCCACTACTGGACAGGGTGAAGACTGCTTAGTAGTTCTTACTATGAACTTCTACATCTTACTTCTTGTATCACATTAGAAATTTAACTTAATTCCGAAGTTAACGTAAACCTTTAATGCATCAAAAGTAACTGAATTATTTTTTCCTATGGAATACACACACAGTGAATAATTATAGGGAACACACTTTAGTGTTCACCATGGGTTGACCACTGCATTCTCCTCCTGATCCCAAATCCTGTCATACAGTATGGTGAGGAAGACAAGATAACCCAACAAACTATAAGACAGGAAAAAAAGCTGGGAAAAAAACCCCCACTTTATAATATAAGCAGTAAATGTTTATAAACAAAGAACCTAAATAGTAACAGAGCAATGAAGTTCATTTACGCCATTCTGTTACTTGTTCCTCAAACACAAAAAAAAAAAAAAACCCAAAACAACAGAAGCACCCTTCACAGGTCAACACAATAAATATGCTTTTTTTCTCCAAGAAAAAAAACTCACCTGGTAAATACTTCACTCTTTTCTCTACCTTGTTCCACAGTAAGTGGATGCATGAAAAAAAACTCAAAAGGCTAAAGTTTGTTTCCTAGAGTAAACAGAAAGAGATACTTTTGCAATGACATTACTCTTCAGTCAAACATGACTTCTTCCCATGACTTATTGGCTTGTCCCACCTTAACAAGAGGAAAAGTGATACTTGGTGCTGTGGCAGCACAGAGAAGTCTTCCATCCATAAAGCCGTAAGAAGGAAAGACGAGCAACACTAGGCTCAGGCAACAGGCCATCAGAGAGCATGGGAGCTCAGAACAATAACTTACCTATTAAATTAAGAACAGATTCCCCATAACATGATTACAGGGGAAAAAACAGGCAATACAAGCGGTATGATCCTAGCTCCCACACACAGCTCTAAAAACATTAGTGCCAGAAAAAACGCTGCATTAAACACACTTCCAGAACAAAGATAAGTTTCTCTGAAGACCAGGACTCAGCTCTTGTTATTCATCTTGCAAAAAAGCTATTCCCAAAAAATACAGAAGGCCTACATAAATATCTGAGAATCTGTGAGTTACAATAACAATTCATGGCTTAATGAAGCTGAAGACATAAAAAGTGACTCCAAAAAGGAGACAGAAAATTTAACATATCCTCCTGGTCAATTCTTCTGAGTGAAAAATCTCAATAAACTTTGGATGTAACAATGAGAACCTACACCAGATAAGCCTAAATGTTGGACCCAATAGCTGGATCAGCAACAGCAGACTTGAAACCATGGGTGTATTCCGGCTATTATGGAACTACAAAGACACATTGTATCTGCACATATTACATAGGGATTAGGTAATTCAGTCAAATGATTTAAATGTGGTAACAAATACCTTAATCATAGGGAACAAATAGACGTATGTCACCAAAGGAAAGAGTAAAAACACATTACCATTTAAATCTATCCTCAAGAGCTTGTAAAATAGGGTGACTACCCAAACCTGAACAGAAATTTTATAGTATCATTAAACCTTCTCTCCTGCTATAAAACCATTCTGCTGCTGGGAGTTGTACACGAAGATACAAGATTACCCAGAACAAGAGGATGCTACCGAACTCCCAACTCTGAGAAACAAGAATTTCACAGAAGCTGGGTTTTAAAGAAACAAAGTATAGCCCCAACTGTTGCTAAAATGTAGCTCCATTTGTGTCTGAAGGTGAAAACAGTTACCAAGATGCTTTAGAAGACTAAGCAGCCAGAAGCTCGCAGTAGGCTTTTAGACGGAATGGACCATCCCCTACCATGACCATTCCAGCTGTTCCAGAAACAAATGAAGAAAATTCTTAAGTAGGCAATTAAAAACATCATAGCCATGGGCAAGATTTCTTCCTACCTCACATCAGTAAGAGGTTATTTAAACTACAAACTCAGGAAAAAGAAAAAGTATTTACAGTTCCTGGTGTAGTTTTTTTAGTTTTTATTATAAACGAGATATTCCTACCATCCTTCTTAAAATTCTGCTATGCTTCTAGATTCAACCTCCTCTGGTAACAATCTTCATGTGATAACTGTACCTAGTCCTTTCCTCTTTTAACAATTTCAAGTTTTCCTCTTCAAATACTGACAGCTCTCCTATTCTTGTATTATGAAAAACATGGGCATAAATTCATGATCTTTCTTTTTTACACCATTTGATGGTTAATCCTTAAAAATTCAGCATTTTTCCTTTCCTGAAAGTTCAGTCAAATCTTAAGTCAGTCACCTAATTACAATAGCGTCCCTTCTCCTCATGCCTGTATGTTATTTCTGACGTAGTGAAGTCAGAATTGCATTTGCCTCTCCCTCTCTCCCATGCCACTTTCAAAATGAGCAAATATATAATTAATTTCTCAGCCTTTCTACGTAGCATTTCAGAATGCAAAGACAAAACAGGAACAGTCTGAGGAGGAAATGGTCAGAAAAAGAAAAAAATTAATCAACCTACTAAAGGGATGCAGAGCAGAAGTGATTTATCTTGTTTCAGCAAAAGACTGCATTTATGGAGAAAAAAATGTGAAAGACTATTTCTACAAATACTTATACAGGTCTTTGTCACCATTAATGCCATAATGCACAGGAAGTGTACATACAGGCGTAAGTTCACACATAAAGCAGCAAGATATTATTATTTGTGTAAAGGGAATTCATCAACAGAAAAATGCCTATCTTTAGACCTCAACAAGGGACATCTTCTGGACAGGATCAATACCGTCAGTCTGGCAGGTACCTTCTGGTTTCCTACTAACTGCCCTAAGTTTCCATGTCAAAAGCCACATTTTTCAAATGTGGAAATACAGTCTGTTCTTAGCAATTTGCAAACTAACACAAGGTAGTTCTTTCCCATTTCCAAGACAGACTAGTCATATTTCAAGCAATGTGCATAAATTAAACCAAGCAGTAAATTTCAGTATCAGAAGTTATTATAAAAACCTGAACTAGGTGACCACTTAGTACCTCTTTATGATACATGAACATAACTAGTTATTCCACTGGAACAAGTAGTATTTACTAGATAGTAACTGGAAATACTATCTACAGCTGTAGGTAACAGTTATAAGGATGTTTACACACTGTGAAAAAAACAGCAAGCAGCTCTGCAACATCAGCTCTTGAAAATGCAGGGGTTTATCCAAACTGCTTTGCATGTGCTTTTGGCCATGACTTCTAACAATGCCCTTCTTTTGTACAACATTCATTTTCTATTCAGTTCTACAATAAATCTCTCACTTCAGGCTAATTAGAACTTGTCAAAATGACAGAATATGTGACTTATTTTTTCCAGAATGTTCTGGTCTCACTTGTAACAATCACGTTTTACCAAAAAAAATGCATTTCTTTTAGCTTTCCTTTTTATTTAAGGAAAAATAGTCCTCTGGAATCAATAAAACTCTGTATTCCGCAAAGAATGTTTAAGATTACTGGCAGACAGATGAAAAAACCCACACACTTTTTCACTGACACCATTAACTATGTAAAACTACTGTTCTCTGGATTCAGTAAATAAAGAGGTAAGTAAGAAAAACTTAAAGAGTTACTATCTCTACCTCTCAAAACAATTTTTAATTTTAAGAATGGACTCACTACAGACAAGAAAATATGTAAAAAGAAAAGCCCATATGAACACATTCCTCCCTCCAAAAGTTTCCTAAACAGTTTTAATGGTTTTCAGCCAACAGCAGCTGATAGGACAGACAGCCCTGATTCTTCCTAGAATACAGCTCTGGGGAGAGCAGATCCAGAAGATCACATGTAAAGACTTCCATGTCATCTCAACTATGACTATGTATATTTGCTACATGCTGATACTGCTGGGTCACACATCCCTCCATAAGCTATTGGAACACACTAATTGTGCAGAAAACGAGCACATCCAAAAGATTCCTACTGGGTTTAGTTAATCAAATCATCAATTAACGTATTAAATAATCAGAAGAAAAAATCAATAGACACACTGGAGGGGAGAGAGTCTGTAGGAACAATTCAGCTGACAGAGGGACAAGCAGCAAGACCCTCACCTTGTCATCAGCAACAAGACCAATTTCCACAGCTGTGGAGCAGCAGCTGAGGTTAGAAACTGCCTTCTATGAGGCAACGCAATCTAGCGCTGGCTGTCCTTCCATATATCCCTCAAAATGCTCTTTTCACATACCTAGGACAGTTTTCCTACAGTTTAATGGGAAGAGAATGACACTTAGCTGCAGCAGCTTGAGCCAGAACAGGACATCTCTTCCAGTCCCAAAGAAAAAAAAAAGGACACATCACAATAACTAGGACCTGCCACTAATTATGACACTGCAGTCTTGCTCACACATGGACCAATTTAACATGAATTCTTAAAATTCTACAGTTTGAGCAACAGCTGTGAAGACATCCCCCTAGTCCATATTACTGATGACTAATATACTTAATGTGGTGCATCACCTTTTTCAGTGATACAGCAAAATACACAAACCATTAATAGTAATGAGAATAAGTATTATTTTATTTGAGTTACCAAAATCACTTCTGATATTAAAAAGTGTGTACAACCCTACAGAGCAGAAAACAAGAGCAGCAAAGCATTTTCATGCCTAATTTCCAAAGGCATAATTTCCAAAACCAAACAGTAATGTTTCTTAGGAGTTCACACAGACATCAGAAAAAGTTTTACAAGATGCTACTGTGAGGCTTTCTGAAATCCATGACAGAGATGCACAGGAGTTACAAAAACAATTGCCAGACTGATCAGATTCATCACCTGGCAAACAGGGCATTTGGCACAAATTGAGGGGCTGGGTGTAATCCAGTGTCCAGCCAACACCAACCATTATTTTATTGTAGGGCTGAATTGCAGCATGGAACATAAGAAAGACAAGCTGCATTAGGCCTGTTGGCTGCTTTTTTCCTGCCTCATGACAGAACCATGCTAGCTTCAGAGCCTTGGATCTCCACATCTCTTTTCCCTTAGAAACATCTGCTTACTCTTTAGCAAGCTTCTAGATCCCAGAGAAAAAAAACCCAAACCAAAAATCAAAAAAACACAGCAACAACAGCAACAACAAAACCTTTCCAGAAAATCCCAGTAGAACCCCACCCCAGTTTAGCAGGTTTCACAGATCTCAGAGAGGCTGCAAACAGATTACATATGCCCAACTCAAATCCAAGAGCTGAAGTCATGAGTGACCTGCCACTGATTCAGTCAATTTCCCATGTCAGTAGTCTCCTAACGGAGAACCACACTGAATTGTTGATATTGGGAAGGGACTTCTGCAAATCATCCAATCGAACGCTTCTGCCAAAGCAGGGTCACCTAGAGCAGGTTACACAAGAACACGTCCTGGTGGGCTTTGAATATCTCCCGAGACAAATATGAAGATTTAGCACCCCAAACCTGTCACACACGCCTTCTTGATTCACATGTATTTTCAGATAGCATCACACATCCTCCCACCAGGAGAAGCTGGGCAAGACGAGAAACACTGGATCCCAATGGAGAAATTACAACTCACGGGCATAAATAGCAAGTACTCTTCCTACATTTTAATCACAAAGAACATCTGAAATAATAAGATCATGCTTTCTGCCAAGTGATGGAAATGTCCAAAGGCATTCCTGTCAGGGCATTACCGTTGTGTCATTTTTCAGAGCATCGGAGCAGACAAGAAGTTACCTCTTCCAAACGAAAGGCCTTCCTTCCTTCCCCTCCTCCCTCCCTCCCTCCCTCTCTCTCCCCATCACCTCATCCCCTCCCCGAAGGCCCTCCTTCCTCCCTGCCAAAAGCTCCTCGGCTCCCCTCCCACCGACCCACGTCTGAAACCCCACCCCGCCCCCCACCGCAGGCCACCCCGCTCGGCTCGGTGCCCGCCCCACCCGCGGGTCCCCCCGGTGCCCGCCGGGCCCCCCCCGGCCCCGCCCGTGCTCCCCTGACAACCGCAGCGCGCGCCGGGCGTGGCCCCGCCCCGGCCCCGCGCACACAATGGGCCCCGGCGCGCGCGGCCCCGCCCGCCCCCCGCGCCCCGCGCGCGCGGCACCGCCCGGCCGGGATGCGGGGAACGAGGGGGGGTAGTGGGGGGGAGAGGGGGGAGGGTGTCCGCGGCCGCCGCCCCCCGCGGCCCGCTCACCATCGCTGCGCTTGATCTCCACGTAGATCCCTATCTGGATCTTGCCGAAGTTGGCCGCTGCCATCGCTTCATGGGGCGCACGGGGGGGATCGGAGGCGTCGCCGGCCGGCCACACCGCGGAGAGGGAGAGGAGGCCGTGCACGGCAGAGGCAGCGGCGGCTCTGGGCGGGGGCGACGGGCGGCCGGGAAGGAGGAGGCGGGGAGCGGAGAAAAGGCGCCGGCCGGATACAACAGGCGCTGTGGGCGCTGCTGCGCCTGCGCGGCCTCCGCGGCGTCACGGTGGCACCGGCTCGCGGGAGGGGGCGGGGGCGCCGCGCGGCCGCAGCCCTCGCGCCCCGCCCCCTGGCCCCGCCCCTCGCCGCGGGCGCGCGCAGGGGGCGCGGGCGCCCCGCGAGGCACCGGGCGGGGCCGGGCCCGCAGTGCCGGCTGCGCCTTGAGGCGCTGCTCCGGCCTGCCTCGCACAGCGCACACACAGACAGCATACAGCACACGCACAGACACCACACACACACTCCCCTGGAGCACCAGATGGTGGCCGAGCTGCTCTGGAGCCTTAATGTAATAGCTTTATCTACCTGCTGCCTGCTCATGCGGCTCCCATGTGCACAGCAGAGCAGCTTAGGAGCAGTCGTCCTGCTCCACAGCTTGCCAGCGGCTCTTGTGTCCCAGGAAGGCGCATGATGTGGTTTCTGGGGATGTGCAGGGCTAACAGTTGGACTAGATAATCCTTGTGGATCTCTTCCAACTCGGAATATTTCATTAATCTTTGAAGGTCACACTGTCAACTGCATCCATCCATCTTGGGAGCCTTCAGGGAAGCCGGAGAGGGGCTCTTTGTCAGGAACTGTAGTAATAGGAGAAGGGATAATGGGTACAAACTTAAAGAGGGGAAATTTAAGTTAGATGTTAGAAAGAAATTCTGTGAGTGGTGAGACACTGGTATGGTTACCCAGGGAGGCTGTAGGTGGTGCCCCCACCCTGGCAGTGATCAAGGCCACGTTGACTAAGGCCTTGGGCAGCCTGGTATTGTGAGATGTGTCTCTGCCCCTTGCAAGAGGGTTTGGAACCAGATGTTCTTTAAGGTCCGTTCCAACTCTTTAATATTCTATGATTCTATGACCTTTGCTTCATGTCCTGTGTCTCTATACTGCTTAAATAAAAATAAAACACAATTCATGTTCCACATTTCCCTGTTGTGACTTCATCCCAGGCAGGCCACTGTGTTACACATTGCCCTCGGGCTTCTCCTCCAAGGGTGGGTCCTGACATGATGAATCCACCGCTGGTTTAAAATTGTCCTTCCTGCACAGCTTCTGGTGACCTTGAGCAGCATCACAATAAACTCCCTAATTACTTGCCAAGCAAAAGCTAGTCTAGTAAAAATAATCCCCCAATCCACACATCAACTGGTTATATGGAATGACAGCTGACACCCTGCCACACCACTGAGGGCTGTGCCCTCCCAGCCAGCCTGTCGCTCTTGCCTCACCTTCCTGCCTTCACTGTCAGTTTTGCACTGAAATCAGTGTGATACCTGGAAAGTCAGAGTCAAGGAAGCAGGGCTCCCAATTCCTACAACTTTTGTACATGTAGAGTAGCAGCTGGGGTGGTACAGCTTTCACCAACCGCACTACACTCTAAGAAATACTCATTAAGCCTTGATCACCTGAGCTAAGCTGCTCTTGAGCTTATCAGAAACACTGTCTGCTCTTAGGAACTTACCTTGTCTAATGAGCTCCTGTGTTTCAATCAATAAGCTTGGAAACTCATTTTTATTGACTGAAAAACAACCAAAGTCAAACAACATTTTTGTCATTGAGCCTTCAAGGCAAGTTACAAGCCTGAATTTTGGCCAGGATGGAGAATTCCCATTATCCTGTGACCCAGCTCACAGCAGTTGTGAGACCCTTGGTGCTCACCTGCAAGGCTTTATGATTAGCTTGTTTTAACCCTACCTGATGTTTTTATTTAATGTGAAAATAAAAACATTCAGATTCTCAGGTCAGATGCAGAGTAATGGAAAAGCAACTCATTTGAAATAATTAAATCAGAAACAAGATATTATTTTTCATATTATGTGCTCTCTGTTCTCCATAAAGGTTAGCATATGAGCAGTAAACTATATATGCTTTTCTGGAAAGTTATTTGACTCCTGTTGTGGCAGAAAGAGATGACTACTTTTACAAAGAAATCATGCCATTGAGAAAACAAGAGTGTATCTTAGAAAAATATACACAAGCTTAAGTGTTTACAAAATCAGCTTTTACTCTCTATTAAAATAGGTCTTTTTTGTTTTTGTCATGAAATACGCATAGAAGCATTCATAGAGCAAGTCAGCAAAGTTCAGAAAACTTCTTGTTTATGCCTGGAAAACGAACAGTGCTAATAGTAAATAAATTCAAGATAATTAAAATATATGACCAAGCATGATAAGTTTTCTTAAGAAATTAAAAATTCCTAACTTTTTGTAAGAATGTATTCTTTTCATTTTTTTAAAGAAAAGCTTGCAAAACTTACTCTTGAATACAGGGTCTTACCAAGTATTCTAAATATATATATCTTCAAAATTTTCATTAATATATATTCAATGCAATTTTAAAGAGAAGAATAAAGTTTTGAGTTCCAAAATCTAGTCACACATTTTTAATTGAGGTACAGGAAAATTTTATTATATAGAATATAGCATTTTATTGGCTCTCAACATAAAATTACTCAGATCATTTTTTAGAAAGCATATTCATGGCTTCTAAAGTAATGTTTTCAGAATTCCAAGAGCTGTATGTGTCTGCTTTTTATGCATTAAGAGCATCAGGACATATCGCTCTTGCCAATACAAAGGAATAATACAATTACTGACGCTTTGGCACTCATTTCGAATCTTTGATTGCTGTTGGATTAGTCATCCAGAATACTGGACAATGATCATGCACCAGTTATGTTTCAATGGTTAGCAAGAATTCTTCAGTCTTTAACAAACACTAACATCTCCTTGCATTTCATACAGACACAATCATATCAATTAAAAATTTCAGTTTACTGTATTTCAATAAAAAACTTGAGTTATTAATATGAGTCTACATGCTTCATAACTTAGAAGTAATTTATTTTAAATATTTTAACTATTACACAGCATTAGTGAAAAAATTGGATTAATCACCATACACATTTATAGTCACACTAATATGAAATTACTTCGTTTTAAAGCTCAAATCTGAAAATACATTTCTATTTCCATTAATACATCTGGTATCAAATGTGTAAACAGGGCAGCCAACAGTCAGATTTAAGTAATGTGTGGTCACTTGCAAGATTAAAAAAGTTAGTCAGCATATCTATTATAAAGAAACAAATTTTTAAAGGAGACATTACACAACTATATCTTCTCAGGTCATCATGAGAACTTATTACCAAAAAAAAAAGAAAATGCCAATTTAATAGTAGTAGATTATTTTTTTCCACTTAAGGGTAAGAAAATATGCAAGAAGAGTCTGAACTAGTTTGACATACCCATCTCTCGCTTAGACTGATAGACTCGTCCACTTCAGTACCTTGGTGAAAACAGTTCAGCTCAGCTATCTCTCAGATCCCTCCCTGTTCTTTTTTTCTTTCAAGCATCTCTTCATCTGTATTGTATCACTGTTTAAAGCTACCCCCTGATGGACACAGCACTTCCTGAGTAATTGCGCTATACAAGAGTGTCAATAATAAAAAGAGAACTGCCTTACTTGAAGATAAAATACTAGAATGCATTTCCAACTGCATTACTCTGTATAAAAATCTGATTTTGATGTAACTACCTCTGAATAATGAGCTATTGTAATATTAATAATTTTTCATAGCTACCTTATCTGAGAGTCAAAATGTTTTCAGCTGGACACTCAAAGTTTAATAACTAACCTTTTATCTTCCAGACATGCATTCTAGATTCCATTGATTCAAATGTCTACAAATCTGCTTGCAATCAACAAGTTAGCAGACAACTCGTTTGAATAGCAATTCTTTGGGGATTATAATTAACTACTTGTATATTAGAAACAACATGGATGGTTAGATTTTCAGACTTAAACAAATATGTCTAAGCATAAGAGCGTTCTTACTCTGTATAGGGACTGTAGGTGCTGAAACCCTTGCTGTGAAGCTCAAACATGCTTGTCATGTGTTTAATTTAATAGAGCTGTCAGTGAGCTACCCAGGATCACTGATCTCTGCTCTTGCAGGCACCACACTCCACATGTGTGAAGGCCAACACTCCTCAAGTTTTAATACATTCTACTGGTTTCAATGGTCAGTCAAAAGAGTGGAGAAAAGAAATAACTGAGCAAAAAAAATAACTGTCCCCAAACCAAATGCAACTATAGAAATAAAATTGTTATTTCTCTTACTGCATTATTATTCCAGACTGAGCTGCACTCTAAAGAGCTTCTGCATGCATAAAATCACAGCATTGCTGGGTAGACAAAGGAGTCAAGAAGTGAAAAGAGTGTGAATGTATTTCAATCTTTTCAAACCGGGAGACATGAGAGAAGCAAAATGCTTTTGAGAAAAGCACTCCTCCCTCTCTCACCATGCCCTTCACTCCAACTCTGCATTTGTAGTAATGGTGGAACATCTTTTGCTCTTCCCTGTATTTATAGCTACTTCTGCACTTGGTGGGATTAGTTGTAATATGTCCTTAAGGTGAAAATGGCAGTCCAAGAAAAACTACACTAGTTCAAAAGTCACAGAATAATAGGGGAAGCACTGAAGAATAAGAAAGCTGTGTGTGCTTATTGCAGTAGACAATAATGAGGTCATTATAGCTCTGGCATATACATTACTTATTTTCTTACTCATTCTATATGCTGCTGCTGAGTATCTGGCCCAGGGCAGCTATCTATTTGGGGTCATGTTTCATTATGCTTCCCTATTGATTGTACTAAAGATAGGCAGTATTCCTAATAGATAGCAAACTGCTTTGGAGAAAAACTGAGGAGAAGACACATCTCTGTCCAAGCTTCTTGCTGCCTACAGGTTAGCCCAGAACTGTGGTTATTTATATTTAACCTTCATTCTCCTCTTCTTCCAATTTTCTCTTTGCACTCCTCTCCAAGTCTTCATGGAAAATTTCAGAGGCATTATGGTAAAATGATGTTCCAGTCAGGCAATTTGACTGAGTGATAAACACACATTTCTTACACCCTACTACCACCTAGTTTCACTCTTCTGTCAGAAGGAAATATCCAGTGACATATTACCTGTGAAAATAACTTTAGCATGTATACATCTATTTTAGACCTTAATCTAATATTTTCACCCCATCTTTGCACCATCACCAGTAAGGCTTCTGCAATAAATCATATAGAACTATTACACCTTGTGTAAACTGGGGAGTTTCTTTATTTGTCCTTAAAGGTTATTCGGTAGCTGCCCATAGGTTTCTGCACTAGTAGGACATAGTGTTAATAAAACCAGGTATTCATACATAAGGTATTTTTGTCTTAACACACAGCTCTTTAACACATTGTTATGTTGAAATTTGAATTAATGTAGATTGTCAATGTGCTTGTTTTGTGGTTTCACCACTTTTTGATGTCCTTTCAAATGTCCAGTGTAACATTTGTGCAACTAGCTAGAACTGCATGGCATCACACTGTGTCAACATCCAAACAGACACTAGGCTTGGTAATATGCTCGAAGGACACAGGCCCTGTCCTGAAAATGCCTGCTCCTCAACATACAAGTGAAAAAAAATGCAAAAATACCTATTGGTAGTTACTCAATCATGCAGTAGCCAGGGCCAAAATTCAAACTAAAAGGATATTTATTCTAAAGGAAGACAGACAGTGGAATTGGTTACACAAATCCTGGAAGACAGAAACTTTGAAATGAGTATGATGGCACAGCAATCCCAAGGTTTTTTCCAAGCACTAGCATAGACCTCTGATAGTAGATATCCTTCTACTAGTACCTGGATTGTGTAACAGGAGCCCACTTGTAACTATAATGATAATCTTATGAAGTAAAAATCATAAGAAAATTTTTTTAAAAATCAAAGTAACTAAAACAACACTTTTCATCCATACCCTCCTACAAAACAATCAGGTGCATTTTTGTTCCCTGTGTTTTTTCAAAAAACAAACTTTCATCAAGTCTTCTAAAAAAGAAAAAATAGTAGAAATTGTTTTATAAAAAAACACTACATAAAATTATTTTCTTAAAATGTATTTTTGTCTAATAATTTGACAGATTATTTGGAAAATGTTATAAATTTGCTTGCAAATTGATTCATACATGTTTTTGTCTTCATTAATGTCAGAGAAAAAAATAAATTTGAAAATATTTATCAACTTCTTTACCATTGCAAATCTCACTGCATTTCCTATTTATTCATCTTGGAAATTAGAGAGAATTGATACATGCAGACTATTCTGATCAAATGTGCGTTAGAAAAATTATGTTTGTATCAAAATGAAGAATTTTAGGAGTATTGTAACAAATGTTTTTTGTTTTTAGGGTGCTGTTATAATTTATAAGCACAGCTAGCAGAATGTTTTTGTCTTTAAAAAATAATCTTAGACATTGTAACTACTTACTGTAAAAAACCACAATAGCTGAAAGCTATTAATACCCTACCCTACCCTACTTTACCTTTTATTGTAAAACAACCCATATGTTATTTTTCTATTTTAAAGAACTATGGTCAAATTGTGTTCCTTTTTCTGAGTTTCAGAAATGGTGAAACTTTTAAAATTGAAAAGCCCTACTGTCTTCCAATCCCAAAGCAAATGTCTTACCACTTCTTACTTTGCCAAAGCAATGAGAATGAAATGTTACGATTTGAAGGATGCATTGCAGTAACTTCCCAGTCAAAGCAGATGTTTACCTCAGTACAGTTGCAGCTGACCTGCTACTTTGAGATCATTTGAAATCAAGGATTCTTTTAGATTCAGTGTGCAGGAGGGCAACTCACAGGCATTTTATGGCAGTGAAATCCTACCAATTTTCAAGAAATAAACTGTACCAGAATGGATTCTGTGGCACAGACATCTCTCAGGATCAAAATATAAATGAGGAGAAGCTGCGCTTTTGTGTGGAAGGACTCCAGCAGGCATCAATGTTTGGGCAAGTCCTTTTCTTCTGGAGGAGGTGGCGGGAGGTCTCCATCTCTTTAAATCTGGAGGCATAAAATCTGTCATAGTGACAGAGGCACCTTTGAAGAAGACCCAGTGGCTGGCTGAAAGGCCTGGCATGGCTACAGTCACAGACAGCTGCAGATGGCACAGGAGAGCAGTTATTTGAAAATATCAGCATGCCTCAATACACTATGAATATAGTGTAAAGTTTTGTACCTGAATATTCATATTTGAGTTCCAAAGTTTCCAAGCTCACTACATAAAATGCATGAAGGAAGAAACACTTAAAATATTTCTGGGTCCACCCAGTGAAATATATTTAAATATATTTAAGCTTTTTATGTTAGTACTAAGTAGTATACAGACAGTGAAAATATACTGGGGAGAAAACTGCTTTTTATCTTTAGCTCTGAAGGTGGGTAGGAAATATTTTGAAGTTGTGCTTTTCTGTCAGGTTAAAGAAATATATTTGTATTACATTCTGGTTACTAAACTTCTGAGACATACTTGTAAGTGCTATAAAGTACCAGCTGAGTCTCAGAGCTTACCCTAAGAAAGATCCTGTCTTATTTTTCTTATTTCCTCTGGCAAAGGATACATGATTTTCTCCTTTCTAGTGCAACATTGCCATCCAGGCAAATGGCAGAAAAGATTCTGAAAGATAAGCAAGTTTCATTTTATTTCCTTTGGACTTTCTAAGAATGAGATGCCTTCAAAAGCTCATAGACAGGACTTTTTTTTGAAGTTTCATTTTAAAAGAGACTTTTTTTCCTTCTTCTTAACATGCTTTTAAAAAGATATACTGGGCATATAGAAGAAAGTTACAATTCCCAAGAATTATTATATCATCAAGATTAAATGTCATAATTGAAATATTAAAATACAAATGAGAAGTAAAATATTGAAATGTGTAGTAGTAATAGTGTCTTAAAAATTCCCATACTATATACAATAATGACACTTAATACAACCTGGTGTCAAGCTTCTCTTGCAGAAACAGAGTCAGTTCAGGCTGGATGTATTCTTGAAGAGTAGCATGGGGTACGTTGTAGATAAAAATATCCTTTATGTTAAGAGTAGTTAAACCCTGGATCAGATTATGTGATGTGTTTGTCATAATTCTCCAGTGAAGGTGATTCAAGAAGAGATTAAGTATCTCTTAGGGATGGTATATACCTCTGAACAGGAGGATGGGCTAGATGACCTCTTTCAGATTCTTGCAACCTTACATTTCTGTTGTAATCATGACAAATCCTTTTTCTCCTGCTTAAACCTTCTTCCCCACCTGGATTAACAGATTTCATGTGAACTTCATAGCTGCTATAATTTTAGCAACAAGTTTAATGCTGTGTGTTCAACCACCGCCAAAGTTATTTACCTGGTGGCCTGAGCATGCAGCTAAAGAATTTGAAGAATCCCTGCCTTTCAATATGCTGACAGAAGGGGTGGAGGAGGGTTTTTTTCTATAGAAGTATATACAAAACCATCTAAGTGCCCTTCAGTGGCATTAAAATGAACTTACTTAGTAATTAACTGGGGTTGTTAGAGTTACTAGCATTTTTCATTTCTAATTCTGAGGTTATAACCTCCTCTAAGGAAATCAGAAATAGACAAAACCAGGCTAACCCAGACAATTTCAGGATATGCTATACATGTACACCTCTGTCAGAAACTTCCCAGACAAGTTGTTTTTTGTTGCTCAGTTGTCAACAGCCATCAATACAAAGCAAATAGAAAAATAACAAGACCCAGTTATGATGAGAATAAAATCCCTGTCCTGTAACTTCCCTGTCTTCATAATTTAAAAGATTTTTGTATTAATCTCCTTCTGAAACAAAAGAAGTTTAGATAAGCAGGTGGTTTTTACACAAATTGTTCATCCTTGGCATAAAATAAATTAATAAAATATCCCAACATATTGAGAAACACTGAAATGGGGGATGTCTAGGTTTTTTATTCTACAGGTTATAATCTACTCACAAAGTTGCCACAGATTTTAGAGAATGGTGTTTAATTCATGGTGGCTAATTTATAGAAACTGTAACTTTTCCCCCTCAGCTGTGATTTCTTATATTAATTAAAAATCTTTGAAGAATTTTATTTTATTTTTCTTATGGAGACAATTGTGGGTACTAAATATGTTACAAATTAGGTATTGTAGTTAGAGGCTCAATTTATGTGCCTGAGAGATAAAAGATCATCCCATAACTTCATTCTGTGACTCATAGATTGTCATATATTTATTAAACCAGCTTTCCATGAATTTCCAGTGTTCACAAAAAAAGAGGCAAATAGAATGACTCTGGGTGGTGATGGTGCTTGACAGACGCATGGTAAACAATATAACAGTTTTTTTGCATGAAGTTTTACTACGTTCATAGAAATCTCTCTAATTTGTCATAATCCTTAACAGTGACCTGTCATTACACACACAAGTGTAAAGTATTCATATCAAAATAATTGGTAAAGAAAACTTGCATCACTGCATAACACCTGCTACTCTGAAGACTGATAATAATTGTGTAAAACTTTGGGAAAGGCTTGCTTTGAATAAGCAACAAAATGGCATATTGAAGGAAGTTGTGTCAAGAGGATGGCTCAGTAATACCTTATCCAGGCAGCTGCCAGGTAGATAAATCTAAATATTGTTGCTGTGTAGAGAAAGAGTTCGCCCTAGGCCTGGCAAAGACATGTTAGTAATACATTATTTGGATTAAGACATCCTCTATACATTAATTTTTACTTAGACCCTAGCATTTAGACACCCTAGCTGGTGTTAGAACACCAGCAATGTGAAGAGCTATGGCCCCCCCAAACCATCAATATTCAAAGGCCATGAATATTTAGGAGACCTCCATGAAGGCAAACACAAAACCATTAACCCTACTGTCATCTCTGCTGTCCTCTTTGTGGTACAAAAGCTTGTCTTTCCAACCTAAACTGGTATGTAAGAAAGGAAAGCTAACTATTGAATTTTTTTTCTGTGGTCCATATTTGATTCTTAGTATCCCAGGAAACTGTAGGCATGAGGAGTCCTCCAATCCAAACACACTAAGTAAGAAAAAATTACAAGGACATGCAGAAAGCCAGCATTTGCCATATTCCCTATTCTGTAAGTGTTTCCATGAGGGTTTGTTCTGAGGGCTGAACAACCACAGCAATTAATGTAACAGTTGATATGTCTTTTGGTGTGAAATTGGTGCTACATATAAAGCTGTTTGTTAAAGACTAGTCAGCCTAGTGACAAAATAACCTACTATTGCTGGACAATCAATAATAAATATAGTACAGTGCAGTATTTATTTTCTGAGATAAATATTTACAGATCATAGTCTAATGCTTTACTAAGTAATCTCACTAGTCCAAGTGGACAAATATAGTACCTGTATTGGCTCAAGCATGTGGGTTATTTCCTTAGAGCTTTTCCACATTTTTATCTCTTCTTTTGCCAATTACAAAGCTCAGCAGTTTGCATTGAGTACCATTATATCACTTAGGTAGGATAAGATTCTTCTTTTTATTGAAAGTCTGTCAACATTTCAAGGATTTCTCTGGAAAATAATTTTGTGTCAGATTGCAATTTCTGACATTCTTTCTTAACCCTTTTGTGGATATAAATCTTCAGTTTGATTTTTATCTGAGCTTTTGCTTTGTGGCTTTCATTTTTCTCTCTAGTTCTAGAGTATGTCAACAGGAATGCATTTCCAAATGATAGCACTTCTCTGCAGAACACAGAACATAGAACATTTCAACCAGATATAAAAATTATGTGATTTCTCCCTTGTAAGAAACTCTATGGTCTTGCCCAAGATATATATGATTCTATGACATGTTGTTCCCCAGCTTTTAGATCTGTACTTAGTATTTTTATGAGATCATATCTATCCAAAGTGCAAATATTTATCAAACCTTACAAAACCATTGGTACTGGACAGGAGAATAATGGAATACCAATAATAAAGTTATTATTAAAGATTATTGATATGCTTCTAATGGATGAAAACATATGATCAGAAATTCAGCACATGTGAATACTCGTATATACACATTATTTCTTGTCCGTCACCTTACAAGGCCCTTGCAGAGTGAAGGGCAGCAGGGTCACCCTCATCCTGAAGTGTTCTGAGGTGCCCTGTCCAGAAGTCAACCCAATCCTTTTCTGTGATGCCCACCAGGAGCAACTCTGCATATTCATTGTACCCGCCTTTTAGTCTGTAATTCTTCCACATGCATCTAGAGCCTTCTCTCTCCCTGAAAATCCATAACTGAGATGTGGCAACCTGTCCTTGTAATAGCTACATAACCTTATCGCCTCTCCAGGCAATTTTGCCTTAAATAAGGAAATACAGCCACTTACCAAATATGCATTGTCCAGGAACGCCGTGGGGGACTAGTGTGCATAGTGTGCATGCTGTTGTGGGCCAGCTCAGAGTTTTCCACCTCAGCCACACAGCTTCCCTCTCCAGCACTTACTGGGTGCTTTGAATCCCTCTTTGCACAATGGGCCTCTGCAAAGTGAAGCTTGGTCTGGGAAGGCTGCAGCACAGTGTATCCCTCTCTTTGTAGTATCACAGAATATTTGAGTTGTGAGGGATCTTTAAAGGTCAGCTAGTCTCGTCAATGAGCAGGGAGATCTTCAATTAGATCAGGTTGCTCAGAGCCTGGTCCAGCCTGACTAAGCCCCAAGGATGAGGCATCTTCCACCTGTCTCAGAAACCTGTTCCAGTGTTTCACAACACTCATGGTAAAAAATTCTTTCCTTATGTCTAGTGTAAGACCGTCTCTTGGACAGGCTGTTTGACTCCAATCCGACTAGCTATGGACCTTAGCCCACGTGATCTTACACAGATGAAAGCAAAAGATCGGAAGCGCTTTTCTCCATGTGGGGACGGATGTCCTCTGTGAGGAGACACCTCAGACTCTGGTGACTCCCCAGGTGAGAAAGAGGGCATTGCCTGATGGTGGGAGACTTTTATACCTGGGGGAATGGGGGGCAGAGGAGGAGGACCACAGCCACTGGGATACACGTGGAGAGAGGCGGGAGGAAGGACTGACCAGGGAAGAGCACCAGGGATAACACTTGGCAGGGGAAAAAGGGGAAGATCATGAGGTCATAAGATACAAATCATGTAAACAGTGCAAATTACCTAAACACCCAGTGTAAACAACTAAATAATTATTTAGTGCAATACAACAATCTGGTCTGAATCTGCCTGTTTTAAGTTCTCTAGACTGAACAGCCCCATGTCTCTCAGCTTATCGTCACAGGAGATGTGCCTCAACCTTCTTGTCATCCTCATAGCCCTCCTCCGTAACTACTGCAACAGGTCCCTGTCCTTCCTGTGCTGTGCCCCCAGAGCTGATGCAGCACTGCAGGTGGGGTCTCAGCAGAGCAGGGCAGAGGGGCAGAATCCCCTCCCTGCCCTGCTGCCCACACTGCTCTGGATGCAGCCCAGGACACGTGTGGCTCTCTGGACTGGGAGTGCCGTGGCTGGGTCATGTCCAGCCTCTCAGCCACCAACAGCCCCAACCCTGGACCTTCTGGGCAGGGCTGCTCTTGGGCTCCAGTCTGTGTTGATAGAGGGGCTTTCCCCAGTCCAGATGCAGCACTTTGTACTTGGTCTGACTGGATCTCATTATCCAGTTCATATGGCTCTACTTCTCAAGCTCTTCCAAGTCACTCTGAATGGCATCCCATTGCATTTTCTGTGTTGCAGCTCCAGCTATTGCCCAGACAAGCTCCTTTGAAAATCCTGGTGGTAGTGCTTGTCAAAATCTGTTGAAGTAAATGTAATAAATACTTTCCTAAAACTCCAATGTCATAATGTTCTTCAGTAATTTCATTTTTAAGCCAGAGCAATGATTTATATTTCCTGTCATTTCAGAATCTTTCCATCTCAAACCTAGCTACTCAAAGTGAAAATTGTTTTTACTAGCTTCAGCTAGGCCACCATCAAAGGTGCTTTTTGTTAAATGGGAGCCTTTCTGGTTAATCACTAACATCATGATGAAAGTGATACATCAGCCATGTATCACATTGAAAATGGAGATGTCTAGTCTCCAGAATCAATACAAATTTTAAAGTCTGATTTCCTGTATGACTGCATGTTTCTGAAATACCCTAAACTGGCTCCTAAAAGATGCATGTGGAGAAACATATTTCTAAGTATTTCTCATAGATGCTCTTGAATTAGATTGGAAATTGCTCATGATATAAGTAACCATACACAGAAAACAATGCCAGGTTTGCAGCTGTATATGGATTTGTCCTGATAATATTTCTGAAACTGGGTCACTTTTATGCAAAGTGCTAAATATTTAAATTCAAACTTAATCCTTGAAGTGTGCTTATTCTGTCTTTTTAAGAATTTGACAGCATTTGCAAGGCAAACTCTAAGGACTAGTAAAACTAAAAGAACACCAGAATTAAGGGGAGAAAAAGAAAATAGATCCCTAATATAAAAATAAATGAAATTATGCCAAACTGAATAGCATATTTTTACTCCAGTATAGAGTTACATTCAGTGCATACCAATAGTTTCATACTTGAAATCAACATTGAATTCCATGCAATAGAAGAGATGAAGGATGAACTGTTGCTGTTCTTCATTTGCCCAGGTTGAAACACTAACATATTCATAAATAAGCATTCCTTAAGCATCATATTTTTTACACTGGAAGGAATTGTTTAGATTAGTTAGATTAGATTTGACTTCAGAATACTATAAAATCTGAAATCATAGTACTTGAGAACAATTTATCTCTTATTTCACATACCATTTTTCTGTCACTAAAAGGCAAGAATCATGAAAAGAAGGTGAGGGGGGCTGGAAGAGGAAGAAAAATAATTCATTTTAAAGAGGGAGTACAGCAGAATTGGGGTCCATGTTCATAAAATCTATTATAGTAATTTTGTTTAGTAGAGAAGTGATAGAGTGATGACTTTATTATAAGAGGCATAAATAGATGAAAGATGTAGAAGAGTATTACAGAATGTATTTCTACACAGTTTAAGAAATAAATAAAAATTTGGCTTCTTCAATATATCTATATATCTTTAATATTTTATATTGCAGTTTACTGGATTGACCAAAGTGGTAACACTTACTGTGGCAATGATAAATTTTGACAAAATGCCACTCCTGACTGTGAATGCCAGCTCTCCTTTCCCTCGGCAAAAATATTTGGCAGCAGTGTAACTTAGGAAGACATGGCATCTCCCAAAAGATGACTCACAGAACCTTAAGACAATCCACTTACTAGTTAATATTTTAGAAAAGGATTTGAGAGGTTTATTCTTTTTTATAAGAAAAAGCTGTTGAATTTTAAAGCTGAAAAGTAGGGTATGATCTTGGATACATGAAAAGAAATCCTCTTTTATAGATGGAGAAGAAACTGTCATTGCCTTGTAGCTTAAAGTTATTCTGAACATTCTTGTGCCCTAGATTTTTCCTCAACACTCAGTATGTATTTTGAGATTAAAGTTGTTCTTTCTGATAATCAGAAATAATGAATGTATCTGCAGTAACTTCATACAAGGCAATTCTATGAGTTTCAAAAATACCTTGGCACTCTAAACACTAAAACTATTAAAAGACATAGGAAAAAATACCATGAAAGCTACAGGCAATAACTCCTCTCTTCCTTTTGCATTTTGCCTGATATCTGGCTACATTGGCTTAGTTTTGTTTACTTCCCTACAGGAATGGTATGTGTATACAAAGCATAATTATTGGAAATTACTCATTGCTACAAGAGTCTCCATGGGACTTGTTCCAGCAGTGACACCTGGAATCCTGTGCTATTTCATCAATTTTATGATATTGTCATAAGGTTTTCAGCTCAGAGTGCCATGGTGGGTGGGGAGCTTTCTGGGCTGGGTGGTTTTGCAGCAGTGTTTCCAACAGGCACACTGAAGAGCATCCTGGTGAGCA
Source organism: Setophaga petechia (assembly GCA_024362935.1). Lineage (NCBI taxonomy): Eukaryota > Metazoa > Chordata > Aves > Passeriformes > Parulidae > Setophaga > Setophaga petechia. Next base: position 7,164,343 of record JANCRA010000004.1, on the reverse strand, counting down.
CCGGGGAGAGCAAACCCCGGCCCTTCAGGGCTTAGCAGTGAACCTGGCTCACAGATATCCTCTCTGCAACAGAGGGACTGGACTGTGTTTAGACATCTCCCTCGCTGCAAGGCAAGACTGGCCTCAAGGCAAGTTGTTTCATGAAGACACTTAGAGTCCCTCAGGACATGCACATTTTTGTGATGCTATGGGGATCATGTTATATAAAACGATCACTGTACCAGAAAAGGTGTATTGACTTTTAATCCATGCAAACCAGCACTAAACTAGTTACTTTATGTATAAATGCTGTCTATTTTACAGGTATTTTTATTAGTACCTAAAATCTATACCTTTTATTTATGGATCTTATTTTTTAAATGTTTTTAAAAACACAAACAAGCTTGGCCAATGAATTACATATGTAAAATGAAGTCTTATTTATATACCACTGTCACAACTCACCAGATACAAGCCAAATCCCATTTATTACTTTTTTAACGAATTTGCATTAAAAATGTAATATATTAAGCAAGTGTTTCATTTGTTTAACACAGGAAGTGATTCTTTAAGCAAGTGACAATTATATCACAATAATAAATGGATTACACAGAAGTGTTCATTAAAAGAAAAAGTTAATCTCTTCCTAAATTCCTTTTTTCCTGACCTTTGACAGATTTGGAGCAAATCTTTGGAGTACATATACTGTTAACATTTTAGGAAAGCTTTTGATGCTCTGTGATGCTGAGAGCTTTCTATTGCTTTGGGAACAACCTAATGATACTAAGATATGTGGTGTTCTAGCAGCCCTGTACATAGGTCATGGGTCTTTGTGTCTTCTTGGTAACTGCAGAGAGGGCATGTCACATCCTTGACAATTTTTGTTGCAGATACACTTTTCAACAGAGATACAATTCTACTGCGGCTAAAGTGGATTTCTAATTGTCTTCTCTGAGGAATAAATTGATGTCAGCAGTGGGGACTGTCAATATTGCCTAAATCAAGCACAGCATTAAGATTATTCATTGCTAAAGAGACATTCAAGGAAGCTGTGATGCTTTCAGAAATTCTGAGAATGCAGGTTTGTGTTCAGTTCTCATCAGTACAAATCCCACTCTGTTGTGTTGGTAGGTTAACACTGTGATCATTACCCATGTAAGCAAGTACAGAATCTGACACAAAATCCATAGAACCATTGTATTGTTATGGTCTGTTGAAGGTCTGGTCTACAGTATGTGAAGGGAGAGTTGGGCAGATGCTTATGTGTCTAATATTAAGTGTTTCAAGTTTGGCACTCAAGCCACTATACAGGTTTTGAGATAAATTGGTCTGTGTAAAAGATTAAATGGTGCAACTTTGGTAAGAGAAACAAGAGGATTAACCAAAGATTGTTGGAACAGGGAAGCAGAAGCTGCAGAAATGGTTTGGATATCTTCTAGCACTTATGCAGACAGCATTTCTGCAGTTTGTTGTCTCCAGAAAACTACAACACAAAAGAGCCCTTGTTGAAATCTGACACTTTTTTTATGGTAAACTGCAAAAAACATCTTTGATGTTTACAGTGGGAATCAAGATCAGAGTTGATCACACAGCTGCTGACAAATTCTCCTGAAAACACAGCACAAAGAGGTTGCTATAGTCAAGAGGATATTTTTGATTCTGTTAAAATGAACTAATTTTGTTTTGCACAAATAAGGGGAAAAATCTATAAAGTGGAGCCTGGAAAGTTCTATTTCCTGTTTTCTGGCCTTGTTTAGATATCCTGTAATAATAAATAACAATATTTGTGAATAAATAACCATCTCCCCAATATACCGTTAATGTACTTTTCATTAATTATGTCTTGTTGAAGTGTAATAAAGAATTTTCTGAGAAACTTGCTTCTATCACATTCTTTGCTTAGAGCAAATTAGGAAAATTAAACAAGGAACCTATAAAAGCAGTGGGAGAACACTTTGAAAGTTTCCCCATCTCTTAATTTCTAGAGCTCTGTAGGCAATTGCTCAGTGGACACAATTTCACAGCAAATGAACAAAATACCCAAAACTAGTGTAATAAAACCATCACTGTGACTGACTTGGATTTTCCTGTGTTACAATAGGACTAACATTCATCAAAACCCAATCTTTTTGTAGGATATGAAGAAAAAACCTAACATTTACCCTTGTCAGAGCTAATCAGGAGTTACACCATGACAGTCCATAGATTTTGAAATATCCAGGGATAATTGTGTGGAAAAAGATGGACTTGCTGCAAAATTCTGGAGCCTTTTAAGGCAAGAGTGCTCTCTTTAGACCATGGCAGGAACCCATGCAGTAAATGGTAGAGGCCACTGAGTTATTCCAATGCCAATTCCTTGTTTTTATACAAGGAACAGTTTAGTGAAAGAAATTACAATGACTGATTAATGTCAGGAATGTATCACTTCTGATAACACATTCATTTTTTGAAAAATGCTACTTTATCTCTTTCAGTTTTGGAAAACATCATTTGTTAGTCTCACATACCAGTAATTAAACCTTCAAATGTTATGCACAATAGAATTAGGACCACACTGTAGCTGCTGCAATACTATTGGGAAAGGAAGGAAGGTGATTTAACTTTCAGTGCATGAAGTATACAATGGTCATGGTTATGCAGATGGATTTTTGCAATGACTTTTCTGTTTTGTGTGGACTTAGAATACTTCAACATGACGGACATTTTTTAGGCCAAGAATTACAAAAATATGCCCGTGTGCTCATATCTCAGAGATCTTTGTTGACTAAGAATCTTTTAATTAAAAGGTCTTTTTGCTGTGATTGTGACTTTTTTTAGGTGTTCCACTTCTTTCACTCAGAAGTCTGTAGTATTCTCGAAACTTTGTTGAAATGAAGCTTGACAGTGTCTGTTTAAATATAGCCATATAAACACGTAAGTCAGCCTGTTGAAATTATGCTATTTCTTTCGAATTCTTGATAAAAACATTGTCACAGAATAGAGCTATAGAAAGTGTTTTGGTAGATGCAGCAGTAACATTTGAAGCCTCTTCATAATTAGTGTTATCTACAGCTTATTTACTATTTAGATGCACTGGAATTTGCTGCCAAATTAACAGCTTTTGCTCTCTTGGGACTTTTAAATAAACATGGTCCAACACACAATTTCATTTCCAGCTTGCCTCAATTCTCTTTTTATTTTTGTATGTATTTGATGAAGCTGATGATTTGCTTATGTCTTTCAGACTTTTTTCCCTGATGTTCTTTTTTTTTTTATAAAGAGAAATGTGGACAGAGTTAGGATTAAATGGAATGTAGTGAAAAATGGAATGGAATGGAATGGAATGGAATGGAATGGAATGGAATGGAATGGAATGGAAAAAATCCACAGTCATGAATAAGTATAAGGGAATGAAGAAGAAATCAACAATGCTTTATCTATATGAGTACTATGTTATCATTGCCTCTCTTGCTCTCTTGGACTGAGCTATTACCTAGACCTGAGGCAATATGTTAGAAGGAGACACTAATGATGCAGGAAACATAATTTATTACCACGGGCACAGTAATAATATTTTTCTGGAAATGAGGATTTAATTTTTGAAGAAGGGGTGGAGCATAGCAATACCTTTTTGGTAAATGACAAGAAATACAACTGCTGTTTCATAACAATAGTAAAAAGTCTCCAAAACTGACAGACTGTATTTGCAGTAGAGAGAGGCTTAAGCTATGAGTTTACCAACTTACTTTTTAGTTCTATGTGGTTAAAAATACTGAAGATGTTCTTTCCCAGTTCATTGCTGCATCTTCCCTCTGTCAGCAATAACAGTGTGTGCTGCATGGTTCTGTCTGTACTTTGGCTGGGAGAGAAGAAGTTATTAAAAAGGTTGGTGTTCAGCTTCCCTTTCCCAGTTTCAGCCCTAGCCAGAAGAGGTGCAGTCCTAGTGCCTGAGAACAGAGCACCTGTCTGTGATTCAGCACTCACCATCATTAGCAGAAATGTTCTCCCTTAACTGAAGTTGGACCTTCAGGTTGGGGTATCCAGGGAGGAAAGCTTGACCTGCTGGATTAAGCCTCCTTGTGGGGGTCCAAACCAGCCACAGAAAGTGGCAGGACAGCACTGTCTATTAGTGTACCTCTCTTCCTCCTAATGAAGAGAGATTTGAGAGCAGGGCCATACCTTGATTCTGGCTGGTCAGCACTGGAGTTTGGCAGCTGTAGGATGGATCACATCCATCTTCCTTGAGCTGCCATGAGGAGTTGAGTGAGAAGGATGTTCCCCTACATTACACTGCGCAGAGCTGATTCCATGTGAGAGGCCATAGTGAGATCTGCTGTTGTTTTGCAAATTGCAAAATGTCACACTACAAAATATAACTGTTGAGGAGCCAGTGACTGGGATCAGTCTCCTTTTAATCCTTTGTACTGATGTCAAACCTTGGCTTCACTGGTGTGTTGTGGAATACCACTTCAGATGTAGTCCATAAAAATAAAATGTGTATTGCAGGCCCTGGTAGGTTTTCAGATTTTTTAGTGCACTAAGTGGAATATTTTTAAAGTTTTCTGACATTTTCTCATGGAGGTTTATTTCTGTCTGAACTTTGATAATGTAAGTCTGTGGAGTGCTTGGAGTTTTCTTCTTGCAATTTGATAGATTTTTTTTTTCCCCCCAGTAGAAACAAAGGAATGCTAAATATCTTTCCCCCCTGATTAACAAATCCATTTTTTTATGGCATTCACAGATTGCCATGTCAGAGTGCTAGAGCCATTTAAAACAAGGTTAAAAACTGGTGAATCTGTGAAGATTCTTCTGTGAATCCTCTTCTTTCAGTGTGCTGTGCTTGATATTACCAAGTTGCACATGGGTCTCAGCACATCCCAGCTGATAGAAAGCTGGTGTGGAGATGCTGGACACAGACCAATGATGGACAGCTGCATTTCAGAAGGGTTTTGTTTCTTGTGCCCTACAGGGCACAGTAGGGGTTAGCAGCTTCCCAGGGCCAGGACCATGGGAATTTCCCAGGGCAGCAAGACAGGACTTCACAACCAGGGCTCTCTCACTGCTATTGCATTAAGGGTATAGGAATTCAGCAGAAAATAAACCTCCTTATGTTCCAGCTGGTCTACAGATACTGGAAGAGCTGGTTGTGGCTGGGCTAAATTTCTCATTATAGCCAGTTTAGCACTCTAAGTCTGCTTGAGCTCAAAATTAAAAATTGCATGAGCACAGATTCAGAAATAATCCAATTTACCAATTTAGTACTACGGGTATGGTCACACTCAGTATGGATTTGCCCATACTGCACACTCAGTATGGATTGACAAAGAGTGTGGTTTACTGAAGCAACAGGGAAGCAACAGGAAACCAAGTTCAGGATTGCAGGTGATACATGGTGATACACTAATTAAAGAGTGTTAATATGTGGCACAGAAAGTATAGGCAGGGAGATTTGTTGACACTATGTATACGTATGCACAAATGGACCTACAAGAAGGCAGTTTCAGGCAAAAAGCTCGCCTGAAAGAGCCTCTTCAGGAGTGGAGGAGAGACACAGCCCACTGACAGATCCCAAGCAGGCAGAGATATTTTCCTCCTCCAGAGGTGTTTTCTCCCTCCAACACATTCTGCTCTCTCCTTTTACACCACAGATTCTGGCCTGTTCCACAGGAATGGAACAACCACATGTTATAGGTGGGATTTAAAGACACATGATGTGCTTGCTTTACATGGCCCATGTTCTCCCTCAGTTGCATCCTGAGGGGTATGTAAATTAAAATCTAAATGGGAATTAATGAGCGTCTCAGTTACTTCCAGAAAGGATTTACAGTTGACAAAAAAAGTAGAACAAACTTTTTGATCCTATTCCACATACTGAAGTGGCAATAAAAGCTTTCTCATCAGAGGGTCATTGCACCTATCATTTTCTTATGAATGAACTAGATTTCAAATAAGGCTTGTTTTTCATGGTGAGGGGAGTGTGGCCATTGACTGGTACAGAGGGGCAGGTGAAACAACCTTGGGCTATGAGACCTCATCTGCAGTCCAGACATCATTCAGCTGATAGTCCTTGCTCAAGCCAGGTGAAAGATCAACAAGGCATCCAGCTCATGTTTTCTCAATCAGTCTCATAAATTCTTCTCTGTCTTAGAGTGACACCATACAATTCTGACCCTCTCCTACAATTTCACAGCCAAAGAGCTAGGTAGGATGAGGGGACAGCAAGGCAGCCCTCTCCCTGGGCCTTAGGCATCATTCCTGGGAATGGCTTGGTATTCACAGAGGGTTGCTGTGGCTTTATGTATAGAAGGCACATGCTTCAAATGCCTTATTTGAAAGTAAAATGATGCAGTTGAATTTTAGGTGTGCTATTTTCCCACTTTTACTGGACATTACTGCCACAGGGAAAGAAGGACTCAGAGGCCCTACAGCAGCGCTTTTGTAGCTTTACTGAAAACAAACTACACCTTTTTGAAAAATAACTTACTACAGGGATTGTCTGTGATTTCAGAGATTCTGTTATAGGCCACCAGGCCATGGACAAAGCACACTGTGCATTAATAAACCAAGTTTGTTCCTGCCCCTGTGCCCCACGTATTCCCTCCCAAGCACCTCAGGAGCTCTGCAGTTGATAAGAACTCATTCTTGTTCTCTCAAAGGCTCTGAAACTGCAGAGACTTATAATTCCATAAACCAATAATTTCATAATCCAAGATCTGACTAACAGGAGTGTGTTGGTTTCGCATGGTGTGGTTTTGGTAGCAGGAGGGTCACAGAGATGGCTTCTGTGAGAAGCTGCCAGAAGCTTCCACCACATCCAGCAGAGCCAATCCCTGGTGGCTCTGAAGATGGACATGCTGCTGACCAAGGCTGGGGCAATTAGAGACAATGGTAATACCTCTGTGATAACGGATTTAAGAAGAAATCAAAACAAAATGGGTGCACAGGTTTTTTTCCTAGACAGAGAGGAGGAGGAGGTGAGAATATTTGGGGGAAATAACATGAAGACACCAAGGCCAGTGGAGGAGGAGGGGCAGGAGGCGCTCCAGGTGCTGGAGCCAAGATTCCCCTGCAGGCTGTGGTGAGACCATGGTGAGGCAGCTGTGGCCCTGCAGCCCATGGGGATCCACAGGGGATGCAGAGATCCACCTGCAGCCCATGGGGGAGGTGCCCACACCAGAGCAGGTGGATGCCTGGAGGAGGCTGTGGTCCAGTGGGAGACTCTATGGAGAGAGGGGCCCTGCTCCCAGGCTGGAGCAGCCTGTCCTTGGAAGACTGCACCCTGTGGAAGAGTGACCACACCACAGCAGTTTTGGGAGGACTTGCTGCCCATAGGAGGGACTCGGGTTGCAGCAGTTTTGACAGGACTGCTGCCCATGAGATTAGAAGGTGCTGCTTGTGAGGTTGGAACCACACTGGAGAAATTCAAAGAACTGTGTCCTGTGGGAGGGACCCCACGGTGCAGCAGCGGAAGGACTCCTCTTCCTGAGCAGTGGAAGAAAACTTCAGGTGAGGAACTGACCAAAGTCTCATGCCCTGTCTCTCTGCACTGCTGGTGGGAAGGAGGGAGGGCTTGGGGGAAGAAAAGGTATTTTTAAAGTTTTATTTTATTTCTCATTATCCTCCTCTGATTTTGTTAGTAATAAACTCACTTTGCACAACTAAGGTGAGCCTGTTTTGCCCTTGGAGTGTTTTCTCTTGGTCCTTATCTCAACTCATGAAGCGTTCATTAAGTTTTCCTCTCCTCTGCCCAGTTGTGGCAGGGAAGGGTAAGTGAGCAACTTTTGTGGGTGCCTGGCCTTTGGCCAGTGTCAAACCATGACAAGCAGCAATGGCCTGATAGGGAACAAGCATCCAGGAGCGCACATGTACCTGAACCCATTGGAAGCAGTAACAAAATCTCACTGGCTTGTAGCAAACTGAGGTTGTAGCACCCATATTTAGCAATTCAGCTGCAGAGTTAGTGGCAGAAAACAAGGTATTTGTATGCAACGCTGATTACCCAAGAGATGGGACAACAGCCCCGCAGTGAGCAGAGAACAAAGGAGCGTTGAGCTGGATCCACAGGCGCTGCACAATACACTGGCTGCATTTGTACAATTAGCCCATCTGACGTGAGTCACGGCTAATAAAGGGCTGTCTGTAATCCCCCGCAGCAGTAGCGGCAGCAAGGCATAGGAGGAGCTGGGGCTCTGCAGGCAGGATTCCTTAAAGAAGAATAATTGGGTCACTTGACATGTGTTTGGTATCTGTATGGCCAAGCAAAGACTCAGCTGAACACCTGGGCACATCATGGGTTTGGTACAAAGAGATGTGTGACTAACAGGAAAATCCTGCAAGCCTAGTTTCCTTTTCATTGCTTTTAAAAGTGCCCATCATTTTCCCAATACACTCACTGGTGCAGATAGATCCATATAAACTATTTATTAAAATTAAACTATTTTTTAAAAAATAAATGAAATGTTCTGCTACTCCGACTGAAGGCCAGATGTGTGTGGGTTAATGTGAGCAAGAAGTTTGTCAGAAAATATTATCTCAGCTTATCAGGACTTCAGTCTCTGCCAGCATATATTATCCTTTCATACATCTATGAGAGTGCTTTTTTGTTTTGCTGCATGCTTTGTTCTTTTGTGAATCCTTACAGAGACAGATGTCATTTTGGCTAGCTTGAGAGAAAACCAACAGTTCCCTCCTCTCTACCACTCCTATGACAGCTCAGTGGGTTGCTGCAGGGTGACAGACAGGAGGCCATTGAAAACAGAACAACAGACTTTCAGTTTCAAGTCCAGGAGACTGCTGTCATTATCTTGAAGCTCCCTGAAAGGTCTTGATTATTGGTAGTTTTCCATAACTTGAAAGAGATTGGGAATCACTGATCTGAAAGATTTAAACCCAGCAAAATCTAGAACCTAAGACTTTGTTCTCTTTCTAGGTCCATATAGGGGTAGCCTTGTTAGTTTAAGCTCATATTCTCTTCTGTAAAGCTACCTTGTGAAGGAGACCATCATTCCTTCAGCACACTGTGTTTTCAATGGCAGCTGAAATATTTCAGACTAACGTTTTTTGAACAATCCTACTTCCAGAAAAGAACTGATATATAACTAGGTTTGTACTAATTCTCACAAGGAAACAATAATTTCACTGAACTGTTAATTCAGCCATCATCCCTGTTGTTATTTGCCATTGTTTTTTAGTTTGTTTTTATCTGTAGTAGTGACTGCTGATATCTAAAAATCCTGCTGATATCTACACCTGTAATGGTGAGTGCCGATCTAAAAATCCTGAATTCACTTGTCTTTTGGTTCATGCAAAGATTTAAATGAACAAGGAAAGATCTTTCCATCAGAAAAACATGAGCCAAAAAAAAAACGTTGAAGTGTATTAGTTTATCACTCACTTTGCACTTGTCAGCTATGCTGGTTTTATAGGAATTTTCTTAAATAAAGGTCACATGAGGAAGTTAATTCCTCAAATGCCCTGTGCTCAGCATCAAGGAAATATCTGTTAGTCTGGACAGGTCAAGCTAGAATTTTTACTGCTAAGTCTTATCAGACAGGGATTAGAAAAGGATTTGGAAAGAAACATTGTTTACATTTAAGCAGGTAGTACATAAACTTCCCAGATTGTTGCTGTGCTAGGCACACTCTACTCCCATCCCATGGTGAGCAGAGACCATAGACAAGACACCCTGACCCTGGTATGTTAGCATTTTGTTGGAAATGCAGACATTTCCAAAATATGTGCATTCTGTACGAGACAAAAGGCAAATTGCCCTCTATAATAAGATTTTTTCAAGTCATTCACTTCAAAATAAAATGTACTATTCTGTTTTGATTTAAACTTTTTAATAATATGTATCACATCCTTCAAATTTATTCTTTTGCTTTGAAGAGAAGCATTGGTGCTTTAAATCTTAATGCTGCTGGGAAAAAATCATTTGTGAATTAGAGTGAAAAATACAATTAAGTGAGAAAGGAGGTAGGTCACTAATGGATACTTAAAAGCAACTCCACCATCTATAAATTGCCTCTGCTAAGAGAATGCATCATGTGACATGCCTCTTCTGACTGTGACAAAAAAGTCACTTCTTTCTTTTCCTGCACATCTATGGTTTATGAGTAAAATGGCAATATCCCATTTGTGGACCCACTGTTGTGTCTTCCAGCCTTACCCATTCTGTAATTCTATGATTTACCATAGTAGATCTCCTCAAAAGAAATAAATTAATTATTTTTCTTTTGAACAAGAAAATAAAAGCTGTATCCATTTCTATCCATGAATCAGGGGTCCCTGGCTGGGCACTCAGAGCCCATGACAAGACTTCTTCAATGCTCAACTGTGTAACCACCCTTTTGGGTTTGGGAGATGCTCTTGGTGCTGTGTCTGGCATGCAAACCTCCTTTTAGAGGTGGTCACAGTTTTAGTCAGATTATTCAATTCCCATATCTTTACTTGCATCAAGCTCCAGCTTTAGGCTACTATAACTGATTTTTTTACATGTCTGCAATTTTAGTTCATCCAGTATGAGCCAGCTGACTCCCTCACTGTAGAAACTTGGCTTTTTAGACTTTTTCCCTTTGCCATATGCCCCTATACTGACCATGCTTTAGGGCTCAAAACCTTATTGTTATACAGAACAGTGTTTTCATAAGAGGGAAATTCTGGCATCCTTCCTGGTGAAGGGGGAGTTCCTTCAGCCATGTGTGTTTAGCTCTTGAAGGGTCAGCTGCCTGGCTGGCCAGGATGCTGGGAAAGCATGAAGGTACACGCTGTGAGGTAAAAAGTTGAATTATCACTCCCTGGCTACAGGCCTTTTTCTGGTGTGTTATGGACATCTCTGACATCCAGGGCAGAGGGAACTGGCTGATGGAACACTACCAAGGAAAATGGGACTTGCCCTGCATCACACACTGTGCCTTGCTACAAAATCTGAAAAGTGAAATTTTGTGCCAGATGCAGCTATTGTCATTTGAAGGAGAATCCTGGACTCCTCTATTTGATTTTTCTGGACTTGAACAAGAGATGAGAACTATCAAGAGAAAGTTGTCAGGGTAATTTTTGTATGTCTTTGGCAGGTAAGTGCTATTGCCAGGTATCTTATGTTGGCATACAGAACCATGGGAAAATTGCAAACTGCAAGGGAAAGATCAACAAACTGCAAAAGGCTGGAAACCTGTTCTGATTAAGTCCTTTGGGTTTAAACAAGGGACAAGAGACTTACCGTCTATTTGATTTTGCTTGATCTTGGGTGAAATGAAGAGCCTCTATTGGATCTTACCTGACCTTTTAAAGGTGAGTTCCCACTATTCATGTAAGTTCATGTTAACTGACTTTTTCTGCTGTAGTAGATAATATGTGGCCTCTCCAATCCTGAAAACATACCATCTTTAGTTTGGGCTCCTCGTGGAAAGGGATAGAGCTTATTGACCTAGAAAATATTTGTTTAGCTTCCTAAGGGGATGTCATTGTCATCTTCTGGCCTTATCTTTTTGCTAATGCTTTTCCATGATGACTTTCAATGTGCATGTTACCTCAAAATTTCTTTATTATTTGTCTATTGGTGTAGACCAAAAATGTTCAGTTCTGTAATGTTCTTAAAGGAATGAATAAATTTGTGACCTCTTGGCCCTTAAGACATTACTGGGACCCTTTCCCCCCACTGTCAGTCTTTCCTCCTGAAGGACTCCAGAGGCAGGACATACAGTAGGAAAGCACACAGGTAACATGAATTACAGGAAAGAAGAGAAACTGCTGGTGGACTTATGAAACTGTACTTTTGAAGACAGTCTGTTGGAGGAGGTGTCATGCACTTCACTTGTAAGAAAGTTACCAAACACTTTATTGATGTAACAAATTTCAGCCATAGATGTGACTGTGTTTTAACAAGATTCTATGGCAAGGTACACTCAACTGTTTACAGCAGAGAGGGCAGAGTCAGACAAAGCTCTCAGGGAGGCCCGTTCCTTGAGCCATGAGTTCCTGACAGGGTCCCCTTGCTTTCTAAACTTCTCAGAGAGGAGTTTAGGTGGGGCTGGATCCAATCCTAGCAGCACAGACTTGGTTTATGGACAGTGGTTTATGTCTGGAGGATTGTATGTGCACAATCAATCCTTTGTGTCACTCAGCTGAGATGTCCAAGTTTAACATGCAGTTAAATTTAAAAGCCATGTTAATCTCTTACTGAGAATGTGCTGCTGCAAGGAATCATCCCTGAGGTGTAACCTGGACAGACATTCCTGTGCAGGAGGAGATCCTGGTGTGCAGCCCAGCTCCCTGCAGGACAGCCCCAGAGCTCTGGGCTGCTCACTGCTCATGGCTTACAGTCACAGTAGCACAGCAGCAAGGTGTGTGGATCACTGCTCCAAACAGCCCTTGGCTGCCAGGTTTCATCCATGCCCCAGGGTCCAGAGTAAGCTGGGTGCAGCCATCGCAGCCCCCACTGGTGATTATGGCTTCAGCTGGGGCTGCTGCTGGGGGAGCACACCATCACATAGGCCAGGGAAAAGGATGGATTTTGGAAAAGGATGTACATGGGGGCTTGAGCAGACCCATTCAGAGGAACAATGTTAATGCCCTGTAGGCTCAGAAATCATGCACTGTGCTGCTGTGCACTGGAAATGCAGCTAGTTCCAGGCATAGTGTTGCCTGATCCCCATAGAAGCTCTGATGTCTGTAGTGATTGTTTCAAGTTGGATTCATGAGACCCTGAGTATTCTGTCCTGGTGACAGTGTTTCTCACCAGCATCAGATAAATCATGCAGCGCATGACAGGCCGTGCTGATGCACACAGCGCTTGGGGGATTCTGACAGCAGGCAGACCACCCCCGGCTGTGGTGTGTGCCTGGAGACAGGCTCCATACCCACCCTGCAGTGGCTGGGTGGGTTCTGCATCTGAGGGCTGGTGGTAGGTGGGCACGGGCATGAGGAAGGACTGGCACTGGGCTTGTAGTGTCACCCAGCATCTAGACTCCTCTTTGTGAGGAGGAAGACCTCTGGCCCAGGCTAAAAGTAGACACACTATGTCAGAATTCACTTGTATGTCTTGTTTTTTACCTTGTGGATGCATTTTTTTCTGGAATTATAATCTTTATTAGTGTAATTACTATTTGTTCTTACAAGGAAAATATACTCAGATAAACCTTTTTAATTTCTATAATCCCATATTACTTGCCAATTCAACTTCAGTCTTGACAAATTAGGTATTTTTGTGGTTTTTTAAAATAAATTCTGCAGGAACTAGTTGCATAAACCATTGGTCATTTTCCCCCTCAGTGAGTGTATTCTAAGCCAAAGAATTATAGGGCCAAAGTGACGTTGAAGGATACCAATGAAACTGTAGATGTGACAACATTTTCAAAAGTAGAGTAAAAGGTTCAAAGGTTTGAAGGTTGAACCTTTTGAACTTTTCAAAGTAGAGTAATAGGTTCAAAGGTTCTCCAAGTGGTTTCCTCTTACAGGCAGGTACTTGCAACCACAACTGAATTTAGGGGATAAGATCTATTTCTGGTTGTGTTGGTGCACAGCCATGGCAAAACAGTGAAAACTGTGAATGGAAATGGGTGTGTTTCAGAGCCATTTCAATCTCTTTGTAGAGACCTCATGTCAAAGCAGATGTCAGACCACTTCTGCTTTGGCTTTGTATTTGGAAGGAGGTGGTTGTTGTTAAGCATGTGCTTGCTTGTGATATTCTACACTGAACCTGAGAGAAGTATGGATTTCAGCTCTCAAAAACTCTTCCATATTTCATTTAGGATGAGCCATTTTCCACAGCTGAATTCAGCATTTGGAAGGATAGATTTATAGACAATTCAAAGTGTTTCTTTATTTATATCTCAACAAATATTACAGTGGGAATTTAAATATTTCTGGATCATACAATTTGCTGAGTTTTAGAGCCCAGTTAAGTAATTTGGGTTTCTTTTCTTGATAAATGACATAATCATAAATGTCCTTATTAAACTAAATCTGTTGAAGCCAGAAAAATTATTTATTTGAATATATTTGTGCAAAATTAATCTCATCTTCAGAGGTTCATTTCTCAAATTTAGTAATTTTTCATAAAATAAATTTAAAATATATTTTAAGTTTTATTAATCTAAATGCTCATGAGCAGTACTATAATAAATCAGCCGTCTAACAGGCTGCAGATGCTTACTTTAGTGAAGAAATAAATTTGAACTTTGATTCTCCGACAGACCATATGGAAAAAAAAATTTCAATGCTGATTTGGGTTTGTTTTCATGGCATTTGCAGTATCTAAGCACTGCTTTATACCACATGAAACTTCACAAGATAACTTTTTTCTGCACCAACCAAAACTTTACCACCAACCTTAAGCCGAACTTAATATCGTAGGAAGGCTGTGGCTCACCATGGGGAGCAAGACAGTACAGGAAAACTGTTGCATGCACATGAAGGCAAACACTGACTGAAAAAGAGACAGACAAGCGATCCTGCCAGTGTGCGGTGCTCGGCTGCTCGGCAGTGACTGTGTGCTGTGCCCACGTAAATCTGTGCCTGGAAGTGCACAGTGCAGACAGCGCAAATCAGAGGGCTCTGAGCAATGATTAAACAAAGGTGGAACTCCAACTGTGTGGGTGTCTGGTTGTGTGGGTGACTCAGAGCAGCTGGAAGCAGCCAAGGGCGGGGACAGTGTGAGGAGGTCTGGGCACACGGAACAACCTGTGAGTGTGGAGAGGGGTCCAACCAGGCTGGGGTGGCTTCCTCTGCACAGGGGACACTGAATGTTTTGCCCATGCTCAGCAATAAGCCAAGGCAGATGGCTGGGGTTGTAAAAACAGCGTGGCAGACATTGATGTGATGGCAAATGAAACATTTTTACAAAACAGTTAGGATAGGAATCCAGGGGAAAAAATGCTGAAAAAGTAAAATGCTATTTTGTATGACATAAATGTATGAACTTCTTTGAGGTAAAAGTCTTTGCTTCCCTCTATCCAGCTTAAAAGACCCAGTTTAAAATAGATATCTGTCGGGATCATTAGTTTGTCAGAGTGACCCCGAGAAAAGTTCCAAAGTCTGTTTTCCCAGCCCGGCGCTTAAAGAAGGAGTCAGAGCTCTTCATCTCTCGGTCTCAAGGTTGTTTATTAATTCTTATCTAAAAAATTTTCTTTCTGCCCAGCAGAGATCTGCTCAGCAGGGCAGCCACAAGCACTCTGCCTGCCCCCGGGGTGGTGTTATGTCTTTATACTACAAACTACGTGTGCAATGTTTACAATTACTTCCCAATGCCCATCACCTAGGTTAGACAGTGAGCTTCTACTCTAAACTAATCTAAAAGTGCCGACATCACTACAGATGATGGAGGCCAAGAAGAAGAAGGAGAAAGGCTGGACACACCCAGTTCCCTCCATCTTGCCTCCATAACCCCCCTGTACCAAAATCCCAAAATGGATAATTCACCCTGTGATAACTTCACTAATATTCTACTTAAACTCTTGTGGCTTACTGATCTTCATAGAAGGGTGGTAATTTGCTCCATGGGCCATAATCAAATCCACAGAGGCATTTTGGGCTCTGTGCCAGGGTCTCTGAGACCCCTGGCAGGGGTCTTGGCTGCTCAGGACAGCCAGAGGGATGTCCTGGGTCCTGACAGATATCCACTGCACGGATGAGAATAATATGATAGTTAAGAAATATCCAGTGTTTCCTGAGATGGGAACATCTGTTGCTACATTAGAGAGATCTCAGATCTGGATGAGATATTCTCCAGATTCATTCTCCAAACCACACATCAGCTGCAGAGTGCCAGAGTGGTGAAGAAGATTCTATAAAAAGTGAGTCCATAACTGGCAGAGATTTTGTGATAATCCAGATCCCCTCTTTGGAAATGGGTGAGATTATGTCCATCCTATCATTCTTCTTTCTAAGATGCAAGAGCACTGCCATCACCAGCCTGCTACCCAGCAGGGCTAATTACAGCTGGCTCTGCAAATTAGCCATTGAATAGCCTCAGGAGAGTGAAATCCTAGAAATTAATAACAGCCATAAGACAAAAAAAAAAATACCCCAAACCAAACCAAAAGTCAACAGATGCAAGCTAAGCATCTTTTGAAATATTAAAATTAATTTTACTTAAGGCTGAATAGGCTTTTACTTAATTCTAGAGGAAATATGTATCAATACCCCTAATAAAAATATTCATACTTCTTTTTCTTTTCCCTCAAATTAACAGGTCAAGACTAGCTCTTTCTCTGTGCCCTTTCTGAGGAACATTATCATATCATACTTGATAAGAACACAATGACTAAAAGCATATTGGTCACAGCGCCTTCAACAATTTTTTACCTACAACATTTTTTCATTAGAACTCCTTCTATTTCTAGATTATTCTGCATTCCATATTGTAAATTCAGAGGTTTTGAATATGTATCAGTAGTAGTTCCAAGAACATCCAAGTGTACTTTACAGGCACTCCATTTATTAAAACAATGAAAGTTTATTTTGCTATGTTGTCTCTCTCTAGGCCTTTTGGTGCTAAATTTAGCAAATTGAGCCATTTTCTTTCATATGTGAGCCTGTACATTTGACACTGATAAGTCTAACAGCTTATGTAGTGTCCTGTTTAAAAAAGCTAGAAACTTCACCAGAGTCTCAAGTGAAATAAATTCACATAAGTACAGTAGGTGTATTTAAAATGACCAGGTTTCCTCTGCTGCACAATGTGGTGTAACTATTGCAGGTGATTGATGTACCATTTGTACCTGCTGGGAAAGACCATTTTCCATCATCACGTTCAGTGACACCACATTCAGTTGAAACATCACATTCAGTGACATCCTTATGAATTTGGACAATAGTGATATCACTACTTTGGGCTTTTCTATATTTAAGATTTATTTTATATACAGGAGGACAGGGTGTTTTCAGCCTTACAGATTAGTGTTCCTGTAAATTGCTGAAATATGAAAGGAGGAAAATATTCCACTTCATAGCTAGTTACCTACCCAAGAGTTCAGTTCCAGCATTTCCATACCATACTGTGTTGGTTTTGTCTGTGCTGGAGTTATTTTTCTTCACAATGGGTAGTATATGACTATATTTTGGAATTGTGCTTGTGGTGGTTTGACCCTGGCTGTAAGCCAGGTGTCCACCAAAGCCACTCTATCACTTCCTTCCTCAAGCGGACAGGGTAGAGAAACTATAATGAGTCTCATGAGTTAAGAAAAGGACAGGGAGAGGTTACTCACTGTTCACTTTCATGTGGAAAACAGACCTAACTTGGTTAATTTAACTGGATTTATTACCAATTAAATCAGAGTAGGATAATTTGAAGAGAAATGAATCTTAAAAACACCTTCCCCCACGTTGCAGACAGGTAGAGATATTACAAAAATAAGGTCTTATAAAATAAGGCCCTGCTACTTTAGCTCAGCTAGCAGTAGTTTGTAAGTTCCCATAATACAGAATAAGAGGAATGAAAAGTCCATGAACACAGCAACCTATTCTAGGAGAGAAAAATAAGTTTGCACCTGTGTAAACAATCAATCTGTCCCATGAGAATCAGTAAAGAAAATATGTAAACAATCCAAAAATGGAGAGATCTGGTGGAAAGGTAAAATGTCCATTACTAACCAATTAATTGAATGGCAAGAAAACTACTAGCCAGTTGGAATTCAACACAAAGTCTGTGAAAAATGTGTAACAAAGACTTATGTGAATAAAGAAGGGACTTTTCTGCATGAAGAAACTGAGTCCCATCTGCCTGTTATTGCAACAGCCCCATCCTTTCCTGGGAGTGCATGGGAAGCTGGGAGGCGACACAGCAGGGACAGCTGACCACAAGGAGATCCCATACCACATGGTATCATTCTCAGCATATAGAGCTGGGGAAGGAAGAAGGAAGAAGCAGACATTCAGACGGATGCTGTTGGCCTTCCCTGGTCTTCCATACATGTGGTGGGGCCCTGCCTCCCCAGCGAAGCCTGAACACCTGACTGCCCAAGCAAAAGACTGAATTAATTCCCTGTCTTATTTTGTATGCATGGCTTTTGCTTTACCTGAAGAGTCTTTATCCCAATGCACAAGTTTTCTAGCTTCTACTCTTGTGATTCTTTTCCCCTTCCCACCAGGAGAATGTAGTGTTTAGTTGCTGGCTGGGGTTAAATCACAACACGTCCCTTAACAAATATGCACTATTTAATCAGCTTTGCTCTCCACGTGAGTTGTACAAGTAGGACAAACATACTGTAATCCTCATTCTACAGGTAAATAAAATGCTAGCAAATAAATAAATTACCCCTCCAGTGAAGCCGAGGAATGAAAAAAATCACAATTAAAAGCCTGTTCTCAGTGGCCTGCCCACTTTGGGCTGCTCTCTTGTGAGAGAGAGTCTGAAGGCAGGCTGAAGGCAGGCTGGCTTGCCTGGTTCTGGGGAATGCCAGCCAAGACACTTCTTACACTCTGGGTTGGAAGAGATGTGGGACATCCATGCCCAGACCAAGTGCAGATGGGAAGGACCAATTGAGATACTCAGCAGGGTGGCAGTAGGGATGGCTGAACCTGCTCCAGGAGCCCTTTAAGAAGGTCTAGGCTGGCCCATGACAGAAGCATTGCAGGAGCTCTTTTAGCAGCTAATAACTGCTGTGATGAACAAGTTTTGTGGTACTTCTGAATCCAGAACCATACCATGTAACTCATCCTTCAGAATCACCCCATGCACAGGCATTTGGACACCGTAATGGTACATGACTGACACTCAAGAATATTTAAAAAACTAAAGCCATAGAGGTTTATTTTGTTTATAAAGTGTTAAAAAACCCCACCATCCTGATCCTTGACAATTTTAACTTATCAGAAGACGGAAAGCTCATGCATTTTGGTGGTACAATCTCCCAAAGGCATCCTTGGCATGAGTGGGTGGCTGCATTGCTGTTAGTCTGCCTGGGCAGGGGCAACTGATGGATGCTGTGGGGTTTACACTCAATAGATTATGGATATATACAAATTAAGAGCATGTAGGATTTAAGGAGGCTCAGCTTAAAACTTTGTTAGCAGGTTAAAGACTGTGCATGTTTCATGAAAGACATTTGTTGTGGTTTCCCATTACATACAAAAGCAATAGGCTTCTATTAGTGGATTAGTAAGAGCAGCTAACCTTGCATGGCATCGATATGCTAGGGTGGAAATGTTTGCAAACTATGAAATGGGACTGTTTAAACATCAAGTGTATTTACAAGATACTAATGAAGTTATGTTATGCATTAAACTAATCAGTGTTTTCAGACAGTCTGGTGATCTTACAATAGGAGCACTGCAAGCAAAGTGATAAACAGGAGGATTAGCTGCAGGAAGTGCAGAGTAGTTATGGCTAATACGTGTGAATGTAAATCCCACCACTGGGAATAAAGGCAACATCTATACACACTTGGTTAGAGAACTGTTTTGCTCCCAAGATGTACCTGAAAGCTTCCATTCACTTAATTTCTGTTGTACAACATAGAGAAATTGCTTCTGCTAGGCTCATATGATCCTTTTATGTTGTTAGAAGCAGGATGAGGTACAACCACCAGGCATTTGGCCATCTGCAAGCAGGGTTACCTCCTGTGTGAAAGCTGTGTCCAGGGTCAGTGAGGACAGATGGGCTTTTCCAGAGGGTTGTTTGCTGCATGAGGGTTAGGAAATTGTTGCAGGGGAAAGCATTCCAGCAGTGTCTCTCTGTCCTCAGTGATTAGGGAGGATCTTTCCTGATGAGCTTAGACTAGATGCATACTTCCCAGTGGCCTCGGTTAGATAGAACAATATTTAGCTTTGATCTTGTGTTGCTTATTGCACATGCACTGTTTCCTATAATAACTTCAATGGCTTCTTTATGACAGTTTAGGAGGAGGAAGCTAATGATAAACAGATATTTGACTGTTCTATCTTTATCTCTAGCTCAGTTTAGACGAAGTTAATGATCAACAGACATTTAACTATCTTATTTTTATCTCTATCTAAACTGTACTGTACTTTATATCCAAATTGAACAAGAAGAGCAATTACAAATAATAATAACATGCTGAACAGATGCAAGTCTTTCATACATAATGTGAGCTCTAGCTGAAATTTATTCAGTCCCCTAAATGTATACCATAACTTCTAGTTGGGTTTTCTTTCAAATTAATAAAAACAAGTAAAAGAATCTCAAATACATTCTATAAAATCTGGCCAATGGTACAAAGTAATATGGCTGTGGACATACATTCTACCTGGTACTTTTGGATTTCAGAACAGATTATTGTCATGTGGCCCAGAGCTGAAGGTTGCAGGAAAAAGACAGTCCTTATCATTTTAAATAGATTTTTGCCAAGACTCATATATAAATTTGTGGATTTGGTCCCAGCAACTGTCAGAAACTTGAGCTACAGACAAAATTGTTGCAGCTCTCCAGGTGGTGGCACCACAACCCTGCTTTTCTCTAAGGCAAAATAGTGTCCTGAGAAAGCTAGGGGAAGCAAACATTTTGTTTCATAATATTTGTTCTGTATTTAAATAAACAGTTAAACTTAATTTGAAGAGTCACACTTAAATCACTAGTAAAAGACAAAAGAAACCCCCTTCTAATAATTGTTAACTATGGTGCTTAATTTGTTTTCTTCAAGCTTTTAAAAATATTCTGTTATTCTGTGCATAAAGATTTTTTAATATTTCATGCATTATTTGCTCATGTTAAAAAATGAAGCGACAAAGAATAGAGGCAAAGGTCTCCTACTTGCAAGCAACAGTGAATAAATATATTTGTTTGTAGTATGGGACTGCTGTTCCACTAGAAGGAACACTTGACATTTTGATGAGTGTCTCCAGGGAAAATAGGTACTAACTTCAGAACATAATTTTAATTATACTAAGGAGATTAAATTATTCAAAAGAATCCCACTGGTAAGGTGCAGTATTTCCTGAACCAGTTTAGTGGAAAATGCCATATTAATCAGTTCAGTATTTCACGCAAATGGCTTAATGATGGGAAGAAATGCAAATCACTCTAGGATGGCAAAAAAAAAAAAAAAAAAAAAAAAAAAAAAAAAAAAAAAAAAAAAAAAAAAAAAAAAAAAATAAGAGGCAAAATATTCATGTAAAGGGAGTAGGATCGTGTTTCAACTTCCTCTTCCAAAATTTTCACAGAGGAGAGAATAACAGTGGGAAGAAGTTTTATTCTTGTTATGATTTTATTCTTGTTGGTGTGCTGTTACCCACTGTGGCTCTGGTACTGTGCTCAGTTGGGCAAAACCAAGACGTAGCTGAGAGCCTCAGAACCCCACAAGCTGTGCCCATGACTTTTGACTGACTAGAAGCAGCATAAATAGAATCCACTGTTCACATGTTGGCATTTATGCTGGTGGGATCAGAACTCTGTTTAATGGAGAAGACAGATCCACTTCCAAGCATCTCCAGACCCACTTTGGTTTGTCTGCCCTTACTGTAAAAGCACAAGGCCGCATGGATTCAGCTGGAATATTTTTCCTCTCTTCAGAAAGATAAAAGCCAGACATTTGGGTACAACATTTTTAAAATTAACAAAGAAATGAACATAAGTATGTGTTATGGCTGTGTTCACTGCACTTCTGCAATTCACAGAGATCTGGTCATTTTTGTCTTCTATGTGCCCTCCATAGGCATTTTTGATATCTCTGTTAATGATGCATATTGCCCATGTGTTTCCACATTCCTGTGCCTTAACATTTCATTATCTTGTCTTTTTTCCTCATGCTCCCTTTTTTCCCCATCTTTATCCCCAGACCACCAGAAAAGAGTTTGCACAGCTGGTTCAATGCCACCAACATGAAATGAAATAAAGTTGTCAGTCAAGCTGTTAACCTTATAAAATATCAGCGTGTAGCTGCAAATTTTCTGAAGCAGCAGCACACAAAGGTCTCTCCACACAGAATGTCCTTAGTAGCAATGTCCTTACTGGTACAAGTGTTCCACGTGTGGGTGAGAACATTCAGCTAAGAGAGGTGAGGAGTCACACTGAAACTTTTGGCCACATTGCTTTGTCTGCTCTTCTTCAAAGAGAGGGGAGACAGTGCAGTCATGGGGCTTTTTGAATGATGGTATTGATAGAGATGACAAATACAGAAAAACAGAAGGGCACTGGAGGTCCTCTCTTGACTTACTGCCTCTGAGATACAACCAAATTGTGCTATCAGCAGTTTGCTAATGTACCCATTCTGGGACAATGCCAAGAAGTTCATAAAATGGTAAGTGGCAACATGGATTTGCCAAGAATAGATCATGTCAGACCAGTCTAAGTTCCTTCAATGACAGTGTAAACAGCTTTGTGGCAAAGGGATAAAGTAGAGATGTAATATCTCTGCTTTAGTGTGTTTATTTGCACTGTCCCTGCGGCATGCTCATAGGCAGAGTAGTGCAGTGCTGTGCAAGGGAAACTACCAAAACTCGTGACACACAGAGGAAACCAACCACAGCAATCACTGGTTCACCTCCAGCTTGGTCATGTATATTGAGGGGCATTAGTATTCATATTCAGTCTTGTGTTGTCTACTATTGAATGAAGACTTGGTTGAAAAATGAGAGAGGATGGCTGATATATTGTCATATAAGTCTAAGGTGGGAAGGATTGAAAATATTTTAGATAACAGGGGTGGCATTCAAAAGGATCTCAATGAAAATGAGATCTAGATAAATTTAAATGGACTGAAATAAACAGGCTGTGATTCAGTGAGGATAAATGAAAACCTCCACACATTGACTGAAAAAATGAACTGCAGTGTTGTGAGGGGGTGGGGGAATGAAACAGGCAGCAGTAGCACAGACAAGAGTCATCAGCTTTTAACAGGCCAAAAAACAAACGCAGATTAAGCATGTCAGAATGCTGTAGAGCACTTGAGGAAATCCGTCCTTTCTGCCAAAGCCTCAGTTGGACTTCCACTTCTACATGATTCACATAAAGATATAGATTGAGAGAAGTATTTCTCAGTCTGCAAAACCAAATGCAAAAGCAGAAGCAGTACAGAGATTTTACATTACTAGGACTCCTACAGTCAGAAATGTGTTGTAGAATATTACTGCATGCTCTCAAATATTTAAAATCATTAAGGCTCACTTGAGAAGAAATGGAGGCAAATGTGTTGGAGATTTTCAGGCAAGATTAGTGGAGGTAAATGTGTATGGTTTGTTTATGGTTTGTTTGTTTCACAGGTTTGTTTGTTGTCGTTACAAAACCATACATATATGGTTTGTGTATGGTTTTGTAATGGTAACAAAAAAAAACCTGTGAAAAGTATGGTCTTTGGGAAATGTTACACATATGCAAATAGGGCAGTGGTGGTAACAATCAGAACTGGAAGCTGAGCTAATAGTAGAAAGACCCCTGCACTTGTGAACACGCAATATTATTCAGCAGTATCCAGCAGGATGTACTAGAAGCCCAGTGTACATAAGTCTGTTACTGCCACCCTTCAGTGTCTCAGTAGGGAACAATCACATTTTCACTGTTAGTGAGAAAGATAATACTCATATCCAACTTTCTCTAGCTTTTAAGATGCTATGAAAAAAAACAAACAAACAAACAAAAAAACCCCACAAACAAACAAAAAACCCCAACCGACCAAAAACCAACCCCAACTCAAACCTGTTCGTTTCTTTCATAACCATATAATTTACAAATTCTGTAATACCCAGTAAGTTTTTCACTTGTTAGTCTGAATTGATACATGCATCTTTAAATAGATATAAACAACCTAATTTCTCTGGTTTAGTCCCCCCTCCTTTCTCATAATTTCTGGCATTTCTAGTTCACTGTTGGAAAAGAGTGTAGGGCTCCTTTTTGAAGGGAAGAGACCATGCACACAAACAGCACCAGTCAGAAGGCAAACTGTGCCCATAGGGTGTAGAAGCTGATGAGACATGTCACTGCTATCAGACAATTGCTCTCATTCCAGAGTTAGTGCTGTGATGGCTGAGTCATCAGCGTGTCATCCAAAACATGATTCCAGATGCCTCTTTGGAGGTGAAGACCTGATCACTTCTATCAAAAGCAGAATAGTCTTGGTGTCTCTGAACCCTGGTAGGGATTGAGTCAAACAACTGAGATGGGCAAGGACGTCTTGCACGGCATGCTGAGAAGTGCAGAGCCACTGATACCTTTCATCTGTTTTCTTCCTGTTTCTTCCAGATTTTGCTCTTGGTTCTGCATCTGGAATTGTTGGAAGCTTTTAATTCCTTTGCCACTTGCTAGC
Source organism: Setophaga petechia (assembly GCA_024362935.1). Classification (NCBI taxonomy): domain Eukaryota; kingdom Metazoa; phylum Chordata; class Aves; order Passeriformes; family Parulidae; genus Setophaga; species Setophaga petechia. The sequence continues at coordinate 7,140,191 of JANCRA010000004.1, read as the reverse complement.
ACCTGGGGCACACAACATACTTGGTTATGATTTACTGTTGAGATTTAGTCCTTTTATACATGTGGGATATCTTATTTCCTAGAGTTTAATTTGTGAGGGTAATACCTAGTTTGGTCTTGTTTCTGCTCTGTTTATAACTTCAATTACTGTTGGTTTTAGGGCTGTAGCTACCTCTTCAGTGGCGGAGAAATATAAGAGAGATGTTGTGAAAGGACATTCCAGAATTGGAGAAGTCAGCGTTTAGCCTTTTCCTTCCTTTTCTCTTCCTTAATACTGCCCTTCAAACCTTTTCTTCAAACATTCTCTCAGTGTCTAGAAAAGAAGCCTTCACTTTTATCCTTAAAAAATTATAAAAAGAACAAAAATCAATTTCCTTCCAGTTGTGAGCTGTTGCAGATTTCTCTGACACTGAGTGTTGTCTGAGTTGAGCAGTGCTGGCACTGAGTGTCCCCTGGATGACTCCTTTGTGAAACTTTGGCTCCAGCCACAACCAGAGTTGCTACTTCTTTGTGCAGCTTTAAGGCCTGGAGACACAGTGTACCTCAAGGATTATATATCTTATCCTTCAGCTTATTTTCTGGGCACTTGAAAACACAAGGTTTCATTTCTTTTTTATCTCAGCCACTTTTAATATGTTCAAATGTGCATTGAGATTATGAACCTTCAGAGCACTAAAAATCTATTTCATGGTAACATTATTTTTTCTTAAGCTTTTCAACTAAAACTCAGTACATGTCTCCCTAGTCTTGACACTTAGCATTCCAGTTTACTCTAATTATTCCTGTGTGACCCAATAGGCAGCTACACAGTTGTCATCAATGGTGCTTGGCTGCCACTGATTTTTCCTGGTTATAAAATTCAAAAATTCACATGAGGAAAAGTAATCAATATTTCTTTTGAAAGTGTTGACAGTCAGAGATTTAGCCACTGCAGTTACTTTAGAATGAGTATGTCTACCTCCTGTCACTTCAAATAATGACCTAAACTCTCCTGTCAGTTTTCTTTGGAAAACTCCCCAGATTTTTCCAAGCTGACATCTCCTTAGGAGAGAGCAGACTTTCCTCTGTGTTCTTTTTTATGAAACCCAGCTGAATAAAATCTATGAGGGTACTGAAGACTGCATATTGACAGAACTGATGGGAAATAAAAGCAAAACAAGATCTGAGAGAGGATGTTTTACACAGCTCAGTCTCTCACTTTAGTATATCTCACTTTTGTAACACAGCACTTGGTGTAAAACTGCTGCAGGATCACACCATGAAACCTGAGGATTTCACCTGGGCTCTGCAGGCAGGCATCATTAGAACAAGAGGTAAATGTGAAGGTATTTCTTTTTTAATGCTGGATCTGATTTATAATTATAGCTTTTGTGGATTCAGCTGCCATTAAGGATTGCAGGGAAGACAGCAAACAAGATGGAAGGAAGTGGTGGGGGGGGGGGGGGGAGAGAAAGTAAAAGAGAGTGACAGAGAAACATATGAAGTAGAAAAAATATCATGACTCTGTAGATTACAACAATATCCTGTTGGTCCTTTTCCAGTCTTCTCAGCGACTGCAGTCTTGTTGAGATGGTGGTTGTAGACAGTATCCACCAAGTGGTGAGGGAAAAAGTCCGCAAAACACCATGTCCATGGGGTTGATTATGGCCCCTGTACCTCCCCTGAATGAGATAATGCTAGATCACTGGACACTTCCCACATCTTTTATATCTTCCTAGATGGTGCTGCTGTCTCTGAAGTTAGTGTAGTTGAATCAATCATGGCCCATCGGCCAAGGCGAATCCTTCATCCTACCAGTGAATGTCCCAGTACCTGGGAGGGGAGTTTTCACAGTTGTGTCATCATGTGAGAGAGGACATTGGCATATAGGAAGGATTTATTTCACCTGGAAGGATTTGCTTCTTATCAGCCTTTTCCCTTATGTGGAAACCTAGTTTGTAGCCTCAAGCCCTTCTGCTCCTAGGACGCCACTTTATGCATCACTAGAAAAGCACCCAGCCAATTGTTTGAGCCATTAGCACCGACAGTCCTGTCTCGAACAACATAGGGTGGTTACTGGAGTGGTTGAATGTTTGAGTCATTGATCACCAGCAGTCCAGTGTCTCACAGTATCTGAGGTCTCTCCCAGGCTATCCAGCACTGGGCAAACAGTATATCCAGTCTCTGGCCATGGGACTTCAGATCACCTAGCCTGAGGTTGCCAGTGAACTGGATAAAATGCATAACCACACAAACTCCCATGAATGAGCAAACCCAACACTCTCACCTGCCAGTAATGTGCCTTTCTGCAGTGCTACAGGACAGAATATACTGTCTTCAGGTCAGAAACTTCCCCATGGTTTGTTCATTGTGCAGTTACTGAGGGTGGGAAGTGATATTGGAAGGCAAGTAGTAATAAAAATCTCTCTCATGTCAAAGAGAAAACCTTCAAGGACAAGAGCATCTGCCAGGTGGTGCCACTGAAGAGAACACCAAAGTTCATAAGCAGTTACTGCAGACAAGGTTTTATTTTAAAAGAGAATCGAGAGAAACAGCACAAGAAAGCTGATCCTGGCAGAGCAGCCTGTGTGGTTTTTTTCTTTTTTAATACTCCATTTTAATGTTTATGAAGTTAAGGCTTAAACAAGCACTACTGGTGTTGTCAGTAATACTGTAACATTTGCTTTGAATTCCTTTGTTGCTCAGGGAACATGTCAGATTTTCAGTGCATTTAGCCTCACCATTTTCTTTGCAAATCACTGCTGCAGAATGGTGCAATCACACCAATTTTACTAGGAATGAAATGCTGGGAAAATTGAATTCCTCCAGTGCTGTTTCCAGGTATTCTGCAGTGCAATATTTTCATTAATTTGGTTCTGCACAAATCCAAGCTATAAAAACATGGTATTCCTGTAGGATTAAATAACAAAGATCAGCAATGAGATTCAAAAATACAGTATTTGTACTTCTGGGGACTCTAGTGCAACTATTCTGTTGTGTCAATGGAATATTTTTCAGACTATAAAAATTATCAAGAATATCAGAATATAACAATATTATCAGGGAGGATACCAGGAGATAAATGTAAGAGACAAAAAAACCCACTTAAGCCTTCAGTAACTTCACAAGCTGGTGTTTGAATTAAAATTAAATGCCCTGTGCTATGTGAAATACCTTTGGTTAAGGTATTTCTTGCTATAAATATTTTATGTTGGATAGTAATGACCAGCTTTACTTTTAAGACATCTGCAGTGACCTCTGAGGCAGAGAGTGGAAGGAAGCTGATTGAGCTGATTGAAATGCTGTCGCTGAATTCCAGATGAAGGACACAGACATCTCATGCAGCTGTCTCTGGCTAATCCAGCAACTAGAAATAACGCTATGTGAATGTACCATATTTTACCCAATGAGAATTTAATTCCATATGTTTATTTTTCAAATGTTGAAGAGCTCAAGGAAGAAGAAAATGAGAGAGGAAGCATATTTACTTCCTCATGTGTGAGAACTAGAAGTCATTCTAAAAAAGTTTACCAGGGGCCTCACAGCAGAGTAATAGTTATGGACAAAAGTATTCCTAAGTCACAGTGGTTCTGCAGTGAGATTGAATCATTTGGAGACAGACACTTGACTTTCTTCTTGTCTTATTGAAACAGAAGTTCCTTTAGGTATTGCACTGCTGTTCAAAATTTCATTTGGAAAGCAATTGGAAGCAAAGGTGGTGAGTGACAATGTAAATCCTTCAGGTAGCTAAATGTATGTAGCAAAGAAAATAGCAGAGTTAGGCTACCGTGTTTTGCAAATCCATTTGAATTTTTCCAATGTCACCCATGGAATAAGAATTTTGCCCTTCCACACAGCATGATTAAGCACCTTGGTAGTAGAAAAATCAGTGCTTATTTGTGAGTATGATTTTGTGTGATTTTGATGCTGCATGAAAGCTTGCACAACGTTAGGCTTATTTTAAAATGCTCATGTTTTGAAATGAAGTGTAAGTTATTGTATGAGAGAATCACTGTAATAACTTGTCATAGTCTTTACTCTGTAAAACTCAAAGCTTGAATTCAGATAAACATACACAATGAAATTTGGCCAGCATGCGAATAATTAAGCCAATTAGATACTGTCTCCCTCATAATTATTCTGTTAATTGGCCTATAATAATGGCTTTTATGTAACAGAGGAAGCAATTTTGAAGTAATACATTTGTTATAAGTCAGTTGAATGCTCAGGTGTAGGCTCAGTCCATATATGTTCTTTCAATGTTGTGGATCATGAGTTTCCATAGAAACTCTATAAACATTCAAGAATTAAATTTGGAACAATATGTTAGTAAATTGCTTTCTTGCTTTACAAAATGTTTATGTGATAATATTTGTTATTGTAAAGAACAATAATGTCTGTTGGCAAAATATAGGTTACTAAATATTTGTATTTTCTGAGTTTTTTCCTGTTTTTCCAATCTTATTCCACTATGAGGTGGAATAAGATTGGAAAAACTTTTTCCAATCTTATTCTTACTACCCTATAATTGTTCTTCAGCTGAATTTTTATCTCGAATACATTATTATCATTTTGCAATTTCTTTGTTGACTGAACAGAAGGAGAAAATACAGGAAAGTAGTAATTAAGAGTAAACCAAACTCTGTTATGTCCTACTTTTTCCTGCTAAATTCTTTCTAGGTCACCACTTCTTTTCATAAAAAAACAGACAAGTGCTCCTGTCCATAGAACAGAAGATTAGTGGAAAACAGTTTCCAAGACATATATTTTCTCCCTTATGCCACTGCCGATGTCAGCAATAAATTTGCCTGGAAATGCAGCTTCTTTTCTCTGTAAATGAGCAGGTGTTTTGCTTTGAATTCAGCAAGATCTATTGCCTAGCTCTGCTTTTTCTATGTCTCTGATTCCAAATTATTACTCTGAGCAATGGACTACTAAGAAAGCAGAACCATGTGTTCCCCCTCACTGGGGAACCTCCTGCTTTAATAAGGCTCTTTCTGGAATGTCAAAGATCAAGCCTCCCAGTGTCTGAGCATTTCAGAAACACCTCTTGGTCTGAGATTTGTCTTAGTCCCTTTCATGGCAAGGCTGGATCTCTTCATCATCAGCTTTAACTCTTCAGACACTGAGTCTGTAGCCACATAAACACATCATCTTGCATATTAGGCATTTTTTGCATCAGTGATTTCTTCACAAGTGGTTGAATAACAAATGACACATCTGACTCACTTGACAGTTCCTTTTTCAGCTGTGCAAATTTTGGGAAATGTAAGGAAGAGCACTAGCTGATGACAAAGGCAGTGAGGAGGAAAAGGGCACTGTAAGGCAACAGAAAAATCTTAAGCAAATGAACCATTAATTTATAACTCAGCAGCTCAGTAGAAGACCTTCCAAATGGTCAATGTGTTGACATCTTCAGGTTGAATATCTGTAAAAATACTCTTTAATAAATATATAAATATGGTATTCAAAAATGTTGAATATCCATGATGTTGAAAATATATTACAGAAGCTGAAAGAATGAGGACACTTTCTGCCAAAGAGTGAATTCAAATAATGTAGACTACAATATTCCTTATTGAAGTTGTCAAATTATGTACAGTTAATTAAATTATGCCAATGAATGAGGGCCACAGAAAGTTTCAAAATATGACCAGTGAAACACATCAGTCTTCAAATTACTCAAACAGAAAGCAGTGGCAAAAATGGTAGACACTGCTACATGGCCATGTTGGACCATGGAGGATCCCTCAGGACATGAGGGCTCTGGCCCTGGCAGATCCAGTCTACAATTCTGCCAGCAGAAGCAAGAACATGAAGAGTGCAGGCAGTGGTACAACAGATGCATTTATAAAGGCCTTTTGAAAGTATGAGTGCAGTACCTGCATGCAGGACTATGCTTAAAAATGGAAAGCATGAACTGTACAATGTCAGCAGAAAGCAGGCTTTACAAAGTGCTTGTTCAGTGCTTCACAGTTTCCCTGCTACTCGCTGACACCTTTCTGAAAGAGTGCACCCTGCCTAGCATTGTGAAGATTCCAGCCTTATGTTCAGCTCTAGCCCTCATTCTGTCCTTCCTGCCTCTGACTAAGATCTGTATTAACCACCTCACAGAGAAACACCTCATCCCCTGCCTTTATCTCTCTACTCTTTCTGATGTTGCTGAGTACACTCCACACCTGAAGCTCTTGCTGACCTTCCTTGCTGTGCTGCTCTCTTTCCTTGGGTCTATTCATCCTCCCTAAAATCAGTTCAAAATTTCTTTTAGGTAGTTCCCCACTTTTCTCCTTTGAAGAACAGTTCTTGGTCCCTGTCTACTCTATGACCTTTTCTTTGATGATATCCTTTGCCTAATATGCTTGAACTACTACATTTAACCTGCAAAAACCAAGCAACTATTTTAAACTACTCTGTCACCCATAAGTAAACTCCTTTGATCAAATAAAATATTTCTCTCTTCTTTTCTTCTCCCTTCTCTCTTCTTTTCTGATGATTAGCTTAAAATTAACTTGGTCAAAATTGAGCTCTTTTCAATCCTTTGCCAACTTCCATGCTTTTCTTAAGTGCCAATCACACCAGTATTACTGTTTTCTGTTATGGTTCATAGCTGAACTACAATTTTAACACTTCTTTATCACTTTCTCTGCATACTGCCTTCAGCTATGTTTATCCTCCCAGCATTTTCTAGACTGTAGTTCTGCCTATCTCAACAGTCTCAGTCAGATCATTACCTACATGGATCTTGGATATATTACCCTTCTTCTGGCCTTTCCCAAACTTGTGGCATAATACTTCAGCATTCAAAGAACAGATGAACTCATTTCTCTCAGCTGCAGTGAATCTTTTTGTTATCCACCATCATATGAAAGTTCTTTTTTAGAGCTCCTTTTTTTACATCTGCCTTATATTCATCGTCTTAGTGATGATGTCTCTGAAAATCCAGTTTCCCAATAATACACAAGTACTGTTACTTTCTTGTCCCCTACTGCTCCTTGCACTTAAACTGCTGGCATAAATTAAAGAGGAAAGCATAGGAGATACATGTATTAAGATCTAGTTCAGTCAAATAAAATCCAGAAAAAAGAACAAAATAACAAAGTCGCCTGCAATGGCTGCATGGGGTTATAAGGTATATTTATTTTATTTACCTAGGAATATAAGGTTTATTTATTTTAGAGGTTTCAAATTATTCAGAGTGATGAGTTTGCAGCCTAGGTTTTATTATTTCCTTTTAAAGGCTGTGTATTCTACTACTCTCTGATGTGCCCTCACATGTTTAACTTGCAAACATTTCACATCACCTTCAACTGTGTGACCATCTATTGATAAAGTTAATTTTATTGAAAGTGGGTTTTGTGTTAAAAGAGGGTGACACAATTTGTGTCTGACTGTTAAAACTGTGGTAATAATAAAGTGCTATGGGCTGAGGATAAAATGCTGCTGCTTTAGTTAGGTTTTGGGTTGTACCCCTTCTGTTCCTGTACAGTTAAAAGTATGTCAAGAATATTTAGGAGTGTTTTCTGAATAAACGCATTCACACAAATAAGGATTCCCATTGTCAGTAATACAGTCATTTCTAATTTCTAATAGGCTGAAGCAACAAGCAGGAAAAAAAAGGGGAAAGAGAAAGCCTTCTTTGAAGAGTTTATACCCCTAAGGTAAGAAAAGATATGGCAGTTCAAAAAACAAAAAGAGGCTCGAGAGATAAGGGATAGCCAGAGCTCTTCAGTAGTCACAGAGCCAGTTTTTGAAAAGGCTGATGATTATACCAAACAAAGGGCTTTTATTGTGCTGTTAACAGAAAAAAAAAGGAACATGCTAAACATAGCTATTTTAGTTTATCACATACACTTATCAGAATAAGGAAGCTGTGTTTAAAGGTCATCATGCTATGTGAATCATAGGGGAAGATTTGAAGGAATATCACTATGGATTTGGATAAAACTGCTCTTTGAAATGTTATCTCAGACCCTTTCTCCTCACATGCTTTTTATCACACTCACATATCCTCCTTCCTCTGAGATTGTCATATTTGCCAGTTTCTCCCTCTTCATGTCTGCACGGTCCTTAACACAAAGGAGGCCTAAGTAAGGTGCATGGTTACTAGGAAAACTATCATCACACCTGTTCTGCATTCCTGTGCCCTTTGCTTTGCTTGCAAAGTTTAAGAAGAAATAAAAACACCAACAGTCAGAGCACTGAGATCTTTAAACCTTTGGCTATATATCACTCGTGCATGATGAATGGGGCAGAAGCTGACAGAAAGGTTGTGTCTGGATATACAGGATGAACAGGACCAAGGTTCTCTAGTAACCCAAACAGGTTTAACACTTGTATCTTGACCATGCATCTAAACCTTCATATTGGCACCATTGCACCCTGATGTGTTTTGGGAATGATGCTACCAACTCAATGTTCCCACTGAGATTCTCCAAACTATGTGCCATTTGCTTGCCCCCTTCTCCTCTGTCTCTCTCTCTGTGGAGAGCTGGAGATGAGAATTGGAGACACAAAAAGCAAAGATCATGGGTTGGGATAAAATCAGTTTACTGGAAAGGGCACTGGACACCACACACCATGAACCAGACAGGTGCACACCTGTGCTGCACACACCACATGCTGCTCCCAGCAGACCTGTGCCATGCTCTGACTGCCTGCCCTCCCTGCAGCACCTGTCTCAAAGGATAACACCGTGTGACTACCTTCAATCAGGCATTTCACGATGTTAAACCTCTTGACTTCACAAATCTAAATTATATTCCCTTCGTCTATGCTTTCCATTTTATCTAAGAGGCTGGTAACAAATTCTGTGAAGTACACCAGGGCCACTGACACCTTCACTGTGTCTTGGACTGTAAGCTTTCAGCAGAGAGCTCCTGGCACTCTACGGACCAAAAAGATTTTGTTTCGAGCTGAAACAAAACTGCTACCTTAAGGGGATGACTGGCTGATGCGAACATGCGCTTAGTCCATGAGCTGATCCATGGTATCCCAGTCTCATTTTCTTCTATTTTACTGTGCATTTCATCTCAGAAGGCTGCCAAGGTTTTCCTGAGCCAAATGAGCCAGAAGAGGAAAATTGTGACTTCTGACAGTATGTAAACAGATTTCCTGGAATGAAGTAGATGGTCTTTGTAACCCAGGGCTTTCTCCCCAATCAATAATATGATGCTTGTAATGGTGTAAGTGGCTCAGAAACAGAAAATTATTTAAGTTAATGAATAAATGAATTTAATTATATAGTCAGGGAGCCAGGACATAAGAGTTAATCTAGACAATGGCAGTAGATACACAGTAGATCAAACAACTCACGGCTTGGCATCAATTAACATCATCCCAGTCCAGAATGCAAGAACCCTGGGACATCAGACAGTCAGCTCCATTCCTCCATCAGTTCCTAGATGGTGCGCTGGCACTATATTGAGGATAAAAATCTGAACAGAACAGGATCCTTCACTAGATATTTGCAAGCAGTTTAAAAGGAAGCAACTGGTATCTTTCCCAATATGAAACATACACTACTTCATCAAGTCAACATATGGCAGGGGAGTATGGTTACATACCTCAACAAATAATTATTTAAGACAGAAAAAGTGAAAACATTTTAAATAGTAAGAAAGTGATAATGTGGTTGGGTGCTACTAGTGAACAACTATTACATCACTATGAGAGTATGTGTTGTTTTCTTTTACATGACAGCCGAGGAGGAAAGAACACATAGTCTGTAGAGAGAAAAGGAGAATCTGTATTTCAAAGGATGAGAGATTCTAAATGTTTGAAGGGAGTAATCCCATTACAGACCTGTATTCTGTAGGTGAGTGTTTCTATTAAGTAAAGGGGGAAAACAGAGCTAACTATACACACAAAGAAGTTATGCAGCAAAGGCTGGGATGAAGATAAATCAGATGGGCTTATCAGATGGACTGAGTGGCTTACTGGAAGGGTCTCTCTTCTCCTTCAACTGCCTCACTGTTTGTGAATTTTCTTTTTATGTATTTTGCTGCTTTTGTACGTACAGAAATGCACTCTTCATTGTAGCTTGCCCTTATCAAATGTGCTTGTTTTGTGGAATTCTCTTTAATGGAAGACAGACACAGTTTCAATCCTCTAAGGTCATGCTGCTCTTCTCAAAGGTTATGGACATATGCTCAAGTTAGGCCAGTTTTTTTCACCTAGTTACATCATTGCCTTTCAAGAAAGACTTGCAATGGGCAACATGTTCCCACAGAATTGACATATATTATTAAAAAATAATAGTCTTCAAGAAATTTAATTTTATAGATAATTTATGAAGTATGATCTATCTCTGCTTAGAGATAAGTTGGTCTTTCTCATATTATAACAAGTGGCTTGTAATAAACATGTTAATACTAATGAGTCACCAATTAGCATCTTCACAGAATATACCTGGCTTTTCTGGAAGGTACAAAAACAGAGACTGGTGGGCAAACTGAGATTAGAGCCCTCAGCAAGAACAAAAACAAGTCTACTGCTCTCTGAAGCAAAATTGGAGTGTCTGGAGCCACTCAATACTGCTGGCTGATGAGTACTGCTTAGGAGCAGCAGTACCAGCACAGGTCATGTTCTTGAGGAAGTGGCTCCCGAGTCATGGCCTTTGCCAAGAATATGAAGGATTAAGAGCATTTCCTGTTTGTTTAGTTGCATTGGTTTGTTTGATTTTACTTTACTTTGGTTGGCTAGTTTTTTGGTTTTTGGTTTGTTCTTTTAATTATATCTTTCTTCCATTACTTTATTCATTTCCATATGTCCTTGCGCCCTCCCCCAAGTGCTCAAGTGGGAAATAGAAATTCCAGGTCCAATATTAAGTAACATAAGTAATTTAATAACAAAGATATAAGTAATTGCTAGAATTTAATAATGATTTATGAAGGCTTTTATATCTCACACTTAAGAAAGTCCTAACGAATTCATATCTAGAATCTCTTGTAATGTGTCACAGTCTGCTGTGATAGGATGTGGTTAGGAAAGTGGTCTTTGAGGATTTCAGATTTTAACTGATCTGCAAGGCTAGATATAATTCCTCTTAGCAATTCCAGTAAATATGTAAACTAAAATATATAGAGAAGATTTCTCTGGATTTAGACTCTAGATCACGCCAAAGGGAATTTCTTCATTTGGTCCTAGTTTATATTTCTAAGCAATATTCTCCTGAAGCCCAAAAATGAGTGCACTGAATCTATCCAGAGTGGTGGTCAAAAATACAGATGATTTCTAAGTTCTTTTGATATAGATATAGATAGATATAGGTATAGGTATAGATACAGATATAGCTATAGCTATAGATATAGATATAGATACAGATATAGAGATATAGATATAGATATAGATATAGATATAGATAGATATAGACACAGATAAATAAAATAACATAGTATATACATATACTAGTTTAACACCAGTTTTGAAAAACAATTTTCATAGGGACATGGGTATTTCAGAAACAAGCAGGTTTTTACAAGTCTCTGGATTTTCACATCATGGAATTTTCTGGGGTAATTGTGCAGGAATCAAGATTATGCCTGATTTATTGAACGTTCTTGGTCAGCTGTAGGTAAGTCTAGCATTACAACTATCTAAAATCTGTGGAAGCCAAAATAAGAAGTCATTAAACTGTGTCCAAGACAGACACAAAAAGACATCTCTCACCCTGAGCTGTCCTTACATGCAAGCATAGAAGTACCAGAAAGGAGCAAGAGGATTAACCAAACTGGAAGTGTAGCATTGCTGGGCTGGTTGCATTTCTCTGAGAAGAGCATCAGCCATCTGGATACTTCTGTATCCTATCCAGAAATTTAAGACATCAAAGGAAAATTGAAGCTGAATATTGTAGACAGTGTTATCTATTGTTTTTTTGTCATAATTACTATAGGTATTGTTATAGTTGTTATTCTATGATTTTTTTGTCCTTTATTAAATGCTCACAACATGTTCCACACTGTAGAAGATGCAGTAGTCAACACCTGCCCCTGTGTGCATATCATTTCAGCTTCTGATCTGGCAATTTAAAATGCATGGCTGGAATCCACATTAAAGTTAATAGTGTTCCACTTGAACACAGTAGTCTGCCTGAGCATTATAAACTGCAGGGCTGGGTCTGTGAGGATTTTCATGTGGATATAAGATTCCCCTTAGTCTCTTAATCAAAGCTTATGGCTGATACAGACAGTGGTTTTCAAACCTTGGAAGGATACTAGAGCTGTCCTGAAACCAGGTGTGCATCTTTATGGATGTGTACTTGTTTTATTTATTTTGAAAGGAAATCTTTCTCTGACCCAAATTTCACACAAAGCAGAGACGCTTCAACCCAGCAGTCTGCCATTGGTGTGACTGTCACTGTCAGCTTTGCCATGGACAGGGACTCTGGAAATCACCTGTGGCTCTGGGGCAAAGCTGGGAGTTGCTGCCAGGAGGGACTGGACACATCCAGCAGCCATCGGTGGGGATGGGCAGGCCAGCAGCACCTGCTGCAGGGCTGGAGCCTGGCTCCTCTGTGGGGACACCTACACTGCTCCAGGTTTCCTCATGGGAGCTGTTAGGGACACCAAATCTGTTTCTGGGGTCAGCAGAAGGATCAAGATGGGACGTTTTGAGGGAAGCTATCTGGTTCAGTTAAGCATTTTTGGTGGAAATTGTGTTCATCAGTACACATCTGATTCATCCTTGGATTTTCAGTAATTTTAATTACAAGTCTGTCTGAGTCTGAATTTACTTGTGTGCTTAAAATTGAAAAATACTTGAATGAAAAAGAAGAACTTAGCCAGTGGAAATTAATTCCCTATTGCAATTTTATTTCACTATTAAAGAAGAAACTGATGCAGCTGACCATGAGGAAAACTGTGGGAATGACTTGCACACAAGGCATTTAGGAAGGTCACTGTTCCTACACAGTACCGTGAATCTGAACTGTGTGCAGCATCTACCTTCAAACATGTACTTCTATATTTAGAGGAGTCTAGAAAATACTATTGAGTATAGGATGTTGAACAGAAAGAGTAATTTTCATCAGTGTATTATCTTCCTGCTCTTTACACTGATTCTTCAGGAGAAAACAGCCTGACAAACTCTAGCTGAGATTAGTAAAAATAGCAGCAATCCAACTGGAAGTAATTTCACTGTTGACTGCATTGCCATGTATACAACAGATTTCATTCCATATTCAGAAAAGAGCAATAGTATCATGGCTATGCTGTCTTTGACCTCTGCCAGCTGCAGCTAGTCAGCATAATACAGAAATAATTTTTTTCCTCTCTGAAATAGTGAGTGGCTATTTTAACTTTCAGATTACATATGAATTTTCAGAAACTTAGTGGAACTGAGATAACTAATAGGGTAATCTTACCTCTAATGCCTCCCTTCTCTTTGCTTCAGTTTCCATCTTGGACCAGAAAATATCCTTCAAAGTTGTTGCGCTACTTCAGTTAGACTTAAAAATCACGAAAGTTACAGCTGGAGAAGAGTACGCTGACCCCTTAAATGTCAGGTTAGTACAGCACAGGGTCAGGTGCTGCCCTCAATTACACCAGTACAGATCTGGAGAAATTTTGTTTCCTTCAATAACGTTAATCCTGTTAACTGAAAGTCAAGAACATCACCTTCCCATTTCCATTTGTACCACTTCCTCAACTCCAGTTCAGAAATTATTTCTATCGAAAAGGATTTGGGGGTATTCTGTATAGCAGAAGGTTTATGAATGTCAGTGGTATAATTGCCTGCATGATGTGAGATGCTAGTCAGGTAGTCTGTTTAGAAAGAGCTTGTTTATCCACTGTGGGCACCACAAGCATGATCAATCTGAGACACCTTGAATTTATGGGGTGTAGAGATTTCAGGGAAACAGAGCACCAGGTATTAATTTCTTCCTGAAAATCTCAACTGTACTGATTCAACATAGTTCTTGATGTCCCATGCTAAGCTTATGCTCTGTTCAAGGAAATATTTTCATCAGTATTTTGATGAAGAATATACCTTAGCTCTTGCTTGTCTTCACCTCACCCCTCTCGATGTCCTCCCTGTTCCATGTTTTTCCCTTCTGATCTCAGCCCTTCTCCCTGTATCATTCTTCTCCCTGTTCTCCTAATTTACTCAGACCCTTTCTTCATTTAATTGTCTTTCATTTCTCTGCACATAAAAGAAAACTCATGTCTTACACATGTTTTCAGGTTTTGGACAGGAGAAATTTAGTTTAGATTGTTGTATAATTGCTTCATCTCTTCGGAAATAATAGCTTGAAAAAATTAGTTTAGTTTGTGTAATTATTTTCTGGACTCGTGCTAGCACAAAATTTAAGTAATTGGATTATGCTTGCCAACCAAAAAGCTATAACATTGGATGTTTCTTTAACATTTTTTGTTTATATTTGAATAATTACCATTATCTTCACACTTACCTCACTTCTGCTGTAGGGTGTTTTTTGAGTAAAATTTCTGTGAAAACTTCTTTGAGTGTGCAGAGCTGCAGGACTCTGAATGCTTGATACCTGTGCAAGACCACTAGTGGTATTCTTATAAGGTGAATTCCTTCCTCATGGCAGCTGCCTCCCTTGCAGTCACAACCTGTAATAAAAATTCAGCTGTGTGTCAGTGTCATAAAAAGCAACGAAGGTACAGCTATAATTAATGCCTGTAGTCTTCAGCAGAGCTGTTCCTCAATGGGAAGAGTAGGAAATTATCTCCCTCTCTAATAAACCAGCATTAAACACAAAGTTGCTGGAGTATCACTCTGTGGTTTTGGTGATAGTTTGTGACCCACAGAAATAATGATATGTGTTTCTGAGACTTTTTGTCAAAAGAAAAGCTTTACCCTCAATCTATAAATACTTTTTGTCCATATATTGTCTTTCCTCATGCTGTTTTTTTGGCATTTGCAATTTCTACTTGGGGAAATAACAAAAATCTGTTCATTTGAGCAGGAGACGAGTCAATATTTCTCAGAGGTGCAAAGTCTATGCTTTTCTAGCTCAAAACAAGTCACCTCAGACAAAGCACTAAAATATCCAGATAAAGCCCAGAACTTCTTGGTCTCTATCTTTTATGCTGGTTCAGCTATGTTCTTCCTAAAGTTAACACTGATATGTTTTAATACCCCAACTTACCTCCAGTTTTACTAATCTAAACCAGGGACATTCAGTTTTATGTCAAAAACTCTCCTGAAGCCTGGTCCATGGCAAGCTGAACATGAGCCAGCAGTGCCCTGGCAGCCAGGAGGGCCAAGCGTGTCCTGGGGGCATCAGGGACAGCATCACCAGCCGGGCAAGGGAGGGGATTGTCCTGCTCTGCTCTGCACTGGGCCAGCCTCACCTCCAATGCTGGGGGCACTTTTTGTTACAGCCATGTAAGGAGGACAAAATCTGTTAAAAAAGTGTCCAAAGGAGGGCATGAGGATGGTGAAGGGCCTTGAGGTGAAGGCTTACACGGAACCTCCAGCCTGTTCAGCATGGGGAAGAGGAGATTGAGGGGAGACCTCATTGCAGTGGATATCTTCCTTGCAAGTGAAAGAAAAGGGGCTCTCTTCTCTGCCATGACCAGTGACAAAACCAGGGAAACAGCATGAAGCTGTGTCAGGTTAGGTGTGTGATGGCTGTTAGGAAAAGGTTCTTCTCCCAGAGAATGGCTGGGCACTGGAACAGGCTCCCCAGGGAAGTGGTCACCGCACCAGCCTGACAGAGTTCAAGGAGCGTTTGAGCAATGTTCTTAGGAAAATGGTGTGATTTCTGGGATGATGCTGTGTAGTGC
Source organism: Setophaga petechia (assembly GCA_024362935.1). Classification (NCBI taxonomy): domain Eukaryota; kingdom Metazoa; phylum Chordata; class Aves; order Passeriformes; family Parulidae; genus Setophaga; species Setophaga petechia. The sequence goes on along the minus strand of JANCRA010000004.1, from coordinate 7,124,461 downwards.
CAGGAGCTGTATGATCCTCGTGGATCCTTTTCAATTTGGGGCATTCTATAAAGCTCCCTTTCAGTCTCTGACTTTTTGCTCAGTGATGGAGATACTGAGGTGGGGGTGCCTCTGCAGGAGAGCCTCACTGGAGGAATAGCTGGACAATTTTTCATTCCTCTGACCTTTCTGAAATGGCTGAAAACAACTCACACAAGGAGCCACAGTTATCACAGTATAAAAACTGTAGAATTACACCCAGAAAAAGGACCCACCCTAGAATTTAAGGAGCACACTAGTATTTTTTATTTTTATAAATAAATAAATAGTTTATTAAATAGTTTATTTATTTTTTCTTCAAATAAATAGATTTGTATTCTGGCAAGGACTTTGCAAAAATGAATACAACTGACAGTTGGTTAGTATTTTCCTTCTGCATCGGGATTCCAGGCACATTCTTGAGAATGACAGGGCTTTTCACAGTGTCTGGGTGGTAGACACAGCTGAAATCTGCATAACATGTCAGGAGAAACAACAAATTTGTTTTGAAGATCATGTTGTTTTTTAAAAATAAAGATATCCTAGAAGCATTTTAATACTAGTGCTTCCATTAGCATTCCCAGTTAATTCAGTAAGACAATTCCTAAAAATTATGGACACAAATTAGGTTTGTACAGTATTTTATTAATTAAAGGGAGTATCTCTATCCATTTGAAAAGTACTCTGAACCTACTGAGAAATTTAGTACCTCATAACTACAGTCCTCTAGGAACTTCTCGCATGTCCCTTGCATAAAAGGGAACTGTTTTGTTGACTCTGTACATATTTATGTATAGCATGTTGCATTTTAAATATGAAACAGTGTGATAGGGCTTTTTTTTTTTAGTTCTTGTTTGCTTTGAGCTAACTGAACACACACTAGCTTGCTATTAAAAATCAGATGTTCATTTAGAGAAAGTAGTCCTTTAAGTAAGAAAGAGACTTTAAAATAAGTGGGGGACAAAGTCTTCTACAGCTATAGTCTCATCCACTATTTGGTTTAACTGTTCAATTGTTCTGTGAAACCATTTGCACACCAGCTTATTTTTCACTTCATATGTCTGAAAGATACAATCTGATTTACCAATAGATGCCTTTTTGTTTTTCTTCCCTGTAAATTAAGGAGTGTCATTCCTGGACACACAAAAAAACCCCCAAAACAACCACACCCCCAAACAAACAAAAACAAACAAACAAAAAACCCAAAACCAAAACAAAACAAATTATCTTCATGCTCAGGCAATTACCACCACTATGCTATGAAACAACTCAGCTGGAATTTTTTAGACTAATCAGCCTTGGGAGAAATATTAAGATAACACTGTTTTACATAAAAGAGCAAATTGTTTTAAAATAAACATTGTGATATCTCCACTGATATGCTTCTGCTTAGAAGACAGTCAAAATCCAACAAAGAACTGGAATAAAACCACTGCAATACAGGGGCATGGTATGCATCCAGAAGATGGTGGTCTGGACAATGCAAGGTAAAAGGATTAACAAAGTGAATGCTTTTTGAGTACTCTGCTGTCTGGAGTTTTATCAGATGAGTTCTGCCTTAATATTTCTCAAAGGTTTTTTCATCTCTTGTCAGCTACTTTTCACTCCCATCTCTGAAATCAATACCAGTGCTCCTGATTCCTCTAGCAAGCACCCCAGGGCCCTGAAGTCTCTTCTGATTGCCCTCAGACTTCTCTTTGTTATTTCATTGCTGCCAGTTTAAACAACCAGTAAGAGATAGTAATCAGAAGGCCTTCCTAGAATGGAAGGTTTTTCAGTAATGTCCCTCAGCTCGTGGGGTGAGGGACATTACTGAAAAACGCACATTTCTTGTGCGTTGAGTCTGGCCTCTATTCCCCTTATAAGAGAAATTCTTATTATAACTACTTTTCTTTTTGGCAAAGGGGCCTTGACTCAGGGTGCAGGTAGTGCTGTTTCTTGGTGCAGAGTACAGCTCGTGCTGTTTTGGGATACCTCAAGGCTGTCTCAGGGCTGCAGCAGAATTCTCTGTAGATGCAGGGAGGAAAGTGAGACTGGGTGCTGCTCACATGGATAATTTGGAGTAAGGGGAGCTCCTGTATTTCTTATGCTTCTTCCTACAGTTTTAGAAGGACCTTGCTTTAGCAAATAGAGTTACCCCAACCTCAACTCCTTCTGCTCCTGCATAGCAGGAGGCCAGCAGGAGTAATGATGCTAGGATGATGCAGTGACACCTGTGGGAGCACTCAGAGGAGACACAGCCTGAACCACAGGGTAGAGCCCTCCCAACAGTCCTTTGTAATGGGCTGTCACAGCCCTGAATTGTCTTTAACCTGCATCTGCTCCTCAAAACAATGACTCTGGATTTATTCCTATAGTATATAAACATGGAGTAACTCCATGCCTCTCAGTGGAGTTATTTCTCACTCACACTTCTTCCATAAAACAAGTTTGACTCAGACTAATGGGTGCAAAAGCCACAAGATTGTCAATAGGTTGTCAAACTCCATCATTCCATATGGGAAGTGGCCTTCTGCTCAACTATGAAATGCTATGGTTGATTAGCTCTAATTTGATTCAATTCTTAAGTCTCTTCTGTGGAAAACAGAATTTGGGTGGGAAAAAGTGAGAGTGAAGGAAATTTTGTTCTCTGTGGAAGTTCTGTCTGTTATGGATTCTGTGCTTTATTTTTAATTTCATAAGAACAAGCTCACCTGGGAAGTGACACTTGTAGAGTTAGCCCACCCCAGGACATTAATTTTTTTTTAAATGCAGAATAAAAACCATGAAACATTAAGGAGGAAGATATAATGGACCCCAAAGAGGTTTTCTCATTTAATTTATGTGAAATAATTCATCTTTTCCCTAGGCAATCTACGTTTTCCATTGTTTTCAAACAAGCAGGAAATCATGTCTCTAGTTTTGTTGTATTATTATAATAATCAGGCTGAAACAATCTTCACAATCCTCTATATGCCAGTGAAAAATATATTATTCTCACTTGCATCACACTGTTTTTATGGCAAATGACTGATGTCAGAATTGAGACACATTGCTTTTTGAGTGACATAATTCAGATTTTGTGTATTTATTACAAGGACTTTAATAAGCCCCATACAGTCTAGGGTGTGGGAGTACAGTGAACTTTTCAGGAGACTATGAAAAACACATCTGAGAACTGGTTCACAGCTAGAAATTGATTACTCAGGAAATGTTCAGCCAGCCTGCTGCTGGATGTGAAGGAACCCAGTCATGAGCAAGGCCCTTCCTGTTCCCTGAAGCCTTGATTTCCCTTCCCTGGATATCATCAGCATCACCTGAGCCCTTCAAGATGGGGGAGAGCATCCCAAGCTGTTTGAATTACAGAAAATTCCTGTTGAATTTTCTTGTGCACACTCTCCTGTAGCCACAGATCATTTTCTCACTGTCTACCATTCCAGCCCATGAGTAGGAGGAGCTGTAAACCAGACCAAGCCTGCTTGCTTGGGTTAACATTTGCAGAGATTCTTACACAAATGCCCTTTCATTCCTAGGCATATGGGCAGCTTCAGTGGCATAAATGGAATGAAGCACATAGTGTCTGGGAGTCCTACATGTGTAAAGCACGGCAACAAGAGAGAGAGAGGAATTTTTTTTCACCAAGAATGTTCCAAATTTTAAAAATATCCAAAATACAACTTACCTTATCTCAGTCCATTGGAATTCGTTGTGCAAATATATTTGCAAAGAGCTCATAAAATTACAGTAAAATTTCGAGCCAATTAATTGCTGACTTCCTAACAGGCATTTATTTTCTTTCCATGAAAATTTTGAACTTCAGTTCTACATTGCCCTCTAAGACAAAGTACATTGGAAAATTAATGAAAAGCTCACAGACACATTGTTAACTTGGCAGCATTATCTCTTCTGGATAAAAGCCAGTAAAGCATAACTCTATGTCTCAGTTTAGAAACACAAGCACAAGCTACAAAGGCTGGCTTTTTATGGATAAAAACTTTCTACAATGATGGCACATAGACTTGTAAATATGGGAAGCTATTTGGGCCTAAGATGTGGGACTGTAATTATACGTAGTGACTCTTCCCAGGAGAAGGAAGGAGAAGGTCTGACAAAATTTTTAATTTTATTTTAGTGTGAAGCTTTCCAAGGGTCTTCCTAGCATCTTCAAGGACAGTATAGCCCTTTCCAGCAAAAAAAATTGCATCTTTCGTATTTGTTGCCCTCTGTATAAAAATATGTTTATAATAAGGGCCAAATTCTGTATTAGTGCAGCAATGTCAACCCAGAATAACCCAGCAGAGAGATGTAATTTAACATTGAAAGCTGGCTCAACTGGACTTGTTGCAGATGTCCTAAATGTTAACAGTGTAAAGAATTTGGCCTGCAAGATATGTGTTATGCAAGTGCCTCTGCATCTCTTTGCCTTGTTTCTGGGAGGGAGAGATGCCTGGGATAACCTAACTAGACTAGATTTATCCCCGTGGCCTTCCCTCAGTGTGACAGGGCTCTGAATAAGGCCCTGGAAATGTCGCTGTTCTGCATCCCTACCCACCACCATAAGCGTCAGGAGACTCCCTTGCCTCAGTAGCTGCAGGAGGAGTAGTAAGCATGAAAAGGATGGGTGACAGAAGACACTTTGGATGGATCCCTTTGGACAAGAGAACATATAAGTGCTTCTGCAAATGTGATCTCAGAAGTATACTGCAAAACGCCTCCTCTTCCCAAGAAACTGAAAAAAAGAAAAATCGCTAGTTTGCCTGTCGAAGGCTGTTTTGTTTGTTAAGAAAGATTTGCTGCTTTATCTATATTATGTTATTTTTAGAAGAGGTAGGTCACTATTATATGAATTGTTTAGTAAAATCTTTTAGTCAAATGTGCTTAATCAGAGGTCAGAGTAACTGTTTGCATATGGCAGTACTGAAGTGACAATGAAATCTGTGGGTTAGGGGTGAAAACACCAGCCCATTCCAGGACAGGAAAGGTTTGCACTGCTAAATGCACTTAGAGAATGTAGGTGAAGTCATGTTAAAGGAAGCACTGCCTTTTTTTCCTTTGTAGTAAGGAGGTAACAAGTGTAAGGAACCACCTACACATTTGCTTTCTGGTTTTGAGTCCACCAGGGACAGCCTGCTTATCATACAGCCTGGAGAGAACCACAAGGGCTGCTCAGTGGCATGAGCCCCTGCATGTAAGGAAAAACCATTCCATGGTTTCCCCTGTGGCCTCCAGTGTTTCTCCAGTGTTTCTTAGCCAAGGGTAACCCTCCCAGCCAGGGCATCCTTATGGGAGGGGAGGGGTCCTGACTGAGAGGTGCTGTGCTCTGCTGCAGCACACTGCACACACTCCTGCACTGCCTGCAGAGATGGCAGCTCTGTGCTAATTAAGGAACTGTGCCAATTAGCTGCATCTGGTCTCTGAGTCAGAGCAGATTATAGACTGTATTTCAGAGCCTAGTTCCCAGTGTGCATCATTTGTTGTGGAAGTGGCTTTCTGTTTGATCCCTTCTGTTTCACCTCGAGTGGCCTCAGATGCACAAGTGGACAGAGGAATGAGCAATGAAGCAGCTTCTTTCTCCATTGCTACTGATTTATACCTGGCATCTTTGAGACCTTTGTGCTTCCACCTCCCTCACATAGGCTCTGGCCTGTCCCAGGCACACAGTGTCATTGAAAGGCTGACTACATTTGTTTATATCACTACCACAATCAAGGCAAACAACTTGCTTCTTATTTAAAATGTGTAGAAGACTGATCTCCAAGCTGCATGGGTGGCAGAGGGCCTTGTCACTCTGCATCTGCAAAACAAATTGGATTAAATTTATTTTATTTCCCGTAGGTGTTCAGCAGTATTTTTGCCAAGTAGTAGCTCAGTGGTAAAGAAATACCTTCTGGGGAGTGGAATAATGAAATAACATTGTTGCTAGTATTATCTCATCAGGCTAAGTCGTTCTAGTGATGATGCTAGATAATACTCTGTGATGAAATGATGCTAATGATATTGAGATTTCCTGCAATTGAGACTTCCTTCAGATCTTGGCCTTGGTGGAGGGAAAGAATAGATTTAGGAAGTTAAAAGTATGCAAATACAGTATTGTTAAAAGTATGTAAATGTAAATGTACATACAGTATGTACAGTTCACATATCATTGTGAACTGACACGTTGCCTATTTCTAAATGTTTTATACAAGGAAAACTCATGCTGAAATTCCTGGCATGTGATATGGTTTAGACAAATCCTTAGGCATTCAGGCTTTTAAAGTCCATATGGAACTGATGTGAGCACTGGGACTCACAAAGATCTTTTTTGAGTAAGGATGTGTCAGAGAAACAATTTTTGTTCCTAGAAAACCTATCAGACCTCCTTATGTTCAAGTCAATGTGGAAGTCTTGTCATTCAGAGCTGAGAAACACATTTAGAGGTTATGGCTGTTATCTTGATTGAGCTCTTGATCCACCACCGTAAATACAGGCTTCCCTCCCATAAAACTTGATATCTTCTTGATTGTATTTTCTGTCTAGGGTGAGACCAAGCAGCTGAGACCACAGATGAGACCACAGCTGCTTTTTTCACTGTTCCCATCCAGCCAATTTGCACTGAGTCTGTCTCCCACAAGGGAATTTATTCCCAGCCGGACTGCAGAAGGCTTCCAGTGACAAAATCCCTTCAGGCAGGCTGGCAACTCGGTGGCTGAAGGCCTGCTAAGTGCTGTGGTGGCTAAACCTCAGAGATGGTGTCCAGGCACCAGCTTTTCAGCTGTGCCCTGGGAATGGGAGCAGCTGGTGGGAGGCAGGTGGCTTAGGATCAGAGTAAGAAGGATGCATGCTGCCAGGGTGGGGCTAAGGTTAGAGGAGGAAACAGTTTGGGAAACTCTGTCAAGATCCCAACTTTAGCCTGAGTGAAAGGCAGCAGGCTGCCAGCTATGAGTGTCAGTGGTCTTCCTCGGGCCCAGCCATTCAGGAATATAAAATTTTCTCCTAACTGCAGCAAATTCCTCCCTCTGGTGCCATCAGGGAGTGAATGTGACTTTTCCTTCAAGTTAGGACCTGTGATCCTCCAAAGATAATTTCAGTTCACTGCAGGCATTTATTTTAACCACTATAGAGGAAGGGCATGAGGCTCACACTGGTCTGTCTCTGAAGAGGGAGGATCTTACACAGGCTGTTAGGGACTTCAGGATTATTTAGAGATGTGAATAGTTACACAGATTTCATTTACACTGATAAATCATGCATCCAGTACTTATCTGACAGACCAGCAGTGCATGGAGTGCATCAGAGAATATCTTTCTAGACCTGGGATGATTTTGCCAAGTTACAGGCGATGCAGTGTGGCAAAGTTATTGCAGCTATGACTGTCACTGCTTTGCTCTAGGACTGGAGAGTCCCACCTCCAGCGCTGTCAGTCAGGAGCCTTTAAATATACTATAGAAAAAAGACTTTAAAAATATAATTGTACCCAAAATCAATTTCCCTGCTGTGAATTGAATTTTTAATATACTAAGCCATTAAAAAATTAAGCTTCTTTCTTTATCATCAAAGTAAAGTAACTGCACTTTATCTTGAGAACGTGAATGCTTAAAGCTGCAGTTTCTTTTTCACCAACTCTCAGCAAGTGGCCATTTAGTCTTAATTGCTATTCACAGTGTAGTCCAATTAGCAGGTCATGAACTATTTGTAAATCAGTAAAAGGTATGACAGACAGTTCTTGTTTTACCTGAGGTTTTGATTCACATCTTTGTGTGAAAATCTAACCAGCTGGAACACTATCCAAGCGATACACGAATAGTATCGAGCTATCAGTTATAAACAAAATAAATGTACTTACGTAATTGAGAAGTGCAAAACTTTATAAAACACTTATTTAGATTTGGAAAGGGACACGTTGCCGCACTGACAGAGCCAAGTGACAGTATTGACATTTGACTTGAGAAATGCTACCAAGGTTCCTTGAACTGGAGGTAACTTGTAGGAAGACATGTTATGGTCTGGCACTTCAGGTCGCTTGTCCAGACAAAACAGCTACTCCTTTTCTGCTAGAAAAATATTTTTTTCCAAGACAGGAAACTGAGATGAATTGTGGAATTCCAATGGAAAATTTCTCCTATACTTGAAGGGAGCAGTTCAGAAGTCACCCTTATCAATTCGACTATTTCCTACCATTACTGGCACTTGCAGTGGCGGCCTCAGTAAAGTACATTCATGTAGTATTTTTTTTCTCAGAAAAACACTTCACTCTATGTAGTATATAGTAGAGATAATTCATGCTATTAATTTATAAAATATTGTAAAATCCAAGCTATGTCTTCTGACCAACCCAGCCGGGAGCAGAGTCTTATTTTTATTCAATTAGTTCCCAGAGGCGTTAAGACAATATCGAGTCTGTTAACATATGAATGGAACCTTCCTGGGCGACGATCACCGACTTCCCTGGAATGCAAGAGTGATCTCGCACCTCGAAGATTGCATCTACTACAGTGATCCCCGGCGCCACCCTGTTTCATGTGAATGCCGACTTCTCCGGAGCGCTCTGACAACATCTAGACACCTGGATTGGACTTTCGTCTACCCCAGCACATGTATGGCCCCAGTTCTGCATGTGAAGGGACACAAAGGAACATTCGGTCATCTTTGCCTCAGGCAGAATAAACTGTATAAGAGCTCACTGCCCGAAGCAGCGGCGTGAACAGGGGGAGACTCTGACATTCGGGTATCAGACCCGTGTGTTCACCCAGCGCCGATCCCGGGGTCGGCGCTGCCCTTGGCTGTGGTGGTTTTTTTTCCGATCGAAATTCTGTTTCGCTGGCAATTTAATAAATTATTGCTAAATTTTCTTATAAATTTGGCTCTGTATTTGATCATTTATAACACTCTACATAGCTGTTTTGTGGTTATAGTTTAAAATCAAGACATGCTTTAGTTGTGCCTCTTTACATGAATGGAATACTTGGTGCTGTTTTTCAGTCTGACATTAGGGTCTTATATGCCATTGAAGTCACCATATTTGTAAATACCAGAAAAGGGAGATAACAAAGCGGGCAGGTAGAAAAGGGCACAGACCTGAATGCAGTTTATTTCGGGATGTGGAGGAATGTGCATGTGATGTAGAAGCCTGCAGTGGGATCACTTTTGTGGGTCTGCACATGTGTTAACCATGCCCTTTTCCACAGTAAACTCAATACACTCTCCCTTGATGGGAGGTGGCAGGGCTAAGCAGGAAGAGGTTCTGCCTAAAAGGTAGAAATCTTTGTACAGGGACTTAGGAAAATCAGCTTGGACAAAAATAATGCAGAAACGTCTCTCATAATATGGTTGAAAGGCAGCCTTACCCGCTGAATTTTACGACATTTGACTGATTTCAGTAATTCTGAGTCTCAGGCAAAACTCATGTTTTCTTGATACATTGCTAATGAAGACAGAATCTTTATTCCTTCAAGGAAAGTGTTTAATTTCATCCAATCTCTATTCTTAAGAGAGAAAATGATGGTTTGGGGTTTTTTTTATCATGAGAATATACTCTCTCAACCAAGAGTTTTGCAGCTTCATATGTGCGCCCTTGTTATTTCACCTGTTTGCTTTCTCTCTGGGAGCTTCACTTGTGAGAGGGTGTATGGAGATCCAGAGGGCAGGCTCCAGGTGCTTGTGAGGGAAGCTGATCTGATGGACGGACTTGTCCTCTTCACTGAGTGATGCATTCAACTTATTTTCCAAAGGATTTTTATTATCTGTCTAACAGATAGATCTGAAATTCAGTGTTACAAAAGATAATACACTGCGTTCTTGTTATGCAGTACTTATGTCACTAGTGGACCTGTAATTTAATGGCTTTGTGTAGGCCATTATTTTTGCCATTAAATGACAAATCATTTTCAAACAGGCTCTCAGTAGAGAGCTTGACACTTGTCAATCTAAGGTGAAACCCATGGGTGCTTCCTAAATCTGAAGTTAAATTTTTTACATTTCATCTCTCTTTGGTGCAAGAATTCTTTGCACTGATGCCCTGGCCCTCGGTATTACAATGCCAACTGTATCCGTCCTGGGTTTTTCCACCCTTATTGCTGTGTAGGTCTTTAAAAAGTGGTTAGATATAGAATTATCTGACAGCTTCATCAATTGCAACTATTATCAGCTTTTCCAAAGCTGAAGTTAATACAATATTTCCATAATAATCAACAATAGGACTGAAATGATGAAACAGGTAGGGAATAATCCCCACACAATGTGTGCTGCAGTTCCATCAAGCAGCTTCATTTTGTAAACTGCTTTGTGAGATTAATAAGCATATCAATCCAGAATCCAGTTCAGGAGTGCTGTAAATCACTGGAAGCACCAGGTGAAATTGTGCCACAAGCACAGCTAACAGAGGTTTTGGTATCAATTTCACCATGGTGAGGACTTCTTGCCTGGTTTCAGGTGGAACTTTTTACTGATTTACCTCAAGTGAGAAACTGGTGCTGAGCAGAGCCAGGAGATCCCGACTGCCTGGTTTGCCTGCAGGTTTCCTCATCCTTCCTAGAGAAAACTGCTGTGCTTCTGCCCATTTTTAAACCCAAGTGACAGTCTGTTGCCACATCCTTTTGTCTGTCTGTGGGTTCTTTTCTGCTTAGTTGATGATACTGAAAATGTCACAAAGTGTGGGCATGGGATTACCTGCTCAGAATCGAGTGACTGCATGGTTGTGAAGGATAAGCATAACTTTTATGCTTCATATAATTGAAAACTTTATTGTACAGGTTATAAAAATTAATGCCTAATGATTTTCAAGTGGAACATTTATCAATTAAAATTTTTACAATATGACAGGATTTATTTCTCCTTGAGTTATGATCTCACTGTTCCTGCCTAAGTAAGGATTTGCCATGTCTGGAGGCATTTCCATCCAGAGTTTTTCTTTTGTGCACTTTCCATTTGAAAGTGCATTCACCTTTCATGGCAAAGGATCCAAAAGAATATGGCATTCAGCCTTGACTTCTAAGGAAAATAATGAATTAAACAGTTGTAGGGTTACCACACAGAAAATTGGATTTCTCTTACTATGCTATCATCTCTCCTGATCCAGCAGAAAACACAGTTGTGGTTTTTCCCTTAATTTAATTCCTTTTCATCTGAGCTACTGGACACCCAGAAATGTGTCTCTAATGAGCCACAGGTATGCAGTAGCACTGACCTTAAAACCACTGGGTTTGTTCTATATACCTGATTACAGTATTTGTCTGTCCCTCTCTGATTCTGTCACATTTACTATCTAATTTTCTTCCCCACTGTAGTATACATCAGCAGCATACTCAGGGGGTCCAGAACCATCAAACATTTCTAGAAACTCTTCACAATACGAGTGTGTGTTTTAGGCATACAGCATGAGAATGGCTAATGGATTTAAACACTTACGAAGAGAAATCCAAAATAGTTTCACACATGTTTAACAGAATCTTCTTCCCAAAAAGTGCATATTGTTTCAATCAGAAATACTACATTGAAATCCCAGGCCTTTGCCACTAGGTGGTACACACATTATGTTTCTCAGTTGTATATGCTCTTGTTTGCAGATAAGGTTTGCTCTGAATGCACTCATGACAATTGACGTAAATGCTGAAGTCTCCAGGTTCTCCCTGGTAAAGAATTTCGATATGCTTGTTAAACCTCTGACATAATTGTTTGATACTTAGCTATCAGATAATCACTCCAGTGGTTTAGCAAGCAGTTTTTTCCTTGATTTGGTGGTGCTGTGGTTATATGTCAAACTAGGACATTGCTGGTTCTGCTGCCAGTGGAGGTGGTACCACCTACCACCTCTGTCACCACCCTCAGCACCCTGTTTCTGCCTGCTGCCTGCCTAGCCTGTGCACGGAACAGGCCCCAACTGGCACATTGCACAACCATGTGGTTGCAGGTCCCAAACAGGGATGCGGTGAAGATCATGCTTTAGGAAAGAGGGAGGTGACATTCCTTCTGGTGACAACGATTTCTGCTGAATTCAAGTGACTTGGCAGCATGAACTGAGATTATAGATGATCTAAGTCTCAGAGAATCCCATCTTCATTAACTATATTCATTAAGGCCTCAATTAAACAGAAATCTTAAAAACATAACTCGTTTTAAATATCTGAACTGTACCATCAACTTCAATCAAGCTACTAATTGCTTAAAATGCGGTGACTGCTAAAGCAATTGAGGGATGAAACAACACAACCTATTGCAGCTACCCCAGAAATCAACTGAAAAATGTTCATTGATTGGTTAAACCAGGCACACCTGTGCTGCCAGTCTGCGCTGGAATCACAGAATCCTAGAGGGTCTCTCTGGCCATGGCCCCTTGGATAAAACTGAGAGCACATGGTCCTCTCCCTCTGCTGTTACCTTCTCATCCTGGCACCTGCAGTGGTGCTGCATGGGTGCCTGGGGGGCTTACCCCAGCCACTTCACAGACTCAGGAGCTGAGATGAAGAATGCTGGCCCAGAACTAAAGATTTAGTTTCTGTATCTGGTCCCAAGTTCTTCGTGCCAGCAAGACTTCTCTAAAATCATCATGAGTTTTCAGCTGTGAAAACATTTAGGGTTGAGCCCAGAGCAGTGCTTAGAGTTTAGAGGTTTTCATTCCCCTGCTGTAATTTTAGCAGAGATTGATTATTTAATCTATTTTCAAAGTAAGTGTGAAATCTTGTAAGTAACATGTCAGAAATAATTACTAAAGCAAAACTTATTTGTATCCCTGCAGAATACACAGAGCTATTGAACACTGTAACAGTCCTGAATTTCTAGCAGGAGGGCTGAGTAGTGTGTTTCAGGAGAAGGACTACTGTGAGATCAAATCACTCACCCGCACTCACACTTGGTGTGTGGAACAATCCTTGCAAGCAACAGCAATGACAGCTGCTCCTCTGGTGGGAAGAGTAGCTGAAACACATATTTTATGCTATTGTGCGATGGGATTTAGGTTTTGATTATAAGCCTGACTTTGACGTCAGTTGATTTGATATAAAGCCAAACTCAGGTAATGGCTGAGGAATCTTTAGCCCAATATTCAATATTAGATATTATCATATTCAGGAGAGAAAAATAATTGTGTCCTGTAAAACAGCAGTTAGGCAGACAGTTCTCCTGCCTCGCCTTCTACCTGATACGTACAAATCTCCTTTCTCCATGGACTTCTCTTGAGTAGATGGAAGAGGACTTTAGGGCAACCAAGGTCTTCCCTCCTTGGGAAAATTTTGGCTAAAAATGAATGAGGCAGAGATTCAACGTTGCTATTCTTATGCTTCAAGTTTGGGTCAATATTTTTTTCACCTGATGGCCAGATATAACTGGTACCTTGTATTTTTGGAAGTCTTTTGTTAATATTATGTTCCTGCAGAAATTAATTTCCCTCTCCTCCCCAGGGACCCCACCTCTATATCCAGCTTTTCCTTCTGTCTGCCTCCAGGGGGTTTGGCCTACAAGAATTGGTAATCCTTATTCTGAAGTGGGAGGCTGTGTACCCTATCTGGGTTTTATGAACACTGCAAAGCAAAAGGGCACTCAAGAGGGCAAAGAATGGAGATGCTGGTCCTTACGTACCTGGCTGTGAGCTGCCATGTGCTGTTCAGGCAAAACTATCACAGAGCTGAACTTGGGCTTTAAATCTCTTTAGATAACATGCTGACCTCTTCTGTAGCTGCAGTGAAGGTGCTGACAGCAAGACTTCATTCTTTCCGCTCACTCATGCAAATTTGTTACTATCTGTTCTGTGCAAATAAAATGAATAAGGAAACAATGCTATTATGAACCTTCCATCTCTGTTAATGTAACATGAGATGCTAATGGAATACACAAGTGTGCTGTGAGAACTGTACAAATACATATACAGATATAAATGTCTTATATATTTCTGCAAAAATTCATAGATGTTGTAGAATGTGTGAAGATTAAAGATCTGTGTGATCTGCTCCATTGCTGATAGTTCCTTAAGTATTATAGTTAAAAGTTGTCAGATGCGTTCAAGTATATAATTTTTATATAGAAATACAGTATGATGATCCTTAATTCAGTGTTATTCAACAATATATTTCATGCCAAAGCTTTACTATATATTAAGCCAAAGACATTTACTGAGAATTTACTTCAATCCTAGGGAGGTTGAATGTAGCTTTGGTGGAATTAATGGTTTAAAGTTAATTGTTTTTGCTAATGTTTTATCTGAAATGTCCTGCTCAGCAAAGGTAATGTGACATTTTGCTCACTAGGGATGTTGAGCTAAATTCACTGCTGACATAGGCAGGTGTAACCTCATTGATTTAATTGGAAGCTGCACCTACTTACGTCAGTGAATTTGGTATCTTGCCCTCCTGCAGAGGTGAAAATGTAAAGGTTGGTGCTTAGAAACCTGGAGGCAGAGTACAGAGGACAAAAGAAAGAGAAAATACCAGTGTGTGAAATGAGTTGGCTGGTTACTTTAGAACAGTAACTAATAAAACTAGCCAAAGCTGACTTTGCCCTCTCTAGGAAGAACTGTGTGTTAAATCTTTTGAGTAAATGGTGAGGAAATAATCTGAGGTTTTAATAACCACTTGAAAGAAACAAACACCTAATTGTTTCTAGAGCAAAGAATAACCAATGCCCTTTTGTGAGGAGGAAACCTGCTCATTAGAAAGAAAATAGAGACAGTGAAAAAACGCTGATGACCTGGAGAAGGAAGGAGTGGTTCACATTTATAAGTGCATATTAGCCCTGAAAGGCTGTAAGAGATAATGGGCAAGTGGAAGACAACGAAGGAGGTGCCTGGCCACTTGTCTCTACAAGACAAAGACAGTGTCCCCAGGAGGTGCCAGGTGGTCTCTTCTCAGCCACTGCAGTAGGAGTTCCCTTGTGCAGAACGGAGCTACAGATCCCATTGCTTGCAATGCAAAATTTGTTAGCATTACATGTGTAGGACTCAGACTCTTGAGGATAGACTTGATTTGTATTTTTTCATGCTACATTTTATTTCCTTCAGGGGACTTTGAGACCTCTCAAACATTATAACTTAATTCAGGAAAGGAAATCTGAAGGGTGGATCAACAGTCACTCTAAGTCCTCATTATAGGCACAGTGAGGGAAAGAGAGAGATAATCCTTTGAACAGAAACAGATTGATCGTATAAATTTCATTTGATGTTGGAGACCATACCTTCCCATGCAAAATCTACAAACCTTACCAAAGCTGTGGATGTAGTCAGAGTGTAGCTGGTATTCCTCACCTCAAGTCCTGTGTGGGGTTTTGGGCACCTCAATGTGAAAAAGACATTGAACTATTAAAGAGTGTCCAAAGAAAAGCCAAAAAAATGGTGAAAAAGTGAAGCTGTATGGGGAGTAGCCGATGTCACTGCAGCCTGGAGAAGGGGAGGCATCATCACAGTTGACAACTTCCTCATGAGAGGAAGAGGAGGGACAGGCACTGATCACTCTGGATCCCAAAGAAATGGCATGAAAATGAGTCAGGGGAGGTTCAGGCTGGATATCAGGAAAAGGTTTTTTACCCAGAGAGTGGTTAGGCACTGGGACAGGCTCCCTAGGCATGTGGTCACAGCACAGTGGTCCTTTAGCCTTGGTTTTCCTGAGCCAGTTTATTTAAGACATCATGGAGAGCATCAGCAAACCCCATGGGTCTCCAGCAAGAAGATAAGAATTGTCCTGGAAGAACTAGAACACTGTGCTGCATGCAGTCTGTGATATGTTGTTTCTTCATCCTGACTCCACTCCCGGCCCAACCACTGGCTGGCAAAGCTGGTCTTGGAAGTAGTGCTGTTGGAAGCATTGATTTCAACTGGTCTGAAGTTTATACCTTGCCACAGGATGTCTGAAATGTTTCCTAAAATTTTGATTACTCATAGCAGGTGAAAAGCTCAGGTAGAAAAGGTGTAAAACCCCTTGAGAATGCAGAAAATGAAATAAATCCCACAGAGTCTATTAAAAAAAAAAAAAAAAAAAAAGTTGTGGGCATTTGGGAGAGATTAATCAAAGAATTATTGTACATACCCCTGATCCTTGAAAAGACATTCACAATGTTTATAAAAATGTGTATTCTCATCCTCAGCCCACCACCTCCCCCTTCCCCAGGATCTGTGGGAAGAAAATGAAAGGATGGAGCATTACCATGCAACAGAGGGGAGGCTCCCCTGCCATGTGCAGAGCATGCTCCTGGGGAAGGTAACACTCCAAGCTTTTTAACCCATGTTTGAATTCCTGATACATGGGGCACTGCACACAATTCAGGAACTAGATATTGACTTCAGTCCAGGAATGCTATTGCCAGTGCAATTGGCTCTGAATTCAAAGCTTGCTAACTGGCTTTGTTTTCAGTCCACAGGAAATCCTGCTGATAATTAAGGCACTATGCTCAAAAGTTATATATAAAAATATGTTTTCTTGAAAATATTAGAAAATCTATTTAGCTGAAATCCATGTAAGCTGAGAATCCTCTTCCAGTAGTTCATATAGCCAGGAAGAAAAGGGGAAGTGTCAGATTATATAAAAATAATTAGATTTTGAAGCATTTTCTGAATGGGAAGTAATTTTTTTGTGCAATAAGAAACAACCTAATGCAATGTCTTGCCCTTTAGCCTTGGTCATGCTGACATTCATATATCATCATTGTAACCCTTTCAAATGCCTTATGCATTAAGAGTTCTGTGGTTACAATGCAGAGATGATTTTTATTGGGTGACTTCTCTGCTTACATTTTCAAAATCCTCTGAGCTTTTCTCCAACACAAATGCCTTTCCGTAAAATAGGCAACAAGATAAGATGGTCTGATGTACTTTTCTCCAGTCAGAAATACGAATTCCTGGTTTATATAAAACATAGATATTTTAGAGGTTGTTAAAGTATTGAAAATTTTATGAACAGAGGAAATCTGCAAATGAGTTATTCTACTGAACAGGAACAATCAAATTTAGGTGTTAGATGCCTAGTAATGTACTCAATACAGAGGAAATTCTATTTGAGCATGAAAACAGCAAGATACTTGAACTAAATAATAATGTTTTACCACTGGATTTGAATTCTAGTGATCTGCATGAAGAGGATGAAGGTGAAGTAGTGAATATTTTTTACGCTTATTTGTAATATGTATCAATGCATTATATTATGATTATTATGTTAATATTCCAGTAAGACATAACAGAAATTACCAGAATAGAAGGAGAGACTGTTACAGTCACGTAATCTGATAATTGTGTAAAGCTGTGCAAAGAACTGAGTGATATTATCCTAAGAGCTCAATAGAAAGGTTTTGTTATTTGCTCAAGAAGTAGAGGTTTTCCTTTATTTGCAATTTACCTGAGTTTTGTCAATGCTTTCAGATGTATTTTGGTGAAAGTCAAGGTAAGTTCAGACGTCAAAAAAACTGTTTACAAACTAAGCCTAGAGATGTAAATGACTGAAGAAGAGATGTATAGCAGTGAAGTTCAGAGATTCAGGAGAAGCTGGCAAGAGAGAAAAATGAGTATTTTTGCACAGTAAAAAATGCCTGTTAGTTATCTTACAGCTACATCACAGAGGTGTGCATTTTTTTTAGAAACTCACTTTATGATTTTAGAACCAGATTTAAATATCTTACTCATCAAGGAAGCTTCTAAAATAGGTTTTAGCATCTCCTGGACCACCTTTTACCACTGTAAGTCTTGGCACGGGAGACAGAAAAGAGATGAAAAGTGAAGGACTGTTTGTCATCCCAGACTAGTAATTTATGTAGGAAGTTCTTCCAATCCCTTTTAGCCACAAATATCCCCCCCATTCAATACAACCAACTCCGTTTTTGATTTTCCAAGACCGCTGGCATCCCACGAGGCCAACTCTGCACCTCCCCTGCTCCTCGCTGGCAGGTGCTGGGTCAGGCAGATGTTCTCCTCTGCCAGCTGCTGTCAGGGCTCAGGGCCAGGGCACCCTCCCCTCATTGGCACAGCACTGCAAATGGCAGGGGGCTTCTCTCTGAATGTGGACTAAAAGTTTGTAACATCTGTACTTTCTAAGAGGTTTTTTTGGGCGTGCTAGCAAAATGGAGACCTTAATAACCACATGCATCGTGGTGTGAGAGAAACTGTCAGAGTGATATTTACCTGTAAGCTGTCATTTCAGAAGGTAGAAATGCTATCTTGCAAGATAGGCATTGCAATAGTGCATTATTTATTTATTAATTAGTGGCATGTTATTTATTAGAATTTGGTTCTGTCATCCTTTGTTCACAATTTTTAATTTAGACTGTGGATTTTGGTTTAGTAATTTCACAGCATCAATAAAATTCTGAGTTTTTGAATTTTGGAAATTACTGTGTTAGAAATTGTGTCTTTTGTGCAGAGAGAAATTTGGGGTGCACAACCACATTGTACTGAGGCCTGAAACTGGAATATGCAGCCTCACCAACTCCCAAAATAGAGAACAAAAACCCATAATATCCCACATTGAATTACAGAGGACAGGACCATGGTCAGTGAAAACAATAGAGCAGATCCTAGAAGCAACAGTAAGAGGCATCCATACTCTGATTTCCTTATTAGTTCTGCCCTGCCATGTTGATGGTTTTATGTTTCTTTTGCAGGTAGTTCAGATGTTCCTGGTTTAAGGTTTTCTCCTACACTCCTTATATGGGACAGGCCCTCTGCCCCATGACACAACACAGCATGGCCTGAGGGCCTGGAGTGACTGTGAAAATGTTCTTTATACAATAACCAGATGTAACAAATCACTGTACACAACATGTATGTTCATGTGTGCATTGTTGCCAAAAAGATTTTTGCTCTTTATACAATTTTTATATATTCATAGCTCTGTAGACAACGATTATATTACTGTATATAGTTACCTATCTCCTTAATTAACTCTGGTATGTTTCCTATCCTTTCTCTTAGATTTTAGAACAATAGGCTGACCTTCTAAACACATTTCTCAAATATTGTTTAGTCTTATTGCCAGGAAGAGGACCTACAAGAAGAACATTTTTCCCAACCAGTCTGAGAAGTCCTAACAGAAAGTGGGGCAAAGAAGCCCTTGGACCAACTCCTAGAGTTTGACCCATGGCTGGGTTACTGCAGCAACTGAATCTCCTATAGGATGTACCTGTTATACATCCTATTTAACCAACCCTATAAAATTGTGAAAATCGTGTGTTGGGTATGCCCCATCACCACCAGAACACCTGGAAGCTTCCAAAAAAAGATCTGGTTTTTGCTTTACTCTTTTAACCCTATTGCAAGGTTTTGGTTTTTTTCTCTTTTGATTATACACAACAGCACAACTGAGCAAACACTCTTCTAGACCACCAGCATCTTGTCCTCTCAGCCCCACAGGTACATTTAAAGGCAACTTCGGAATGTTTGCTTAGAGTAAGCTCAAGTTCTGCTTTCTAGGATCCAAGAGCTGCCTCTGCTCACCAGGGTTTGCTCTGCAAATTTCCAGTGAAAAGTCTCTGTGGCTGTTAGCATAGCTGCAATCCCAGCTTTAGGCCAGCCTGTGAAGTCACATCCACAGCCCACGTTCACAGTCCACATCCAAATCCCTGTCTAGGGGATTACATTCAAGGCCATAACAGGACAGGGAATAAGGAAGAGTGGAAAATTGGATTGGAATTGCCCCAAATGGTTTTTTCTGGTGTTACAGAGACATTTTAATCACTATTTTGCAGTGAAATCCCTTTGCTGCAGTAATCCCATTTTTGGTGGTCCCTTGGCATTCCTATTCTCTTCAAGATACAGGATTCCAAAAAAAAAGACAAATGTCTGCTTCACCCTTATTAACAAGCTACCAGCCATCTGTTGGAGTGATTAACTTCTGGAGTGCCATAATTTGCATGCATTTTTAATTGTTTTGAGGCTTGGATGTAATTTGTTTCCAGACTTTTTTTTTTACTATTCACTTCCCAAGCAGTGAGCAACAGTGGTGATGGTGATGTATTGGGAATATCAATACTGTAAATACTTCTTATCAATTTACAAAAGCAATAAAATACTTAAAGTTACATCTGCATCAACCTTCAACATTTAAGTGGTGTAGGGTGTCCTGGGGTACATCAGGCACAGCATCACCAGCCAGAAAAGGGAGGGGATTTTCCTGCACTAGGGCAGCTTCAGAATGGGTTCTGGGAGGAGTTTTGGGTGCCACAGTATAAAAAGGACATAAAGGTATTAGAAAGTGTCCAAAGGAGTACATGAGGATGGTGAAGGGCCTTGGCACAAGGCTGTCTGAGAAGTGTCTGAGGCCACTTTGTCTGTTCGGCCTGGAGACTGCGGGGAGACCTCAGTGAGCTCTTCGACATCCTCCTGAGGGAAAGCAGAGGGCAGGTACCAATTTCCTTACTCTCATGACCAGCAGCAGGACTTGAAGAAATGGCCTGAATGACCAGCAGAGGTTTAGGCTGGATATCAAGAAGAAAGCTTTTTGCCCAGAGGGTGGCTGGATACTGGTGCAGGCTGCCCAGGGAAGTGGTCACAGCACCAAGCCTGACAGAGTTCTAGAAGCACATGGACAGTGCTTCCAGGCATAGGTGTGACTGCCGGGGTGTCCTGCACAGGGACAGGAGTTGGGTTTTGATGATCCTTGTGAATCCCTTCCAACTCAGCGTATTCTGTGATTCTATGGTTCTATTATTCGATGAATTGCTGTTCTCTGGTGCTTAACATCTATTTTTGTGCAAAGAATTAATTTAAAATGTCTGCCTAGATTATTTAACTTAATATTCACTACAAATTATTTGTTTTTTAAAGTTTTACTAGTATTTCATATGTTTAAAAAGAATATTTCAGAACGTAATGAGAAAAAGAAAACATTATATGGTTTAAAAAAATAAACCAGCCTAATCTCAGTGAGATGCTGCTATTCATAAAGTTCTAACACTGTTAATGGGAGTAGTAATAAATCACAATGGAAACTGTTTTCTGGATTTTTATCCTGAGATTCATCATGTAAAAGCACATACTTCTGCACTGCATGAGAGAAAATAGCAGGTACAGAAAGATGTACAAAGTCATAAAAACCACTAAAATGGAAACTCTACATGGGCTTTTTGTATTAACACAAAGCCTTTGGGTCAAAAAGGGCCAGGGTAATTAAGATTTTAATTTTTATCTCTGTCATTTGGATTCTTACTTAATAAGGTAGGCTGCAGTTTGCAGTTTAGCTGTGCTGCTGGAATTTTAGAATCATTGGGCAGAAGATTTCAGGTTTTCTTCTCATTCATGAATGGGGAGAATCAGGTTACAAGAAACTCAGTCAGTTTGGTTTAGATTATGCAGACTAAAGAACAGAAAATTGATCTAATTTTGTACGTACCAGGCTTGGCAGGATCTGTGTATCACTTTATTATATTGGCTCATCTCTAACTGTGGAGAGCTGATTCTTATTTAGAGTAGACAGCTTTCCAGGTTTTTTTCCCTCTTTGTTTCTAGATGATTATTAGAGCCTTAAATGGGTACTCCATGCATTTTCAAAATTACATCTCTTCAGTGCTTCTCTAGTATACAGTAGAACACACTATTTCAATCAGAATTGACATAAAATATTCATCCAGTCCAACTGTCGAACCACTTCAGGGCTGACCAAAAGCTACAGCATGTTATTAAGGGCATTGTTCAAATGCCTCTTAAACACTGACAAGCTGGGAGCATCAACCTCTCCAGGAAATTGTTTCAGTGTTTGACCACTCTCTAGAAATACTTCCTAAACCTTCCACTTCTCATGGCACAACTCTGAACCAGTCCTATGTGTCCCATCATCACTGGAAAGAGAGGAGATCAATGTCTCCCTCTTCATCTCTCCTCCCCAAGAAGGTGCAGAGAGAAATGAGGTCACTCCTCACCCTTCTCTCCAAATTAGGCAAAACCAAGGTCCTCAGACACTTCCCATAGAACATTCCTCCCAGCCTTCTCACCAGTTTTGGTCCTCTTCTCTGGATATTTTCATCTCACTACAGTCCTCGAACTTCAGGTGAACACAGGACTATACACTGGAGTGGCATCAATTTAGTGCAAAGGGAGGCTGGAGGGGGAACACACCTTGCAAGGCTTGGTCCCTCATTTTAGGGGATGCAGAAAAAGAGTGAGAAATACTGATCCCCATCCCCATGTCATGATAAAGGCTGAAAGCTAAATTCTGACAGCAGCTGCCAATGGCTGTGGGTTTTACTCTTTTCTCTTCCTCTTCTGACTTTTACTCTGGGCGCAGAAATAGCAGGCACCAAATGTCTCTGGGCAGAATCACATATACAAGGAATGCTGTACAGGTGATATCTGACTGCAGAAGATGCTGATGAAGACTTGGTGACTCATGCCAAAAGCAAGGGCCAGCAGCCACTGCAGGCTGGAACAAGCCGGAGTGCTGTGTTGGTAAGGGTAAGATGTGCAGCCCTTGGCTGGAGAAAGGAGAAAGGGCCTGCATGAACCTAATTCTATTGTACTTCTGAGGAAAAGCTGAAGCAATTTCTGTGCCTCCGGTGTATTACCTCTTCAGAGAGCCCCTTAGAGTGACTCACTCCTGCCTTTGCATCAGAGGTTATTGTTTGAAGTAATGACATATCTGTATAAAGGAAAGCAAAGATATGGCCAAGGTCACTCTATCCCAACCTACTTAATAAGTATCTAACTGAGACTGAGCACTTTCTATAGCATCAATTTGCCCAACCTTTTATCCAAGGACAGTATTGGGTACTTTTAGTTCTTCCTGCATTTACAAGGTCTGTGATCTGCCATTGTGGCTGTGAGAAAATACTTGAACAGGAAAGAACATGAGTTCATAGAGTCATTGGTACGTCCTGACATGGAAGGGACCCACAAGTATCATCGATGTTCAACACCTGGCCCTGCACAGGACAGCCCTGAAAATCATAGTACGTGCCTGAAAGCATTGTCCAAAACATTGAACTCTGGCAGACTTGGTGCTGTGACCACCCCACTCCCTGGGGAGCCTGTTCCAGTGCTCAGCCACCTTCTAGGTGAAAAACCTTGTCCTGATGCTTAACCTAAACTTCCCCTGACACAACTTGAGGCCATTCCCTCAGTCCTGTCGCTGCTCACCACACAGCAGAGATCAGTGCCTGCCCCTCCTCTTCCCCTCAGGAGGAAGTTGTGACTGCAATGATGTCTCCCCTCAGTCTCCTCCAGGCTGAACAGACCAAGTAACCTCAGGCACTCCTCATCCTGCTTCCCCTCAGTGCCCTTCACCCCTCCATGCCCTCGCTGGACCTCTCCAGTCCTGTCCTTCTTACACTGGAGCACCCAGAAGTGCCCCAGCACTGGAGGTGAGGCTGCCCCAGTGCAGAGCAGAGCAGCACAATCCCCTCCCTTGCCTGGCTGGTGATGCTGTCCCTGATGCCCCACAGGACACGGGTGGCCCTCCTGGCTGCCAGGGCACTGCTGGCTCATGTTCAGCTTGCCATCAGCTTGCCCAGGGCTCCTTTCCATGGCACTGCTCTCCAGCCTCTCATTCTTCAGTGTTGCCCCACATCAGGTGCATAACGTGGCACCTTCCCTTACTCTTGAACTTCACGTGGTTGGTGACTGCCCAGTCCTCTCTGCAGGGCCTCCTAGCCAAAGCCAACAGCTCCTCCCAGTTTTGTATCATCTGTGAACTTCATATCCTTCCCAGTCCTGCACCCAGTCATTTCTGAAGATGTTGAAGAGCACACATCCTAAGGTGGAGCCCCATGGAACACCCACCACTGACAAGGCACCACTCTGATGTCACCCCATTCACTGCTACTCCTTGTGCCTGACCCATGAACCAGCTGCTGTCCCAACACATGATGTGCTTGCTTATCCAGCTAGGTGGATTATTTCATTATAACAGGAAATTAGGTTTGGAAAGTAGGACTTCCTCTCATGAGGCTGTGCTGGCTGTGACCAATGACTTTGTTGCTCTTCAGGTGTTTTTTCAACAGCTCCCAGTTGAAAATTTTACGAGTAACTGAAGTGAGGCCAACAGGCCTGTATTTTCCAAGGAATACACTTAGAAAAGGCAGTGAGATACCTCAGTATCAAACTCTTGTTTTCAGTCACTGCATGGAGCAGAAGCAGTCTGTCCAGCAGACTGTCAATGCAACTTCAGGAAACTGATTACTGTCCGTGCACATCTAGTGCCATAGGACTGAAGCCATAGGGGATAACCATATGGAACGAACATAGCAGGACAAAGTGATCCATGGCCGAGGGTCTAGAACAGAGGGCAGTGATTTTCTGGGGCAGCCCAGCAAATCCCAAGCCAAAAGACTGATCTTGTGTAATAGAAGAATGCTTCTGTAGCAGAGTGTCCTGAATTGTGTTCCTGCATCCATCTCTCTAGGGGTATGACAGGAAGATACTTTTGTACGTGTCCCAGGCAGACAAAGAGACACAGAAGATCCTACCTGTGCACCCCAATCTCAGCACTGGGAAGACATCTATGTGTCACATCCCAGAGACTCCTGTCTTGCCAAATCTGCTTTTGACCAATCAATGCTAACATGTTTTGTCCATCCATCCAAGCCCTGGTCTGCCACAGCCCATCCCAGATTGTATCCCAGCTCTCAGCAGCTCTAGATGGATGCTGATGTCAGATACTGGAGACGTTGCATGGTCAAGCTAGAAATGGTACTTGGCAGGAAACTGCACTTAGGAACAACTGAGTGGCTGGGAAAAAAGACAAGCTCTGGCACTAAGTTTCAAGCCTGAGCAATGATTGCAAGATCAGGCTCTCAACAGGGAAAGTGAGGTCTTGAGGAGACTGGAAAAACCAGGTGCATAATTATTGTAGTTAATAATCAAACTTAGTCGCACAGGAACTGCAAGCATTAATTCCTTTTGTTTTAGAGGCTGTGTTCCTTCACTGCTCTGACCCTTCCAGTTCAGCCAGAGAGGCTTTGAGACCCACATCTTCCCAGATGCCCCCTGGGAGATATTATTCTGCAGGGATCAGCAGGGGAGGCCATTTCTCACAGCCCCTTGCCCTATTCCACATTCCATTAAGCTTCTTCAGTTCATTTTTTAAGACCTGCTGACATCACATTTTACCTCCTGTCAGCCTACAGCAAGGTTGTAACTGTGAACTTGTTCAGCAAGGTCAGGAACCCAGTGCCCTTCCTCCCCAGTTTGCACATGCTATGTGAAACGACTCCTCTAGTCCCTGTTCTCGCACTGAGATGGGGACCATGTTTATATAATTTCCCTCCAGAATAATCTGCTTGCTCTGCCTCTTCCTCTGAGCAAAGATTTGTGCATGCAGGAGGGAAGCGCTGGAGCTCTGTTTCATGTGACTTCCACAGAGGTAGTCCTAATGACAGCTTCTCAGCTGTGCAAGAGTAAGGAAGAGACATCTTGTAAGAGAAATCCCTCTGAAATCTCTAAAATTTTTTAAAGGTTTAATTTTAATATTTGCATTTACCAAATCTTGGTTTCAGTTAGGGAATGCACGAATATTTTCTAATGACTTTCCTAGCATTAAAAAGAAAAATTCAGGGATAGCCATGCAATTAACTGTGACTTAGACATGTTTGTATAGCAACAAAAACCTGCTAGGGAATAAAGTTAAATTTCTACCTGAAGGAGAGTGTTTGAATAGATGACTTATTCAAATGTGCATATAAATTGTTTTGACACGTTTTGCAGGAAGGAATAGAGGTACATCACTATTGAAATAGCTCTGTGTACCACAAATCTATTCACAAGTAATTGGATTGCCTCACATGTCTCAGACAAAAAAAAAAAAAGGCCGACAAAAACAAGCTTTAAGTGACGGAACAGATTTACACTGAATTTGATCTCTCCACATTCAGTGGTGCTAAATTCACTACACTGCACAAAAGAAACTCCCAGCTATTACAGGAAGGAGAGCAAGAGCAATGTGTATTAACAGGAATTGCTTTTCCAGCAATGCCCTGCTTTCCTCTGCCCAGGCCGTTCCACAGTGCAGGAGCAAGGGGGACTGTTCCATTTAGGCCAAACAAAGTGTAAATCTCCTAAAAACTGCTCTGCTTTGCACTAAAATGGTTTCAGAGTCAAAGTTTTGTGTAGCTGGTATCTCCCATCCACCACCACAACATCTGTGGGGACCTTCAGTGTGTTGCAGGAGTTATCCCCTGTGGTTCAGAGGAGCATCCAATGGATGCCTGGAGGCTAGAAACCCTCAGCTCATGACTATGAATTCTCACCGTGGTCAAGTGCACTTCTGGCTACTATTTTAATAACCAGCACCTATCCCTACCTAGATACCTAAAGGCTATTCTGATATTTTAATCTACTTGTCTGTATTTCATTTAGTCTGCCTCCATAGACCTGGGATCTGGCAGAACTCTAGGAGGAGCTACCAGTTCAGTCAGACTCAAGGTTCATCTCATTTCGGACTCCATCTTTAATTATGGTTGATATCAGGTTTTCAAGAGAGGCAATAGGAACCTTTTACCTATGGGTTCTGTATTTGAGACAGGAGAGCCTGCTCACTGGCAGTCAGGCTCAGAAGGCACGGTTTAAAAACATATTTGTCAGCAGTAGCTATAGCCAGTCTGGGTCGTCTAATGTCCATATGCTACCAAATCTCACTTTGAACTGTATTTCTTGATTCTACATTTTCTCTCTGTCACTGACACAGGAGTCTGAAAACGTTGACCTTACTGTTTTCCCCATTCCTGCATTTACCAGGACTGGTAGGAGATGAAAATGTACTGAGTTTTTCAGAACAGATCCAAAGGCAGCAAGTGCCTGTGTGTGTCTGTATAAGAAATTCAGCTCCAGTTAAAAAAAAGAGCAAATGCCATGCACATCACTGTGGACTGTCAATGACTCACCACACTGCTCAGAGCAAAAGAAATGCAAGAATAGTCCTTGTTTCCTTCTGCTGCCAAGTCTGTACCTTTGCCCATGGGGAGAAGCCTAGTTAACTGCTGACACCAACTCTTAGTTGAGGCAAACTACTGTGAGCCCTTTGCTAGGCAAATGGAAAAACCCATCCAGATACCTACCTGCTAGTTTGTGTTTGCAGGAGCAGGAGGAAGGCTTGTGCTCCTTGCCTTCCCAGCCTTGCTTCCAAGCAGGGAGGGGAGGGAAAAGGAAGACAGAGGGAGCATTGGAAGCAATTACATGTGTTCAGCTGAAGCATATAATTTACTCATCTTCTGATTCCGTGCTACAGGCCTGTTGTGCATTTTTCTCCCCATTTCCATTAATTGAGGGCTAAAACCAGAACTGTTTCAATGGGCAAGTCACTGACTTGCTCACATGTGACAAGTGCCTGCCTTTCCCTGATTTCATTTTTCCCTGGCAGAGCTCCTGCTGCATCACACACCCTTGGGACATCTTGTTGGAGCTGCAACTGCTCAGGTGCCTGAGGACCATGCTGCACCTATTATTATTTCATAACTTGCAGTGAAAGATGTGAAATATCCCTCTGGAAGTACATGCATGGCATGCCACACAGAAAATCAAATTGCTGAAACAGTGCCTGCTGCGAGTGGCACGGTGAGCCTGGGTATTCCCACCCAAGCAGAAGGAAAGGTACCATCCTTTGCAGTAACAGCTTGGGACAAGGCCAGACATTTTGGCTTGATCTGTGTGTCTCAAAGCACACTAAGCATCAGGTCCTGCTCGAAAAGTTAATTAATTTGGGCTTTGACTGACCTACTTGCCTCAGCAGTGCCATCAGTTGTGGTTAAGGTCTCCCATAGTGAGATCCTTCCCACTTCTGCTTCTTCTCTCTTGTACAAAGCCAAAACAGTTGCACCTTTTACATCTCAGCCAAGAAAAATAACAACAAACCTGGTGTGGTTCAGAGCTCAATGTGATTGCTGTGTAAGATTTCCCATGGCTGCACCTTCATCCTCACTGGGCTGTTCTCAGCTGCCCCATAGCTCCTTACAGAAAGCAGGATGAGCACACAGAGAAAATATTGTCATCACTTTCATCATAGGGGGCATTAGACAGCATGGTAAATGTTTTAAGACTGGAAAGATGGAACATTTCAGTATAGAGAGAGTGAGTATGAGAAATGCTTTCGTGGGCTGCCAAGTGCTGAATCACAGCTGTGGATGTACCTCCTAGAAGCTGCTGGAGATGTCCTGTGAGCAGCCTGTGAGCACACAATGCATGTGCACAAACACACGAGCACATGCAGACCTCTCGCATGCGCACAGCCCCTCCACATCTGCTTGATGTGCCTTTCAGAGCTGGCAGCATGGGAAGAGAGGAGGGGTAGCTGTGCTTTATAGCACAGTCCAGAGAACAGGGTTTCTCTGTAGGAGCACCAGAGAACATCATCTCTCAAAGAAAGTAAGCTCCTTGTTGCACAATGTAAAAAGGAATTTGGAAAAAGACAGTGGTGCAATCTTCTCAGGGCACTTACCAGGTGTTTTCACTGGGGGAACTGCTCCCTCTTTGTTTGCCCAAATGTCATTTCTCCCTCAGTCATGTAGCGTGCAGTGGAACATCAGCCACTCTTCAAGCCCCAAAAGTCTCATTTCAGTGCTCACTCACTGTCTTGCTTTGGTTTAACAGGTGCCATGGAAAGGTAAGCTGCTATAGTAATGCTAAGGAAAGTAGATATTAGCTTTGCATTTCTTTGGAGGAACTTTAAAGTTAGCCGATCTGAGGAGTTAGCAATTGACTGTTAGAAGTGAAGTCACAAGAAGACATTAGGCTGAGAAAAGGCTAGAAATGGCTTAGCAAAGTCACAGAGACACCTCTCCCCCAAGTACAAGTGGAAAAAACAGAACAGGGTCACAATGCTGGTCACATTGTCTGATGTGTGACCAAAAGATAGATGCTCAGTGACTTTGCTGATGTCTGAGGCAGAGGAGGCTATGCAGACCAAGATCCAGCTTGGTATAGTCACAGGAGTGGATTAAATGTCTTTCTTTTTTTTTTTTTTCTTTTTTTTTTTTTTTTTTTTTTTTTAGTTAGGGACTTTACTGTATTTAAAACAATTATCACAGATAAGTGAAAAGCTGATAAGTGAGCTCAGACTGCACTCTGCTTTGCAATAACTGAGCTGTGGATAATGACAAGATTACCCTGGGGGGACTGCTCCTTTACTCAGATGGATTTGAAAGCCAAAGCTTTGTGACATGGTGTGATGACTTTTTTAGGGACACAGTCAACCCTGTCTTTCTATCATCTCTAGTTTGGTCATATGGCTGTTAACTGGAAGAAGGGAGCACAGCAAGAACACTGTCAAGTATTACTTGCAGCTATGTTTCTGCTAGATCAGATTTTTGAGGTATCTCTTATAAAGATGGCTATAAATAAAACAACAATTTATTCATACAGAAAGAACACACGGGAAGATAATTAAAATCACCAGAGGGGGAGCCTGAGATTATGATAAAAGGGAATAAAAATCAGGAAATATCCAACAATGATGTCTCAAACATCTCAGTCAAAAATATTAGATGAAAGAGAATTCACCAGTTTCATCAGTCACCATCAGCAGTAAAACACCTCCCTCTCCTTCTGTCCTATGGAAAAGTTAAATCCATTCTTCTCTCAGATGCCTTCTGCTGAGATCGATGGCGTGCCTGGAATCCTGAGATCCCGGCGTTTTCCTGCCCGGCGGTTTTGAGCTGAGCCGCGCACCGCGGCCGGAGCAGCAGCAGCAGCTGCCTGGCAGCACGGCAGCTCCGAGCCGGGGGCATCTCCTCAGCTCCCGGGGCGGCTGGAGCCCCGCTGCCCGTCCCACTCCCAGCCCCGTTCCCAGCCCCACTGCCCGTCCCGCTCCCATCCCCGCTCCCAGCCCCGTTCCCATCCCCGCTCCCATCCCCGCTCCCAGCCCCGCTCCCAGCCCCGCTCCCATCTCCATTCCCATCCCCGCTCCCATCCCCGCTCCCATCCCCGTTCCCATCTCCGCTCCCATCCCCGTTCCCATCCCCGTTCCCATCCCCGTTCCCAGCCCCGCTCCCATCCCCGCTGCCCGTCCCGCTCCCAGCCCCGCTCCCATCCTCGCTCCCATCTCCATTCCCATCCCCGCTCCCATCCCCGCTCCCATCCCCGTTCCCATCCCCGCTCCCAGCTCCGCTCCCATCCCCGTTCCCATCCCCACTCCCAGCCCCGCTCCCATCCCCGTTCCCAGCCCCGCTCCCAGCCCCGCTCCCAGCCCCGCTCCCGTCCCGCGGTGGCCGCCCGGCAGGACCGTGCGCCCGCGGGGTCCCCAGCAGCAGCGCGGCTCCACGGGAGGGCACTCTGGTTCCACGCAAACCGAGCCGCGGAAGCATTTGTCTTTCTTTTAAAAAGGCAGTTTAGCGGTGACAGGTAATTTGGCACATTTCTCGCTGAGATGTGCCAAATGATTTGGCAGATATTTCGCATACGTCTGAAAATAGGAGCACCTGCTGCTGGCCTACGGGAAGGCTGGGGATGAGGGGGATTTCATTAGTTGTTAATTACAGGCCCTGTAACAAAACTCTCACTTTGGGCGCGCCAGCCAGGCCCTGCAAAGGGAGACCCATCTGCCCAAAGATGTACAGAGGCACTCAAAAAAAACTTTCCTTCCAAGTGCCAGCATCTTTTCAGCCGTCTTGGACAATTCCATCATCTTGTAATGATGAGGAGTGTGATTGATCTGGTTTGTCAGTCACACTGCATGACTGCATTTGCATGACTGGCAGATAAAGGTAGAACTGATGTTCTGGGGGTAGAGAAACCTCCACATCCTGCTCCAGGAACATAATTTTCATTTTTATGGTCTCCTAAAGGGTCTTCTGAAGTTTAAGCTGACAACAGAAAAGAATCACCAACAAAAACTTTATTAAAATACGTGCAGAGAGAATACAAAGGAATTTTATGACAGAACATAATTGTGAGTATACCAGACTTCTGAAACCAATTGATTGCCCAGAATTTATCTCAGGCAAAATTTTCAGATGAGGAAAAGAATTAGAGAGCTTTCAGAGATTGAAATAGGTAACCATAACGTGAAACATATGTAAAATACTAATGAAAATTATGCACTGAAATGTCTTTTTACATGCCCCTTTTCCTGATAAAGTAATTTTTGGTTTCAAATACTAATTAAAAATAGGACTTAATGCAGACAAGTCGGGTCTATGTGTGAATAAGCATTTTGGCAACTGTAATCACATAAATTGGCAGAAAACTGTACTGATGTCAATCCAAACACAGAGCAGAATATGAATGCAATAGCAGCTAACAAAGTTAGGCAGGTTTTTCTCCTTTCTTCCTGTCTCCAAATCTACAGGGCAGACAGATGGCCAAAGCTGGATTATGTTTTTAACTAACTGAACTTCAGCACTTCCCGCTTTGAGTCAACAGTTTTGGTCCTGTATTAGGATCCCGTTAACTTCACAAATGGTTTGGAGGAGCATTTGATTTTCTCATAATTGCTATCAGCCCCACCTTCAGTAAAGTCTAATGTCTTTATTTAATTATAAATATTTATTAAAAACCAAACCAAAGCTAAGAATCAGCTGTACAGAACACCAGGGAAAAGGAGAGCAGAAAAACAAGACCTACGCTCATGCATGAGGTTACAGGATGGAGAGAGTCCCTGGGTGCAGCAGTCCCTGCAGGGTCCACACCCTGCAGGACCAAGCTGGGTGTTACTTATGCTCATGGCTCAAACAGGATCACTTCCAGTAGAATTCCTCATATTTTCATGCCACATCTGTTCTTTATAAATTGCGTGTTGACCCAGAATGTCTTCTGAGAATATCTACAGAAGAAAATTTTTTAAAATGAAGATTTTCATCAAAGCAAGCAAGCATGCAAGATCAAATGAAGCATCTTTGCTAATTTCAAACATTTTCCTGTCCACTGGCAATGATGAAGTCTTGTTCCAGCAAAGACTCAGGCTCATATTTGCACCTCGGCCCAGCACAATGAGCACCTTGAATACTGGTGAAGGGCTACAGAAGGGCTACAATGGACATCTCTGTCTGCTCTGAGTGTCTCTTGGGCTGCCCGAGCTGACCCCAGGAGTGCCCTGACAGTCCTGGGCACTGGGCATCTTTTGGGGATTGGCTGGATGAGAAATGGGGTGGGCAGGCACTGGAGGATTGGCAGTGCACTGCTGGCCCCGACAGTGCCTGTTGATTTTTCTTGGGTGGTTCCCCCTCTCTGTTCTCCTTTTTATCCAGGAAGCACTGAAAATCTGGGCCTATAAATCTTCCAAAACATATAGTGGCAAGCCAGATGCATTTTCAGGCTGTAACAATTTTAAATAGTAAATATTACTAATTAGAAACACTATAGTTATGTTCAATCATTTAAAAAGTTAAAAATAAGGGATTAGATGCTGTCTATGTGGAAAAACACATTTATTTCATTAATTTTACAAGATTTAGAGTTTATGTAGTCTCAGACCAAGCAAATGCCTTGAGCCAGCCACTGAAGAGATTAAGAGCAGCTCTGGGCACAAGAGTTAGATCCCCAGTCTGTCCAGATAAACTCTTGGTGCAAAAGGGATTCTTGGAGGAGTACATCAAATGAAGTTCTCTTTTAGGCTTCTAAGAAGGTGCCAACTAGGTATATCCATCATTCTTGGGTTCACTAGCTTATTTAACATTACAGATTAAAAAAAGTAGTCTGCAGGCAAAAAAAAAAATTTCTTGCTCCAGTTTATTTATCACAGTTGAGGTTTTGAGGAGACAGAACTTATTTCCAAAGGCCAGAGCAACAAAACTTGAATTTCTTGTCCAGTTTTGTCTTGGATGCAACCTGGCAATTACTCTTCATGCTCTGCTTCTTCTGTAGGTTAGGTAGGTCAGGCAAGGTAGGTCTCCAGTACTTGTAGTAGACAGTGTATGGTAAAAAACCACAGAAATGTAACTTCCTGGTAGTTTGTGATGAGTATATATATACATCAGTTACTAATACATTTGATTGCTCTTTGAATATAGTCTGTATATTTTGTTTATTTGTTTATTTCAGGTTTTTACAATGAGCAGAAATTGATACATTTGTGAGGAATCTGACTAGCAGAGCTTTAGTTTTTTTCAAATATTAATTTTTAAATAATTGTTTTTGCTCCACTTTGGAAACAGTGAATAAATGAAAATTAGATCTTTTTAATTATAGCATCTGAACAGGACTTGAGATTTTGACCTTGAGACAGTCACAAGGACTGGGTCACCTGCACCATTTTACTCATTCCCTTTGCATTCTCTCTCAAGCAGGATTGTCCATTTCCTTACTATTTTTCTTCTTGATAAAATCTCTAGACGGATACCAAAATAGCTAGAGAATACTGCCTGCTGATGTTGCATAACTATTTGAATTTCTTTTTTCTCAGGATAAATTGTGAAAAGTCACATTGAATTAATCCATTATTGAGAACATCATTAAAATATAATGAGGGCAAAATGGTACAAAATACATTCATTCTCACGAATTCTTCATGATTGTAATCAGAATAGCTAATGGCAAAACATGTTCCATTTACAATAAAAATGTAATAATGGCCGAAGACATTGTAACTTGAATTGATTGTTGCACCAAACTTAAAAATGAAAAGGCTTTATTTGAACAACAGACTTGTTTTTGCAGAAAACAAGTATGATATGAAAACTACTGTAGAGGTACCAGAAAGATACTGATCTGGTCATGTTGCTGTAGTAGAGTAGTTCCGTTTTTAGAGACAGGGTGAATTAACAGTTGTTAAAGAAATATGAATCTGGTCCAATGTTTAGTAATTTTAACACTTTAAAATCTTGTTAAATCTGAAACAATAGTAAGTCTGAAGGGGAAAGAAAATCTGTGATGATGGATGCTAATAAATAAAACCAATCAGGGGAATTGGTCCAGGGAAATGCTCAGTTTATCCATCCCTTCAGGAACTGTTTTCCTAGCTCTCCTGTGGAAGAAATGATTGTGATCACTAACACCCTTCTTCCACTCTTGTGGCATCTCCAGTCAGAGCAGCTCCTGGCAGCAGCCTTCAAGCTGTTTCACCCCTTATTTAGCACAGCACAGCTCCAGGCACACTCTGCCTGCTGGTGCAGCACCGTGTCAGATAGCTCTGCTTGGCCCTGTGTGCCCTGGAGCACCTGAGCAGGGACTAAAGCATCACAGAAGGACACTGCTGGGAGCTGCCTGGCTTCCTCCTGGGACAGCCACTAAGGACACCTCTCACTGGACTTAAACCACAATCATGTTATCCTGATGCCTGTGTGCATGCAGGCTCTGTCCAGCCTCAGAGTTGGCTTGCAGTTTTGACCATGAGCCAACAGTATGTGCCAAAGAATCTCTGCTTGGGACTGTAACTCACAGCTTAATTTCTGTTGCCATGTTTTATTGCAGGAGTGAGGAAAACATCTCTGTGATGAGGAAGGGGCCACATGGAGACAGAAGCAACTGATACTTGCCTGTTGGTATTGGGAGAGAGGTCCTAGAATCATAATGAATATAGGGACAAATCCCCACATGATCTACTTCCATGACAATTTATTATCCACCACAGTTTTAAACCCACACACTGGGGCACAAGGGGGTTCAACAGCAATTAGTCCATGAAGAGACAAGGACTTAAAATTGTTGTTGGTGTCTCATTCTAAGAGTTTGGAAAATAAGAAGCACTTCTCACCCCAAACCATACAAGTGAAATTCATATACGTGTGCATGTATATATGTGGTTTATAACTAGAACTGGAAGGTAATAACCACTTTATGGCAAAGGTAATGGCTCTCTTATCTTTGCTAAGTGGAAAGACAATCTGCCTGATGGTAAAAACCAAGTTATTCCTGCTTTTAATACTGTTGTGAGTGAAATCCTCAATGTTCAGCCTTTTAAAATGAAGCAAGGAGCTCAGCTGGTAAAGATGGCTTAATGATAAAAGAGAGTTGCAAACTGGCTTACAGTTACCCTTGCAGAGCTCCCATAGTGCCATTCTGGTAATGATCATTTTTCAGAGAGATGGCCACCTCTAGCATTTGGCTGAGCTGCAGGAATGCCAGTTGTAATTAAACAAGTTAAAAATACTTTTTCACAGCTTATTCAGGGTGACAAATACTTTCTGTTCTGCAAATATGTGAAAACTAAAGCAGCTCTTCCCCCTGAAACATTGTTCCAAAGTACTGGTTTCATTTTTATGAATAGGAAGAATTTTGCAGAATTTTCTTCAAACCTTTTCCATGCATTTCCACCAAAAAAGGCTGCCCTTGTTGTCCAAGTTGTGCAGCAGGGACTCACTCTACTGAGTCACTACAGCCTGCTGACAGAACCTGCTCCTGCTCTCAGCTTGGCATCCATATGAGCCAGTTGGTCCACAAAAACAAGTTTTCCTAATTAGCCATCTCTACTGACAGGTAGAGATCAGTTCCGTGGTGAAAATGGTGCTAGACTAGGAAGGCCCAAATTATGAGACTAAACCAGTAAAGTAGTGGTGAAAGAGAGGAAATTCACCCATCACAGGCCAGGCTGTGAGGAAAGCCTGATTTCCCCAGTGTGCATTCTGTCAGAGGAAGTACAAGCAGCCTCACCAGGCCTGCTCAGCAGCAGGGTGGGCACACGTGCAGTGAAGGAACCCTCACTCTGCCTTCAGTCACAAATAAGAAGTACACGTGGGTCCTATGAAAATGGGACTTGCAATGGGCTGCATCAGACTGCTGGCAAGGTACCCCCAAGACATTTACTTGATCTGCTCTTCCAAGATGACCAAGCAGAGAAAATCAGATTTGACTGATCATGCGACCCTAACCTTGCTGCTTCATGTGAAAATTGATTTCATGGTTCTCAACACAGCTGATAGTGTTTACTGTGTACCTCTTAAGCACACTTCTATGGCACTGATGTGTAAATGGCCAAGAGACAGGCATAACATTCCTGACAGACCTGTTGAATTCATGCATTGTATGACAGTATCATGACCATAAATCCTGCTCTTTTCCTGTTCCACTACACATATTTGAATTGTTATTTTGTCCTTATTCTCCCTGCAGTAAATTTTCTCTGTCAATGAAGTTCTTGTGAGTTGTGGTGCATTTTTTTGATTGTAATTTGGTCCTAGTAGTCAGTTTTATAACCCCCTCCTATTTTGTGTTGTTGTAACATATTTTATTACCCATAGGTTGTTCCTTTCCCCCCTGTGCTGCTGGCTTTGCCCAAGTTATCCATCTCCCCAAAGACCTGCCCTTTTGTTCCGGTTCCTCCTCCCATTGAATGTAAATCCCTCCCCAAGCCTGTCCCTTTCTCTAGAAACTTCCCTGTCAATTTTGTATCCTTTGAAACCCCATTGGTTTGTTTAAGTGGTTCTCCTCCCCTGTACTCCCCAGTTGGTTTAGACATTGTATTCCCTGCTTTATGTTCCACCCCCAGTTTCTCCTAGCTGGTTCAAGACTGTGTCCTCCTCTGGGACCGCCCCCATATATAAGTTGATGAGTGCTTTTGATTCAATGTCTTTCTGTCCCTGACCCTCAGGGGAGTAAACACTTTTGAAAAACATACAGAAGACCTCTCACTGTTCCTTGTGACTACCCTTGGCACAGTCCTGTTCCCAGTGCAGCCCACCCGTGCCGTAGAGCAGCTGTGCCCTGCAGCCTCCCCCTGGACTCGATGGCTGCCTGGGGGTGGCCCGCTCCCACCGACGGTGTCGGGAGCTGGTCAGGCTGAAGAAATCCAGCACTGCAGCACTTGCCACATGAAAAAGCTTGTTGAGTTGGTCAACCCAGGCACCTCACAACGTGCTGCTTTCAAGGTCCCATAGCTCTTGTGGCCAAAAGCTGGTAGGACATACCAGCATGACAGTGGTCCTGCAATGACAACCCCTGTCCTGAATCACTGAAAGCTGCAGGCTTCTATCACATGGAGAATCATCCCGACCCCACTCTTATATTGTTGAGATGAAGCAGAAACCAACCCTACCCTAAGAGACTCTAGTCCTTCGAGACATCCCCTTAGAGAAATACCTTGTACCTAAGCAGTTAATTTATTTCAGAATGACCTGTTAAAGAGTATATAATTTCACATTACAGCTAAATATCACCTCCTGTAAAAACAAAGGTCTTTAAGCAAATAAAAACCTTGCAAAATAGTAGTTGAAAAAGTATAGTTTTTAAGCTTCCAATTATAATTATTTTTGAAGCCCTGAAAAGTAGTTCATGTTTTGTATTAATAACCATCAAATATCACAATTATTGTTCGCATCACAAAAGGTAATATGCTTTCTTCTCTTCTTTAGCAACATCAAAATAGCAAAGTCCATCCCTTCAGATGCAGTGTGTCACCCTGCAGGACAATAGGAGTTGAAAAGAGAAGGGGAGAAATACGTGTCACATCAGGGTTCTCCAAACCCCTTATGTCATGCTGCCTGTTTCAATATTGCAACACACTGAGTTCAAAACAAAATGGTTTCATAACCATATGGTTATGGTTTCATAACAAAGGGGCATTTATGATGAATTGTTGCCATAATGTGTTACCAAAGGGCTTGCCAGGATTGGTGTGCTGTCAGTGGCAGTCATCCCACAAAGTACATCCCAATTCTAATGCATATAAGAACTGTCTGTGAGTGGTTAAATGGTGGCTATATGAATACATAAAAATGCTGTTGCTGATGTAGAGAATTTGGGTTGCAGTAAATAAAGCAATCCCTTTAATCCTTT
The DNA here is from genome assembly GCA_024362935.1 of Setophaga petechia. Classification (NCBI taxonomy): domain Eukaryota; kingdom Metazoa; phylum Chordata; class Aves; order Passeriformes; family Parulidae; genus Setophaga; species Setophaga petechia. The sequence goes on along the minus strand of JANCRA010000004.1, from coordinate 7,086,957 downwards.
TACTTCCTAGGTAAATAGTATGAAAACCCATATGCATAAACAACATTAAATATGTCTGTATGAAGAAATGCAGCTTGACCACAGGGAAGTTTGCAAGAAGGGATGAAAAAGGAGCTGTGAAACAGGGGCAGCAGGAAGGAGCTGTGTTAGACCAGTTATCCAACTCTCCAATGAGTTCAGTGAGGTCAGTGACTGCTGTTCATGACCCCCACAGCTCAAGCTGCTGTCTCTTGGCCGCCTCTCTGGAGCATCAAATAAAAGCTGAGTTGCATTGTGAGGATGCCATATCCTTGCTCCAGAGGTGCAGGAGGCACGTCTACCCTGTGCAGCCGTGGAGCTTCCAGCCAGCTTTGCAGAAGGCACCACTGGTGATGCAGCTGTGGCAGTGAAGGAGTTCTTGTGAAATTCATGCAGGAGATGAGGGAATATCCATGGGACTAATTTGTGTTAGGTGGCATCCACACAACTGCAATATTTGCAATAGCCAAGTTGGCTATTCTAAAGCCAGTTCAGGTCTGTCCATAGAAACAGAAGAACAAAAATAGCCCGCAGGTAGTTGTACTTTAAGGTATTTCTATGTCAGTGTTTTCCAGCTCATAAATCATATAGCAGAGTCAATAGGAGGGTTGCTGGCTTGGCTGAAAGGTCCTCCATGTCATTCTCCTCCATTTTAATTACGTGCATTACAACTCAGCACTGTTTCATGTTGTGAATTGAAAGGACCAACTTTAACAAGAAGACCAAATAGAGGTACAAGTTAATAGTAGTTACATATAAAAGAGGTAATTTCTGTCCTCCAAATGAATCTGGCGAGCAGCTCAGTGCCCCTACTGTCTAAGGGCAAATGGTGTCTGTCTTCTTTTTGAGGTGTTAGTTCTTTTCACAGAAGACCACCCTTATTACCACACTGCACCCTTTCTATGGTGCTCTCAGCAGAAAATTCAGTACAGGGATGCAGAACCCGACTCTGACTGACAGAGAAAAAGGCTGTGCAGAGGTAAAGGCTGAATAGGATAGGAGGGAACAGGGAAATAGAGAGTTGTGTTTGGTAAAGCTGGGCCCTGTCCTGGTGATGATGGTAAGGTTGAGCCACCATTCTTCAATCTCCAATGTGGGTAACAGATTGAAATGTGGTCTCTTGAAGCCCAGCCATGAGAAGGGTCTAGTTTCTGTGATACTAGACCCACTGTGAAACTGTGGAGTATGTTAATTAGTGGCCTGCATGGCAACAGAGAAACCCCCTCCCCCAGCAAATCTGCAGGTGGCACGAAATGAGGAAGATTAGCCTAGGCAGGGAAGAGCAGCACTTCAATAATCACCTTAAACATAAAATACCTGAGGGTTTCAATCCAGACACCAGAGGTTCAAGCCACCAGTAGCCCCATGAAGCTTAGCCATGAGAAGCAGAAGGTTTGTCCACTGGGCAGGACAGTCAGAAGCACAGCACAGGTGGGAAGTGCCAGGCGATGTCACCACCCTGCTGAAGTGGACAAAGAGACTTGGAGTGGACTGCAGGTAGAGGCACTTGCTTTGACCAAGGCCAGATGCCCACTGAGGTCCATCAGATGGAGTAAGGCTTTTGGTCAAGGGATGCTTTCATTCCCCTCCACTCAGTGATTCTGCTCTCCCAGGATAGAGCCCAGATAAAGAGGGATTTGGAATTGGGGTCTAGGAGAAGACTACCAGGATAGATACGACTGCCAAGGAGAAGCCTGAGGAGCTGATGATCAATCACAAGAGAGTGGGCGAAGGAGTGACCACCTACAACTACTCAAAGGGAATGTAGAAACAAGAGAGAGCCAAACCCCTCCTGAAAGATGACACAGAAAACAACAATGGCTGCAAGCTGTGCCTTGAGAAGATAGAGTAGACATCAGGAAGATTTCTTTGCTAGGTGTGGAATTCAGCACAGAAGCTGGCTATTCAGGGAGTCTGGAAATCCTCCCTGAAGGTTTTCAGGACTGGAAGGGGTCAGAGATAATGGTAGGTAAAATGCTACATTAAAGCGACTCTACTGACAGAAAAAGAGGTGAGTGTTACTTCTTAGTATTCAGCATGGAAAACAGCTGTACTCAACATGACTCTGCACTGCTCTGTGACTTCACAGCAGGGATGCTGTACTCTAAAAGAAGCATGGGCACGTTGAGGCCACATCCAGCAAGGAGCAGATATGTCATTGGTCCTTCCACTGTGCAGAAGTGAATTGCCCAGCTCCCTGAGTAATTCTTTTCCTCCTGCTCATGGGGAACGGTAAAAAGGTACCTGAGGCAAGAAGGAAAGGAATCTTTAATGAGATTAGGGCTTGACTCTGCTGTAAGCCTTTTAATGAGGCACTGAGCATATTGTTCCCTCCTTCCACTGAGAAACAAGAAAGGCTTGTTCATTCAGCAGTGCTCCACATTTCTGCCACTGTGCTGCAACCTGGGCAGAGGTTTGATCGCTGTGGGGCACGAGGTGGAGCAAACAAACCTTCACCTGCTCCTCCTTGTGCCCTGCAGTGATCAAACCTCTTCCAAGGATGTAGCAAAAAGCTGGGGCTCCTGGGACCCACACCAGACCCACAGCACATCATGTCCCAGGTGTGTTTCCATCTCTGCCAAGGACCATCTCCCAGGCTCTGAAGAAAACCACTGAGAGGCGTACCAGCAACCAGGGGAGGGCAGTGCCTATGCCTCATTCCTGAAACCTCTTCAGATATCCCACTGTTTAGGTTTAAGGTGTAAAGAGTAAGCCTGCAGAGCTAACTTGTATTGTTTTGGTGTTTTGGCTGAGCAGATACACCATCCTACTGAAGCATGACTGAAGGAAGCACTGCACTCTACCTGGGCCATGAACTCAGTTTCCATTTGACAAATACATCCATTCATTGAGGCTTTTTTATTTTTCTAACTGGGGGAGAAAGTCACTCATTACAGTGTATTCTCTTTGTCTCCAGGCTCACATATAATTTCTAGTAGTTCTCCTCAGCATTCCACATTATAAAATCAATCTCTATTATGTAACAGAGGGATATTTATTTCTTAATTTTTAATAATGTATTTTGTGATTTGGTACAGCCCTCAGTGTTGTATTATTTATTTATTGTGCCTATACAGTGCCCTGCTACATGGTAATAGAGGAGCTACAGAAATTAGAGACCTAAGTAAAACCAAGTTCAATAATTTTGCCACATCTAGGACTACATCCAAAATTAACAAAAGAACAAAACTGCAATGCAAGAGCAATACCATAATATTTTGTTCCCAAGTTTTACTGACCCAGTGGAAGCAAGCTACAATACTCAGAAAGATCAGTCATCACTGCAATAAAAATTAGAACTGGATCTTAACATATATCCCAAGGTGTTTCAGAAATAAGTAATATGCTGAGGAGTTCTTAAAAGTTAATAATAAATTTGCACACAGGCTCAAATGAAAAAAATATAAAACCTTTCTTTTTGTCCCTTTCTTACATTCTCCCTGCAAAGGTGGTTCCCTTTCAAAATACACTCAAAAGTCTTCAGCTCAGGGAAAAAAAGATCAATTTACCTCAAAAATGCCTGCATTCCCTAGGTGAGATCTCAGCACCATTCATTTGGTAGCAAAGCTCCCACAAACTTCAGTGGGCTACAGTTTATCTTAAGGAGCTGAATTAATTTATCACACAAACCTGAAAGCATGAAAAGCAGGGGTTCTGGGCCTTGTCTGCGATTTGTGCTAACTCCTGGGGAAGTAATGATTCTACCTGCTCAGGCACAACAGCTACAGCATGCCTGCTTCTCCAGAGTTTAGCTGCAAGGAGCCCCACGGGCAGCCCAGATCCACAGGCCCTGCTTTCCATGGGAACAGTGCAGTGATCACACTCTTGAGTGGCAGGGAGTGGAGGAAAGCCAGATGTAGTGTGTATTTACTCACAATCACCAAAGGAATCCCCATCCTTCATGGTGCATGGGATGCGGTACAGAGAGGAGCTGTAGTTGCCAGGAATCAGCAGTGTAATGACTTCCCTTCTGGTAGACCTGGTTCAAATTTCTCATGCTTTAATCACTCCATTTACAAACTTCAATACTTCTCACATCTTTCTGCAAAACTCCATGTCTCTTTCACTTCCCTCATGGTTGCATTGAATCCACAAGCACTCCTGTCCTGCAGAAGTGCACTTTTTATCAAGGTTTTTTTCTATTGCTCTGATGCCTATCACTGCCTCCGAGTGGTGTCCCAGATACCAGGCCAGTCTTTGATGAATGTCATACTATGGCACTGTGCCTTTCACCCCATTGCCAGGTGCCTGCCTGCTAGACTGCTCTAAGTCTTCACAGATGACAGTGAGGCAATTTAGATCCTAACTATCTGGATATCTGGAGTGTTGGCTGAGCCAGCAGCAGAGGTGATCATGTTGAGCCTTCTCCTGCTTTCAACAGCCTTTTGAGATGTTCTGCTTCCTCAGATGCTAGAATAAGAGTAGGACAAATAACTTGGTGTAATTTCTGCTTTCTGATGAAATGGTAAGGGTCTAGGCAGAAATTACAATTCCAGCCATAAGAGACCCAGCAATTTCAAAGCCTACTTGAAACAGTTCCAGAGGGGAAAATGCCATTTTATTGCCCCCAGGACAGGCTGTCTGAATCATACCTAAGAGGAAATTCAAAGAAAGCAATCTTCAGATCATGGGTTTCTATGGACGGTACCTCCTTCACGCACTATGCAATTGTCACTGGCCTTGGCATCAAGATCTGGTTTTGTCTCACACAGAATAAAACCTCTCTAGTTTTAATTGAGAATGGCACACAGACAAAGCAAAGCAACCTGAGTGACCTTCCCAATTCGGTAACTCACTGACTGACCTCAGACAGCCAAGCTTGGTTAGAGCCAGCCACAGCTGACTCCAAAAGCTTTTTAGCTCATCAGTGTTGGATCTGAGTCTTTTGTGGGGAGAACCTGAGCCTGGCTGTCTTCAGAGGCACCCCTGACTGTCCCCAGACTGTCCCAGCTCCATGTGAGCAAGGTGAAGTGAATCTCCTGCTGAGGCAGAGCAGCACTGCCATTTACACTCTGACACATGAATTTGGGCTGGAAGCTGAGAGCCTGCTTTGTGGTGAGAGCTTAGCAGCAGACCCAGAGGGTCGTGAGTGCTCCAGCACTCATAGCAGAGGTCATGTTGTCTCCCCAGGCAGTGTGGCTTGCCTTCTGGCACTGCAGTCCTCTCATCAGATTCTGCCACTGAATGAGGGGCTGTAGCACACGTAACCAGACACAGCTGTTCCTTCTTGCAGGGGGGTATGCCAGTGCCTCCTCTGCGGACCTGCCTTGCACCATGACACAGGGCCATAAGGAGTGTCCTGCCGGATACAAGAGACAATTCATCCCTCCCTGCACTGTGTCTTCGTGAGGGTTTGTGAGCCTGGCCATGACCTGCCTGGCCAACCCCTGCCCCTCTGTGCAGATTTCCACAGATTTCCCCAGAAGAGAGAGCTGTGGTGGAAGGGACTCCAGAGGGTACCTCCATGTGGAGCTCTTCTAGCAGCACCTTTAGAATCTTCCATCCTCTAATCTGCCCAACCCCACATGGGGCCCACCAGCACTGTCCACTTCTGCCACCTCTTGTAGCAACAAATTCCTACACCCACCTTGTAGAGAAATGTTTTCCTTCATCTGCTTTAAACTGATCTCGGTCTAGTGCTCCCTGTTTCTGGCTTTATGGGATTTGAGATTCAGTGAATCACAAGATTAAAGTCACCTTATTGCCGCCTACATGTTTTTGTAAAGGACATTGCTTCTTTCTATGGCTGCAAAGTAAACACCCTGAAACAATATTGGAGATTTCCATTCTCTTTGCTGCTTAGTAGAGCTTGGAAGTCACAGAATTCATTGCTCATTTAAGAGAGCAGCACATGTTTTAGACCTGGATTTTTGGTAGCAAGTGATGTTTTCTGATGGTTAGTTTGTGCATTTCTCGCAGGCCCTTTCCACAATTAACAGCTGTCTGAGGGAAAGGAATTAGCCTTGTCTTACATGTTTTCAAAAACACTACCAGGTACACACCTGCAATTTTAGCTCAAATGCCTTCGAAAAATCATAGTCAATTTTGAAAACTACCCATGATTAAGCTACAGAAATAATTTTCTTCTAGTGATGTCTTGCTGTGGTTTTGAATTAATCATTCAGACACTATTCTCACCAGTGAGCACTGAAAACTGTGTGACACACTTGCTGAAGAGTACAAAACATTTTGACCACAGTCTTCAGAAAGTCTGGCCAGAGATAAAATGGCTTCACTAACTATTCCATACTAACACACTCTGAAGAAGAGTGGGAATCTTTACCAATCTGCCCCAGAAATCTACATACCAGTTTCTTCCTCTGGAAATCAGACCAAATTAAACAGGCTGACCCCAAAGGGACTGCCTGAATGTTAATTGGCCCAAATTTGTACAGTGCCTTGAGATAAAAGGTGTTATGAGGACTCTGGGAATGGAGCCAAAACATATCTCCCTGATACAGCCCTGAATAATTCTGTGCGGGTCTATCACAGGAATGATCTTTCTATTCTCCTAAATCTGCTGGCTGAATGTGTTGCCCTCTTTCATCTTAGTTGTTAGAAAACAACTAGCTCAAGGCCTTGAATCAGCAATAAATCAACTTTTTTAAACAAAAAAACATAGCACACCCAGTAGATCAACTGACCTTTAGCCCTGAACATAAAACTGAGAAGTACATTACTGTTTGTTTTGTGATGCAGATGCACCAGGCAACTCTCACTCCTTTGCCTCCTCATGTGGTGCTCCTGGTGTTACTCTCAGCTACACTATCACAATTACCCTAGTGATTCAGGCTCTGAGTAACCTATAGGTTTCTTGTCCTGGAGCATGCTAATAGGTTAAGCTCAGAATTGCTAATTTTATAGTATTTCAAAAGATGATTATATATTTATGCATTATTTAGTGCACAAATCTAGCATGACATATTATTTACAGCAGCATTAAAAGTATTTATTATTTATTATGCTCCTATATTAATATATATTATTTCAAGCAACAATTTTTGCAGTGTTGTTTGTTGATTTCAGCTACTGGAGTTAGTATTCTGCAGAGTAGACAGTACTGTCCTGTGGGCTGAGACTGCTGAAATCTAATTACCTTGGCCAAGAAATGCTATTCACTTATGCCTGAGCATTATTTTATAACTCAGGGATGGATTGTGGTCAGCTCTGTCTGGGTATAAATGACCATGAAGAGGAATGCAAGGTATCTGCTCTCCTCCTCTATGTAGAATGCTTGTGCAGGTCCCATACACCAAATTTCTTTCCTCTGCCTGTGAACCTGGGCAGACCCACACACTGCTGCAACTGCTACAGACATCCAGTGAGTTGTGGATACAGCTGTCGCCTTTGTTTTTCTCCCTTTGAGGGAAACCAGAATCATTCTAAATAGAAAACTGCACAAGCCTCAGCTGATGCAGACACCAGCCAGTTAGGGAGGTGATTTTCTGAAGTGACATTGGTATTGCAGCAAAAGCTCTACCTTAGAGTTAATAGACCCTCACAAAAAGGCCTTGCTAAAATAAATTATTTTTGCTGGGGAATAGAACTATACAACAAAGACATGTCCAGTCCTCTGTGGCTTAATCTCAGCAACTGACCTCTTGTCTAGGAAGTACAGAGCCTGAGTGGTCTGCTTCTGAGAGGAGCTATTCTTGGGCAAATCAGAAGAAAACATTCAAGATTGAAAAGGGCTGGAAGGCACCTTGTAGCAAAAATAAGAATCCAGCTTGAATACAAGTTTTGAAACTGTCAAGATCACAGCCCCATCCCTCCTCAGGAGTGCTGCCAAGCTTCTTCCTTAAAGCATGGGCTGGAGGCTTCTTCTGAAGAGTGTTCAGCTTTTAGTGGTCTTCAAGATCCACCTTCCATTCCCACCCTGTCAAAAGCACTGCCAGACCACATCTACATATCTAGAGCCATGTCCAGTGATCTGATTTCCTTACATGTGCTTGAGCTTATTCAAGAAGTACCTGTCCTGCAGTAGTCCTCTCTCCTTCCAGCTCCACCACCTTGGACCTAATTTCTCCAGGCTGGCATCATCTTCCATGACTTGTCATTGCAAGACGATCTGGAGTTCACTCAGACATTTTTCACTAAACGGTTGCTGTTTGACATGCAACCCTTACTTATATTAGGAGATTAGGACATCTAAATCTTAAAAGACAGTAGGTTAGGAGAGTCTGAACCTAACTAATCTTTAATGAGAACACTTTCCTGGGTGGGTTTTAGATATTGTCTGAGGCTTCAAGGACTTTCACGATCTAAGCTATTTTGTTGTCACTATGTCAAACTTTCCTGAATCACCTTTGTCTGTGGCGTGTGCTATTTGTGTCCTGATTTTTCCACTTACTCTGTCTTTTTATCTTTGGTCCCCCATATTCTCTTCAGCTGACTCTCTGATCCAAGGCCTCTCCATTGTGCCAGCTGAACTTCCCTCTCCTGGTTTTCTCAGCTTATCTCACTATTCTCCCTCCTTTGTTTTTTCAGTCTGCACTGAAAACACTAAAACTGTCTCACTCCACCTTTGTTGACAAAACTGTTGTGCATACTCATTGGTCATCACACTTATCCCGACTCACTCCTACTAGAAGTGGTGGAAAAACAGCTGTTTATCTCAATTAAATTTTGATTGGTAATTAGCATCTACCTGTCACTATTATTCAGTTTTCTCCAGTGTCTCCTTCAACTACTTTCTATGCTATTTTTTCACCTGGTTTCCATGAGAACCATCTCAGTATATCTCTATCCTGCCAGACCTATATTTGGTTCCTGTCAGGAAAGAACAAATAGTTTACTCTCAGGCAATATTTGAGGCTTCAGCTGTTCCAGCAACACTTAGAAATGGTGAGATGGTGAGAGTCACCTCATCAAAATGTATCCAGGACACTCCATGTGCTCATATCCTGCTATACCATAATAAAGTCTGGAAGTCTGTCCCATAGCACACTGTAGCTGTGCACCCAGCTTCAGATGACAAAATCTTTACAGATGTGCCTCAAATCTCCAGCTGTGGCAGCAAGAGGATGCTCTGGTTGAGAAAACAACTTCCTTTCAAATCTCACCAAACAGCCTGTGGGATGGGCAGCTGGACTTTAGATTTGATCCCTTCCTTCTGTTTTGTTGACTGGCCTTATGAGATCTCCATTTGGAAGTTCACTAAGTCATTCACTTGCACTTTCACTGAGAGAATGAGAGGGAAGAGATGGGGCTGCTCTCCTCCAATGGGACATGTAGCTCCCTGGCATACAGAAGAAAAGGACCAAGCTTTCCAGAGGTCCCAGCTGAGTCAGCCAGGTGATTTGCAGCCCCTCAGGAGTCAGGGTAGGACATAAACCCTCATGGGTGGCAATAAAGCACAACACAGGGATCTCTCAGTGCCCTTAAGGCAAAGAAACTTCAACACATTAAAGATGATGCAATTTGTGTGAAAGATATTGCTGAATAATGCCATGCTGTATACAGCCACTGAGAAAATTATGCTAAAGGACTATTTACCCCACAAAGCTCTCCCTCACCACCCAGTAAGAGTATTTTTAAAAACCATTATCTGGGCTTGGCATATGTGAAAGCTCCTAAACAGTAATAGTTTATTTTTTGCCAATGAGTGCATCAAATCTTGTCCACCTACAGCCTTATGACAGGACCAGCTATTATGTCTTTAAAACATCGAGGTTCAGGTGGTTGAGTATCCCTCTTGTATGGAGGTGCTTGTTTCAGTTCAGCATCTGCTCTAGCTTAGGGAGATAGTCCTTACACTGTGGAGAGTAATAAACAGCTGGCAGTCAGTACGTAATATTGCTCTATGCAGGTTTGTGAGAACATATCCTAATTTCATTTTATATCTAGCCTGAATGGGAATACATGACATGAGGGCCAGTGGCACCAGCTAAATTGTCTCAGTGTAACCTTGTAAAAATCCAAAGTTCAAGATACAACCATGAAGACTTTGACAAGCTTAGTGTAATTACTTATTCCATGTATGAGAGCAGTGTGAAAAAGGAAGAGTCAAACTGCAGTTCTTGAGGAAGACAGTGGATGCATCATCTTTAGCTGTGCTGCAACAGCTACCATGAACACTAGATAAGACAAATGTGAAGTACTAAATAAGAAAAAACATCATGTGTTGGAATCTTTTTAGCAATACATAAAATTCAGCAAATTTAGCAACAGGTAAAATAAAGTAAATTTCCAACTCATTCACCATTTTTTACCCCACCTGGATCAAGCGAAAAGGCCTCAGAGATTAACTCTCAAAATGTTTTATGAAAATAAACAAAAAGATGGCCTGTGCCATCTTTGCTAGTCCTTCTTTCACTCATAAAGCACTTGCATGCGAGTCTGCTGGGAAGGAGCAGGGGTGGAGGAATGAATAAAATATTCAAAGGTATTGAGAGGAAAGGAGAAGCTGGCTGATAGCCAGGACAGAGGGACTTGGCAGTTCCCAGGTGCAAAGAGTTAGACAGATCTTCTGCATTTGTAGAGCAGAAGAAGTTTAAGAGTGGATAGGAAATTAGGATGATTTCTTGAACTTCAGGCCAGTGTCTCTTTCAGACTGAACTGCTGCTTGGAGTCTGACTTGTTTTGACTTGAAGTTTCCTCCTGTGGTTGGACCGTGTGAAGGAAAGGTAAATCCTAAAACTTGTCCACTCTCTCCGTCATCTTGCCTGAGAAGACATACTATTTCTCCCTTGAAAAATGTCTATATTCCATCTTTAGACTCACTGTTAGCAGCGTTGTTGAATTTTCAGCATCTTTTGCTTTCTTAAACCCTTGGTGTTTTTTCAAATACTGTCAGCTAGTTGACCTGGGTTGAATTCCATCTGTAATCTGAAGATAAGAAGATCTGTCTCCCACACATAGCCCATTAAACTTTCTAGAAAAACTCCAGATACAAGTATCTGGTGAAGCAGGCTTCTTAATTAACTTTGTACAGTGGACAAGGAACCATGACTCATAACTCAAACAGAGGGTACTACACTTGCGCAAACTTTAGGGGTTTTATTTACAGATTGTTCCATTGCTGGATTTTCTTTGAAATTTCATTTATTCTTTGCTCAGTAACTTCCTGACTTACTTTATGAGATTTGTGCCAAATTTACATAAATTTTTGTATTTGTGTGTGGCATTACCAGAGAGATGGAAATGCCCACAGAGCAATGAGGCAGATGTGAGAGGGAAAAATAGGGGGAGTGACATAGACACTTCATGGATCTCCTGCTTGTCATTAAGAAGATCTCGTCAAATATATTCTAATCCCAAACAAAGCTCATGGATGCTTATGCTTGCTGAGATTCTGAAGCTAACATAGATGTATGCACTAAAATCTGTCACTGACCTGACTGGTAGTTGTGCTTGGTCCAGATGGTCAGCCAAGCAGGTAAAAATCTCTGCCCTGTGAGGATGTTGCCATCACCTTCAGCAGAACTTCATCACAGAGAAGTGGTCATCAAAAACACACTGTAAAGTCTGAAAACCTTGTTAAAAATCCTAAAATACCATTATGTTTGTCAAGTGCAGTCAGGCCCGCTTAATCACAATTTGTTTGCCAACATCTAATTTTATCATCTAAATGAAAAAAGTCAAAATTTCTTCAAATGTCTTATTTAACTAGTTTTTGGCTTAATCTGTTTGATGCCGAGACAATGCCAATAAAACAAGCGTGATTTAATCAGCTCTGACTGTTCTGACCTGACAAACCCCTTCATTTGGAGAATGATTTCTTGGCTATCCATAGAATATTCATGGACTCTACAGGATATTCAGCTCTGCCTCTATACTTGCCAAAGATTTCTGCTGGAATTATAGGTCTTGTTGCCTGACTTGTAAAAGAATAATATTAGCCATTCCAAATACATTTCAGAATAACAAATCAAAATAAAATTATTATATGTATTCAAACATGTTTTTCCAAACTTTTTCAGACTGTTTGTTGTTTCTTCAGCAATGGGAGGAAGATTTCCTCTCTCCAAGGGATGGCTGCTAAGTAGCCGCATGTGGGACACAGCTCTAAATACTCCTCTTGTGTAGGCCCTCACTCGATAGCCAAAGGCGTTTGTGGTTGACAGATTTAAATTTTGCACCTCTCTTAAACCAGAAACCACATGAATGCCAGTGGCTCCAATCAGTATTTTGCTGCTACTCTGTTGCTTGCACGCGTTTTATGGCCTTACCAATCCCAGGCTGTCTGGGCTGTGTACATTTTCAAATATCCTTTGAGTCTGCTTAGACAAGAAATGCTAATTGAGGGGAAATATAATCACTCCTGTTTACAGAACTATTTGCAAATGTGGAACACAACTTTTGCCTGCATTTGGGAACTGGGTGGCAAAATTTGATCACTTTATAGTTGACTGTTACAGTGTAATTAAAATAATTTATTTTGACTTCTTCTGATTCTTTATAATCATTGAGAGATTCATAGAATTTAAGAGTGGTTTGGGTTGGAAGGCATCTTAAAGATAATCTAATTCCAGCTCCCTTACTAGGAGCAGGGATACCTTCTATTAGATGAGGTTTCTCAAAGATCCATCCAACATGGCCTTAAATGCTTCAGGGATAGTGTGTCCATGCTTCTGGTCAACCTGTTCCAATGTGTCACCACCTTCACAATAAAAAAATCTTTCCTACCACCTAATCTAAATCTGTTTTATTTTAGTGTAAAGCCTTACCCCCTGTCCTGTCACTACCTGCTAACTTAAAAATTTACTCTGCCCATATTTTATAAACTCCTTTCAAGTACTGGAAGGCCGCACAGATTTTCATGAAGACTTCTCCATGTAGAACAACCCCAACTTTTTCAGTGTGACTTCACAGGAAAGGTGTTCCAGCTCTCTGATCATTTTTTGTGGACCTGCTTCAACAGTTCCATGTCCTTCCTGTGCTGTGCCCCCAGAGCTGATGCAGCACTGCAGGTAGGGTCTCAGCAGAGCAGGGCAGAGGGGCAGAATTCCCTCCCTGGCCCTGCTGCCCACACTGCTCTGGATGCAGCCCAGGACACGTGCGGCTCTCTGGGCTGTGAGTGCCATGGCTGGGTCATGTCCAGCCTCTCATCATCAGTATTCCCAGGTGCTTCTCTGGAGGGCTGCTCCTAATGAGCTCTTCTCCAGGCTGTAGGCTGCATATGGAGACTCAGGGACCTGCCATTGGGGCTGTAACACCTCAATTTGGGAGAGGCAGAAACAAGCAAGGAGAAACACCCCTCTAAGGACAGGGTAAGAAGAGCCTCCCTCCCATAAGCCTCTGCAGGCACATGTTAATGTTTTAAGTTCTATTGGTTTATCTAGTTAAGGTCACCCTTGTCCAGCCCCCTTTACCATACTTGTATCTCCCTAGAATGTTCTCCCCTCTCTTGATCACTATTGGCCCCAGTTTGCCACAGCGTTCCACCCCTGTTATCCCATTAGTTCCCCTAGCCTGCTGCCCCTCCTCTGCACTATTTTTCCCTGTTTCCATTGGCCCTTGACCCCCAGAGACACCCCTTTCTCCCTATATTTAACCCTGTGTCCTCCAGTCTGTGGTGTTTCTGTCGCTGGACCCACTGGACTTTGTGCCAGTAAATGGGTTTTGCCTCTCCAAACAAAGACCTGTCTCTTGCCTCCTTTGTCAGCTCTTTCAACAAGCATGCTCTGGGCCCTGAAAGCACAGGTTGGTCTCTGGGACTTACTGAAGTGCACCACTTCAGCTGCACTCATGTTTGGTATTGCCCCAGCCCAGGTGCAGAACCTTGCCCGTGGCCTTGGAGCTTTGATTTTCTCATGGGCCCTCTCCTCAAGGCTGTCCTGATGCCTCTGGATGTTCATCCCATCTTTCTGCAGTGCCACCTGCACTGCTCAGCCTCCTGTCACTGCAGATGTACTGAGGGTGCACTCGGTCCCACTGCCTCTGTCACTGGTGAAGATACTGAAGAGCCAAAGTCTCAGGACAGCCCTGAGGGACACCACTCATCACTGGCTGCATCTGGACATAGAGCCATTGACTGCAATTCTCTGGATGCATCCATCCAGCCAATTCCTTATCCACTGAACAGTCCATCCTTCAAATCCATGTCTCTCCAATTTTGACATAAGGATGTCTTGTGGGATGATCTTGAAGGCCTTACAGAAGTCCGGGTATAGGACATCACTTGTCTTGTCTGGTTTACCTTGTACACTACTAGCTGCTGTGATGACTGCTGTGGCACTGATGGTTTTTAAATGGAACTGAGTCAACATTTTTTGTTGACAGATTTTTTTATAGCATCAAAGCTGGTTGCCTCAGTAGACTGTCTCTAACATGCTTGCATCAAAACCTCTGCATGAGGTATGTGGATAGTATTGCTGCTGTGATCCACAACTCAGCTGGCAAGGCCTGGACTGGGAGAGGAGTGGACTGTGTGGGGCAGTCCTCACCACAGCTGGGCCTCTGAAGCAGCTCTAGACTTGAGAAGCCCTGTCACATCCAGCTGAGCTTCAGGTGAAAGAATGGTTTCAACATTTTGTTATTGTCCTTGTTTTTCTTTTTTGTCTTTTTTTTTCTGTTGAGAACTATGTCCTAGTGCTAGGCATACTATTACAAGATCAGGCAATTACACTGCAAATAAACAAACTATTTTATAGAGAATCTTACTGGGAAAACATAATTTTTCTCCATCATATCACTCCAAAGAACTTGAATTCAGGAAACTTAGGTTTTGCCCAAAACTTACGTCAGTTCTCTTTTAACTGGGGGATGCCATTATAGATAGAGGAGTAAATGATCAGAAGATTACTGTCTACTGTTTTGAAATACTTATTTAAAATGAAAGAAACTTTGTCACTTGAATATGGACTTATGGACAAACAGTGTCCTATTCACAAACCATATGTCATGCTTGATTCTCTCAACAGTTACAGAAGGTAAATTTACTAGGTCTTGATTTTCACTGTGTTTCTTCCACTGAAGACAATGGAAAAAACTTCCATTAATTTTATGGAAACATTATTTGCCCCCTAGTGACTCTACTTCTCTCTTTTCCCCGCATTTTCCTTTTGAAAAAGATACATCCTGAAAAATAGTACCTTCACTGGAGAAAGATTTAAAAATTAATACAGAGAGCTATTGCTTTTCTGGATATGTGACTATACACAGCTCAGAAAATTATAGTTCCTATCATTTTAACAAATCAAGAGAATATTTTTTTAAAGGTGTTACTTTTCATTTTCTGTTCTTGTCAACAATTTAGCAGTTAAAGAAGATGTTGTAAAAGTAGTTAACTTCCTTGTCTCTGTTTTGCCACAGTGAAACAGTTTCCAATTTGTGTCATTTTTCCCCTAACTTTGAGCAATGGAAAAGGAAACCTGTCCTCTGATTATGCAAATTTACCATGAAATCACTCTTAGGAAGTAATAGCTGAGAATACCAAAATACATCACTTAGGGGTTATGTAACAAGAGGAAAAGGAAGGATCAGAGAATATCCCCCAGAAACCCACTTCCCAAATTTCTTTCCTTTTCCTCTGGGTCAGTCTGGTGAGGCTGGAATATAAAAGAAAAATAATCCTGTTTAGTCAATGTTGTTTTAAGCTGACTCTGCATTTGCTGCTAAAGATAATTTAAAATGAGAGTATTTGACCCGAAAAGGAATCTGATGGTAAAACCCCCTTTTTTTCCATAATGTGTACATATGTCCAAATAGCCAGCTGTGGCTGATATTGCACTATCCCTTGGGGTTGGCTGCCAAGCTGCAGCACTAACCAAATCCCTGCTTTGTCTCCACAGGGGTTTACCTAGCACTTTCTGTGTAATATTCTACTGTTTCTGGAAGAATTTCATGACCTGTGCTGCTATCAGGCACTCTAAGGACTTATCACAGTTGCCTGTTTCAAACGCAGTTAAAGCCCCAGGAGGACTTTGCCATGAGATAAGCACAGAAGGGAGTGAAAGGCCATGTTTTTAAGGAATAGGGTCCTAAGGTCTCTATCTAATCTCTGCTCTTTCTCTTTCTTGCATTCCTAGCTTTTCCCTCCACCCATCCTGCACTCCATAACCTTCCCTCTGTCCCCAAAGGTGCCATCCACCATTTAGTTGAGAAGTTAGTGGCTTTGCATTTGTGAGCTGGATCATAGCCTAAGTCTGACTAAGGTCCTCCCAGAAAGCTGACCATGGAGTGTTGGAGCATTTCTTCTCTCTGTGCCAGCAGTCCACACACACACAAATATACTCCACCAAAACTCAGGATTTAGGCACCCATGTTCATTGAACTTTCAGCTGCTTCCACTGCGTGAAATTGTCAATTTCACTACATGCTTTCACTGTTCAGCAGCAGGTTGCAAGTTTCCTTTTGTTATGCCACCACTGTTAATTCATCAGTTGAAAATGTGAAAACCAGCCTGTTCAATCCAGATAGCCTAATCCTGTGCTACAGTGACTCAGGAAAATCCTCCTTCCAACAGATTGGCTACCTGAGGCTCTAGCAGAAATTATGTCTCTTTCCTCTCCTTATTTACTTTCTAGTCTTGTTCACTGTTCAGATTGCAATGTTCTCTCTGCCTGTCCTTATACTTCCAACTTTTCTCTGCCAATGTCTGTTGACTGCTGGCTCCACGGAGCATCAGCCAACCATGCAGGCTGTCAGTGAGGGCACATCCTTCCTCTACAACACCACTGCCCAGGCAATCCACTGCTGACAGCTGTGTGGCTTGGGCAGAGCAGCTCAGCAGTAAAAGACTTCACTGGAGGGTTTGTGGCATACCCATGGCTACGGGGAAGCAAATGCTTGGATGGCAATGCCAGGGTTTAGGATAATGGGTGAAATCACCCCACCTCTGCAGCCCCATGGCTTGTAGCACCTGTCCTGCATCACAAACAGGTGGTCACCTCCTGTGAGGCACTAAGCAGAAATGCAGCAGAAATTGTGTACTACATCCTGCAATAAAACACAGTCAGCAATAAAACTACACATGGGTGGGAGGAACTCTCGCTGTATGGCAAAAGACAGAAAGTGTGTAAGTATTATGCTACACTTTGGACATTAAAATAAAAGCAGGTTCTGGCAATGGCAGTCATTTCATGTCCTGACTGGTAAAAGAAATACTGATAATACACTGAAAGACAGAAATGGGCCCACTAAGAAGGAAATTAGAAAACCCTAAAGTCTGTCATACATTTCATCAGTATAGACAAATATGTAAAACAACAGTTTTCATCCCATGCCAGATGGAAGGAAAATTGTTTTGAGAAGTAAATCAATATTGTTACTGAGGGCCAGTCTAGTATGCACCATTCTTCTCCTGAGGAACACGTAAAAACTTCTGGGATAAATACAGGGAAAACTTCAAAATTTCTAATAAAAATTTAAAAGACATTTACATATTAAGTTAATAGATACCATTTTCAAACCTACCTTTCAGTGAAGGTTTGCATCAATGGCGTTGCATACATGTGGAGAGAAATCATTTGAGTGGGGTGTGGGGGTAGTTATCCTGTAATGGTATGGGAGCAAAATTAGTTAAATCACAAAATCATAGGAAAACAAACTCTATTGTAAATAAGTTGGGGTCAGTTCCACATTAAAGCTAATGGGAGTTTTTTCATCCATCCAGCAGGTGTCTCACCTAAATGATTGCTGTTCTTTGCCAGATCAGAAAAGCTCATGACTTATAACCATTTTGATTCTTAATCTTATATATATGCTTTTATTGCTGGCTTCATAATTCATAAATAATTGCTAATATGAAACTATTTAATACAACATTTTAAAATGTTTCAACTTGTACAAACTTTGTACAAATCATTTCACACACTGCACAGAGAAGATAGAAGCTCAATGACTATAGTACCCCAAGGAAATCTGTGGCCATAAAAAGTTCCTAAAGTTTTTCTTGGATTGGGTTATCCAAAACAACTAAATTGTGAGGGAGTGCTATTGCATTGGCTGGGAAATGACAAGTATGCATTAGAAATTTCCATTACTCGCAAATAAAACCTTGAAATGGCTGTCTAAAAGCTATTTACGTGGCCAAAGAAATACAGCCCCAAATTTCTCCAGTCTGGTATCTGTAATTCAGCAGTAAAATCATAGAAATTTCTTTCTTGCAATAGTGCCTTGAGAGTATAGAAAATAAGCATATCATTGCAGGGTGAATGGAGTAATTTGAAAAATAACAGTAAGTTACTTGAACTACTGGAAAAAAATCCAGTTTCTTGGCAAACATTTAATTTCAGACAAAAAGCTGATTTATCATTTAATTTTAATAATATTTTTCCTTTATGTTTAAAATGTGAGAGAATTGTTCTGGATTTTTCTTTGAATTTCCCATATATACTTAGTAAAAAAAAAAGAAAATTTAAGTTAACACACCTGAAGTAGTACTATTTAGAAATAAATATAGATGTAAATGTCACTGTAGTATGTAAATATAAATGAGTAATCATGTAGAAGATACATAATGTCTGAACCAGAAACAGAGGTTATCATCACACTATTAATGCAGTACAGCAATGATATAGCTCCAAGAAACATGCAAGAAATACAGAAGAAATGAAAACAATCATGGTTGTGCTCACCTTTTTGCCTGCTGGGATTTCTGTGGTGCTGGTTAGTTGTGAGACCCTAAAGGGGGCATTAGAGAATGGAATTCGCAACAATACAGTTGGCTAAGGGATGTGTTTGGAATAAAATATATACACAATGCTTCTTACTCAAGTGTGCAGAGCCAAATCAGAGCAGGAAATGCTGAAGAGCTATATGGGGTGCATGGAAACATCTAGGACCTGCAGGAAACTAGGCCAGAGCTCTTTTTTTTCTCTTTCCTGTCGCCTTGATGCCTGTTGTGTAGGATGTTGGGATGGACTCAGCCCAAGATGAAGATGAGCTGAAAATAAGGCCGTGGGAAAACCCCTCAAACTCATAGAGATACAAAAAGGCCAGTCCCAGAATTCCCCAGTTGTTACATGCAGATTTGTGCTAGAAAGTTCTCTGTTCTCCCCCAGTTGATCTGTTCACAGTTATCTCATTACCCTTGATTGGTCAATGTGTCCCTGCATTGTTTTTCATATCCTTTCTTATTGGACCTCGCCCTCACATGCTACTTTGCCCTAAATCCTAACCTGTATGTGCCCCTGCTTTACCCTATACCCCAGGCTTCAGCTAGTCTTTCCTGGTGTGCTCCCATGTCGTTTGTTCACCTTTCAGTTCATTATTTTAGAGTTATTAAAGTGTTTTGTTTGCAAGCCACTAGTCCTGGACGTGTGTCTCTCTCCTCAAAATCGCCTGATCAGATTCCCAACATGGTTGCTTACAGGTCCAAAGCTATCCAGGCCTGGACCGGATCGCAACATCTGGTGCCTGAACAGGGACTTCTGACATTCAGGAGACCTGTCAGGAACTCACCCTGCTTCCAGAAGTGGGTTGTAGGACCTTGCCCTTCTCGTGTGTGCTGGCAATGGGGTGAAGCCTGGGAGAACTTCACCAGATAAGGAGCAAGGAGGATGCTGCCTTATCACCTGTCTTCGAGGAGAAGGTAAGAGAAGGGCGGACATCCGTCCCATTTGGTTCCCCTCAGCTGGCGTTCTAAATTAAGTTTTTTAAATGGATATGAGGATGTCAACTGTAGCACAGAGAGACATTTACCAAAGTTTTAAGTTAAAATTGGCAAACTGGGGCAAAAAATTTAAGAAGGAACTTAAAGAATTAATTTGCTGGATCCGTAGAAATTTTACAGATATTGCTGAGTCCAAGATAAATTTACTGGACTTTTGTGACTTGATAGGGAATAAGATTTATAATTCAGAAGAAAATCAAGACCACTCTGCCCAGAAATTGATTCCAATCTTAAAAATGACATTCAATGTTATAAATTCAATGTTATAAAGATAAACCAAAAGGAGAAAGAAATGAGGGAAAAGTTATTCGACACAGGGCAACAAAGTTCTAATTTGGATCAGCCCAGGGAAGCCCACAAACCATTTTCCTTCAAGCTTTTCTGTTCAGGGCTGAGATGGCAGAAGCCTGTGCCCATGGATGGCCCAGGGAGTTACGAGCTCAGCTGGTGACCCCGCTGCCCTGTCATCACCTGTCCCTCCACCTGGGTCTGAGATGGTAGTGTGCAGACCATCTCAGACCTCCCTCACACCGTCCCACCACTTCCCTCACATTTCCCTTATCCTTCTGACCTTACTAGTACGAAGTAGTCCACCTCCATTGTGAACATCACTAGCTGTAATACCACCAAATGCCTTTTTAAAAATTACAGCCATTTGGAAGATCATTTTAACACCTTTGGTTGATGCTCATAGTTGTTGGGAAACTCCACCCAAAGCCCCTCCTACTGTCCTGCCTACTCCATCCCAAGACATGCCCAGTGCTCCAGGGAAACAACCACCCCTGCCTATATGGGAAACTCATCTAATAGCCGCTCCCCTTTTCCAGAGGCTGGAACCACAACCACCTGGGTTCTGGAAGGGCCCTCCCACAGAATGGCAGAGCCCATGTCACCTTGGCCTACCTTGAGGTCTAGCCTGAGGCAAGACCAAAAGTACAAGAAGGTGTATGTAGTTAAAGGTGATCTCTCTGAATCCTCGTCCTCTTCCTCCTCCTCCTTAGAGGAGATGCACTGGCCAGAATCTAAAAAAAGAGGCCTGGGAAAAATTTTTTTAAAAAGCAATGAAAATGAGGTATTGAGAAGTAGCGAACAAGTTGGAAGTAATGCTAGTCTGGTACAACAGGCGGGGAAATCCATACTGGGAAACTCTGTCATTCCACAAAATCAAAGAATTAAATAAAGTGGCTTTAGAACATGGGAGAAACTCACCGTACTTCTCTATCCTGATTGCAGTGACCTTCTCAGCCCACACTTTTCCACCCCATAATGCACAGTACTTAATGATCTAACTGTTAACACCCACTGAGTATTCACTGCGGGAATTGGGGTGGAAGTACCTGTTAACTTAATTATTACAAAATTCTGCCAATGATCTAGCAAGGGTGCAAATTACCATGGACCAGTTGGTGGGTGAGGGGGCTCACACACTCTGACCAGCAAGCCACAGTCCTTCCTAAGCCCATCCTCAAGGACATTGGGGACATAGCTAGGAAGGTGCTGACACAAATCCCAGAAGCAAATAAACCTCATCAGGACTATGCCAATATCCAGCAAGGGCCTACTGAGCCCTATATGACTTTTCTAGACAGACTCAAAGATGCCACAGAAAAACAAGTAACTAATGATCCCCAGTGCAGAAAAGACTATTCAAACAACTGGCTGTTCTAAACACCAATTCAGAATGCAAGAAAGTTTTACGGACGCTACCTTCCCAACCAGAACCTACCATTCCTCAAATGGTTGAGGTCTGTAATAAACTAACCACTGCAGAACATATGCCTAAAATTCAAGGCCAAGGGTTGGCCAATGCATTAAACAATTCTCAAAAAAAGCTTCAAAACCAACAAAATCAGAAAAAATGGACAATGTTTTAACTGTGGTCAAAAAACACTGCTAAAAACCAAAGAGGGGCAGTGGTCAAGGAGAGTGTAACTGCAATAAAGGCAATCAAAATATCAACCAATCTTATCAAGTCCAAAGGCAGGATCATTGCTACCTGGGAAACCACCAGTGAAGTGCCAGAGTAGCACACAACCACATAAGATAACCTGTCACCCACCCTGCTGAGCAACACTGGACACCATCAAGTGCAGAACTGCAGCATGTCATCAATGAACCCGCAGTTTCAATGTCTACAGGTACCAGACTGGAGCTGTCAACTTCCCAGCCAGTAATGATCACTGAGGTTACACGCCATACAGTTTCTACAGGGTGCCTTGGCCCAGAACAGCGGCTGCAAGACTTTCTAATTGTAGGTGTCACAGACGAGCTGCGGAAGGATTTTATGAGTTATCTACAGTCTAATCAGTTACATCCAGTCAGGAAATTACCATTTTGACCATGTGTCCTAACACCCCTTGTTTCATACCTAAAGGTTTAGTTTTTGCCCAGGCCTTTCTCCTTCCTGATGCTTATGAAGAAATTAATAATGAGACCTCTGGAGGTCTGTGCATCGTGCGGACCCAACCATCATGTAAGGAAAACCTCAGCTGACCTGCACCCTGACCTGTTTGGGTAAGAACATCACCCTCTCAGGTCTCATCGACACAGGGGCAGATGTAACTATAATATCAAAAATTTACTGGCTTCCAGAATGGACTTTTGTCCCTTCCTTAGATTCATTATTCAGAATTGGAGAACACAGCATCACCATATGTAGCCTCCATCCTGTCACTTTTAAGGGGCTGGAAGATTGAGTGGCTACTGTAAAGCCTTTTATAGTCAAAAAAGAAAAAAATAATTGTCTAGGGAAGAGACATTTTGTCTCAATGGTGTCTCAGGCTGGAAACAAATTTTTAATGAGGGCCACTGACAAGCGCAGCACCCTAAAACTTAACTGGTTATCAGAGAAGCCCATCTGGGTTGATCAGTGGCCCCTCCCAGAAAAAAAATTAGCTGTGCTAGAGACTCTAATTCAAGAGCATTTGAACAAAGGACACATTATCCCCACAAACAGCTCCTGGAATACTCCGGTATTTGTTATCAAAAAGCCCCATAGTGAAAAATGGAGGCTATTGCAAGATTTAAGAGAAGTTAATGAAGTAATTGAAGAAATGGGACTGTTACACCCAGGGCTACCATCACCCTACATGATTCCAGTGGATTGGTCATTAATGATTATTGGTATCAAAGACTGTTTTTTTAGTATCGCACTCCACCCAGAGAATGCACCATGGTTTGCTTTTTCAGTACCTTCAATTAACAGAAAATCACCCTTGAAAATATTCCATTGGACTGTGTTCTTGCAAGGCATGAAGAACTCCCTGATTATATGCCAATGGTATGTGGCCAGAATCTTACCACTTAATTGCGAGAAGTTCCCTCAGGCTACCATATTTCATTACCTGGATGATATTTTAATAGCCACCAAAGACAATACAGCCTTGCAGATTGTTGTTGCTGGAGAACTTGAAGTGATATGTAAATCTGGACTATCTATAGCTGAAGACAAAATACAGCAATCTCCCCCTTCAAAATACTTAGGATAGAGACTCACTGAGCATGCCGTTGTCCTGCAGAACATCCAACTGCAGGAAAACCCAATGATACTGCATGAGCTCCAAAAACTCATTGGGTCTGTCAGTTGGATTCAAACTCTCCTTGGAATAACCAACCAGGACTTGGCTCCATTTTTTGATTTGTTGAAAGGAGCTATGGATCTGAACTCCCCCAGAAAACTAACTCAAGAAGTGAGAGCAGCCCTAAATAGAGTCTCCACAGCTTTGCAAACCCACCAAGCACACAGATGTAACTCAGATTTACCCTATTTGTTCATGTTGATAGGGGGAAGTCCACACTTTCATGGCTTAATTTTCCAGTGGGGCCAAAAGTTACTAGAACCTTTGCTAATTCTAGAATGTGCGTTCTTATCTAATCAAATTACTAAAACCATTACTACAGGCTCTGAAGTTATGTCACAACTAATAATGAAAGCCAGATACCAAATTTCATCTCTTTTGGGAAAAGATTTTTCTGTTATATTTATATCTGTTACTTCTATTTATTTAGAAGTTATTTTAATTCAACTTCCAGTCCAGCAACCACTCAGAGCAGGTGATGAAGGTGACGTCCGTTCTGGGTCGGCCGTCCCTGGAAGGTA
This sequence comes from Setophaga petechia, assembly GCA_024362935.1. Taxonomy (NCBI): domain Eukaryota; kingdom Metazoa; phylum Chordata; class Aves; order Passeriformes; family Parulidae; genus Setophaga; species Setophaga petechia. The sequence goes on along the minus strand of JANCRA010000004.1, from coordinate 7,063,282 downwards.
GGTCTTGTCTCCCTTATTAATAGGCAACGTTCAAGGATCAGCTTGTCATGTCCCACAATTTCTGTTCAGAATGTCACTGGGTTTTTTGTGATAGTCTTGGTGTGGTCTGGAAGTAGAAAGGCCTTGGCAATTGGGGTGCCTTTCTGTAGAAACCGGAGTGACTCTGATGGTAGACACCCATGACTCTGATGGTAATTTCATCCACTGGTCCCCCTGTCTGGACTTCTGGAAGAACCGTAGAGTGTCAGGTCCATAAAGAGAGTCACCAATGATTAAAACATCCCGGAGTCCATCAGCAGACCCGCATTTACCTCTTGGTATTTGGTAAACACATTTATTATCAATTTGGATGGACTGGAAGCTCACCAGTGCACACTGGGTGCCAACCTGGGTGGATTGGTAGGCTTTGGAGAGGTGGTGACCTTCATGGTCGATGTCATCAGGTGAGATCTCTAGGCACACATGCCTTCTGGGATGGTGGGGAGCGCAGGATGGAACGGCTTGATATTTAGTGTCATTGTGCTTGGCTATCCCGCACTTGGCCAGGAGTTTCCCTGAACACGGCTGGTGGCTGGGATGATCCTGGACCTGCTGGTGGTATTGGAACTAGGAATAATGTTTAAAATATCTCTGCACTCTAGGCAAGCAGAGGAGGGACAAGAGGTGGAAGTGCGTCTCTTTAGAAATACTTTGTGGTATTCAACTTTAATATGACCCAGTTCTCCACAGTTGTAACTGCGGATGCTGTCCTTGTTGAATGGTTTTACCTGGGCCGACACAAACACCTCCACCACCCCTTTGCTTACCACCAAGGCCACTTTCAGTCGACATACCTTTAGCACAAGCCTCTATAATTTATTCAGTCTTAAGTTCAGGGTCGAGAGGGTGTGTTCTTAGGATCTTTTGGCATTCTGTGTTGGCATTGGAGATGGTCAATTTCCACAAAAGCTCCTCTGTCAGCTCCTCACAATCAGCTTGTCTGTCAATACTTTTCTACCACCTCAAGATTGGATGTAGTTTTCTTCTGGGCCTTGATGAATAGTAGCAAAGCTTTGCCGTGGGGTGGTCCCATCAGGGGTTTTTAGTAAAGTATTAAGTGTGGTGTTTTTAATGTCTTCGAGGAAAGGCCTCAGGATGTCTTGGGCCTACTCCTCAGGCTTTTTATAATCACCTTTGCTACTAAATCAGTCCATTGAAAGTCTTCAAGGTTGATCCTCCTGTCCCTTACAGAGTTCAGTAATTTTTTAAGTTTTTTTTTTCCAGGTTGCCTTGCAAAGGAGGAGTTGAGTAGGTGAAAGGAGGACAGACAATGTGTCTCAGATCATGAGGGGTGAGGACATGTGCTTCAAATGTAACTCGCAAAAGATTTTTAAAATATGGGAACCCCCTTCTTAATCCTTACATGCCTTACAGAGTTATCTCCCTGTAAGGCAGAGATTCCCACTGGGTCTTCCACCCTCTTGAGAATTTAACAGGGGCTGCCAGGATCTATCCTCTCTGCAGTCTTCCAGTTCCCCTCCAGAGTGGCCTGCTTCCGCACCCTTGTCCAGTGATCCTCAGACTTGGTGTTAGAATCTGAGGAGTCACTGTCCTACCCCAATGGGGAGGAAGAAGTCTTGGCAAGGGCATGGCGCTTCTGGTGAACCAGTGAGGCCCAGTGTCATGGGCCACTGGCAGCCAAGACGTCTGCTTTCTGGTTGCCATCATGTCCGCTTCAGTCCTGGTGTCATGGGAGCTGGAAGTGTTATGGCTAGTAGGGGTGGGACCTGGGGTGGAAGAGGTGGATGCCGGAAGGGGAGAGGGAGGGCCTGAGCCAGAAGGGGTTGTATTCCTGTTGCAAAGCCACCATTGACATGGTACGTGGAAGGGAATGCCTCACAGGGGAAGAGCCCGACGGTGGTGGAGCAGGAACCACGGAGGAGAAGGGTCCTGGGCACCATTTTGGCCTATAGATGCAGATGAGAGTGCGGGGTATGGGGGTGTAGGGAATAGGGTTAGGTTAGTTCTCAGGATGGCATGATCAGTGCCGTCCTGAGGAGGGGACAAAGGAGATGGCAGAGCAGGTGGCTCTCCTGCACCTCTTGGCAGTTTCCATCTCCTGACCTTCCCTAAGAGGACAAGGAGTTAGGAACATGGTGGGAGGAAGGCAGCTGGGAAGATAACTGGGGTGTGGAACCAACAACTTTTCCTGAACTTTCCCCAATAGCTTTAACAGAATCATAAATTAGTGAAAAAGTGGATAAACCTTCCCCACCTTATAATTTTCCTCTGCAAAATATATCACTTCACCCCAAACCTGTCCCAAACCTGAAGTGACATAACTGATTTCTTTGTAAATAAATAAAAATAAAATGAACAAAAGTCTTTAACTTTCCCCTTGATGAACTCCCTGAGAATCAAGGACAGCTTTAACTTGGAGGTAGAAGTCTCATTGCAGAATGGTGAGTTTGGATCCCATTCTCTCAGTCTCCCACCCACAAGATTTAAAAGGGAAAATGAAAGGATAACCAACACAGTACTTACTAAGTGTTGGGTCAACTAAAGATCTTGTGGGAGCCCTGTCTGCACAACAGATCCTCACTGGAGGAGGGTTGTTCATCACTCCTTCGAGAAGGCCTTCTCAAAATTGAAGTCTTCCCTCCAGAAAGAGGTCGCCCAAATGCAACTTAAAACCCAGTGGTGACAGCCACTGGAGACACTTGCAGAGGCTTGAGAATGATGAGCCCCACATTTGAGGGCCACATGGAGCAGTGAGGCAAGGTGGTCAGTGCTGCTCCCTTCCCCACAAGGGTCCTTGGAGGGAGAATGTTTGGGCAGGCACACAACAATCGGACACTCAAGCACTCAGGCAAACCACAGCTAGCAGGCAGGTGGACATGGGAGGATCTTGTATATGGGGTTCCAGCGAGGGTTTATTAGGGTCTGATGCTGAAGGGCTCCAGGGACAGGGGAGGGTCCAGGGTATAAAAATGTGAAAGAGGAGGTGGAGCAAACATCAAGGCCAATCAGCTGAGGGCATAGGGGTGCTACAAAGGGCAGGAGCCAATAAGGAGTGCCAGGGTGGACAGGCAGGATTACATTAACCAATGGGGAAACAGGGAGTGCAGAATATTCTAGAACCAGCCCATATGGGGGTGAAAGGGATAGGGATGGCAATGGGCCAATGGGGAATACAGAACTGGGATAAATTAGCATAGTGCTGCAGAACATCATGGGGGAAGCCTTCTGTTTCACCCTAATAATTGAGGGATGCCTGGACTATGGCACATCCCTCCAGTGCACTGCCACTGCCCTTTTCCCAGTAGGCTCATGGGCCTCCACAATTTCCAAAACAATGAGCATGAGTTAAAAAAAGGTAGTGGCAGGAAAATGAAGTAAAACTACCATTGGTTTGCATACTTCCAAAGTCAAACTTCAGAGATCGCCCTATCTCCCTTAATCTAACTATTTGGGATATGGTGGATGATCCTCTTGTTGACAGTTCTTAGAGAACCTTAGAAGACTGGAAAAATGTCATTCACCATCTGCGTTTTACTACTGGCTCTCTTTATCCTTTAATTCAATATCTGTTTGTATATTAGCAGCGTGACAAACAGCTAGATAGAGTGAGCTCATTCTCTCATTACTGGCTTTGGATTGAAGCTAGATGTGATGGTGGTCCATAGTTCAGTGCAATAATAAGTTTGGGGTGATTGAGTTACAGCAGAAGAGAAATGGCAGATCTGGGGCAACTTGGGATCTGTCACACTGTGTGGGTAACACAAACATGGCTCTTTTAACAAGGCAGACTTAATCTCTCCAAGTCAGCTGCACATTGGCAGTGGGGTCAAGGTCAAGTGAAGAGCTGGTGGGGTTTGGGAAGTTGACTCAGGGGCCCTGTGCAGCCTGGACACCAGATTGTGCTCATCTGTCCCTCTAGTTGACAGGAACTAAGTAGTGATGCTGCTAAAAGTCCCTGTGCGAGGCCTGCAAGACCCCAACCCCTGCAGCCATGTCCTACCAGCATTTCATTGGCATTGTCTCAGTGGCTCTCACTTCACCCTGCTGTAAGAAGGTGAGAGCTGATGCCCATTGAAAACACCTGACCAGAAATAAGGGACTCATGAACTTACTGAAACTGCTTTATAGAAACCAATGAGGCAGGTAAACAATCATGTCTGAATTTTAGGCTAAGAAGTTCATTCAGGTGGGCTGTTGCACCAGCGTTTTGCACTCAAACCTCTGCATGCTGTCACATTTGTGCAGCCAGTCAGCACTCACTGCATGCCCACCAACTTCCTCTACATCTCTGAGGATAAGGGATGCTAAGCCAGGAGCAGTGCCAAGCCCTTCTGCTAACCCTGGGGTCATAGAAATTCATGTCCCATTGTTCTTCATCTGGGAGCAACATCTCCTTAAAGTTGCAGATAAAATTTACATCTCCTTAAAGTTGCAGCTGCGGTGCAAAGTTTCACCAATGCATGGGTTGGCTTCTGGAATCACTGCATCAGACACAACAATATGGACCTGCAGGAAGGTTAGCAGATCTCTCTTCAGATCAGGAAACAGAGCAGGCAGCTGTTTGTTTGTTTCTGAGCACCATTAATTCAGTGAGGATCCTGAAATTACTTATCTCCAAATCCCCAGTGACAGCGCGGTCCAGTTTAGGTAGAGAGTGTCAGCTGAGATGCTCAGAATTGACAAGGAATTTCTTTTCTTTCACAGACCTAAAATACATGCAACTTTATGATGTAGACATAAATCTAACTTTAATGAAGATTTTCTTCATTAATTCCCTTCATGTACAGCCCTTGTCATTGACACCTTCCATTGGCAAACAGAGAATTTATTAGAAGAGAACCTTGCCAGCTGAAAAAGGTATTTGGCTTGTCTGACTGTTGCAAAAATTTTATTTGTAATTTTCAAGGATATTTGAACAAAAAAAGGAGTAGATCTCCACAAGTTAAATTTAGTCAGTGTCCCTGCTTGCAGTCTAACACTGCACTCATTAGTTTCAGTGTCTGTAATTAAAAATTGCAGGGAATATGCCAGAATATTCCTAGCTTTCTTTGATGAGTTCTGAACACTGATCAGTTAAAGGTTCATAGAACTGGCTTTCTCTGTGCTTTGTTTTGCCTAATGTCAGATTTTGTCTGAAAACCTTTTTTAGTTCAACACACACATTGGTGTTCATAACAGCTATATTGGCATGGCAAAGATATATAAGTAGCATTTCAGAGTCCTGTGTCTCTACCTGAGAGCTCAGTGTTGCTTCAGGGTTAATTTTGTTGTGTCCAGCAAAAACAGGAGAGCTCAGAGGGGGAGTGTGAATGAGAGAGTTGAGTGTTCAGAGCTGGGTACAAGGGGTCTGAAAGTGGGTGGTGTGGAGGTGAACAGACAAAGAGGCAGGCATTGCCAGTAGAGGCTTTTCAGCACACATTGACCAATTACCAGCTATTAGAGTCGTGCTGGGGTATGCCACATTTGTCTTTTGGTTTGAATGACTTCTGTTACTCCTGGACAAACCAGCTTTGTAACTGTCCTGACTGTGAGATGTCCCAGGTGGATGGGATGACAGGTGTGATTTAGGTTGAGCTGCAGTAGCCAGACTTTAACTGGTCCTGGAACAAGGTGCAAGAGCAGGTGCATGGACCACATTTAATTCTCCTCTCTTTGGGTAACTCAACCATCATGCTCCTAGAAAATGGCCCTGCTGCAGTAGATTGCATCTGGAATCCCCATGTCCTAAGGTTTAACCAGGTGACTGCAGAAGTGGTGAAAGAAGCCACCAACTGCCTGACTCATGAAGTGGTGCATATGGTGTCCTGCTGATGAACTGGCTGAGCACCTCTGATACAGAGCAAACAAAGAAATCAAAGGTGACGGGACACTGGGAGAAAGAAGCTTGGTTTGCATGTTCAATCAATTATCTCCCTATGTCGTTCCACTGGCAGTAAGCTGTGTGAGAGAAATCCTGTCAGGGTCCTCAGACTGACTGCTGAGGCAAAGGGTTCATGTGTGAAAAGCTTCAGCAACTGAGACAAATGTTAATCTCCATATTCACAGGCAGACTGCTCAGAGCACAGGAAGTTTGTCTGATCCTGACACAAAGCACACACTGCCTCATTTGAGGGTCTGCATGTGGCTGTAGGCCCAGGATATGCACACACCCACATGCATACACACATCAAACACAGTAAATGGAAGATAACAGCAAAGTTCAATGAGCTTTCCACATCTTCTCTTGAAAGCACTTTCATTTTCAAAAAGAAATTCCCATTTTTTAATGGAAAAATTTCCAAAGATTTCTTGTGTCAAGCTCTAGGTTTCCATGTAAGATCAAGGTATGATATTTGCAGCTGTGTAGTTGCAGTATCTACAGAGGAACATTGAAGATGTATGTTAGTTTGGGACTCACAAAAAGAAATTCATTATGCATAATGGTGATGTTGGCAGTGCATGCCAAATGGTTAAATCTAATGTAGCATACAGTTCCATTAAGGCACAACAAAATTAATCTATCCCTTCCCACCAGGAGGTTTAAACAAAAGCAATGGGGAAGGAGATGCATGGAAAAAACAGCAATTCATTAATGAAATGAAGACATGTAAAATAATTAGGCTTATAATAATAGATTAGAGGACTAAATTAACCCTTTTATTTTCTGTCCAATACGCACAAGTCAGAACCCTAGCACTGGGTGTTATGTAAATGAAACTTTAATTGTCTTCCAATTTTCTTCCAGGGAGGAGATGAACAAGAAGATCAAAACGAAGCCACTTGTTCCTTTGAATAACTTGATTCTGGTTTGCAGAAACTGCCCATGGTGACTATTTGCATTCAAAGTCACACTTTGGATTTCCAGTGGGAAATTGCAAATGAATGAGTTAACTCAAAGAGTAAAAGAGAAACAGTTGTCACTAAACTGGTGTACAATAATTTGTGTAATTAATGATTTTGAAACTAAGTGACCAACCTAAATTAATGGAGGTATAGAGCTTTGTCCTGCTTTATAGGATATGCTAGTTAGAAGGCACCATTTTCTTTCCTAAATAAGTCTTGTTTCCCCAGTAACACAGGTGTACGTTTTAAACCACTCTGTGCCTTAACAGATGCTCCTTACTTTAAGGTGTAAAGGAAAGACAAATGTTTTGAAATACATTACATTCATTCAGGATAAGAAATAACCCAGATACATATTCTTTGAATAAATCAAGTAATCAAGAAATTTCCTGGCCCTCTGTACTTTAATTTTTTTAAATTTAGCTGAAAACAACAAGGGACTTCCCCTCTATTTTCTGCTTACAGTTCTCAGCTCTGTTCTGTAGGAAAACTCTAAACTACTCCAGCTGTACTTAGGGGACGAGGTGAATTCAGGGCACAGGGGAGTTTTGGGAGAAGCTCTGCAATGACTGTAACTCTGAGGAGCACAGGCCTCCCAACCCTGGGGATTATTCCAATTCCATCTATATGGACCAGGAGTGTAGTCTGCCTACAGCATTGCCTGGATGTGAGCAGTGAGTCAGGCATGTCACATCCCAGCCTTTTATCCCACTGCATACCAAAGCTGGAGCAGTGGAATGTTTTGAAACTAATGTGAGAATCTAAGGGATTATCAAGTGTATAACACAGCATCAAAAGCCTCAATTGATATGCTGAGAACCTGACACTTCCCTTTCCAAAATGACTCTGCCAGCACCTAGAATGGGAGACAAGGTTGGCAGACAGCAGGAACATCACAAGACGTAGTCTTGCCGGCACATGTCTTTAGGACCCCGAGGGAAACATATCATAGCAAACTTGGCAGCAAGTCGATATTCTAAAGTGGAATTAGGATTCATAAGGCCTCAGGCAAGCAGCTGCAACAGCAGAACAGGTGACTGCACCCAGCATCCCACCACAGCAGAACCAATGCAGTAGTGCATGGCACACCTGAATTCAGGTAGACAGGGCTGGTAAGTGTCTAAAATGAAGCAATGCCAATGTCTTTTTTTAAGTATTACTGTTAGTGGTAGCTGAAGAAGGAGGGTATGGAGAGCTATTTAAGCAGCTTTGGTCCAAGCTAGCTGAAGCACATTATCTTATTCAGGAGACCCTCATGCTCTGTTCTGGTCATGCCTGTTCCCAATGCTCAATCTGTTGCTCCAAGGAATTTCTGCACAGGGAAATGGTACGAAGATGGGGAAAAGCAATGATCTTGGTCTAGACAGGGGTAAGCTGAAATCTTCTCTTTGAGTTGTTTGTTCCACTTCAGGATTTCCTTTCTATTTTCTACAACCACAAACATTTTAGGGCTCTGATTCTCCTCAATCCAGTGTCTTTGTACCTTCACTGGCTTCAAAGGAAACATCTACCTAAAGTGCCTAGATTCTGATGTCTGAGGTAGAAGGCAAGGACACACTAATTTTGTTATGGCAATGTTACCTTGGAAGGCAGTGACACACCTCCCCTAAGTGTGGTACAACAGGTATTGTCACTGTTTAGTGCATCTCTCTTAGTAAAAGTGGTGCATCTCTCTCTCTGTCCTGTCCATCCTCTTATCAAGCTGCCTAAATGAGGAATACCCATACAGTTGATTAATTTGCTTTGATGATATTGCTTCAGAGTTAGCTGACAAGAGTTAAAATGAATGGACTCCAGTGTAATTTCTTAGGTATTATGTTAGGGCCATGTGTTTCATGGGGTCAGTGGTCAGAGACAGGGACGACACACGCATCTCAAAGCTTCCTGTGACAAACAGCCTGTTTAATTGTCCAAACCTAGAACATATAGGGAATTTGAAACACCTTGGTCTCAACTGCTGATTGGTCTGATTCCCACACAGCCCAGCTTCTGAACAGTGAGATGTCTGCAGCTTAGGATGGAACATGATAGGTGAAGTCCCTGTGTAGATTTCAAACCAACCTATCCATGCCCACCCAGGAACTGTAATGCTACATGTAGGTACACACTTTGTTAATTGATTAAGCAGATAGTTAAAGATAGATGTGAAAACAATATTTTTATTTTATATTTATAGATGGTGGGTGTCACTAAAGTGGATCTGTGCCCTCTGCATAACTAATTAAACTACTGGGCACTCCAAAGTTGGTGACTGGAAAATTCAAGAATCTACAGGTAAATATTGCTAGGTCATAGGCAGTAGCTAGAAGTCCTCTTCATTTAGAAAACTACTTGACTGTTTTTCTTTTTTAAGGTATAACTCATCTTAACCTCTTAATTGCAAAGATTTGCCAAGAAATGTATGATATATCATAGATAACAGAAAATAATAGTCTTACAGAGATGACTCAAGGGCTCCTGAGGTAATAGAAGCCTAGAGGTGAACACTGGTGAAAAATCTCAGAAAGATTAAAGAGCATTCCTCTAAAAAGGCTACATAGATGACAGCTCATCTGAAGTGCCTCTGCACCAGTGGGTGCAGTTGTGGGTAACAAAGAGGAGGATCTGGAAGTCCCTGTGGTGCTAAAAGGGTATGAACCAGTTGCCATCTCTGAAAGATGGTGGGATGAATCCCGTGATGAGTGTGGCTACCGATGGCTACAGGTTATTCAGAAGGGACAGGCAGGGGTCTCTGTGTGTTGCCCCCTACATAACCAATGAATGGAAATGGAAGGACTGCCTCTGAAAAACAGCTTGAGAATTTTTGAGTGGGAGTCAGAAAATGAGGTAACAGAAGTAACCTTTTGGATTGTGCCTATTACAGGCCTCCTGATCACTTAGAGCCTATTGACTACAAAATCTTCTTGCTCCAGCTACGGGAGTCATCATGCACACAGGACCTTGTTCTGCTGGGGAACTTCAACCCCCAACACCTGTGGTGAGCTGTAAGCAATCCAGGGGAATGCTGGAATGCACAGAGGATAACTTCTTCAGACAGGTAATTGACAGCCCTGACAGAGGGGACCTGATGGTCACCAGTGCCAGTGAGCTCATGGGTGACACTGAGGTAGGAGGAAACCAGAGCTGCAATGAAAATGCAGTGAACTAGTGTAGTGTCTGCATGAGTGGACAAGTGAAGAGCTATGGATGATGTTTATCTGAATTTCTGTAATGTCTTTGACATGGTCCCACCCAACATTCTGAACTCCAGACTGGATGGATACAGATTTCATGAGTGGACTTTTTGATATATAAGGAATTGGATCTATGGGCAGTCAGAGGGTTTTGAAAAATACGCATTCAAATGAAGATCAGTGACAAGTAGTATCCCTCAGGAATCTATGCTGGGACCAACATTGTTTAATATTTTCATCAGTGATACTGTGGGGTTGAGGGCACCCTCAGCAGATTTGCAGATGACCCCAAGCTGAGTCGTGCTGTTGGCACACCTGAAGGATGGGATGTCATCCAGAGGGACCTGGACAAGCTCAAGAAGCCCATGGGATACTCAGAAGTTTCAACCAGTCCAAGAACAGGGTCCTACACCTGTGTGGGAGCAACCCCAGTATCAATACAGCTGGGGGTTGAAGGGATTGAGAGCAGCCCTGCCAAGGAGGATTTGGGGGTGCTGTTGGGTGAAAAGCTGAACATGACTCGCAACATTCACTGACAGCCCAGAGACCCAACCAAATCCTGGGCTGAATCCAAAGACTTAGTAGGTTGAGAGAGCATTCTGCCCCTTTCCTCTGCTCTGGTGAGATCCCACCGGGAGTGTTGCATCCAGCTCTGTGGTCCTCAGCACAGGAAGGACATCAGTTTGCTGGAGCAAGTCTAAAGGAAGCCACAAAAATGATCAGAGAGCTGGAGCACCTCTCTCTGTAGAAGGACTGAGACAGTTGAGGCTGTTTACCCTGAAGAGAAAACGTTCCAGGGACATCCTAATTCCCTGGTACTTAAAGAGGCCTTACAACAAAGATGGGTGCAGAATTTTAGCAGGGTCAATTGCAACAGGAAAAGAAGTAATGGTTTGAAACCAAAAGAGGGTGGATTCAGACTAGATATAAGGAATACATTTTTTACAGTGAGGGTGCTGAAACATTGGAACAGGCTGACCAGAGAGGTGGTAGATGCCCCATTCCTGGGGCTCGTTCAAAGTCTTATTGGAAATGATTCTGAACCACCTCAACTACTTGAAGATATCCCGTAATAGAAAATGTCATTTTGGGGGGACTAGACACATTTTAAAGATCCCTTCCAAACTAAAGTGTTCTATGATTCTGTGATTTTAAGGTTTCACACAACTTTGTGTGTTCACTTCCTCCTCTACAGTCATGACCCTGTCCTTTTCTGCTGCTTTTGCTGCTTCATGTCTCATATCCTGGCACTGGTGCCTGTTAATCTCAGCTCCCCAGCACAGCTGTTCCATTCTTCTCTCAGTGCTGATCCTACTATCGCAGTGGTTTGGTTATTGAGTTCATCAGGAGTAGGACTGCATGCATTACCAGCCACAGCTCTGTCCTTTCTTGTTCATGCATCAACAGAGTCCTGGTCCCTGTGCTGGTGACTTCCAGATACAGCCAGCTTCTCAGTAAACTCCAGTGTTTGGCCATGTCTCTAAATAAAGAAGATAAGTGAAATATGGAAAGTAGCATTTCTGTGGAAAATTCTGAATTTCCACTTTCACATATCATTAGCAGGGAAAAGAAAAAACAGCACAGTCTGGCTGTCAAATTCACTTGAGTTTTCAAGGTCAGGACTTAGGGAAGACAGTTTTATTTGTATATTGAGAAAATCATATCTAAGACCTAGTGGGACAAGACAAATTTGTCAGCCAGCAATGTTGTTCTCAGAGTGCCACTTTGGAAGAAATCCTTGTGAGATTGGGTCCCCAGCCAAATAAAGGTGTTGGTCTGGCAACTGAGTAGACACCAACAAGCTGAAAAGAGCCTGTTGACCTCCTTCCCCGTGACTGGCCTTTCCTGGAGTCAAAACAGTGTGATGTAATTTACAACACATTGTGGATTGTCCTGAAAGATAGTTTGTCATGCTGACTCAGAGCTGGAGTTTCCACCAGGGAAATCTGCTGTGCATTTGTCATTGCAAGGCTAGGAAACAAGTGGGAAACTGGTGGAGAACATCTGATCTGACATCTCTGAGAGTCTTTGGAGGCCATTGTAGACTGTCTGCTTGCTCTGTAAAGCAAAGAAGCCGGAGGCTGAGACTGTGTTCCTAAATCTACTTAAAATTATAAATCACCAGCTGGCAGATGATTACAGTGTACAGTCTTTCTTCTATCAAACTAATGGAACTTTTGAAATTAATTAATAGGACTCTGAAAAATTCCCAGACCCATGTTTTAGTTTTAAATGAACACAATTTTCAATGAGATGGTAGATCTAGACTTAAATGCTGCCATCAGCTATGCGCACATATCCCTACTGCACACAGATTATTGCCCTGCTAAACGACGCCCAAGTATGACACACAAGGATCTGCATGTTCCCTCTTTGTAAGATGGAAAAAATTCTGCAAAAATTGACATTTTTAATCTCTTCATATAAAAGATTTGTGTGAGTCATTTGATTCCACTTCAAACTGTTTTATATTTATTGTTTTATATAGTTATTTTAGGCATTTGCATCCTCAACAGTTACTTAAAAGCTGCACTTGCCAAAACCTGTCAATTATTGCTTCAGTCACAACTTTCACAGTCACTGAGATAGCAGCAGAGAAAGAAATTTTAAACTCATTTGGATGTCAGAATTTCACAGTAGAAACCTGTCTCTGTGGATATCAGTGTCACCCTTTCAAGGAATACTGTGTGAGATGGTTTGAAAAAGCTGCTCCTGAGTGAGCAGGTCATTGGGCAAGAGAGGGTAATGGTAGGTGTCAGGGGAGTCTGGTTGGTGGCAGGAGGAGGATACTGCAGGAAAATAGGGCTGGCACTAAGGAAAATGAGATAAGAAAATATATCTCTAGTGAGTGTCTTGGCATGTGGGTGGCTAGAGTAAATTCAAAAAAGAGCCTCCTGTTACTTTACTTGCAGCCTATGGTATAAAGATACCTTTGTTGTTGGCCAACACCTAGAAGACCACACAAGAAGTGGAATTCCTGGTCGTTGAACACTTTGAGAAGTGGTGGATGAGGGGAAACCATTGTTCCAGACAGCAACACACAGCCAGAACTGAAGGGTGAAGGCTGATCTGTGTACAAAAGGTGCATGGGGCCCTCTCTGCTCCAGTTACAGGGCACTGGGCCAGGGGCAGGCCACGGCCTCACCATCTGCTGCTCAGCACACGAGTGGAAGGGTAAACCCTCCTGGAATGGTACAAATCCCACAAAGCTGACACCAGTGATGGGATGCCAGTGGTGTAAATGAGGCCATAAAGGGATCTATAGGTGATGACTCCTTTCTACACAGATATTTTTAACTTGTTTAAGTAACCTTTAGTCCCAAAATTATAGGAAATTTCTTTCATACCATCATGATGAGTTTCTCTCTACACTTCCCTGTCATTTCAACTTCATGCTCTTTTTGGACTGCAGTATAAATTCAGGAAATAAACATCAAATAAAAAAGGAAAAAAAAAGTCTGGTTGTACCCATGTTTCTTAAAACTATTAATTCTTCAAAGTAAAGCACAGGGATAGTCTGCCTCAGGTTAGATCTAGAGCTAATGGAAATTAAGAGCAGGTTTGGAACAGCAAGGAAGTCCCACAACTCCAGTCCCACAGCTCCAGTCCCACAACTCTGCTTGAGGCAGAGCATCTCTCCAGCAGGCTGCAAAATCTCCCAGTCAGTAGCAGCCCTGCTTGGGTTGCCTGTTGGACATACTTCCCCTCTTTGTTGCCATCCTGAAAAGATCATGCAGACCAAAACTCCTAACCCTGTTTATTTGGCATTGTTTTCTCCTAGTTTTCAGGAGAGTCCATCTGAAAGCTACCACTAATTGTCTTTCTTTTGGTGTAGGTAAGGGACCATGCTGGGCCAGAAGAACAATTAAGTGAAAGGAATATATGAACAGCCTAAGGAGAAAACCAGAGGTTATATAGATATATGTCTCTACGCTTACTATGATGCTTACACATTTGAAAGGGTAAACAATACTCAAAGTTTTAAAACAGCTATTTTAGGAGGAAGAAAAGCCTTTCCAGAAAGACCTCCAACTAGCAACCAGGACCCAAACCATATACATGAAGAAACTGGGAGCCAGGCACTATTTGGGTAACAGCCAGGTAAAATGATTCTTTGTCCTCAAGGATAGAGTGGATGTGGATGTGGGTCAGGGAAGTGCTATATTTCCCACTATGAATAAATAAAATGCACAAATCTAACAGTTGTAAAAATATGCTTCCTTTTACTTCGTATTTTAGGACATCTTTTATTGCTCTGCCATTTTTACTGGCTGAAATGCTTCCACAAAAAGAAGAAAATGTTGGTCAGAGCAAGGAAAGTAGGGTTCATATTTTTCTCCAGTGTAATATAAAGAATATGTCCATCTTCTCAACACAATTTCTTAGATGGTCAATGTCTGCTTATTTTTTTAAGTTAGAAAAGAATCAAGAAGCAGGCGCACAGTACAAATCAACATCTTGCTCTGTGGCTGGTGATGTAAGGAAGGTTTTGGCTTTTATGACAATGGATTGTGCTTTAATGATGGTAGTCTGATAGAAAAGGATGGGATCACTCTGTAGAAAAAAGGGCAAGAGAATTTTTGGCAGCAGATTGGTCAGTTTGGTGAGACAGGCTTTGAAAATGAAGGACTCATGAAGATGAAGAGGTCCAAAGTGGCAATGCTTGTGCCATTGCTTCCTCCTGGGCAGTAGGTAATTTAAACCAGTGTGGTGACAGGTGTTCCTTGTTGCTTCTTAAGATGAGACTCATAGGGCTAACCACATCAAAGGTGTGTATGGTTATGATGAATCCTCTAAAACCCTTTTCTGGGGAAGCTGGATACCTGAATACCTTTCTGATGTGCCTGTACATAAAAATGCACAGAGCATGGGGAATAAACAGCAAGAAGTAGTAATGTCTGTGTGCAGTAGCAGGGCCACGATCTCATTGCAATTACAGGACATGGTGGGATAGCTCACGTGATTGCCATGCTGTCATGGTGGCTATGTACTTTTTAGAAAGGACAGGTCAGTGAGGTGTGGTTCTGGAATTGCTCTTGATGTGAGAGAGCAACTGGAATGTATCAAGCTCTACTCAAGCATAGACAGATAAGGTAAGAGAGGGAGGCTGGAGAAGGGAAGATTTCCCCTTGGTTGTAGAGGGCTGGGTGAAATATCAGCTGAGGAAACTGAACACGCATAAATCCATGGGCCCTGATAGGATACACCCACGGGTACTGAGGGAGCTGGCAGATGTTGCTGTTAAGCTGCTGTCCATCACCTTTGAAAAATCATGGGGAACTGGAGAGGTGCCCAATGAGTGGAAGAAAGCTGCCATTCAGCAGGACCTTGGTCGGCTGAAAAGCTGAGCAGAGAAAATCCTAACGAGGCTCAACAAGGACAAGTGCAGGGTCCTGCAACTGGAGAGGAATAACCCCAAGGACCAGCACAGGCTGGGGCTGCCCCACTGAAGAGCAGCTCTGCAGAGAAGGACCTGGGAGTCTTGGTGGATCACAAGGTGACAATGAGCCAGCAGTGTGCCCCTGTGGCCAGGAGGCCCAGTGGGATCCTGGGCTGCGCTGGGAAGAGCGTGGCCAGCAGGTGAAGGGAGCTGATCCTCCCCCTCTACTGGGCCCTGGTGAGGCCACATCTGGAGTGCTGTGTCCAGCTCTGGGCTCCTCAGTACCAGAGAGACAAGGAGCTCCCAGAGAGGGTCCACTGAAGGGGCACAAAGATGATGAGGGGTCTGGAGCATCTCTCTTAACAAGGACAGACTGAGAGAGCTGGGCCTGTTTAGTCTAGAGAAAAGACTCAAAGGGGATCTTATCAATGCATATAAATATCTGAAAGGTGAGTGCCAAGAGCATAGCACCAGACTTTTCAGGGGTGCCCAGTGATGTGACAAGGAGAAATGGTCATAAAAAAACCACAAGTTCCACCTCAACTTCAGGAAGAATTTTATTTTAAGGGTGCCAGAGCACTAGAACAGGCAGCCCAAAGAGTTTCCCTCTCTGGAGACACTCAAAACCCAGCTGGACAGGTTCCTGTGCCACCTGCTCTGGGTGATCCTTCTTTGATAGCACAGTTGGACAAGATGATCTCCAGAGGTCCTTTGCAACCCTAATGATTCCCTGATTCTGGGATTCAAGGATTCAGGATTAAGGCTCATGTCTTATGACCAGCACTCAGATAGTACAAGTGTTCAATTAGATGTGAGGCATCTTGTGAGGTCAGCAATGCAGATTTTTCAGGAAAAAAATAAGAAAGAGGACACCCTCATATGAAAAGACAATGTTGAAAACAATTTTCCTCTCCCATTACTTTTGACAGACTGGCAAGCAGCAAGTAGTAAATGGGTAGTAGGCAAGCCTTACCTCCCTTCAAGGAATTTAGAACCATCCAAACGATACTGTAGTTTTATTTTACAAATAAGGCAGTTAAAAAATTATGTTCATTTAAACTCCCTGTTTGGAGTTTGGTTGCTGCATAACGATAGTGTGAGGTTATGGTTACTGCTGCTGCAAGGTATGTAAATAAGAGCAGATTTGCTCAAAAACTTTGCTGCTAGCAGAAATGGGCAGAAGGGAGTTCCCACTCCTGCACAACCATTGCTGTACAGGGACTGATCTTGTAAGAAGTAAGAAATTACCCAGGTTTTTTGACACCTCTGACATACCCGACAGGTAGCAAAAAAAGATGGACTGACACAGTTATCTTGTTAAAAGAGCTTTCCTTTGATTTAGTGGCAGATAATTCCCCATGATTTCAGTGGATATAGTTCTTTGCTAGAACTCATCAGAGAAAAGAGTGTTTTTTTAAAATGGTTTCAAAGACTGTTCTTTCATTTAGCTAGCCCACTTCAATAACTCTTATAGCTACTGTTCAAATTACTGCAATTTCCTGATAAATTCAATAAGAAGTCCTGAGACTAAGAGCTGCAAATGACAAAGGAGTGCTCCTGGGGTCATCCTGCCAACTTGTAGTCAAACACAGAACTTCACTTATGAACCTATCTCCTGGTGCATCACCCAACAGGGCTTTCTGCCCCACTCTTCCTCCTGGAGCTTGCTGACCGTTCATGGTGGGAGACCCTCAGGACACCAAATAGAATGAGCTGGTAGGCAGAGGATTTTTCTTGTTACAGACTCAAGCATGTTGACCACAAAATTCAGGATAAGCAAAAGCAGCTACAAAAAGTAACATCAGCCATAACTCCCTTTCTTTCATCAATTCTTTCCTCTGAAAGAAAGAAACCTAGGGGAGGACAGAGAGGGTGTAGACCCACAAGCACCCTGAGTTGAGGCTTATCCCATGACAGTGTGGGCTGGTCTCTCAGGCTTCCCAACAGCTGCACAGAGAGCAGAACCATAGTGCGGAGCAAAGCTAGGGTTGGTCTTGCAATACAGCTGCAAGTGTATATAAACATGCTCTGCATACCGGGACTCTCTTCATCACAGCTTTCTCCACAATTACTGAGGAGCCAGATAAAATTAAATCATCTGTGTCATTAAAAATGACCATGTTGTTGGATGGATACAGTTCCAAAGATAGTGTCCAACAACAATAAAAAAATTACACTGCCACCCCATATTCTGGACCATCTTTTCTTTTCTGAAGGGCAGTGCTGCAGGCAGAGATTTACTCTGGGTACCTTAGTGTTTTCGCTGCTATAACATTTCTAAGCCCGTGAGAATTCCTGCTTGTCACTAGTAGACATTGCAGCAACAGTCAAGCAGTAGACAGACTGAAAAAGGACTGAGTTGGTCGCAAATGAGTAACAATCTGTGGGTGTTTTCCATATAACAATCACCATTGCCAACTAAGAATAAAGATAAGAGTAGGATCACCTGGGAGTTGAATCATAGCAATTTACTAGAGACTGTGCTGTGAGGAGCATGAAGGACAAAGGCATCAGGGAAATGGGTTTATCTAATGTTAATACAAAGTGGCAGCTCCCCACAAATTTTAAAATTAAGCTGGAAAGGGCTCATTGCTTTTTTCCCTTCGTTCTACCATCACTACCTTTTGTTCTTGACTTTTTATTTTATTTGGACATCCTTTCTCCAGGCTCTACAAGGAGATCCAGAAGTGATCGCCACTGCTTTCCTTGCAGTGCATCCTAATCAGATCTGTAACCCAGCACTGCAGACCTCAGGTCATCCCTGCAAGATGTTAATGTCATTCTCAGGATCACGTTTTGTAAGATCTCCTTTTCAGTAAGAGGGGCACCCTGGAACGGCACCCATTGCATTCCCATGTCCTCTCTAATAAGAAGTATGGTGCACACACAGCAGCACTTTCACCACCATCCTCCTGCTCTTGTGAGCTCATTTTGATACACATGGCACGCCCCAAGCCAAGTTGTTCTCAAACTCACTGATGGCCTACAGCCTTTCCAAGAGGGAAGGGAAACTCTGCAATCCTCTGTGAAAATCAGGGAAATTCTCAGCTGTGTGTGGCATATATGAAATCTGCTGCCCTTACCATTTTGGTTCAGCTTGTAGCTTTTCCACTTTTATTAATCTGCAGTATGAAATGAAGCTATAAGAACATACCACACAGACCCAATGAAGATGCAGTTAGTACAAAACTTGGCTGCACTAGAAAAATACATGTTTCTTGCCAATAGTGTGGCATTGCAAAGGGCTTTACAGAGGACAGATCTGAATCTTTCCCCCCCAAAAGTACTAAGGTGTGACATCCAAAGGCTTTTTTCTTTATAAGAATTAAACCCACATACAAATTAGGTATTTAGCCTTAGATTACCTCTCTGTTCTGGTGGGCCGCTGATTTAGCAGGCTTTTTCACTCCTAATATGCATCATCATGAACTGTCCTCTGTTTCTACCTAGGTGTTTACTGTATTACATTTATGCTCTAAGAGCATAATTACTAGCAGGATTGCCTTATATACATGCATGGAAATATGTAGTACAAAACACATCTGAGAAGCAGAAAGGAGAAGATGAGAATTGTGTCATTCATCCAAACAAAAGCTTGTTACAGTGACCAGCTAAATTTCTAGAAATCTGAACCTAATACATGAAAAATGGCAATAGAAAGCTGAAAAAGCAGGTAAATTATTTTGGCATGTATAGAGCCAAATGCAAAAGCTCATGTTTGACAATGCATCTGACATTTACAGACAGATGCCCTCCACAAGATGTCTATCTGTGGAGCCATGAGGGCAGCTTTTAATCAGGATTTTTAATGCTTCAGGTGTGTGTGCAGTCATCAGTGCCAGCTCAGCTCTGACCTCTACAGCAACAGGACACTTTAGCTATGCTAAAAAAGAAGCAAAGAAACCAAATTCCATTGCAAATGCTTTGGGAACAAAACATTGCTTCATCACTGGTAAATAGCCATACCTTGTTCCTAAACTTGTGTTTCACATTTTGGCTTGATAAAGAAGCAAAAAATTGTTAAGTGATACTTGCAAGACACAATTTAGAAAACTTTCTTACTCTAATTTTATTATGTTTTAAATTATATTCTGAAGTTCCTCTGCCTTGCTTGAAGAAGAGAAGAATATATTTTTAATTGCCATTATACGGAACATTCTGAGTTAATTTCTACGGAGACTATATCTAAAATCATTCAATCACTTTAGTGCAGCAATTGTCTGCCATGTTTGCAAGCAAAATATCTGAAAGCTATTTTGCAAGCAAAATATCTGAAAGTTTAAATTATGTCTATTTTTCACTGTCGAATAGTAGATGTGTGCTCTGTCACCATCATGCACAAGCAGTTAATTGACAACCAAAATGGTGGGAAATGAATATCTGCTGTAGGGATGCATGTCTCTGGGCCTTGAGCTTAGATGTCTAACTCCTAGAAAATTAGGTGATGACTGCCTGGTTTCTGAGCAAGTCTCTCTCATGCAATTATGGAATATTGATTAAAAAAGAGGCTGTTACAAGCTGTATCTGGCTCCCATTGAAGTCGTTCAAGACGTTCACTTCAGCTGGAGCTCTGTGGAAGTATTTCCAAATCACACAGCCTGTACTTTCAGAAGTAGCTGTATTCCTCTTGTTTTTACAAGTGTTTGCTGTAATGTCTAGCTAATCTCTTGTGAAGATTCTGAAGATTTATGAGTTGCCATTGTTGGTTTGTCTGTGCTGACCAAAGGCCACAGCCTCTAGAGCTCACTTGTCTACATTTTTGCAGTGTGCATTTCTGAAACCCTGTTAGTTAAGAATACTATAGCATTACAGAAACTCTGAAATAACACCAGGAGACATTGCTCTTGCCTAACCTCAGAGAATCACGTGCTCTAATTCTGCTAAAGGAAAAGTAATCATATTCAGCATATGAGAGAAAGAGCTGTGTGCAGCTGGAAATGACATGATCATTTGCATTGGAGATAAAAATGAAGGGCCATTAATTTTATAGCATTAAATGAAGAGAAGTATTAGACCCGTGTAATTAACTTCAATGAATATATTTCAACGACATTTTCACAAATGTATGTAGGAAGTGCATATCTGAAAATACTGTTGAGAGAAAATAATTATGTTCAATGTAATCTTACAGACTGTATCACAAATATAATACGTACTTTGACAGAATTCTTGTTCTTTAAAATTTGTTTATTTGCTCTGGCCCACTAATGGGTGTAATTTCCAAATGGCAATATTAAGATTTCATTGCTATTATTGATCTCTATTCATCTGTGGTCCCCTGAATATAAGTTGTGATTTAAAAATTATGTGAATTTTGCAGTACTGGTCATGTTGTCCAGCTCTATGTCACCTTATCAGCTACTTT
The DNA here is from genome assembly GCA_024362935.1 of Setophaga petechia. Lineage (NCBI taxonomy): Eukaryota > Metazoa > Chordata > Aves > Passeriformes > Parulidae > Setophaga > Setophaga petechia. The sequence goes on along the minus strand of JANCRA010000004.1, from coordinate 7,042,542 downwards.
AAATGTACTTAACAATTTTATGTTAGCATAATAGGCTTGGTTTTAAGTTTCAGAGTTTTGGGGGGGTATTATTATTATTCCTTTTATACTGGGAAAAATTTACTTTAATTGGGAATAGTACTACCAGCAACTAGTTGGTGGAGAGGGGCTCTAGGGAAACCAAGTGAGGTAAAAAAGCAAAAAAAAAAAAAGATTAAAGAGTCTCCACATTAAAAAAAATTAAAGGAGTGTGATGATTTACCAGCTCTCACAAAAATCCTTGGGGTGGATCTCAGATATGCCACTGAGATCTCCTCTAATGTGTGTTGTACACACAAGGTAGTACCTTGCAGAGGCACTTTGTGTGCATCCACCTCCTGATCTTCCTCCACCATAGCAAACCTTCCTCTCCTCATCTCCTCTACAAAGACAGTGATCTTGAACCTGTCTCTGCTGACCTGCTGCTGCAGTCATCCCTCTTTATTTTAAAGCAAACATCCAGTTACTTATTGTCATTCTGTCCCGGGTATTGGTGGAAGAAACTCCCCTCAAATACCCATTTTTCTCCTTGGAGTCTTGCCTCCCTCCTCTCCTTTGCCCTGATTTGTACTTGCTGAAGGTCACACTAAGAATGTCTGACCTGTCAGCTGGTCATTTGAGAAGGTGCAGGGGAGCGCCTGGAGCTGAAACTTTCCTTGTGTTGCTGACCTTGGCTCCCTGCATGCCCAGCTCCTGTGAGACAGCTTGGGCTACGGTGTCCCCTGCTCTCCCTAGTCTGGGTCTGGGCTTGGTCTGCCCTCTTTAGTGGTTCCTTCCTATTTCCTTGCCTGCCTCTTGTGTGCTATCACTGTCTGGTTTTATGTTAAGGCTACTGGAGCCACAAATACTCCTCAGTGCACTGGCACATGGTGGCCTCATGTGAGGGAAAGGATGGACCTATCATCCTTCTTATTCTTTTATTTTGATGAAAATAATATCCAGAAATAACTCAATCTGTAATGAAAAGATCAGAAACACTAAACAAAAATAATACAGATCAAATGTTTACTACCAAATGTATCTACCTGCCAAAACATGAAAAGTGATAGCACAGGATTACAAATGTACAATATTAGAGTTTTTATAAAAACTACTTATATGTCAGAACTGTATTAAAGCAAAAGGGGGAAAAAAAGGGAGAAGACTATTAAAAAAAATAGTGAACTTAACAATGTGAAAGGACAGATTTGGGCACAGTTAACTAGTTTAAAATTGGTCATGGCTATTTCCATACCTGGATGTAAAACAAGGGGCTCTAAAGAGCCTGACCTCATAGGAACAGGGCGCAGAAAAAGGACAGAGAAAGAATTCTTTTGACATGGTCTCAACATAACATAGTCCCACCTGATCTGAATGAAGCCCCATCCTGTAGCCCTGTGTCCCTCTGATTCTGCTGTGCCTCGCTGCTTCCATGGGGGTCAATTACTAGGGGCAATACTTTGCTCCAGCGTGCTTCTCCTAAGCACCTAAAAAAAAGGAATAGCAACTTTGTCTGCTTTTCCATTATACTCCAGATCTCAAAGATTTCTCAGTTCTACACAGGTCGTTTCATTGTGCACTTAGAAATAAGTAAGTATATATTTTTTTCACTTCACAAAGTTTCACATAGACTACTGGTTAGAGGGAGGTGAAGATTTTGAAAGAGTAGTAGAGCTCTAGTAATACAGAGTTTTCAAGGTCCAGAGATTATTTGCTTTATTGGAGGCATTTCTATTAGAAATACCTTATTGGTTGGGTGACATTTAGGTTTTTTTTTTTTCTACAGCAGAGATGTCATCTATATCTATGTGGAAATCTGGTATATCTTGACCTTTTTTTTTTTTAATATGCTAGATTTCTGTGTATGACTCTTTCCATGTTAAGCCAAAACACATGGCAAGGGACTTCTCTAGTGCTAGCAGCAATGTTGCAGGTTGTTGGCAACATTGCTGTTAGCACTAGAGAAGTCCCTTGCAATTGTGCAGTACCATACTGAAGCCCAATCAACACTCTCCACCACTTTCCAAATATGATACTCAATCAACTTCCTAACTTCTTTAAACATTAACTCAAATGACCTTTGAATCAAAATTAAGATATCCTCCCACATGACTTTTTATTTTATCTTTCCCCTGTTACATCTCAGAGATGCTGAAAAGCATGTATTCCTAGTCAGGCTTCCCAGGAAGGAATGCTTCTCAGGTCCTCACATGCCAGTGCACTGAGACTGCATGAGGAGCTGCTGTTTGCTGTCAAACTGCTGGTGCATCCTGTTGCATTTTTAGGTTCTGCTCTAAGTAGGTAACAGTGAAGAGAGGCAGATGCGGAGGCAGAGGCAGGCAGAACTAAGAGTGCTTTGGTTTGACCTGTGAGTCTGATTCACCATGGAAGCTGGGCAAGGTAGCAATGCTCAGGGGGACTGGTGGAGCAAGTCAGTGGTATGGCTTCTGGAGCAAGAGTTCCCTTCAGCCCCATGCTGCTTCTTAGGAGCTGCTTCTGTACAAGACTCAAGTCCTGGCTGGCCCAGGATAAAATGGACTGTCAGGGTACCTGCTCTTATTGCTTGCTCTTACTGCTTGCTCCTTACACTCAGAAAGCCAGAGCTCCAGCTGTGAAATTAGACCAGGACCTTAAAGGTGTGGACAGAAGGTTTGTTAAGACACTTTAAGCATCTGAGATGATCTGTCAGTGTATGAACAGCCAGTTATTTATGTCTCATCCAGGAAAAGGACTGCTACAAGATACATTGGTGCCTGGCAGCGATGTCAGTTCATGTCTGTTCAGATTCCTCTCTGGGCTTTCAGCCACGCCAGGTCATTGGAAGTAGTGGCTCCCCAGGCATGGTCGCATCCCCTGATGGGACTAGTGATGCACCCCTACTCCTCATGCACTTCCTGCTCTCTAATGGGGCCCCATTTCTCTGGCTGTTGAGTGTCTGGAGTATCTTTGGGCAGTTGATTAATGTTTGAAAAATGCTCGTAAATCTTTGAAACTAATTATCAAGTTGTTGAGATGAATGAGTTTTTCACAGGAGGACATTTGGTGTGTATTTGTGTGTGTGTTCTTGTCTGGAGACTCCTTGAAGTAAATTGTGCTGATGCAGCCTTGGATGCAGAGTTTTAAAGCATGTGTTAAGTTTTCTCATTATGTTCCCTGTATGAGAGAATATTTTTCAAGTGAGAGGTTCATCTGCATGCAGAAACCTGTATGCAAAATCTGGATTGGGGTCCAGACATAGTATATTTTCTAGTGTTTCTTGAGAATTTTCTGTCCAACGGCTTCTGATTTCTTTGGTAAACTACTCATTCCATGCATATGGAAAAATGCTTGTCTAAAAGAGTTACGATCTGAAGGCTTTGATTTGTTGATTTATTTACCCAGAATTGGATTTATTTACCCAGAATTGGAATAATTAAAACTGGAATACACTGATACATATGTTCATTGTTACAACACCCCAGACACATACATATTACTGAGGTAGAAAGACAAAAGGAACCCCACCCCTGCAACCTCACCTAAGGAAACCTGCCTCATTATAGTCATCCTCTTCCACAAGTCTTTTCCCACCATTTCTTGGAAGGAGTAACTTTGCAACATTGGTACATATTTTACAGCATTTAATAGTAATTATAAGTTCTACTTTAGCTCAGGCATGTTTTCCTTAGATTGGGAAATTCTAATCTTTTACCCCCCCAAAAGCAAGTCAACACGCTGCTTTTTGCTGATGTAAGATTTTAAAAAATGATATTATTCTATGACACACATATTTAGTCAAGTAATTTTTATTTTCTTGTTTTTCCAATTAAATTATATTTAAGTTTCATGTTTCCAGGGTTGCACTCCTGTTTCTGAGTGTGAAGAAACAGGTGGCTATGAAAACCTAATATCTTTGATGAGTTGTGAGACCAGAAGTTGTGTATGCTTTTGAACAGAGATGTGGGGGCCAGGTCTGTTTAATATTTTTATTGATGACATGGATGAGGGTTTAGAGTCCTTTATTAGCAAATTTGCAGATGACACAAAGCTGGGAACGTGTGTTGATCTGTTAGAGGGATGGAGGGCTTTGCAGAGGGACTTGGAACGGTTGGAGGGATGGGCAGAATCAAATGGGATGAAGTTCAATAAGTCCAAGTGCCGAGTCCTGCACTTTGGCCACAATAACCCCCTGCAACGTTGTAGGCTGGGGACGGTGTGTCTGGACAGTGCTTAGGAGGAAAGGGACCTGGGGGTGCTGGTTGACAGTCGGCTGAACATGAGCCAGCAGTGTGCCCAGGTGGCCAAGAAGGCCAATGGGATCCTGGCCAGTATCAGGAACGGTGTGGCCAGCAGGAGCAGGGAGGTCATTCTTCCCCTGTACTCAGCACTGGTGAGGCCTCACCTGGAGTATTGTGTCCAGTTCTGGGCCCCTCACTTTAGGAAGAATGTTGAGATGCTTGAGCGTGTCCAAAGGAGAGCAATGAGGCTGGTGAGGGGCTTGGAACACAAGCCATATGAAGAACGACTGAGGGAGCTGGGGTTGTTCAGCCTGGAGAAAAGGAGACTCAGGGGTGACCTTATCACTCTCTTCAACTTCCTGAAGGGTGGCTGTGGTGAGCTGGGGGTCAGTCTCTTTCTCCGGGCAACAACCGACAGAACAAGAGGACACAGTCTCAAGCTGCGCCAAGGGAGATGCAAGCTAGAAATAAGGAGGAAGTATTTTACAGAAAGAGTGGTCAAATACTGGAATCATCTACCCAGGGAGGTCGTGGAGTCACCATCCCTCGTAGAGTTTAAAAAAAGACTGGATGTGGCACTTGGTGCCATGGTCTAGTTGGGGTGTTGGAACATGGGTTGGACTCGATGATCTTAAAGGTCTCTTCCAACCTAGAATTTCTGTGATTCTGTGATTCTGTGGACTTGTTATTACCAGGGTCCTCTGAGTACCCTGGCTGAGAGTGGTCCTTGGTGCTGATTTTAACCTCCAGACAGATATTAGACATTCATACCCTTGTGGGAAGTATCAGATCTGCCAGGAAACTCAGCTTTTATCTCTGCAGTATTTGGGTATTCATTAATTGCTCAGCATCAAGAACCTGACCAGGCCCACCCACTGTCAATCAAAGCTCTAGCACATCAAGTCTGTACAACACAATTATCTCTGTCCCCTGTCTCAGTCAGGTGCTATTGGAACCTTTCAAGATTCAGGTCTCCCTGTTTACTCCTTCCAAGGAAAGATGTAATTGATAATACCTAACAATTATTCTGACAGTGTTTCAAATTCTTATAACCCATGTATTAACTAAAATAATTAACTTCTGTATAGCAATAGCTCTCTGCTCGTGTCCAAACCCTTCTGCTTTCAGCTGCTTCCAGCAAGAATTATTGAAGGTTGTGTGACACCTTTCCTTGACAAAACACTTTATTCATATCCCTATCACTATGTGACTTCCAACACAGCTACTGTTGGTACATTGTGCCTGTTTTAGGAGAGAAACTCACCCAATAGGAACTAATTCTTTGTATTCTGTTTTTCAGGGATTGTTTTGGGGTGTTTTTCTAGATTTTTGTTTACTAGAATGGCAACATGGTACAACTTATCCTTTTTGCATGATGTTCTATAATAGAAGCTGTGAATAGTCATGGTAAACAAAAGTAAATTTACTATTTTTGTGACATTTTCCACCAAACTACATGAAAGATAACAAGACTATCTCGTCTAAACAAGGCTTCCATGCTTGAAATTCTTGATGCAGCCTTTTTCAGACAACAAAATCTCAAAGTTTCTACATCTGGTAATAATAGCTGTGATATGCATGATCACATTTTTTGTTGTATTGTCTTTTGTGTTGGAAACAATCATCTGTGACATGACCACATTACTTGGCTTTATCCAAGAGTATAAACTCATCTACAGTGATTTGGGATGTCATACCACAAGCCTGGTGTCACTTCATAGAATCATAACTTGGTTTGGGTTGGAAGGGAGCTCAAAAATCACCCAGTTCCAGTTCTCCTGCCATGGTCAGGGACACTTTCCACTCGACCAGGTTACTCAGGGCCCCATCCAGCCTGGCCTTGAACACTGCCAGGGATGGGTCATCCACGACTTTTCTGGGCAACCTGTTCCAGTGCCTCACCACCCACACAGTAAAGAGATTCTTCCTAATATCTAATCTAGATGTGTTCTCTCTAAATTTAATTTCTTTTTTATTTCCAGCTATGTCAATGGCAACCAGAATCCATTTTTCAGTTGAGATATTTTTTGAGCCAATTGATAAATACATGAAATTTTCTCCTGGATTTCATTTTACTGCTATTGTCAAGTGCTCTAACAAGTGCTTTTGCAATAGCCAGATCTTTACCACTCTTACATTCAAGAGGCAAATCATAGACCTTAACAGAAAATGAATTCTCTTTAGTCTTGAATAACATCTAGTTTGGCCATCATGATGAATGTTATATAATCACTCTGTACTGACACTGACCTCTCAGAAATAAAGTTCTGAAAGCTTTTACATGCTAGGGCTAATCATCCTGGCCTATGTAAAAGTACCAATTTCCAGTTTTTACTGATACCTATGGGATATAAATTGAAACTCTCCAAGTTAGACCTGTCAGATGTATGAGCACAGCACCAGTATGATCTTTGGAGGCACCAGTGAGTAAGACAGACTTTTGCTCAGAGTGTGACCACAATAGTTATCTCAATATTTAAGGTTTGCCTTCGTGTGTCTTTGATATCCTTGATCAAAATTCTTTCTTTAGAAACAGATCACTCTGTAAGTTTTCAGTTTTATTAGTCACCTCTTCTTCCTCTCTCCTTGCAATGCTCACATCAGATTTCTAGCACTGTGGTCACATTTTCTCATCCTGTTGTCACTGAATGGCCACTGGAGAACAGCTTGTTGGGGTAGGCAGCATAGCCCTGAGGTGGGATATTGAAAGTCACTTGTGAATCCCCAGCCTTGCCATCCAGACTGGAATGGAAAAAGCCATGTCAGCGTGATGTGTGCTGGTCACAGTGCTGCTTTGAGCAGGAGGCTAGACTAGCTGTCACCTCCCAAGCAGGATTCTTTTATGTGCAGCATAGGTTCATTGTCCATCCACCCTGAAGTACAATTCTGATGAATGATTTGCAAAGGGTTTCCTGTGAGCTAATGGTGATGTTGTCATCCTCTCTAACTTGAGCACTATGCAAATCCTTGGAAGTTTTTGGAACTGTGTTATCCTTTGGAATTAATCCTTTTTTAAATTCTGAACACTGTCTGGACTTGTATATTTTGCCAAAGTATATTTATATCAGTACTAGTTTTTATCAATTCCAACTTTGATCCTTGTGACTCTTCTTGGCACTTGACAATTTTAGTGCTGCTTCAGATCCCCCAGTGCACACTCTGTGCAGTACTCTCTGCTTCCCCTCAGCTTCAGGCAGAAGTAGCCAATTACCTTTGCCTGACTGTCTTGTCATTACTTATTTCTGGGTCTTCTGTTTGCTCTGCAGATTGTCTGGCACAAGGGCCTCATGCCCAGTCAGGGGTACAGTTAGCCGCTCCAGCCTGGCAGCAAGATTGATCCCTTGGGGCTCAGTCATTCAGAGAACTTCTGTTTTCTCTCTTTCTTCATCTCATCTCGATCTAAAAACATGTAAACCATACTGCTGAAAAGTCTTATGAAAGCAAATATGCTTATGCAGGGTTCAGGATTTCTCAAATTTATTTATGACATCTTCATAGTTTGCCCCCTCTGTGTGAGTTCAGTGAAGCCTGCTAAGAACATCAGCTATCTGAGAACCAGTCCTTGCCAGAAATAAAGCTTCTTTCTGTTAATTTACCTCTTTGTTGGTGGTTACAGCTTGCAGAGACATGGGAAAGTCCTGGTTAAACCCCCTCCACTTGTTCTTGCCACTGTCAGCAATTTCTTGATGCAATTTTCAACTGATCTCTTTTGACACTGTGCAATTTTTTGAATTTTGTATTATAGGTAGTGGCAGGTATTGTTCAGCAGCTGGCCAGAATCAAGGTTTCTACAAGCTTCTGCTTCATTTGGCCCTGTGAATGATGCAGGAGATGGTCCCACTGGTGCATTGAGAGCCCCCCAGAGGAACTGCTTCCCACTGAAAATACCCTTGCCAGTCAGATGGTAGCTGACCTTGCCCTTTTGCCAACACTGCCACAGCTGTTTGTAAGTTAAGGAGTTATTAATAAGCTGGCAACTGGAAAGATCCCCTGACAGTCAAGTTTCTGCTGCACAAAGGAAATCTCCAGGGATGAGACTCATGCATCCATCCTCTATGCTTCAGAATGTTCCCTTATGAAACTTGGTTCCAAGTACCTTTGCCTTGCCCTTATGCTTAGATACCCACCTGAATACTGAGCACCTCCCTTACTACGGCTGTAGAAATACTGTGTAAGGTTATGTTTTATGTTTGGGGTAATTTAAACCTTTTTCCTTTTTTTCTGGCAGGTATTGGTATTTTTTCCTTTTTTTCCTTTCATTTAAATGTTGAGTTATGCTACGAAATTAGGGCTGAAAATAATCTCATGGCCTTGTTTTGCTTCTCTGGTAGAACAATTTCCTCATAATAAAATTTAACTTACTTTATGAATCCTTAGTTCAATAAAGTTTGTTGTTTTTTTTTTTAATCCTTCTGGCTCAGGAATTACTTTTCAGGTCTGATCTGGATGCATTTCAATTCCCAGATTTTTCCTTACTCAAATCAACATGATTGGATTTTTCCTGGCCAAAGAGCTGCAAGATATTTCTTCTGATTGGTTACTCCTCAGCTGAATGCCAGGAGTGTCCCTAAAACTGGCATAGAGTGCATGTTGATAAGACAAGGTACACTAATGGCAGCATTGATGTACGCTGAACTGAGGTCTCTGATGACAGCTGGACTATATAAAAACTTCATTATTGCTCAGTAAAATGTGGCACCAAGAAAAGGAAATGGGCTCACAAGCAGTGAGATTGCAAAGGCCATTTTTGTTTGCATAAGACAAGGATTAATTTTGCCTAGTGGTGCCTGGTAGATCCAGGCCAGCCTGCTGCATTGTTGAGCAAGCATTTTTATTATTAGTCATCCATTTTCCTTTCAAAGACATTTTTTAAAGAATTGAAAACATAAAGTATCAAACTGTTGAGATTCTATCAAACTATAAAACACATGGACATGAATCATTAGTAGTGTCACGTAAATTGTCCATGGAATTACATCAGAGATCATCTCAGTGCCTTATGTCATTATGGTGATTACATACTAGTTTTACCAGAACAAAAATAAAGTTGGAAGCTTAAATTATGATTTTATAAAACATAACTGATTTACGTGTTTTTATTACATGTATCTTCTAGCTTGCAGCATACTACAGAGTAGAGGTCTTCTACCTAGACCTGGGTATGCGCTATGTTAACATTCTTTAACAAGATTTAGTTTGTTGTTTTTCTTAATGATGATCAACATGTTTGTCACTGTACCTAAGGTTCTTCATTATAACAGGAAAAGGTGATATATAAATCAGTTGCTAAAATAACTATTTCAGGATTTCTTTTATTTTATTTTTAAGGCATACTTTAACTAGCAAGGTGCTAACAAACACATATGGAAAAGCATATTAGGACAGTACTTTACCCTGACAATTTAAAGGAGTACCAAGAGTACTGAAAGAGCCCAAATGGCATATGTGTACTATTATACATACATCACAGTGTCTTTTTATATATATATAACTAAAATTGTTGATTTAAAGAAATTGCAGAAATCCCTTTATTGTAGCAATGGTAATTTTGTTTGATGGTGATTTAAAACTGAATAATGCCCCTAAGTAATTCAATTTTAAAAATAAAACAGCCAATAATTGAAAAAACCAGATAATTTTCTATTTTAGTTTTTAAGGATTAAACAACAAAGTCTGTATTCCTTTTTGCTTGTTTCTACCATTAAACCAACTATATGCAAGCAGTGCTGATTGCAATATAAAGAATTATACTCCCGGGTCCTACTTGTATTCATTCTCGCTCTACACTTTAAAAACCCATTCATCAATTACTCTGCACTGGCACCAGAGCCCAGCCGGTGCGTGCTGTTTTTGGCTCTCATCGAGTGCATCCTTCAGGGGTGAGGGGCGGCACTGTGCGCGCACTGCAGAGCGTCTGCGGCTCCTGCCCCGCGCTCACCGACCTGTGCAGACCCCGCGCAATTCCAGAGAAACCCTTCATGGGGGGTGGCTTTAATGGCCTTCATTCCCTGCTCCCCAGAATCCCTCATAATGTTCGGAGCTTTAAACCAAACCCATCTTGTAAACAGCCACATGAGTGTCAGCGCCAGGAGTTTTTGATGCTCAGCATAAGTGAAATGCTGCATAATATAAAATGACAGCGCTGTTAGTCCTATAGCACTGGTGATTCCCAGCCCCCTCTGCTGTTGATACCAACGTCATTGTCTCTGGCTTTAAACTTCATCAGTATGCAAACAGAGTGTCACTGTGATGGGTGGTAACTTGGTTGGATGCACTTTCTACATTTCTGGCAAATGAGCGTAATTATTTTCAGAGCTGCGGGCAACTCATGCATGTTTTATCCTCCATCTGGATCTGCATGGTACACAACAGTGATAAAAGATGATTTCTCCCCTTGGATGTTCATAGGCCATCATCGACACCGTCCTGATGAAATGGTCATGTATCCCCTAGCACTTCTATATCAGCCACAGCTTGACAACAAAATTATTTCCCTATAGTACTAAAATACTTCAAATATTCAAGCCCTCTGTGCATATATTTGTGTTTTGAAGCATTCAGTGTTAACATAATGTGGTAATTTATAAACTGCCAAATTAACTATGCAGAAATCCAAGCAGGGCCTTATGAGGTCTGCAAAGCAGTAGAAAAGAAAGCAAAAGCTTTTTGCTCTTAATAATAACAATAATAATAATAATAATAATAGCAATAGCAATAATAATAATATCAAGTACCAGATGCAGGTTTTACTCTCCCATTGTCAGTGCTTTTCAGTCCTGGACTTAGTTACTGCACACTGAAGCTGAAGCTGGGATGCTTTGAATAGAAATATTGCCATAATTGCAGGTCGCGACAAACTGCAGTGTTGTTCAAGTAAAAAGGGGAAATATGATCTTCCATCATTGACCATTCAAAAGAGAAAAAGATGAAGGCAAAAAGGCTAGAATAGAATTTATTAAAAATAAATATTCATCTCCATGACAGAAAATAAATGAAGCCCACCCGAGCAAGAAGAATCAATATCTGCAAAGCTAAGATTGCTCACAAGAGAAGGAGAAAAGAGAGATCAGCTTCCTTTGTTTCTTTCTTATAGAATCATTTTAATGATTAAAATCCATCACTATGATTGCCCTCTTTAGCAAGTGTAGGCTGTCCTTACAGGTTCACCACTGATCCTCCAAGAGCCAGACACCAGGATTCACATCACCCGTACCAAACAAAGGACACCCTGCTCGCCTTTACCACAGGAGCCTGATTCCCCTCAAAGTAAAGTAAGGGTGAATTTGGACAGACCCCCAAAGGGGACTCAGTGCCTTCTGATTCTCCATCCACAATGCCCAGCCCTGTCCAAGGGGCAGCCTGGCGGGGTGCAGGCAAGGTGGATGCACCCCTCATGGTGCAACCATGCCAGACTGTGCCACCACCCTGTGCAGGCCCGATGGCAACAGCACTCTTCATCATGGCTTTGCCAGGGTCACCATGGCAACAGTGTAATAGATTTGCCCTTATTCAATCCCAGAGGCCACATTGAAGTGGGATGCTGGAATTTGCTGGAATTTGCTGGAATTTGCTGGAATTTGTATTCCTTTCAAGTCATGGCTTGTGTCAGGAAACAAGTCAATGTGCAGGCAGCGGTAAACACAGGGAGAGGAAGAAACCTTTACTCTCTCACACCTCGTGCTCCTGATTACATTCAAATGCCAAGACTCTTCCATTCCCTATTTCTATCTCATTTTCTGGTTATTAATTCACTTTTTGGATGGAGACAGCAGTGAGACAGCAGTGGTCAGCAGAGAACAGCTTGGCAGCCCCGAGGTGACAACACTCCACTTCTGTGAAACCAGTGTGCTCCTGAGGGAAGCAACCCCATCCTGGGGCATGGAGCATACCAGAAGGGGCCAGGACTGCCTCTGAGCACTGGGAAGAGCAGCTTGTAAGTGAAATCATTCTCTTGTATCAGCTAAAGTAAAACTGGTTTTCTGACAGATTGCTTGACTGTGGTAACAAGAATGAAACATCTCACAATCCTGACGTCTGCAAGCCCTGGCCTAGCAGGGGACTTCTCTATATCGTTGGTACAGCTGTGCTCCCTGACATAACAAATATATTTCTTTTATTTCAAAATCTCATGCTAATCACATGTTGTGACCTCTGTAAACCAAAGGTACCCCATCACAGCTCTTCTTAGCTGATTTCCATGGAGACTGCACTGCTTGAAGTAGGTAAACTTCAAACCAGGCTCTCTGCACTCACATGGCAGAATCACAGAATCACAGAATAACACAAGGTTGGAAGAGACCTTCAAGATCATTGAGTCCAACCCATGCCCTAACAGCTCAATTAAACCATGACACCGAGTGCCACATCCAATCTTTTTTTAAACACATCCAGGGATGTGGATGTGTCCACCTCCCTAGGCAGACCATTCCAGTACTTTATGGCAGAACTGAGCAGGGGAAAACAGCACCTTCCCTGTACTTCTTTTCTGACTAGTGGCTTTTTTTCTCTGAGCTCCTGGTATGCATGCCTGTTCTGGAAGGGCCACTACCTGCAGGGTGAAACCCTCTGGAGAAGGATGGCAGTGTCAGGCTATGGGCTGTGGCTGTTCTGCTGGCTGCCATGCATTTGCTGCACACCCCTCTGAAGGGCACGCTGGTGATGCCACCACAGCCCACCCTGACCTCCTCACTCCTCTGTGCCAGTCACCAGTGTCCCTAGTGCAGCAGACTGCTCCTCACTGATGGCTTCCCAGCGGGGCTTGCATGGAGCACGGAGACACAGCATGAGCTTCTGCAGCGTCATCCACTTTAAATATGATTTTGTTTCTTTGGCTGGTAGGGTGGTTCCTTTTCTGTTTTATTTGTTGTTTGTCTTCCCTAGTATGTATGCTGAAATTGGCATTTTATTTTCACTTCAATCCCAGCCTAACAGGAAAAAATTAAATGCTTATGCTCCATGAATCCACTGGTGATGGAGTAAATTTTTCCCTTATATTGTCACGGAAACAGTTCTTGCAAGTCTGAAGACACACATAATATTATCTAAAGCACCCTATTCAGACATGCAAACTAAGTTGCCTCTGCTGTTGACTCTGAACAAACAGGATTGGGCTAATGGTGTTTGTGTAAATGAGGCACATGTTAGATAGACTGCATTCAGGTTCTGTTTATCTAGTTACGATTTTTCTTCCAAGACCTTTCAGTCTCCAGTTTCCTGGTAAAGATGTCCCTTGCAGTGGGTATCTAGGGGATGAGGGAAGGTCTAAAGAAGTTCAAGATTTTACAGATGAATATTGAGGAAAATAGATGTCAAGGTCAGGCTAAGAGAAAAGAAATTGATTCCAAGGGCAGTGGCACAATTGAAGAGGCCTAGTCTCCAGCAGAACATTGTCATTATCGTTGTTCTGCTAAATCACTTGTAATAGAAGGTAACAATGGAGGAAAAATGTTATGGGAACTGAACATAGCAAATTTTACTGGTGATTTATTATATATGTATTTTGATTGCTCCTATCTCACTGTTCAGCTTCTCTGCACAAAACTGCATTGTGGCAGACCCTGGTAATAGATTCCTTCCAGCAGACCCCTGCCAGTTCAGGTCATTGATCCAGACATATATGCTGGCTCGGAAGCAAGAGGCTGCACCTACATCCTGCCATTTTCAGGAGTAAGCTATTTCACACTTTAGTGTTCTCACCATTTCGAATACGTGTATAATACAGCACAGTACTGTATATCAAAAAAACACCTACATAACACTGCAGCTGTGACCCATTCTAGCAGGAAGGAATGGGAGGATTGCAGCACAGAGTTAACAAGCTTTTTGTTGTGGCTTTGCACTAACGATTACAATATTTCCAAGACACTATCACAAAATGCTACATGCAATGTATTTATATTAAGATGTATTTCATATTGCATTAAAAATAATGAGCTTCACTTAAATCACACGAATATCTAGCATATGCTAAAAAAAGTTCTGCATGTAGCCATGTGGAAGAAATCACTTTTTTTCTGTTCACAGAAAGAGGCTGTGAAATTCTTCTAATCCATAAGAAAAAAACTGAAATATTGAAGCACTGGTTTTAGACATCTGTAGGCTAGAAAAGAGCCTAAATTTGCACAAGGCGTGCAGAGTAACTTGCAAAATAATTGATTTCACCTAAACAAACATGGGAACATTTTCAATGAGATAAAAAGATACTCATGTGTCAGAAGGCAGTTTTCTTGGAAAGAGATAGAGCTGTCCAGACCTTAGGTCAGAGATAAATTTAAAAACAATGTCGCCAAATGGGACAAGAAGTCTTCGGGGTGTCTGTGGGTCTTATTTTGCCATATCTCTTTTACACACGACTGAATTGGTCCGTTCAGTTGCACAAAACCATTGTGGTTCTGGTGGTCATTTCAAGTCACACAAAAGTTTTTCTTGAAAAACAGAGAGAATGTGCTAACAGGGGTGGAAAAGCTCATTCCAAAAAGCCAGAGAATGAGGTTTCAGAGATGCAGACCTGAGCCAGCAGGAGTGAGAAGCCTTGCCTCCTGCCAGGCATGGACTGGACTAGGGTGGCCTCTTCTCCTCCCCAGAGTCACCCAGAGATGCACACCTCCAAGGGCTGCTGCTCAGACACTGTTCCTTCCCTCTTCTGCAGGGAAAAACATCCTTGGCAAAACCCCAAGGCCTCCGGAGCCCTTCCTGACGTGATGTGAGATCTACACTCGTGAGGAGGGGCTCACCTACAGGAACTGTGGATGGTGTAAAGCCCTCCCCATGGAGTCTTTAAATCAGCTAAGCTGGTTTCAGAGAGCATTTATCGATCTTTATTCTTACCCACTCAGAAAACAATGGGTTCAAATGAAAAAAAAACCCAGACTTTTTTATACAATGAACAGAGCCCTTTGGAAGATATCTTTCTGTCAATGGCACTCACTAAATTGATTTAACAGTTATACATTTGTATTAACTAGATGTTTGCCACCATCTCCAGAATTACACAAAGTCCAAAGACTTTCAGTGCTACATAAAAAAAATGAAAATTCTGTCTTACGACTCCTAATCAACTCCATTTTTAACTCCGTTACAAAAAGGCTATACCTGAATGCAGGACCATTTATGATTAGAGAGCACTACTTAAAAGGATTTACCACTGAATTTTCCTGCACTCTACCCCAGCTCCTAATTTTGTTCTAAGTTCTGCTGAACCTGCCTGAAGCCATGTACATTCTTTATACAGGCTCACACTTACACACACCTGAACACCAGTGCTCACTTAGGGAACTGAGCTTAGCAGTTTTTCAACCTTTAGGTGCTCCTTACAGAGCAAAACCTAAACAAGAGTGCTGCTGGTCTTTTCCACACTTCATGACACAAGAGCTTTTCCAGCCCTTTCTTGTGTTTGAAGGTGTCTCTGAGTTTTTTAACATTTCTGTCTCACCTTTGGGATGGAGAGGTGAGAACTGAACACAGCCCTCCAGGTGAGAACAGGCTCTTCTTTGTGTGATTGAACTGTGGTCTCCTGGAGCTGTTTGGGGTGCATCCTTACACCCTGGTAGGGTTGCTGACACTCCCTGCTGCTGAGCTAAGGTCTGTTTGTCTACACTGGCAGAACACCTCCGATTGTCCACACTGGTGACTCCCAGAGACTTCCACACACTTCGGAAAATTATACTCTGTGCCTGTTTTCTCAACATCTGCACATAATTACAGATATCTCCACACAACACTACTTGTAAGCACAAGGAATGAGCTGTCTTAGGTAGAGTAAATCAGTAAATTCATATTAGATGTGCCTGTAGACATGCCATTGGCATCTGAGGAATAATGTATGTGCAGAGCAGACTGCTCCCTCTTACAGCTCAGATAGCAGCACTGAACCTCACCTGCCAAAACTGTGCCCCATGCTCATCCTGCTTGTCTCAGCCTGGGAGTTTTTCCTAAATCTTTTCACAGTTTGATTAACATTAATGTGAGACTTATTGCTAGAAACCTAGACCAACGCCTTCCTTGACTTAAACAAATTAATTAAGGAATGCTAGTTCTAGAGATGCCTAAGGAATGCTAGTCCTAGATGGACTAGGTCCATCTTTTTTAATATTAAATGAAAAAAAGCAATATCCTAAATAAAATGTTAATAGTTTGAAAGCTTGGAGGGTTTGTTTGCTTTTGGTTTGTTTTTATTTCTTGTCCAGGAGGAAAATTTCAATTTCATACAGAGAAAAAAGCTATGGGAAAAAAAAGGTTTTAGGACTATTGGGATACTTTTCGTCTGTAGTTGTGATGATTTTTCCCTAATATTCTTACTTTAGAGGTTTTACTTTTATTGTAAATTGAAAATAAAATAGAATAGCAACATTAAATGTTCATGCCACGAAATTAAATTGTAGTTATAAAGAAATTTTCCAGCATATTTAAAACTGAAATGTGCAGATTACTCAATTTGACCCTTTTCAGAGCAAATTTCATTGAAATTGACAAGTTCATGTAAGACAATGTGATTTAAATAGTTTTACTTTATTGTCTCTAAAGCAGAAACCTGGTCTATTGAAAACATTTTTAAAAGTTTCTGCTTTGCTATGTCCACAGTTTACCTCCTATTCTTCTTTATTTTCCCTTGTGTCCCTTCTAGAACTGAAGTTTTTCCTATGTGTATTTGGCCTCTTTGTTTCTTTTGCAGCTTCTCTTGGTGGGCTTTACCAAGTAGTCTAAAGTTCACGTAATTTTTACCTCATATGAATTTATTTGTACATCGCAGAAGATTAGCCACCCCTTCCTTTAGTGTTTTTTGTTTGTTTTAATTATAATTAAAAAATTCAAAAACTATTTTGCCACATTTTCTAGGTCATTCACATTTAGAGGTAAATATAGCATATTTCATGAATAAACATTCAGCAAAAATTTCCAGTTTCAGTTAAGTTATGAGTGCTTCAGCTCAACCAATTCTCTTTAAGCCTCCTTAAAGGTGCTGATGCTGAACCACATGGCTCACTGCCTTAGAGTTTATCACTTAGCTTCAGCATGAAGTTTTCTGGGACACCCCTGCCTCAAAAAGCACATAATTCTTAACTTCTTAACATGTTTTCTGAGCAGAAAAGCCATGTGTATTTTACAAATTATTTTTGTGGAAGCCAAAATTGAGAAAATTTTGCCTACCCAAATTTCAGATTCCACGAGCTTTCATACATTCAAAGGCTGACGTCTGCTGTCACATTCAATATTGTTTTTTACCAAGGTAGAAACTCTTAGAGCAAAACAGCAGCCTGAGCAGTGTTGGGCTCCTATAAGCACTATGGAGAAGTGGGAGTAAGAAATACACAGGCACAGAATAATTTCTATTGGAAAGATCCTTTATGATCACCCAGAGATGGGATAATAATGATAGTGTGTGCTCAAAGTTTAAAGGAAGCTTTCTCAAAGTGTTATGGGAAAACTGGCAGAAAAAAGAAAAATTTACTAGCAAATAGGATGAATAGCACAGAATTGTAATTATATAAGATAGAAATCCCTTAGACCAGTCACTTCCAAAAAAAATTGCAATAACCTGACAGCATGACTTGCTTTGCTCTTGTGCAAGTGCCCGGGCAATTGCACAGGGATCACGTGGAACATGGCAGAAACAATTGCATGTGCACTACAGATGTCATTCTTTATTAATCACGTGGAAGATGGCAGAAACAATTGCATGTGCACTACAGATGTCATTCTTTATTAATCTCCTTATTCTGTAACTCTGAAAATTATGCACATTCCTACCTATTTATTTATATTTTGTTGAGAACAGAACTGAGCTTCATGGGAAAAAGTGCCTTTGAGGGAAGCAGAAGCCCACCAGTTAACTTAGATTGGGAGCTGACATTAGATAGAAATACCTGGGTAAAGTGGTGGCATCACCTCACTAACCATCAGTTCCCAGGAATAAATTCAGCACAGAACAGTGAATATAAAGACATCATAGAAGACTTGCATCTGTCGTGATATGTATGACATGGGGTTGGAACAGGGTCCACCTAAGTTTGCATTTTAGGCCTGAGGCAGCAGCATCTTAGAGAGGTGAGTAACACCTACACCCTCAACTCAGAGTAAAACCTCTGAAACACCTTTTGTGCTGGTTATAGGCTCCACTACTTAGACCTATTGATCTTCTTTATGTGTGTTATCTAGACACAATCAAAGGTGGCTTTCATCAACTTCATTTAAAGGGTGGTCCAGTTTTGCAATTCCACTGCCTGCACTCTGGAAAACAGAAAATTTCCCTCCCTGCACACACACACTCCTGAATCACCAGAGTCTCTAAAATAAGGCTCCAAGTCTCAGATTTTGCAGAGATGTGTGAACCAACCACCTCTCCTGTCAGCAGCAGCTGAGTTAAAGAGAGTTTGCATTAATTGAACATTTGCCTTGAAACATGGCACACAAAGCTGTGATTCAAAGGGAGGGAAGACTTGAAATCTGAAAGCAGGTATATCAGAGAAGACTGTAGGTAAACAGGAAAAGGCATCACTGATATGTCTAATATTCCTATTGCCACAACTCTCATAAGGGCTTCAGGGATAAGATGATACCCCAGCAAGGAGCTCAGTGCAGACAGAAACCAATTACACGGTTTTTACAGTAAATAAGACCGTACATAAGACATGCACACCTATGTTACCTGCCACCCCATCCATGTGGGTACAGGCAACACTGGGATTGAGTTTTGGCAATATTCTACCTATGAAATTTGCTGCTGACTGACGTGGAGTTGAAGTTTGAAGAGCAGTCCTGTCTTCTATGAGAGTAGAAAAATGCCATCTCCTGTCACTTTGACTTATTTCTCCTTTCCCACCTTCCAGAAAAGCCTTTTTACCCTTGTTCTGTTCTCCATCCATGTTGCTTGTTGGTGGCCACAAATACTGAAAGTATCTGAGAGATATTCTTGGGTCTGACTGATTTATGTGATAGGTCTTTCAGGGGTAGGTTTTTTCTGGACACTTGCTAGGTCACAGGATAATTGCTTTGGTAAAAGAATAGATGTGTATCAAGGAGCCTGGCAGGGATGGTGATCTGCATGCTCTCCCCTTGAGGATTTGTTTTGTCCACCTGCCAGATCCATAGATTGAGAGGACAGTGAGAGGAGAAGAGTGACTGTAGAGTTCATCCCTTGTGTGATGACAATTACTTCATAAATATGAAGACTCAACAGGCTTAGCAGGAAAGGGTGTAAATGGCAACACCTGAGAATATTGAAGAAGTGTGTACATATTATATGTATCTGAGGTTACACCTGCCTGTCATCCAGACCAAAGCCCCAGGCTCTTATGCAGTCCCTGATGAAGCTGTTCCTTCTCGGTATAATCCTCAACAACCTTGGCAGGGCATTTGATGGGCACCCACTGAGGCAGCTGAGCACAAGACAATCTGTTTGATGAGACCAAGCCCCTTGTACTCCATATATCACAAGCAAGGAACCAGCAGAAAATAAAGAAATTAAAAGCCAGTTCTCTGACAAAATGCTCATTCATAGCATCAAGTCTACTTCCTTTCCTTTCCTATGACTTCCTTTCAAGTCATAGGAAATTATTAGATTTTATTTCAGCATAACAAGAATTACTGGAATAATTTACTATTCCATTATTCTGGTTTGATTATTCTTGAGAATAATAACAACTGAATAATTTGCTAATAGCAACATCTATTTATTATATATAATTAATAAAGATTATAGGTATTATTTTATAGTATGTGATTTACATTATTAGCAATTTATAATATACAACAATAAAATATTAATATTTACTGAAATAATAAAATATTATATGTAATGAGAGTTGATTATTCCATCATTCTATTATAATTATCTTACATAATAAGTTGCCCAAACTGAAATTATTCTGGTTTTTGATTACTGTTAGAGAAAACATAAAATGTAAACAATTAAGAGATATACATTCAATCCAAATATGGGTAGTTTTCACCTATGTAGTTTTAATTATTGTGAGAAATCACAAGAACAGTTTCCAGTCTCTTTTTTTTGTTAGTGTGAGCAATCCCTTCAGACATAACTAAAGAGCTGCCCAGTCATGTATATTTATCTGCTTATACACACGTATCATCAGTTAATATCTACAATTTCCCCAGTGTTCTAAACCATATATGTGAAAAAAAAAAAAAATAGAATGCTCTTTTACCATCAAGTTTTGATGTTACGATGATCTTTTTCTTCTAAATTTATTTTCTTCACATTCTTACATGGTGTTGTCAGTCCTAATTTACAATATAGAGTGAAAGAAAAATATCTCAAGATCAGAAATTTGAGAGTGGGAAGAGAAAAAGTAAGAAGGAAGAGAAACTTTTTTCACTTCCAGCAATGCATTTGAATAATAAGCCCCAAGACAATTAGGATCTGATGTTCTGGGATGTTTTTGTATGGCCTACTGAAGCTGCTAGAAAGAATTCTATTCCCTCAGCTCCCTCAGTGGTGCTTGCTGGAATGGGGAGGCACCAGCCAGAGAAGCTGCCCTCATCCTCTGTTCCCACATTTCCCGTACTTTGCCAGTCTACACAGGCAGCTAGGAGGAAACTTGCTCTCTTTATTACCCTGGGGAAATACAGAAAACTGTTGGCTCTCTTTACTTTAGGATGAATATGGGCACAAGCACCTTTTCACAGTGCAGCAAGAGAAACTCTCCTCCTTCTCTCTCCCTTTTGCCCCATGCCACCTTTCTGTCCTCCCGACAGTGCAATAGACAA
Source organism: Setophaga petechia (assembly GCA_024362935.1). NCBI lineage: Eukaryota > Metazoa > Chordata > Aves > Passeriformes > Parulidae > Setophaga > Setophaga petechia. The sequence continues at coordinate 7,021,606 of JANCRA010000004.1, read as the reverse complement.
AAGAGTCTCCCTCTTTGTTCCTTCCTTAACCCCTTGCTACTGCAAGTGTCTAATAAACTGATTAGTGTGGTGTTCTTAAGAAGATGTGCTGCACTGCTCTGTCACAAAAGAGTGATTTTATTATATGGAGGGAAATATTAATTTTCATGCTTTATGTGTTTAATGGTGACAAGGATTATGATCTTATATTTTCATGGTGTTTCTCTACCCAAAGGGCCTCAGCTTTCTGTATAAACCACCAGTTCAATTCTATGCAGGGCTGGGTTTCTTTCCTGGTAAAGTGTGGTCTCTATACATTGGGTCCAGCAATGACGGAAAGCATTACAAAACAATCCTCTAGGACAGAAAGCACAGCCTGCCTAATTCAGCTGGAAACAGCAGCTGGGAGGCAGGAGATGGGGAAAGTGGCCATGAAAAAGAGCATTTTTAGCTGCCAAAAGGAACAAGTTTCACTTTTACATGAAAGAGTACATCTCTGCAAATAAATTTGATGTAAGTGGTCTCTGGAAAGGGACAGGGCATTTGCCTCCACAGCTTAACAACTTGCTTCTGGGCCTCCCACCATGGGGCACTGAGTATGTTGAAGGTACATCACTAGTAGTAACAACTGGATTCACTCTGAGCTTCAGTAGGGGAGGAAGCAACAATTATCAAATAAACTGTTCACCCGAAAGATTTGCTCACCTTTGATTTGGAAAGAAGAACAGTGGTTTAGTGTTAATTGTCATGCAAAACTGAAGAAGTTTCACCTTAAATTCAGAGAAGTGAGTTCTTCCAGATGGAAAATGGAAGATTTCTACGTGCCTGATGGAGCTAAAACCAGGCCAGCTGTCACTGCCTTGCCTGAGCATCAGCTGAGGAGCACAAGGAGATAAGACTATGAGAAACAACTGCTCACTTTGAAAATTTAAAAAGGTTTATTAAACCTTGACAAAAATACAACAAAGGACTACATAAGGAAAAAGTTGCAGCACTGGGAACTTGTGGATACCACGTGGCTGGTTTATCTTCAAGATGGATGCTCAGGGTTGCATCAGCCAGCCCTGTCCTTTCCCAGAGTCTGTCAGTCAGCTCCTTTGCCCTTTATCGGTGGAGACTGCTTGCTTGTAACTTGATTGGAGGTCAGGTGTTGCCATGCTGCACCCCCCAGGCAACCCCCCAAGCTTTTCCATTCCCAACAACCCCATTCAAGGGACACGTGTGCAGCCTTCTTTCTACCTGGCCTAGACAGCCTCGGCTGTCTGAAGGTCACAATAAAGTGGGGGAAAAGGGAACTATGGGAAGAACAGAGGACATCTAAACTACTACATAATAACATATGTATAACACACAATAACATAACTATACATCACTAAAGCTTTTCTCAATATTCACACAATAGTTATCCCTTAATTGCAAGAGCAAGTCATCTCATTATCCATCTATAACAAGACTGATAACTGAATTTGGCAGAACCCTCAGGGGACCTTTTGGGGAGGGGTTTGTAGTCTCATGGATTTTCAATAAACATGCAAACCACTGGACCCTGGGGGGAAATAAAATAGTTAAGGGTTAGAAGGAAATGACCATAGTAGTAAACTTATTTTAAACATTAATTGTCTTTGGTTGTGTCGTTAGATTTTTTTTTAGAGGGAAGTATGTGTGTGCTGTAGCTACACCAGGCGCTGAGCCTGTCATGTCAGTCAGGCACATCCAAGCTGGCTACTGGGAAAGTTGGGATGGGACAGCATGAAGTTAAGTGCAGAATGTCAAACTGGTCTGGGCAGCAGGTCACATACCTGGACAGTTAGCAGGCACTGTGCTCTGTGATGGTGAGACTTGGCTGCTGCCACACACACAACTGGGGCACGACAGTGCAGCAGTGCAGTGTAGGTGACACACAACAGCAAGTAGGTGCAGAGTCATACAGGGAACCAGGATGTGATAAAATGATGAGAGGGACATGGAAATGGGATGTAACACTCAGGGAAGTGTGATTCTGAAGTGGAGTTGAAGATAACACAATACATCCCTGCAAATAGCCTGTCATCATTTCACTTCCTGGAGAGCTGTGCAGCTGAGCTGGTGAGGGTTGGTGTAGCCACAGAAAGTGACAAAAAAGGGTAAATGCACAATGCCTTGCAGCACCCTGGAGGCTGCACGCCACACATTTCCCATGTCCTGCACTGTATTTAACACCAATGTCCTTCTGCACTCACAGGATGGAGCCAGTAAGACCTTGCATCCCCTGTGAAGCAGCCCCACTGCGCTGCATGAGGAGCAAGATAAAACACAGTGAAATCATTCGAGTCCCACCCACAGCTGCCGAGCTGACTGCTGGTGTGTGGCCACGTCCTCTCCCACACACAGGGCGTGCAGAGTGTGGCTGTGCAACACCGAGTCCTGGGTCCCTGGGGTGTCTGCCACCACCCTCCCTCTGCCTCCCCAGGGACCAAATGAGGATCCCAGCTGGGGAGCAGCAGGGAGAGATGCCTCAACCATTGCAATTAAAGCATGGCTGCTGTGGAAAAGGAAATACTGATCTGGTTCTGTAGTGCTTGAAATTAGGTAAACCCTCCCTCTCTCTTGGAGGAAAGAATCAGGTGATCCTGCAGAGAAGGGGGAAAATCTCTTTTGGAACATTGGAAGGGGTCTTCATTGGAAGTGGTCCTCTGAAGAGGCCATGCAGGTCTATGTTGCGCCAGTCCTGGAATCTAGGGGTCAAGATTATTGAAAAGGCCTGTCTAGAAAAAGACAACATCTTTAAATATTGCCCTTCACCTGCTTAAAACTGAGCACAATAAGGCATCCACATTCCTTCAGCTATGAGAGGCTGGTGCCTTGGCTAGGAAGTGTTAAGCCACCTCAGCTGTGCTGATGGTTCAGCTCTCAGGGTGATATTAGACTGAGGCACAGGCTCTGCTGTAAACATTTTCTGGTTCACTTTTTTTTCTCAGTTAGCTCTGAAATCTGGCTGTTGTTTGCAAGATCCAGAGCTGGAAGGCAAGGCAACAAGTTGCTTCATTGATAGATATATTCTTGGAGTTTCAGCTTTTTCTGTCAGATTAAGCAAGTAGTGCATATGACAGCAGGTCCTGTCATGCAGCAAAGAAATCTAAAGTCCATGATAAAAAAGGCACATAGTCCCCCCCCTCATGTTATTTTTTCCCCCTTCAAAGTCCTATATTGATTTTATCAAGCTCTCCCAAGACAGGAAATTATGACACAGACAGAGGTGCACTGAGACACACATGTATTTTACAGGAACATCTACACCTGCCTTTTTTCTACTTTTATGTTTTTTTCCCCCACACCCTGTCTCCCCCACCTGTGTTGTCTGACATTTAACAGGTTTCAGTGTTGCTGTTTTGTTTGGCACTGGTGTGTAGCAATTGGGGGTATATTTGATAAGTCACTCCAAAACTGACACAGGTAACAGGAACTGTGTAACTGGGCAGGCAGGGAAAGAGATCTTACCTAATGCAAACAGACTAGGCATTCATACTTTAAAATTAGTTGAGCAGTAGTATTAGGAAGAAATTTTTTATTTCGTGAGATTTCCATAGGTTTTTGCAAATGATTAGGAAACTTGACAACTGGCCATCTTGCATCTTACACATTTAAAATTAAAAATCCAGTGTGAAAATACGTCCCAACATTAATGACCTCTCTATGCTCAGCAGTTTACCATTTGTAATGCAATAAAAGAGGATCAGATGTACGCAGGAATAAAATCTACCACAACTGATAATGTAAAACATCTCTTCTATCATTTGCCTTTCCTTTTGGCAGTATACAAAAGACACAGAAACGAGCAATATGTGCCCAAACAAAGAGGATCTTGAAAGCAGTGCATGTCAGATGTTTACTCTAAGTCCTTTTTAGGGGGCTGAGTGGAATTGCTGATAAAGACAAGTTACTTGGTGGGTAGGGAAATGAGAGAGAGAAAATTATTTCAGGGATCAGACATCTGTTTTAAAAGCACAATGTTGCTTTTTCTGGTATGCACAGTAAGTTTCAGATAATGCTTTTTTTATGGGATATGAAATGCTCTTTCCTGAGCAGTGCTGTAGAAACAATGCTTTTTCTCTCCACTTAGTGCAAATACCCTTTTTTCATTACACAATGAATCTGAGCTTGTTTGGGATCAAACCAGTATCAGAAGAGCACCTATAGAGTTTGGATATGCAAATCTCTGATGTGCTAAAGAACACAGAGGAAGAAAGGAAGATCTACTTGAGAAAGATCTACTTGAGACAACGGGGAGGTGTTCCTTCGGTAGCTTTCACCTGAATCTAAGTTTGAAACATGGAATCTTTCAATAAGTTATGTTATGTCATTTTAACCATTCTGATCCACTGCTCAGTTTACACCCAGTCCAACCAGAGCCAGCAGAAGAAAAAGCACCTAATCAAACAGAAAGAGCCTTGGGGATTCAGTAATAGGTACAGAACGTGCAGGCTGTAGACATTCTTTTGATTTGTGCTCAGATATGTTTTCTATTTGCCTGTCAGAGAATGCATGCTTTCCCTTTGGATTGCAAATAATTTGAATCTGGATAAAATCATTACAAAATACCCTTCAAAACACTGAGCCTGCATTGTAAATGAATGTGCAATGGAAAAGCAATGAGGATTAAAACCTTAAGCTAAGTGCAGAGGGGCCAGAGCACAGCAGACATCCTGCTGTGGATCTTCTTTACTCCCTTTCCTGACTTCTTAGCCCTTCCTTTCCAGTGAGTCACCACCACCTAAGAGTGTGAAGATGCAGTACCTATGTAACCAAACAAAGCCAACACATCCAACAAAATCCCTCCAGAGAGGAAACCTACTTCCTGGAAGTGCCTGCAGTCTGCTCCCAAGGGTCACAGCACGCTGTCCTTCCTACACTGCAGCACTTCACAGGTATTCCCAAGAGGTTTTGCTATTCTCCCTGTGGCTCCTGCCACTTTTTGCATGAATGTTAAGTGAGGCATGTCATGCAGCCACGTTGCTGTAACCACACAAGCAGACTGAAACTAGTTGATTAACACGGTTGCTCTGCAAACATTCATGACACCTTGACAGGTATTCTCAGTTAGTGATCTTAGAGTGAATGCAATCAATCCAGTTAAAGGCACAGAATCTTTAAAACAGGAACAGCACAGGTGGGTCCAACACCCCTGAGTGCTGCATCTTGGCTCCAGCTCCAGATTGCATGGGCAAACCTTTAACAACAGCTTCTGAGTGGGACTTGGAAGTGTCACATAACTAGCACTAAACAACAAGCCATTCTTTTGCTTCTCAAATAGATGCATTATGTCCACAAACCAACATGACAACACTGCTTGCTCTGATCACGCCTGAGGGAGGAGCGGGGTTGAGCATCAGGCTTGGAAAGTCACCTCAGCACTAAGGTGCTGCAGGACACCCTTCCTCTTCTCAGCTTTCCAGTGCAAACAGCAGTGCCCAAGCCATGCTAGCCATCAAGGGGGCTCAGCGCACAGACTGCTCTAGCAGAGTGGCACAGTCAGTTCCTGGGCATGGAGCAATTGCCTTCATCTTAGGAGAACCCCAGTCTCAAAAGCTGGCTGCAAAGGATCTTCTCAAGCAACCTCTTTGCAGCTGCTGTTGGCACCAAGTCCCAGGCTGAGGAAAGCTGGAAGTGTTATTGAGAACATGGGAGGGAAGAGAAAGGTCAGTGACACAGCCCAACTGAGAAATAAAATGAATATGCAACACATTGCACATGGGGTTCTGTTTGTAGAGCATCCTACCAGCAGCCATGGAAAAAATATGCATTTTGAGTCTGTGCCAAGCTCTGAGGTTTTTGTCTCAAAGACTCCTAAGGAACCTAATTAATACAATTTAAAGGGTCAGGAAACATCTTGCCATGGCAAAACCAATCACATGTTTAAAAAGTATGATTTATTTGCCAGCCTGTTTCTATTGGTTTTGTGATTTAGGTAGTTATTTAGTTAGAATATCAACTTTCTTCCTGTGTTCATTCTCCAGTAAAGTCACTGTCCTGTAGCTACAATACTCAATCAACTAAACATTACAGTCATGTCCCAAATTCAGCTTTACTCTTTTACAACAGGATGTAAACAACAGAGGATAGAATGTTTTCTGCCAAACCCTCTCATACTTTTTGATTTCCATGCCTGTTGATAACCTCTCCAGCCTTCCCTAGCCTAGGAGTTCTTGACTCCTCTCCTTGACTCCTGCATAAGGCTGTACAGTTTCTCTTTTCATCCCTTGCTGTCCCTCAAGAGCTCACCCTTCAAATAATTATTCCTAGACTTGTAGTCTTTCCTATCTTACCAAGAGATGTGCTTGTCTTTGGATCAGATTATATCTGTATCACTCAAACAACTTGGACAAAGACCTAAATGCATCAGCTGGATGCTCTATTTCCTCCTGGTCCATTCTCACTCACAGTGAGAAGGTATTACTTACCATCGTCTATCCCATGGAAATCTCATTTGTGCCTTCCAAATATGATTTTCACCTTCCTCAAAACAAATCTATCACTGCAGCAGAAATACACATAAAATAGTCTTGCTTTGGCTCAGCCACAGGTCTCTGAAGCAACCAGGCAGAGGTCAGTGGCAGTAGGAGGGGCAGTGTCCTGAAGGAAAGCTCAGGACATGGTTCTGGCAGAGCTGTGCCACAGTGGGACTCATGGTGTGCCAGATAAAATCTTCAGGATCTGGTGTTTCATCCAGTTCTCATTAACATGCACTGGGAGTCCTGTGACTAGCTCAGAGAGAAACTGGGCCAAGTCTTACACCCTTTCAAAGTTATTTAAAACCTTGTTGCCATCAGCATCAATTTGCCATGTTTCTAAATGTCAGGATTTAAAATTGTTTTCCTCAGATGTTAGTCACTAGCTTTCTATGATATATTCCATTTTATACCAATTCTAATTGTGCTGTTCCATAAGGATGTATGTTCTACAGGATCCATTGTCATATCCCCTTCTGATGGAATCGAGCACAGAATTCAACAAGATTTTAAAATTCTCTCTGCTAAAAATATGAATTAAATTCCTCCCACATACTCCCACTCTAATGTTTCTCTAAAATCTATTTATCTTAGTCACGACCTTACAAGCATGAACAGAATGTGGCAAATATTTCACAGTGTAAGAATGTGTCTAAACTTTGGAAAAAAAGTTGATATATCTGAAAAGGTATAATTTCCACACAGTGTTCAGGTTTTATACAGTGATAAAATAATAGAGATGCCAGAGAAGGTATTACTTTTATTTTGCACTTTACTTGAAATTATTTTTCTCTGCTAATTTTGATTGAGTACTGCAAGTTACTAAGTGTTCTCAGCCCCTCAATGGAAGCTGAATATCATCAGTCCTTGCTTGTCAGCATTCAATAATTTACAGGACTAAGCCCTTTAAAAAATAAGTGATTTCCAACTAACAAAACCTTCCACTTAGGGTAATTTTCTGCCCATATTCAAATAAAGTTTTTCAGTATCTTCAAGAATAACAGGACAGGGCATTCAGGATATGGTAATGAACTGGGAACACAGAAAAGGAGTGTTCTTAAGTGTGTTTTGCCTTTTTGTGAAAAATCGGAATAACAATAAACAGAAAAGACAAAGAAGTATCCAAAACAAATAGGTTAGTTTAACATTGTCTAACTTACTAGAACTGATTGGAATTTTCTAAAACATTCTTTACTTTTTCTTCAGGGATGAACAGTAAACAATCTTAGATGATGATGTTACTAAGTTTACATTCAAAACAAAAGTTGAATTGCCCAAGGAAAAGACTGTCAACATTGGACCATCCCTGTGTATGTTTTGGGATAGATCCAAGAACAATATGTTCTGGAAAAAAGATGATGTGCCACAGAAATTCAGTCCTGGTCAGGCATTCCCTAAACTCTAGAAATCTGTAATTTGAGACACCAAAAATATGTCACGGGCATCTTCAGTATTTATTGATGCCATTTAGGAAGCATGAGGTCAGAGGCAATAAACTTGCTACACAATGTTTTTCCATGTTACTGCATATGGCAAAAAATGTTTTTTCACACCAAACGGCAGTGTTTATTACACCATATACAAGTGCTGAACCAAGTCATGATGTCTATTTTGTCTACATTTCTGGCAAATGGTAAATGCTGGTATTAGTCTAGAAGGTGATCCAAGTTACCACGCTTCAAAATAAAAAACCTTATTTTTAAATGCATTTCTTTTTCATTTATAATTGTGAAGGGCTTTCTCTACAGAGGGCCATATAGAAAGTAACATAATTCACACACCATTCAGGGGAGCAATATACCACCAGCACATTAACATCATTTTGTGGACATGAGTCAGAGAAAAATGCAAGCCACATGCCTCTCACTCACCCAAATCTGTACCAGCATGATTCTGCTGAGTTCACTCCAAAACATCTGTCTTGATAAAGATGTTTGTTTTACATGAGCTGTCAAAGAGCATCTTGAGAGAATTTAGGAAGACTCCTTCCAGAACCCCTTCCCTCTAGACTGAAAAACTTCCACTCTTGTTCCTGCAAGAGCATTCTTTCCTGAACAGCATCTCATATTGTCCTCATATTAACATTCTTCTCAGAAAACAACAACAATAACAACAACAACAAAACAACCAAACAACAACAAAAAACAAACAAATAAAAACCAAAGCAGCTTGTATAATCAAATTAATTTTGGTCCCAGATATTAAGTCACAGCTCAATAAGCACAGAATGACAGAATGTTTGATTCAGTAAAAGTTTTAACTCTTTTCTAGGTATGGCTTTCAATCTAATCTACTTTTTTAAGGAAAGTTCAGTTCAGGATATTGTGTCAGATTTTTTTCAGATTATGTCGATAGGTTAGACCTGCCTTAGAAAAAATTGCCAAGGCTGATATCAGTAAGACTAGGGTAGGAAGGAATATAATTAGGCTTCAAATGGAAATTCTGTGGTTTTTTTTTTTTTTTTTAATGAAGTAGCTGCTGGTATTATTTCACATCGTCCTTCTCTCTTACACAACTCCACCAGCCAGCAGCCCATGGGGTGTGTGCAGGATGCACAGGCATACATCCTGCTCTGGGACAGCCCTCCTTATGCTCAGTCTTTCTGAGTCTCTCTTTTAATGAAGATGTTGAAGAGCACAGAGCCTGAGGTGGAGCCCTGTGGAACCCCCCTGGTGACAGGCCTCCTGATGTCACCCCATTCACTGCAACCCCTTGTGCCTGACCCATGAACCTGCTGCTCTCCCATCCCATGATCTGTCTGCCCAGCTGTGTGCTGGACATTCTGTCCAGAAGGAGTTGATGAAGCCTTCCAAAGAATAGTACCTTGCATTTCACATTGACATTCTACTTTTTCAAAGCACCATCCACAGCTGTAAGGATAGCATTCAATTTTATCTTTATTTTCCAAGTTAACTTTTCTAATGAGGTGCTTTCACAAAATCAATTAAACATATTTAATTTTTCCCCCTGTAGTTTGTTATCGAAAATATTGAAGAGAACTGGACCAAGGACTGACTCCTGCAGAACCTCATCGCCTAAAATGTGTTTTAGTAGCACCTCCTGGCTCCTTCTTCTCACCCAGATAATATTGCCCCCATTTTAAGGACTGCCTCACCCAGGTCATTCTTACTTAGTCATGCTAGAAAAAGTCATACAAACTGGCATGATAATCCCCCTAATATAAAAATATTGAATTATTCCTGTTTCTCTGCCTGAAAACTCTTCATCAAGTGGTGTAAGACTAACAGACATTGCTTACTCTTGACAAATCTATGCTTCTTTCTATGCAGCAATACTTTAAAACGTGTGTTAATTTTTTTCAACAGTTTCCAAGAACTAAGAATAGCCTGGGAGGTCCATAGTTCTGAACTCTTTATTTTACCCCTGGTAAATAAGGTAAATAATATTTCATAGAGATAGATACCTTGCTCTTGCCTGCCCTCTGACTTTGCTTTTTCTTGCTCCCTCACATTTTCCAGAGCAGGCTATTAACAATACTACCAATAGCACTGGGACTACAGCCAATAAAAACTCTTTTATCTCTCTCTGAGTGTGGATCACTGAGCTCAGGAAGTGTGAAAACATCTGATTTGCCTGAAAAAACTCAACTTCAAATTCATTGTTCATGAGCATTGCCTCGTGTCAATTCTACGAAGGGTGAAAACTTGTGGAATTATATTGGCTGAGGAAAATGTCCTGTGGCAGTCAGCATCAGCTTGCTTTGCTGATTGACAAATGGAGTTACACAGGAGCTCTCCAATACTAACACTATCTGTTGTTTGATTATAATCAATAGATACCATGATATACCTGTGGAAAGTGATGTTTGATTACTTTTGCATGAAGGCAGTATAAAAATATCTCTCATTTCAAAGTATCAAAATATGAACTGAGAAGCTGGCAGATAAATTATTAGAATAGAGTCTTTGTACTGATAAACTTTTGAACTTTCATTGAACTTGTATATTAAGAATAGGCAGTTTTTCAAAGAAGAAAATTCACTAGACAACCTACAATTTTTCTTTCATATATTTAAGAAAGATGTTCAATTGGGTAAGAAAATAATAGTAATTTATGCTTTTGATAAGGATTGTCGTTCTATAGTCAGAGAGAAGCTGCCATCATCATCAGCTGCTCTCTGAGTCACAGTCCTATTAAAGAGGTAGATAGCACCTTTACTGGATGAAGCCTCAATATTTTGGCTTAGGTGACCAAGAAGCTCCCACCTCCTGTGGAAAAAAACCAGCACTATCAGCCCTTTGCTGAATTACACCTGCCTGAAGACTTGGCACAGAACTATCAAATCTTCCTTCCCCCTCCTCTTCCTCCTCATATTCCTTAAGATGAGACAGTCATACTCCCTCATGCATGAGTAAACAGGCTCTAGGCACAGCTGTCCTAATAGCTGCAAACCCACTTTCTTCAGGCTGGGAGAATTTGAGATCCAGCATCCTGCTCTAAATAAACTGATATAAACTAAAAATTTGTATATAATTAATGATACAGGTGATTTTTTTTATTACTAACCCTGCTGTGAAGGAAGACTGAACCCATTAAAAAGTATAATTTTGTCAGTGCACAGGACACAACTGTAAAATTTCTTGACGATCTTTGTTTCATCCTACTTAAAACACAGCACAAGGAAATGAGTTAAGGAGGAGGACATACGTGAAGGAATGATTTGCAGAAAAGTTATCTCATCTGTACATTTGGGATATGAAGCCATGTCTTTTTGACTCCCACTGGAGCGGGTCCACCCTTAAAATCCTCTAAGCCATGAGATTTACAGTTGGGCAGCCATGTTCAGGGGAAGGAGTCACATGTAGAGGGTGTGAGCATGGACTACTGGGTCATCCTGTGAAAACCAGCAGATTCTGGAACAACAAGCTACCAGGAGTTCTGTTTTCCCCACTTCCTCTGGGTCCAGCTCACTTACAGAATTCAATGAGGTTAGAGGGAATTTGGGGAATATGAAAAGCACTGACTGCTAATCACAGCTCTTTGTTGGTCTCATTGGCCCTTTTAGGGAAAGGAGGTGATGGATGATCCCAGGCTAGGTACAGCAAGACTTCCCTATCTCGCTGAAGTACCACAATTGAGCTCTGTTTCTGCAGCTACCCCGCCCCATTCCCTCTGATCCCTCATGCTTTGAACATGAGAATCTTATTCTGAATGCTCTGGTGCTCTGAAACAGACTTCCATGCATCTCTCTCTTCAGGAACATATCCTTTTCCATCCTCATCTTTCTGGTACAGTTATTCAGTAACTTCCACCTATGATCTCTAAGTGAACTTTTTCAAAATTAGAATCTCCCACTAGCTTAAACAGCTCTTGTATCAATTCTATGTTGACCATTTTTAAGGTGCCAAGGTTACCTCACTTAAAGAAGTCTTCTGCAACTTAAAGAAGGCCTCTGCAACGAGCATTGCACAGACTGCTTTCTTCTGGAATTAGAAAGAAAATCTCATACTGATTTTCATTTGTCCTTTTTTATTTTTTTTAAGCTTTTAGAAAGAAGTGTTGCATAAATTCCTGTGAGGTCAGAGGTATGAGATGATATCAATCTGGCAAAACAGCGTTCCACGCAGTGGATTAGCCATTCTAAGGACACTTACCACAGAAAGAGAAAGCAACACTGCCAACTTGAGAGCATATGTATCCTGAAATAGATGTGTGGTTGATGAACTTAAAACTTTTGATATGAAACATGCCTCTAACAAAGGTGTTCCCAGAGTGATGGTCTTCCAAAGACCCTTATCCTCTTCTCCCAAAATTATTTCTCTTTGTTCTGATCTGTCTCTTATTTGTCTTATGTGTGCACTGCAGAAAGGGTTCACGGATCTGCTGCTTCTGTGAGTTTCTTGAGAGGGATCAGCCCTGGCAAGGAGGCCAAGGGTCTCACCACAGCCCACATCTGAGCAAACACTCTGATGCACCAAAAGTGGGTGAGCGCCGGCAAACCACCCACAGGTAATGGTCCCTGAACAGTGCTGAATGCCACTGCCCTGTGCTGGGCCCACAGTGAGAACTCTGCTGAGCACAGGATCCCTTCTCAGCACCTGGAGACACTCCCAAGCACAGCTGCTTTCACCCTGCAGTAATGTTTTTCCTCTTTCTCAAAGCTTCATACTCAATTACTGACAATTGGCCAACTCTGGATCCCCCCAAAAGTGACATCTTTAATACTTTACTGTTAAATCTGATCACTGCTGGTCAGAAAGCAAGTTGCAAGCTGTACTGAATATTACCCAAAAATAATTTCCCAAGTGTTAGCTCCATGAGTAGGAGACAGTACCTTTTATGTTGCTTTTCTTGCCAGCTGTGTTGCTCTAACAGTCTCGTGGCAAGGTTAAAGGCTAAAAACAGTCATGCAAACTGAAGTTTTCCTGCTACAGTTAGAAACTGGCACAGAGAGCATCTTCCTTCTTCATTCAATAATGAGTTTAAATTTTACTGTTGAAACATCATTTGTCAAAAATGTTCCTGTAGGACAGTTTTTCACTGGAAAATAAGAAGCAGTTGGAATCCAAGCCTTCAGCAAGGCTGTGAGTGGGTGTGCCATGTGAAAGACAATACAAGGGAAAAGTCAAACCCAGAGGGAAATCTCTCTCCTCTCGAAAATTAAATAATTTCTGTCTTATCTAAGTAAACTTATATAGAATGAAGTTGAGATAAAATGTTCTTTCCATTTTTTCCATTTTTCCATTTCTTAAATTTTACCTTTGAAGACAAGTCAAACAAATATATTAGACGTGCCATCTTTTTTTTTCCTGGTTGCAGTTCTGTTACAAAGTTCCTGCCACTTGGACAGTGGAGAATGAAAGTTTGCCTATTCCTTGCATGGCACCTGATGTGCAGAGATGCTCAGGAACAGCAGTCTGAACATATCCTGGGCACAAGTCTGAAGAATCTTTTACTATTTAATCTGTAAAGAGTTTGAGATGAGGCAGGCCTGTTAGGCTTGATTTTCCAATAGCAAACATGCTAGTATAAAAGAGTTATTCACATATGACATCAGCCTCACAGAACATCCCTTCCAAAGACAGACTTTGGCCATGCTCTCCTATCCCACTCATTTTATTAGAAAATCCCTTTCTCCATGCTCCTTCTTCTAACAGTTTTCCCCAAAGAAATCAGGATTAAGAGATTTCTTTCTGCCTCCTTCAAAGTACCCGCAAACTCCAGACCCAAAAGTCTTTTCCCTTTAACAATATTGAGTACTCTAATTGCAGTATGTACTATACATGCAAATTTTAGTGATTAGGTTGAAATTAGTTTCTCATTGAAGGTAAGCAGCAGTATCCCTTGAAGCAAAAACCAATTTCTTTGTAGCAGATCAATAGCATTGATCTGGGAAAGCATTGTTAAATTGGGTACTTACCTTATTGTGAATGCTGGCAAACTTAAGTACAGAAGCTTCTAGAGGTATAAGGTATACTGGAGAGAGTGACAATAATGTGGTAACACCCTCATCTGAGACTGTGACAGCAACTTGTTTTAATCAGATGTGTGGAAAATCAATTGAAATCTAAAAAATATAGAACTCAATCCATTTGGTTCTTGCTCAAACTGTGTAGTTATCAGCAGGTTTAGGTCATAGCAGAGGCTATCTGTAGCTTTTAGAAGTCAGCAAAAGAAATGAGAGAGCAAAGAAGGTACTGAAAGAAAAAGAAATATTGCCTTTTTTTCCTTAGAACACAGTTCTATTTCACTTTTGCAAATCCATATGCTGAGGCCAAAACCACAGGAATTTCTGTGCTACCCTAAATGAGATCAGTGCAGCCTGGAGCCACAGAATGCTAACTAAGGCACCAACAGCTCACTTGGCTTCCTTACATAACACCAGACCAAAGTGGGTGAATCAGACACCAAGTCAGGAGGCTCTTTTCTATTCTCAGCTCTTTTCATAACTGTTCCCGTGGCTTTTGGCAGATTCTTCATCTGAACTGAAGGGTGACTAGGACCAATGTTTTTAAACAGGGGGCCTAACAGTTATACATTTAATTTTTAGTGATATTACATCTGTGGCTCTGAAGAAACAGTGTACCTCTGAACGTTAGTTGTTTGTGTTGAAGTTTAAGTGTGGATTTATACAGCAAGCTTCCACTCCCAAGTGTGGAAGGGTATACCTCTTATCTGCAAATCAGGGGAATGTATAAATAACCACAGCCTTGTAGCACACACTGCAGGAGCAAATACCACACCTAATCCTTCTGCAGGGGTACAAACAAGCTCTGCAATATGGAATAACTGGAATTGCTGGCCTGGGAGCCTTTCCCAGATTGGCATTCTTTATCCATTCTGGATAGTCCAATGATGCTCACCAGAAAAATCACTCCTTCATCCTCTGGTTTGGACAAGTCCTCATCCTCACATGGTGCAATTAATCAAGATGGGCACACATATGGAACCCAGAAGAATGTGTCCCATTTCACATGTTCCCCTGCAGCATATGGAGGACATGGTACTACAGCCCACAAGATGTAATTCTCCAAAATCTAGGGAAAAAAAATATCTTGAGGCTGATTCACCCTGCAGTTGAGAAACTCAGTTACAGCAAGAATTTCTGGAAAATCTCCCTTACTTGCCTTATGATTTGCTATTACAGACATATGCAGACACATATTTATTTAGCTTAACTTTTCTAGGATTATGCTGTCCAATGCCCTTCCTCCATTCTGTGTTAATTGTCCAAAGAGCAGTGAATTTTCCCTCTTTCAGACAAACGACACTGAAAGAGGTATGGTATTATTTTTCTCAGAAACTAAGAAAGACATGATGACCTGCTGATTTGCACAATCTCTAGCTGTTTGCCAAGTTCAAAGTCCTGCTCTGGTAAACTTTTTCATATTTATAGGAGTGAAATAGGCCCAGCATGAGAAACTAAGAGAACAGCATTTGTCATACAGCTTCAGAGATCTGGAAAAGCTTTACAAAAATAATAGTTGTGAGCAGGTACATATGATAGTAGGTACAATAGATATGAGAGCAGGTACAATAATAATTGTGAGCAAATGACATTAGCATGAAAAAGGAGAAAAATATCTGCCTTGGATAAGCTTAGAGACTATGAGGAAAGTTAAATATCTTCACATGTCATTATGAAGTCCAGCTTAAGATGCTCAGGGGACAGGCTGAGTTGTTATCACTATTCCTGCAGACTCCCCATTTATGGTAAGGAACCAGAAGTTTCAAAAGGACTTTTGGAGAAGGAGAAAGGGGATGGAGAGACAGGTCTGCTTGGTTTCAGCACCTGTGCAAAACACTGTGATGAAACATTTTTAAAGGAGGCATGAGTGTGATTTCAGGTGAGTTTACCTTGCATTGTAAAAGCTTTTTAATATTCCTACAAAGAACCAGAACAGACCCTGACAGAACACTATATGTGTCCCCAGCTTGTGCATCAAGGAAAGGTTTTTATAATTCTGCTTTGACTTGGTCATGGCTGCTGGGCTTGTTTCCATCCCCGCTGTGTTTTTCATTGAATACATGCAAGAAAGGTGCTAAACTCCCGAGGACAAGCTGGAAGGAGATCCTTCAGGAAGCACCCTGAGCCCACTGCCATCAGCATTCTTGCTGCAGACCTCAGCGCTGGGTGTGGGGTCATGCGCGGGTAAGACAGAGCTGCACCACATGGCACATGTGTTCAATCAAAACAACTCGTATTTTGAGTACAAATATCTAAAACAACACAAGAACAAGTTGTACCTCATTAATTATTCACAGTAGTTTGGTGTTTTTAAAAGAGAACATTTGATAAACTGGGTCTTGTTTATGCACAATTTGTATTTAGAAAGAGATTAATATCATCAGTATATTAATTTTAAATTATAACTTCACTTCTAATATCAGGTTGTCTGAGTTGTTTCCTCAGAACTCCTTAGTTAGGAACTCAGAATTTCTTACTTATGCAGAACTCAGAACTTAGAACTCCTCCCCAGATCTCCCCAGGGCTGTCCTTGCACCCAAGGAAGCCCAGGCCCATCTCTCATGAGAGGCTGGTGAGTCACAGAGCCATGGGGCTGTTCCCCACTGCAAGGGCAGCACTGTGGCACTCACTGCTCCCTCTGCAGAGCTGGTGTGTCCAGCGGGGTGGAGTTCGGGAGCAGGGGAAGCAAGGCCCAGCAGCATGGAGCAACTCCAGAAGGAGGGAACAGGAGAGCAGCTCCCTTTCCCACCCAACCCCAGCTCCTCCACCAACAGAAAGCAGCCCCAGACCCCTTCCAGGATGCAGGCTTCCCTGCAGATTGGTGTTTGACCAGTGGTGATACATGATGGGCTGGAGAGCCTTAGCCCTGCCCTTGGCAGGTAAGAGGGGAATCAGGTCAGCAGAGCAGTGAAGGGGCCTGTCCTCTGTTCCTTCCCCTGCTTGGTTATTATCTATGATTTGTACATGCAGAACTTGCTGTTTTGGTTTTTTTAAATAACTTTTGTTGTGTTGTGTTTGTTAAAGATGGACTGTTCTGTTTCCCCCTTTTTGTGTAATGGTTCTGCCCTGGTTCTCCCTCCCCTCCCAGTTACTGCCTGTCACCTCAGTTGCCCTGACAACAAATGTATCTTTTCCTGAACTCCTCCCCAGTTTCCTCAGAAACCAATGTATCTCCTTCCAAACCCACCCTCCTGCCCTGCCAGTCACTCTTCACCCCCACCTTTTTCTCTGGAACATTCTAGCTAGGGTGCTGAGTGGTTGGTTGAGGGGCTGGGGCTGTTGGGGCTTCTTTATGTCAATCCCTTGTACCCACTCCCCCCGTTCCCCTATTGGTCCAAGGACCGATCCCGCCCCTGGATTCCTTTTATAACCTGATGTAACCTCTTCCTTGCCTTATTTAGTTGCTGGCTTTCTTTGGATCAATAAAAAACTTGAACTTTCCCTGACTGGAGAGCGCTCTCTTTTATTCCTGCTGGTCACAGCCAGGGCTGGTCTCGTCCTGTCCCGTCACCAGGGCAGGGCCGCTGCTGTATCGCAGGGTGCTGACCTTAGGCGCTGTCCCTGACATTGAAGTTGGGATAGTGCCCCCAGAGCTGCAGGTGGTTGCTGGCCACCGTGCCGGGGCATTCAGGAAGGTCGAACCTTCCTTCTCTCCTGCCGGACCACTGCAAACTTTTGGTTGGAATTGAACCTTTTTTTTCTTCATCCATTTTCAGTGGCAAAATGAAAAAGGACAGAACAGCAAAGGAACAGAGATACTGGAAGAAATTAAATCTGACATTTAAGTTTCTCCTTCTGCCTCTAGCCCAATTTATACAAGGATAGACTTTCACCAAGTACTGGAATTGTTAAAAACAAACAAACTGCAAAAACACAATCCAAAAAAAAAGACCTTTCAGAATATCAGTGGAAATCAACTCAGTAGTTTTCTGCAAAAATATCTGAGATCACTTTGATCAACATTTTTCTCTGCCAGAGGAGAGCTCAAAATGATTCTTACTGTACAAAGAAGAAAACCCAAAAAGTCATGTGGTAATTCCAGTCATAGTACCATCACCTTTCCACTCCTTTCATGTGGGAAATTATCTTTATTCATCTCTGTGTTTGACAGTTTCCAAACTATGACAGCACATTGTCTTTTCCTGGCAATGATTTAGACTTCCTAACGCACTCTTGCAGTGGGTGGTAGCAAGCTTTTTTGGAAACCCAAAACATTTTATTTACTAGCCATTTATCTGACCTCATCCCTCTACAAATTTGTTCTGTTGAGACTAAAGGTATCATTTTTTTTGTTGCATAGAGCTGAAATAGGTTAACAGAGCTGGTATATACACCGTTCATCTTTCATGAACCTGAGGGCACTGAATCAGTAGAAAACTTACTCACCCTCATGCATCTTGCACTGCTGAATTTATAGGTACAAGTTAAATGCATGTAACACATTTGAGGACTTTCTTAACAAAATAAACATACATAAGTGTTGTCAGTTCCATCAAAAACATATTCTGTCTGGTGCTGCATGCAAACCTTCAGGGATGGGTAGTAGTGTTTCTCTTTACAAAAGCTGTATGGACTACTGTTCTTGGAGAGGGATATAGTAATTATAAAACATTTTAAAATTCCAACTTCCCAGACCATAGCTGTTCTTAGTGTTTTGTGTCTTAAAGTATTTTATGGATATTCTTCCTTTCTAATCTCATTAAAGCAAGCAGAGGCTGAGAAGAGTGGCTGGGAAGGTGACACCCATCAGACCTAGAAAATTTGGTGTCTAACAAAACCTCTCTGGAAATTTGGAAAAGGATCCAAGGCCTTTGTCTTTTATATAAACCATTGTAGGGACACTCAGCTCTGTAACTTTTTTCCTTCTACCAGCTGGTCTGAACATCCCAGTGCCATGTATTACCTGCTGTGTGATGGGCAGCGGTTTGCATGAGCTCCATCAGTTAAGGGTCCCAAACACCTAATCTAAAACTTAAATTAGATCCAATTTAAGGCCTATAAATTGAGTGTGTTCAGTTCTGGGGTTACTGAGGCGCAATGCCCATAAAAGGCTGTAGTTTTCCATATACACACCTCTGTCTTGTGCATCTGTGTAAAGAAACTTCTTGAGGAGGTGACACCAAATAAGGATGGGAGCCAGGTCATCAGCATGGCTATAAAGAGAGTAAGCAGAGGTTTTACTGCAGACTATCTAGTAAGCTATCCTCCCTCATCTGCTGAGCCCCACCAAGAAAAATGCAGCAGGGGTTCAGGGTCTCCGACCTGCAGGCACAGAGGAGCAGGCAATCAACCACCCACAGGTTGCCTCCCACCTGCAGGCTGAACACAGTTTGACCACCAGATTATCTCTGCCCTTCTTGCTTACATTTCCCTTTATGAAAAAAAAAGTATGGAGATACCTAACCTACAGTTAAACTCCAACATCACAAATCAAATCATTTGATCCTGGATCAAGCTGCAACCATGAGTTATTATTTCATCCTCCATACGGGGAGGCATGCAAGGTGGGAGGGTGGGAGGGCAGCCCTCTTGCCTCCTTTCAGGCTGTTTCCAGCTTTCCCAGATTCACTTTTTGGAGGCTCTCAGGGACTCCACATACCCAGCACATCCTCAGTCCCAGTGAGGCTCTTGGAGATTCCCTGAACCATGGATTTGTTTTAAAGCAACAAATAAAGATGCTCTTACATATAAAGATGCTCTTAGCAACAATCTAGATTAGTTAGGCAGGATATGTAATATCTGTGACATTATAAGCTGGTAGCTGCCAGAAAATTAATTAAAATAGCCTAATAAATGCAACCATGTTAAGAAGTTTATGAACACTTCAGCTCCTAAGATGAATAGGAAAGAGAGGTACCCATTCAGAAATAATGACTCAGTAGCTGTTCCTCTTCTGAATCAATATTCTCAGTCAGAAGCTATGCAGAGGCTGCTCCACTGTTCTTTGGTACCCACAAATGTGCCAAAAGAATGTGGTTGATGATGAACAGTATTTATCCCTAATAAAGGATAGATAGAGAAAGGGAGGTGAGGCAGAATGTATTCAGGGGATGATGACTGTGAAATTTTAGGACTGAATACTAGAAAATTCTTTATATGGGAAAAAAAGGCGGCAATCTTAGATTTGGCAGGTATGTGGGCATTTCTTTTGATAATAATATTTTCTAGAACAACAGGAGGACATATTTAAGAGTTGTCTCTGTCTTTCATAGGCCTCTGTGTTTTCTATTTCCGTCTCTTAGATTGTACAGACCAAAGAATAGCTTTGTCTGCTCAGTCCTCTGTCATTATTAATCAAACTGTATGAGTACAGTGCCAATAATACTTGGAAAGAACTTCCATCTTAATGTGATAAAACATGAAATTAAACCATTAATGACAAAATACCATCTGTCTTTGAAATAAAAAAAAAAAATTATCAAGCAAGTTTGCATATTGCATATAATTCCAGACTTCCACACTTGAAGTCTTTGCCTAGCACCTGTGAGTGTTGGGGTTCTTGTGCAGGCACTCAGCTAACAGCTGCAGCATCTCACAATGTTACAACTTCATCAGGTCATTATCATTCTTTTGCCACTTTGATGACAATATTTTTTAATTAGCATGCTATAATGGTAACTACTTATTTTATATAGCCTGCTTTGTAGCTGAGAAAAGCAGTCTTTTGTGGGTAGATTAGAGCCAGCATTCTGCATGAGCATCTTAGACAGAATTATTATAATTTGCCTAATGTTGTCTAATTATAACCACTTTTGACATTTCTTTTTGTATTAGTATTGTGGTTGTATGACATTTAAGCAAGGAAAGAGACTGTGTAAGAATGAGCTAAGTGGGTCTTACTTTACTGAGCACCCAGTGACATCTATGATGTGGTAGATATCAGGAGCAATCATTGTGCTATTTGTTTATTTATACATTATTTTCCTACTGGAGGAGCCTACTGGATGTTCTGTCAGGTAACTCATCTTTTCATCAGCAAGGTAGCTGATATTTGGCTGGACATCCATGTCTGCTTTAAAAGACTTAGAATGAAGAAAAGTCAGGAGAAAAACAATCTCATCTTTGGGTCCTGACATACAAGTATTAGAAAATCAGGTTTAAAAAAAGAAAAGGTGGAAATAAGCTAAAACTCCTCAATGTGTGGATAGTCTGGAAAAAGTAAGTACACAACTAAGGGGGGTGAACATTGGTCAGAGAGGTGTTATTGTCTGGCACAGGATGGAATTTTTCTGAACTGTTGGATAAGGACTTTGGGGACTGAGCAGCCTGTGGGAATTTGATTTATATTGAAGAAGAAAATTCCACACTTCTGGAGTAGTACTTTTGTCAGCTATCAGGTGGGATGTTATAAATGGATGAATATCTACAAATTTTCTAGAGAGATAAACTCTACCGGGGATGTATCACTTTTGAGTCATTGACTTCCCAAATGTGGATTAAGAAGTAAATGAAATAACTAATTGCACATATTAGTTATTCTAGTATATGATGGATGACAAATATCTTGCCAAATAAACATCAGACCTATTAGAGATAACACTGTGTCAGATGTGGGTTTGATAGGTACTCAGGAAATTATAGTACAGTTGGTCATATAAGATTAACTTGAATCGACTGATAAGGAGAAAATGTAGTTTTAAAAAATTGGAGCTTTATATAAAAATAGGTCTAGAACATTGTCAATTTTAAAAGGAAATCTGCAAAATAAAAAATAAGTTCTTGATAAAGTGTGAAATAGTGAAGAAACTAAACATGTGAAATCCAGAAATATTCTCAAATGAAAGATAAAAAAGTTATTGAAAATGAGAAAGGAGATAATATTCTGAAAACAATCCTAAAGACTTTAGAAATGGCCAGATAAGCTGTCATTTTCAAAAGCTGTAAGTCAGCAAAGAGGAAGAAAAGGGAAGAAAAATACTAATAGGCACATTTTAGGGCTCAAAATTCAGGCTATACTTTACAGAGAGAATAAGGAATAAACTACAAAAAGTGAAGTAATCATGTAAGTAAAAAGGAAAAAAGACTGGAGTAGTTTGCTTTGCAGCTACATAAGGGAGAGACCAGAGAAATTAACGTTCAAATTTAGATAGTTTGTTCTAGTTTTAATAGAAAGAAGAGTTTGAGCAGTGAGGTAGGAACAGGATGGAAGGGAAATGAAGATTTGGGAACAAAGCTCACCACAGCTGGGATTAAACTAAAATTTATATCACATAATGGATTCAAGACAAGGAGAAAAGCTGTCTCTTGACAAGAAGGGCATGGTCAATCATCACCATTGCAGTAAAAGACCTGTCACATGAAATTGCAGGTCCAGAAACAAGGAATTTTTATAAATCTTTCCAGTAAAAGTAATGTTGGATGACTGCAGAACAGCATCCATAGACTCTGACATTGAGGACCAAAGGAAAGGGACTTGAACAACAGGACTCTTAGACTCATTTCAGTATTAAGAAAGGCTTTTGAGAGAAGACCATGCAACAGATACTTTGGGAAGGTGAATAATGATGGAACAATTTATTATCCTGTTTTACTGAAATAGTAGATTTTTAAAATAAACTTGATCAAATATTTAGTAAAACAATAAAATGTGGAAATTATATGTTATTTTATAGTTACATATTATTTAATAATGCACCACATAGGAAACTATTAGAATGGTGAAAATAGGAGTGAGTAAAATTTCAATATATGCTTTGAACTAGACAGAAAGAAGATAAAGCAATGGATCTCTACAGACAAAACTAGAGGTGCTTAGATTTGCCAGTGAGACCTTTTATCAATACATTTAACTACAGATATGAATTCATTCTCTTACCATGGCAGAGAAAACAGGGCTGTGGTATGAATGCCAATCAGAGTATCACAGAGGAACAATTCTGAAATTAAGTGAGACAAATACTACAAAATAGGATTAAAATTAACCCTCCCAATGCAAGATCAAGAACCTGGAGCTTATCACCTGGAAATAATGTAACAGGAAAAAAATTTAGATACCCTGATCTTTCTGATGATGACAGTGTGCTGTTACTGCTACTGTGTGGGTCTGTGGAAGACAAACAGCAAATGCAAACCAAGGTTGTCTAAGGAGTGGTGACACCACTAGACAAGGCCCTGGGGAGTTGAAGAAACTATGTTCTTAGTGGAGGTACAGAGCATAAAACCAGGGCTGATTAAGTGCCAATAATAGGAGCATTTTATGATTTCTACCTTCTCACAGTTCCTGATCATCCTTTGTGCCTCTGTTTACACATCCGTGCATGCAAACACAGAAAATTTATGATTTTCCTCACTGAAATTGATTCAACTAAATTCCAATTTGGTGTAAGTGCAAACTCTAAAGCAATGGATAATGGTCTCTCGATGGTTCCCATTTTAAAGCCCAGGACATCCTGACCTGGCCTCCTCCTGTGATGCATCTCCTTTCCCAGCATGGCTCTTCTGTGATTGCACTGCAGCTCTGCTGGGCAGCTCTGGCATGAGCTTGTGTGTTTCTTCCAGCCCAAGATGGGCAAGTTGACAGCTCATAAAATGGGTGATGTCTGTTTCAGAGCTGAAGCAGGGCTGGAGCTGGGTGTGATGCCTGCACGTGGTGACGACAAACACAACAGTCCATGTGCACTGATGAGCAGCATTAAAACACAACAGTCCGTGTGCATTGATGAGCAGCATTAAAACACAACAGTCCATGTGCACTGATGAACAGCATTAAAACACAACACTCCGTGTGCACTGATGAACAGCATTAAAACACAACACTCTGTGTGCATTGATGAACAGCATTAAAACACAACAGTCCGTGTGCTCTGGTGAGCAGCATTAGCTGTCTCACTTGGGTGACACATTAGCTGAGCTGGAGGGTTAAGTGCATGTGGAGATTGAACAATCAGCCTCCAGGAGTGTCCCAGTGCAGCTGGAGCTGCACTTTCAGAGGTCACCTTGCACATACCCTGATGCAAACAGAAGTATCTACATCTATTTATTCAGCATCTTCCCTCGATTGACTTAAATAATTAAACACTGTGTAAGTGCACACAGCCCTGCATCAAGAACAATTCCACCACCCCCTTTCCACATGCACAAAACTTTCATTCCTCTCTTGACAGGGAAGTAAGTATCTTGTCATTGAATTTGATGTAGTCAAATTGACATATACTGTTAAATCTTAACTAGCAGCTGACATTAAGTCGGCATGTACTAAAGAGAAAATGGCTAGCAATGTTACTTCCTCAATTTGCACAATGACTTATTTTAAAACAGAATAAATGCTAACTGGTTCTGAAAACCTGCAACTTTCAATTGCCAGAGCATTCCTGTACTTTAATTCTCCACAGAAAAATTGTCATTTGCATAATGCTCCTGAGAAGGGAAAAAATACAGTTTCAGTTTTCATATATTGTAGCATTGTAGAGAATGATCTAATTTCTTGTAATGTTGTATCCTGTCCCCAAACCAATAAATGTTTTAAGCATTTAATGCATTTATCAACTCTCCTGTAAAAAAAGTACAGAAGAACCTATGCAATGGTGTCAAAGATATCTCATGCATTGAGGGAGTCTGAGCAATCTCTTGGGGGATTCTCCACCTTGAAATTTAACTTTACAACTTATCCAACAGCAGGGCAAGAAGTGAATCAATTCTGTGTTCTCCCAAGAAACCATATGCTGGTTTTTCTTGTAGAAATTCAATTATTCTAGCAGATAGACGTACATTTTTACTCCATGTGAAATTTCACAGGTTACTCTTATAAAGAAAATATGAGAAAATAATTATTGAGGATGCAATATGTGATTTAATGACAAAAACACATCTTTAGTTAAATTGATCCAGGCAGGCCTATTTCTTCCCTTACAAGTAATGGCTTGCATATAGTAAATAATAAATATAAAAGAAACTGTTCCACTCCTTTTCTTTACGTTTAAGATATTTAAGGGAGAGTAATGAGGTCAGATACCTTAGTGTGAAATTTAATAGGACTAAACTGCTTTATTTATATACCCCACTGAAAAATGCCATCCACTCTGGATTCTTACACTGGAAATTCTTGTATTAAAAAAAAAGGCTTTTATTTTTTTTCCTTTTTTCCTATGTATACAGACAAGCAGGCATTGGCACTTACAGGCAGGCACATGCATGAACACACACAATACAAATCTCCAGTGTTGCATTAATCAAATCCAACAATATAAGCTGGATTTCAGCCATCTTCACTACACATAAGGATCACAAGACCCATTTTAAAAGAACCTTGGTTCTTTTAAATGGTGTTTGGGATAACTGCAATACAATTAGCATTCAACGTATAGTCAGAATGAAGGTCATCTGCTGAGACATCAATGGCAGGAACTTTGGCCAGAACATACAACATTACATTGACTAGGAACAACACACCAGCAAAAAAAGGAAAGGTTTTGGTATCAGAAAAGCAGGGTGGAATCTGAACCACCAGTAAGGTACACACCTCTGTGAAATATGGCAGAAAAGAGTTCCATGCCTTTAGCAGAGAAAATGAAGACTAAAGGAGACTTTTTTATGAACAGGGGGATAGAGAAATGCTATTTAAGTTAAGGGACAATCAAGGGCAAGAACCAATGTATTTTACATTGACAGGCATAAATATGAGCTAATAATGAGGTGTAATCTTCCCCAGGGAGCCAGGTAGCTAAACAACCCTCTCATATGAATACTGAGGACAAGAAATGAAATATTTCTACATGAAAATATTAACTGCCTTAAAATCCAGCAAAATTATGCATCCTTGATAACTGATAGTCAAGAGAGATCTGAAACAAGTATAAGAAAGTTACTGTACATGAGAAAAGAAGCTGTTAAGATCAGTGACTAAAATAATAAGACTGATTGTTGCTTTAACCTGAGAGAGGTTACTCAGAGGTTTATTCTTGAGTTTTAATTTGAAAAAAGATAGCTGGAACTTTTTTGTTAGTATATCCTCTTCTGTTTGGCATCATGTGTAATGTCTACTGGTGTCTTTTAGGGGCTGATTTATTAATAAAAATTAATTATTTAACTTTTCTACCTTCCAGTTAGGTTTCTGT
Organism: Setophaga petechia; assembly: GCA_024362935.1. Lineage (NCBI taxonomy): Eukaryota > Metazoa > Chordata > Aves > Passeriformes > Parulidae > Setophaga > Setophaga petechia. The sequence continues at coordinate 6,995,660 of JANCRA010000004.1, read as the reverse complement.
ACAGATCCTAAACTGGAAATCAGAATCTGATTTTTATTATTTATAGTTATTATTTTTAAGAACAACAATTAAGGAGGCTTTGTATTTGCTATATATCAGATTTTTAAATCTGATACTTAAGAGAAATATCATTAAATTTAGTCCTTCATTTTTCCTAGTAGCATATCTAATGGCATTTCCATGTTAGGAACTAATCCCATGTTTCTTTATGACCTAATTGATGCAGATCTCTTTTGTAATTGTTCTTCTGTTCTTTTTTTCTTTTGAATCTAGCATAAGTTCATTGTCACTTGCAGCAATCAATCCCCTGCATCAGGCTATCTAATATAAAAAGGTGTTCAAAATCCTTGAACTCTTCCATATCCATGTTTTTGGTGCTGAACCTCAAGGTTTTGAAAGGGACTAGAGATGGGCGAAGGTTCTTCCAGCTACCCTTGCTGTCATAGCAACCCACAAACTTCATAGAGGGACCAAGTGAGATGTGAAAGGTCTCTGCAGAGCTCCCATGAGCTGGGAGGAGAGAATGGAAATCTCCCACTCAGGTATGCAGAAGGTGAAGCTGAGGGGTCTGTCTGATTTGCATAGCCACCAAGGTGCCCTCTCTTAGTTGGGGAGTTTGGCAAGCATTCATTACAGTAGAGCAGTCCTAAAAAGAGCTCCTGTTTTTCTGTGCTTTTTTCTTCTCTAAAGAATGAGGTGCTTTTATTTATTTAACAGCAGAAATCAAGACATACTTATTTAACCTAGGTTTAATCCAGGCTCTACACTCATAACTAAACTTTTAATTGAAGCCAGGAATGGCCTGTGGGTGCTGTGTCCTGCCAAGTTTGACCTCTACCTGCACAGCAATCTGCCACCACCCACCTTCAGCTTTCACAAAATAAAAACTCAGTAGGAGACAATAAGAAGAGGCAAGAGAAAAATAAGGAAAAGGTTCTAAATGAATATGGCAAAGGTGACTTACTTCAGAAGAAATGCAATAATAGTACAGGCTGTTGAATAGTTTGCAAAGAGACTGCTGTCATCTGCTTTTAATTCAAACCTGCCACATATTTATATTTTTTATATTCTAAAGCCTCCAAATCTGCAAAATATTTCATATTGCCGCCAGTATTTATCAGATGCTGGTGCAATGACCACCATAATAATTGGTGATCCAATTTTACTGGATCATATTACACAGTAAAACACAGGTCACAGGGGACAAAAAGCCCTGGAAGATGACCTTTTTTTACCTAAATAGGGACGAATCTAGATGGTAAAATTAGCGATTATTATCTGTTTAAGTGTGCAACTGCTCTTTGGATACAGTTGCTGGGGACTTGCTATAACATACTTCAGTTTATCAGGCCATAGAGGGACATTTTCCCCCGAAGTATCACTTGATTTATTTCTCAGACACAACAATGAACCCTGAGCATCTTCTCTACACATCCTCTGTGCTCAGAAGAATATCTTCCCTTTTGCACTGTTGTGCTTGCTGCCACCTGAGGCTGCTCCCCTACATCCCTGTTGGTGAGTGTATGAAAATAGAGGGAAACTGGGTGCTAAGGAAGCCTTTTACAATCATATAAACACATTCCTGTTATTTTTATATGGTCAATATATGTTGTTTAAGGTGCATGTAAGTAGAATGATGGGAGGATCCTTGCTAGAGGAAACTGGAATGAATAATAAATACATCTTCCCGGAAATGGCCCGGGGGAAGATGGGAGCTCTAGGAAGAAATGCAGTGAACAGCCAGCCTGCCAGCCTGTTTCAATCCTTCCTGTCCCTGGAAAACAAACAGCAGCAGGGCTGCAGCTCAAAAATCCCCAGGTCCTCTGGGACCCTGCAGCCAGCATGAGGCAGGGCTCCCGCATCCCTGGCAGCCTGACAGCAGCGCCAGCAGGGCGGCCTCGTCAATGTCCTCATTACACACAAACCTGGCCTTTCCATGGACTCTTCCTTGTGGGATGTGAGGTCTCATCTCAGCAGGGAGAGAAGGGAAGAAGGTGGGATTTGTGATCCCTGGGGAAAGACCAGCCCTGCTGGCGTAGGGGCATCATTTGAGATGCTGCACCCCTCACCACGGGGCAGAGAGCCAAAGCCCCTCAGCCAGCTCCAGAATTGTCGAACTACTTCAGGCAAAGTCAGCATAATCCCCAGGTAAACTCTGATTTCCTCTTCATCAGGTTTAGCTGGAAAACAAAACAAATAATTAAAAAACCAAAACACAAGACCTAAACATTATCCATGTCCTTAATTATCCCATTCTGGTGAGTATTTTATTCCCTGACTGGTCAGAACATTAATTATCTTCCTAAATACAGCAAAAGTTAAATCGTAAGCACCCATGACTACAGAAACAGTACAGTGATCAAGCTTAAATGAACATATAAATTTTAATAATGGATGCTTTATACAACTCCATATAATATGAATCAAACAAAAACCTATTTCCATCTTTTAAGACTGCAATAAAAAGGTTTTAACATTATTGAGGATAATTTTATTAAGTTTAGAACTACTTTTTGGCAGTAACGAGACTGCTATGGGAATATTATCTGGTTTCTCATGAAGCACCTCAGCTTGTTAAATAAGTTAATAAATGACTATGCATTAATCAAAGTGACAAAGCTATGAAGAGCTGAGAATGTGAGACAATTCTGGTGATAATATTAATTAGTATTTAATTAGAAACTTAGGGGCCATAAATAAAAAATCATAGGAGAGACATTTATGCAAATTGATTTGAGTTGTATTTGCTTTAGGAAAACACCCTTCCTTTCTTTCACCATTCTCTCCCTTCTCTTTTTAATTTCTTTCCACACCGTACATAGCAGAGTTGCAATGATATCACATGGATATAAATAAGCTCATACTGGGTTTAATTTTTCCTAGTTAGGGAGGTCTACATTTGAATTGCGGTTTTCCCTCCTTTGCTTGAATAAAAGATAATGTTTTTCAGATTTCTAACTTCTAGACAAGTAGAAAGAACAAAAAACCCCTGAGAACTGCAAAGGGATGGGATTTCTATTTCTGCTATTTTATTCATGATACATGTCACCTTTCTCACAGATCAAATTTTATTATTTGTTACACTTATGTAAGAACATTATCTTCAGTAAACCTATTTTTTTTATTCACCAGTCTGTTTCTGTCATGGCTTTTTTATGTGTGAACATGACTGACTGAAGCCAATGTTATCCACAACTGACGAGTGCCAGACCTGCAGTTCAATCAACCCCTTCTTGGAGATAATGTCAAGGGTTTGAAGTAATGGGACAAAAAAAGTGGAGAGAGAGAAAATCAGGGTCAAATTGATCCAATTCTTTGCATGTTAAAAGGATTCTGCCTAATAACACCAAGCTCTTTTTTGCTCTCCACACACAATGCAGCTTAAACAGGTCTAAACCTGGCCTTCAAGGAAATGTGTGACTGACATGAAAATACTGAACTTTTAATGAGAAGTTTAGAATGAAGCACCCAGCAATGACAGAAAATTCATTCTTCTTTTAATTTTATTTTATATTTTTTTAAAAAATAATTTGCATCTGTTAATAAAATTAAACCCGATAAATGAATGATGCAGCTCCTTTCAGTGATGCTTCCAATTCCCATTTCCAATATAGCAAACTGGAAGAAATGACTGGAAGTGACACTTAGCTCTGTGGTCTAATTAACAGCTTGGTGATCAGTCAAAGTTTGAGCCTGATGGTCTTGGAGAGCTCTTCCGACATCAATGATTCTCTAATTCTGTGACTTGTTCTGTATGGTGTCTTCATGGTGTTCTCAGTAGAGAGACTCCATCGATTAGGACCTCTTCCAAACAGCCTGCACTTAGGGGGTTTATATATCTGAGTACTGGAACCTCAGGCTCTCTTGTCTTATGAAGAACAGGGATTGCCTAGGCAACATCTGATTGAGTCATTAGTAGGTCTTCTGAAACTGGCTGCAAGGAATAGATACTGAACAAACCTAACCCTGCTTCATTTTCTGGTGAGGCCACGTCTGTCTATGTCTTTCCAACAGAACAGGGAGAAGAGAAGTGCAATCAGAGAAATAACCTATATTTAGTGTACTACTCAGGTACAATTGCCTTCAAACACAGAAAGCTGAATGGGATTACTCAGTAAGTACTTCCCAATCCTCTGTGCCTGTGTTAGCAGGACACCTTAGAAAATTTTATACAGACAAATAAATTATACCTTTCCTGAGTTTATGTCCCCACACTGATGGCTAGTCAGAAATTTGCAATTACCTTTCACCTTCCAGAAAATATTTCAGTAAACACTGGAATTTGGCAAACTTCCATGGTTTAAAATCTTACTGGTGAGAAAACACCTAATGTACAACACATGCAATTGCATATGAAAGTGCACACCTTTTCATTTGTTAGTGCCTGGGTTTTTTGTGTTTGAGTTTTGTGGGCATCAGAGGATGAAAGCAAAATCTGGAATGCTTAAGTACAGGAAATAAACAAGGTAGTCCCTCAAGTTCTTCACTTCTATTCAGGCAAATGATAGAAGTGATGTGGATACAACACCAAGAAAAACCTGCTTTTCTGCAGCTGTTCCAAAGTGTAAGGTAACCAGGGCTCATTAACCTCACCAGGCAAAAGATTTGATACAGTGATCACACCCTGGCTGGGATTTGATCTGTTTGCATCAGGAACTGCAGGAGCATTTCAACACAGAAATCCTTCTGCATTGTGATGCTGGGGAAGTTGAAATACTGAAAATGGACCGTTCCTCTATATAGTGTTTTTGCATTTTCCAGGTTTAACCAATAAACTCTCATAGCACTTCCCAGAAACAGGCAGAAGGGAAGTTCACACACATGTCTTCATGGAGTGGGGAGATGTAGACAGGACTTTTCCCACATCTGAAGGCTTTGTGTGCCCAACTGCATGACTTCTTACTCCATTGCTCATCCAAAAATGTGTATTTATGTCACAGTTTGGAAAAGTCAGTCTTTATCTCACTCCTGCCAATTCCAATTAATTAGTCATGGGCTAAAGTGTTATCCCACTAGTCTACACACTGGGATGTTTTGTGAGTTTACAGATTTTGCGTGCTCCGATTTTGACTTTTACTGTGAGCACAGTGAACAGTATTCAAAGGTTGGGCAAGAGCACAGATAGAAGTAGTACAACCACAGAGTCACACACCTCAGCTCGCTTTGGTAGTTTGCTGATATTTAATATCTTCCCACTACCATGTTAGGAGGTATCCTGAACCTTTTTCCATATACACTTTTCCTTGCATTTTTTTCCTTTCATTTTTTATTTTTACCTAATCCTTTCTATACACGCTTTTGAATTTGTGTCCCAGTCCCTGAGTATGAACAGAGACAGCAGGGAGAGTACGTATGAACACACAAAGATGGATTTCAGGCTCCTGATCCTTTCCCAATCACTGCATTCTACAAGATGCAGCCTGATGAAAGGCTAGATAAGACAAAATATAAACAGAAAATGTTGAAAGTGTGAGAAGAAAATTCTGACAGGTGAGAATGCCTGCTTTGGAATAGAAAAACTTACTGGGGGGGGGAAAAAACAGTGGAAAATGGGCTGGGGAGGCGTGTTCCAGACATTACTGCAAATGACCTTTTTTGGAGGCAGGGGAACACCTCAAGAAGTCATCAGCAATCTGGATGAAAACAGGGATGTGGCAAGGACTGGGAACAGTGGGTATGGTGAGCCTGGCTCCAGCGGCTGGCTGGTGGCACAGGGAGGTGTGTGCGGGTAGCAGAGGTCTCTGCCCAGGTGCCCAGTGCCCACCCAGCTGTGCAGGGGTGGTGGGGGGGCTCTGGCACGTTGCAGGCAGCACCTCATGCCAAGGGTGAGCTGAGGGTGCTGCCTGACTCCAGTCCTGCCCCACGGCCTTTGATACTGCATACATTTAAAATCACTGCAATGGTGTGCAGTCAAACACTGGTTTAGGGTCTGTCTGTGGTGGAGTCACCATCAAGTATTTTTTATTTCTAAAGAAAGCATTCATGAGAAAGTAAAGAGCAATTTATTAGCCCTTTAAAGACAAATAAAGCTTTTCTAAACTACATCAAATAGAGACGGGCTTGACTAACACTGTTTGCACTTTTAAATTTTGCCTGAACTTCCAAGGTATCTTGCTCTAGGCTCCTCTATCCTAATAGGTAGTCTGAGACCCAGAAACTCCTTAATTTCAAAAAATAACCTCTTAAAGAGGACCTAAGAGTGTTTTCATTTTCTAAATATTACTCTGAATTCCATTTCTTAAGTTTCTTCTTCTATGAAATGGGAGTATAATTTTCTTCACAACCTACTAGGGTTCATCAGTGGGTGACCATGGATGTACATGGTTATACTGTGCATATATTCTATTAAACTTACTCCTGACCCATCTTTATCTATGAAAGGTGTCCTTTTTTTTCCCACTAGAGTTGCCCAAAGGTGAACAAAACAGGTGAATAAAGGTGAGCTCATCCTCCCAGTAGTTGAGACCTTTGTGCTAAGTTCAGCCGGGTTATGGCAGACCTCAGCTGTGTCACCTTTGAAAGGTCTAATATCTGCCTTTGTTTGGAAAAGCTGTAAGCAATTGGGCCAAGCTCTGTAGGAATCTAAAGAAATAATTCAAAGCCACAGTAGCTTTCATAAGGAATAATCTTCTTTCTCTATATTTTTAAGAGACCTATGAAACCCCAGAAAAGCCTTGGAGTTCTTTCCTCAATAAATTGAACTCTTCTAGAGCAATTCTGAAGCTTTTGAGTTTTGGCTCAACTCTGACCCTTATTTGCCAGCACTGAAGGACACTGAGCTTGCCCCAGTGCTTAAAATGAGAAAGATTTCTTTTTCTTGTGTGATGGGAACCATGGCACCATAGCTACTACCTTTCTCCTCCGGAAGAATGACTCCAATAAGGCAAAGCTCATAATCATTTGCAGCAGCCTAAGGGCAAAACATTTCTAAATTTTCAGGAGAAATCACTGCATCTTGCAGGACTGCTGGCTGTTATTTTGTTTAAATACCAGAGATGAAAATTGAGAAGGTGGCCTTGAAAGTACTACAGTAAAACATTCTTTTTCAAAATGTTTTTAAATGCTTTTGCTGGTGAGAGGAGCCACTTAATCATTTAAGATACTACAGGGCTTTCATCATATTGATCCCTTTTCCACGACCATCACCAAGGTTTTGAATGCATGGGCAGAATTTTATTGAGCCAGTCAAAATAAGGTTGAAATATCAGCCTATTTCTCTCACAAGCATTCCAAGGGCTGATATTGCCATCCTAGGGGTGGGAGTCAGATTCAGACCCTGGAAACAGAAAATACACATAGTGAAAACTCCTGCAGTTTGGGAAGTATTCCCTGGAGGACTGTCTCAGCTACTGAGTCTGGCTGAGTTGCACTTGGGCTTTTCATAGAGGATTCCCAAATGATTCCTCTGCATTCTGACTCACGGCTGTGTTCATGGACATGTGAGCCAACCAGAAAATGTAGCACTCTCTCCTCCCCAGGCTCAGACCTGACCCTTTGCCATCCCCACACGAATCCTCTCTCTGTGTCTCGAAGGAGTGATTCACCATGACAAAGGCTGTCACATCCAAACCAGTAGCTGCCACCTCTCTGAGTGTGGCTTAGATGGAGTATGTCACCATGCAGTTACAGGTGGTACCCAGCCAGCTGCAGAAGAATCTGGCAGTGCCAGGCAGAAGATGCTTGTCAACTCAGAGTTGCACAACACTGTGAGATTTGAAGGCTTTCTAGCTGCAAATGTTGATAAATATATACATGTTCCACTTTGATAAAATAGTTCTTGACAGAGACTCTTAGCAAATATGATTGATTATTGCCAGTCTGGCATGTATTCATCATGAGATGAATACATATTCCACTGTTTGTAGAAACAGCTCTTAAGGTTCTGGCTTACGCATATAAGAAGCTGACTCCATTGCAGATCTGCTCTCAGCTCTCAGCATTGCTGAAACTGAAGCCTCCAATGAACACAGCTTTCATGGAAGACAAGGCTTGGAGGGACATGGAGATCAGACCCTGCTGCTCCAGGCAAATGCATCTAAATTTATTGTTTCATAAACAGGTTAAGCAAAATGTAAACACAGATTTATGTCCCCAGTGGAATGAATAGATGTTAAAATAATTCACTACAATGGCAACAAAAAATATGCTGCTAATTCCTTGCTCAATTTTTTCCCAGGCATTTTTATTAGGCCTTTGTTTTGAAGTCAGTATTTTCTCTTAGCTGTGACTGTTGACACCACTAGGCTAGGGTTGCATGTGTTTTTCCACAGGCCTGTTATATTTGTAGCTATTTTTTGCTCAGCAAAGGGTGTTAGGACTTTTTTTTGTCATAGCCAACAACCTTACAGCAGAAACATTTGTTCCATGTGAGTGAGATGCAACAGCAAATTGTACACCACATCAGTTGCTTCCAACCACAATTTTATGTGGTCCTTCCTCTGAGATCATACTACCCCCTTCAGTGCCAGAAATGCTTCCTACACCTCCAGCAGCCCCCACCAGCCCACTGTAATTGCTCATTCCTAATTTGGACAAAGAATGTCTTCACAAAAATAGCAAGAGGAAGCCTAGATTACTGACTGCATTTTTATACTCCTTTCATTCTCATTTGCAACCTTTTCACCACACACACCTCCCCTACCTCCTCCTTCACCACATTAACATGTATTCCATTCCTTCCCACATCTCCCAGCCAAGCAGACTTCTGTCACCGAACCGCTGGTCATTACCACGACTTGGAATTTCTATTTTTATTGTATAATCAAAGTTCATAAGCAATCTCACAGAAACCATTCATCACACGCCAGATATAGGGAAATATCTTTCTCTTATGCAACAGAAATTAAAAAAAAAAAAAAACAAGAAAACTATACACAGCCCCTCTGCCACCTCAGATTTGTATTTCATATATATGTATATTAAACGCCAAACCAAAACAAAACCACCACACAAAACCCCTCACAATAACAGAAAAGTGTCTGCCACTGAGGATATTTAGCCACACTCAGCTGGAAAGTTAAGTTTCTGAACGTTTATGAGCCCACTAGAATGGACTAGCCCCTGGAAAGAGTGAGGTTAGGGTGAGCAACCAGGGGTGGCTTTTCTCATCCATCCACTGTCAGCGGACAATCCTGCTGGCTCAGAGCAGCGCACAAAGAGAGAGGGATGGAGCTCTCACAAGGACAAAGAAAAGGTAATGGCAAGGAAAATTGACTTCTAGAAACTTTTACGGATACTATAAAAATGAGTCCAGGATCAGTCTGCTTAGGGCCACCTTCTGCATACCATGGTTTTCCTGGTAGCATTCTTGTATCCTCCAAAGAGGAGATGAAGAGAGATGTGAGAGATGAAGCAGAGCCCTGCAGCAGTGGGGTGATGGGCACGGTCAGCAAGGAAACATAGGAGAGTCCCACCTGCACCACCTTGTACCAGCCTTACATGCAGCACTGGGGCTCTTCCCACCTGCCAGCAAACCCCAGCCCTGTTTCTTGCTCCATGGGCCCTCAGGTGGGAGCTGCATTGGGGTTTGCCATCACTTCTGGTGGCATCCACCCTGGGGCTCCCAGAAAGGGTCTCATGTCCATGTCACACTGCAACACCTGCCACAGGGGCTTTGCAGGAGCTTGTATTGGTCTATAACACTTCTGCAGACATGGTCTGACTGATGTCCAACCTGAGAGCCCCAGAGGCACAGACATTCCCTGATGCCCATTGGGAGCCATGCCTGCTTCTTCAGTGACACCTCTTCCCCCTGAAAGCCAGGTTGGAAAGGGCTGTATCTGCTGGCACCTGTATGCACTCATAGTCACACATACAGGTTGTATCTTGGCCTGGAGGGTCAAGACAGGCCAAGGTCCTACAGGGCTTCTCTGTAGGATCAGTATCTCCCTTCCAGATGATGGCAGTGGGTGTGTGCTCTCTGCCTCTTTCCTGAACAAGCCTGCAGAGTGGGCTCCAAGCAAGAAGCCCATCTCCCAGGGGATTCGCCTGCTGCATGCAGGTCAGGGGTGGCTGACACCCAGGTCAGGGGCTCGTGTGACAAGCTTGGTGCATAAAATACAGGCCCATGAATGTCTGTAGCAGCAGGCCTCCTGCCCTGTTGCCTGAGGTGTCAAGTGGGGCCTTCATTAGTTTACAAGGGACTGCTGTAGCAAAACATGTCAGCATGAGCTGTGTTCCCAGCACAGCTTCATTGCTTGTTCCTTGCTTTGCTGTGGTGAGAAACGTAACATGAAAAAATCAGAGAGCAAATGGTCACACACTCTAAAGGCAGGAAGGCTTCTGGGCTGTCCAGTCTCCTCTGAATATCACAGACTGCTACGTTTCCTCTAGAGCTTGTGTCAAGTCTGGGATCTGGACATATGAGGCACTGGATGAGCTCCTTGGAGTCCCACAGCAGCACCAGCACTTCCCAAGGCATGTGTCATCCTGGAGCAAGTCTTTGTATAAGTGGCAAATGGTCATGATGCTGTAACTTCCTCTCTGGGCCTTTGTAGTTATTGTTGTGCATGTCCTGTTTTTCATAACTATGTGATAGCAGGGTCAGTGTGAACTCCAGCATTGAAGAGCAGAGAGTAACACAAAAGATCTGGCACAAAAGGAATCCTGTAATGAGATTTATGCATTCAAGGTTTACTTGTTTAGCAGTTGTTTTCTCTGCTCATACCATCTTCTCCTGTTATACAATGGTTATCTTCAAAGCATAGAGTGGATTTTAGTCAGAAAAAAATTACCTAACCTGTAATTAACCACTGAAATGTATATTATCATCCTACCCGCCTGTACACAGAAAACAATACCAGCATGAAGTGCCCTGTGCTTTCCATTCCTTATGCCATTGAAAATACTACAGGAAAATGTATTCCCCTGGTACAGTATATAGAATGAAAGATAATGGCATAGAAAAGAAAAATTAACAAAAACAACCTCTGAAATAAACTAAAATACAAAATGTAAGGGGCTAATACTGGTCAAAAGAAAATTCTGAAAGGTAAAATTTATGGAAAAGTTTAGACAAAAACTTTACTTCATTGTTTTCAGTACAAAAACTGAAAAAAAACATGCACTACAAGAAAAAGGTTGCTCTGCCACAAGGCTGACTAGAGCCCCTGCTGCTATCATACTAGCAGAACAGTTGTGTACATACTAAAATAGGACATCCCTTATCCCACATAACTCTTTATTGAAAAGATCTGCCTGAAAAAAATGTTTGTAATTATATAAACTATGTTTTATAAAATGCAGAAGAGATTTTTTTTTCCCTTCTGGATATTTTCTTTATTGTAAATGGCTTATTTGAATGATGGTATATTGTGATTTGTAGCAGAGGATTTTGCGTCTGGAACAATGGATTTTCTCCTAACATGCTTTCTTGAGGCATCCATTGATAAAAAGGTGTATCACACTGTAGTGATGTACTGCAACAGCAGAGAATTTCCTATTAATCATATCATTGGTGCCAAAGGCCCTCCTGGCATTGTCTGAGATGCTGCTAATTTTGAGCCACTAATTTTGCATTGTTAGTGTCGATAACTTTATCTGAATACAAATGTGAAAATTATAAAGAAATTCCAAATTAAAATATGACAGGAAATCCTCTCTCCTCCTGAAAAAGAAAGCTTATATTTAATTTTTAGACAAGCTGTATTCTTCTTAATATCTGCGCACACGCAGTTCACAAACAGCTTATCACAAGCTAAGCTGAGATGAGAACAAACAGGATGCTGTCACCTGCTCTGAGTAGCCAGCCATGGGGATGCTCTTACTCCAGGGCAAGCATACACATGAGTCTGTCTCCCTGCCCAGGGAAGGAGCTGCTCCATGTAGTCCATAGGCAAGAGCATGCTCTCAGCTTGTAATCAAGAAACAGCTGACGTGGTCTATCTGCATGCCAAAAATTGCTCCAGAAGAGCTTTGTACTGGACCGTATTCCAGGCAGAGATTTACCCTGGCGCCAGGGGGGATTTAATTTCTCTTTTTGTTTCCTGTGGGTTGCCCCCTCCCCCTGCACTGTATGAGTCTGTATCCAGTTCCCCAGTTTCAAACATCCATGAAGGTGAGCGCAGCACCAACCAGTGACACAAGGAGGCCCAAGGAGAAGGAATGGGAAGGGAAGAGGCTGATGCCTCTTTCTGGCTGAAGATGAGTGCCAGCAGCCTTTCCCCATCATGTGAGCCACCATGCAAGGGTACAGAATAGCACTGAGAGCAAGGTGTGCTTGCACCAGCCCACACACCCTCACAGTCTATTCACATACAGAGTTAGGTTAACACCAGTGGGTTCTGAGGTATCTCATAAACACAATACAGACTTTAAAAAGCAGAGATTAAGCTAAATCACCTAAAGCAGTTACATCCTTCTACGACTATGCAGGGCTGCTCCTTACCATTTGGAGCTGAAAACCACCAAATTATGGGCTTCATACACATTCTTGGCATATTATTCTTCTTTCACAGGCAGGAAATATTTTTCTAATCTTCATCTAAATTTGCTCAATATGCTGTTCCCCACACTGCTGATAACAAACCTTTGGAAACTAGTACTCTGCATTAACAGCTTTGCTGCATTCCCTCTTCAAACTGCAAGGCTGGATTGTGGTGAGGGAAAGATCTTGCCTTAGAAGAGTGCCAGCACTGTGGGGACATTACTGTGGCAATCAGTGCTGAGAGCAGCTGCTCCTGCAGCCGCATATGGGCACAGCAGTGTGGCAGCAGCCTGACTCGGGGACAGCCAGCAGGGTGCCACAGCAACGTGAGACTCACCATGAAAGCCCTGGGTGAGCAGTGAGGTTCACAGCTAACCTGGTTAGAGCTCTCAGGTTTTTCAATCACTCTGCTTGCTTTTTCCAGTCTTACTGAAATTAGTCAAAGTCATCACAGGTATCGTCAAAGCTAGGAATGCACTGAAGGAATACCCGTAGGAAGGAGGGTAGCCTGTTCCAAATTTGACAGTGATAACTTCCTGGTGGGGAAAAGGATGTTACTGAGAAAAAATAGAGAAAAAAGGTGTTGATTGCTTCAGCTTAAAAACTCCACAATTAAATATTGCATTGTTTTGAAGTTTACTCGTCTTCCCTTCTTCCCAAAATATCATAGCTATTTTGAACTAGGAGATAGAAGAGTTACAAAAGGGAGAGATTTTCTTCACAACTTCTGCCTTTTAGAAAACAGACATTTCTGTGTTCTTTTTACACCTTGTTTTGATGTCTGTTTGGTTAAAAAGCATGCTTTTGAAAATGAAAGGAGGGTTATATTAAGGATTCCATACGTAGTTTCATATTTCCCTTCTTGTTAACCCTGTTAACCCTAACAGAATGACTTTCATAGTTTCAATAATGGCTGCCTTCAACAAGATAAAATGCAGGTAAACTTCTGCTAAGCCTTGAACTCTGCCAGCCTCTCCATGTTGAAAGTACAAAGAAAGGATAGACCATGCTTGGTAATTTCCCAAAAATAAACTGGAATAGATTTAAATTTTGTTTTTCTTCTCAACTTAAAATTATTCATCACCCCCATAGAGAGAGTTTGCAAAGGAACTGTTTTGGTTAGAAAACAAACTTTAGGGGTAGGAGTATGGGGGGATATTTCTTTACAATTTTCTAGAAGACTCATAGTTTCTTTCTGTATTTCTGTGGCATCCTCAGAGTTTTATTTCTGTTCAGTCCCAGGCTGAATTTCTCCAAGGAAGGACAACTGCCAGAGCTGCTCAGGATACCACATTTTCTAAGAGATATCCATGCCGTCCACAATTTTAGTGACAGAGCAGCTGAGAATGTTCCAGAACTGGCCATGAAAGCTCTGGCCCAGACTTCTGGGACAACAATAGTCTTAAAGCCCTAGTTAAAGGCAATAGCATAGGTTTTTCCAAAACCCCAAGCTCTTCCCCTCAGACATCTTTCTCCCTCCATAAAAATCCAAACTCCCTTCCTTCAGCTATAGTTTCTCAAATAAGGCATTACTGGCCAGAACAAGTTCAGTATCAAAACCCAAGTGAAGGTCACAGCTACTCTATAATGCAAATCAAAATACAATTTACAGACATGGCTTCTTCATCAAACCACTTGGCACACAATTCTTCATTTTGGCATGCCTTTTGCAGGCATGGGCGTAAAAGATCCCATGGTGACTGCATGGCACTGCAGCCGGTGACAGCACACATTCAGATAACAAACATACTTGCTCACAGCAGGAAAAAGCTGGAAGTTGGAGGGAGGGAAAACAAAGTCATCCAGCTCTTCCCATCCAACGCTTTGGTTCTAGTAAAAACACAATCTGATCCAGATTTCTGACGTGTTTTGAATCAAGCCTAACAGCTGTGCACCCACAGTGTTTTGGAGTTCTCTAACAACCATTGTAAAATAAAGTGTGCTATATGCTACAACATCCCAAAAGTTCAAGGACATTCATAAAAACAACCTGGATACTCTGAAACACCTATGATTTCAGATCACCAAAGCCTGAGAAAAGGAAAACTTGCATCAACCTGCCCTTTGCATTTTTCCAGTAAAAATAAAAGCCTGTATCAATTCTGAATTCCAGCAGACTGTGCAGGCTAAATATCTGAAAGGAAAACCTTTATTATAGACTTGCAGTTCAGAGCTTTTTGGAAGCAGCAACTCAGCAGGATAGTCAATAAGATTTGTAAATCCATTTACTGCATGTTTTAGATCAATTTCACTCCGAGTTCTTGTACAATATTTCAAACCTGCTGAACCTCATGAGACGTTCTTTTCCTATGGTGCCTTTAAAATAAATCTCTGAATCATCAGAAAACATTGTGTTTTCCTCCAGAGCCATGACTTGTGACTGGTATTTTAAGCACTCTTAAAACTACGGAGCTGAATGTTGAAAATAAAGCAGTAAGTAGATCTTTCGCAAGTTCCTTCCTTTCTTGCCATACCATTGCTTTTGTCTTATTTTCAAACAAGTGACTGATTCAATTTCTTGTTATTGTTCTTTTATCCACTGCCAGATCTTAATTGCAGCCTGAAATACACTGCCTGCCTGGACAAAATTAACAATGCATCAAAAATCAATAAAAATATGTGCAGCTTTTTACTTCAATTCACTTACCTGTGTTTAGCTTTATGACAAGTTATGGCTTGGCAAATGTCTTACCAGGGTCTGATTTTTCTTGTTTACATCTAAATCTGCTGTCACTACCCACTGCTCTTCAGTAACTTTCCTGAAGTTTTGCCTCCATCCGTAGGAAGGTTTTGAAAGCAACAGGGAAATTTTCTACAACAGCTGTGAGCTTTAGCCCCTCTCCTCTAGATCAGAAAATAGCAAATGAAATTCCAAGAAGGTGTTGGTCATGAGTTATTTTTGCCTCAATGGTTCAAGGGTTTTTTGAAGGGTGCCTTAAGGGATGAAAGAGTTATTGCTGTGCAGTATTTGAATGTTATGGCCCTGCAGTATTTGAATAAGGGTACAGCTCAGAGTAAAACCACCAAGCATGTGCAAAGCTCTAACATCCCCAGACTGACACATGTAAGCACCTACAACTGTCTGTAAGAATCGATTTAGATTATGAACTGAGTGCTGCTGTTAACCCAGGGCTGGTCTGCACACAAGGCAGAGTGAGGGGGCCCAGGCTGGAGGCAGAGCGCCGCAGCCGCCGCCAGGGTCACCGCGCGCGGCGGGTGCCATGCCAACAGGTCCCCAGGCTCCCAGGGAGCCGACCTGGGAAATGGAAATCACTCAGGAGGTGACTCCACAGTGAAGGGAGCCTGTGGGTGAAGCTTGTGTATTCTGGAAGCTGCTTCATCACTGTGAATGATACCTACCATCCACTAGCGATTGCTGGGCTTGGATTACTGTTGCTAGCGCACAATAAATTCATGTTACATAGACCCACAGGTCTCTGAACAGCTGGTGCTGGTTTCCACTAGAGCTAGGTCAGCTTCTTCTATTAAATAACACATTTAATTTTGTCCCCCATATTACATCTGCACACAGATTTCAGTGTTTTCATTATTTAGAATTATTCACTGAATTATGCATGGGAACATCTTGCAGACTGTGTACTTACTTGTGAATGCTGCGCCACAACTACTGCTCAATAGCTGGACTGTGGGATTGGTCACCAAAGTAAAATAGAATTTCTTATCCCCAGACTGGCAAGTATTTTCAAGTTGCATGTTTTAAAAATGAGAAAAATCAGTCACATGCACGTTTTACTAATACCTATAACATTTCCAATTCCTTTGTACAATCTTAAGAGAATAAATTTTATGTGTTTACATGTGCCATCAATAAAATGTGAAACAAAACTGCAAGTGTAGATAAATAAATAAAGTCAGCTCTTAGCCTTGTGGCAGAATGCTTACCTAGGAAATGGGAAATCTGTGATCAGCTTCCTTTTCAGCCTGAAGGCAATGCAGTTACATCCCTGCAGCTCCTGCAGGCCCATTCCTCCCCAGCTGAGCCTTCCAGGTAGGGATATCCTTTACACTACACTTTGAAAGTTTTCCTCTTATGAGTCAAAATGATGAGTTCCCTGAAGCTGGGGCCTGGCAACAAAAAAACCACAACAAAACCAAACAAGAAAAAGCCCACCCACCCCCCCCCAAAAAAAAAAAAAAAAAAAAAAAAACACCAAAACCCCAAACAAAAAACCCCACAAAACAAAACCAAAACAAAAACAAACAAAAAACCCTAAAACCCCCAATAACTAAAAACCAACCCAAGCAGCAAAAAACACAAAAACACACCAAAGAAGGAAAAAACCCTAACCAAAAAAACCCAACAGCCAACAAAACAAACCCAAATCCAATCAACCAACAAACCAAATATAAAAATCAAACTACCAAAACTACTAAAAACAAAGAAAATCTGATTTTGTAACTTTGCAACCTGTTTGGTGGGAGAGCCCAAGGCCCAAGGCCCTTTTCTGGAGAACCCCTCTGAGCTGCAGTAAGGAGACAGTGGCAGAGGGTAGCCAGTGTCACTGGCATGGTCAAAAACACCTTCTAAGCAGTGAGACCTGCTCATACCAGGCCAAAGGAAGTCACAGCTCTCTGTGGCCTGAGGGGATGTAGAACAGCCAGAATACAGCTCTGATTCAGGCACTGGGGAGGAGCAGGTTGAAAGGAGAATATCTGCCTTAATGTCTCCTCCAATTGACTCCTGATTGGGCTCAGCCAGTGTAGGAAATTTGGAGCTGTGTCACCCTTCCCATTAATTGTCCAAGCACGTCCTATTTTGACTCTGAAACAGCCTGCCCATGATGGACACCTAGATCTTACCCAGGTCTTTAGATAGTGTATGGCCTATGCAAAAGTCCCAAGCGCTGTACCTGACCCCTTGTCCCTATTTTCAATTACTTCCCTTTTCTGGATATAATTCTCTGTGACTCTCCCTGGCAGCTGGGGGAAAGTGCAGGACATTGTGGGGCCACAGAAGACCTGCCAGGAGCCTTGCCTCCCTCCAGCTCTGCGTACATTGAAGGGGACAGGGGAGGACTCCAAGGCCAGAGACAAAGAAAGGTATGAGGTCATCCTTCACCTTTCCAATGAAAAAGTGAGATTAACTTTGCAACAAGTACCTTTCTGGGAGGAGGGGGAAGGTCTTCAAGAGCTGCTATAGAAACAGAAAAGCCAAAGGTGAGGAAATGCAGGGAGAAGGTGTGAAGATAAGTTTTATAGAGAGGAAGAAGTATAAGCAATATTTGATAGGTACTTTTATATTATAAAAAACCAACAAAACTGTAGAATGTGACAAAACCCAAAACCTGTGCAAGATCCCATGTTTCTTATAAAAGTTACTGATTTTGTACATGCCAGGGGTTTAGCCTCAAAAAATTATGGCGGTTTCTGCACTATATCCTGTGCTTTGTTACCCACAACATCCAACTATAGCAGACAGTGACAGAGAGAAAGAGATATTGAAAAACGTGTCTGCATTTTTTCTCCAAGTGTGCTTGACCCATTTGAACTACAAGGTACAATATGGTGTGAGTCTTTCTGTCCTGAATGACTGAGCTCACACATATTTTCCATTACCTGTGGTATCCACTGAACAAGAAATACTGAACATGAGGACAACACTGTGCAGCAGAAGGTGCTGTCAGAGAAGCAGAGCTACTCAGTGATTTGGCCTTGCAGCAAATCCATATCCACAGAGATTTCCTGGTATCACTCCCTCTGTCATTGGGTGGGTTTCTTTTCACAGTCATACCTTTGCTTTATGGCAGTCAGTCCTTCCTTCTGCCTCTGTGTTTTCCTCCACCTTTATTTCCCTGCTCCATCTTCGCATACATCTTCCCTTCTGTACTTTGGATTTCTCCTTGCTTATTGTCTTTCAGAAGAACAGTAAATCTCCTGGAGGGGGAAGTTCAACTTGACTCATTTCTTCCTCAAAGGGAATGGAATGAGTCATTCTCTGGCCATGTTTCCCCCTCTTATCTCCCAAGAACCAGGACAATAAGCTGGATAACCTCAGTTAAATATGTGCTTGATAAAATTACTCAAATTTTACAAGACTTAGCTGCTTTTTGTACAGACCCTAAAATCTCAGTGTAATGTAGGCATGGTAGTAGCTGATTCCTTCTCCAGGGCTACCACTGAGCAAGGGCCAGGAGACACAGTGGCCCCTCAGAGCTGCTGTTGTGGCCAAGGAACCCTTTCAGATGAGTGTCGCAGTAAAAATGGGGTGTGAAGGGCAAAGAAAGCATCCCAAAACACTCCTCATTCTGCCTTGGAGATGGTGGAAGAAATGTCTTCTACAGGGGCTGGGAACAATAGGACAACCAGAACTTACATAATTTCTGCTGGTGAAGCTACAGTGACATTACAAGGCGTGTTAAATTTGTTGGCAGCACGGAGTCCAGATCTCCCTTTAGCTGGAGGAGTCCCACCCAGCCACTTGCTACCCTCCTAGGATGCTCAGATGCATCACCTCAAACACATTCCTCCTGCTTTTTGCTGGCATTGAGATGTATTCTGTGTCGACATTAAAATGCAAATACGCATCTGGGCCTGGATGCTCTCCTGCTTAGCTGGGGACACAAGCACTAAGGAGTTTCTTGAGCAGTGCAGGTCCCAGCCACTCTAGCCACTTTGTTTCCTGCACTGGGAAATGTCCTGGGACACAACCCTGTGCCCAGAGATGCAGATGCTTTTTAATTGCCCCCTCCACTTGGTTTCAAAACACAAATGCAAAGGAATGCTCCCAAGTTCAGGTCCCTCAAGGCTTTCATTTGAAGACAGCTCCTTGTATGCCCCTATTTCCCATCTGTAGGGCAAAACCCACCAGCTGCTGAGAAGCACAACTGACAACAATATTCACTGAAATTAATAAAATTTGGAAGTGAAGCAGCAGGCTCCAGCCTGGTAAGTGAACACAGGGCTCTGTCAAATGGCAGGCCTGGCTCAGATGAGCTGCCTTGGGTCACAGAATGGGTGGGGTGGGAGCTGGGGTAGTGATCATCACTTCTGGGAAAGAACACCACACCCACAGCTCACCTGCCCCTGGGCACAGAAATTAGAGGCTGCTGTGGCAGAGCTTTAGATCTGGACATGAACAGGTACTGCCAAGCACACCTGTGCCCCCAGCATGGCTGGCTGGGCACTTGACAATGTCACCAAGCTGCAGCTGACTCAAATGTCCTCTCTCTTCAAGGATCACCAAAGTCAAATGCAGCATCAAGTCAATTATCTACTCCTGGACTCAAAGCAGGCCTTTCCCTGGAGCTGTGTGGGTTATGGATTCAGTCAGTTCGTTGGTCACACTGAGAAGATGATTTTTGTTATAAGTCAACCTAAAACAGTTCAACTGTTTTTTGGTAAGGGAACATTCATAGTGGATTTAAATGTTTAATTCAACCTCAAAACAAGATTTCTTGGGAAGGAGTGGGGGAAGGAGAATTGTGTCTTTTTCTCAAAATTAAGCAAAAAAAAAAAAAAAAAAAAAAGATAGAGGGGGAGTTGAAAAAACTTGCATTGTCTGCCTTAACATGAAACAAATAAAGTTGCTTTACAAGTCATTTTCCTTCCCAATTTTAATGCAGTTCCCTATTCAGCATGAGAACAAAATTACTCTTTCTGTGATTCATTCTCATATGAAATTCAAAGGGTTTAAAAATGTGCCTGATTTTGGAAAGTTTCTACACAATTTTATAGCTCAGGCTAGTGTTCAATTAGAAAGCTGAGTTCCAGCAAAGACTGCTGACTATGGGCAAGGAGAGAAATCCCAGGGCCTAACAGCAGTGGTCTAACAGCAGGACCAGTGTGCAGCAGAGAGTGCAACCTCAGAATAGCTTCTGCAATGCTGGATGGGGCTGAGGAGGTGAAAAAAGAAAGAAAGGTAATCAAGAAGTTTAAAGAAACACAGGATGTGCAAGAGGCACCAGCAGAGTGATTCAGTGCAATTTTCCGGTAACGATGAAGTTGCAGGAAGGGTCAAGTGGCAACACCCACCCACAAACTTCCATCTCCTGAAACATTCAGAGAGGAGAGGGGTGTGGGACTGGGGTCAAAGATTTGAAGTTAAAGTTCTTGTCTCTAAGTAGCATAGCCATTTGATGAATCCATGAATTATTTTCCTACCTTAAAGTCTCAAGAATCTGTATTTCTGCTCTTTGTGGAGAGATGTTCAACCACATGTGCTTCTACACCTATGAGAAAATAGGATTAGATTAAAAAAAAAAACAAGTAAATCTGTTACATTACATTACTTGTTACAACAAATTATTAACGATAATAAACATACTATATCGCTGTATGCTTTTTAATAGCATACACAAATGATGCATGCCATTAGACATTCAGGACGTATCCCTGGTTTCTTCAGTCCTGAACATGATCTAAGAGCAGGAGCAGAGCTCACAGCCTTAGCCAAAACAGCCAACAGGCCTGAGATGGGCCAGAGGCTTGATGGTCACTGAAGAATGTGCAGCACAGCTGTCTAGTCTATGAATGACCCTGTAGACACAAGAATTACATATTTGAGTTAGTAGTAGAAATATGAGCTCTTGGACAAAATTTCAGCAGGAAAGGATATTGCTGAGTAGAAGCAGAGGATGGAGTTTGAGCTGGGGCTGCAAAAGCACAGTAGCCCAGTAATGCCAGACAGTGTTGCTAATCAGGCTGAGCAGCTGCATCTCAGGCTGGGGGAAACTCTTTCTCTGCAGGAGTACAGCATGAAAACATGCTTATTCCTCTCCCTGGGCCTGCAGCAATGTAAGTTGTTCCTCCAAAACAATATTCCTAAATTATCTCCTACCTTCTTGACTAAAGTCAAAACAGGTTTGCCAAAATCTGATTTGCATCACCCTTGCTAAGGGATTCTGTGCAAGTCATTGTTGTACAGGTCTGTAGTGTAAGTGAAGAACAGATGCAGATATTTAATGTTGCAGCAGAAGTATAAATTTTAGGCAGTAAGAAATATTTCTTTATCCTATATGTGGATAGTATTTCAGTAGAGTAAATAAGAAAATATCCTGGAAAGTAAAGACTAGAATAAAACATGTCAAAAGTGGGGTCTCAAAAGATCATTAGTGAATTCTCTACTTCAAAGCAGTAATGGGGAAACTACATCATCCCTCTGCCTTTCCATGCAAAGAGTCTCTGTATGGGATCAATGAATAGGCAAGTGCAGCCAACCTTCTTGCAATTGCCTGCAGGTTAAGAATTTGGAAGTTGGTGGAAAATTTGATATTGAGTCTGAACATTCACTCACATCTGGACTTTAATGTAACAGCCTAAAGGAATCATTGCTCTAAATTTTAAAACACAGTGAACTTGATGAAGGGCTTGATATGATCTATAGGAAAAGGTCAGAAAAGCTGTAAATGTTTATTTCCATGAGCTTAAACAAGTGCTTTCAATCCAGCTTTTACACTTTCATCTATGTTTTCACTCACAGTCTCTGCAGAACCCTTCTAGGGCTTTTCTGTCCTAGAAAATCTTTACCATGCATGCACTGAAAGGCAATGTATGTGGCATATAGCCCATAAGGGACCAGGGTAGTGAAATCTGCAAGCAACTGCATTGCAATTGCTAACTCCAGCACAACAGCAGAAAAACCAGCTGGGTGAGAAAGAGGAAGCTTGGACCCATTCAGAAACATTAACTCTTTTGGCAGCAAGGCTAGGGGCTATCCTGCTTTCAGCAGCAAATAATGAAAGATGCCTCAACTGTTGAGAAATCATGAAGAATGTAATGGACAGCAAACCTCATGTGAATCATGCTAAAGACTGTGCACAGGGGATATGCACCTGTGAAGTCATCATACCACATTGCAAGCACATATTATTTGGGAAGGGAAAAAGAGTGAGAATAGAAAAGCCAGGCCATTATACTCTTCTCACAGAAAAGAGATGTTAGTAGGTTCTGAGTCATTTGTGAAGGGTTGCAGAGACTTCACTGGCAATGGGTAAAAGGGAACATTTTATTTGTCATTTGGGCTAGTTGGCTGCACACATTGCAAAACACAGATGTGCCTGCCCTGCAGCATTCACAGGAATAACTCACTAGGCATGCCTGAGCTTCAGCTGTGCTCACTCTAGGCTATAAGCAGTATTGCCAAGCCGTGTTTGAACTCTGCTTAAATGGTTGGTGATTTGTATGGCCAAACTGGTTCCCAGAGTGGGAACCCAGCACCATGAACTGTGCAGAAATTTGGAACTGTTGTGTCTAAAGCCAGGTGAAGTGTACACCCCCACGCCTGAAGCTAGCTAGCTGCTAAAATCATCTGGTATAGGGAGAAAATAGTGATGGGTACCATGGCAAGGTCTAATATTAATAATTATGTGTGTTTGTCGAGAAAGAAACATTTAAAAGATAAAGGAACTTTTTGTTAAAACTGCAAGAGGATTAAAAAACCCACAAAACCTCACAAAAAAACCTGAGTTTAATCCTGGTCACACTGACATGTGGCTCCTCAGAGCACTATTCCATATTGCTTGCTGTGTGCACTTTCTTGACTGAACTGACTTTTGGAGTAGTTACATAACACACAGCCCCAAACTACCTTTCCAGTGACACCTACTTTTGTCTGAGCCTAGCTATTCTCAGTGGCTTGAGTGCTATTTAGAAAGCCATAGCAAGCATACTTGCAGAGCATGTGCTTCCTGGAGTTCAGACCCATGGCAGGTGAATTCTTGGTTTAGTTTTCTTTAAACCCTCATCCTCTTTTTTCCATCCATGCTCTAATGCATGGATTTCCTGGTCTACAAAGCAAAGCAAGTAACCTGCAATGCAGCAGGAGGAAGCAAACAGTGAGTGTTCATGCCATGAATGTCAGATTGAACAGGATCAAGTCCAGGCATGAATGGCTGCATACTTATAATTTGTTGAAGTGATGCTGCCTCTCAGGAGTATTTGCCATTCCCAGTTGAGGAAGGTACATGTTTGCTTATTTAGGCTTGCATGCAGAAATTAAGTTAATAGGTAATATTTGGAAAACAATCACTCAAATAGGCTCTCTACATTTCTACAATGACTGCTGAATATAGATAACAACTATTTATTTAAGCTATTGAGTACTTTGTTCCATCTGGCCAGTTTCTATGGAATACTTGTCTTTGTAGTGGCTACTGAAAGTGAATGATAGTATTCTCTTAGGTCAAAAGCAAACCTCACAATGCCTACTGCAAATTCAAGGGCCCCTCATGCTGCAACAGCAGGTCCACAAAGCTGAGGTGCTGTGGCTAATACTACTTTATCATCTAGGGCATCTCCAGGAAAAAGAGGATGGGTACAGGGTGAAAGAGAATTGGAATGGTTTTCAAATAAAGGTAGAAGTTCTTAGTATTATGGTGCTGTACAAGACTAACGTCTCTTGACTTCAAAGAATGAAGAGTTTCACATCTTAAGCATTTAATGCCAAATATTTGCCAGGATTTTTATCTTAGTACAACTGTTTATAGTGGCTCTAATGCTATGTAAAAGACTGTAGCAACACATCCCCATGGGTTTATATTACTATTTGGCTTCATAGTTCTTTCACTTCTTCATATAAATCATGAACTTCTTCAGATGTGTCAGAGGCATTCCATTTCCTCAAGTGCAAATGACAAATGAATAATAATATACATTATTTACTTTTTTCCCCACTCCAAATCTCCATGCAGCTCTCCAGTGACTCCAGTTGCTGTATTTGGTCTGGTTTTCTGCACGTGTCCTGCACAATGACCATGAATCTCTCAGATTTCATGTATGAATACCAGTCTGTTTCAGTGCCACACATAATGTATTCTGCTCGTTTATTCTAACTGTGAATGTAGTGGTTTTGCTTTCTCATTTGAAGGTACAAAAATATTTGAAAATAAGGGAAATATTATATGGCAATAATTATTCATTGTTCTGTTGAACTTAGGCACCAAAGTAATCCTGTGAGTAAACATGGAGCAAGACCACTTTGTTGTGCTGAAGACTATGATTTCAGCCTTGTTTCCCAAGCTAAATAAAGTTAGTGCAAATATTCAAACATTCAAAAAGTTGAAAGCTATGTTTGTGGCAATTATAAATTAAATATTTTTACTCATGCTGCATATTAAAAGAACATCAGTGGAGGAGCTCCTTGCATTTTGGGTAGGACTGGCCGGAATAACTGGAAACATACATCAATATAATCAAAGAGAAAAGCTATTCATTCTCTTGCACTCAATGGAGGCTATGATACAAAAATGAGTTAATAAAGCCAGTAAGACTGCCCCAGTCCTAATACAAGTTTCAGCAGCCTGTGTTCACTTTGGTCTTTCTGAGCACAGTTCACATCACTCCTGAATCAATGTAACAAAGCAAAACTACACACTGTCCCAGTACACAGCCAGGGGTCTTTGGACATGGCTCTTTAGTAGACTTCCTGCTGTGGGAGGAATCTCTTGGGTGCAATCAGCCTCCTTTCCCTGTAAGATCTTGGCTGTTGGGTCATCTATGGGGGAGCATAACACCTCCAAGTGACAGAGACACCCCTTTATCTCATCCTGGGAACTCTTAGGAGCTGAAGGTCACACTGATGGTTCTCTATCTTAAAAAAAGGTACTGCTGAAGGATCACCTAGGGACTGATTATGCATCAGCAAAAAGGGCATTAAATAACCTAAAGCATCCTCCAATCTGCCACCACTTGGCTCAGAAGTCATCACTAAGGGCAGCCTCTGCTTCCTCAGGAGAGAGCTGTAGTGCTCTTTGGGAAAAGTAGAGGCTCCGGTGTGGATAACTGTTGGGAACAGTATATTTTGTGCATGACTTCAGATGGAGAACTTTTGAATCAGGAAAGACAATACATGTTTCAGGTCAACAGACTTCAAAACATTTTGAGTGAACAGACAAGATTCCTCAGTTGCCCCAGGTTTCTGGCTTACAATGCCATATTTAATACTGAATATAATATCTAAGAAATTTGCTTTACCTGTAAGAAATTTGCCAAAAGAGTGCAGGATGAAGGAAAATTTCCATTCCAGCTAATCTCTTTAGAAGTCATATCAAGGTGCTTCTCTCATGTCTCAATCTTGCTGTCAACTGAAAGATTCCTGTCAGCACTCAAGCCAGAAAAATTCCCAAAGCTTAAACCTTAAGACTGCCCTGACTGGCTGCCCTCTGCTGTGTCCTGTAGATTAGAGGGCTATCCTGGAAAAACAAAACACCTGTTTAAATAATGCTAATTATAAAGTCTTTACAAAGCAAACCATGGGGTTTTTTTGTCTTTTCAGAAAATGCTGCTCAATAGCAGTTATTTTCCACAGTCAGTTCTGCTATGAGCTGAGATCAGCATACAAATTTTCATAGTTTAGGAAAGAACTTAAACTTGTTTTTTTCTGGAAAGGCACACAGGAGGAAAACAGTAGTAAAAACCACCTGAAGAAATTACCTCAGCTAGGCCATATTTGAGACAATTGTGATGTCATCCTAGTGGAAAAGGGTTTAGAAGACCAGTTAGTCACTCAGTACAGCTAAATCAGAAGCATCACTTAGTGTTACTGAGCCCAGACTATGTTTAAACTGAATTCCCAATTGCATTTTAACAATAGACCTCAGAGGGCCATAGTCGGGGAATGTGGTCATGGCAGAGGTCATTCCTATCAATATACCTGAGTCGTGTTGCCAACATAATAGGATACCAATGGTTTGTAACTATATCCATCATTAGAGCAATTTCTACAGAACAGGTAAGATCAAAACAAAAGCTCCCTGACCCTCTTGCATTTCAAGATTCCATTATCTTTATTACAGAAATCCCTGAATGCAGCTTACTTCCCATTACGTATTTAAGTCCGTGTTGCCTCTGACACTCTTTAATTTTCTCAAGATCTGAAAGCACTTTTTCTCCATACTTATTAATTTTACATGGTACTTTGAGACAAGTTAATAATAGGATCCAGCTCATCCATTGTCCCACTGCTGAGGAACCAAAGTGCATGGATAGCAAACCTAGTACTAACAATAATGCTATTCAGATAAAGTTGATTTTCTCCAGTTTTGTCAGAAAGTTAAACAACCTGCTGCTCCTGATCCCTCCAGTTTTGCTCTGAGGAAGACACTAATCAAACTCACAAGTATTATAGACATATAATCTAATTTTCCTTCAAAAGCTACATAAATTATTATTGCAATTTACATCTGAGGTTCATATGCCAACACATTGATACTATCTGTGCAATGGAAACACAGACTGATTAGCCAGAATATACTGCTCAGCAGAAGCCATTCTCCTTCCTTGGAAAGGTAACAGGCTCAGGAGGGAAAAGAGCCACCAGGGAAGCGCCATATAGTTTTAAATAGGAGAAATCTTTTTATTTCTTTGCCAATTCCAATACCAACTCTGAAGACATAGGTGATTCAAGGAAACATGGGCCATAGTGTGGTCTTCAGAAGATAGCAGTGTAATAAAAAGATTTACCTGACAACTTCAATTCAGGTATTATTAATTATCAAAGGAAGACACAAAGCACTTCCCAATGAGTGATTTCAATGAGTGATTTATTTGGGTAACACACCACTGCTGTATTTGTGATTAGTCTAAAACAAAATCTCACGATTATTTTCAGTTCTGAGGTTTGGTGAAGTAAACGCCCACCTTTCACAAAAGTACAGCCATGTGTAAACACATTGCATAGTTTGCTTTTGGTTTCCTCCTGAGTTACATGTTGTGAGTCCCCTCTGGGATAGCATTAGAGTGAGGAATAGGGCCCTAACCTGACAAAGCCATCTCTCACTGGGACTGATGCAGAAGGAGGGAAGGCAGGTTAGAGGGAAACCTAAAAAAACCCTGAGTCTTTAGAAGTAAAACCTTGTTGCGGCGTGTTCTTTTTGTTATTTAAACAGTTGTTATAAGTTGTAATTTGGTTTGGATAATGGTATGTTCTGTTCCCCCCCCCCTTTTTTTGTTGTATGATTTGTCCCCGGCTGGCCCCTCCCCTGGTTAATCAAGCTGCCCCTGTCAGTCTTTCTCTCTCCCCCCAGGCAGCCAACCTAGATACAGTATACCCTGTCAGTCAAACCCAGCCTCCCCTCCCTGCACTTGTCAATCCCCTCCCCAGCCCATCCCAGCTTCCAGAAAGTTCCCCTTTTCTCGAGCTGGGACTGGTTCCCTGACCATAATCCCACCCCCTTTGTACCTCCCATTGTGTATCATTAGTCTCATGTTCTGCCATTCATTTATGTTATCCAATCTCTGTCGGTTTTCCTTACCCCTCCCTCTCTGTATATAAGCTGGCTGCACCCATCCCTCCCTCGGCAAACCTTCTCAGCCCTTCCCCAGTTTACCCCTCCCCTGCTCGAGGAATAAAATCTACTCGACGCTGCTGAGATTGTTTGCTGCTTCCTTTCCACCCTGCCGACGTCGCTGGCGGCCTTACTCCCCTCATCCGAGGGTCAGGGTGCGCAGCCTGCCACCACAGCCGTGGGAGGGTGCACCCTAGGCAGAGAGATAGCCGGACCAGTCTCCCTGCTGGAGCCGCTGTCCGCTGCGGCATCTCTCTGCCCCCCTGGACTGCTGGACTGTGCTGCCCATTGCCAGCCGGGATTTAGGGCAGGAACCCCAGCAGGGCGTGGCGCCCTACGCGGGGCAAGAAGAGCCCGAAGACCCCCTCTTTGGACTGCTTCAGGCCCCCGGACGAGCTCTGAAGAGCTCCCTGGCCGCTCGCCCGCCCCCGTGGAAGCAGGTCTCTGCTTGTCAGAGACAGCGCTCTGGGGGATTCGGATCCGAAACTCCTTGCACCTGGGAGCAGATCCTGTCGGCAGGACCAGTCAGCAGCCCTTTTTGAGTTTCCTGGATCCTGGGTCTGGTAAGGTGCCCCCCCCCCCCCCCCCCCCCTTCGTGGTTAAGGGGTGGGTTCTCCTTTCCCACTGGTCGTTTTTTAGCCCCTTGGGGAAAATTTTTCAGCGCTCCGGTGTGCCGTGTGCGAGCCCCGGAGTTGCTTCTTGTTAGGGCGACTGCAGCGCCCCTGACCAGTGCTCCTCAGGCTACCAGGCATTTATATTCTGTTAATTTCTTCTTTGGGTTGCTGCTGGTTGTGTGTGTAGGCTGTCTCTTAAGATCCCGAGATGGGTGCACGTCTCTCTACAGCCCAAAAGGAAGCTGTTTATAAAGTTATAGAAGTTTTTGTTGCTGCTAATTTATCTTTTGATAAGAAGGAGCTAAAACAGTTAGTGGTGTGGGTTTTCTCCAATTGTCCTCCAGTCTCTCCGGATGAGCTCCGGAGTTTGCGATTCTGGCGTGGAGTTCAATTTAAATTGGCAAGTGTTAAAACAATCAAAGAATCTACTAAATCTAAGATGACATTCTGGAGCACCCAGATTTGTTTAGCCATTGAAAAAGTTAAAGATAAAAAGAGGCGAGAAAACCCAGCCACTCACCTGTTTTGTCCTAGTTTCCCTGCTCCCCCTGATCCTAAAAAGCATCCCACTCCCTCTGTCCCTTCTGACTCCCTGCCCTTAGAAGTAGCAGCCCCCGACAGCACCGGGCGGAGACAGCACCACCTTCCCTCCGGCTCCTCTGGGGGTGTGGGACCCCTTCCCCACAGTGGTCCAAGGGCCCGGACCACGGTGAGCTCTTTCCTGAACCCCTTTTCCCCAACCCTTGCTCCCCCGGTTTCAAATCCTGTTAGCACCCCAGTTTTGCAGTTTAAGCTTCCCACCTCACAGGATGGTGCCCATATTACATCGCAAAATGGCTCCTGGAGCCAAGATGGTGGGGAGCACATGGCAAGAAAGCACCAAATAATGTCACCTTCACCTTTTTCAAGTTCTTCTTCCCAGAACCCCTTTTTCCCTGCATCTAACCCTTTCCGGCTTCCAGACCCTGCCCCTGCTCCCTCAACCCCTCCTACTGCTGCTGTCCCTGCTCCTCCTCCTTATCCGGCTCCTCCCCATGACCAACCTCCTTGTCTAAGCCCGCCCCCTGACATCACCAAAAGGGCGGAGAGTTACCCCTCTGTAAGCCCCGCCTCTGCTGCTGACATCACAGATCGCCCCGCCTCTGTGCTTCCTGTTTCCCACGCTGCTGCTTCCGGTTCCCACGGGTCCGCCATTTTTTCCCACGCCCCAGTACCGGGAGCAAAAAGATACTTAGTTACAACTAAAGAGCCGAGAACTAGAAACAGAAACCAAGAGAAACAGGAGCCCAGGCCAGCTTGCAACATCACAGCTGCGCCTGTCTCTTATTATCCTAGCCTGGATGGTGCTACCATCCCACAGTGGAACCCCATTCCCCACCACACCATCAGAGAGCTGTGCAAAGCACAGCGTGAATTTGGCAGAGAAAACGAATATTTTAGGGGATTGTTAAGAGCCACTGTAGTGGAGGCGACAGTAACACCCACAGATCTCCGCTCCCTCTTTTCCTGCCTCCTCAACCCAACCGATTTTTCTATGTGGGAGAGGGGGTGGGAAAAAAGAGCGACAGAGATGCTGCCCGCTATCTGGGCTGACCCAACGTTAGCCACAGATAGTGAGGGTGAAACCATATCAAAAGATCATCTGCTAGGAAGAGGAAGATGGGCTGACGGACACATAGCAGCTGCCGAGATTTCTTATGAGATCTTAAAAAAATCTGCCCAAGCAGCAGAGGCTGCTTTTCTAAACTTGAGACCCACTGCAGCCTTAACATCGTATACACAGATACACCAACATGATGCTGAGCCTTTTGCCACATTTGTAGAGAGGGTGAGAAAGGCAGTTGAGCTCCAAGTTTTTGAAGAGTCAGCTAGGGTACCCTTAGTTAAAGAAATTACAATGACTCGAGCTAACCAACTTTGCAAGTCTATTCTTCTTAGCCTGCCAGTCCACCCCTCACCCACGCTGCAGGACATGCTGGAAGCGTGTGAGGCGAAAGAATCGCTGCTTGCTGCCGGGGCGGGGCCCTCCATCAAGCCAATAGCCAAGAAAGCCGCAGTCCTGGAACAAGACCTGAGTGACTCCAGAGACCCGGAGGACGTTACAGTGTTTCCAGCAGCTGCCTCAGGGACGAGACCACGGGAAATGCCGCCATGCCACCTCTGCGGCAAGACAGGGCATTGGATGCCCGAATGCCCATGGCGAGCAGAATTCCAGGAGTTTAAACGAAACAAAAGACAAGAGGAGAGTCAAGAGAAGGCAGGGCCGCAAAAAAACTGAGGAGGAAGCGCAGTTCCCCCCCTGCGCTCAGACAGAAATGCGGCGGGGATGTAACATCAAATGGTAGCAGGGAGGGGAGAATTAAGGACACTTCTCCGCCAGCTCAGCTTGCAACACCTATAGCTAGCGCACCTTTTAGTGACACAAATGGACCGGACCGGACGTTTATCATTGCCAGACCGCACCTACCCATCTTAACAACTTTTTCTTTGTGCTCTCCTTTTAGGCTCCAGTTAACCCGCGCACTACACCTGCAGAACCATGACAACGTCTGTATATCGCAGTCGCCAGAGGGGCCTAACACCTGGGATCTCCTGGACAACAGGTATCTCATCATTGGGGACACCAAATACACGCCTTTGGACATTCACATTTGGCCAGCACTTTCAGCCTCTGACCAGAAACACTTTTATCTAGAACTATACTGCACCAATCCACCTTTGTTCCTCCCGGCAGGAACTATAATCGCTCAAGCGATCCCAGTTGACCTCATTGATTATATCAAAATGGGCACATGGGATCCTGACTACCCCGAGGAGCGATCAGGGCTCCCCTCATTCCGAATGAGGGCCTGCCAAGTAAAGGAAAAGGACCCACCTTCTATTAATTGGGTCGAGACTATAGGAAAATCCAAACCAAGGTTAACATGCATTTTAAAAAGAGGTGAGGAGAAACTATTGGTCAGAGGCCTTCTCGATACAGGAGCAGATGTGACGATCATTCCCACTCGGGAATGGCCGTCACAATGGGAACTGCAAAGCGCGAAAGGACACGTACGTGGCGTAGGAGGTATGCAATTGGCACAACAATCGAAGAGCGTCGTGCAAATTATGGGGCCGAATGGGCAATTGGCACAAGTACGCCCATTTGTTTTGGATTATACGGAACCCCTGTGGGGGAGAGACACCCTATCACAGTGGGGGGCCAAAATTGACTTCCCAGGCCCCCAGCTTTTTCAGTAGCGGCCACTGAAGAGCGCCCCACTCAAAAACTGAATTGGCTCTCTGATGAACCAGTTTGGGTGGAGCAGTGGCCGCTCAACAAACAAAAATTAAAGGCGCTCAATGAGCTCGTGGAGGAGCAACTCCGCAAGGGCCATCTTGTGGAGTCCATGTCCTGTTGGAATTCCCCCGTATTTGTCATCCGGAAGCCCAACAAAGACAAATGGAGGCTCCTTCACGACCTCAGGAAGATCAACGAAATTATTCAAGACATGGGATCTCTCCAACCAGGGATGCCGTCCCCAGCGATGCTCCCTCAAAATTGGAATTTGGCCGTGATTGACATCAAAGATTGTTTTTTCCAAATTCCTCTGCACCCCGACGATGCCCCGCGCTTTGCCTTCACGGTGCCCACCCTTAACCGTGAAGCCCCAAGGAAGAGATACCACTGGACTGTTCTCCCTCAAGGAATGAAGAACAGCCCTACCATCTGCCAGTGGTATGTCTCTTCCTTGCTGTCTCCTGTTCGAGAACAGCATGATAACGTCCTAATATACCACTATATGGACGATGTGCTGGTGTGCGCCCCCAATGATGACATCCTGAACCACGTGCTTGGCCGTGTAATAGATTCATTAGTTGCCGCAGGATTTGAACTCCAAGGCGACAAAATTCAACGGATGCCGCCTTGGAAGTACCTCGGCCTTGAGATCAGCAAGCGGACCATTGTGCCGCAAAAATTGGCAATCAAACCCCAAATTAAGACCTTGGCAGATGTCCACCAACTGTGTGGCTCTTTAAATTGGGTGAGGCCTTGGCTAGGGATTTCCACCGAAGACCTGGCCCCCCTTTTCAAACTATTGGAAGGGGGAGAGGAGCTTAGTTCTCCAAAGGTACTCACCCCCGAGGCTCAGACAGCATTGGAAAAGATCCAAGGGCTGCTAACATCCAGGCAAGCCCACCGCTGCCGCCCCGACTTGCCCTTCCGCTTCATCATTTTGGGCAAGCTGCCACACCTTCATGGGTTGATTTTCCAATGGGACAGGCACCCCGAAGCCCCCATGTCACCGGATGGTAAGGGGAAAAAGGATCGAGGCTCGAGTGACCCCCTCTTAATAATAGAGTGGGTGTTCCTCAGCCACCACCGATCCAAAAGAATGACATCGCCACAGGAGCTGATAGCGGAACTGATCCGTAAAGCAAGATCTCGGATCAGGGAGATGGCCGGTGTGGACCTAGCATGCATCCATATTCCCATCGAGACAAAAGATGGGAAGTTCCAAATTAAAATGTTTAACGAACTCCTGAGGACGAACGAAAGTTTACAGTTCGCTCTTGATTGTTACACTGGGCGAGTCGAGGTGGGCCATCCGGCCCATCCTCTGTTTAATAAGACCGTCCAGTTCAAATTATCATTAAAAAAGATTCAGAGCCCCGTGCCTCTCAATGCTCTAACTGTTTTTACCGACGCATCCGGGAGGTCCCGAAAGTCAGTTGTGACTTGGAAGGACCCTGAAACTCTGCAGTGGGAGTCAGATGTTCAAGAGGTTGAAGGTTCACCTCAGATTGCAGAGTTGGATGCAGTCGTTAGGGCATTCGAGAAGTTTAAAGAAGTCCCCTTTAATCTGATCACAGATTCGGCTTATGTAGCAGGCGTAACATCAAGAGCAGAACACGCAGTCCTCCAGGAAGTTCGTAATTTGGCCCTGTTCAGGTTGCTCTCGAGACTAGTACAGCTGATCTCCCACCGAGAGCAACCGTTCTATGTGATGCATGTTAGGTCACACACCGATCTGCCCGGCTTTATCGCCGAGGGGAACCGCAGGGCAGATGCCCTTGCGGCCCCTGTCCAGATGGTGCCGCTCCCAGATGCGTTCCGCCAGGCTAAGATCAGCCATCAGCTACACCACCAAAACGCCCCCGGCCTAGTTCGCCAGTTCAACATCACTCGGGAACAGGCCAGGGCGATTGTGGCGACATGTCCCCAGTGTCAACGGGACCAATTGCCTGCCCTACCTGCGGGAGTCAACCCTAGAGGGCTCGCCAGCTGCGAGTTGTGGCAAGTCGACGTGACACATGTCATGCAATTTGGAAGACTCAAGTATGTGCATGTGTCCGTCGACTCCTTTTCCAGTGCTGCCTACGCCTCGGCCCACACAGGCGAGAGGGCCTCGGATGTTAAAAAACACCTTCTCCAGGCCTTCTCGGTGCTGGGTATCCCCAAGGCAATCAAAACTGATAATGGGCCGGGGTACAGATCCAAGGAGCTCAAGGAGTTCCTGCAGCAATGGGGAGTGGAACACACTACCGGCATCCCTCACTCCCCCACGGGCCAAGCAATTGTGGAGCGGACCCACCAGAGCCTGAAAAAGATCCTTGAGCACCAGAAATCGGCAATGAAGGTGGAGTCTCCGCAGTCCAGGCTTGCGAGAGCACTTTTCACATATAATTTTCTTAATTGTTCTTTTGAATGTTTGGACCCCCCTGTAATTCGGCACTTTGGGCATCACGAAAATCTTAAATTAAAGGAAAAACCCCCCGTCCTGGTCCGGGACCCTGAGACCTGGAAGATCGAGGGCCCGCATGAACTTGTGACCTGGGGGAGGGGATACGCGTGCGTGTCCACTCCCTCCGGTCTTAAGTGGGTACCATCGAAGTTCGTGCGGCCCTTTCTTCCCAGGAGCGCCAAAACATCAGGCTCTCCTCGCCAAGTTACGGTGGCAAGCTGGCGGAGAAAGAAAAGGTCATCTAGTCCTTTCTCCCTAGATCTGTCATTACTTTTTTGAAACTAAATTATTGTTTGTTTATTATATCCTTTAAGTTTCAGTAATTTTTATTGCTTTACTTCTGTTATGGTCCATGGTTAAAAGGATTGTTTCCCAAGCTATCTCCTCAGGTCCGACGGCTGCTGTAGTGTCCCTGCCATCAGACTCAGATTACATGGAAATGGAATCACACCACCACGCTGACCCTCCATTGCCATTGGACATGCCCTTCATAGGGCTCCCACCACCTCAGCCTCCAGCTATCGAGGAGTGATTTTCTCAGCACCAGATCACCCATGAAACTATAGACTTTGAGACTGTTTTTGCCTTCAGCCGCACCCCCTCCTTCCTTTTTTTGTGTTAAGAAGGGGGAGATGTTGCGGCGTGTTCTTTTTGTTATTTAAACAGTTGTTATAAGTTGTAATTTGGTTTGGATAATGGTATGTTCTGTTCCCCCCCCCCTTTTTTTGTTGTATGATTTGTCCCCGGCTGGCCCCTCCCCTGGTTAATCAAGCTGCCCCTGTCAGTCTTTCTCTCTCCCCCCAGGCAGCCAACCTAGATACAGTATACCCTGTCAGTCAAACCCAGCCTCCCCTCCCTGCACTTGTCAATCCCCTCCCCAGCCCATCCCAGCTTCCAGAAAGTTCCCCTTTTCTCGAGCTGGGACTGGTTCCCTGACCATAATCCCACCCCCTTTGTACCTCCCATTGTGTATCATTAGTCTCATGTTCTGCCATTCATTTATGTTATCCAATCTCTGTCGGTTTTCCTTACCCCTCCCTCTCTGTATATAAGCTGGCTGCACCCATCCCTCCCTCGGCAAACCTTCTCAGCCCTTCCCCAGTTTACCCCTCCCCTGCTCGAGGAATAAAATCTACTCGACGCTGCTGAGATTGTTTGCTGCTTCCTTTCCACCCTGCCGACGTCGCTGGCGGCCTTACTCCCCTCATCCGAGGGTCAGGGTGCGCAGCCTGCCACCACAGCCGTGGGAGGGTGCACCCTAGGCAGAGAGATAGCCGGACCAGTCTCCCTGCTGGAGCCGCTGTCCGCTGCGGCATCTCTCTGCCCCCCTGGACTGCTGGACTGTGCTGCCCATTGCCAGCCGGGATTTAGGGCAGGAACCCCAGCAAAACCTAATAAATAAGATCATGGAGCTTCAGGAGTTTGAGTTAAATGTCCTGGTGCCCTTTTGGAGAAGAAAGAGTATTAGATCTCCAAGCATGAAGTGCAGACTTTCAGTGAGATAATGGCTTTGCAGAGACTGTCTAGGTTATGCTCCAGACTACTGCTGTCACCTAACGTTTGCACCAAGGCATTCCTCATGCACACAGATCTGAAATAATAACCAGAAGTGCTGCAGCTGAGCCCCTGTCTGGCTTATTGAAAGGACAGAGGTGCTGTTCACGGTCATGAACTGAGGGCACCCAAGTTCACCTCACCCTGTGCTGGGCTGTCCCAGCTTGCAGCACGTGTCCTTGGCCTGAGGATCTGAAGATGGCTTTGTTCTCCAATCTGCCCAGCAACTGACTAGGTACCCGCCTCCCCTAAGCCTTCTGGGGCCTGCTGAAAATTAGGAAGTTTCTGGGAGGTTGGCAGGAGAGATTTGCGAAAGATATGAAAGGAATTGTGTGATACTGCACTTCCATGTGTGATACTGCACCTCCATCAGAGGGGAAAGCAGTCCATCTTATATCAGATGGTTTCCTACTGCCCCAGTTGTAAAAACTACTGATCACACTACAGCTCAGAAGATACAGACAAGTCACTCTATTTTCTCTATCACTGAGATTTTCTTTTTTAATTATTTTTTTAAATGGTTTGTTTTGAAAGGAGACCTTTAAGACCATAGAGTATCAATACCTCTGCTGTGGGCAAAGCCACCTTTAAATAAACCATATTGCTCTGGTCCTGAACATTTCCAGGGATAGGGCATCCACAACTTCCTTGAGTAGCCTGTTCACTGCCTCACCACCCTCACAATTTTTTCCTAATATCTAATCTAAACCTACTATTTTTATTTTTGAAAGCATTTCTTCAGTATCTTCCTGCCCATCAGCAGCTGGTTGAGCATCTCACCCCAAAGCAATATGCTCCCTTTTTTAGTTCCCCGTGGCCCCAGAGGCTGACCATGAACACTCCCTGCCTTGTCTTTGAGCCTCTTCAGGGATATTTTCACCCTACAGTCAACATAGTTTCAGCCCACATAGTTCACTTGGGGCACCAGGCTGCAGTAGGCTGCTGGAACAGACCAGGAGACCCTGTGACAGAGAACATCGTGTTCCATGAGGAACAACAAGGAAACACAACAACCAATCACTGAAAAACATATGTTGTTTCTACATATCATGCAAAAGAATGGAAAGATTGTGGTAGTGATGCCAGGCTCAGTCATGTCCAACAGAGTAGCAGCATTCCTGTGTTTAACGCTGCTGTTTGCTGCTTGTGCTGCTTTGCAGAGTGAGTATGTTATCCCCTGGGATCACAGCTTGAGTCTGAACTGCATCACTTCATCCAGGCTACAGATCTGCTTTGCCATCTCAAGTGTGACAGAGAAGCTTCATGCCCCTGAGCAGCTGTGAAATGCTGCACAGCTTCCCTGCTCCAGTCCCAGGCTGGCTGCAGCTTGCTAGCAAAAGAGATGGATCCACTCCAAAAGTGCTCACAACAGCATGGGTGAAAGTTTTAGCTGCAGTCACTGTTAAATGCCTATTGTTGCCTATAAGACAGTCAGAAGCCCACTTAAGTCTGTAAGAAAATGAGTAATACACATGAATGTCTAGAAGCTAAGTTTATCATGGGAGGAATTTTAACAAAAGCAGGTGTAGTTGCACTCAGAAGACAAAGAACTAGAACAGTTGCTACGCATTTGGATTTATTTCAGGACGTGAGGAGTAGGGAAGAAACCAGAAAAATACGCACTGTATCACACACAGTGGAAAAATTACATGCTCTGAAAATGGCTGTCATTTCTATATTGCAATTGTAAAAGCATTTGGACATCAAACACATTATTTTGCTACATACTGGCACCAACGGAAGTGTCAGACAACACCCAGGGTTTCTTAGATGCCATTGAAGATTGAATTGGTTTGAAGAACAGAAATTACAAGCTTCACTTCAGGCAGAAGCCAGTATATCCTCTTCCAGAAAAAAGACAGATGTTTATTTTAAACCCTCTTATGGTGGTGCCTGTTAGTATCAACACGTTTAAGGATGTGTTACTATTTTCATTATAAACCCCTGCTTTGAAGTGTTTCATAACTCAGCATATGGCACTTGCAGGGACAGACACAACTCTTCTGCTTCTATATCAGGATTTTAAAGAAGTGTGCATGCACAAACACATACCTAAAACAATGGTGGCATCCAAGTCTTTAATGCAGTTCTGTAGCCCAAAATTAACTACATGAAAAGAATGAATTTTCTTCAGCCTCTGACATTTTTTCTTTCCTTCTCTTTACTTTTTACTTTCACTGCTCTCATGCTGTAGTCAGTTATAATTTAAGAACTTTAAAAGCAGCTGCTGCTAGACAACAACCACTTCTTCTGAGGGTTCTACTATTACTGCTGCAGGAGCTTCACCTAAAGAGGGAATCTCCCTTTTCCACTCCATGCACATTTCTGCAGCAGTCCTGTAGTGAGCCATTGGGTAAGCAAGCAAGCAAGCAGTAGTCTGAAAACCCACTTTAGCAGGCACTTGAAACAGCTACCTTTAAATCGAAGAGTTTTTTAAGTACATGGCTGAAAAGAGCTTTGATACATTTGCAGAATATCAGTGAGTAAAACAGAGCTGTCGAGAAGCAATATGTCTAAGTTTTTTTTTTCACTCCTATTCTGCTTTTTATTTTAAGCTGTTATAACGAAAACAAAGGAAATTAAACGAAAAGTTTATCCATTTAAGAAAGCCTGGAGGTTCCCTCTCCAGCTTCCCTGGCACAATCCCTGCAGCCCATTTCTGAGATGCACTGTGTCTCACATGGGCATGGGTCACTCCAGGCAGAGCAGGGCAGGCTCCTCCAGGTTCCATCAGTGGAGCTTTGCAGAAAGGCGTGGAAGTGGGGATCACCCTGGCAGCTCTGGGCAGATGTCCCCTAGGGTGATACACTTTGCACAGGCTCCCACCAGCTGCTGAAGGAACAGGCTGTGCACTCCACTGGGCATCTAAACCCTCTTGATAGTGAAGTAGTTTATGGAAGTTAACCATCGACCTCACTGACTACTCTCACACTGAAGCTCAGCTGTAAGATTCCATATATTACTAAAACTGAGCTAAATCCAAAGACAATTCCAGACTTACATCTGGTCTTTGTGTGAGGGCTCCCTGCCATAGGACTTCTAACCCCTAGTATATAAGAGTAAGAATTTGTGGGAAAAAGCCCCCCAAACCATATATATTTAGTCTTCCTGAATTCCAGCTTCCAGAGATCTGTGTCTTGTATGTGCTTCTGTAGCATGAAAAGGACTCTGCAGTTAGGCTGCTGAACATTAAATAAATGTAGCAAGCTGAAAACCACTGTTTGGAAAAGTCAGACTTCAAGGATGCATTCCACTAGGCAAGGAATATTCTTTACAGCAGAATTCCAAAACTCTATACTTTCTGAATTTAACCATAAAGCCACAGTGTTGCAATTCAATATTTTAATTACTCCCAATTCTTACCTACAGAAACTTGTCAGAACTGCAGGCAAGTTGCAACATCTGCAGAAAGCCAAGAGCTGCACAGAAGAGCCTTGACTCCAAAC
Source organism: Setophaga petechia (assembly GCA_024362935.1). Lineage (NCBI taxonomy): Eukaryota > Metazoa > Chordata > Aves > Passeriformes > Parulidae > Setophaga > Setophaga petechia. The sequence goes on along the minus strand of JANCRA010000004.1, from coordinate 6,956,654 downwards.
AAAGGCAGCAGTCAGTCAGGCTCATGGATGGGACGGGAGGGCCAAACACAGGGAGGCAGTAAGGAAGGCCTGTGATCTCTCAGTCACATGCCATGCACAGGGACCAACCTGCTGCCTGAAATTGTTACTATCATTTGTACAGCAGAGAAGCAATCAGTACTAGTGAGAAGAAGGAAGAAACATTTTCTCCAGGGCTATCTAAGCCCATGGCTTATCAAGACATGGACTTAAGGACAGAAACAAACATGCTGGCTCATTGTTTTGTTCCCCTTGCTGCCCTCTGGCCTGGCCATAGCATGCCCTTGCAGGATGTTCATGGATACAGGTATCAGCCAACTCAGATGGTCCACACATGGTTCCACAAATGCTTCACCCAACTGCAACAACTGAAGTAAAGCTTTGGTCCATGGATAATATCCATGTTTGGGCTTGGACACCCACATACCCACACACACTGTCCCCACACCACAAGGGGAGTCTACGTTTGTCTCTGCTGAACATGCTCACCTTTAAGTCCACACTTGAGTGGCAGCAAAAACAAAACCACTGTGAAATTAGTAGCAAATTCAGGTCCTGAACCCAGCAGATACTAAAGCTCAAGCTTCTGCTCAGAGCTCTCAATGCAGTTGCACTTCTCAAGCACCTGTCCAAATGCTAGAAATGTCTTTTCATTTTATTTCCTATCACCAGAAAACAAGAGGATTGGGATTGCTGCTGGTAAGAGATAACTTAGATGTATTCTAAGTAATGCAGGGTGAGCAATGAGATAGCCCAGTGCGATTGCCAGTGTGGCAAGTGTGCCAGAAACACCTTGCTCTCCAATTCAGCAGCACAAACAAGTGCATAAACTAGTGTTTTCATAGTGGGCTCAATAGTCAGTGCTATTTTAGGTCATCCAATTAGGTCTCCCACACACCCTCACAAACTGTATACAGACCATTCAGGTGTTAAAAATCTGGCAACTAAAATACAAAATTATCCTGTCTGGTTAACCTGAGCTTTTCTAGGAGTGAAGAGTTTGTGCCTTGGCAGTGCATATGCTCAATGATGGATGCACTTGCAACTTTTGCCAGTAATTACTGTTTTCTTGACTTTATTCTTTCTGATGAAAGACCAAATGTGGTGAATTATTGCCTTAAAAAAAATTGCTTTTTAGCTTCTGGCTTTTATTGCCTGCATTTGCTGTGCAACGAAGTCCAAATGCTCACAAAATGAATGACATCAAACTCTTATTAGTGCCACATTGCTTCCTCGTGTGCCATGGCCACTTCTTCCACAAGTGAGGATAGCACATACAGCCCCTAATTACCTGTGAGGTGCAGTAACTTACCAGTGTTAGGCTCAACGTTTCCATGCAAAGTCAAAGTGAACCCAGTCCGGACAAACTCTACTCGCTACACTAAGATAATGCAGTCCAGCAGTTACTACAGGAACATGACATAACATTGTATATATCATGTGACTGGTGAGATTAAAAAAACAAATTGCTGAGATACAGGAAAAGTCCTGGGTCATTTCAGATGGAGAATACAGTGATACCTGGGAAAATGCATGCTGTGAAAACCAAAGCCACTCTGAAATAGTTAAGTCTTCCTCACGTGGACTTTCCTTCACATGAACTACTGGGAGGTTCAGAGCAGATGAAAACTCTTGAGTACAGTCTTCCTCTAGAATCTCCATAAGGCAATACTTAAGCTCCTTTTTCAGTATTTGGTATCATCTCACATTAAAATTTCCAAACATGTCTATTAGGCTTCTCAGTTTCTCATCAAACGATTTAGACAAAGAATATGAAAGACCTGCTAAATTGCTAAGTAGCAGCCAAGCCAAAGGCCTTGCAGCACATAGTGGTTTTAAATTGGACTCCAGATTTGCAAGAATGGTTGGAGAGGCCCATTTTTCAAAACTAAAAGTCCTCAGCACTGGCAGCATGACACAAGTGGAGACAACCTCCTGCAAGATCTAGAAATTGCAGGCTGCTGGAGAAAAAAGTATGCACTAGGTCAGACATTTGTATTGACACAGAGAATTGGCGGAGCAAACACATCCTGAGTTATGAGAGTCTTCCCATGCTGCATCTATGCCATACCTGGAATCAGTCATCAGGTGGCTAGAGAGAAAAAGGTTTTAAACTAAGGAAAGAAAACACCACACAAAAATATATCTTTACCTCTCTCCCACCAAAACCAGCTGGAGAGGGCTGATGGTTGCCACAATGGTGTTAGTGAGAGCTGCCTTTCACACCTCCATGTTCACAGTGCAACAGGCAGAGTATGAGTGTGATGAAATTCCCCTCTTAAGTACATTTGCTCATTTCAGGAACAAGTTAACATGTCTTCCACTTTGGTGTTTATTTGGGATATTTTTAATTAATCTACTGATCTACTAAACATGTTTGAAGGATCAATCAGAAGCACAAAAGAAGTCATGTTTTCTTCAGAACCCACAATTTCCCTTCATTTAAGTGACCAACTGCTGTTCAGAGTTTTACAAATGGGATCTTGCTGGGAAAGCATTTTATGTAATTTTCTCTGTAGCAACCTTGGCCTCTCGAATTGGTTTGGTAGTGCTCCTCAGGGTTCTTCAAGATATTGGCAAATGGCTCAAGCAAGGCCAGCCTTTGACTCACAACCTGCCTTCTCAGAGGCAACAGAAGGCTTCAGGGACATCATTTTGTAAGAGATGAGTTGTCATCTGCCTGACTCTTGCCTGGGAATTGGAAAAGCCAGGCACTTTCATGTTACAAGTAGACATGCTGCTTAATGCAATATAGATTGTCTGAAAATGAAGGCCACAAACCTCAAATGATTTTTCCTTCCCACTGACCAGGCAGAATTTGGCACTACTTCTCTTGCTACTTTTTTTCTTATAACAGGCTTCTCAGAAGTGTCTGCCAAGATTAGCCTTGATGTAATTCCAGCAGCTTCACCAGAGGAATATTTAGCTCTGTCCTTAATCACCCTCATCCATTTTTTGACTTTGCAGAATCCTTCTGTGAACAGTGATGTGCCTTTGATGCCTCAGATGCCAAACCAAGACTTCTCTGTGGTCAGACATACAATTCCAAGGTCAGAGTGGTGGAAAGGCAGACAGTGCTGGTTTTGCACGTCAGCTGTGGCTGCTCCCTTAGGCCTCACTGAGGTCACCAGCCCTGGCATCAGCTTGTCCTTCCCATTTACTGCTCCACAGATTCTTCCAATGCCACGGACCATGGTTACCAATAGCTCTGTTGCTCATTTTACATCATCAAACCACAAGTACATCACCTTTCATGTAAACATTTTTCCAAATACAAAGCTCTTTAAATGACATACACAAAAGGACAAAGGCTAAAGAGGAAGAAAAAATATCCCAACAATTAAAGGCATTTGTTACAAAACTCAGCAAAAGATGACTCATTGGGTAGCCTCATGATTGTGGTACTTCCTAGTCATTACTGTTCTCTACCCAAAAAGCTATGGAAATTAGTAAAGGTTGGCTTTAGAAATAATGCGTGCTTTGTAGTCAATATATGTTAATAGAAATCTTACATCATATGACCTTGGAGTTGTCTGCAAATACAGCAGCTGACGTGATTTTCTTTTTAAGACAGATTCTTTTTCTCAGAGCACACAATTCTGTATTTTTAGTAAAAGCAGGGACAGTCCATAAAGATGGACTGCAAACATTTCAGCTGACAGGTGGGTGCTACTTGATGCTGATTGCCCAGGGTGTTAGCAGAGGCAAGAGTTACATTCCCATGTGCAATATAGAGAGTACACTTCACCACAGTAGGCAGATCCCAGCAACCTTCTCTACAAGTAAAGCTGCATCTGACACTTTGTTGTCTCTCCAATTAAGATTCTTACACAGCTTTTCATTACACATTCATACAGTGAATAGTATAGTCTTTCCTGTTGCAATGCACGGGCTAGCAAAACACTCTGTGGTTTATGTTCCTCATTTTTCCACTTAACCTTGCACTAAGTACACACTTTACACAGGGCAAGCATTTAAAGTAGTGGAAAAATATTTGTCTCTGAATACTTATCTCTAGTCAAAACTGCAGAGCAAGAGGACACCTGAGGGTATCAAGCTTCTTAATTCAGGTAAAGGTATCAGCTATATTGCTACTTTTCCAAATCATATCCTCCAATAAAATTAGATGAACTCCTATAACATTTGTTTTTAAAGCAGAAATGGAAGGTTGTATAATTTTTCAGTAAAAAACCCCCAATTTTTAAAAAATCACTAAGATGAAGGCATCTCAGTGAAAACAAATTACTGCAAATTCACTCTAACTACACCTCAGAAGACAAAATCTCCATGTAAGCAGCACCTCAGTTTTGCTGCACTTGTAACTTACACTCACTTACATGGAAATCTGAATTGCTAAAAACCAAACCAAAACTAAAAGGAAAAGTTCAAACTAATTTGACAGAACACTAAAGAAATATTAAAGAGTGACTTTCAGACTTTTGAAATCCTCTAGCAAGAGCCCTCCTGCCTTTCTTTTTTTGGTGGTTCCTCCTACCTTCACAAACCAAGGGCAGGACATATTGAGACATGTTTACTAGAGAGACTGGCCAAGTCTCTGTTAGTCCTTGAGGGCTTGTAATGTGGTGTGAACTGCACTGCACAGCACCAGTGCAGGCACAGAAGAGATTTTACTCAGTCATGAAAATAAGCCAAACAGAATTCCATCAGTTCTGGAAGAAGCAGCCATGTGCTTGTCCAAACCAAGTGATAACTACCATGACTGCACTTAATTCTAACACCTGGTCTTCAAAAAAGGCTTCAATTTTGCAATCTAAATAATCCAGAATTATCCCTACTGTGGCATTATTTGTAAAATTAGAAAAAAACCAAAACAACTAAAACATCCACAAAAAAAAGCAACCATGTAAAACGCTATTACAAAATGAAGTGATACTTCCTCTTTTCCTTCCTGTGCTACTGCCCATGAGAGATAATTCACCTAGGACAAAGTAATGAACCAAAAATATAATGAAAATTCAATACTTGGAAGGAATTGAAGTCATAGAATGTCACAGAATGCTAGCACAATTAGGTCAGGACATGTCAGCTGTTAGCAAGACTTGGTAAAAGATTCATATTTTACATGACAAGTTGTACAAAGATTCAGACCTTTTCCTTCTTAATCTTCAGTGACGCAAGCCTCACTGTCAGAATTCATGGTTACACTGGTATCTCTGTTAGTTGGTGCTGCATACTAATTCTCCTTTCAGCTGAAGATACTAAAAAAAAAAAAAAAAAGGAATTGAAAATTATCAGATCAAATATGACATCAAGTAACATTCCTAAGATGATTAAATAGTGGTAGAGCAGAAAGCTCCTCTTCAACTTGCAACCATGTCATATTCCATTATTCTCCAAGGGCTTGAAAATTCACACAATTCCTATGGAGTAAGGGCCCAAAAAAATAGAAATATCACCTATCAGCTGATTAGCAAGAACTTCACACTGTGTGGAATGAGCTGCATGACTCAAAATATACAAAACACTTTAGAAAAGCCAGTCGGTGAAAAGGAGTAATTGTCCTTGATTACATCCACAGCACATCTCCACTCTCATGGCCACCCAAATAATCCAGAGTGGAAACACACCCACGCACAGCTCCAGAATCCTACCAGGATGGCACATCAAGGCTTACTGCTTGATGTACAGAGCACACCTCTCCCGACACAGGCAGCATTTGGCCCCTTCTCTCCTTACCAGGTCTTCTTCCACCAGCAGCAACGATTCCTCAGCAGAGCTTCTGAGGAACACAACATTTATTTCCTGGACTTGGTGGCTGTATTGCATACCACCACACTGCAGTGAAATCGTTAGATGGGCATTCATGATCTATGAACACATTTCAATTCCAGTAACAGACACCATTAAAGGAGGCAGAATCAACTTTCAAAAAACTAATTTTAATCAAAACAAAAAAATTGTTGATCATTAACAAGTTTATAAAACAGTGATTTAGTTACATAAATAAATTGATATCAGTGTATCAAATCTTAATTACTTTCAACTTCATGAGCATGTTTACATGGGTGATGAAATACAACCTTTTTACCTATTATAATAAATAAAATGGAGAGCATGAAATAGTTTTTCTAAACAAAAATACCTACAAACATACCTCTAGCATGTTCTCTAATGAAGGGAACAAGAGACACTGGACAACTTTTGCACCAAAACATAAAAACTGCTTTAAAAAGCACAAGGATACAGAACCATCAGCTAAAGTAAAGACACTATACTGTAACCAAAGTTGGTATTTAATAATATAATGAACAGTTTGGTAGTTAGATCTCCAGTTTGGTTATTTTAAAGCATTAAGACAAGGCAAGATAGAAGGCTGCTTCTGTTTGAGTAATTCTAGAGAAAATAAAATATATTAAAAAAACAAACTGAAAAGTAGAACAGTCATACCTACACAACTTTCTGTCCTGCACAAAGTCAAAATACCTATGCAGAATATATATATATAATATATATATATGTTATTTGTGCACAAAGGTTAGCTTATTATTAGCTCACTGCAAAGGCGTTATGTATCATGTCAATAATTTTGGAAAACATTTTGCGTTTTGTGTCAAAAAGGATATTCTTTAAGTCTTCTAGGCTAGGAGGCACAAACCCCAATTCTGGCATACTGTATTCTTAATGCTAAGGCTTGCTGCTCTGGCTGTGTATTTTTTGTTGTCCCTCTTTACTATAGTGCCTGTTACAAGCATGTGTGTATGTGTGTATACATATATATGTATACACAGGTTGTATAAATATATATATATATAAAATTTTCCCCAATAGGTATCAGTCCAACCATGCAATCCAAAAGGTGGCTCTGCATAGATGCCCAGCATATAGTTCACCACCTGAGCCAACCCTGAAGCAAGGCGCACTTTAGTCCTTCTGATAGGTTTTTTTGTTTAAAACCAAGCTACTGCAGCTTCAAGTATTTTGCATTACATAGATTTTTTTTATAAATTAGTTAATGTTATATTTTTCAATATTCAGACATATACTATAATATATATACAGTACAATAAATGCTCTCATTCTTTTTTTAATTTTTTTGTTAAATCCCTGAGAATGTATGTTGACAGTCGCTAAGTTTCCACATGCACAAGCATTGTGTGCCATGCTTCTGGATGAACAGCACTGCAAAGCCACGTGGTCAGCCTTTTAACTATTAATATCTCATTTGTTGTTTTGTTTAAATATGCTGAAATGTAAGGATGAGTTACAAAGGAGTAAAGCTGAATCCATTCGAGGTACTTATCACAGGATGGAGGTGTTTTGTTTGGTTTTTAAAGCCATTGCAATATATGTTTGTTTTTGAGGCTGTGAACGTATACAGAAAGAACAGGAGAGCAATGTGGGCTTTTGCCACTTGACAACATATACTCAGTGTAAACCAAACCTTTTTTAACCTCTCTCTCATACAAAACAGAAAAAAGAAAAGAAAATTAAACACACAAACTTTCACAACATGACAGTTTAGTTTGCAAACTCAATATAACTATACACATATAATACCGGTGTGGCTCTGTTTCTTTAAGTTAAAAAGGATACAAAGGCAGGCTCAAGTAAAAACAAACCACCCCTCCCCCCAGTCCCCCATTCACGCATTTTCATCAACCAAACCGTTCACGAACCAGCATCATCAGTTTCTTTTTGCCTTTGTAGATTTGTTTTAGGTTGTCAATGAACTGTGTAAACTGGATGTGACCATCATGAGCCATTAGGAAGGTCTCTCGTGCCTTGCTGAGGAACTCTATAAACTCACTATAGTGTCGTGGGCTGATGTGAGTGAGACGGGAATGAGTTGTATTAATGTAGGCTCCGATCGTGGCATCCAAGAGTTGCCGTAAAGGGGCTTTGTCCAGCGACATGAGCTTACCAGAGTTCCTCCTTCCATGAAGTCCCACCATGCCAGGAGTGGTCAAAGTACACCTACGCAAAATGTCTGACAGTACTGTTGCACACTTGACACTTTTGACCACCAGAGGTATTATAGCTGCTAGCTCATTTTTCCCAAGGGAGTGGCTGAGCGCACATGCCCACAGAACGTCATTAATGGCAGGGTGTGTGTCCTGATTGTAACTCAGGTTGAGATGTGTCATGGCCAAGGTGGCCAGCTTGTAGGCCCGCATGGGGTAACCACGGTGCTCCATGTATCGTGCTATGGTAAAAAGCTGCGAGTAGCTCATGCCAGCTGAAGCAGCATCTAGAACGATTTGGTAAGCAGTCTCAAAAGCTATGTGATCCTTTTCACATAGGGTCAGTGCAGAAAGGGCACAGTTTTGAGGATCCTTCATGGCACACTGTAGAGCAAGCGTCCTAGCACTGCCAGCCAGCTTCTCCTGCTGATGGCAGTCCAGATGCAGACGGACAATGGTGCTGTTGGACATCACTGTCGTAGCAACAATACTAGTGGCTTCTGTTGGAGTGAAAAGTGTAAACCAATTTTGCATGATACTATCCAGTGCGTAAACACCTGGGGGAGAGAAAGAAACGATTAGTCACAACCGATAAAACCCGGCCGATAGAGATGTTCAGCAGATTATACTTCACACAAAGTCTAAGAGGTTACCAGTACATCCCAGCAAGAAAGGCACACAGACAGCATGGCTAGAAAAGAACATTAAAACTAAGACTACTGTACAAACTCTGCAGCAATCACATAAACCCAGAAAATAACAAAAATAGCCTGCAAGATAAGCTTTAATCTCCTGTTGTGACAGCTGGGCTGTTTAACTTAAGACAATTTGGATAAAACATTCTGGCTCATTTTGTCTCATCATCTCACTCAAAAGCAGCCCTCACCTTGCACACCACAGCAATTGCAACCTCTTTTCTCACTGTAAATCTCAAGGCACAGCACATGTGAAAAGTAGGCAGAATGGCTTTCTTAAGAGAACACCACGGCATACCTCAGCAGAACTTATTAAGCACATCTTAAAGCAATCAAATTTGCAAGTACATGATCATCAAGATCCTTATTAAAGGAATACAATGAGCAATATGAACTACTGGATATTATATTTCTCAGTGCCACTGTATTCCCAGTGTGTTTTGCAGGCGGAGGAAACACTGACTGATGGGTTCCATAAATTGAACCTAGAATTAACTGGAGTGCCTTACTGCTAGAGGCAATTTACACACACTTGTGAGCCCACCTAAACCACACACAGAGGTCTTTATTTTCTCTGCAGGACTCTAATGCTTTCCATGCACCCCACCACTCATTTGCAGCGAACCAGCATAGCCAGAGAATACGGTACCTCCATTTAAATAAACAGATTCCTAGCATTACCATATTGATTCTTTACTGTGTTGATTAAGTCTCAAGAGTACTTTGCACGACATTTTAGGTTCTTTACAGGACACTTCTATTAGAATATGTAAACCAATTTGAAGCAATTTTAAATCCAGTATTTTATTTGTTGAGATGCAGCTGCACAAAATAATACTCAGGCACTAATATCTGTAAGATAACCTCAGCAAAAATTACCTTAGCAAAAGATATAAAAGCAATAAAACAAGAGCATTGCATGAAATTGTGCAGACACAAACCACTTTCTGGCTGAGAGCATACAAAGGTAAGCTCTATTTCCCCATGCTATTGACAACAATATATAGCCAGCTAAGCATAAAGCAAAAAATTAATTAATCCAGAGAATAAGCAGCAGCAATCTTCCTAGGTTCTGAAACTCAAGAAGCATCTGTGCAATACAATCCAACTCAGATATATGAAGAAGGAAGAAATACAACAGAAAAACATGCTCTCCAGAAATACCTTTACTGACAATTAGAATGGCTCCATTATCATAAGTACCTAAATTGTTCCCATTAGCATTGCTGCTCTTTTTTGATTTTTTTTAACAGCAATACAGGTTTTAATGCAGTCATCTTCACTTTCAGACCCTGCATCCTCATTTTGAAGAGGGTAAACCTTAACACAGAAGATTCATGAGATGCCTCATGAAGACAGGCAGGAAATCTATAGCAAAGCCCAAAATGATCCAAACATGCTACTTGAGAGAGTACTGATTTCCCACTTCTGTATTGAGTATTTTGGGTATGCTTCCCATAGGTTATGCACACCTCCAGCTTATGGGGGAAAGCAGTCACACTGCATTACTCAGCTATTGTCTCACTTGCTTTGTGCCTAAAAACATCCACTAATCACTGCCAGAATGTGTTCTCACCAAAGGAATTTTAGAGATGAACATGAAGTGGGAGGCATTTGCAAAAATTGGGTGTTGACAAGGAAGATCAAGCCCTGTAAGAGTAGCTGACAAGAGAAACATTTCAGAACATACCTACTTCTGTTGCACATGTTACCAGCCACCTCACCATTTCCCGCCGTCGCCAATTCAGCGTTGACAGTGTCATCCGCATCACCTGTTAAAAGAACACAAACAAAATAAAATTTAAGTTGTAAACCAAGGCACAGAAAGGGATTTTAAAGTATTCAAACACACTGGAGTTAAAAATGGCAGCCTCTTGCTCTCTCTGCTCCATTTCCTCTTTTTCAGCTGATATGTCAAACAATTTGAAAAACACTGATTGGGTATTTTTGAACAGCATACAGAGACTAATTCCAACTGTAGACCCTTCAAGGATAAAGGATGGAGACTGTTTTATCTGGAGGCAAGAAAAAATCCTGTCCCATAAAAAAGCCTTCTCCCAAGCAACAAAAACCAACAATCATTTCCAATTATTGAAATTAAATTATGTAACATCTCCTCCGTCTATGCACAAGTATATCGGTAATCATCGTGTGATGTTCCAGGGCATATAATTGTGGTAAGTAGTCAGGTATTGGATATTGAACACACACAACCTAATTACAATTAAGTTGAGAAGGAAAGAAGGGGGAATCATCTATAGGCCACTAGAGACAATGCTGACACTGTTTCTTGCAGGAAAAGCCTTACTGTAAGAAACTACACCGCTGGGAATTGCTGGAAATTACACTGCTATGCATCTTCCTTCTGGAAAAAAAATCTTTTAAGATTCTTAAAACACCTTTGCTTAAGCTTGGAACAGAACAGTGGGCAAATTCTACAACAGTTCCAGTTTGTTGGGTTTGTGACATTAATTTCAGTAGATCATGCTGAAGATATTCTGATGACACTGTCAACCACAAAAGAGTATCCATGAATACCCAAAGTGTTCTGTTTCCATTGAACGATACTTGGTGAAAACTTGAGGTGGCACACAGGTCAATTGTAAGGATTTTTCTCTCTCTCACATAAACATTCAAGGCAAATGAAACAAACAGATTTCCACAGTGACCATGGAAATATGAAACCCTAACAAAGCATACCGAACACTCAGCATTTTAATTAAAGATTTTAGTACCTTTCTTCAGCATAAGAAGCAACTGGGAAAATATCCTTTCCCCAGAAGTTTTTGGAGCTTTATTTACTGAACCGAAGTAATAAAAGGTTTTCTGATCTTTGCATGTTTTTTTTAAGAATTCCCTGAAGAGGGATGGAGATATTTGTTTTTGTTGAAATGAACTGCGTAAACTCTAAGATTCAAAAGTGTCAGGTAATATTCACTACTTGTCTAGCTCCTTTTTGCTTGCAAAGTCTCTCTTCAGAGCCTGAAAACTGATCTGCAGTACTTGTACACCTCAAGCACACTCAGATGCATCTGACTATATCACAGCTTGTGGAGTACAGGATGTTGATGGAAGTGAGAAGGCTGGTGCCAACATGTTCTGCCTGAGCAACCAGTCATTATGGTTGACCCTTGGCTTTCAACAAGCATGTATCAATTCTCATTTTTTAGGGGAATGGAAGAAAAAGAAAAGGGAAAAAACCCTGAAGACCATGCAGAAAACACAGTGCATTTCCAGCAAGCAGAGTAATTTTACTTTCTAGCCAGTCCTATATAAAATCCTGAACCCACCACATTGGTCCTCTCTCACCCCCGAACAGAAGAGTGCAGCCAACAAATGCAGCTCTACCTTCCACTTGAATGGCACAAAGGGACTGTGCAGATTCTATGTTTACCAGTACATTAAGCCTTGTAGTAGAAAATAAAACCAAGTCCAGATAGAGCCCAAAGACAGTATCCTTTCCTGTGCTTAAAAGCTACATGCACCAACACTGCATCAAATCTCTTTCTTCTATTAAAATTACAACAAATGAGGGAAATACCTGAAGACCCAACTCCAGAGAAACTTTCAGAAGAGTTATGTCTGGCAAGCTGTCCATGAGTGTGGCTATTTTAAATGCATCCTGGGCAAGTTTGAAGATGTGTGATGAGGAGTGGATATTTTTCTGGATGGATTCTAACACTGTTTCCAGTCTCCGAACATCACCTGCAAGGTGCAAACAGAATCATCAAAACGGAACAAGCTCTCAAAACACCCAGAGGTCCATTATATCTGAGCCTGACATTGCTATGCAATAGTATGATGTGTCAATTACACACACTCTGTTTTTAGAAACCTTCTATAATTAAATTGCGTAAGAATGAAAGATATAAGAGACCACAAACTGCTCTATCTGAAGGTGTTAGTGCAGCAAGTCACTCTGATTTGTGAATTTTAGAACTGACTTGTCCACTTCTGTGTCTCACAGTCAGTGTCATGTGTCAGGAGAATAAAAAGCTGTCTCATCAGCCTCATACCAAGTTCATCTAGCTACCTGATAACTAAATTTACTACTGTGCTAGAAAGTTACATGACAGATTTAAGTTAGTTTAGTTTGTTGTACCCATTTCAAACTTGCTGGACCATGATCTGGGCACCTAGGCATGAATATTATGATCTGTTTACCCATGCAATATTAAAAGCACACATTTAGTTGAGCACATAACTGACAGCAATGTACCTTTGGCTGCTGTTAGCATGGTTGATGCCAGCTCACACTGCTGGGATTCGATATGACTTAGGGTGAACCAGCGGGGATACCGGTTTGGAACAACAGATGCGATGTGGTGAGGGCGGGACAGGTCGCCTGAAGGAGCTGTGGATTCCAGTACCAGCAACCTGAAATAAGAAAGAAATCCTCTTTCATTAAACCACTATTACATTTGGTTGCTCATGAGCTAAAGTAAGGCTGTAAGAATACTTGGTATTGTCTATGAAATAGACTTTTTCAGTTTCGGAAAAAAAAAATTGGAAAACCACTTCTCTTCTTGCGGAATCTCAAAAGTTCATTTGCCAAACTTTCCTATATCAATAGGCATTTTTAACCTACCATTATTTTATAATGTACCCTGATCAGATGTTAAGAGTCCCAAACAGCAATGACAGAGAAGTTTCCTTTCATATGACTGTCAGACTCCATTTTCTCATTAAGCATTCATCAATCAACAACAGTCTTACCCAACAGGGAGCATTCATACTTAAAAATTTCAAATTAACGTGTTGTTGACTACTACAATCCAAATGACAGCCCACAGCAAAAATATAACCTTACTGCCCTTGCAATACACTAAATACTGACAGTACATCAGCTACTCTATAAATGTCAGTACAAAAAATAGGAGAAAACAAAAATAGGCTTTTTTTAAATACAGTTAAACATAGTTTCAGCATATGAATGGTTAAATAAATAGTAATAATTCTTCCATGTCTAGAAGAAAAGCTTTTCCAGTGCTTAGCTTCTTGATGTCTCTTAGTATCTGAGGTCTGTTTCTACCAGCTTTCATATGCATGGGATTATTTATAAGGAAGTGATCTATGAGGATCAAGGAAGTTGCATTTCTTTGTCCACAAAACTGCAACTACCGAACATTGAAAACCCAATGCATTGTGTTTTTTTCAGTGATAGACTATTTCTTATTGAATAAGCCCATTTAAATGTAAGTTACAATTTCTTATATTTAAACAAATACCTCAGTTCTGTAAGCAGCTGTGGAGTATGTTGGGGTTTTTTTTGCATTAAGATGGATTTGACTTCCATCAGGTTTTTTTAGATGCCTGAAGCATATGATATATTAGTAAAATAATAATACAGTATAATAATATACTTAAAGAATTCACTGAGAAAGGTAATTTTGAATATATGGAAAGGCATCTAGCAGGCACTTAAAAATACAACACACCACGCAAATAACTATCACATACATTTAAGTGCATGAAAATAGGAAAAAACCCTTGTATCAAGTCAGATCTATTCTCCAGCAGCACAAAGACACCTCTTCATAAATACATTTTAAACCTGATTTTTTTCATGCATAGACTGAGGTTGCAGAGGTGCATTATAAGATTGCTTCAATGAACAGAAAACATCATAGCTATTAAATTAAGAAAGGGATTAGTAGGTTATGAGTAAGAGTAAACAGCCAAAAAGCATGAAAGAAAGGTTGTTTTGGAGAAATCTTTTGTCACTTTGCATTTAACTGCCAGCTTCTGTGCTCTTTTGCTGTGAAAAGATGTGCTGCTGTGAATTGGTGGCTTTCACACAATTTTGGCAAGGTTAGGGAACACCAGAAAACCACATGTAGATTTAGCATTCTTAACTTTTTTTTCCCCTTTGAAACATCAATTATTTAGTTAGGTTTTAGCAAAGCTACCTTGTGAATAAATATCACCATTAAAGTCTGGGTCCCAAAGCCTGGCTGAAATTCAGGCTTAACAAAGGATCAAACCAAACTAAGCCAAACATTCAAGTGAGCAGTCAACTGCAGATCCATGTTCTCCAAGGCTATGCTCCATATGTTTCAGTCCTGCAAGCAGAAAACTAAATAGAAATTACCATCAAGGACTGCACAACCCTGTCCTTGCAGACCTGAGGTGCATACATGAAAGGCTTTCTGATCTCAGTTTCCATTTATTTCATATTAAGAGTTCCACACACTAAAATAGGACTCAAAAAACTAAACAGCAACAGGTATTGCTGAATACAGGAAGGTTAAATACTCCTGAGCTGCCATGGGTAATCGACCCATGTAGACTTGTATGCAGACTGACACCGAACACTTCTATCTGAAGAGCAACTACCTGGGGTCTTGGGAAATTAATCTCTTTAACAAATGTGAGAAAATAAATATGCTTCACTTCTAAAAGCATGAGCAGCTGTAGAGATTTTCATGCAACACCTTTACAAACTTCCACATGGGATTTCTCTCCTTGCCACAGCCATTTCCTCCCTCCCATGGAAGACAAGATGCTCACGTTTTTATTTTCTGACCCATTCAACTTCTCAGCCATGTAACAGACATTCAATCTTCATGTTTGCTTTATTATTGTCTCCTCAAGGTGGTATTACATTACTTTTTCATTTCGTTTGTATTGGGAGTCCTTTATTCACTGAACTAACATTCTGGTGTGAATTGAAAGAATAATCATCTTTCTTCAGGAGAATTTAAGAAGCGCAGAAGAATGCAGACAGACATGGAATAGAAAGCATCTAAATCTGCCACCACTACTGTTCAAGATAGCAGTCCAAATTTCTGAAGAGTGCCAAATATCAAACTGCAAAAAGAAAGATTATTGTCTAGGGCTGAACCTTCATCTGTCTTATAAAGTGATGAAAAAATGGCTATGGAGGGAAAATAGCCCTGATTACACTGATGTCTCTTGTGATTTCACCAGATGGAAGCAAAACGACAATTCTTTCTTATACTGGTCTATTTAAGAAGTCATTTCTTTGGTTGAGATGACAGCTTTATAGCAAATGAGGGCTGGAGCTACCCAAGACTAACTGGAGATTTCATCATTTGGATCTTTCAGTGTCTTGTTTGTTTTTCTAGTTGAGAAAGGAAACTACCAAAAAAGAATTTTCCAGTTATGACTGGTTTCTGGGTAAATCCTTGTTCAAATGAAACTGTATATTGACTCCATGTTCACTGAGGCAGTCAGGAAGCTGCTGATGGATGACCACTTCAGCCTTGGAGGATCACTTCAATAGCTTAGTTTAAGGAGTAAAATTCCATACAAACTAACTCTTGAGACATACTTTAAGGTAGTAACTGAAAGTAAATACACGACAAGTATGTTTTATAAAATAATTAACTTTTTTCCTTAAAAAAAAACCCAAAACCACAACCAAACACAACCAAACCAGCCAAAGAAACAACAAACAATGAAACAAAACAAAACCAACCAAAAGCCCCCACATACCAAATTTTGTACTATCGTCCTGTTCTGATATAATCAGTAATTCATGTACTTACCTTGAGATAAAAGAAGACTAGAAAACCTAAGTGGCGTAGGGTAGCTTTCTGATCAATATTTGAATGTTCTCAATAGTTCATCAGTAATGTACTTTTGTCTTCTCAATCTATTTCCTAAAATGCTAACTGTAACCAGCAAGTATGCACAGTCACTATTCACATTTTTTAGACTCTTCCCATAACATCCATTACTAGACATTCTTGGAGGCAGAAAAATACCCAAGAGGCTAAGCAGACCCTTGGCTTAAACTGACAGCTATATTTCGCTCTTATGCAGGGCCTCACATTTAGTCCTTTGAACACAGGAATTATTTTCTCCCTGTTTAGCTTTTTGGAGAGAGTAGCTCCAGAATAAACGCCTCCAAACTATACAGACACAACCTGTTTGATGAAGCTAAATACTATTCATGTGGATAGGACGTCCTTCAATCACTGTGCAATCATGCTTGGTGATAATGACCAGGAAAACTCAGCATTTTTTCTTTTTTATAATCTAAGACTTGACTGCTTTTAGTGTTCAATTGTGGCTCTTTGCCAACCATCAACTACTAGGTTCTTGATAGTGAGCTGACATTCAGATGGGACCACTTTCTTCCCTGAACTCTATGTGGACAACAGTTTTATCTATCATTTAGGTCCCTGAAAACCCATTCAGAAGTCTTTTCTTAGATATCATTACCAATCTGACCTGTCCTGAGACAGCACACACTGAACACTGCCTGAGAAACATCTTTTTCCTGATTACTGAAGATAAATGGGATGCAAACCAGACATTTTGCTGTCATTGGATTTACTCTCTTTAGATCCCAGTATTCACCCGGAAGAGGTTAGGATGTTATGAAGCACTAAACAATGCTAAAGCTCTGACCACACTACTCAAATCTATTGTTGAGAGTCAATTTATAAAGAAGGTGAGTAAAACAAATTGTCCTGCAGAGCAGATTAAGTAGGAAACAACCCTGAGACTTATGGTAAAATACCTGTTTCCTTATTTCATTACCAATATCATCATGCACACATAACAACATGGGTGGGAGAATTGATATGCTAAAGTGGCTTTATTGCACAAAATCTTGTGCCCCAGGTGTGGGATTCTACAAGTATCTGAAACAGAAAATCCTGTTTTACAAGTATAAATAAACACTAATTGGACATTTAAAAATTATTATAATACAGTTACTACAAATACCATTTGCTTTCATAGATGACAGAACCAAAACAGTACCTCCTTGACTCCTTGAATGGAAGAATGTACATTTTAGGAAAAGAGACTAGGTCTTGATTACCAAAGCATTTCCCCTTTCCACATCTACTACTCGTGCTCTTTTTAGATAACTCATGAATACGTACCGCATGGCTCTCAGTGCAGTTTTGTATGCCAATTCAGCATCATGAGGTAGGAGAGAGGTGAAGAGATACTTGGCAAATGTGTGCATTGGAACACTCTCTCGATGGATAACTTCACCTAAGCCACTGTATGGTCCACCTGCAGGAAAGAGGAACAGAATGTCAGTCTTTACAAACTGGTAGACCCCAACTTCTGAACCTTTAAAAGCATTCAGTACACCTTCTGCTAGAAGTGCTATCCAAAGACATAGCCTCCTGTTTCACAAAGGGTGAAATTACATTGTTATTTTCAGTGAAACAGAGAACACATCATATATACACAATGTGTTATATTAAATACCACATATTATTTAGGAAAACAAGACACTTCAAATTGTATTGCACTAAGCACACTGCCAGTGCTGACAGAATGATTACAGTACTTCATGGGACTCACTCAGTAAGCCTGGTATGCAAAAGTAGAAAATCATACTCCTAGCTCTGCCTCCACACAGTTATATTATGCACATCAATACCCATGCATCCTGTCAATGTGCCACTGCTTCATCACAAATTCACCAGGAAAAAAAGAATGATGACCATAGAAAAATGTGTATCTTTAATTGAAATTACATGACCAATCACCACAGCAGCACCTGATCCCTCAAACATCTCACCTGACATTGGCATTAAATAACCCTTTGGTCTGAATGCAGTCATGACTCAAGTCCCAGATCCCACCCTTGGGTCACAATAACCCCAGGCAGCTTCACAGGCTGGGAACAGAGTAACTGGAAAGCTGCCCAGGTGCTAGAGACATGAGCCAAGATGTACCTAGGTGGCCAAGAAGGCAAATGGCACTCTGGCTTGGATCAGCAGGGCCAGGGCAGGGATTGTCCCCCTGTGCTGGGCACTGCTGAGGCCACAGCTGCAGTGCTGTGTCCAGCTCTGGGCCCTCACTGCAGGAAAGGCCCTGAGGGGCTGGAGAGAGTGCAGAGAAGGGCAATGGAGCTGGGACAGGGTCTGGGGCACAAGTCTGTGCAGCTGGGGGAGCTTGGGGTACTACTCCTGAAAAAAGGAGGCTCAGGAGAGACCTTATGATTCTCCATCCCTGCCTGAAAAGCCTCAGACAACCAGAGACACAACAAAAGGAAATGGCTTCAGATTGTGCCAGGCAAGGTTTAGACTGGATATCAGGAAAAACTTCTTAACTGAAAGGATAGTCAGGCATTGTAATAGGCTGCCCAGGGCAATGGTGGAACCACCATCACTGAAAGTGTTCAAATTAAGCGTGGATTTGTCACTTAGGAACATGGTTTAGTAGTGAAGATAGTGGTGGCTGGCTTAATGGCTGGACTCAACAATACTATTAGTCTTTTCCAACCTGAACAATTCTATGATGATGAACACAAGGTCAGATTATGCACCAAAGCTGGCTGTTAGTCCAGTATATCCACATGATTTAAAAAATTCTATTTTATTTATGTGAAAACTATCCCTATTATTGGGGAAATGGATTTTTCTCTCTCAGTAAGGTGTAGATTTCAATTTGATAACAGCAGCATCATGATAGACAACAACAAAATTCAAAGATTAAAAGCAACTATTTACTTGAAAAGTTTCAAATGTTCACAGTGCATATGAATCCTACTTCTACATTTTTTCTGCACACTTAAGACTGTCATTCCTGTTAAGAGGAAAATTATGTCAAACAGTTTTTGACTTCAGTGACAAGAGGTTCAGGCTTTAAATGCAGCAAGATACAGAATAAGAATCTTGTATTAAACATTACAGGACAATTATTGCACAGATAGCACTCAGCAGTTCCAGAACCTACTACTACTTCTACTAAGACTCCAACTCATCACACTTGAAAGGATGGATGGATGGATGGATGGATGGATGGATGGATGGATGGATGGATGGAGCTGTGTGGGTGAACTTTTGTTTCAGCAATGTTTTTGACTGCTGCCTAAGCACAACATACAAGGATAGAAATCACTAGGCATGAAAAAATTCTGAGCTCCATAGGTGGGCATTTCTAAAGAACAAGGCTGATTGCAAAGGAAACGTCAAAGAAGATTTAGAAAGTGACAGTGTGTCTCATAACCATTTGAAATGAAGTTGAAAGCTATTCAAATCTAGCTGGCATTGTTTGAATGAAAGAAGCAATTTCACGTATGTTTGCCAGTTGGTGGTCCAGTCAGAAACTCAGTCAGGACACAAAGAACACATGACAAAGCATTTATATGAAAATATATTTTGCCATTAACTTAGCAGTCAAGCAAAAAATCAGAACAGTTCTTGCAAAACAGTCTTATGTTCTGCTTTCCCACACACTCAAATGGTAGCTACACACAGCACGCATTAATCTGCATTAACCGCATAGAAATCAGCTTAATATTGGATTAAGTTTTCTTTATTATATCTACTGAATTTCAACGAAAAACTCACAATTGATATGATCAGCACCTTGAATCACTGCACAGCTTTTCCTCCATGTAAACTGGCAGTTCCTGCCTAATGTGGAACACACTGAAACTACTGCAGAAAAGCCAGATTTCTCATCACACACTGATGCAAAGCAACTGCTGCACATAGCCCACAATGGCAATTTTTTAGGTGGCTTTATTCTTTACTACTCTACTATTCTTTACTACCCTAAGAAAATATTAAAAGAATTTCAGTGATCAAATCAGTAAACTGAATTGTTGGAGAGTATGCCAGAGAAATCCTGCCTTTTCCTCATAAAACATCCTTACCAGTAAACAGATGTGGCAAACTGATTTTCTAATGCAGAGGAATCCTGCATACTAACAGCTAGATCAAGACAGTAGCTTTTCTTGTCCAAAGGCCATAAAGCAGCAGTACAGACACACCATGATGGAAACTTTCCCTGTGCTGCAGCTTTTCTGCAGCCTCAAATCTAGGCAAAAACAGTCACTTAAAGCTGGGAACCCTAAGCAACGTACTGTACCTCTTCCATAAAAGACAATCTTTTAAAAGACTTAATATGTCACAAAAACAGTGTAAAACCTGACTGCTGTGTAGCCATCTCTCAACTCCCCTAGGGCAGTACCACACTCCCCTTCAAGCCATGTGCATGCACTCAAAATCTAGGTGTCCCACTGAGACTTCAAAAACCTGGATTATGCCTTCGACTAATTTTTTTTCCCCTGAAGTTTTTTCTTCTATTCAAAATGAACAAAAACCAGAAAGACAAGCTTGGAACCCATGACATCACTCTCTGAACATGATGCTTAAGTGCTACACGTTAAGCCTTTTTCAAAGTTAAGGCAAAAGTAGGCACTTCCATGAACAGATGTTATTTCAACACTGCCTAATTCCAAAACACAAATGGTGTGTCATGGTCATAACTTAGGGACAAGACCAGAGCTGAAGCCACAATATTTGACCAAATACTTTTATTTCCACCTATGACATAAACATCAAAAACAAGTAATCTTTTTTATTTTCAAAAATAAAATGTTGCATTTCTGCCTCAGCAATTATACATGAATTTTCTGAGCTCTTCACTTTGGCACAGTGGTCAAAATCTTAATACATTATAAAGCTGCCTGTATAGTTCCTTTCGCAGAATACAAGGAATACTTAGAATTTTGGTATCTGGGAACTGTTGATAACTGATGTCTGTATTATATAATAGTTAGCCTGGAGTGTATAATCAGGTTATTAAGATTATGACATGCAACAAATGTAAAAAACAAAGTATACTAAAAATTAAAATAAAAGATTTATAGGTCAGTATATGCCTTATCTCTGCAGTCATATGACATGTAAAGTATGACAATTCTCGTAAGAGTCTTGATAAAAACTTTCATGGAGCTCTAAGAAAAACCATCTGAAGCATGTAAGGCACTTTCTGGAAGAACTCTAGTTCTGTGTACTTATGTAAGTGTAGACAGTTTAGAGAAGCAGTTAGCATCTATATTCAGCTACCTTCTAATAGGAAGACTGCTTGTTTTCGAAAAATCTTCACCAGAGTATCATCCAATTCAATTTCTTGTAGCTTAGAAATGAGCTGCTCCTCATTTCGACAAACCTTCTCTTGTGCATACAAGCCATCTGGCATTATTCGCTGCTGTCCCAGCCCTATCAATGCTACTTCCACAGCCAGCGTTAAGTAAGATTCCCCTTCTTCTAGGAACTTGTGTGCAGGCAGGTGCAGGTACTCCAGAGATTTGCATTGTCCCAGGTTCTCTGTAAGAGGTGACACAAAAAGAAAAACACATCAGCAAACCATTTTAACCCATAATCTGCCTACAATGTCACATTCACAAAGGCTTTCACTGTTAGTATTACTATTTCAGATTTATTTAAATTATTAGCTAGTCTCAAAATACAACACTCCAATCTAAAATAGGTCATCTGATTCCACATAGCAGAAATACACAAAAATAATTTGGTTTCAAATAATCCACTCAAGTGAAAATAAAAGTTTTCAATTTAAAAAAAGGCAGCTCCTTCCGCTTTGTGTTAATGAGGCCATAATTGGAAGATCCATTCCAATTTCCTTCCCTACCAATTTCTGTATTTCCTTACAGCCCTGATGTGCAAGAGGAAGGGAAAAGTGCTTTTACACCTATGTAGATGTCAGTTGAAGGTATTAGAATTGTGCAAATACAATAGGCCCAGGAACTCCTCATCTTTAATATATGCTCTGCTTGCTTGCACTCTTTTCATGCTTTTAATTTGTTACACTTATGATACGTTATGCTTATGATAAAAATTCATATTGTTAACATTAGAAGTCCTACTTTTAGTAACAATTACAAGCAAATCCCACATAGGCCAAGCCATAAACTGTTTTAAAGAGTGCTATCAATTCATCTGGCACTTCATAGACACAATATATGACAAAATGCTATTTCAGCTTGTAGCATTTTACAGTCTAATTTGGGAACAAGAAGTTGTAGTTGTCAGATGTAAGGAGATGGGCAACTGCAACAAATAGAAAGGCGGAATGCACTTGGAAGATCGCACGTGTACAAAAGGAAGTTAACTTTTCAGCACACAATATTTTTATTTCATGGGGTTATTTGGGTTTTTAGTAACAGCAGAGAATCTAATTTCCAAATTTTTTAACTGAAAGTTTTCCAGAACTGGTGGGTAAGAGAGTAGAAATTTATTGAAGAAAATGTAATTGAATAAAAGGAGTTCTGAGGCAAAGCCCCAAGAAGATTGTGGATGTGTATATAAAAGAGCTTCAGGCAAAGTAATGAATCCAGTTTCTGTCCACACTAGTGCTAAGAAGCTACCCCAAAGGTGGAAACAGACTGAAAATAAGGAACTAATCAGTTAAAATCCTGGGGAACAATTACTGAAATTGAAACAGCTGGATATATCCTATCCCTATCCTGAATCATGTATTGATATAGCAACACTACTTGCCAACTCCTACCATTTATAGACTATATATGTTACCAATTTCAAGTGTTTTGTCATTGTTTTGGAATATTATGTACACTGTAGCTACGAAATCCAATAACATCCAGGGCTATATTTAGGAGTGTTGCCAGCAGGTCGAGGTAGGTGATCTTGCCCATTTGCTCAGCACTAGTGAGCCCACATCTGGAGTGCTGTGTCCAGCTGTGGGCTCCCCAGCCCACGGGCATGCTGCAGGAGACCCAATGTGGGAACACAAAGATGATTAAGGGACTGCAGCATCTCTCATATAATGAGAGTGAGAGAGCTGGGATTATTTAGCCTGGAAAAAAGAGGGCTCAGGAGGATCTTACCAAAATGTATAAATATCTGATGGGAGAATGTAAAGAAGACAGTGCCAGACTCTTCTCAGTGGTATCCTGTGACAGGACAAGAGGCAATGGGCACAAACTGAAATACAGGAAATTCCATCTGAGCATAAGAAAACACGTTTTAACTATGAGGATGGTTGAACACTGCAGGAGGTTGCCCTGGAAGGTTGTATAGTCTTCATAATTGAAGTTATTCAAAACCCAAATGGATACAGACCTGAGCAATGTGCTGCTCTAGGTGACCCTGCTACAAGCAGACCAAGTGGACTAGATGATCCCCAGAGGTGCCTTCCAAACTTAACAACTCTGTGATACTGTGTTTTCCTGTAATTTCTCAGAACAAGGACAGTGCAATGTATGTGGAGAAGACTGCTGCTATGAAGTCTTATTGGGTTTTATTTCAAACATGAAATATGTAATTTTCTTCAAGAATGAGTAACTGGTAACTTTTAAGTGCTTTTTTTAGTATAAACATTTTCTCCCCCTTGTGTTTTCCTAAGGTATGCAAATATGAGCTCTTATACTATAGAAACAGTGACTTTGAAACTGATTCAAAAAGGCAAGACAGAAAAATACCTCCAGTAAATGAAGAAATGTACCAGACTGCTGCATTTGCTTGGTCTTACCCGTGAAATCGGAGAATCCATGGAAGCTGTCGTCATCCACCCTGCAGGCTTCCATCAGGCTACCAAAAAGGGTGCCAATGGGGTCCAAAGGGTGTCCCACCCAGCCTTCAAGATTTGTTATTGAGGTTACTCCCCTGTGGAGAAGATCTGTGGCAAAAACACAGACGAGGGAGGGAGGGAAACAGAGCTCATGTAAGCCCATCAAAACAATTACACAAGTGAAACTGCTTAAAATGCCCTCAGTACAGAATTCAAAGCATTTCCAGTGGCTTCTGCATAGAAAGAGAAAATAGTATCTTTCAGGGTGAACTCACTGCCCTTAATGAATATGTAAATGAGGAATAAGAACAGAGAAAGAATGGAAGCCAAACTTTTTGAGCACTAGCAAAGTGTATTAAAGGCCAAAAATTTCAATGGCAATGTCTTTTGAAATCTCTTCCTTGATACTACTAGAACCCTTCTGAAAATGTCTGCTTGAAGAATTACAACAAGGATTTTCATGGTAAAATATTTACAATTTGCTCACTCAAAAAGACACAGTACCCTTTTTACATTTTTAAGTTAATCTGATGAAACTAAAATAAATGAAAATAAATTATGAGCTTATACAGCACCTCTCTCTCTCTGCACCAAACTCAGGATGACAGCTACTTAAAAAAACCCCAACAAATGATTAAATGAGATATACAAGAAATAATTGTCTTTTCATAACATCAAGTGCATTTTTGGTCATTTTAAGATTTTAGTCTACAAATACCTTCATCAGTATTTTTCTATAGCCCATACCCAAGTTCTTATTTGGTTAGAGCACAGAAAAAACATAAAGTGCAATGAATTGGAGGAAGTGTGATTGTGGTAACAAGTATTAGCTATTCCCCAAATTCACGTCATATGGTAACAACTTCCTTTTGACACTCCCAGCTTTCTTCCTCCCAGACATACAGACACAAGTAAACTATGAGAGATCAGATGCATTATTGACTACCCTCTAAAAACTATACAAGCCATTATGGCTGCTCTGCTTCTCTGCCTGTCACACATTAACTTGTACCTCCCTTCACTCTCTCGTGTTCACAAAGCATCACATATCTGAGTAACCATACGCATTAAATTTTTAAGTCCTGCTTTCTGCTATTTAAATGTGTGGGGCTAAAAAATGAAACACAGACACACTGTCAGGATGGTAAAGGTTTTTTTAAAGAATCCATTGGTATGTAATATGAAAAAACCCGGGTAAAATCATTCCATTACCTAACAAATAAAAAAGACAATAGGCAGAAGTAAGGAATATTACCAAGAAGGATTCAGTGTGACTTCTTACTGATTCACTTTGTTCTGTTTATTCTGTTGTGCCTACTTATGAGCTTCTCTTGTGTCATGCCAACCAAAGGCTTCAATCGTCTTGTCAGAGACATTTAACTTAAAATCACACAAGGGGTTCCAAAGACATCAGATCAGCCACATAAAAGCCAAGCGGAAGCATGGGGTGTTTGCTGAACAAAAAGCCTAAAGTTGGGCTGTAGCTGCCGTTTGCCTCTGGTTATAGAGACCAGCACACTTTATGGTATTAAAAGCATCTTTTAAAAATTCCCCATGAAATTAAAAAATAAAACAAGCCGCGAGTGATAACACAGAAACAGCAAACTGCTTTGTTTCAGGGCAGGATAGATCACATTTCATGCACTTTTTAAAAATGGTAATAGAATATTAGGTGATAGTTACAGAAACAGGAAAGGATTTTAACAGAGGTATACTGAATGTCTACATGCTGCACCAGCAACTGGGAATGAAAAGGAGCACTATTACAACCAGCACACTTGCAACAGATTTCTCACACCTGCTAGTGGTATGAACACACACACTGAAACAGACACCTCCCTTCTAAACAAAAAAAAAAATTTAAAAACCCACTTACTCCTTTTTTCTGTGTGAAAAAAATACAGAGGCACATAGGAACTGCAGCTAAATTTTTTATCAGCTAGGTGTATATATATATTATCTTCTAAATGCTCATTTCTGGGAAAACATCTGAACACACACTTGAAAAATTTATACATATAATTTCACACTGGTATTTCTGACTACAATGCATGAGGATATACACCGTTTAGAATAACAGAGAACATCTAAAATAAAATTTGAATGAAAGGATTACTTTAGCAGCTGAGAAAGTAATTCCAGTTTTTCTACATACACTCTTCTACCACAAAGCCACTCTCTTCATCCACTACCTCTTTAAACTACAAAGGTTCAGAGTAGAATTATTTTAGGTTGCAAAGGATCATGTGCCACAGAAACTATACCTGAAGGAGAACACCCCTTCAAAAAAACCAATGGTAGTGCTCAGTGAAATACCACAAAACATTTTATAAAAAATGGCATTAGAAAAAAAAAAAGACCAAACAAACAAACAAAAAGCCAGCCAATCAAACAACCAAAACAAAGCCCCCACAAAACCTCAATCCCCTCTCTACAGAGAAACTAAAATTTTAAGCATTATAAGAGATTCTCTTGGAACACACTGTCAGATTTGATGAATTTTTGTAGTTCAGACTTTGCCTCATTGTACCCTCTAGACTTACACTTCATAATATAAAGCTCAGCAAAATTATAGATCAGAGAAAAAAAAATTAAACAGCAGACATGCCAAATGCAAAATGACCCTGTAACCCAGGTGACTGTTTTCAATGTGTAACCAAAGCCTCTGATTGGAATAAAGGCCTTATCCTGCCATATATATGTTGGAGAAGGCTGATAAGAGCCCTGCACAGTTCACAACAAAGTTTACAGAAAACCTCTCACAGCCAGAATGTGACATTTACCACTATCCAGACTGAAGAGTTAAAAGCCATCTCTTTCACTATAGTTTCAAAGCCAGTTTCCTCATGCGAACTTCCTCGTGTTACTGTCACCTTGCACACCCTTGGCCCTCCTCTTCCCCACATTTACCTTTCTTCTGAGCCCGGAACATATCCAGCTGTTTCTGCTGCTGCCTCCTTAGTGTATTAACAATAGCTATTGCTAGCCTCAGTGCTTCTCGTGGGTATCCATGAGATCGTAATGCATCCACCCTCGCGCAGGCTGTAGGAACATGTTCTAAAACAGAAAAAGTAACTGAAGATTAGCAATGCCTCCATAAACGCAATGGCCTGTTTTGCTAGGTTACTCAAAAAGGCTTCTTTTGTCTCTATTTTTTTCTGTTTTGTTTTGTCTTTAAAACTATGCAAGAGAGACTTAAAGGACTACTTCTGAGCGAACATTTCAATGGAGCCTCTGTTCTTTTTGCCAGACTTTTCATCCATCTCCCCTACCACCTTCCCCCTCAAAATAATGCCATAGAAAATGAACAAAGCACCAAGTCATGGAAACATCTTTCCGGTTTAGCCACTTACCATGCCAGAGGGGCCACCCCTGAGAGTCAAAGAGCAAGTTTTCAGTGTCGTCATGGTAACAGTAGTTGGCGTACAGGTCACTGCTGATAATGTGCTGTAAGTGGCTGTCCTGCCAGTGCAGATCGCATGCCTCAATGGCTCGAGTAAACACGGTCCGATGTGGCCTGTTCGATGAATCTGTCATTTTCACAGGTTTAGAAAGCTGCATCAGCTTTTACTCACTCATACATGAATCAGTCATTCACAGTGTTCCTGTCTTCTGCCTATTCACCAACCCCCAGCCAATGGCAGTCTGCCTTGCCCTCTCTCCACCAAGCAGCCCGCAGATGACATTTCACATCCTATCATTACCCAAGAGCTCAGACAACATGTGTGCCATTCATTTTGCATTCAGAGAGAGATATAGAAACCAGCACAGCTGATGGCAGACAGAACTCTACACAGAGAGCTGCTAGAGGTGAAGGACATTAACAGCAAGTACAAACTAGAATGTATATGGCACTCGAGCATCCCCAGTGTCTCTCCTTAGATCCATAACTGCCAAAATAAAGGAGGGATAAATTCATCAAAGATTTGTAGTTTTTCTTTCTGAGAAGTGACACTAACTTTGAGCACTTGTATAACTTTGTTGATCATGAACAAATATTATTAATAAAGTGAGGTCCTGAAGCCATGGAGCTGACACAATCCTCACTGGACATCTTCCTATGGCAAAATTTTTCTAGCAACACGGCATTGCATCTATCAATGCTCAGAAGCCATGTCAGAGTTTTCAGCAGTGCGTCCAGGTTGGTCTGAACATGATGAGCAAGCAAAATACCTAAGGGGTCTTTTGCTGAAAGAACTTATCTTCCTGGCTAGCTGTGAAATTTAATAACGAACCACATTTTTTCGTTCACAGGTGATCTTCCAAGAAAAAGAAAAAAAAATGAACCTAACTAAGTGCAGATCTGACACCTACCAAGAAATTTAATCATAACTTTATTGCAATTGTATGCAGAATGTATTATTACTGATGGTTTGAGGACTATGAGCAGTTTTCCCTGCACTTTGCCTAGTTATTAGCAGTCATCTTTGTCTAAAGATGACTGTACAAAGCTTCTGTCAGATTGATAATCACACTTGAGATTAGAAAGCACGATACGGAGTACACAGACACCTCCCCAATATGGCAGCACTGCAGCTGCACCCTCCAGACATACCTAGTAATGCAGACGGTACATACAGAGCACATCCTACAGACAGATGCTTCAGTTTCTCACATACAAGTTTCATGTAGTTTAAAAAAAAACCTCTTTAAACAGCTATCAAGGCTTTGTAACTGCAAACAAAATAAAAACCCCAATAGCAGAAGGAATACTGGAGTATAGTCAAGCAAAAAACACCAGGTTTTTACACGGCACACTTGAAGGATATCCAATTTTCGTGCAACAATATTTAGAAGCACCAAATGAAGAGTTAGAAGACCTAAAAAACCACAAATACCTGCTCTGAAAGTGTTACAGCCCCAGTATAACAAAAACCCACATATTTGTTCTTGTGCAAAGACAGCATTAGTACAACTGATTTTCGCTGGTCAGTCCTCAACAAGAAAGTTACTTGTACCAGGAAAAAGGGTTGAATTCTGCAAGGCTAGAATGTACAAGATAGAAGTTATATGTTGCAGTCAGTACATACATTTAGGCTCACCTTGGTTAGCATTTGCACCCTGAGGCAAAGCATTGGTTAAATTGGGCAGCTCGTTTCCATGGTTTCCATCTTCCCAGGGACAAACATCCACACTGTTCCATTTTTTCAGCTGTTTTAGCCAACTGGACTTCTGCTCCAACTTGCAGTGGGGATTTAAGACTATACACATCCACAGAGCACCTGATTTTAAAAAAATTTCTAAATTATGTTTTCTATTAAAAATGCAGCAGCCAATGACTAATTGCAAACTTCTACAGCCTAGACTTTTTCTCCACTCAAAGGCTACTCTGCTTGCTTCCCAGCTATGCTTAACACCACACAGATGGAATTCCTGACACAGGAACTTGGGCTGGCATGGCCAATCTGAAGCAGCTGAAAGATGGTTCCAAGCCAGCCTTCTCAATTAAAAGGCATTAATTAGTAGGTCTTTTATATTAGAAATCCAGAGTTCCCAGTGTATGGCTCATCAGACAGGAAGGAACATCAGTCAAAGGCAAAAAGATGTTACAGAAGTTACATTAACCAAGTTTTTCTTCTAATTCTTGTATCAGAAGTGAATGTTGTTTTATATTAATGAGAACTATGTATCCTTCAGCTTCACATTACACCAAAGACGCATATTAGTAAGACAAGCATCTTGGAAACATATACTTTCACACTCAGAACCCATCAGAAGTACTCATGTAATTCATTCCCAAATGCATCTGGGTCTCAGATAACCAGTACACACTAGTTTAGTGCAGTGTGATAGGAATAAGACGTTTTTACACCAATTACTTCAGTAATTCGGTTACTCTAGAAAATTAGTTTTACATTTTCTGTTTAGGGAGTTCTAAGGGAAGGCTAATTTGTGCTGACATATCACATACCACCATTTCATAAACTGCTCCCTGAGACCGTATCTAGCGCAGCAGGCATAAATGCATCTGGATATCTAGAGGCAATTTTCAAATGGAAAGGTTTTTCTCTAAATCAGCTGTCCCTTCACCAGCTTGAACTTTAACAGAAACATGAAGACATCTGAAAGTACTGTTTAGCAACAGTTCATTTGCTTATTAAGGATGTGCCTTATACACTAAAAGAGATCACAAGAAAATGCTTAGACTATACAATGTTCATGATAGGCTGGAAAAAAAGCCAAAGAATAAAAATGCAGCTGGTTCTTCTAGGATAATAAATGTCTCCCATTCTGGGATCCTTTTGCTAACTAAAACCGCAAAATTGATACCCAGGGCAAAGGGCATTGCATCACATTCATGCCTAAAGTAACTCAGGTAGTCCACACCACAGAAACCACTGGAAACACAGCATGATTCTTAAGGTTAAGTCTCCTGCAATTCGACACTAACATATATGGGGAAGCAATATTAAAAAAAATATAAAAACCAAAACAAAATACAATATGTTACTATTCAGAACACCAGAGCGATACTAAACTACTTCAGTTTATTACTGCACAGTGGATTAGAGTAGAGCAAGTGTTCTGGGTTCAGGAAGTGCCTGAAACTTGCCATGGATGTGAATAAGGCCAATACCACTTTTAAAAACTTACTTTCTTATTTTAACATATTATTTTCTTTAAACACATTTGCCAGCACCCTTCACTCTCCAAAAGGAGTCAAATTACAATTGGTTCTTATTATTAAGCATCAATGATTCAGTACTGCCCAAGACAGAATGTATGCATTTCTTGCTATCTGCAAAACAAAACACAAGACGCAGCACAACAGAAAGCCTTGGAGAGAACAGTTGTGGGCCTGTTTATTTATTTTCAAAATCAAGTATCACTTGAAAGTGTAACACTGTACCTCTCAGCATCTAACAAAAACAAAAGAAACAAAAAAGCCCCAACACAAACCCCCTCAAAAAACCAAAAAAAACCCACGCCAAAAATAAAACCAAAAAACCCCCCAAAAACCCCCAAAGAACAATCCAACAAAAACCAAGCCAAAACAAAAAACAAAACAAAAAAGAACAAAGAAATCAAAACCCACAAAACCCCACCAATGTAATACTTTGTAACTAGATTCCCAGTGTAGTCAGACTGAAGCAAAAGCAATGTGGAATATCTTAAACCCACTCAGTAAGTATTTCAATCATCCATCAAGGCAGAACACACACTACTGTGCTGCATAACACCCCTACAGAATAAGTGGCCTTTTTTTTTCTCTACATCTGAGGAACACCCCTAGAGGCAAGACAATTCACCAGCCTCCTAAGGAAGCTGCACAACACAGGGGTACATCTGTAAGCAGAGGGCAAGATAACCAAAGTACTAACATTCTTTAAAAATACCTGTAGTTTCATGTGGGAAACTATGTCAAGCCTAACTAATTAGGCTTGTCAGTAGTCATCATCTCTGAAATTCAGGCAATTTTCATGTAAAAAATAAGTGTACTTCCAATAAACTCCTCACAACCCACTTAAAATTTCAATAGAACCTACAACTGCACCCTGCTCCCTATGACTTCAGAGAAAGCTGCCTGCAACATGTGAGACCTCAAACAGCTTTGATGGTTGTTGATTCCCGGCAGGAAGAGGACTATGAGACAAAACTCACAAGAAAAAAAGGGAACAGAAAGAGCTCCTGTAGCGCTACAGAGTGTACCACCTGGAAGAAGGATGCATAATGCCACTGACCCAGACCCTTCAATCTGTTTGGATTTCTAGGTCTTTTTGGTTTTGAGTTTTAGTGAGGTTTTGAGTTTTAGTGAGGTTTGTTTTGGTGTATTTTTTTTCCTTCTCTCCTCTCTCCATCCCTGCCCCAAGTGCATGCATTTACCTCTACTCATAACTCTTCCTACTTCTGCTCTCTAAACACCTTCCCCTCCCCTGACATGTGCTCCATTCTGGCTGTTTCAATTCACTGATTCCTGCCCTGCTCCCCACGCTGAAGAATCTGAGGAAAATGTTCCCTTGTGCCTGGACTTTATCATATGTCAAGTGGCAGGAGCTTGGAGGAGGATATTCTTATTTGACTCTGATGCTGCTCAGTGGAAGTCCCCTTGAACTAGCCCTGAAACGTCAACACCAACCTGAAGGTGTACCCTAGTCTCAAACAAGAGAGTTTCTATTTCTGCCTGATGGCTCCCATTTGGGGAAAGTGCTGATCATGTTCACCCTTTACTACAGAAACAGCCTATGGACAAAATGAAGGACAAGTACTCATAATCTGCAAGAAAGGTATCAGAACCAATTTCTAGTGACTTCAGCCCAAAACCTGCTGTTGGCAACAGTTCATGCTCCAAAGAAATCGGAACGCGTTCCAAAATACATTCCTACCATTCTTAAATTTACATGTTTGATTACATTTAATGATGTCACCAATGCAAACTACAATATGAACAGAAGTCCCATTAAATACTAACACTTTTTAAAAAGAGACACCAAAACCCCAGAGAAAGTATTTATGTTTACAGACTGCCTTTCTCTCTAACATAGCTCTCTCTCATTCCTATCTCCTTTTCCCCAGATTTTTTTTCCATACTGCTTCTCAGAATGCTGACACATCTTGCCCCCACCCCAAACTGCACGCTACTAGAACACAACTGAAGTTTAAATTCCTAGACTCTATCCTACATCTTTTCAGTACAAAACTCCCCACGGCACAGTGCCAAAACAAACACAATTCTATACAACAAGTTTTCCCCAGAAAATATTTGGAAAATATGCCATGTTGCAACTGCAATTTGATGCTTATTTCACAACAGAAAGGGTATTAGAGCTGTCACACTGCAGTGAGGAATTGCCTATTTTGATTCAACACTAATCACTTGACCTGAAAAAAGGCAGCTTTGCCAAAACAGACCTTTGGTTCAGACAGACCTCCTCTTGAAAATGCATAATTATCATTCATCTTTAGTGTTCATCACACAACCAAAAAAAAAAAAAAAAGGAAAAATTTACATGCAGGCCTTTCTTGTACATACAAGGGAATATCAGTACTTTTATGTTTCTCTGGAGACATCCATATCTTTGAACTTATGGGACAGCATGCAGTTACATTGATCAGGATTTAAATACGCAAACTGAAAAATGTTAAGAGTATTAAGTCACTGTAAAAGTAGATGTAGTATAGAACAGTAGAGTAACTACACATCCTGTGTACACACATATCCATGAAGCTATACTGAGGACCCAGCATACTGTTCTGTTCATCTGTTTGATTACACTCTGCTTTTCCAAAAAACACCATGCTATCTTTGTCAGGGCTGCTGTACAGCTGAGCTTGGGTCAGCATTTCCTCATTCACAACACCTGTGTAATCAATTGCTAGGACTTGGCCTTTGCTTTGGAATTATACATTTCATATACTTTAGATCAAGTATACAGTGCATTTCCAAAATTAAAATATTCAAGAAACAGGTGCTGTAACATTTCTTTGCCCTTTCCATTAATGCAGAACTTCATCTTAAAAAAGAAGCTACAGGAGTAGTATTTGACCATTTCAAAGAAAATGCAGCCAGGTAATCAAGATCATTCCCTCTGCCCAAGAGACAAGACAGCTTCAACACCTGCTGCACTTGCCACTGTGCCCCACTTGAGACTAATCAATTCTACTAAAAAAGCATAATCTTCCAGCATTGAAAGTGCCAGAAGAAATACAATACTAGCAGACAGAACCTATCAATGCTTTGAAGTATTAAGTGTCAGCAAAAGACTTTAAAGTGGTTTATATCTGTATTTTAAACATGTACCCTTTCACTGGGACAGCCACTTGGAAATCTCAAAGAAGGTACTGTGGGGTGTTTATTGCTTCTGAATGAGAAGGACAAGTGCCTTCAAAATAACTGGCAAAGCCATTGCCCTTCTCCAGGCATGGAGAGATCTACACCAGAACAAAGCATAATCACAAGTCCCACTGGAGACTGCTTTGATTAAACAGTTGCCTTTATAGAACAGTAAAGATAGGCAAAGTGCTTCAGGACTATTCCCTCTTCAATCAGAACATCAAGGAAAACTACTCTCAGCAGTCAGTGGCAACCAAGTTGCAATTTTATTCACAAAAATGCCTTAATGCATTCTGGTTTCAATATTTAGCCTTCAGGAAAAAAAGGTTTTCTTTGGGTGTTGTGTTTTTTGGAGAACAGAGTGCTTCATTTTGCACTAACTCTTTCTATTACTGAATTAAACTTTGATGTATTGGTCTTGACAAGTGCTTCATGCTGATTGTATTGTGTATGATAGCATAATCACTCCCCTTGCACTTCACACTAGCTGGCTGATTAACACCATAGATTACCAGCAGCACTGACGGCATGAGGGAACCACTGCCCTTCTGCAGGCTAACCTCCGAGCACGCATTTCAGAGAGGGGAAGTGTAAAACAGACAAAATAAAATGCCTAATTCCTTAAGCATCTCCTTCTTGCTGCCTGCTGCTGCTATAAGGGTTAAAGGCACATATGCATTTGGCTGAAACAGGTATTTACATCTTGAGATCCTATTCTAAGCTATCAGCAACCATGAGAGCTGATTTCTGTGTCAAGTAACTATAAACTTCTGTTTTCTCTTTCTGTGTTTTCAACTTTTAACAAAATGGAATAAGGAATTAACCACACGCTTCAGACATTTTGCATAAGCCTGTTGTTCTGGGTTATGACCTTTCACGAATGTTTTAAAAATTCCTGCATCTTTGCAGACACTCTGCTATTTGACCAAAGGGTTTCAAAAGTTTTCAAAGAACAGGAATTTGCTTGAAAGGTGCAGCTTACAGTGTGTCAGTGGACTATGATCTCCCCAAGAGAACATTAAATATCAGTCACATGTTCATCAGATACCCCTGTTGCATCTCTAGTGCTCTATAACCTAACCACCCTAGCAAGACAGGGGGTATTAGTCTACAAAGCTGAAGTATAAAGAACCTGCAAATGAACTTACTGATTAACTTTCCTCATATTTAGAAAACCATCTAATCATTTGTTTACAATCAATCAAGTGAAGACAAAAGCATGCCTAATACTAACATATACAGTACAAAAATGGTCCTTTATCTTAATATAACTCTACACAATTTTAACTAGCTGCCAATATTTACAGCTAAGTGGCAAACACAAAGTATGCTACTGACCAAAATATGTGTCAGATATTTTACCAATTACTTTATCTAGCAATATACTCTCAGTAGGAACAGTCTATCTTCAGAGACTTCAAGAATTTTCAGAAAGTTGATGTGACTGTAACTATAAATGCATTAAGCTACTTCCATGTAAATTTATCCTTGAGATGAATGAATTCCTCTCACAGTTAATTTTTAAGGAAAAGGCAGAACAGGAGATGTTTGTGCAACAAAACAAGCTATTAATAAACCAGAGACACAAAAATACCTCTCCTTTACAAAAAACCCCCACAAAAACCAAACAACCAAAAAAACCAAAAAACGACCAAAAACACAGAGCAAGGGCAAACACTCCCAGGCATACTGGGAATTACAACTGCCACAACTGTTCTCACAGAACATAAATAATGCACTGTAACTGACCAAAGGAATACATTCTGATTGTCTAGTTTGAATTCCTTCCTACACTTTTGTTTCACAAGTCACTTCCACCTTCCAGTCCACACATGACTGCTGAGTTTTTACAAAAACAGCAGACTTCAATTACAACTTCTAATACAAGAATCTAACACGGCACCTGGCTAGACAGCTTACTGACTACTTACCACAATGCAAAATTCTACAGTAATTTTTAGTTTTTAGTTAAATTTCTCCAGCTCCAAATGTAATTTTCAGCTATGTTTTGAAGGTTTTGAAAAACTATCTTCCCTATAAAATTTTTTGTCTATATAAGAGGTAGTTATAAAGGATTTCCTTTGTCTTGAGTTGACAAACCCAAGAGGCTTGATATTCTTGCACCTCTCATTTCCATTTTTTTTTTCCCAGTATTCATGGAATATTGGAAAAAGACAAGAGATTGGAAAATAGAACAAGGCTACGTGGCTGAACCAGACGTAAAGCTCAGAAGTCAGTGAAGACTCAGTAATTCCTCCCCATGAATCTATCACTTCTCTCTAGGTCTGGTATTTACTAGAAGTGACATTGGAAAATTGAATGTTAGCCTACTGCTACTGAAGTATGAAAAATAACACTGGGGGAAAATAACACTATCAGCTTGGCTTAGAGTAAAACTCTGTCCTTAATCTTTGCAGACATGATTCCACAGTTAGGGCTGCAATGAATTGTGCACCAGCTTCAATACACATCATTTTTTAGGACATTTTCAAGTAAATCAGTTCAACGTCACATGAATTAAAAAAAACAACTGCTTTAATGTGGGAACTTACAAAACCCCTGAAGTACTTTCCAACCAACTAAACAGAATGGAAATGCAACTTTCTGAATGGCATTAAAAATAAACCCCTCAAGCTATGCTTACACACTAAAGGTAATTATTGTGACCATTATTTCTGAAATCTGATAAATGCCACAGGATTAGCTCAGCTGGTTAGAGCATGGTTCTCATAACACAAGGTTGTGGGTTTGATCCCCATATGGGCCATTCACTTATGAGCTGGATTCAATGATCCTTCTGGGTCCCTTCCAACTCAAGAATATTCTGTGAAATTACTTAAAAACCCCCATTTTTACTGTCATACTCTGGCCTCACATACACCCTCATTTCAAATACTATTATGGCAATGTCAGTAATGGAGGAAGAAGGAAACGATCCCCAGAGAAGGTGGACAAAATCCATCTTTGCAGAACAGCAGCCTGGCTTCATTCACTGAGGAAATGAAGGTGACAGTATCAACCAAGACACTGTAGGGCCATGACAGCAATTTAAGT
Organism: Setophaga petechia; assembly: GCA_024362935.1. Taxonomy (NCBI): domain Eukaryota; kingdom Metazoa; phylum Chordata; class Aves; order Passeriformes; family Parulidae; genus Setophaga; species Setophaga petechia. The sequence continues at coordinate 6,919,914 of JANCRA010000004.1, read as the reverse complement.
CGTCATCCATAACTCAGGTATTAGGACAGCAAAACTGCTTTGTGATGTTAATTCTGACCTACTGTTAATTTAGCACCTCCAACAACAGAAATCATTCAAAGACACTGACATAAATCAACAGCTTGTTCTGTGAAAAAGCAGGTGTCACCTTAAGAGCATGACCTGAGGGCACATGTGTTTCATAAGACAGCTGAGACTAAACAATATTAACCTAACTACTACTTAAGCAAAGACAGCCTACTGGATATGATACAGTTTAAGACACAAATATGTGTAAGATACCACTCTACCTAGAAAAGTCCCACAATGAAAGACCAAGGGAAATGGTGCATCCAACCTCCCTTCAAAAACACGACTTCCTACAGCTTTCATTTCAAGGCCAGAAATGGCCTATGTGCAACTTACTAATCTATACCTAGAAATCTAAAGTTAACTTTATTTTCTACAAGAGCAGGGCATGGATACTTTCTTTAGCTTTAAGGCAATACATGATGCAATTTTAAGTGGGTATACTCAACAATATAAAGACAGTAAGCACATAAACTTGGCAGTTGAATTTCAAACTCAGTCTTGCTGTACTGTTTTATAAAAACCATAAAAGACAGGGGAAAGTGATTATTTCTACTACATGGCTGACCCAAAAAAGTGAGACTGCAAAAAGTATGCAGGTCCAGAAAAATGGTACTATAGCACCAAAACTATAAGGAATGCTTAACTTTATCCATTCTTTTTCATGCCAGCCCTGGAGTAATCATTAAGCCTGGCACCAGGAAGGAATTCCTCTAGAGGCATACTGGCAACAACCATAGCTGCATTTGTCATTCTTCCCCCTCCATTTAAGCACTAAGCACAGATAATCTGTTCAGAACAGCTGGCATGTCATATTCATACAGGTTTGTCTCTAACTGCAAAGGGAAGGAATGCCTGAGACAGAAATATAGACAGAAAATAGCTTCATTCAGTTAAGGTTAAAAGAATCTAACACCGTTTTCTAGAGATGACTATAAATTTTTACCAGGAAAAAAATCAGAGTGGTTTCCCAATTAAAAAAAAAAAACCAAAAACAACAAACCAACATTATTTAACACTTGATCAATAGTTTGCTTATGGCAAAATGGTAATTAAATCTCTCTTAATTAGTCTATAATTATTCCTTTGCTAACCTCAACATTTAGACTGAAGCTTTAGATGAGGAGCAAAGCATTACTAATAAAGATCTAAGCATAATCCATCAGGAAATATATTGTACTATTTCTCTGTATCCCATAATCTTGTAAAATGGTATTTTACTTTAACACAAAACTATAGCATTCTAATCCAGAAAATGGTCAAAATACCAGTAAGCGTGAAATCAAAATGGACTATCATCCTGACCCAACATTAAAAAGTGGTATACAAAAGAGAAAAGTACTGGTGAAAACCTACTAAGAACTACTGCAGCGAAGCCATGTTTGCTTTATAGTATACCTCTGACATTCCATGTTATCCACCATACTCCTTTGTAGAAATGGTCCATTTAATATGCTAGTATACATTAGGAGTAAAACAGAAAGGACCGCAAGAATGCCACTGGGAAGAGCTTTATCACATGAATGAGGGTCATTTCAGTACCATAAGAGGTTCCCACACTTAAACACTTTAGATTCCAACAGGTGGTTGAGGTACAGAGATTACACAATAAATGTGGAAGGTACCCAGCTGAACATAGAGAGTACCATTTAAGTTCTCATCAACATCATAAAATAAGATGACCAAGAGAGACCTGGATCAGCATGAAGCAAAACCACAACACATTCATCAACTCTATTCACTGCCCTGCTTTGCCAAGGACCTCTTCAGACACTTCTTCCCCATGACAATGCCATCATATTTCTACTTCACAAGAAACTAATCCTTGACTCTAAAAAACCCAACATTTCTCTCCCTTTAGGAGTTCTTAAATATCAAAATGGAGGAAATCTACTAGAAATGTTTGTTTTGGAACATGCAAATTATGCAAAGTTGCTTCACCTTGAAGATAAGCAATAGGATATGAAGACACTGAAAATGGTAGCTCACAGGAAAAAACCTGATTCTATAATCTACATGTTGACAAGGTGTTGGGCTCCATCACTCCATCAAGCAGTAGATACTTGTCTTAGATTCTTATACTTGACTGCTTTCATCAGATTAAAGCATCTGGGATTTAATTTAAGCGTTTCAGCTTTATTAAGCTGTCACAAGAGAGGCCCTACTCTGATAACAGTAGCTGGTCTAATTATGGCCTGGTTTAGGGTTGACAAGTATAATGATTCATTCATGGCACATGAGAAGCAATAAAAAGTTGTTTTGCATTACAGCTTTAAAAATGTAGAGACTTTTTTCATTTAATTTGTCACTTAGCTTTTGCTAAGAGGACTGTTAAATTGCAGTAAGAGGCAAATGGGGCTTTTAGTTTAAATGCAATCCCCATATTTAAATGATCTGTAATGGCACAGCGCTCAAGTGGGAACACTATTGTTTCACAGTGCGCCCTGATGGTGACATCTGACTTTTGTATTCAGGTCCTGTAATATCCATGTGGCTAAAGGGCTTCCAATTTCATTTCACAGCCAGAAGCCTGCAGAAAACACCAATTAACTTGCAGACCCCATTTGCTGACAAAACAGTCTCTTCCCAGTGTCTGGCAGTGCTCAACATTTAATTCCAAAACAGAGCCTCACAGCCATCATGATCCCTGGGCTGGAGTACAAAGTCAATTTCCCCCCTTTTTTAGGGGAATTTTTTTATTTTTGATGAGAGCAAGCAAGTTTTACTTTATTTTTCATGGATGAGTATTAATGAATTGCCCATCTACTAAGATTACACAGTCCATTTTTTTCTCTCTAGACTACAAAGAAAGCTTTCCTTCAAATCAGAGATCTCAGCTCAACAGGCATCAGCAGGTATTAACTTTACATTTCCATTTCCATACTCCATTTTACCAGGGCAATTTAATTAAAAGGCAAACCAAGGGGCTTCAGATAATTAATCATTAGGACATCCTAAACTCCTCAACCATGGTCACCAGGAGTCAAGCACCTAAAAAACAGCATGTGAAATTTATATACTGGGATACCATTTAAACAGCAATGTGAAGAATTCCAACTCTGCTTTAAACTCTGTAAAGTGGAATTCATGTATTACTGTGGCAAGCTGGAAGTAATCACCAGTGTAACACTGAAACTGCATCTAAATTCTCATAGCTTGAGAAGTATCTGAGCAAGCCTTAGAGCTCTGACCTGTAACCTTTCCAACAGCATACCTCTGACACTCCATAAGTGGCATACAGCTCATCCCATTCCTTGATGTAGAACAGGAAAATCTGCTAGGCAATTATTATATTTTACTCCCTATTGAGAGGTTTTAAAAAACAACTGCCTAGTTATGTGGAAGACCTTTTTTTATTAACATGATGCTTTTGCTCGAGAAATTAGGACTGTACTAAAAAATTGCCAGGTTCACACTTGGACCTAAAGTACTTCATTTGGGGGTCTTGTGTGCATGTTTCAGTGATTTTTAGGTTTTTTTTTCATTTTTATTTCAGGTGTGCAGGGTTTCACTGTTGTTTTTTAAATCAGCACCTTCATTCAAACCCAAAATGACTTCTACTGAAATCAGCAATTTACCACAAATTGAACAGGAACTATGATCAAAGCGCAGTGTGTCCTTCCAGTACCCTTGCCAACACCCAATGCCAGGCAGGAAGCATCACTTAAATTCTAATGAAAGGTTCAAATGACCCAGTGAAGGAGCAAAGCTGAAGTTATTTAAGTATGCTTAAAAGTCATGCCAAGATGGAACTGACAAAGTGGCCATATGCCTAGCAGTTGGCAGACAGCTACCAAGGCAAGCAAGAGAGCCTTTATTAAGCAGAGTCTATATTTACTTACTTTGTATGCCCTAAAATTCTCTTTAACTACAACAAATGGCTACCTATCTGTGACATACATGAGAGTAGAGCTAAAAGATTTTTTCTGAAAGACATACATATATATATATTTATATGCCTCCTCCAGATTACTCTGAACAGGTAATAAAAACATTAAATATGCAGAGGCCTGTGTCTCAGACCCTCCATCAATATTTTGGTTCTCTGACACTCTAGAAGATAACAAGCCAACATTTCTTTGTAAGACCATGATAGCATGACTCTTTTAAACTCCGTGTCTGAGTTACCTCTTCTACTAGAACAGATCATATGTTGCTGGGGCTACACTGATTTTCCCTCTACAGTCTGCTATTTTAACTCTGGTCTCCCTTAAAATCTACTTGAACTTCTTGTACATTAATTTCTTTTTTTTCTTGAGATTAAAGTTTCACATGGAAAAAGTAATGTTTTATGTGAAAACAGGGAAACTCAAGTAAGATCCTACAAAAACACTGCAGAAGCTTGTAGCCTTCACACCAGGTAGGAGTTAATCTGGAGCAATTCACACAACTAACAGCGTTTTGGAGGCAACTTGCTATGCACCAGTGGAAGGAACCAAGATATCGTATCAGTGGAAAGAAAAAATAGACAGTTTAGAATCATAGAATCATGGACATGGAAGAATCAAGTTAAGTTCTACCCTTGCCTACTGCCCACCTGGCGTGACTGAAGAGTATTTGCAGCTGAAACCATGGTACAAGATCAACATATTTTGATTCTCTTAAGAGGTGTCAGAGCAGTCCAGAACTGAAACAATACGGTCAGCCTCAGACTGCAAATACAGCAGGTCAGGCAGTGGTAAGGCTGCTGTTTGGAAGTGACATGTAGAATTCTGATTAAATAGAGGTAAACTAAATTCAATAAATCCAAAAGTATTTATTATGTGATCCTGCAAAAAGACAGATTCTACTTCCTCTACCTTCAGATAGGTGTTGTCAAAATGATGTAAAAGAAGACTGATGAAACAAGAGGAGCCGCTATAAAAATTTTAAGAAACTTTTTTGTTTATTGACAGCATGTGGCAAGACCACTACAGGTAACAGATGGAGAACACATTTCTGCCTCTCCCACCACCTACCAACTCAACCCACATAAGCAATGAAGCATGAGACCCTCCAGATTTCAGTATCCTGGGATACAATTTTGCTCCATGTATGTCCAGCTAGGCATGTGCCTTGCTTGGCAAAAATTATTATTCTTGGCAAAAACAAGACAAGGCATCATAAAAATGGTGGTTAAACTTGCAATTATTTCTAATTTCTAATCCAACAGAGCTTTGCATGTTATGATATTAAAGATTCTGGTCATAGAAGTATAGGTAATTAGCAGTTTATTAGCCTAGGGCTTCAATTAGAGTGAACATAATTTTTGCTACACAGGTTATATCCAATCTTATCCCACAGTTGCTATCTGATTCAATCATGATCATTTTTGATCTCTAAGTGCAAAAGTTAAGTTTTGCATTTGAGACTTCTTTTCTAAATGAAGCATATTACCCTTACTTGGATTTGATTTAATTTAGCTTGATTTTGGACCTTTAAATTACATTAAGAGCATTATGATATTTGCTCTCTTCTTAACATTACTTACATAATGTCTCATAGGACATCATCTGTAAACTTTTGCTTGTTTGTTATTAAGTGTTTTTATGTTTTCTGCCACCTAAGTCAGACGTAGCCATATTGACCAGAACACATCAAAGCAGACTTCTTTAAGTCTAGACTTGAAAAGCCTTTCCAGAATGAGAACACAGGTTTCTAATCCAAATTCCATTAATCACAATGCAGCTCCATTTAGGCCATGTGTGTCTCCAGTTTGCTTTAGGAAAGCCTCCAAGACACCTATAGTAAGGTTTGGAATGCTAAGACAGATACATTAATATGTTCACTCATACACTCAGTGAATTACCTCTCAGAGGAATGACTTAGATTTACTACTCTATTTTAAATCAGATTGTCTTTAATCTCATACACACTTGCGTATCTACTGGTTAGTAGTTTGTTACAGCACTTGATATATCTAGGAAAGCAATGCTTGTGGTTACTTTCTATCTTTCCCCTCACGGTGTCATCCTGAAAAGCTTTCAAGTTGTATTGATTCAAGTTGTATTGATTTTCCCTTCAGGTAACACCCTGTATCAATAGAGGCTGAGAGGGATTTAGAGCAGCCCTGCAGCAAAGTACTTGGTGTTACTAGTGGCTGAGAGGCTGCACACCACCCAGCCATGGGCACTCACAGCCCAGAGAGCCAAACATTTGCTGGGCTGCATCCAGAGCAGTGTGGGCAGCAGGGGAGGGAGGGGATTCTGGCCCTCTGCTCTGCTGAGACCCCACCTGCAGGGATGCATCAGCTCTGGGGTCACAGCACAGGAAGGATATAGACCCATGGGAGGAGACTGAGAGAAGGGCCACAGAGACAAGAGGGACAGAGCACTGGCTGTAAAAGGAAAGGCTGAGAGAGTTCAGGTTTACTCAGCCTGGAGAAGGCTTTGGGGAGAGCTTAGAGCACCTTCCAGTACCTAAAGGGGACCTACAAGAAGGCTGAAGAGGGACTTTTTACAAGGCATGTAGTGATCAGACAAAGGGGAATGGCTTTATAGTGAAAGCTGTAAAGTTTAGATTTGGTATTAGGAAAAACATTCTTTACTTGAGGGTGGTGAGGCACTGGAACCATTTGCTCAGAGCAGCTGCAGATGCCTCATCCCTTGAAGTGTTTCAAAGCCAGGTTGCATGAAACTCTGAGCAAACTGGTCAAGTGAAAATTGTACCTGACCATGGCAGGGCAGTTGGAACTAGGTGATCTCTAATGTCCTTTCCAGCTCAAACCATTTCATGGTCCTGAGATGAGATTCTTACAGATTTTGAAAATTTCTGAAGTAGTAGTTCAAAACTGTATTAGTGAAGTCCTGGACATCAGTTCAAATATACCTTGCCCATTTCAGCAATGTTAATTGTTAGTCTTCTGCATTTTGTCGCCTTTCTTGCTCAGTAACTGACTTCTGTAACTGTGAATTGGTTTCTTCCTCAACCTTTCCAGCTCAGCACTAGAGGCTTATATATTTCACCTCAGTGGTGTAGCTACATTTCCACTTTTTGCTTTATTCTTTCTAGAGCCTCTAGTACTCAAGAGTTGGAATTATACTTCTTTTACACCATGCTCCCTCTTTTCCAAAGGCAACTGTCTCAATCTGTAGGTCAGAAATTTGATTTTACCCAAACTTAACTGAATAAAAGAAAATTGCAGGAAACTCTGATCTGCTTAGCCTAGAACCACAACAGAAGTTTTTCTCAACTCCAAATACACAACTGTTTCTTTATTAAACATATGAACACCCAAATGAGTCTGTGAATTTACCCAGTTCATCCCAGAGCTGCCTATACTTGTCAGTCATTGTAGTTCCTTGTTGTCTCCAAAGCGACAGACGGGGGTCAGCCATGAACTGTTCTGTTATCAACGTCAACATGCGAGCTCCATTTGAATCTCTCATTTTTAGCATCTCTCGCACCTAGGAAACGAGTCTTTTAATACAAACTTGAAAAAAGCAAAGAAATTGCAGTACAGACAATATGCTTCAGTGTTAAGTATTACCCTTTTGCTAAGTTAGAAATGTAATTCATATGTGTGATGGCAAATTTTTAGGTAGAAAAAACAGTCTGCCTTCCCAATTTTTGACAAAATTTTGGGCTCAGTATCCAATTGCAATTCTTCAGAGAATTTTTCCACAAGCAATCCACAGGTGTATTTTACAAACTGCTCTAAGGTTTTCCAACATTTTGGGGGTGGGAAGGAAGAAGAAAGCAGCAAAGCTGTAGAAGCTTGAAATGTTACTTCATATCCTTACACTGATCAAGACACACCAGTCTTGCAGTCCACTTGTGTACAACTCATTGTCAAGTTGCCATTGTACTCCCAAGGCTTTGTGTTATTCTAGAATAGCAGAATCTAGAACTTTGAGTAAGATGCAAGCAAGTACAGACCAGCTTGGAGAACAGGGGAAAGAAAAAAGGTTCAGAGTACTCAACACACCTTTGCAAAAAGCAAATTGAGCTGCTTCCCTGATCCATGGTATCCACCCTGGGAAAGGAAGAGTTTAACCTGTTCTTGGACTTGTTCCTCATCCAAATGCCAGCAATTTTCATCATCTATGCTAGCACCTGCTGTTGGGTCAGGAGCACCTGCAAACAGCAAGAAAAGAAATCATTATGTTCTATATGAAGAAGAGAGGTTCTTGAGTCCAGGGGAGAGGACTACTGCAGAGGGGTTTTTTGTGTCTTCTCCTGTTTTGGATGCCTTGATTTTAATCTAAACAGTCTTTAGAATAGACTTAAATTTCTTCTCAGTAGTCTTAAGCACTTAGAAATTATACCTATGAAAAGGCATTTAAATACATAATATTCTCTTCTCTGACAAAACGTTAGAATCAAGGTAAGGGTTTTTCTTCCCATCTCAGCAGCTACACTAGAATGATTTTAGAAGGAAAATTAAGATTTTTGAATTATATTTCTACCACTGTGATGTTAAAACCACTCTCCCCAAAACACCTGTGTAATTCCTGTACCTTCAGCAATCTTGCTCAGGTTTAAGTGACTGCTAGTGAGCGCTGCTATTGATGAACATGAGGAGAATCATCACCTTGGTGCCTCTGAGCTGTGATGGCTCTGCAAAGCTAAACAAAGAGTAAAAAAATCCCCAAACAAATCCAAAGTCTTAAAGCACTAAAGGCATTTCCATCATAAGTAAGAGCTATAGACACTTTAGACTATGCTGCTTTCAATGAAGCATTTTCACATAGGCAATGTCATCTGCACAGAGTCAATTTAGAGCAACTTGACTTGAATTAGCCCAGTGTCAACTGAAATTACCAGACTCACATCCAGCAGTGCTTTGGCCACAGATTGCCATAACGCAGCTTTTGCAGATCAGACCAGTGATGTTCCCTCTCTTGAACTTAACAAGTTCTTGCACCATCTAATGAACTATATTTTTCTGAAGAACCCTGCATCTCCACTGGATATCTTCTAAAAGGTCTTCAAACTGAACAGGCTGAAAAGTATTTATCTACAGTGTTGGACTCAGCTCGAGGTTGAGAATTACCATACCACATATCAGTTATTTTAAGCATGGTTGAGACTCAAGTTGACTTTACATTTTAATTTTGAATTTATCACAGCTGCATAATCTCTATTATGTTTTGAGAAGATGTTATAGAAATGAATCACGTTCAACAAGCTCTCTCTTGAAATCTCTGTCCATGTTACTCTGTAGAAAAAAAGAAAATATTGCCAGGGAAAGAAAATGACATAAATTTCTAAAAAGTTGAGATTTTTAATAGAAATCCCAAAAATTTAAAAAACCAAAATAGCTACAACTCTACAATGTACAGGAAAAAACTCCATTGATTCTATTGATTCAAGCCTTTGTTTCACAACTGCAGCTTTGCCATGAAGGTGAAGCTTTTAAGTGCTCACAGGAAATGCTGAACTCTTTATTCAATGAAAATACAAACAGAAGATTTAGAGGGCCAGAGGGATGTCTTATCTACAAATTGCTGAGACAGTAAACAAAAATATGTTCCAGCTCAGCAACTTCCTAAACTGTCTCATTTTCACAGCCAAAAGCGGGGAACAGTGCACTGTTGTATATATACACACACACATATGTGTTTAATTAATAAGAAACTGTGTCTTTGGAGGTGTGAATAAACTCTCCTGCTTTCCACAGGAACACAAAAATGTCTCAGAAGACAGGAATCAAGCTCAAGACAGCATAAAAACCAAGGAATCAAAAAGTCACTCTTCTGCAAATGTTTCCATCTTCAATTTGTTTGTTTTAAAGGGCTTTCAATTCAGTCAGCTACATGAAACACATACTGATAAGTCTTTGGTTGCACAGAACAAGACAAAAAGGAAAATCAAGCCACACAAGAATAAGCAGTGCAGCTGTTGCACAGACCAGGTTTGCAGTATCACCTTGCAAATACTTTAAATATTTCATTGCTCTAAAACACAAAGAGGGTGAAGAGGAACTATATAAAAGCAACAGTATATACAAGATACACTTAAATTTGTTCCTTACTTCAATAAAGATTTATCTTTAAATAATCTTGGTATGGTTACTTTCAAACTGAATTAAAAATAGCCCAGTATTCCCCAGCTAAGCCTCCCTATTTAGGGGATGAAAAAAAAATCCTTCTGCAACTGTTTACACTATCAAAAGCTCACCTGTCCTTTTGTGTTACAAGGTTAGAAAAGCAATACAGCTACCACAGATTCTTTAACAACACATTTCCTTTACAAAAATAAGTGTGCCTGCTACCCAGGGCCACCAGCACTGCCTCCACCAAGGCTACTCCTGCCAGTATGATCCCAAATATATCTTAATCAGAGCATGGTATCACTATACTCACACCACTGTTACTTGCAAGCTGTTAGGCCAGACAACTGTAAAAGATGAAGATGCCAAGAGTCTGTGCCTTACAGTCCTCTTCAACACAGTATACAGATACTCTGACTCAGAATAATTTTCTTTCTTACACGATCTTACATAGGCAAAATTCAGTATGATCAAAATTTTTAATTCTAAAGAAATTTCAGTGTACATATAAGCAGCACCAGCTACAGTTGCAATTCACTCATCTTTCAACCCTGTTGGCAGCCCTCAGCAATAGCTGTGGCATGAGGACACCGTGTCTGATCAGGCACAAGTCCAGACACCTTTCCACCAAGGCAGCAGCCAGGCAGCCTCCTGAGGCTGCTGGAGAAGCCTCAGCTTCTGATGCTTATCATTCTTGTTTTGGGGTCAAGACATGACCATCTTCCATGACTCTCAACTATCTAGGCACTTTTTGAGTTCACCAGGTTCACCTACACCCAGGTGACTCATCTAGCCTGTTTCCTCTCCCACTCAAACAGATCATGGATGGGATTTCTACACTGGCATTTTTCTGAAAACACAGGAGTGGGTGAATAGGTAAGGAACTATGTGAATGAGCAGGAGGAGGAAGCTGCCTTAGGGGCTGTGAGAAGCCCTAGCAGTAGCTGTCAGGAAGGCTCAGGCTCAGCGTTGAATAGGCAGAGCTGAAGGCCCAACCCAAGGCAGCAGCTTCGCTCAGGGTGTGGCACAGCCCTGAACTGGCCATGGCAGGGCTTTGGCAGAAGGACAATTTAGCTGCAGAGAGGAAAGAGGAACATGAGCAGCCCTGAATTTAAACTCTGCAGGGCAGTTTGGTACCAGGGTTAAACCCTGTCTCCCACTTGTAACCTGGGGATAAGTGTTACTCATGTGCTTCAGAGAGATGTCATGAGGATACATGAGTTCACATTTGAACTATGAAAGTGAGAAGTACTGTATAATTATGCTAATATTAAAACCTGTAATTTAAAGTCTGTCAGTTTATAGACACTAAACTAACATATTAATCTCCTTCTCTCCAGCCTCTGGCTTTTTAAACTTTGGCCATGACTGGTCTTTGAAATACACAGTACATCATGTACATACATTTAAACATAATAAATAAAGTCTTCCTAACCAGTATACAGACACAGCCATATATACTTACTCATGCTCTTTTACTATAATTACTAAATTGCAATCTCAGCAGTCAAAGCAGGAATATTGTGCACAACTGTTTGTGACACTGAACACATAATAGTGTTTGAAAACAGGGTAGCAGCCTCTGACATTTAGGGTCATAGCATGTTAAATATAACCAACTCCTAAGTTCTAAGAAGCAGGAGCATTTGCAAAATAAACACTTTGTTCATTTACACAGCATTTAAAAGCAACTGCTTTCAAGATGAGCAATCATGTTTAAGAACTGATGCTGTACATGGAGAACTTAACCTCACAAAATAGAAGCAAGTAGGGAGCAATGACTAAAAATGGACTAAGAAGTTCTTATATTGCCAGCTATTCAGGGGCAGATCAACAAGGACATTTGGATAAAACAAGGCAAACTGCTTCCCTGATCCTTATTTCTGCAGTATCAAAAGAGCTGACTTCAAATAAAACCATGCTGAATTATTCACTTGTAGCAATCTACACAGGTATTTTCTTCAACTTTCTAATAAAAATGTCATTAATTTAAGTATACAAATGAACTGTAGATCAGTTACATTTTATTAAAAGTCATCCCAAGGCAGCATTAAGGAGAAGATATGGAAAAATTATTACAAACAGAAAGCATGACTTAATGAGTATTATGTGAAGACAGAATGAAAGACACCCAGCTAGAAACCAATGTTGCTAGATGCTGATTCACAACAGAATAGTGATTGATTTTAAAAACACAGTATACTCGAATTATTCTAAACAATAATTAAATATTCTAAACAATAATTAGATAAAATCAAAGATTATTAAAATAACGATTCAAAAATATTATTATGTCTTTCATTCTCCAAATGATTCCAAGTTTAGACATAAGAATGTAACTTCAGGACTTTTGGGTGCACTATTTAACACCTGTTCAGCAGCTCACAGCACCAAAGGAAAGCAGCAAATGCTATGAAGCTGTCAGTGATAACAACACAAAACATGAAGATTATGCTAAGTTGCAGAGGAAAGTTAATTAAATCCCAACAAGTTTATTAACTTAAAAAAATTCTGCATTCCCTCTGTACATATAGCCAAACATGCTGTATTATCTACTAACAATATCTAACCTCTCCTGCTAAAATCCCATCTCAGAAAAATCCACATGATCATATAGCAATACCTTTCAAAACTTATTTGTGCGTGGCAGATAGAAGAATTTTATCAGTATAGATAAGCATACTTTATTTTAATTATTTATCTTCCATGTCTTTTAGCAAAATCTCACTATTTTCTATGCAACAAGTTTTATATTTATGCTTAGTGTATCTGAAAAAACCTTTCCTAAAAATATTAGTTTCATAAATTATTTTTCATGTTACTTTGCAGCTACCAGTCTTTTTATTTTTACATTCTACTACTTATTTACATTTAGTTAGGTTTCTTGAATTTCTCTAGTTTTGGCTACTCTTACTTTTACTTCCGCCCCAGATCTGGCTCACCAAACAATTCTCATAGTAAGCACTTTCATTCTTCTTTAAAGGAAATTCACCTGCCACTTCCTGCATTCATATTTTGCAACTAGACTCTCAATCAATTTTGCACCTTAGGCAGGGCCATGTGAAAGACTCCATAACTTTATGTAATGTTAAAGAAAATAATTCATTTTTATTCTTTTTACTAGCAGATCAGCAATATATTTATTCAGCCCTACCCTACCCCACAATATTCTATTAAAACACCCATCATTCTGGTTAATACATTAAGTACATCAAAACACGTATTAGCCTGTACCTCCAGATTGCCTCTTTGAACTTAATAGTTACAGGAACAACATTAGATATTCTGAAATTTTCTTTCACAGCTTTTTTTTTTGTAGATGTTTTCTTCTTGAATGCCTCCCACAGCACTGCTAATATACATTACAAATTAACATTTGTTGAAGGCAAATGTGGAAATATGTGCCCATATTTCCCTGGAAAAATGCAGAAAAAAGTAGAGAAAACAAGGTGCCTATCCTTCTGAAGATGAATATACTTCAGTTGCTTCCTCCCAGACCCTCCTTCTTAAACTTGAATACACCTGTATGTGGATCTGTACTGGTAAGTGACTTTTACTCTGAGTTGGAGAATCAGAGAAAGGCAGAAAGTCTGGAGAAATCCATATATTTCCTCCAAGAGCAGAGATTGCAACAGCAGCAGTAAACACTCAGGAAAAGAAAGAGTACAGCTTAAAAGGTAAAAATTAAGTATGTTTTCCAGGCTGTCCTTATACTAAAACCATCAGAGCCTTTTTCACGATGCACATAATAAAAAACCAATGCTAATACAAGACTAATATAAATAACAGCCCTTCCCTCTCCCTCCACCCATCCCACAGTTACTTTGCTATTTCCACTCAAATTCCCATAAACACAGTACGGCCTTTCAATCAATTTACTGAAGTGAGAGTTTCATACCTATGAAAAGGCAGATCTAAGATGATAAATCCAGCTGACAATCTGTTGTCATCCTGACTGCTCTCTTCCTAGAATAGACATTCTCTCCTACCAATGGTACAAAAATCAAAAGGGAGGAAAAAAGCCTCAGCTAAGCAAGACCCAAAGCTATATCCAGCCTCCTGCGAGAGCATACCCAAACCAAAATCCAATGTGAAGCCAGCAGTTCTACAGTACAAGCACCAGGGAGGGTATCAGTATTAACACATGCAGTTGTCTTCAGTATGGATTACACAACACAAAACTCCAATTGAGATCATCAGGAACATGAAGAGCTGTAACAGTGTCACATGAAAAAATCAGAACACAGTAACCTCTCAAAATCAAGAGGTGCTTTTGTGCTCTAAAAATATGAAGAGCAATCTTGCAATCACCACCAAGTTAAAACAGCATGGCAAATACAGAAAAATATTCCCACTAAATCACTTGTCTCTCCTGAAGAAGTTAGCGACTAGCCAACATATTCTTCTGATTTTAACAGCATCCTGTTATTTCTCCCTGCAGTGAGGCTCAGTCATGAAGCAGAGAGGATATTGCATCACTTGTGTCCACCAAGAAACTCAAAGGGGTTGGTTATTATAAACCTGTGTCAATATAAGTCACTTAACTAATTCCCCCAGTAACCTCCTGAAAGGTGGCCAAAGACACTCACTGAATGCTGCATAACACAGGCCTGAGCAGGTGAAACATCATCCAGTTAGCTTTTTGTTTAAAGGAGAGAACTGATGTTGTTTCATCTAATCATCTCTCTCATGAGCCAGCTCATAAGGAAGACCAGAGCTGTGGTCAAAGCTCTTCCAAGTTCTACACCACTCAAACATAAATTAAATACTATTCAAGAGCTGACTTTTTTTGCATATCACTGAAAATATATGAACATTTGAGCTACTACAGTGATCACAGAGGAAAAAAAATAGAAGAATGGAAGTCTTATATAGAACAACACTGAAATTAAACTACCTCTAGGAAACACTGAAAATAATTTCCCCATTCAACTCCAGATTCAGAATTTCTCTTAATCAAAGCTGTTACAGGTGCTACAAACTCAACATCTGCAGCAGAGGAGATATGATAGAGTAAATGGTGATCTTACATTCATCACGCTATGATATTAGAATGAGAAACATTTTACTGGTTATTTTTCATTGAGGTTTTTTGTCAGGTGTATTATTTTTAATCTAAGGAATTTGATTAAAGATCAAAATAACAGAATTATGGTATGAATCCCAGAACAACACTTCTCTACAGAAGAACTTCTTTTTTCCTAATAAGTAAGATCTATGCAATTTTTTAGTACTGTGAACACAAAATAATTCAGACCATGGTTTTATGTGTGTCTGAGAGAAAAGCAGGAAACTATATAAAGTCTTTTATAACCCAGTCTCCTTTGGTAATAGCAGTTCATTTTCTTATGCTTCCTGGATTTTCTACTTTGGCTCTTGGCATTTTAGTAGAAAATAGTCAATAAAGACATGCTGCAATCTCACTTACTAGGAAGACAGCAACAAATGGAAGAAACATTTCAGTTTTTGGATCATTTTAAACTAATCTGCTCAAATTCTTTTTGAAATATCAAAAGTGATCATCAACTTAGAATAGGAAATAAAAATCTTTTTGCTATTGTCAACGACAGAAATCTCAAATCTTTCTCCAAAACTACTTAATATAATAATGAGCAATGAGATAGTCTGACAGTAAATAGTTGACAAAGACTAACATGCCTATGATTAGTCTAATTTACGACTTCACATTTATCAATCCTGTAACAGCTTGTCATTTTTCTTATATTAGCCACAGTATAGCTAATACAGACATTTATAATACCTGTTCTTTGTGTCCCACCCTCACCTTCCCCTTTTCTAGTCAACCGTTGACTGAATCTTCTGTACCCCTCTCTTACCCTAATTCTTCCTTATCCATCAGCTCACAGATGTCCAGGTTGTTAACATATCTCATATGATACATGCTTTCAGCTCACAACATCCTAGCATGTTCCTCTACTGCTTAATGTCCTGCCTCTCCTTTAGTGGCACTTCCTTTCCACTGCCACCATTACATTCAACAACTACAGCACTGCCTTGCCTCTGGCCACATCTCCATCGCCCCCAGTACCAAAAAAGACCACAGCTTCTGAAATTCACTTTCTGACAGCATCACCTGTCTGTGCCTGTTAGGGTCACAGAAGCACAAGGAGAAAGCTTAAGCTGCAGATAAATCCCGTTATTCAAACGACTGGGTTTTATCTGCCTGCACTACAACTAACATACACATGGTTTTCTTTATCTTAATGTTAAGCATCTTGATTCTGTTTGTATTTCAAGTTCTTTGAGTAATGGTCACGCCTCAAATATTTAACACAAGACCTGTTCCTGTCAATGAAAAAAAAAAGAAAAGAAGATATTTTAGGTATTAGGTAACTTATTCTTCCCCCCTAAGTTGCCCTTATACTTACAGCCCTGGCCACCTGAGAGGACGTTTCTATCAGGTGACCTTACAGGAACACAGGACTCTAATAAACTAGCTGGGTTGCCTCAAACCCACAACTACCTACTCTCAGTTCAGCAGGGTCCACGAAAAAGCCATGTCAGAAGCCTCAAGTCAAACTCAGCACCCTTTAACAACTACAAGTTGTCCACAGCAAAAAATAACCATTAAAATCATGTGTAGCAGAGAGAGCAGGAAAGATCAAGACCGTAGCTATGCTGTAACTGCTGCAGCACCAACAGGAAAAAAGAACTGAAATGCAGTTTTTATGTTTCTTCTGACATCATATATAAACCTAATCCCAAAACTTCTTAGAACTATATTTAATGAATGAAATAACAGTAACATCTACTTGCTCTTATGTTTTGTTGTTAAAACGAAATTCCACAATCAAAGTGTCAGAAAACTAGTACAAAGAACAAAATAACAAGGCACCACCGGTAAGCTGATAAAAAGAGTTCCTTTAAGCAATATGGCTATACAAAGAACACCACTACTCAGTTTATACTAGCTGGAAAACACAAGCATGAAGCAGGTCACTTATTAACTGAACTGCAGAAAACATCAAGCTCATTGCTTGTGAGTTCTTTTCTCTATTCCAAAGAGCACCATTTTCTAAATATCTTAAAATGAAGGTTCAGTAGAAGAATCCTCTTTAGTAGACATCAGAATAATTCAGCACAGAAGACAACTAGGCAGGTCACACTGCTGAATGTACAAAAAAAACCCTCAAAATCCATGAGGAAATGAAACAAAAGGAAGGACAAGTATCAAACTCACCATGGACTTGATTGATTTCTGAATTCTGAGAAAGGATTTCATCTGCTAACTTTTGAGCAGTTGGCAAAACTTCTGTGTGGTGTACTGTGATCAAATACTGCACAAATTTTTGTAGTTGGTCTCTGTTCATTTGAAAGAGTGTCTCTGAAATGGGAAGATGCAGTTTGACCTGATCTGGCTTGCGGATCCGGTATAAAGAGAGTGCCACAACGTGGGCACAGTAAAATATGTCCTTGTTTCCACAGCTACAGGTCACTGAGGTAATCTTGCAACGATCAAAGCTGATAGCTACATTGCAAACAGTTTCTGGCTCCGATTGCATTGCAGGCTCTGTTACTGTGCCACTCAAGTGGAAACCTGTGCGGGAGGGGAAAAAGAGAACTTAATGATACGTATAAAATACTATATCTTGTTATCAAGGAAGTTTTGTTAATGAAAAATTATACATCTCAAAGAACTTGCTTTAATTACAAATATGATTAATCCTTTTTTTCATACATACCTCTTTCATCTCAAATAAATCAAAAGGGGAACAAGAAGTTAGTTTATAAGCCCTCTGCCATACCCACAACATTCATAGAGCTTGACAGCAAGAGAACTATTTATTTGGTAAATGACAGTTGCAGAAGCAGACCAACATCCCATCAAAACCAAAATGAAACTACTCCGTAAATTGGTAGTAATTTTCCAAACCCCCCCGTCAGGGAGCCTGCAGCACCTACCAGCAAATTTAAGCATTCTCTCAATAAGTGAGAAGGAAGTAGTGCACTCTAGTGGCATGAACTCAGGTTCTAGCTCAACTCCAGCTGACTCACTGACAAGTCACATATCCTCCTTGCTTTCACTTCTCCCTCCACTGAGCTCATGCTAATGCTCACCGTCAGCCAAGTGATCCAGTAGAATGGCTATGTCTGTGCAGCATTTTGGACATGGAAACTGCTGCAGTTACCAATACACAGCATGCCAGACTTGTAATCCTCAATGAGACACATATGCACCGTTCCAGATGCATATGCAGTCTGCATTTCTGTCAGCATAATAAAGCATGAGGCAAAAGAGCTTGGTCTGTGTGTATTGTAAGAAGACACAGTACATCCTAAGCAAGATGCTTCCTTCAGCAAATATACCACATGTCAGCGCTGCACAAGATCTCAAATGCTGCAGATTCAACCTAAACCTAACGGTCTGTCCAACATGAAGGCCCAGACTTGGCTCTCAATGCTTTATCACTGAATACCAGAATAAGGGGGTTTCTTTTTGATTTTACATAAGCATGATACTGATTTCAGCTCAAGCATTAAATCAGAGACACAGACACAGGGCAATGAAACTGAATTTCATATGCTGCACCAGCACTAGATTTGGGAAGTCCATACGCAATCTGAGATAGATACAAGTAAGGTGTTATATAACAAATACTTACAAAGGAAACAATATGAACCCACACTCCACCAATGTGAAAAAATTGATCTAATATTCTTGAAATACCAAAGAAGTGTACTGCAGGAAGCATAATCACATGAAAATTAGACATGGGGTGAGAGGGGGAAGCAATATATACACAGCTCTAATCCAAAATGCTGTATCCCAAACTAGTTTTAAAAAACTCCGTATCTTACAGGCAACAAAAAGGAAAATCCTTTATTTTTTCCATTTGTTTATACTGTATGTTTCAGAGCAGGTTATGCAGTTAGCATCACTGCAGTACTCTCATACTCTACCCTGAAGACAGTCATATGCATACACTAACATTGACTTTGCAGTGGGATGTTTCCCACGTAGTTAGGAGCGGAGGCTGAAGAGGCAGTCAGTGTAAAGTGCAGGGAGAAGAAAGGCAGTGGATGAACAGGACCAGGATCAAGCAGTATTCTTGCTCCCACTCACCCTTTGTTAAGAGAAAGGGAGTGGAAGTGCCCCTCACATCATGAGCTCCATCCTCTGTCTTTCCTTTTGGTTTTTAAGTAGTCACAGTGTTTCTTTAAGTGCCTACTCTGAAAAAGAAAGCCTTTGTAAAAGTTCAACCAGCTCCATCTATTTCTGGTTCATTCTCAGTAAGTGGAAGTTGGATTGATGGTCCCAAAGAAACTGCATGCGAGATTATTTTAATTCCACTTTCCTGTGAAGCATACATAAAATAACCCATCTATAATCCATGAGCTGAGGAAAAGTCTAACACTTGAACACAGAAAGAGCCTGATCCTACTCCTTCCTACTCTTTGTAAATACCTGGACTCCTATTAAATACAGTAGAAAAATGCCCAATTAATTCTGTTAAATTGATGCGAAGTAATAAAAAAAACAGCTACTCTAACAACATTACCACTTTCAATTCATCAGTATATTGTTCAAGCACTCAAAAAAGCTAAAACCCTCCTGGAAACATGAAGGTCTCCAGAAATATTCAGAGTTAAGAGCAGGCCTGCCCTTAAATACCTGCACTGCTTAGATACAAACACAGGTCATGGTCCCTCTCCACTGGGGGCTTTTTAGTAAGAATTCATGTTACAAGCACCAAAACTTAGAAACACAGATACTGGTCTAAACAATGACAGCGCTAATACAGTCACCATACTTAACCTACCTTTATTAACTTACTGGGAGTTTAAACAAATTAAACACCTGCTGCTCTTACAGGCTAAAGACCTAGAAGCTCTGTATTAACTATCACACTAAGATAAGTATCCTAATTATGAAACACTGTTTTGCTCCTCTTTATCTGTTTGTATTTTTAAAGAAAGAAATTGTTGTTATTAAATATGACCTTTAAAAAGTTTTGACCATGTCAGAAAAACCAATTCAGGAAATTTCAGCTCAGAAGCACTGGTAAGGCTGTTGTAATTTAACCTACCAGAAATCAAACTACACTTTCACCACTGAACCTCAACATTGCAGAGTACTGAACACATAACTTTAATTTTTTTTTAGCCTAACCATCTAATATTGTCCTACTAAAGTATGGAAGGTTGGAACAGGTAAAAAGTTTGGGCACTGTGCTTTGCTAGAAAGTGTACACCAGCAGTAACTTACAGCCTGTCAAGAAGCAAGATGTTACATGCTCCTGGAAAAAGACAAAAGGAATTACCTATGTGGGGACTTGAAGAAAATGACATTTCACTAACAGGTCCAAAGGAGCAGAAAAGGTCTCCAGCAAAAACTTGCAAGCCCTTACCCTAAACAAGTACTTCCCTTCAAAGCAAAAATTTCTTTTACCCAAAGTTACAGAACCTTTGCTAGAAATATTTATTCATTCCAAACAACTCCAAGAACAATTATATTTCAGTTTTTAGTTAGAGAGCTCATTCATTATTAGCTAAAGACAACAAAAGTGTTGCAGGCAGAAAAGTGTGTTCACTACAGAAGCTATTTATAGAACAGGCACGTTTCACCTTTTCCTTTAGCGGTGGTAGTTTGAAACACTTTGCTGTTCTCAAAACAGCTTGTGATCAGTAACTCAAGCTCAGCTAACATGTCCAATGCACAGAGACTTTGCACTCCGCAAAAATGTGTTTAGAAAATCAGCTGAAGCACTAAGACAATGTATAAACTAAAGTCCTTTTACAAAACAACTTTGCTTCTGTTGGACGCTCACTTCAAAAACACCTCAGTGTTATTTAATAGCCAATAAAATAGCATTCTCAGCTGTCATACTTTTGGAAGGGAACTGTGCCGAAGTGCCATTAAGAAGAAAGCATTTAAAAGTCTGTGATTTTTATAAAGCAACTTTTGCCAAAATCTGCTAGACAGCATTCTGTTGACCAAAAATATTCTGGGACTTTAAAGCCACCTGATAATTCACACTATGACAATGTAGTACTTGCCAGCACAAGGATATATGCCTGTCATAACAAAAACACCCACCACTTTAGAGTAAAACAAAAGCAAGTTCAAACTATAACACACTAAGGAGTAGGAAAAAAACGGTGGCATGTGAAGAAGCAGCAGCAGGGTAGGTTTTTGGTTACTCAAGCCAGAAGCAAAGTTTGAAATATTGAGTCTCACTACCTCATAGGATAATAAAAAAACTACTGCACCAAATAGACATCATTAATGACATCTCATGAGCTTAATTCATCTCCAATGTCAGTGTTAAAAAGCATCATGCTTAATAGGCCCAAGTCCAAAGGGACATTTCGAAGACATATAGACCGAAAGGAACAAGAACTATCAGAAGTAGCCATGTAAAATGCTGGGGGTGGTGTGGTCTATGTCTCTGTGCATGCTCAGTCAATAACTCCAGTGGCTAAAAAAAACAAACAAACAAACAAACAAAAAAACAAAACCAAAAAAACCCCAAACAAAAAAAAACGCCAAAAAAGAAGTTTGTACTTGCAAATGAGGCATTTAATTGAAATACATGCATAGATCACCACTGGGTATTTATCTTTAACAGAAAATATAAAAATACTAGAAATGGGTTAGAGTAATACCCCAAAGCTTAAAAATGTTCTCTTGATTAGCTTTCTGTCATGTACCTTTTGACAACATTGTCCATGTCTCATCCACTATGAATACATTCTCCTAAAATCAGGAAGTATACCACCAGCTGTATTTGGAAATGAATGTTCTCCTTAACATTGATTCACAGACTCTTTTCCCAAGTATACATACTGCCTGCAGGTCAGGAACACACAAGAGCTGTTCTACTTGCACAGAAGAGGCCACCAGATTAAGTTGCTTATTGAGAAAAAACCAGAACTACTTCTCCTATTCTGGGAGCCGGGTAATTCAGTGCACAAGACCCATACAGGCACCTCCTCTGCATATAACCTTACATTGGTTATCAGAATTGTACTCTCTGTCTTTAACAATCTTTAAAATAATTTGCAGGCTTACCAGCTCACATTTATTCAGACTGCTTTATTACTTGGCAAACACATAATTACTGTGTAAAGTGTAAACACCTCTGTTTCATCTTACCTACATAACAACAACAGACAGAACTGCTTCTGGAAAGTAGCTTCCAACCCTGCCCATTAGTTACTTTTCATACTTATATCAGTGGTTACATTTTTCCCCCAAGACAAGCATAAGTCTAAACAATATTTAGCTTATTCAAATTTTGTCTTTTTAGAAGTGTTTTTCCTTTGCAATGGTAAGGTAGCATCCAACATTCAATTCTGTCTCAACAGTGGAACCTACATTCTGACTCTAAGAACAGAGCAACAACACACTTTGAAATTATTACAAAATCAAAACTTTGCATGCCACCTTAGCCTGAAGCTAATTTAACAACTTTTTCATAAAACAGAAAAAACATGATTTTAAATGAAAAATACTCACCCATCATATCTTAAACATGCCAATACAAAGATATTAACGAGTTGGAAAATAAATTAAGAACAATACATAAGATGTTTACTGTTTCTGATCAATGCATAGGGTATGGACAAACTTGCGTTTTGACATCACCTGTAATAAAATTAGCACTAGCTCTGCACCCAAACACTAACAGAGGATCTGTCTCAACTAACCACTTGGATTCCACAACTCCCTTTCATAAAGATAATAATCAGGACTTGGCATTTCAGTACTTTTGCAAGCAAGACAATCGGAATAGCATTAAGTCCACGCACACAGGACACCGACAACTTGAAGGTTCACTAGCACTGCCACACTTCCAAAAACATGCATACTGCAACAGAAGCAGCCACAGTAACTTGAACAAGATTTATTTGTCCCAGCACTGAGTTCAACAGTTGTATTTAAAAACACCAATCTTCTGGGTCTTCCAGCCCAAGCCTCCAAGTCTGACAACTGGTCAACTAATTATGTCTGTTAGACAAAGGCCTCTACCAACCCTCCAAGCCAACTTTGGTCCTATCTCTACTGCTCAAAAGCAGATACATATCACTGCAGCCCAAGCAGGAGTCATGGATGACTGTGTATAAATCCATCCAAATTGACTTTCCTTAAAAGAAGGAAAGGCTGTGCAAACAGCAAGTAACACAGGAAAATGCCTTCCACTACCCAACACCTATACAGATCTGGACTGGTTTAAGACAGATGCAGACTGTCGCAGCTCACGCTGTCTGGAACAAAACACGCACCAAATGAACGTGGCCTGAAGGGCCTCTCAAGGTCTCACTGCTATTTCTGTGGTTAAACAAGTTGCAACCCACCCCACACACCACCACACAAACCACGGAATGGCATTCTCATCAGCACTGCTCACACAGCCTCATATCACATCTCTGCAAAACCTGAAAGTTGTCTGCACTTCAACTCATTTTATACAGATATAGTCAAGCCCATTTTAGGTGTTTGTAAGCATTAGGCTTTGTAGACAAAGAGAAGTAGCAAAACGTTGGAATAAGAAAGAGATGTATTTAGAATGGTGCTTTCTAGGCAGCAGTAACAGACCTTTCCTCTAGCACAGTGATGGTCAACAGTGATCTAGGATGCTGTGGCAAATGACATTTATGGCTCACAAAGCAGAAGCAGAGATGAAGCAGACAAGTCTCTCTGTTAAAGGCTAAACACAGTGCCAAGAATCACTAAACTGTCAATGCTGATAGTCTTGTCAAGTCACAAGGCTAGCAATGCATGGCTGCAGGTGACCCTCTCTCAGGTATACAAATCAAGTGTTTTCATTGGTTTTTGTTTCTTTTTCGTTTTGGTTTTGTTATGTTGTTTTGTTTTCCAAGGCCATCAGTTTGAAAGTAACTATGCTCCTCTATGCTACAAGTGAAACAGCTCCTCTCTCAGTACCACATATCCTGAGAGCACAAAAAAAATCTCAGTGTGAGCCTGGAAACCCCAAAGCTGATGGACAACTAAGTACAGTTTACTGTAAAAAAACAGCAGATAGGAGATTTATTTATACACATGACATTTTTTCAAATAATATAGCACACAAAGATCATGTGGCAGGAATTTACAACAAGAATGTGAAGAAATCATACTCGTTGTAGAATGTGGGCAAATCAACATTTTGTCATTCAGAACACATGGAATACTGTAATCCTCAAACTTTTGAGGGAGACTTAATAGCCTGGCTGAGGTGAGAGGAACTGCATGGATCTGTCATACCGCAGCTTGCTACAGCAAAACAGAAATCACAGCCATCAAAATTACTCTGATTCTGAATAAAAACTGGAAATAAATTTAAAATTAAGGCAAGAGTAACAAAAGGGTAACAAACACTCAAGAAAGCTGCAAGAAGTGAGAGCTTTTAACGTGCCATGATGTCCAGATCACCTACCTAGTGTACACTTAACCGTTTATAGGTAAATTTTAATAGAAAATGAATGTACACCAACATGACACTCAAGTTTACATTTATCTATAACAAAGGCTAGAAACAAGAAGTTAGGAGAGACTACTAATCTACATTTGAACTTTGATAAACAAACCTTCACTCTGCTGGCAAACTTCACAGGCCCGTGTTTATGGCAAAGGGAAACGCTTCAGACAGGAGAATGCGCTGACAGTCTAGAGGGAGCTGCACCCTGAGAATACCCTGAGAGTGCCGAAGAGCAAGGACTGATTACAACCACGCTTCACAGGATCGGGGCACAGGGGTTTGTTACTAGCTTCCGAGGAGGAATTTACTCCTGCTGTGATGGGGAGAAGCTGACATCGTTCCTTCAACCACCAGGCAGCAGAGATTCCTCCCATAGCCCAAGGTATCCATTGCCCAAGGTGATACCATTTCAGCTTTTATTACAACTTTGGATTTTAATCACATGTGCAGAGAGAAACTATTATTACTTGCTAGGGCACAAGTAAAATATCACATATGAGGAAGTGACTGCAAATGACTAAGAGCAACAAAATTGAGCAGATTAAACCTCTAGTTAAAATATCCTTCAAGCCTAGCAAGATATAGGCTGCTCCTACATTTAAAAAGGTAAATATTCAGAGACTTTCAGTTATTTTGAACAACTCAGAAGATCCCTTGCCTGTCAAATAGATAGAATGTGATTGTTTTTTAAAGTTACTATTTACTGCTTTACTGCTAACAGCAGAAGTTTTTGGTATTGTACGTCAACAGCTAAAGTTTACCTTCAACTACAAATCGCCTGTCTCCACCAAAAGAAAATAAAGAGAAATTAAATTACCTGAGACTGAAGAAAGCCTTCAGCAAGACCTACTCATTTAAAAGGGGGAGTAAGAGGACACAGTATAACAACATTTTTTATTTTAATTCCCCTCTGCCCTATCCACATTCTTTATTGCTGCTATCGTGTGTTCTTTGCCTATGTTACACAGGTTATCTCAGCTTCACTTTATTGTCCAAAGTTAGTGTCCACCCTAATTATCAAAGCATTAGCAGTAGCTGTCTACGTATTTTTCAAGGACAAACTGAATTTGACTAGCATAGGCCACAGAACAGGAAAAACCTCAATAGAAGATATAGGAAAGCAAGATGGAAAAACTGTGAAAATTACATCCTGTTTGACTCACTGCTTAATCATCAGGAAAAACTGGGGCTTTTCTTACCTGGTAAAGACTTACACTACATTACATGGTAATGACTTAATCAAATTTGTATTTGTTAATTGGAAGCAGATAAAATCCTAAAAAGGAAAATGACAGAAATCACTGATATAAACTTTGAAAGAAATTTTTGAAATACTGGAAAATTACTCCTTCATGGAGAGAGTGTGTCCAGATTTCCACAGCCATACTTATAGTTGGAAAAACCCAGCCCAGGATGTCTGAAACACACGCATCCTGCAGTAAAAGGTACTTAGCTCGCTTTAACAACAGAAAACACTTAACTGATTGAGTATTTTAAGACTCCACTCAGTTCAAATCTAGGCTATGAAAAAGCACAAGCCAATGTAATTTTGAATCTAAACTGACCTTCCATCAGGAAATGTTACAATTTGCCTAAAAGAGGAAACTACCACTCCCATTTCCACTACTAACTATGGAATAAATAATTTTCTTTGTTTAAAAAGGGGAGGGAGAAAAAAAAGAGCTCAGTGCTGCACTTGTGCCAAATGAAAAATGGCACTAAAAATCACAGAATGTAAGAGAAACCCTTTCTTTATGGTCATTAATCTATTTTTGTAATTGTACACTAAATATTCACAATGACAAACATTCACAATGTTTTATTCTTTTTTTTTTTAAGAAATGTTGATGATCACTGCAGGAGTCAGGTTGTTCACTGAACTGCTATTTTATCAATAATCAAAGCAGAGGAGAAAACAAAAAAATAGGCTTTTAAGTGTGAAAACAACAGTCACTAAGTAGGACTTTTAGAAGGGCTCAATTCATTTTAGACTATAAATTTTACAAGAGAAAGGTTCTCAGCAACTTTATCTGGTCACCAGAGCATTACAAAGGATTCCAGGAAAAATAATCAAGTACAAGAGAGTACTTCCTAAAAAAGCAAGAGAGAAAAAGCCATGAAAACCATAGTGTTGAAAGACTTCCAGAACTGAAGTCTAGAAATCCACCAATATCACAAGTGAGTCACCCTTCCAGGGCTGAAGCCAATACTGGTGAAAGCATTTTTTTTTAGCTCTCGAGGGCCAGCTGCAGTGGAGTCACAAATGAGGACTGGAATCCCAAAAATACTACTGTGATAACAATAAAAGTGTTTTAAGGAAAAGGTCAGAAAAGGTCACTTGTATTACAAACCAGAACATCCTTGATAACACTGGCTTACAGCCTAAACCCACACAAGCTGACATCCTCTATGAAATCAGGTTCTTGTGGTTCACACTTTTTCCATACTGTTGCTAATTTAGATCCTAATCCATTTCCCTCAATTGAATCCATTTCAATCATTATTCAATAAACTCAAATCAATATACAGTAGCCATAGCAAGTGCACCCTATTGCCCTAAAGCTGACTAGCAAGTCTTGCCATGGCAGGATTCCTCCATACTGACACGCACCACCCCTCTCCAGACATCAGATGAAGAATGATAGGTTTCATGTAAGAAAACCAGATTTCCAAAGGCAGCAAAAATTTTGAGTGTAAGTTGCTCACATATCTGGTCACATTGATAAAATGGAAATGTGTGCTAGCTCAAAGGAGGGAAAAAAAGTATGTTTCCAGACCAGAATTCCTCAGGATTCCTTAGATTTCTGGGAGCTGCGTGCACAGCAAGGACTTGGAACAAGTAAGGGTAGGTGTGTGCAGGTGGGAAAGCGCTACGTACATTCTAAGCAAACGTGAGCACATTCAGAGCACATGGCTGCTCCTCAAACAACACAAGACTAGTATGCAATTCTCTTTAAGATAAAGTTGAGAAAACTACCCCATCCTCTAAAGCCACACACTACTTCTTGAATTAGCACGGCATACCGTTCTTCTTTTCAAAAGCCAAGAAGTTTTTCAGCAATATTTAACTCTAACCTGCGGCCCCCAGAAGTTTAAAAAGTTGTACTTTATTTTAAAAATAAGTTGTACTTATTTTTAAAAAGTTGTACTTTACTGACTGTTAATCAAAGGTTCTAGATAGTAAATCAGCATGTAACATGCATGCTATTCAAGCCTCCAGTAACATGCACAGGGTTGAACAATAAAAGACAACATAAGACCTTTATTTTCCTAATTCGTGCCCCACAGTCACAAAACCGTAAGACTTTCTAGACCCCAACAATGTGATAGTGGAAAGTCTGGAAAAGAAGGGGGATGAAGAACAAAAACCAGAACTGAACAAGGAAACAAAGCTTCCATGATAAAGTAAAGAACGCAATCTAAGAAAGACTAACAATTTTATACAGCAAAATACAATTTAATTTGTCATTTATTAAGCAAGTTACTGGAATTCTTCACATTTTATTTCAGCCTAAAGACCAGGTTTTAACAGTACATAAACTAGCAGATTGACAAAAAACCAAAAAAGTATGTCTAGTAACATACAATATTTCTAACTTCCACTGACAAGCCAAGGAACATCTTAGAATGACCTTTCAACAGAGGAAAATGAAAAAATTACACCACCGCTACAACTTATTTCACTTTTATAGTGCAATTCAGGGAGGCATAAAAATAAACTGACAGAAAGGATGGCAAGTGCCTCTACCAGTAAGCCAAGTAACAAGCTGCTTTCATGAGACTTCCACAGTTTGTTGGTGTTAATTTTCCCTCGGCCTCAGCTTCTGATAACCTATCTAGACTACAAGTATTTGTGATAAGCTGACAGGTGGTGTACTTGAGGATGTGTCATTAATGCCTTATTTTGTTAGCTTTGGTTGCCTACAAAAGTAGTGAAGAGCTGGACTTGCTGATGAACATGATACCCAAACCACAAGACTAAGAATACTGCTGAATGATTTGGTGACTCAATGTTGTGTGTTGATTTGACTTATCTCAAACCAGACTGTGCTCTTGTAGGGATACTAAATATCCTTTTACATGCAAGTCTCATGCCTACAGGGCCACCTCTGCAATGATGAAAGGCTCTCTGTCTATGCTCTTAACCTTTAACGTAACCGACCTAAATATAATTGGGAGGGGAAAAAAAGTTCTTCACGAAGATCATGTCTATTTGGACTGTGAAACAGATCCAAGTAATGACAGAGACTGTCAAAAAAGCTGAACAGAAATCGGGCCTCTAGCATCAGTTGTTGATATTATTACTAAATTAAAGATTGTTTTCCAGCTTAAACTAAAGTAAGACTAAATTCAGTGAGGCACTGGATTATTAAACAACACCACTGTCACCTGATGTTGTATTGTCACAGTCCATTTAAATAGATTACTTACGAATTAGTTTTCAGTGTTGCTCAATATACTTCAATTGAGAGACTTACTACTATTTGAAGTAGTTCTGCCTCACAATAAAAGACAAAAACAGAGTAGTTAAATTCAGTATCTGGTCTCACTTACAGTGACAAAGAACCATAACCTGAAAACTTAGTTTAAGAGTATCAGTATCTCAGTTTTAGCAAAATAAACTCAAATACTTCAAAAGTCAGGCCCCTTGCATAAAAACAGATAGATTTATTTTCTTCATACTCAAAATAATTCAAAAGAAATTTGAAATATCTAGAAAGAATGTTCTCATCTTATCCTCTGCAACAACATCCCCATCCCTTTCTGCAAATGTCCCCTGCTTTCTCTAAGCAGAGTAATTTGAAGTAACACAACTGGGTACTGCGTCAGATTGTCCGGATTTTAAAATTATAATGATGCTCAAAACAAATTCATCCATACCCTCTTCAGACAAACGGGAAAGATAAGAACTGTTTAACTAGCACTAAGCTTCCAGAAAGTCAGTTATGATTTAGCTTATTTCATTTGTTGAGAAATGGTTAAAATAAATCATTCACTATACCTTGACAGACTATGCAGCAGGGATTAGTGTTTCCTACATGTGGCTTTTCCTGTTTACTTAGTCAAACTGGAGGTTTCCCCCTCTGATAAGGAGTGAGACTGGTATCAGGAGCCACAAGCATTATCAGCAACTTCCTTAGAAATCTGTCTTTTCTCTCTGTCATCTGAATCTCTAGATAAGAATGTGCCATATGCCCTATATGGTATCTCCTCCCTTAATAAATTCTCCAAGCAAGTCTTCAAAGTTAAATTTAAGATTCACAGACCTAGCTCGATCCTAACAAGCAATATGGATATTTTGAGGTTAAATAGGGTCAGTTTCCTACCTAAATATTTAAACATTAGACTGACTTTAAAAATACTTGGAGAACGTGTAACAATGTCAGCAATGAACCTGGAACACCCAGTTTGTTGGTCTCTGCTTACTCAGCAAGAAAATTCTGTTTCTCAGAAAGAAAACCCCTAGTTCTCACCTCCCACAAGACAAAGCCCATGAGCTGTGCAAGTGCTAGCAGAATCTTTCAATCTGTGACCAACATTAATCAGATCAAAAAGCAAACCCATATGCTTTGAAAGAGGGATGAGGGAATTCATTGCTCACCTTTTCAGTGTCAATTCTCCTGTATGTGTTTGCTTAGTTTTAATTGATCTGCTGGTTGCACATGGAAAGAAGCAGAAGAAAAGCAGACATCTTCCATCCCGGATGAGGCACCTAAATCAATCAACATCTCACCCCTGCAATAGGTACTTCACATGCCCATTTGTCCCTCTGCCACAAAAATTCCTCAATCTGAAGACAAACCACTGAGCATCTGCGCTGGTTTTGGCACAGTTGATTTTCCTAAGAGAACTGGGCTAGCATGGGCTATTATTTCAGATTTGCACTGGAAAAAGTGTCAGTAACATAGGGATGTTTTAGCTGTTGCTGAGTAGCAGACACACAGAAAAGGGTCAAGGCCTTTTCTGCTCCTCACCCCACCCCACCAGCGAAGAAGCTGAGGGGCACAAGGAGCTGTGAAAGGACACAGCCAGGACAGCTGAGCCCCACTGAGTATAGGGATACCCCATCCCATACGACATGATACTCAGTGTATAAAGAGATAAGAAGAAGAAAGGAGGAGCCATTTGGAATGATGGTGTTTGTGTGCCCAAGACACACACAGTGATTTAGTCCTGCTTTCCTGGAGATAGGTGAACATGTGCCTACCTACGGGAAGGGGTGAATGCATTCTTTCTTTTGCTTTGCTTGTGTGCTTGGTTTTTGCTTTACCTAAACTGTCTGCACCTCAATTCACAAGTTTTCTCACTTCCACTCTCCTGATTCTCTCCCCTATCCCACAGGGAGCAATTGAGCTGGTAGCTGTGGCTGTGTGGGCTTAGTTGCCAGCTAAGGCTGGCATGACAGCATCCTTCTTTATGAATTTACCCCCAAGAGCTCAGAAATGTTGCTCCATTAAAAGCATATCTCAGCACACCCTGCTGGTTAGGGCTGCTGGAACACTCTACCCCTCCCCAGTCCCCTCTGGTCTCTCATGCACTATCAAGCTGAAATTAGCTATTCATTACATGTGAAGGAGTCTCACATAGAGCAGCACCCTGCTGCTAAAGACTGCTATTTTACATGGCAATTTTGCACTATAGCATCTGCTACCTTACTAATATGTATATTTAATGCCACTGCATAATGTGCAGAATTATATGCTGTTCACTGCCGGTTTGTTCAGATATTACATGCTCATAAGAAGCACTATTCCATTTGAAAAACGCTGTATTTTTTTTTTATTAGGTTTTCTCCCTGGTGTTCCTTGTAACAGAGCCCCAAACAAGAAGCTCATCCACTTCTCTAGACCAAAAACCCCCGTGACTTGGTTGACACAAGCTTCTGGCCTGCACTACTAATATAATTTAGTTTATTTCCTGGGTCTCACTCCAGGCTATAGTTTTACGTTGTTCCAAGATGAAGGAAACTGGAAAGGGAATCATATCTTGACAACTGGTCGGGTATGTATTCACACTACTCCATTGGGAATATGAATACTCAGAGCAGTGGCCTTTACAATAGATTTTGTTCTTTCTACTGAAAGACACTCAAAGAAGTAACACTAAGTTCCATCACATGCATTCACTAGTAATTTTGTTTACAGAGCAAGAGGAAAAATAACTTTGTTTACTACCTCAGAGGGAAAAAAAATAAAAATCAAAGTTTTAAACTAGAGGGTTTAGGAGTCAAGTGTGGGACCAACATGTCAG
This sequence comes from Setophaga petechia, assembly GCA_024362935.1. Classification (NCBI taxonomy): domain Eukaryota; kingdom Metazoa; phylum Chordata; class Aves; order Passeriformes; family Parulidae; genus Setophaga; species Setophaga petechia. The sequence continues at coordinate 6,888,177 of JANCRA010000004.1, read as the reverse complement.
GTGTATCATGTCCCACAGGAAAAACTTCAGTATGCTCCTAGGCTGCAATATGCTCATCTTAAGCAAATCTCATCAATCTTCCCCTACAACTAATTCAGGAAAAAGTGATTATGAACACAGCTATTCCAGGTGGCAAAATGATTGTCCATCTAGCATAGAAGGCAGTAGCATTACCATCTATGGCCGTCAGCTCAGATTTCAACTTGAATTGCATTGCTCCAAAGCAATCAAAGTATAGGAAATGAATCTACTCTGCATAACTGAAGTGATGCCCTCTGGGAAATACTACTTTAAATCTGATTTTGAGGAAGCGATAACCTGCCCTCTATTGGAAGGCAAACATAAATTCAAAGCAAAGGAGATTACATAAATCTGAACTCAAGCTCAACTAGGCATTTAGAGTTAGGCAGGTAGACATTTGCTCCAGAATTTGTCAGACCATTTTGATGTTAGAAGGATTTGGGAGCTGTAACAACACCAAAGTGTACCCACAGGATACTTGTAGGAACAAAATTCTAATCAGTCCATTCTCCTTGTTATAAACTACAAATAAATCTACAGATGAAGAAGGAGTGGCAGAGACAGTCCTTACTGGCCAAGCACAGCCTCAGTCTAGTAATTTCTTTTCTGCTATGAGCATTCAATAGTCAATTAGCCTATTATTTTGACAATGAAAGGTGTCCCAAGGCTTTCCTAACTCTCCTTTATTTACAAGTAGACAAGCTTCATTCCTATACAAACTAGGCCTTTCTACTCACCCAATACATGCAAAAGCTATTCTTGATGTGCAACTTAAACTCTGCCCTGAGAATTTTGTAGAACCCCAATGCTTGGGAGCATAAAGGTATCAGGAGGCTAACACAGGCTGCTTCCTGCAATGCACTGCTGATGAGAATATGGATTGCAGAGAAGACTGTACCTGGAAGGAACTCCAGAAGTAAAGAACCAACAGCCGCTCCTTACACATATATGCACACACGCAGCATTTGTATGCAAACGGAGCAACAGGAAAATTCTCAGTTAATCTTCTACATTTTGGGCTTACTTCAGACATTATACAAAGTAATAGAAGTATTTTCATTCTGTGCGCTGCTACTGGAATATACAAAGTTTCTCATTCTAAAGCAGTAAGGTATTCAAAGAACCCATCAACACCTCACAAGATGAGGCAATGGTTTCTCCTATTGATGAGGAAGGACCACCATCACACCTTGACATTTATAACACATAAGGGTGAGCAGAGTCAGTTTCTCAAGTTATGCCAGATTCAGAAAAAAACAAAAAAATCTATTTCTTCTACCACAGGCATATTTAACAAAGACATCCCCCATGCAGCCCCCATGAAGAGAAACAATTTGAATACCAAAATAAAGAAGCAGAACCAAGAGACTTCTAAAACAGACTAATATGTATATTATTTTAATTAATCTAAAATTCATAAAGCAGAAAATGAATTTGTTATGTTTTTGCATGGGAAATTTACTATGATTTTCAAATATCCCTGCCAGTGATAAAACTGGCTAGAAAAAAGAATTTTCTTTTAAAGAGAAAGCATGTCACCATCTGAACATTTTGTTTTGAGAGGTCAATGCAAATTATACATCTTCTAGACCATGAAAAACAAGACAGCGGAAGAAGCCACCATTTAAATTTCTGGAAATATGCTGAACAAAAAAAGTAACTTGTCCATAGGAAGTAACCGGCATTCATAGCATCTATGGCTGTAATGAAATGGTGGTTAATTAAGTCAAAGAATGAATACTTTTAAAATGCTCTACAATCTGACCAGGCTGAAACAAATACTACTATACTATATACCACTTGTAGTTATTCTTTCAGAGATCATTTTGAAATCAGCAGTTTTTTTGATCTGAAAACAAACTACTTAACCAGTTTCTTTCCCTAGTGTAATTACTTTAAGCAAGTAAAAAAGCCTAATAAAGAGAGAACATTATTTTGAATTCAGAGCTCCTGAATGGAGTTGTCCAGTAAGAAAACATCTTTCTTGAAACATCTTTCCTTCTTACTGTATTTTAAGGGTAAAAAATAAACAGAAAATTACTGCGATACCACTAAGTACCTGTGTCTTCAATGACATTATGAAGTTTGTTTTGCCTTTTTCCTCAGAACTCGAAAGGCTTTGCTGGAAGGAAGGCTCTCATTCCAACGTTTGGATGCTGCACACCACTAGTCACTACCACTTCAAAGGGCAGAGACAAAGCTTCTAACACACCAGAGGCAGTTTCCTAATGTTTGCAGCAACAGAGTATTATTTCTATTCATAATGCACAAAAATCGTCTGCAGAGGGTGGGGTGGCCAGAGTGATGTATCTCTTCCTCTGTCATGGATTGCACCCTTTGAGAAATGATGGTGAGAAGGCTCGACAGCAGAGTGGGCTAAGCCACAACCAGGCTGACAGCTATACTGAAGAAATGCCTGTGCCCCTAGGCCCAGACAGGCACGGGCGGCAGCTGCCAAAAAACTACTTTCTATTTCCTGCACTCTGACAAGCAGAAGTCGGTATGGAAACAGTTTGCAGGGCAGACTGACCCACCTCGGATGAAAGATGTCTAGCACAGCAGAAGATGAACTAGCTAGCAAAGAGAGGAGAAGAGCCCACACTGCCCCTCACGGAGGAGAGAGCAGCACAACCTGTGAGTAATGTCAGCCCCAAAGAAGAGCAGAGCAGCCCCAAACAGGCAGTCTAGACAGGATGGGGGCGGGGGTATGCAGCTTGCTTGCTCCGACTGTTCCACAATGCCGACTTTTCCCACATCAAAAGGAGGGGAGGGGAGAGGAAAGAGACAGCCAGCCTTGCAGGAAGACCTATTCCACTTTTAAAAAAGACAGAAAGAAGTCTGCCACAATTTATTTGTGCTACTTACTTCATGTCTTAGAAAAGGTGATCTGCTACTTAATAACTCAGTAATTTTATTTTTCCATACACGGGTCACCAAGAACTGAATCCAATTAATTATCTCCCAGTAAGTCTGTCTGTGTCTAAATTGATGCCAAGAACCTTCCAGTCTGTAACTTACTTTCAGAAACTAGACAGAACCACTAAGCTGACTGCTTTAATGCATCAGGGAAAACAGTTACCCATCATGAAAAAGTTACCCAACAGATTAAAAATACAAAAAGAACAGTAAACTACACTAACGATCTATGCTCTGCCCATCATCTTCTCTCAAGAGCAGGTCACCAGTCATACAGCAGCTAGCCAAAGGTACCAAGTCTCAACCCTTCAAACAGAAAAACGCAACAGAGTAAGGATGAGGAATGGATATATTGAATAATTTAAGTTTTCACAAACCCAGAAATTATTTGAACCACAGTATTTAACAGTTGCTTAAAATATGCGTAACTAGGTTTGGAATAGTTACACTCATTTAGAGAACAAGCACATTTGTTTAAGTATAAGTAAACACAGTCTGACAGCAGTTTGGATCACCTATCAGAATGAATCAACTACAAGTTTAATAAGCATTATTCGTATTCTACGTAATAGTCTATGTGTTCTTTCAAGCCACTGCAACGATAACACATTTAAAAGTCTTTCATGGTGTGCTAAATCTTTGGTACCTAGGAAAGCACAGCATATTCCAGTTGGATGCTTCCCAAACCTATCACTCGACTTTTTAAATATTACTGCCATCTGGCCACTAGGCTTTGTTTACCAGAACAGTAGCAGTGCACACATTTCTACAGCAGCTGTAATTAAAAAAAAAAAAAAAAAAAAGAAAGAAAAAAAAAGTAATGCCATTTGGTACTTCACATTAAAAAATTAAAAAGTCTAAAATTATTTTATCAAGCCAGTTACCATTGTACTCAGAAAAATTAAACATAGGTAGCTTCGTGTTTTGCTGTATTTTCCATTTCAGTGCTTCAATGTTCTTCACCAACTCATTTGCCACTGGCACTCTCACAGTCCAGAAGTAACAGTGACTGAAGAACATGTGAAGAGCAAGTAAGAAAAATATATCTTGAATTTTCTGCAATTCCATTCTGGATAAGTACCAGTGCGCTACAGAAATACAATGTGAAAATGATGTCATAGTAGTACCTCTGGTCATTCTTAGGGTACACAGCAAACCATAGAGCCTTCTCAAAGAGAACCCAAAACCACACTGAAGGCACAGATTTATTCCAGGGGCTCTTTCCAGTGTCCAGGCCATAGTAAACAAAACAAATACTTTAAATTATAACTAATCTGAAGCAACGCTCAATGAAAGCTGGGGAAGTCTGGGAACAGTGGGAATATTTAAATTGGAAAAGAGCCTATGGGTTTTTTGTAATTACAGTACATTATATTAATTAGGCCTGGAAGCCACAAACCCAAGGTTCTTTGTGACTGAGTTGTCAAGGTAGCACAAAACACACTCAAGGCCAAACAGGTGAAGAAGCATTTTCAGCAGTTTACTTTGAGGATATCTTACAGGTGTATGGTGGATCTTTAAAAAAAGGCTGTGGCCTCAGAGAGTAGATAAACTTTGGCTAGATAAAAGCCAATGATAGTATAATTACAGTAAGGTGTTTTTGCAAGTTCTGCTGTGCTGAAAACATCACCTAACACTCCATCGACATACTTATTCACTTTAGTACCTAAATAACTAAATATAAGAGAATCTAGCAGTTGCTTTAAGCAGTTGCTTTAAGTATGCATAACTCAAAGTTAAACAGTTGCACCAATTTAAAGCAAAAACACACGGGTTTGTGTGCAAGAAAATATCGTCTGACAACAATCTGGAACAACAGCAAAATTTATAAGCTATAGGATAATTAAGAAGAGTTGTTCATACTTATATCAATAAGCTCAGTTATGTGGTTTTGTCCTAAATGTTCCACCAGGAACTCTGTATGGTTTCATACATGCATACACATTCCCTGTGGCAGTTACAGCCTGTTCCTACATCTGAATGAACACAGCAGATTATCAAGCGCTTTACAGCCCAGAACAGCACAGCAGGCTGATCTTGCTGAGGCTTTAGTAAAAGAGTCATTGCTCTCCTCCAGAGAGCAGTATTTCTTGACTTACAATCTGTTTACATGTTGATGTCTTGAAAAAAAATCAGTCTTTTTGGAAGCAATAGCTAGGCTTTTATATTTTTTTCTCCTCTCTCTCAAATCACAAGCACTGAGGTTATCTGAGAAGTGACATGGTCCAATCTGACCCAAAAAAGAACAGCATCTGGACAAGTTTTAGCCTCATCTGACTTGAGTACTTTATAAAAGATTTCAGGCCATAAGTACAGACTCTTCTTGCTAGGGATCAAACCAAAAGGATCTATGAACCACAAGCAACCAAAAAAACTCAGTATCACACAATGTTATGGTAAGATCACACAATATGCATGGAAATCAGTGAATCTATCAAAGTTAAACTTCTCTGCAAATGGATCCCTAAGTGTCAGAAAAGTTATCATTAGGGATTATACATGAACCGTCCAGTAAGCCAAAGAGTGAAAGCAAGAAGGTAAGTATTCTCATCTTATACACAACAGCTTTCAGAAGGTCATAAAAAATGAAGGAACCACATTAACTTTCCTCAAATACTTTCATAACAAGCTTTTCATCACTAAGATAAAGTAACACCTCACATAAAAGATTCAAGCAACCAGATATTAATGAATAGTATCAATGTGATCCTGAGATGGTATGATACTGCTCACCTGCTGAGTTTTTGAAAATGACAGGAGCTGCATTCTCACGTCTGTCTGTGACTCTTACAGCAGGCCTGTGCTGTACAAAAACAAGGCCCGTACAGGTAATACAGCAGAATGCGCCACGTAAACCTCTGAACACATAAGTAATGGGAAAAAATAGTGAACAACTAAAGGACATATTTCAATTTCTGAAGTCAGAACAAATTCAATATTAGATATACCTTTTTTGGTTGCAGATCACTGTTAGAAAAGGCAAAAAATATGGATAAACAAAAAGAGACAAGGTATAAGAATTGCAACACCAGACTATTACTCTAACTCTACTTATCTCCCACAGAAAAAGCCTGTAATGCGGTGCTTGCTTCAGAAACATGTCACTCTTCCAAGAGATTACTTTCAATTGCTACAAACACAGCTGGCAGAGAAGACTGCTATTAAAGTGCCAAATTCCATTTATTTTCTTTTTGGACAGAGGTAGAAAAGAAAACATTATCTTGTATAAAGACATCTATTTTTTTAATATTGCCTTAGATCTTCCACCTTGACCTTTTCTGTATTTCTTTTATCTGGTAAAACTGATAACGACAGATTGTCATTGATGCACCAAGTGTTTTTCCTGCTTGTACAGTATACACTTCATCACAGTTCCAGTCTCAATGAAATCCCCAGAAGTTAAGAAACTTTTATATTTAGCTTTTAAATCTAACCTCCAAGGTGTATAAAGCAATCCAAACAGTCAAACAAAAGGTTTCTAGAAATGGCTGTTGTTTTATTTCTCCTCTCCTCCCCTTTCTTCCTCACTCCTTAGTTCTGAAACAAGAAGAAATCCCATTTTAATCCTTTCCTCAGCTTCTGACACACATCTAACTGCTTTTGCAGTGCTAAGTAATACCAGCTGGGGTAGCTGTGGATGAAAATGTTATCACTTGCCCTGGGTTTCATGAGGTGAAACTCAGAGGTAAATTTGCACATGCTGTCTAGATTCCCTAACTACCTGTCCAACAACACATACACATCTAAATTCAAATTTAGCAAACAACAAAGTTTAATTTCATGTAATTGAGAAGAGGGAGGCAGAATTGTTTAGAAATTCTCCCTAAGAAGCAAAGGGTTGTATTAGAACAAAGCAGCTTATGTCTATCATTTCTTTGTTTGGGCAGGTTAAAAAGGTCATTTATGCCTCAAAGCATCAAATTAACATTTGAGGACATGAATTTTAAAAATGGCTATTCGCTTCTCCTCTCTAAATTGATAATGACTTTTTCTTTAACATGGGGGAGGAGTAAAGGGAAAATGGGAAATACACAGCCAAAGGAGAAAGAGCCTTCTCCCCTTGACTTTACCCATATTAGTACTATACCTTACTTACACCTAAGAAATTAAGCAGATAGTGTCTAATAAAACTAATTTTTAATTATTAAATAATTCTTGGCATATGATATACAACTTTCTCCTTCCTGTCCACAGAGACAAGCTCCAATATTCACAATGTGAAATGCCCACCAGCAAAAACAGCTTTCAAGCATGCTTTGCATTGACACAATACTGCTCATCTTGCTACTCCTGATTTTAATAAACTACGTCATAACTCATAACACAAATACAAGTATTTATATAATAAGTGTTGGGGGTTTTAAAAGAAATAAACAAATCCTGTGAGCTTTTAAACTGGGTAACTGGAAGTATTTGGGACCAGGTTCTCAAAAACGAGGCTTTCCACCTCTGAAAGGACCTGTGGTTTCCACCAACTCTTCACAACTTGCACTGACTAAACTATGAACAGCATTTCTATGAAAATCTTACAAGCTAAAAAGCCATTCACAAAACCATAAATATTCTTCACAAAAATATTATGCTTAACTCAAATTATGTCCATCGGATACAGTTTGAGCAAAAGCTCCTATTTTATCATTTGCTTTCTCCAGCTGTCCAAAACCTATCTGGTTGTCTTGCATTCATGTCCCCTTCCCAGCAGGCAGAACAATAACCTGCAGATAACGTTCCCTGCCACATGAAGGTCTTGCTGGCTAAAGAGACTCTAATTTTAGACAGTAATTCCCGAACAAGTGGTAACACCAATTCAATTCCAGCAGCTTGAACAACAGCGGCTGGTGAAGTCAGTGCCAACATAGCTGTACCAAAGCGGGGGGGAACAGAAGAAGCACATGGTAGTGCACATACAGTGTTTATGTTGGCAATCATTCTGGGATACTTCCCTGACTGCCAAAAAATATCACCTAGAACTTACTGGGAATCAGGTTTTAATGCTTCCTTCAATGAGTAATTTTTATTTAAGGAGAACAAGCCAACAATCACTATCTGGAACTTTCCAAACCTTACCGCCAAAAAAGAACCACGTGTTGAACTTTTTCAGACACAGGAACAGCTCAAATACCACTAACCAAATGTAACAATTCACTTACAGCTAGCGTAAGACAGAGAAACCCAGATACGCCATGGTATCTTTAACAATGCTGCTTCATGTAACAACCAGACAGTAAACACACAGTGACAGAACTACTGGTGGAGCAAAGGCTCCTGGGCACTAGTTCACGTTAAAAAATGTAAATTGATAATACAAAACAGAGCTGTTGTTTTGAAGGCAACAAAAAATTTCAGACAACAGATCCTTACACAGGCAGGTGAAGGCAAAATTTTCTTCATGTTCCCACCTGTGTGGGAGTGCGAAGAGTATCTGCCACTGCTTTTTGCCAAAACAGGAAAAAGCAGCAAGCAAAGAAGAAAACTCAGCCTGCATAAAGCTGCTTATAAATGCTTTGTCACTTCTCTTCTGTGATTGTTTTTTGTGTTATTTGTTGAAACATCAGTGCATGGAAGAGAGTATTATCACATAGTTACCCACAGAAGTTGTTTCTGAACAGAGAGGAATTACTCTTTTTGTGCCACTATCAGCATAAAAAAATAGATACTTCTACATTACTCATTTTGCAGCTAATAGGTTTTTAATAGATTCTTATTAAAAACACCTTGTACAGGCAGGAGCACTATATTAAAACCTGTGAATATTTTTTTCTTATTATTTATTTCAGTTAGCTTTACAACAACATATTAATTATAAGGATCTGTGCAGTAACTGTCATTTCAAAGAGCATAGCCTCAAGAGAAAAGTTTTCAAAATGTCACGAAGGCAGTTGGAACCCCATCCGTACTCTTCCAGTCTGTTCCTAGAGATACAACAAACCTCAAAGCATTAAAGAAATGCACACACTGCTGTACCCCTATGCACTATTACAGTATCTTTGTGACACAAATACCACATTGTGTAACAAGCATTTGCCAGCTACCACCACACAGCTCTGTGATTTGCTTCAAGGCTAGAACAAGGTTCTATTTCCTGGTTTAACCAAATTCTTTCTAACTGAACAGGACCTAACTGAACAGCTTTTTCTGCCTCAGGCCTCCTACTAGCACAGGCCGGCCACATCCAAACCACACCAACTGGTGTCTTGCTTTGGTAGGCACAAAAAGATACACTCAGCACAATGACCTGTGCCATTTATATATTAAAGGTAATAAAATGCAGTTTATATTATACAGAATAATGTCTAAGAGTGGAACATAGTCAAATCAAAATTCAAGCTAAAAAGATACAAGAGTCACAACAAGGTTTGAATCAAAAAGACAAAAGACTTCAAAGTTAACAAATTTTCTATGGGCACTGATTTCAACAAACATTGGAGAAAATGCCCCTTCTACACATTTAGCCACAGGTCCCTGGGGACAGTTATTTTACTATTACTCAAATAATCAGAGAAAAACGTACACCATTTATAACAGTCAAACCAGTTACTTGCAACAAGTCTACGCTGAGCAACAGAGTCCTCTGAGCCACATGCTGCATTTTGTATAGAGCTTCCAGAGACATTAACATTCAGTTTCTCCATGTTGCTGCTCAGCTGAGACTCCTTCAATCCCCCTGAATGTCCTGGCAAAGGGCACCAATAATTCTGTCCCACACAATGTCTCACATTCTGGTATGAGGACAATATGGGATACTGAGCAGACAGATCTGAAGAGAAAGCTGCCAAACATCTGGGGGAAGGAGAGTTGGAAAAGGAAATGATACACAGCAAGTGGGATGAGAAAGAAAAGTTGCTTATTTGTCACCACTACCATATCCAAATCCCATCAAGGCATCATCAAGAGAGATTTTCATTCTCCTGATTCACCGAACCAGAAAGGAGAGAGAGGGGGAAAAACAAACACCACCAACCAACCAACCAAAACATTCTGATATTTCAAAGGCAGACAGGCATTTTTATCCCTACTCCATGCAAACTGAAAAATAGCTGCAGAACAAGAGCTAGTTTTGAAGCACAGCACAGGGAAAAAAGGAGGGACAATGGGCAGAAGACATCTGGAAAATTTTTACACTTATCTTCAGCAAAGGATTCCTTTCAGAATTTTTAGAAATGCCTTTGCTGCACCTAACAACAACCACTTTTAGCTACTCATACTACTCAGGAAACAGTTTCTGTTGAGTGTTACTTTCTTAACTAATGAAAAAGCTACCTAATTTATTATTCCTAATTTATCTGCTAGTTGTGAGAGTATTGTACTGTCAGCTCTCTAGGTTCAGTTCACCAGATGTGATGCCCCCAAAAATTGATATAGTGGGGGAGAAGCAGGGGAACAAGATGTGGTGTCTTAATCACAGCCCTTGCAAATGAGTTTCTGTAGAAGCTGTATGTGAAATTACGTTCTGGTTAATGCCTCTAGAAAAGAAGTGAGACAAGAACATGCTGACTTTCAAATTTCTTTAGGTATTAAAACTTAAGATAAGGATCCAAATTCAACCCAAGCACCCCTTTGCCAAAATAAATGGCACAGAAAAAAATCCAACGGGGCACTTCACACACTCTCAGGGAAATAAGGATCCTGAGAAATCAGTTAGTACACACAAGGCACTTACCAGACATTTGATCTCTTCTGATTAATACTGTCTGCCCATTATCACAGTCATGCAATGCCTGTAATTGCAAAGGAGTTGCTACTATATAATTTTTGATTTTTAAAGTCTTTTGCTATTTTCTTCCTGCACACTTACACTGATATAGTACTGAACTGGTAATACTGCTCCAGTATGGACAGATAAAACCGATACAGGACAGGATCATCAGCCAGTAGAGCAGAAAAGGAAAAGTGTGCCACTCAGGCACCACTCTATAGTTCTGGAGTTTAGCTGATTGGCTTTATTGGTTTATTTGTGGGTTTGTGAATTTTTTTGGTTTGGTGTTTGTTTGTGTGAGGGGGGTTGTTTGTTTTGGGTTTTGGTTTTTTTTCAAAATTATAGTAAATGCACAGGATTTCTCAGTGGATACAGCACTGGGTTCTGTTCCCTTCTTAACAGGAAAAGGGCCTCTTTCTCAGAACTGCTTCTAAGTTTCTTTCATTATGAGTCACGATGACAAGACACTTCAGGGAACATGGGTACTGCACATAAAAACAGGTTCTGAAGAGAAGTCAGACATCAAATATGAGGAACTTATATACCATAACACCAAAAAAAAAAACCAACCAACTATATTGCCTCTGCCATGTTAATTCATAGATTCGTTTAAAAAAAAAGCATTCTGGTAAAATCTGTCTCCACATATCAAATTAAACATCTGACAGTGAATTTCAGAAGTAATATGTTAAGTTTATGTGGTGCCCTTTTTTTCAGAAATGCAGAACCACAATGAGTCTCTCAGGGCTTGACCACAGTGTAGGCAATTCCTATTAAATAGCTTGCAATATTTAGAAAGATTGAAAGATGCAAACTCCTGTTTTATATGATTTATGCTGCATTTAACTAGACTTTGTCATTTTACAGCTCAAGAGGAAATCCCATATCATGCTCAGCAGAATGAGAGGTACAAGCTAGTCTGATTCACAGCAGCAACCCAGAGGCTTCCTCATCATCACATTGTGTCACTACTGCTCCAGACAGAACTTGAGGCACCACTTTGGTATGCACTGTCCAGTAGCAGTCATAAAATTTAATAATAATCTGCAACAGACAAGACAGTGGAGAAAGCAGCACACACAAAGCAGAGTGACTCACACAGAGTCATGCAGCACCACAATAATACAAATGAAATTTACTACTTCTGACCCCTGAAACACCAACCACTAGATGATGTATCAAATTTTAAAAGATGTTTTCCATACTAGTACTTCTGATGTTTTTTGGCTCTAGTTAAGACTTGGCCCCAATACCATTCAACGGTGAATTTCATTAACTAGACCTGCCCTGCAAGAACAAGTTTCTTTATAAGGAACAGGTCGATACCAATATCTGCTACATCACTAACAGGACAGGAAAAATGGGAGAGGAAAGAGAAAAGGGCTTCTCTTGAAGTTTTTTCCACCTCACCTCTCCTTCACAGAACTATTAGTTTAAAAATTCCATAATGTATTTCTACTGAAACTCTGAACAGAGTTCTGCAACCTATTACTCTAATTTATATAAAAGCATTATACCACTATGACAAGTGCACACTGACCAGGGACATGTGATGTGAAGCACTGCCCCAGAAGTTTTGCAAATTTAACAGTGAAGACTACAAGCAGCAAGACTGTTTATGGGAGAGAAAGGAAGACCCCAAAAAACCAAATTAAAAAAAAAAATTAAACAAGAGAGCCGCTTCAAAAAAGTTGCCTGGACCTGCTAAGCAAGTATCCAGACAGCCCAGAAGTTTCTGCAACCAGAAAGTCTCCCAAAATCCCTTCAGTAAGATGAAACATTTAAGTAATGTTCCACGTAACTATACTGCCAGTAAGGATGATAGTAAAAAATGCTTTCTGTCACTCTTACACACTCTTACTGGATATTGTCCAGGGTTTGTTGTGGTTTTTTTGGTTTTTTTTTTGCATTTGTTTCATGATAATAATCCAAAGGCATAGATCCACCCTGAAATCTGAGTACAGAGCTGAAGAGAGTATCAGAAGATGCATCACCCAATCAAACACAAAACCTGGATAATTTTATTTATTTTTAACTAAGAAGTTTACGACGTTGCCACCCTCAAAACACCTTCCTGCATAAGCTCTCCCCTGATTTACGAAATCAGAGGCTGTGATGTCACCACTGACCGTGCTTTGCTGCTGTAGTACTTCTCTCACCCGGCGGAGAGCAGAGGGAGGGCAGCAGCGCCAAGAGTGCCCCCCAAACCCCTAACTCTGGAACGCCGAGAGCTCAGAGCTCTCACGGGCTCACCGCAGCCCTGAGCACGAGATACAAGCGGGGGGAAGCGGGTCTGTGAGCACGCCCCTCGTTTATTGCCGCTAGGCCGCACGCCGTCCCTCCCGCCGGAGGCGGGCTGTGGCGGCCGGGCCCGCCCGCCTGTCCCCCGGCTGAACCGCCGGCCCGCGCTGACGTCAGCCGGCGGCGGCATTCCTCAACAGCGCCGCGGGCCCGCGCCGCCAGCGAGCGCGCAGCGAGCCCTCAGCTGTGCCGCGGCAGGCGAGGGCTTGGCCGGGAGCCAGGCTACTGAGCTCAGCATTTTGCAATGCACTTCCTTTTTACTTCACGGCTTTGCATAACGCCGCGGCCCCGCCGCCCTTAACCCCTGCGGCACTGGGGTCGCGGCCCCACTCCGCGGGCACACCAGGACAAGAACGGGCAGGCTGTCCCGACCAGGGAATCGCCGTCCCGGCCGCCGGTGACTGCGAGTTGGAAAGTGAGGAGCTAGCCCCAGCACCGCCCAGCAGATGCAAACCGGGCAGGACCACTTACAGCCTAGCCTAAATCCCTCCGGTTCTACCCAAGCCCGCATGCTGATAGCCAGGTACAACACTGTAGTTATTATAGCAGCTTTGGTTTTAATCACATTCTCATATATGATATATACGAAGCCTGAAGGTGCCGCCGGTCGCGCAGGTTGATTCATCCGAGCATAGAACGGGCGAGCACCACTGGCTCTGTCTGCACTGGAGCTGGGCACAGGGTGAACGCGGAACGATGCACCCAGGTCACACGGAGAAGGCCTGAGAGAAGGCTCAGAAAAAGCACGTCTAAAATCTGAGGTGGAAATGGACGCTAAGAATAGATGTGGTTATTACAGTCTGCTCTATCTAATGTGCAAATGTTTTCCAAATACCTCTACAATTCGGAAGAAAATGAAGGAAGCTTTCTGAAGGTCACGACACTGTCGTTTTCACTTTCCATTCACATAGCCATGCTACTTTACTTAAGAGAGCTCCTATTCTAGAGCTATGAAGGCAGTATAGTAAATTCCTTCCACTACTCCACCCACACTGTTTTGGGACTCTCTGAAGATAACAACCCATTTTTAGACTTCTGGTCCCAGACTGTAGCTCCATTACATCTATGAATTATTATAGCTGCCCAAAGTCGCCCCCTACAAACACACACCGGTTGTGTTGCAAGTAGGACCAAGAATAATGACAAGCATAAAAGCAAGCTTCACTATCCCTGAACCTCTTTTGAAAAAGATGTTTTAAGACTAAGTTAAACACAAGGGCTCAAGTTAGTTTAACACTGAGAAGTGCAAGTATCACCAACAGCATGAAACCATTCCCAAATAGAGAACTCACAATATCCTATCCTGTCATATTCTCCTATTCAGACTCATATTCCACCTGATCAAGTTAAGCTCTGGTTTTTAGAGAGCAGGCCTTGAAAAATACTTTTCTAGAACATAGAGAGGTTTTGCCATTTTAGGTGAACATCTATCCAGTACACACTACCTCATCCAGTAAGAGGCACTTCTTTTAAAGCAGTGGCCACCCTAAGAAATATCATATAGAAGCCTTTCCTCTGACTGTCAGCATGACCTCAGTACCACAGCATTACAGATACTGCCCACCTAAACTAATCTGATAATAAAACAATAGTTTTTTTAAGCCAGTCAGCAAATAAATTGCTAACAATTAAAAAAAGTTTATAAAAACACTAAATCTTTTCACAGATATTTTCATCAGCTGTTTCCAGCTCTCCAGAGTAATTTACAACCTAAGTAATCATATCCCTGTAACCATGTCAGATGTCCCTAGGAAAAGGAAAAAAATCTATGTACTTCCTGAAAAAGGGCAAGTACAGCACTGGCAAGGACTCTTACGCTTACAGTTAAAATTTTTTTAAACTATAAACTAGATTTCCTAAAACAGATGTTCATGTTCTTAACCAGAAAAAAAGTTCTGATTTCTAAAGTTCCTCACTTTAAGAAAACAGAACAGGGAGATAGTCTACTCATCTAGCATTCCTCAGATCAAGATTGCTCAGGGACAGTTTAAAGCAAAACAAAAAAGCTTTGACTTCTGTGCCATAATACTTTCATGCTACATTTTAATTTGAAAGATTATAGTAAGCTTCTAAATTGAATGAGCAGGTAGGATGGGAGAAAAGATCTCTCTTTCTCACACTCCCCCCATGCCATGTATCAGCCTAAAGCATGATTTCAAGAGTTCCTTTCACAGTCTTCTGTAACCACCACTTTCAGGAAGTGTAGAAACTCCAGCTATCAAAAAAGCATAATTAAACTACAACACATGTGGCATACACAATTTTAACAGGTGGCATGAGGAATTTCAAATATTAACAAATACCTATCTCTTCTGCAATTCCTTTTACTTTAAGTTTTCTAAATCTTGCCCAGATTGCATGCGGTGGCAAGCTGGACAAACTGAGGAGCTAACTACAAGAAGTGTTTTATCTGAATGCATAACTGACACTGTAAGAATCCGTGTCTGGGCGGGCTGTTGGGGCCCAATCCAGCTAGCTACAGACCCCAGCCCACAAATCTTACATGGACAAAGGCAAAAGACCAGAAGCACTCTTCTCCACGAGGGGACGAATGTCCTGTGTTTATTTCCAGGCAGAAAAGAGGCCATCCCCTCCTCTCGGGGGTGGGGGGGACTTTTATACCCGGGGGAATGGGGGGCGGAGGAAGAGGACTACAGCCGATGGAACACAACCCAGGGAGAGACCACCACACTGACACTTGGGGAGGGGGGAAAGGGGAAGACCATGCCAAGGTCACAGGATACAAATCATGTGAACAGTGCAAATTACCAAACACCCAGTGCAAACAACTTAATAACTATTTAGTGCAATACAACACTACACCAGTGTCTAAATGTATGGAAAAAATCAGTTCAGTGCCTTCAAAGCACTAGGGCACTTATTTGAATGGAAAGTTCCCCATAGCTACTGTAACTGCCAGAACATATATCTTTGAAGGAAAGATTTTTATCAGCATACACAACACAAAACTCTGGCACAGTAGGGGATGACTTAATATTATTGTTGGGGCCATGACTTTTAGCTTCTTTGATGATTACAAATTTGGTCTCTGCTTTACACATGGGGCTCTGTACTTCTTTTACATCTAATAGATAACTGAGTTGGACAGGATCGGTTGCTGTATCTGATCTGTTCTATCACTGCAGTGATAGAATATGCAATTCACAGATTTACTGAGACATTAATCTTCCTAAAATTGTCCTAACAATGCCGACTCCAAAAACTGACAAAAATATTTCACTGGGTAACTGACAGCAGCAATGAAAAGATTAACATCACTGAGCTTCCATCTTCCTAGTTTGAAGTTTTAATTTGCGACACTTGCATGAACTTTTAAAAAACACCTCCACATGAACCTCCCCCGTTTCTTCTGTTACAATAATGCCCCTAAATCATCTTGGCTGATAAAATACAGCCTGAGACACTCAAGTGTTACAAAACTGAAGTAGCAATTACTTTTGGATGTAGTTAATTACTATTGGACAGACACCATCCATTCAGGCTTAACTTTTTACCATGTTCCTAATATTTCCTCCTCATGGTGATTCCAGGTAGCGTTGTCATGGAAAGCCATGTCCTTTGGGTGGTTTTTACTGTATCACCATTTTAATTATCTCAGTAGCCCTCAAAAAAGGTCATCAGCAGAGAAGCCAACCACATGATGCACAGTTTCTGGCTGCTGTCTGGGATTGAAAGCAGGAAAATGATTGATTCCAGCACATTTCGTATCACCAGATTTGTGTTCCACTACCAGCTCACCATTCAAAAAAAGCTCAACATCTTCATAATAACATGGTGGCTGCTACTATCTTGAGAAGTCTTCTTAAAATAATCACATTCCTAAATTATATCACGGTATTCAACTTGCCCTTTCTGTCATTTAAAAAATAAATTTTACTTCTGTCTGCTTTTTACCCCTTGGATTGTTTTAAACTTCTATTTTTAGCTGTAGAGGACAGTCTGAAAACTTCAAATTTAAAAAAAAACCTAAAGCATTACAAGAAGCAAGTAACGGACATTTCAAGATTCTCTTCTAAAGCTTTTTTCCATTTGCTTTTAAGCCTTTTGATTTCCAAAGACGTTAATCATGATTTTTGAAGACTTTAGTTGCCAATTACACAATACTGTTATTAGACTCTGAAAGAAACCACATTCACATCTTTGTTCTCATTCACATTTTTTTGTTTTGCTGCACCTTTTGCATCGTAATTTAAGAATAAACTTTTCAGAGGTAGGACTCATTAAGCTTACACAGAATCTTGCACAAAGCAGACAAAATAATAAATACTGTAGACTACATTACAGGTGGGTAATGACAGAGATGAATGGGAAATACTGGAGTGACAGTGTATTCAAGCACTGAAAAAAACCCTTTAGTCATCTAGTAACATCTCTTCTACTACCAGCTGAAGACAATGACTAAAATGTAAACAAATTATTCTTCTAAGACAGACAAGAATGATTATAAAATTATTATTCTTCTAATGGAAAATGAAATCCAGAGAGGAAAAAACCCAACATGTGAACAAAGCACTGAGGGGAAGCAAAAGGACAGTTTAGCTTAAAGATTATATAGTTAAAATCTCCAAACCCATTGATTTAGGAGCTTCATTCTCACCTCCAAAGAGAAACACTAAAGCAGATCTTATAATCAAAAAATAGCTTCTGTTTTTATTGCCATAAAATATAAATCACTAGCTTTGCTAATATTTTTGAAGACAAACTCCAGTGCTAAACTGCACCCTTTTTAAAGCTGGCAACTCAGAGCTGTATTTAATAACAATGTGAAATCTTGCATTTCACTTTTGCAGACTAAGACGTGTTTTTTCTCCTGTGAGTACTGCACTTCCAGAAGATCATCTTCTTAATCATATCTACAAAACTAATTTCAATTCCTAAGTGGTCTAAAAAGGGAGTTTGAAAAAACCTTAGCCTGTCCCTTTCCTACCTTTACAGGTATCCTGCAATGCATAACCAAGTATAAAAACACAGAGTGATTTCAAGCAAGTGTTACCATCTTGCACTGTGGCACAAAGCTTTAAGCATCAGGCTATTTCATGAACCCTGCTAAGGAGTGACAGATACTACAGAGGGAACATTTTCCAGCCAATTTGAATATATTTGAAGAAGCAAAGCAGCATACATTCCTTTTAGTTTCTTTCTACTAGCAAAAGACAGGAACAGGAAGAAGTTTGTCCAGTAAGGTTTTTACATGGTCTGTTTACATGCAGAACTACTAACCCCTGAAAGAGTCACTTGAAGGGAAGGGAAACTTGGCTGTCAGGTATTTCTATTCTTCCTCTTAGTTTTGGGTGGCAGGACATGGTTAGTTTTTCCTCCTCCCATCTTGTTTTTCAGAAAAGCTTTATCAGCCTGGCCTAATGTAATTTAAGAGCTGGCTAGGAGAAACTGGGTAAGCCAGACACAAAGGGGACACCCCACTTATCCTTGGACAAAGATTTAGCATAAGCACAGGTTAGAAGAAATAAGGTAATAAATGTTTTATTAATGGTTTAGGATTAGGACTGGGAAATCCATAGCACCTCAGGCTAACATACCTGCAGGTGTGACCTTGTGCATTACTTTCAGCATTAGGGAAAAGGCAGAAGATGGTACCAGCCACTGACACTTATTTTTGTTTCTATTCTGTCTCATCAAGTTTTATCAAAACTTCTCTCTGTGGTTTTACATGGTCATTCATCTGATCAGTGAGTGGATCCAGCAAGGAGTGGGGAAAAAAACTCCATCCAAATTTTAAGAAAAAGACAAAACCCTTACCATGTTTCACTAGTTACATTTCCTGATCCACGCCCCCATGCCAGGACACACACTGAAAAAACCCAAACCAAACCACTTCTGCATAAGTAAAGGAATAGCACAGACAGAAGAAAGTGGCTGAGAGCAACTCCAGCTTACACAGACACTGAGAAAAATGTAAGTAAAACCACAGAATCATAAAAGATATACAGAGTCCCACAGCCCACGGTAAAGTGTACTTGCAAACATTTATATTTTGGTCATTTTAAAAGGTTTTCACTAGTTTAAAATGTAGACTTCAAAGTAAAACTGGCTAAACTAAAAATGCCACAGCTTCCGTACAAAGACAGAACGTGAAAACACACACCTCACTAACATTCATTCTCTCCCTACTGCATTTCAAAGTAAAAAGCCCAGAACTTCCATGTTAGTTAAATAACTCACCTGACAAGAAAACAACTGTCACTGAACAATTTTTACTCTCATGACTACCTTCATCTAACAAGACACTACCATGTACTGATAGGAACACTTCCACAGACTACAGACATTCTAAATACAAAACTCAACTCCTTGCAATTTCAAGTGAAAAACACCAACTGTGAACCTATGCATTTCATTATGACATGGTTTAGGGTATATATTGCTAGTTACTCTCTTTCAGAACAGTTTTCTAAATATCTAACAAGAATGAAACCTCTCTTCTTGAAACATCAAGCATCCACAAGAGATACAAACTCCACATATGCAACCTGCTGGAGTTTACTGGGCTATCTTCTATCCCTTACAAAAAGTTGTCCTAGTTCAAACTACAAACTGCCTTGCATTTTCTGCCTATAATGATAAAGAGCAATATTCTGTAAGGAAGCATCATCAGCTACTCAGGACTATAATGCTTGCCACTGATGAAACATCATCATCACAGGGTTAAAAAAAAGCAAAAATACAAAGACAGTATATTATGCTCCAGCAGTACAGTCCTAAAATTGTGTACTGAATCACAGAAAACATACACAAAATAGGAATTTCTGTGGTTCAGTCCTACTGAACCACAGAAAACATTACACAAAAAAGCAATTTCAGATACTTAAAATAAACACAGTAATAAGCTGCTAGACAACTACCTGTTTAAAACAGACTGTTCTGAGCAATTACTCCTTCTTAATGACAATTTAATGGTTCACAAAAAATTTGAAATATTCCTGCCTTGCACCAACATAGAAAAGCCAGTTTTATAAACAATGGTATTGCTATGACAAAACATAAAATAAAATTAAACAAACAGTGCTTCAAGTGCATTGAAACACTGAAGGGTAACTTTCATATGGCAAAATTAGGTGGCATTAGTGACTCAAAGCCCACCCAACAAATGCCAAAAATATGAACAACACATTTACAATCCAAGAAAAGCTACTATTACAGAAAAAAAAAAAAAAGAGACACTAGAAAAATCCAAAACTTGCAGAATGTCATCACAGCAACACCAGCACCTAAAGTGGTAATGTTCAGTTAATAACCAAGCACTGCATTCCTCTTCCATTTACAGAATGCTGGGGCAGGGTCTGGGGAAGAAGGGTCATTAGTATCATGGCACAGTAAAGGACTTTGTCCCAAGTTAAGGATAGGATGTTAAAAACAGAAAGGAACATTGCATGACAACAGTATGGAGTGTCAGGGAGTTTGATCCAGACTGCCTTTGTTAAGGGGTAGTCCTACTGAGAAAATGAAGTTCAAAGCACACCAGGAGCCACCCACCCTCTTAAGTCACCCCAAAATAACAACTCTTGGGAAGCCTGTTGAACCTTCTGAACAGACAAAATGCCAGAAACTGGGCATGCAAGATTGAGACCTACAAACCAGTCCACCCTTGTATAAGTCAACTTCTCCAAAGACCTTTAGGGAAACTTCCTTGGAGAAAAGTATCCTACATTTTAATACAAAGGGTTTAGCAATAATGAAATACGAACGTTTACAAAAATTTGCTTCTTGCTGTTCCTAAACTACCATATTTCTCAAGGACAACATCATAATCAAAATTCTCTAATTCTCTACTTCAAACCTTCATTGCTCTTACTTCAGAGAATGCAATTTTTAGAAGTATTTTTCAAAGAGCAGCCTTTCAAGTCTTATTATGAGGTGGTAGTGTTCTCAAATTTTACCTAGTATAATACTTAAGCCAGTATGTAAGGACATAAATTATAACATCTTACCCAAAGCTATGCCAAAAGTCCTATTGATAATCCACTCCATGTCTCATGCTCCAAGCCTTTTGATTGCAGAGACAAGTTAAGTATGGTAGAAGGTGAAGAAATTAATGCCTTACAGGTGAAACCAAAATATTTATCTACTGTGACAAATTTGGTTGCGGTGACAATGACAGACTTGGCAGCAGTAATATCTACTTCTAAGGTGGAAAATACTTCTCTAACTTATTTTATCTTCTCTCTCCAAGAAGATGTTGTCTAGAACAAGAGTGTCACTTCACAGTCAAAAGAAATTGTCTGGGTAGAATCTACTTATGTACATAAACCACCTCCTCCTGCTGTTTCACTGCCTGGTGCAGAACAAGGGAACTGGGAAAGAAATATGTTTTCATCCTAGCTGCTTCATGAGACTTGGTCTCATCTATGGACAAAATAACAAGTTATTAACCTAAAGACACTGAAGTAAAGATACGGACTCACCTCTGGCTGAACAGAAACAAAACTGCTCAACAAAGCCTGAACCTCACCAAGCTATATGTTTTCTTCCAAAAATTTTAGGAAAAAGCAAGGAGTTAGCCCATCCTGTCACTTTAAAGAGAAAAAGATCTGAAGCATGATAATCCTTCTGTCACCTTGACAAAACAGATCTGTATACACAAAACCATATAAAATGTACCAAACTTCTAAAGACGACCAGAAACACCCCAATATTGCCTCAATTATACTGTTCTCTAGTGACAAAGGTAGTGTCCTGTAGAGGCACAGGACTAGAACAGAAGCAGTCAAGAATAATTTTATTAGTTGGTAATTTCCTCATAAGTGGGGGGAAAAAAGAAACAAAAACAAAACAAAACCTCTACAGACATACTTGCAAAATAGCCCTGTCAAACCAAGTTTCTTAGACCTAAATAACTTTGCCTTTTGGATGAGAATATACATTTGCCTTTATTTGGTTGGGTATTAAATTCAAATCCATTAACATGCTCTCCAATCCATAAATTCCAGTACTATTCAATTTCAGTGTAGACTTGTAGAACTCCAAACTCTCCCTAATCAATTCTTACTTCAAAGAATCTAATTTGCTCTTCCTGCCTTGTACTCTGATATTTTCTTAACTATTTTGATGATTGGATTAAAATAATTTTAAGGCAGAGGCAAGGCAAAATTTTGTACTGATATGATTGGTGCAAATCCTTTGTTAAAACCTGTTCACAGCATGAAGGGAACAAGAAGGAACAAGCTCACTTGTCACTAATGTAATAATTATGAATCCTCTGCTGTACTCGAGATACTTTCCTGTGCTAGGCATCATACTATGCATTTTACATTTTTACCTAGTCTCACATCTTCAATGATTCACTACAGAATATATGAACTTGTCTTTAAATATCATGCGTTCTTTGTATTACATTCAAGATCAGTACAGCATCTATTTCTATTAATATTTCTGTACTGTATTCTAAACAAAGCACCTAGAAAGCGCTCTCGAAGTACTGCTATCTCTAGCATTTTCCTTCAAGTTCATCTCCACCTCTCAATATGTCTTTTAGAGCATGTAGGAAGACTACAGCTTTACAGATTCCAAGTCCATTCAGGTCCATCTAAATGAATACACCCAAAAAGCAGCAAGTATTTGACAATTAGGTTGTGTCTAGGATTTCATCCTTACACATCCAGAGGTAATGGCATAACATGCCTGAGGCTTTCCACTAACATTCAAAGATACTGGAAAATCTTCATTGTTGGGGCAGGGAGTAGAAAATAAGGTCTAAGTTACCCTAAAGAAAGACCAATTTAAAACATGAGGATGTGCATAAATTAGAATTCTGAGACAGGGGCAACCACATAATCTGAAGTTATGAATCCACAACTTACTTCCAAAAGAAGGTTGTTTTATTTAGGAGGAATTACCTGCAAAAATCTGTGATGCTCTATCATTACAGCACTTCAAATTTTCTTCTGAGAGCACGGACTAATACTTTGACTACAAGGTGGTGTCTGTATCTATTTCATCCCTACTTTCTGGACTTCTAACTGTACTCTTCTGAAATGCAAGCCTGAATTTCTTAAGCGTAATCAAAAACCAGAAAGAACAAATCTGTTTATTATAAGAACAACAGAAACAATAGCACACTGTAAACCTGAGCTTTACAGAAACAAACACATTTTAATTTTTTTTTCTAAACTCTATTGCAGTATTTTTCTTCTGCAAACATATGTGACTTCTCAGACACCAAGAAGGAAGAGTAGAAGGGAGCACAGATCAGCTGCCTGCTGCTTCATTTCAAAACAAGTTTCTAGGTTGAACTGCAAATAGAAAACCCAACTTTTCATTATAAAAGGGAAAAAAATTAATCAGTACACAGTTGGTATTTACTTATCCTTCACCTGCATTGTTCATGCTCCAAGTCTTGCTGTACATGGAAGTCACGTAGACTGAAAACTGAGAGCCTCTGGGCCACTTTCAAAAAAAGATTTGCTGTTAAGAAAGGAAGTTTTAAATGATTTCACTTTTCAAATGTAATTTTGCAACTTGTCACTTTCCCTAACTGTGACAAACTGCGCTTGTAAAAATTATACTTGTTAAGGGCAAATAATCATTGACTTGAAAACTACTTTACTTACACAGCATTCTCTGCTCCACTGAAACATTTTTCAGCATTTGGCCAGAAAGTAGACCCTCATGTATTTTGCAGCTATAATTACTGAGTTTAGGTAATATGCAGTGGTAGGAGATTCATCGCAACATTTATGTACATTCTGGAACAGTCAGAGCTATCTTGACATTTGCTGGTGAAAGGGGGAGGAAAGAAAGGGCAAGGAACAGATCCCCACAGATAGCTTTCTCCACCTACACCACTGCTTCCATTTCAGCTGAGGCCAGTAATGAAGCCAGAAAGTAAACCACTATAGAGCTCTCTTCTTGTTCTATTAAAAACACATAATAAAAAACAAAGCAGGTTTTTTTATTGCCATAGAGAAGGTACAAAATGGCCAAAATTTCTCCAAGCGATAGTCTCAATTCCTCTTTACCCACGCTTTGTTCTATTCAAGATAATCTGAGAGAACCAGAGAAGTGGGGAAAAGAGGCAATCCAAATAAAACTTACGTGAGTGCCCTCATACCTCAAGAGTCTTATCTGTGTAAACTAAAGCAACCAAGTTCTAGTAAGCAGAAATCCAAGCAAATGATTGAAACAGCAAGAAAACATTATGCTAACAGACTATGCAATTCATTAATCATTCTGTAGCTCATCACAAGTAAAGCAGCACCAGTTCTGACTTCCATCCACTAAGAGAATGCTGGTGTTAAAAATTCAAGCTTGAAAAGTAACTCCTCTTAAGAAGGAAATTGTCCCAGCTACACTGCCAGGGTAAATGCAGAGTTGTGATTGCTTAAGTGTTTTTATTCCACTTTTGTTTGGGTTTAAGGGTAGTCTGAGCCAGAAGCAGTTAAAATGCTCTCTTTTGATTGTTATTGGAAGCCACGGCAGCTAGCGGCATCCTGGGCTGCAAGAGGAGTGCTGCCAGCAGGTCAAGGAATGTGATCCCTCCCCTCTGCTCAGCACCACAGAGGCTGCTCCTGAAGTGCTGTATCCAGGGCTGGGCTCCACATTACAAGACAGACACAGACCTACTCAAGTGAGTCCAACAAGGGGCCACAAAGGTGATGTGGGAGCTGAAGCACCTCACACAGGAAAAAAAGGCTGTGACTGCTCAGTCTGGTCAGCCTGCAGAAGAGAAGGCTCAGGGAGGTCTCATCAATTTGTACAAATATCTAAAGGGAGTGCATAAAGCAAACTGAGCCACACTCTTGTCCGTGATTCCCAGTGACAAGATAAAGTAAAACACAGGAAGTTCCTCCTGAGCAGAAGGAAACACTTTTTACTGTCATAAAGGCTTTCCTTACCAGTCTGCCATGCCATGTCTTTAAACTAAACAGAAATCTTGGGAAGGAATCAGATACTGACTTCTTAAGACCTTGCATTTATTACCCAAACAGTTTCATAAGCAGGCTAGTAATACTCTTCAGCCTTGATTGAGAGTTCAAAATCCCAGAAACAGAACTATCTTTCTTCCTGAATTAACTCTGCTAAAAAAAAAAATTTAAAATAGACAAAAGAGTCTCAATTTCCACCTAGTCACTTAAAAAGAGAAAAAAGACAAAAAACAAACAAAACCACACAAGCAACACCCAAAAACCAAAAAAACCCACCCCAAAAATAAAAAAACCAACAAAGAAAACAAAATCAAACAAACAAAAAAAACAACCAAAAAAACTCACAAAAACAAAACAAAAAAAAAACCCCACACAAAAACATCCGCCCCTCAACACAGTCCAAGGAGACAACAGGATTAAGCTCTATTGATAATTGCCCAAAACTCTAAAAGCTTAAATTCAACTGCCAGCAAACACAGTGACAAGTGGTTAATAACAAAAGATTGAAAAGCTCAAAAGAAAAGGGGTAGTGCTTTTGTTTCAGAATCTTATGCTTTGTGGAGCAGTAATTTTTTGAAAGAAACCAATGAGGACCTGTTTTTGCTGTGTTTTTTAAAAATCATTTTAGTGCCAATGAATACAAACATGTACAAAGTTATCAGCGGCATAAGTGCTGTGCTATACACTTGTGTACAAATTTGGTACAAAACACTCTACAAATCTGACTTCACCCATTGTGAAAATTAGATTTAAGTTTCGCAAGCACTTAATCATCTTCCAGGATGGTCCATATTAGTAGCATATGCCTTACAGCACATGGAATTCTTACAAATTCAATTTAAGACTTGTCAACACTGTAAAGTTTCATGTTCTTCAACCGTAGATGCAGCGAAAGCTATGTTAGTAGAAGGAATGTCCAGTGCAATACTACACAGACACAGCATAGGTCAACCAAGCCCCAACCTTTCTACAGACACAAACTGCAAAAGCAAACTATAGCTTTTAGTAAGCCTTACTGCATACAGATCTTCACTGAATGAACCACATTTCAAGACTAGTGGATTCCTCCATTTACACAAAGTTTCAAAACCAATCTATAATAAACGCAGTAAGAAAAAGAACACAACTAAGCATCAAACTAAAAAGGAACCCAATGAAGCTTTCAAATTACATGAGATATGAAAAACTGTAACAGTGACAGTCACGAACAAGAAACTTCATCCCACTATTTACTTGCAGCAGATGAACACAGTACAAACCAATGATCTGAAGAAAGGGCCAGAAAAGCAGGAAAGGGAACATTATGATACCAATATCTAGCCAAAGAGAATCCAAAATGAACCTTGAGTTCCAGAAATGCTACTCTACACAATCCAAGAAGTGCCTTAAGTAGCTGGCATATTTTGCCACAAGCAAGATTAAATAAAAAGGAAACAAAAGAGTGTTAAGTCTACAATTACAGATAGGTCATTTGGACGTAGTGGGGTGATCAGTGATTGCCATCCATTATCTTCTTACGTCAAAAGTCGGCTTGGCTTTCTCACTAACAGAACATTTTGAATAGTACAAATCACTGTATCATTTAGCGTTGAGCCTGCTGTGCTTTGATAACCCTGTACATGTCAGTGAACTGGTCTAAACAGTTTTCAGAAGTGCATTACTATGCCCTTTAAGAATCCCAAATTCTTACTAGCTTTTGCTCTTTACAGACAATGTAGTTGAATAATTGCAAAGCAAAGTGATTTAGAAACAGTGTAAGAGGCTTATAAAATGGTGGCTGTAACAGTTTTAAATTGATTTCTATTTTCAGTGAACACACTTGTCCTCTGTAAAAAAGCAACGCAAACACTCAAGTCTGCTGTAACTAAGCTCAGTGTCTTCTACATGCAAGACAGAACTGAGAACCATAACATTTTTAAGACTTCATGACTGGGACAGAATGGAACAAGATTAAAAGTGCAGTTTAATTAATATAGTACAATAACTTATTTCCATTAGTGAATTTGAGTAATTTTTGTTTTAATATTAAGTATCAGTAATTTTGTCTGAGATCACAACTCAGCTAACTTTAAAACTCTTTTCTCAAGGAAGACTCCCAAAGCATTCAATAGCACATGTTAAAAGTGGTAACATGGCATGTCAGAAATGCTCTTCAAATTAAAGAACAAACTAACTTCTATTATTTTTCAGACAGGTAGACTCATAATAGTTTATAAACCAAAGTACAAAAACAACTGTTTGCCAGTTACAAAGATTCTGATAAAAGCTTTGTTTTGTTCTTCACAAAATTTTGAAGGTTGTGATAAAAACTTTTTTGTTTTGTTAAAGAAAAGCAATTTACTCTCAGCAAACGAACAAGCTGAACGTACATCAGTACCTTGGTCCTTCTGTGGAAGACACCACTTTCTATACATAATTTACCCTGTGTAGGGCAATTGGGCTCCCTTCTTGTTATCATGCTGTTGCATTCAAATTCCTTTTCTTTGTGCACAGAGTACCAGATTTGATTCAGTGGTGCCTACCCTTCAAAGCAGAAGGAGCATTTTTCCCTCACGAAGCTCTCTCCAAACACTGTTGCCAAGCTAGAGGGTGAAAAGGCAGAAATAAACAAAACACTGGAGCTAAAGTAGTCACACAGCTAGATCAAGACTGTGGTAATGGTTTAGGCTCACATCAAAATTAAGGAGAGAGCAAGTAACATTCCTTTAAGGCTATCTAAGTAATAACACATATGCAAAATAAGTGGTATCATGTCTATGGAAGGAGATGACAAAAGCAAGCACATCAGACACCAGTTTACAAACATCAGGGCTTGCTTATTCTGAATGCCTATTTCCATAACACTCCCAACATAATGCTGAATTCAGGGAAACCCAAGGCCTCCAGGACCTACAGGGTTTATTTATTTAATCTAGTTTAACCCAAATGACTCCCCCATTCCTCACCACAAGACAAATCACACCACATGTGCAGGCATGTCCATTCCTCCTTTTTAGCCATTATTCTCAATACATTAAAGCTTTTAATACAATCCAAAAACCAGCATACAAAAGCATACAGTTTTATTTGCTAAATATTAAAATCCTTAAAGACAGTAAAACAAAAATAAATCTTTGCACTTCAACAACGCCACAATTGGGGGAATTAAATTTCCAGATATGTTTCTAATCTGCACTCAAGCTGCCAGCTGCCTTTACATTTGTGTTCGGGGTGTGTGGGGGCAATCTCTTTCCTACTCTGACAAAGGTCTTTGTTCTACCCAGAAGCCAGCTCACCTTACCTCTGAGAGCATGCATTTTTGTCAGCTGTTCATACAATAAACAGCTGTGAATGCATGAAAAACTTATTACTACAGGCAAAAAACAAAAGCTGCCAAGTAGTTTCTATATTTACAATGCACAAAATTCTTGAAAACATGTAACTGTTTCAATAAATATTCTGGAAGATCTTTTTCCCCTTCCTCTCACACCTAATTTTATAAGCCTTCAAAATTAGCCTGTGCAGACAGCACAGTACATGTAATTAGCTTCAGAATGCCAAATTATAGCGAGTCTCTCTGCTAACTGCTAATATAAAATGAGAAGAGCAGCACAGTCATCATGAGCAAAGAGGGTTAATGAAGGTTTTCCTAGAGGTCTTGCTCCTGCTTTAAGTGGACTAGGTGAACTGATATAAATCTAACAGGGTAGATGTTTATCAACTCCGAACACTGTTAACAAAAGAAGTAAGTTATTCCACTTTTCAGATATGCTCAAGAACTTAGAAACTTTGAGTAAACTTGTTAGAAGTCACAGATTCCATTCACTTGCTATGTTTTTTCTCTCTCTTGAATAACTTCTCAATTATAGTACACTTCCCAGTGTGACATATCGTTTCAGGTATATATCATATATCAGGTATAACTTCAACTGATGACAAAGACAGAGCACACATACTTTAACCACTCTTCTGAAGAAATACATTTTTTGCTAAGTGACCAGGCTGAATGAAGCTACTCCAGCCTTCAGCAGAGGTTCTTCCTTTGCATTCAGTTCACTCTCATTGTATGAATCAAGTTAAAAAAGGTTTAATAAAGATGTGTCAAATTGTATTCATAATAACCAGAATGCAAAGAGATAAAGCTTGCAGTAATCAGGAATACATTTCAAGATTTTAGCAATTAAGAATTGAAGGATTTCAAAATATTCACAACCACTACATCTCTGGAGACCAGTGTCACTTACAAATAGGAGGCTTAAATTGCAGCTGTCTTTTCATAATACACTGCACTTTGGGTCTGGGTTTATCTTTGTCTTTCCATCTCCTCATTACTACGTGAAAGGGGGAAAGATTTCAGTTCAGAAATGAACTGAAACTGTCATGAAGTTCAGTAAGAAGCAGTGTGAACCTGTATATTCACCATAATTCATCATTCAAGATATATTTTTCCTTCATTGAGGGATGCCAGTATTTCTAAAACTGACACTCTGCTTTTAATGTCTCAATGTACTAAGTGTTCACAATGGTCTAAGTCAAGAACAGAAACTCCTCTCTAAAAGCAAGTTTCATACATTTGATTTGAATGACCTTTATGTTCTGAAGCCTCCCAACGGCAAAGGTTTCAATGATTATGCACAAAACAACTTCTGTTTTCTTTATTACCTGGTGCTGCGCTGTTCTGGCAAGGATAATACTAAAGAACACCTCCCAGAGACCCAGACTAATTAATTGTGTGTCTGTTGTTTCTGCTCAAGTACTGCGAGCTATTACAGATGCAGTACTTGCATCCTGACTCTGTCTCAGATTCATCTCGACAGAAGCTTACCAAATCACCGTACGCACTAAATTTTTCTGGGATGCATTTCACAGAAATTGCATGCTACAGGTAATTTCATGAGTCTCAGTTCCTAATTTGCACAAAATTTTGTTTTTAAAGATGAATACATTTAGGGAGACTACTAGATGAACTAAACCTACCATCTACAAAGCAGAAACTTTATTCTGAATTCAAACAGCACCTAAGGGGACAAAACTGAATTCAAACAATTTTAGAAATGGTAGTAATCTGAAACCAGTAGAAGCCCCTCCTCATATGTTCAAATTTAAAATGCAAGAGTTGTCTTAAACTTCTCTGTTAGGTCAAACAGCCTTACATAACTTCACACCTACTGCGGCAACAGAACAACTATGCACAAGCACAGCTGGGGGCACATTCATTGTTCCATGGAAATTGCCCTGTGGATAGTCTCCCAACAGGACCTTAGTCCTTGGTGGAAACTGGTCGGGTGTCTTTCAGGGAGGTGAAAGATAAAGGTCTGAAGAAAGAAAATTACAATGAGCAGCTGAAACGCAGCAGCTTCTGGCCTTACACCCAGAGGCAGCGTTCTCACCTGCAGCTGGTGTGAGGGTATTTACATAATGATTCTGGAGGGCTTTGGCAAGGATGGCAAGTGCTAGTCAAGATTCCTGAACCAGTTCCACAAAATTCTAAACTTGTGAGCAAATCCGTATGCAAAGACCAAAGCGCATGGATTTAGCGGCAGACTTTTTCATTCAACCCAAGAGCTGTGATGAGAACAACCACTTGGACCTGTTCCATCAAGAAACATCAATCCAACTAAGTTTTACACTTAGCAGCATTACAGAGACTCACTCAACTGCAGCACATAAAAATTGCAGGGTTTCAACCCTATTTTGAAAACAAATGCAAAAATAAATTTCCCCAGATTAAAGATAAAACATACCCAATAATGAGTGAAATTTAAAAAATACTTTTTCTAGAAATACATTAATTAAAATCTTGGATTTGTGCAAATATAGAAATGAAAGTGCAGGAAATAACTTCAGAATTTCATGTAGGTGAAGGATGTCTAGAAGCTCTGCTCCTCTTCCCCTCCCTCACCCTGCTCCTATCCTTGCCGGGATTGTGCTGAATATAACCTAGCCAAGTTTCAAATTTGAACACTTTTGTTGTATTTGAATGTGTTTAAAGAACCTCCTGCACTACCCGGGGATTGTTCTTTTCCTATTTGTTAGTTTCATGTGAGCAATAGCACTGTGTATAGCTCAAAGCCCTGTTCTGAAGAGCCAATTCGCCCTGATTGTACTGATCTTCAAGATAGCAAAGCAGAAGTAGGAATAGAGGTGGAGGGGTCAAAAACAAGACAACCATGAAACCACACTAATTGGTATAAAAACTAAGAGGTTGATACACCTGAGTGCTTTTCATTTTCCTAAGCAGACACGAGTTCAAACTGGTACTTCTTTAACAAACCTGGCTTGCAGAAGTCACAATCAGCTTCTAAAGTATCACATTAAACATCTCTGATGAGCCTAAAACAGGATATGACAGAAAAGAGGTATCTAATTTTATAACCATCTAATGCTATACCATTAGCAGGGGAGCTATAGAGCAGGAAAGATACGAGTCTATGTAACTTCACTTTCCTCAAATGAGAAATGTTTAGGTTAGGAGCCTAGACAAACATGTCCAGTAAACACCACCTGCAGAGGTTTGGAAGGATCTAGACACTTCAGTTAGGGTTGGAGGTCATGCAGGTTCCCTTCCATCACGCGACAACCTAGAGAGGTAAAAAAACTGCTTAAGCTTTGCAAAACTTAAGGACCCCGTGTCTCACTCATGAGTGCCCTTAACAGCCACAACTGTCTAGTCAGAACTGTCCGAAGCCTCTAGGAAGTGAGCAACCCAGATGAATCCTTCCTCACTGAAGCAGGCTACTGTTAAAAGTAATCCAGTAATAAGCTTTGATCTCCCACCACACAAGCAATTGAGAAAGCCAAAGCATTCTCTCCCAGACAGACAAGTTCCACAAAAAATCTCTTTATGGTAAAGAAATCTATTTCTGCCCTAAAAAATGGCCTCATCTGCACTGTGAAGTGCGCAACAAGGCACTGATGCACTTCTTCCCTCCACCAGTTACAGGCAAACAAAGCTCTGCATTTGTTAGCTCCATCTGGAATAGACCACACATTGACTTGGAGTCCTGAAAACAGATCATTTCAGTAAACACACCTCACTTATCGAAGCAGCTGTCTGTCATTTAATTTCCATGCTATGGAAGTTATACAAAAGCACCATTCTGCCCAATTAATGTTCTACTTGGGGAAGCAGTAATGATACTGGAACACCACAAAGCTATTTCAGATGCTCAGTAAATCCGTATCAAAAGTACTTATTTTACAAGCAGTAACGCTTTTTCTCACCTACAAGTCAGTGTTAAAAACTCTGCTTGAAATCTCCACAGTGTGCTCCATCAGTTCTTTCTCAAGCATTACTACCAGTAAAACAAAGACCATGCCAGACACCCAATGTCTCTGCTACACTTCCACAACCTGCAACCTCGAGTGACTCTTGAGTAGCAACAGATGAAAGCTCAAGAAGCAAAGAAACTTCTCATTTTTAGTTATGTTGGCTCACCAGGACTAGTCATGCAAAAAGCTGTGAACACATTAGCAACAGCTATGATGAAAATAAACAGGTCAACAGCTACGATGAAAATAAACACAAACCACACAATTTGGACACCAAACAACAGCACAATAAGGAGAAAAATTACTTCAAAAGTCTATGTTGTAAGTATGCTGAAGTTCAACACTGCCACAAAAGAAGAAGAAATGTATGAACTTTGAAAGCAAAAAGTACCTTTTGCAACAGCTATGCAAATATAGACAGATATGAATTTGCACAACTGGACTAAATTGTTAGGTATTTCCTTCCCCTTTCCTGTATTCCTAAAGTAAACATTTGTCTGGCTTGTTTTTAAACCACTGATGGAGTGTGGGAGGGATACTCATCACTTAGCCAAGGGTTTATGCCACCAAAAAAGAAACAACACTGTGGATGAAGTGACATGGAAGATGGCTCACTTGTATGCCAAACACAGCACCTGAGCTCAGGAAAGGCCTGTCTTGGCAGCTCTGAAACAAACAGGCTGCCTTGCCACAGGTGAACTCCCAAACACGGCAGCTACCTCCTTTTCCCCAGGCAGCAATTACAGCCTCATGTCCACTTTAGACCAATCTAAGTGTGACTGACACAGAAAGGAGCCCTGACTTTCTCAGTGCCCCCTTGTGCAATCTTCTGTCCCTGGCATCAAGAGTAGCATTTTGTTGGCCTATAAACCAGGTAAAACTCACCAAGCAAGAGCTGGATTCGTAAGCAGGCCAGTCGTCTGGCTCACCATGCAGCTCCACAAGCCCTGGCACAAGCTGAAAGTTTGAGAACTGCAGTGTTCCTTTAGCAGCAGCCTGCATTTAAGCCAGTCTAAAACAGTGACATAATTTCAGGGTGAATAACACAGTGGTCATCACAGTGGGTGAAGTTCACAAATGGCAATCACAGAAAAGCTTTCTAAAATACAAGTTTATAAGCACAGTAATGTGCATCTTCTGTTCTAAGAGTTACACAATGAGGCACAGAGAAGTAAATGAGTCATGGCTCAGCAAATGAGTCAGTTCTTTCATTTACAATATTCATGACAAGTATTTCACCATGGAAAACAATTATTTTGATAGGCCTGTTTTGTAGTCTGCCCTTGAAGCAGTTCACTGAGTGACAAGAGATTGCAAGCCTGCTGGAACAGGCTCTTGGAGAATTCCCGTGCTCACAGCCACACTGCGCTTCCGTATCAGCAGCATTTTTTAGGACAGCAGGCTTGGTCAACCAGGAATATGCTCCCTCCCTAAGAAAAGGAATAACTGGAAATATGGTTACAACTCCTGTCAGTCTAAAGCCTTCGTCACTTATAACCTGTGTCAGGCAACCTAAGGTTACCAGCCTTAAGAAAAAGACAGACATCAAGCCTGCGGTTGCGCCTGAAATCCATATTAAGAAGACCAGAAACTACCTACTGTAGCCCTAGTTCAGCACACATCTACACAGGTTTTGCAGGCTGGTACAAGACCCTCCAAACAGCTGATGCATTGCTCAAGTCAGTGGAGGCCCTGCGCTGCTGCACCACATCAGGGCCTGCAAGTTGTCACCACCACACTGGACAGCACTGTTAGGCACCTACAGTACATACTGCCCGCAAACACCACAAGAGCCCCTTGGCTGCAAATACACCCATTCCTGACAGAAAACAGCTGACCAAAGTTGCTTTTACCTGTGCAAAAGGAGCTGGTCAATGCAGAGAGTATGGTGTGAGGGCAGTGTGCTCTGCAGAAAATAAGCCTGCATTGAACATGCTGCTGCTGACTTGCATTATTTGTACCCAACTCCTGATGGAAGATTAAATTGCAGGCTCCTTCTGCAGCAGTCCCACCTCCAGAGCACTGTACAAATACCGCATCCCCACTACGCTTCTGAAAATTCAAACCAGCACCAACTGCAATACAAGTGCATCTGCTCTCAACTTTGTCATCTACAAACACCACACAGCCCAATCCCCAGGTCCAGGACACTTACTGTCTCACCAAGGCTGCACGACATGCTATACCTCCTGGGCTCCCGGAACAAAACAAAGCTGTACAAAACCCCCCATGCCTACCAATCAAGCTACATGTATGCCAGGCTAATATACAGACACTTCTTGCACTCTAATGGTGCTGATTCTCCTACTTCACTCATCCATTAACTTTTGCCCGAGGTGCTTTCATTATATCACACCATCTTTTCCCACATCACCCTCTTGGCTCCCACAAAAAGTCACTGAGTACACCAAGGCCCTTGTCTGGAATGTGGTTCTGCCATTGGGCCCTTGCTGGTTCCAGTGCAGTGCATCACACTGGGATGGCTCTCACCATAGTCCCCAGGGGTAATGTCTTCTGGATTCAGGGTTCCTGAAACTTTCAGCACTTCCACAAAATGTTGATTCCCCTCCCAGAAATTTCAACTTTTACAGATTTTTGTGCTTCTCCTTTTACTTCCTTTCACAGCTTAGCATCTCATCGCTCAGTCATCTTCCTCTGCTTCCGCCTTTCAGATGTTTCTCAACATTTGATCTCTACTTCTTAACTTCCTTTTGTTATTCAATAAGGGAGGGGAAGATGGACCTCATAACAGGTACGATTCACTGAAGCACATACCCATGATTCACATCTTTCCACTCATCCATTCTAACATTTCACTAGCTATCGTTTCACACCCTGAGTATCAGGAAGGAGCAGCTTTGATCTTACTGACATCTTGCTCCCTTAAGCATATTCTACATACTAGGAATATTCAGCTTTCTGACAACAGCAGCAGCCTTCCTTGTCCTGCTGAGCAGACACAAGTCCTTTCTTTTAAGTACAAGACTTTGGATCTCTTTGGTACTGAGATTACAATGCTCACATCTGTCCTATGTTTTTAGTCTTTACCACTTATCTTATACCCCTACCAATGTTAAGTTTGTATTCCATATGGCCTCTTATCAGCAGGAAAAACTTCTCTAGTCCTTCTGATCACCACTGCAGCAACTCTGACAGTTGTCTCCCTCTTTCCCCTTCCTACTTTTGTCTGAAGAACTGTCCAATGAACTGTGTATCACTCTTCATCAGATTCTTGTCTGCACACCCTTTCCCAAGTCAGGACAATATATAGATTCTGGGGTAAAAAAAAAAAAAAAAAAAAAAAAAAAAAAATCTGTTTTTCACAAGTCTGGGTACCATAAACACTCATTATGGAGGTAGGGGACCAAAATAAGAAAACTAGTCTCTTTTTGGAATATACAGTGCTTTAAAACACAGCCATTTAATGTCTATTCAGGAGAATTAAGCTATAATTTGGAAACAGCTTATAGTGAATGAAATAATCAATGCTATGAAAAAATCTCTTTGAAACAGTTGTACAAGACAAAGTCAATGGTTTTGTTATCCCACTGGCCAAGCTTCCATCATTACTGAACAGAAACAGCTTCTGCTGAAGTAAAATCTGACAAACACCTTTCAAACACACAGAAAGTCACCATTATCTGAAAAATCAGAGCATTACATTTGTGCATCCAATACATCTTATTTATAAAATTGAAATTGGAACAAAACGTTGAAAAGAGTGACAGGACACCCACTTCATAACTTAAAACTGTTTTACAATTTCAAAAGCTACGAAACAGCTAAGTTACCATTTGCTAACCCATTTTCCATCTTGAAAGCTGTGTTTCATTTTATAGGAAAAAGTCTATCAGCTTCCATGCGTTTGCTAACACCCATTAAAAGTAAATCATATAGAGGGAAGAGTTCTTTAGACTATATCCTCCTTAAATATACCTCATCAGATATCTAGTGAGGTCTTTGACCTCTGTATTATCTCATGAAGTACCAATTCCCCACTTCTCTTCTTGGCCTCTCATCTATAAAGCATTTTACTCAGCATTTTATCACCTTTCTTCTCTTCAAGCATGTATTATTTAATAAAGCAAACTCTTGTTTACTCCTAAACACATCTTTGCTCTCTGCTACCAAACAGTCATTTACATTTATCATGTACACAATTACCTAGAAATCAAACCTGTAAACTACAGCCAGGGTACATGACAGTTTAAAAACTGATCACCCAAAACTGTCAGTAAAACTAAGTGGTATGCTGCCTCTAAAATTTACACACAGGACTAAGAAATTTTTTCTCAGCTTCCTGATCTCATGAGACTTTCACAGCATCTGTTACATCATGTCCCAGTCATTGCCTACCATTCATGCATTAGCACACTGAGCTGAAGTCACCTCTATTAATTCATGCATATTCGTATTTGACAAGGAAAGCTGCATGATGGTGCACTCACATATCATGGCTTGCAATAACAAAAAGATAAAAAACAGCCATGCATTTTATATCATACTCATCCCTCTGCTGTGGAGGAAGCAAAATTGAAGTTTTGGGCTCCTGTATAATATAGCTACACTAAATCCAGAAACAGAATATAATATACTTGATATTTTATCAGCAAGGCACTAACTGTAGACAGTTTGCAAGGTTTCAGTTTACGATCTAAATCAATGGAAGAACTGAGACTCATTTTGCGTGTACCACAGCAGCAGCACAGCCAGCTGTCATTGGTCAGTATTTAAGAATAAATGTGTTCTGTTTTTTTTTTTCTTTCTCTTGAGCTAATATATTTAACAATTCATTTAGACTATTGATTTTTCTCTGTTCTTGAACTTTTAAAATCAGTAGACTCTGCAGAATTGTCCTAAAAAAGATCAAGCCATGTTTAATCCAGTAAGCATGGTCACTAAATCCAGCTTTGTATATACGCAAATGAGTGTTTTATAAGACTACCTTCCACCCTACCAAAACACTGCATTGTATTCCACCAATAGCAGAAGCAAAATCTGATGCAACTGCTGTGGAAGCAACCAACAACTTACAGTATAGTTTTCCACTAAACTGATTTCCTCACATTTTCCAGAAGATCCCAAGATTATCTGTAACTGTATGTGTTAATGAATTCTTAACACAGATTTTATCTGCTATCCTTTCACAGCCACAGCTGCACAGAAAGGACCAACCATCAAGCATATGAAACTCTGAAGATCACACTACCTGTATATATTTATACTACTGACAAACATATCAATCCCTTCATTAGTCACTGAATATGGATCAGTGCTCCATGCACTTTGGCCTAGTCAAAATATCGAAGTTGAATGCAGAAATTAAGAACTAATAATAAAGCTCAGGAGCCACTTTTGACAAGGGCAAGCTAGAAGCTGAAGTGTGTGAGTTTAAAACGTTTGCACTGCCTTGCACACATAGTTGGAACATTGCTGTGCGGAAAGAAGGCAGGCCACAAGCACAAAAGAAGAAAGAGTCAAACTCTAAACATACAGAAACAAATCTGAGAGCCACTGCTGAAGCCTTTAACCCAAAGCCAAGCTTTTAACACAAGCTTATAAACACTTAAATACTTAAAATACATGCAAACTTGATCCTCTACTCTGATTACAGGCTGTACATTTCTAACATCCTGTAAGGGTTTATCCAATTTTAAGTGCCTTGATGGTTTAATGTTTTTCATTTCATTAGTCAGTGTAAATTAAATACTGTAGTCAGCTGCACAATTCCTGCATAGTTCCTGCACTGTCAGTGCATTACTATCAGCTGTCAGTAATCAGTTAGCAGCCAAATTTGGCGCACATACAAAGTGTCTCGTTTCTTAGAAGTCATACAGCTACGCAACAGTTGATTTTTCAGGCCTTTAAAATAATCAACTGTTGAATGTAATTAACTTTTGTGAAAAAATAAAAAGACACAAAATTATATATTAACATGTACATCTGTGAAATATCTTACCTCTTATGCCATTTCCCCCATTACTTTTCCAATGATGCCAAAATGTATTAAAGGTCTGACACCAATTACCTATGAAAGATGACTTATGTAAAGAGGTGGATTGTTAAACAAACTACAATAAAAGGTAAATCACTTGAATTTTTAGAACATTAATTCAGTACATAAGCTTCTTATTTATCTGATCAGTTAGATCTACTAGTGCAGATTTGAACTTATTGACAGGTTTTACAACATCCTTCCAAGTAGCATCAGACTTTCTCAGCCACTGCCCTTGCATTTCCAAAGGAAAACTTCCACATATTTAGACTGTCAAATGCATTCACTTGCAAAGAGGAATGGAGGCTTACAGTAAAAAATAAATAAAACCTTAAAAGCCACAAATAAAAAAGTACACTCTCTTTTTTAAAGCATGCAATGATGCACATCACAATTACTTTAAAATATATTTTAAACACTGCTGAAGTCTGCCCTCTATGAATATTTGGTTTTCAGTTTTCAGTGATGGTGTTGGTACAAATTCCACATAAGGAGACTCTTTAGTCTATACTGAATTGTGTCACATCAGAAAAAGTCTTTTGTATGCCCACTCAGCTCTTACAGCAGGCCTTTTATCAGTTCTGACTTAACCACAAAGGAATTCTCTACACTGTAGTTACTATTAGAAGGCTCCTCCAGTCTGTTTGCACATTTGCAGAATTCAGTCAGAAAACATCTATTTTAAGATGGTGATTTATATCTCAGCTTTTCCAGACTTCCTGGCCCTCCACAGCACGGCCAAGGCAACAAAGACTGGATGCATGTTGCTGCTTCAGAGGACAGCAGGGTAATGTGCCGCAAGGCCATCACATAAATCATGGTAATTGGCATGTAGCTGGAAGGAGAATGCAAACCAGTGTACAGCACCAGCCAACACTGCCAATGATCCAGGTCACAGAAGGTTATGAAACCACGTCAAGGGCTGCACATATACCCAGCTGAGAACTTCTTACATACATCGACTTCGACAGTAAACCAACAGCAAAAACTGGAAGTTCAAGCAGACAGATCTCTCAGAACAAGTGCAGTTGTTGGACAGCACTCAAGTGTTCACGTGCTGTCAGGCTGACTGCATTCCAGGCAATCAGAATTCACATTAAATCTGCATCCTTGCTGCACATGAAAGCTTCTTAGGACTTCAAATTAGTTCATGTCACAGAGAGCACATTCATAAATTAGGATACCTTTTGTCAGTTAAAATAGAGTAGTCCTTCTTTGACTTGGCTTTTGGGTTTTTTAAAGATTCAGTAAATTCTCCTCCCTTAACCCTCAAGAAAATAAGCTAAAGAGAAAGCAAGTTAAGGAATGTCAGCAGCTTTCCTAAATTTTGCACTCATATTTACACTACTACGAAACTTGACACATGATCTTGACATCACTAGATTACTTAGACAGCAGGTGACACTTAAATTGAACTCATGCAGACATACCTAAGAGCATGCCATCTACTACAGTTCATCCTTCAACAGTAAGAACTGCACCTGACAGCTTACTACATTTTTTCCCCTTGAATTTTTTAAATTAGAACTTGACCAGAGTCTTAAGCAATGATTTCATTTTAACAGGTTCACTTATAAAAGCAAATGATACAGAAAAATACAGCAACTAGCAAATTATTTTTAAGGAAATCAGTTTGTCTGATGCTGACTTTTAAACAGCCCTCTGTCACACACAGATTTTGCATTTAATTAATAGTTCACTTCTGCAAGTTAGCACACAGGGCCAGAGAGTAAATGCAGGCATCAACTGCTAGCATGACAAGTGGCTCAAATTCAAACATTGCTACATACCAAAGCATCGGATCATACACAAAGATGGAATCACCTTCTAAAAGGAATGGCAGCTTTGAAAATTAAAATTGTTTTCTTGGAAGTGAGGAAAGCCTTGAAATTAAAGGGAAAATAGAACATAAGAAACATGAACACTGACCTAAAACACACAATGAAAAATTTTGTTACATGAACCAAATACAACACTCCTGTATAAAAGATTTCTCCATTTAAAACTTGTGATGGCAAGTGATGAGCAATTACTTTCCTTAAAAAATAAATGAATTCTACAGTACTACTGACATTGTCCAATTACATTTATCCTTCTATTCACAATTACACAGGAAGATAATATATACAAGTTTTATTTTTGTATCTTGAAATCACCCTAAAATACTTACATTCTCTTGAAATCAAGAACAGATTTTTTTTTTAGAAAGCCTGAACTAAATGCAGGAGCTGATTTACAAAGCTTCTCCACCTTTAGCAATCTGGTCTTGAAAGACAGCTTTTTTTTTTTTGCTTCTTTAGCTCTATCTTTTTTTTCAGGGTATTCAAAGAAATTATTCAAGGTCAAGGATACTGTATTAGAGCACACACACAGAAAATAGCTTGCATATTCACCAATTAATGCGTTGCACTCCAAATCCTACAAGGAAAGTAGAATGCATTAGATGTCTCCCTTTCAGAAAGAAACATTTAAAAATTAGCTTACTAGTTTCTGTTCTGGAACTTAGAAATATAAGTAGTTATTTCTTAGAGCAAACTGAACCTGGAATTGATGAAGGCATTTTCACAGGACTCTCTAGGCTTGGAACTAAGTCAAAAAAAAGCAGCAAGTCAGACATCATTTGTCTATGCCCATACCACAATATTGTATTAACAAATTCTGGATTACTTGTTTTACTCATACATTCCTAACCAAACCCCCTAAGTTGAACACGACTGCTCCTTCAGCATGTCAGCACACAAAACTCTCATCTTCAAATAGACAGAATTTAACACAATCTTTTCCCCTTGAAAAAAGTTCACTACACCAGAACAATTTGGTATCACAGGTCAAAAAGTTAATACTAAACACAGTGCCTTCACTGCCGCTAATGACAATCGTAGGTTTGTCACACAACTCAGTATTACTTTCATTAAGTAAATCCTTTTACTAAATACATCTGTCCTACAGGTTTTATCAACAACTACATGTATACTGCATGTACCAGTGAGGATCACCATATCTGCGAAAAGTCACAGTTCAGCTCACAGCACAGTACAACATTTGTGTCACCTCTGCAAACAAAATACTTGGTATAGTTTTATCACAAGAAAAAAAACAGTGTTTCATGATATACCACCGGCACTCAAAACAACAAATATCTCTTCTCTCAAAAGAAGAGACATTACCTTTTTTTTACTTGCTCTGCTATTTCAGAAAGTTTTGGGGTTGGGTTTTTTTTTCAGTAAAGATGGCTAGGAAGAATCAAAATTTATCTCAAATCATCATCCACCAAAAGGATCTAAAATCTGCTGACTACAATACTGATTCCACCAGAATTACAGGCAGCTATCAATTTGGTCTTCTAAAGCCTTCTCTTGCTCCTGGTGAAAAAAAAGGCTTCTCCTGGTTTTGAAAGCAAACCAATCTCCAGTCTTTAACTTAAGAGCAAATTAAAGAAACATCACTGACCTTCAACTACAATTTAAGAAAGGAGAAATTTTACTTTGCTTTTCTCTAAGAAGCATTTTGGTTACATCCCCCAACCAGGTATCCCTGAGGAGCTTCCAAAACATGATCCTGCAGCTCCAAGCTAATGATGCTCTTCAGCTGAACCTCCTTCCACAGACAGGGCAGCTTTCTATCTTATAATATTAACATCACATTCTAGAGCTGTGGCGAGTGCCAGTCAATGAATTCTTTGTATTTTCCTTCCCTAGGAGTCCCCTCCCTCCAACTCACTCCCTGCCATTCATACCTAAAAGCATGACCTACCACAGTCACAGAGCCTTATGCTACCATGGGTTCTAACTCTTTTAAGAAAGGCCTGTATGAGCAAGCAGGGTCTATGCAACAAAGACAAACCTACCTCAAATTACAACAGACAGGGATACTGTAAGAGCACTGGTATGACAAATCAAGAAATTCTCGAGTACTTCCAATGTGGCTGCAGCAGTGAAGCTGAGTTTTACAGCACTACAGCCAAGGCAACCTCTGTCTTTCCCCAAGCAAGAGTCATACCAGCTGAGGCACAGGGGTTTATTTCTTCTCCTAGAATAGCTGCATTAAGGGCTCTCGCCAGGTCAGCTGTGCTATTGAGGGATCACACCTCTTCTAACCTTGACAGCCACAGCTGTGACGACAATACAGTACTGTGTACTAATTCAGGACTAACCTCAGAAACCAAATATACACTTCACCATCTAAAACTGTCTGCTTGCTCCTGGCATTTTCAAAATTTGGCCAAATGAAACAGTCAATTTCTAATTTTCCTTCCAGATTGTTGTATTTACTCACAAAATGCTTTCTTATTTAGACTTTAATTTTTACTAAAAATACTTGGTTTTAAATAAGTTAAACATAGGCAGGGTAAAAGAGTTGCTTTATGTAGTTGGGAAGACTTGCTTTAGGAACCCGCACTCTCTGGCTCTTTTGATATATACTAAAGAAGAAAAACTTTCATGTCCAGTTGAACATATCAAAAAGATATAAATACATCAGCAAGTTAGATGCAAATTGAATTCTGAAGCCATCCTCTTTGGAGAAAAGCCTTTCAAAATTAACTGATGCTAATTATTATGCTAGGACAGCACCAATAAACTACAAAATAGGCTAGCAAACAACCTTACTGCCTGATTACCAAGAAGGTTACTTGTGTGCATCACTAACATCACCTACATTTGTACATGTGTGCACATTTGTGTATCACTAGATCATCTTCATTTTATTTAGGATTTTCTTTACAACAAGATAACACACAAGAGACTAAGTTGATGGGTATGAAGGAGGATAGCATGAAGATTTTTAGCAAACTTTTGATACAAAGTTTGGGAGATCTTCCTGCTTAAGATTATTTACCATGATAAAATAGTCAGAATGTTTATTCACGGCTAGACTGAAAAACTTAAAATGTAAAATTCAGAAGCAAATGGTGCCATTTAACTACCACTGAACCCAAATTTATGCGTCTCTCAAATCAAGTCCCCCATTCCCTATTTATAGTAATACTTCAGGTTACAAGTAAGGCTGTTAGAACTGATATGTAATAAAATGTATTTTGTCCAATAACTGTACTTTTCCATAGTTCAACAATAAACATTTACAGAGTTTCCATTACTCACACTGCAAAGAACATAAGTTCATATTTATATGGTCACTAAACATAGACTTACATAAACTTAATTCTAAGTTTTCATCAATGCTACGTATTCAGCTGTATTATACGGAACCAATTCCATTCTCTGCCCAACATAACTCACTCTAGAGTGGAATTGCTTTTAACAGCTGCATCTTTCTGCTTTGCTAGGAATATCTTGTCAGTAAGACCCCGGTCTTAATGACACAGCTACCTACCCAAATTACACAAGAACTTTCCTACAGCAGGACCTACCCAAGTCCTCCACAACTCCCTCACCAAAGGCTTCTGTCAAAACAACTGACATCTTTCATATCACCAGTTTCCACTACTACTTTTGCAAGAATTTCAATGGAGGTTCACATAAGGTTGTGGGGTGGGGGGGGAATACAACAAAGCAAATGTATTTTCAGCAGTAGGTACAGTATTTGTTTGAAATGCATTTCAAGGTTCTGGAAAAGGCAGTCAACACTTAAGTCGTATTCATGTATATGTTCTTTCTACATACTGACCCTTGCCAACATTACTGAATGCCTTCCCCTTTGAAGACACACAAAAAGTAACTTTTTTTCTTTCACAACTACTCACTGAGGCCTATTCCACTGCTGAAAGCAAAGCAAAGTCCTCACTGGGTGTCTGCCTCCTAGAGGAGATTGCATTTTTTATTTATTGCCCCTTGGCTTTATTTTCACAGTGAATTCCTGGCTTAAATGCAATCAGCCAAGAAACCCTCCCTACGTGCACTCCTGTCATTCCTAATCGCTTGCAAACAGAATCAAGTGCAAGCAAAAGGGGAAAAAATCTTAGCACTGCCAACCAAACTAAAAAAGCCCTACTTCTGGTTCTGCCAGTTCTGAGCAACCACAAATGCACCTCAGACCCCTTGAAAAGAGAAAGTTAAAAGATTAAATTTAAAATAAACTTGATTTTAATTTTTTTTTTTTTTTAAGATAGTCTCCCTAGGCAGAAGAGAGGGACAGTGAGCCTAAGAGCAGGGTCACATCTTCCCTTCGGAAAAATAAGCTGATAGCACATTTGCAAGGTGCCCGCCAAGTCAAACCCGCAGCAGGCAGCACCGAGGTTTTGGGGGAGTGCGAAGGAGGGAATCCCTGCGCCCTACACACACACACAAACACACACACCGAGCCGCCGCCGTCAACAAAAGGCGAGCAGCAGCCTCTTTTGTCTGTCTTCCCCTTTTAAGGGGAGGAGGAGGAGAAACGACAGAAAACTGAGAGGGGGGGAGACAAAAAGGAAAAAAAGAGAAAAAAAAAAAAAAAAGACGCAAACAAACATGAAAATGAGAACAAAGTGGCCGGGTCGCACAAAGAGCATCACCACCGGCGGAGGAGACTATCTGCCGGGGGCGGCTCCCCTTCCATTCCGTGAATGAAAGAGGAGCCGCCCCCGGCAGACAGCCCCCGCAAAAGTGGGGGAATACCCACCTCTGCAGCCCTTTAAACACTGGCAGGGAGGAGTTAACCAAGGCAGCCCGCAGCGGGCGAAGAACAGCGGCAGGCGGCTGGGCTGGGGGTGAGGAAGAGGAGGGGGGTATTGTTCCAGTAGGAGGAAGAGCTTCGTCTTCCCCCCTTGTCACGAAGCCGTTCATCCTAAAGCAAACCCCCAGCCATACCACCCCCAGCGGGGCGAATCGCGCCCCCTCCCTCCGGCTCGTCGCCGCTGCCCTAGAAATGCCTTTGTTCGCGGATCCCCCCCGCACTCCCGCTGCCGGGGTCTCGCACCGCTTTTATGTCTTTATTTTGGACGGCGACGCATCCCGC
This sequence comes from Setophaga petechia, assembly GCA_024362935.1. NCBI lineage: Eukaryota > Metazoa > Chordata > Aves > Passeriformes > Parulidae > Setophaga > Setophaga petechia. The sequence goes on along the minus strand of JANCRA010000004.1, from coordinate 6,843,203 downwards.
CCCCCTCCTTCCTCCGCCGGCCGCCCTTCTGCTGATTCATTTCCACCGGCGGTCCCCCTCGGGATGGGGGGGGGCGGCATCTCCTCGCTATTGTGGCTCGAGGAAAAGCGATGACCCGGATTACCGGGGGTGGACGCTGGTAGGAGGGCAGAGCCAAACGGGATTACACAGGCTGGATTACCGGGAGCGGGCACGGCACGGTGCGGGGCTGCGAGTTAAAGGGACAGGCGGGAGCCGTGTCCGTGTCACGGACGCAGGGAGCCACTGCGCGTCCCGGGCACGAGGGGGAGGAGACCGGCGGAGGAAGTTGCCCGGCCCACGGTACAGCCGGGGAGCGAAGGGCTCGCACGGGCCGGGCCGCAGGCGGTGAGCTGCAGCGGAGAGAGAAGGACGGCGAGCGGGTGACACGCAGGGGGAGACCCGCGGCCTCGAGCGGTGGCGGCCTGGCCCGGGAGCGGAACCGGCCAGTGACTCACCGACTTGCAGGACGTTATCGACGCAGCCGCCGTCGAGCAGAGCGATGCCCCTGCGGAAGGGCAGCCGGTTCTCATCGGCGGCAGCGGCGGCGGCGGCGTCCATGGCCCCGCCAGGCGCGGCGGCGCCTCCGGGACCGGCAGCGGGATCCTCGGCGCCGGTGTTGAACGAGGAGTACATACAGATCTCCCTCTCGCTGCGGGGGAAGGACCAGTAGACGATCCTGCGCTGCACCGGCTCCGGGATCCGTTCGAACCGCTCCTCCACCCGCTGGAAGGGCCACTTCTCCGCCACCTTGCGAGCCGCAATGTCCAGCAGGGACTCGGGGCTCTGGGTCTTGCCGAGCGGCAGCAGCCCCAGGGCGGCGGCGGCAGCTGCGGAGGAGGGTCCGGCGCAGAGAGCGCCGCCGCCGGGCCCGGAGCCGCCCGCCCGCTGCCCCGGCCTGCAGCCCGAGCCATAGCCGGGTCTGCAGCAGAGGCGCTTGGCGGGGTGAGGGAGCTGACCGCGCTCCGCCATGATCGCGCCGCTTCTAAGCCGACAGCGGAAGTGGCTGTACCCTATAAACGGCTCCAGGAAGGCAGCGAGGGCCCGCGAGCCCCCGGGGACACGCCCCCTCTGCCCTAATGTGGCGAAGAAGGCGGGGCCGCATTGCCTCGCCGCCTGCAGGGGGCGGGGCCTTATGCAAATCGGCGTCACAACGTAAATAGAACCGCGGGGGAGGGGGAAGAGCGAAGGGGTGGCGCGCGCTCCCCCCGCTCCGCCTTCCCAGCCTCTTCTCCCGTTGATGTCACGCGCGCAAGCCCAGGCGCGCCCTCGCGCGCGTGGTGGGAAAGGGGGGTGTGGCCGGCGGCGCCCCCCGCTCTGTCGCCATATAGGGAATGGAATGCGGGGGCGGGGCCGCCGCCGCGGCCTGAACCCGGTCACCTCTGCCGGGAAAGCCGGAGGGGCGGGGCGAGGCGAGCCGAGCCGCGCCGCGCCTCGCGGACGGGAAGCGCGGTACGCGCCGCCGTGGGCGACCTGCCCTGCCGCTTCAGAGCGGGCCGCAGCCGGCGAAGCCCTTTCCGTCCGCCCCTGGATCAGGAGCCTAAGTGCATGCCTATAACAAGCTTTTGAGCTACACGAGTGAGGCGCGCTCCAAGATGTATTGGTATTGAGTTTTGTGGGGAGTTTTATTTTCCTTCTACTAGCGGTAGTACGGTAAAGGTCGTCATCCTGGTGCCAACACCCGGTTGGCTCTGCAGATGTCAGGGCTTGGAATTGCTCCGGGAGAGCCGAGGCACAGGGCAGGGCTGCGCGGACCCGCAATGAGTCACTTGAAGGCGATGAAGGCGCAGTGTTTACTCAGGTGGGTCGTGACACAGCGGAGGGTCAGGGTCTTTTCGGTGATCTTTAAAATCGCGCCGTTCGGGTCCGTACCGGCGCCTCAGAGATGGATAGATGGATGGCTAGATGGAGGCATCCATATGCTGAGGGTCCCGAGGTGCTGCGTGGCGCCGTGGCTGCCCGCAGAGCGCGGAGCGCTGCTCCCGCCGCCGCTCCTGGAGCGCCGGCCGCGTGGAAGTGCCGCCCGGCAGGGATCGAGCGAGCGCAGGCACAGCGCCCTTCTGCGCAGAGAGGCTGTGGGATGCGTGCCGTCGCAGAGCAACCTCGGTTGACTTCTGTTCCACTAATTAAATTTTAAAATAAGTATTAAGTTGGCATTTCGGGACTTTATCTCGGAAATGGGATTACGCTTTGATGCTTCATGGTAGAGCAGTCGCCATTTTTTATTAACCGAATTTAAAACCAATTTTTAAAATTAATTAAATATTTCGGAACTATAGCTTGTAAGAGGCATTTTTGAGCGGCTCGCAGTTGAAAACAGCACTCGTTCGCCCGGCGAGCAGCCCTCTGCTCGCATGCCGTGCCCGGCAGAAGCCGTAATTGGAGCGGCTTCCCTCCGGCAGGCTGGTTTTCCCAGACAGACTACATTTTCCATGATGCAGCGCAAGCCGCCCCCAGAGGTGAGGCGGTTCCGTCACGGAATGCGGTGGAGGAATGTCAAACGTGCCCGGCATAAAATCTAAGAGGTGCAAGCCAACATCGCCTTGGCTCGAAACTTTGTCGTCTCCTTTTTGTTTGCGCCAACCGCCCCCCCCCCCCCCACCATTGGAAAGCTTTGCAGAAACTGCATTTTCCCCTAAAAGTGGGTGGGAAATTGAATGAAACTTAACAGCCTCGCTGACTGATTTTTAAAGGAAGATTGGCAGAAACCTGAGATGGTTTAGAATTTGCATGAATTGGGGAAGGGGGGGCAGTGTATGCTTTTAAACTTCTAAGCAGTAGCAGTACTTGGAAATTTCACGGGTCAAGAATTTTTTTACATCTAGGTATAGACCTGTGCTTTTGGTGGGGGGGGGGGGGGAGGGTTAGAGTTGTTTTTTTGTTTTTGTGTGTGTTTGTTTTTCTGGTTTTGTTTTCTTTTTTCTTTTTTGTTTTTCTGCTGCCAGTTGCTGATACTAAGAAAATGACAGACGCTTTTTAACCAAATAGCTTAAACTGCAGAACTATTTTCTGCATGGTTAGGTTGGTGGTTTTTTTGGTTTCGTTTTTTTGGGGTTTTTTTTTTGGGGGGGGGTTTGTATGTACTTTTAGCTTGGGGGGTTTTTCCTTTGGGATCACGAAACCTACCTTCTATGTAAGAAATTAGTTTAAACTGATGATTGTGTTTCTGGCTATGGACTTCACAAAATAGTTACTCTTGGATGCCAGTTTCATAAATTCATAGATAGCTTGCTGGAAGATTAACAGTCTTGTTTTTAGATTTAGGCATGTTTTATAAATGTTCTACTGGATTTCTAAACTTAACTCCAACAGAATTTTCGAAGTATTAGGGAACCTGAATACTGCAGACCAGAGATGAGCTTGGAGTACTTTCTTTTACTATTAATATGGTAGACAGTAGGAAAAAGAAAAAAAAAAGAACTTCATGATTGCATATGTGTGAGAGGAGAGGAAAATTTTTTTTAACTCCATCACTTATTCATGAGTAATGATTGTTCACATGTCAAAGTGATTTTTCTTCTCTGTTCTACCACTATTTCTGCTTTAAATAAGCATCTAGCAAGTCAGTAAAGATACTCTTCCAAATTGAGCAATGGCTGTTCTTTACCAGGTCTTAGCCACCTGCCGCAATAAATATAACACTCATGCCACTGGAAGAATTCTTCACGTCATAGTTGAGAAACTTTACAATAAATACCAAAAAGAGTGAGAAGACTGACAATGAACAACAAATAATCCACAATAAGTTAACCTGTGTGTCAGTTACCTCAACTTAGTCTTTTTTCTTTCTTTACAGATCTGGGCAGAAATTTTTAAATTCACTAAAGAAATCCCAGAAATCAAGCAGGTGGAAGAGCTCATGGATCCGCCTCTTTCATCTGTCTCCCCTCATCAAGAGTATCTACCTCCTGTTGAGTCTGTGTATATTAACAGATACAAAGAATGCTGGTGAATCTTTTTAGTTTCTGGGCTAGGGAGCAGCCAAGGAAACAAGAGACATCTTTGCTCTTGTCATGCCACCACAGGCACCAAATATGCTCCACTTTAGGCTCCAGCTGCACCAGCGTAGCCCTTGAACAACTTCCAAATTTTCATATGAGTCTGAAGTTTTGTCCTGCCAGATTTGCCCCAAGTTCCCTCCACTTTCTGAAACAAAGTGGGAAGATGTGTTAACTCCAGAGAAGAAATTAGGAAGTGTTAAAGCTGTATCTAAGCTGTTTTAATTGCTAGTTTTTCTTTCGGTGGATGTTCTGGAGGGAAGACCTTACTGAGCTGAGCATTTCTTGCCTCTGTTTCCATCTCACCGTTTTGGGAAGTTTCTATTCCGGAGCTACACAGAGAGGAAGGAATGGCTGCAAAACAGCAAGCTTAACTTGGCTAACTTCCTGCGTGTAATAAAAGGCTATTCTGTGAGCTGCTTGGAAAAGCACCCTTGGCCAACATGCAGTGAAATTCCTTCCTAATAATCTTTTCAGAGCATTAGGCCAGTTGCAGTCAGTTTTGCTCATTATAGTAAAGTATAAAAGGCTTGAGCATTCCACCAGTTGCACTAATCTAAAAGGAAGGTCACATACAGCTGCACAGTTGTCTTTGTGTGAAACACACCAAGGTCTAAATGTAGAAAAATGATGGCAGGCGACATAATGCTAGCCAACATAAGTCACCCCAGTGGTTAAATCTTATCAGGAAAGATGAGACTTGGCATTCCTGCATTGAAGCTGAACAAGGGTCTGGATTAATGTGCTGCATAAAATATTTCTGAACTCTCAGAGAGGGGGTCAAAGACAGAGAAGGAAACTTGGGAATGGAGGCTGGAGGGTTCTTGGAGCTAAAGCTAAGAAAAAAAGCAAGAAAAATTGAGGAGGCAGGACTAAAATAATCAAAACAAGAAAGAATGATAGGTCTACTGAAACAACTGGATTTACAATGCTGAACCAAATATTTTTAAACCTGTTTCTGTGTACCTTTTTAGATAACAAGGGTTTTCGTTTCTTGGAAGAAGGCTATAGGTTTTAGAGATAATAAATGTGTTCTAACATCATGTGAAAGCTTGAAAAGCACTGTTGTATGTAAAGGTGGTGAATGTCACTGTACTTTGCAATGTAGTGAAACTGGGAATTCAAATGCAGGAAAAGCAGACAGAAGTGATGAGTGTTGATAAAATTACCATCTTAAGATTAGTTGGTGAAGAATATAGTGTAGTTGGTCACTGTCTTCAGTTTTACAATGTTTTCATAAAACAGTTTCTTTCATTATGTTCAGAGGCTATTTTTAATTCAAAGCCTAAAAAAAGAACTTTTGCCTTTTGCTAGCCTTTTAAATCAAATACTCTAGGATAAATATTGCCAGCTCTTTAGAGTTTCTCTGTTGAAGTGGAAATAAACTGGCAGCACCAAATGAGCCCTTTCAAAGTACAGCTTTTTATTTTGATTAAATTCCTTGTTGATTCTAAAACTGGACTCAGAGACTAGAATCTAAAAACATTTAGGAAAATTTACTTAAAATACTAAGCATACTTTGCCAGTTTTCTAGAACAGCTAAGAGAAACAGACGTCTACAACTGGGCTAAATCCTCTTGACATTAATTTCTGTGTCCTCTGCCTTTCTGTGGCTAATACTTAATGTATGAAGTCATTCTCAGATGGACTGAAGGGGAAGGCATTGTTTGTACCACAGTCCCAGAGCTGTGTGAATTAATGCTGCTCTGTATTTCCTTAAGGACTGAGCACATTCAGTTTACATTTATTGAGAATAGATGCTGGGAATGAATTATTTCTTCCTTATAAGGAGCCTTGTGTTGAGATATCTGTTGGGGCAGTTTAGCTTACTACTAAGTCACTAGGGATAAAGCATCACTGTTACAAGTAAAATGATAATATGCAAGAACCTTCTTAAAATTAAATGTGTTGCAGTTATTTAGATGGTTCAGAATATTGAGGTCTTAGAAGACTAGAGGAGTAAGAGTGTTTCACCTTTCTTCAGATTTAGCATTTCATAAAGTCGAAAGGAGAAAGTCTTTGTCTCAGAGGGAACTCTAGATTTAGTGTCTCACTAGGTTTGTTGTGACCTTATTTAGATCTGAGTTGAAAAATTTATGAATACTCAAAGTAAAAGCAGTATATTACCCTCACAAGTCTTTGTAAATGTTATTTTCAAAGTATTATCTTTTCCTAATATCAAAATAAAAGAATTTTATTAAAATATTGGATATTCAACATCTTTCTTCATTTATCCTCTCTTTTTAGTGCAAATACATGCACTTAATTGTGACTAAATTATTTTTAAAAAAAGTTCCTCAAAACTTCATGTTCTTCTGGTCAGACATTCTCCACCAAAAACGCATAGGCTGGTCTAGGAGTTATCAGGTGCAGAATGCCATTGTTTGGTCTACCAGCATTTGTAGGAATACAAACATACAGAAAGTGAAGTGGGCTGGTGGTTTAAAAGGGACCATTAAGGCACTGCCTTCTTGTGGATAAACATCCTACATGAACAACTCCCCTTTTTATCTTCTTGGGCTTTCCCTTTTAACTGCACTTCAGACTTCCTTGCATTGGACCAAGGAACTACTTTGCAGTGTCAGGCCCAGTAAGTCTTGGCAAGAAATTCTGTGTGAAGGACATAAAAACCTCAATCTAATACTGTCTTGAAGTAAAAGACATTGCTTACCTAAATTTTAATCTATACCGAAGAAAGAGAAATTACATAAACTAAAATTTTCAGAAGAGCTTTTCCACATGCTAAGTGCTGGTAGAATGATTTTTAAATGGCTTTAAAGTAAAAAAAGAACAACCCCAAACAAGTCAAAACCCTTCATTCTCCCATTTCAAGGATCACAGAATCATTTAGTTTGGAAAAGACTTCCAAGGTCATCAAGTCCACACTTTTGAATGATCACCACCTTGTCAACTAGACCATAGCACAAAGTGCCAGATCCAGTCATTTCTTGAACACTTCCATGGATGTTGACTCCACCGCTTTCCTGAGCAGTCCACCCAATGTTTGAGAGCCCCTTAATGGTGAAATTCTTTCTAATGTCCAACCTAAACCTCCCCTGGTGCAGCTTGAGACTCTGCGCTCTTGTCCTCTCACTGGTTGACTCCACCTGGCTACAATCTGCTTTCAGGCAGCTGTAAGGAATGATAAGGCCACCCCCTTTTCTCCAGGATAAACACCCCCATCTCCCTCAACCACTCAGGACGTGTGCTCCAGATTCTTCCTCATCTCTGTTGCCCTTCTCCGGACATGCTCCAGCACCTCAATGAGCTTCCTGAATTGTGAGGTCCAGAACAGGATTTGAGATGCAGCCCCACCAGTGCTGAGTGCCAGAGCTGACAGTCCCTGCCCTGGCCCTGCTGGCCACAGCATTGCTGCTCCAGGCCAGGATGCCATTGGCCTTCTTGGCCCCCTGGGCATAGCCTGGCTCATGTTCAGCTGCTCTCACCAGCACCCCCAAGTCCTTTCCAGTCACTCTGCCCCAGCCTGTGGCACTGCCTGGGGTTGGTGTGACCCAAGGGCAGGACCCAGCACTGGGCCTTGTTGAACCTCACACCATTGGCCTCAGCCATGATCCAGCCTGTCCAGATCCCTCTGCAGAGCCTTCCTGCCCTCCAGCAGATCAGTACTTACACACAATTTGTTATCCATTAATTTACTGAGAATGCACTCAGCCCCCTCATCCAGATAATCAAAAAAAGATATTAAAAAGAACTGGCCCCATTACTGGCAGCATTCCCCACCACTCTCTGGGCCTGGCCAATCCAGCAAAGGGTGTACCTGTCAACTGCACCGGCTGCCAGGTTCTCCAGGAGAATGCTGTGGGAGACAGAATCAAAAGCTTTACTGAAGTCCAAATAGGCTACTACATCCCCAGCCTTTCCCACATCCACTAAGCAGGTCACCTGGAGATCAGTTTGGTCAGGTGTGACCTGCCTTCTCTAAACCTATTCTGAGTGGGCCTGACACCTTGGTTGTTCTGTGTGTGCCATCTGATTGTATCTAAGATGATCTGTTCCATAGTCTTGCTGGGTGCTGAAGTCAGGCTGACAGGCTGTAGTTGCCTGGATCTGAGTTCCAGCCCTTCTTGTGGATGGACATCACACTGGCCAACTGTCAGTCATCTCTGACATCTCCAGACTTCCCTGATTAGCCAGGATAGCAAGTCCAGAGTTCAGATTAATGTGTGATGGCAAGAGAGCTGAACATACAAGGGGACAGCTTAAATATGCCAAAACCTGGAGCTCTTGCCTGTGTGCTATAGAGATGGGGTCCCTTTCAGTAGGATCCATGCTGAACTGGAGTATCCTTGTCTCCAGCAGCACAGCCAAGGCAGTCCTAGGAAGAGGAAAGTAAAGCTAACTGGACAGCAATTTCTCCAGGTGCCAATTTTCTGTGAACTTCTCAGCCTTCATTAATTATAACTGAGGACCTGCAGAAAGTATGGAGGCAAAGAAAAGGCTGAGATGGCTAAGCAACACTGGAATGGTTCCTGTTGTAATAACTGTCATTTTTTAAAAAAGCTCAGGTACAATACTTGCTTCCTCTTACTTGTTTCCTTAGCGATTGCATTTAGCAAGCTGGGAAAAATGAGCTGGACTATAATTTTTTTCTTAATGATCTCTGTGTAAAATTTGGTTCCAACTGGTACTTAAATTCTTAGTTTACAGGTATTTGAACAATATTACAAACCTGTCTCTAGCTTTGCTGGGACTGAAACACCCAATCAAGATTTACAGACTACTCTTTTCTTGGGTTGTATCAGAGACAAACTTACAAGGTAGTGCTTTAAGTACAAGGGCTTCTGTATGGCTAAGACACCCTTTGAAATTAAGAGACCAAGGTTTTTCTGTCTGACAAAAGAATTACACTGTGCTGCCTTGTCATTTATTTCGTCAAAAATTACTGTATGCTCAGGAATAGTTAATAAAGACCAAATCAAAGGTATAACATTTTGAGGGGTTGTTTTCCCAATTTCTTTTTTCCAACCCATATTGTATCTTATATTTGTGAAGCCTGGGCTTTTGTCCCAAAACTTTAGAAAGTATTCGAAATTTTGTAGCCCAAGTGCTAATTAGAGTGGTGTGTGCTTGTTTTGCCAATCTATCCCTGTAACACTGAACTGTGGAATACCCCATCTGTTCAGAGCAGTCATCTTTCAGAGTTAAACACAGTTTACTAACATATATCTTGGGTGAGATTTATATTCTTTCACTTGTATTTTGCATCTCAGCTGAAAGTATTTTCATTATCTGGTTGCCTGTTTCTGTTCCTTCTTTTTTTTTCTCATCTTCCTTTGACTGTACTTTGCTGTTGCCAGTCCATTGTGCAGTCTGTCCCTAATAAGAGACAAAATGGCTAAATTTTCAAACCACTTGCCTTCTTTCTGCCTATTCTTCCTGTCCTGCAGTCTTGGAAATTGTATTGGAGCTAATATGTCAAGCTAAGCCTTGTAATCAAAATCAGAAGATAGAGGTAAGCTATTATTAGAGCCTGCAGTAAAATTTTGTCAGAGAAACCAGTACTTCCTTTTACTTCACTACCTTCAAAGGCTTCACTGGTATCCCTTTTTTAGAGCAAGGATCTAGAGTTTTTTCTATTTGTCTGTGACTAGACAACATTTAACTTTTGAAGTTGCTCTGAATAAAAACATGTAATTTTTGAAGTTGTTTTGAATAGAAAGGGAGAATCTTTTTTCTTTTTTTTTTCTTTTTTTTTCTGCTCCGGGGATTCAGATGAGCTGAGAGATACACCTCTGCTGCACTTCAACACTTGGAATAATAGTGGCACAACGTGATCTTACACTTCAGGAAAATTAGTGTTTTGAGCCTCTTCCAGGGGAATATTAGGAGTTCCAAGGATTTGGCAGGTTTACCCCTGAAAAGGAAAGGACCCCTTAGTGATTACTATGTCCCCATGCTTCTTTGCTTTCATAAATTACGCAGGACTCATGGGACAGCTGTCCTATTGCTAGGCACTGTCCTCTGCTGGGCTGTATTGGGGTCCTTCAGGGGAATAGATGCAGGCACTGTGTGTGGTGTGGTGTGGTTCAAACACTGCAGGAGATACCGAGTCAGTGTCTGCAAGCTTAGGCAGATGTCCCAGTCAGTCATCCTGCAGATGTTATGATCCATGAGCAGGAGGGCTAGGAATTTCTTCTGGTGTTTCATGTAAAATATATTTTCTAGTGGTTCCAAAAATGGAGCCTCTGGGCAAAGACCTGGGCAAAGCCTCTGAATTGCTCCAGTCATAGTAAAGGCCCAGTGTCGCATTACTGTTCCAGTCTGTCTCTAGGAAGAATATTTTCCTAACTCAGAATTGCTTCCCAGTCAGTAATTTTAATTTGTGATTCTGAGGGCTTTGTTACAGACAGCACCAAAATTTTGTTCTTATGATTTCAGTGGTTCTGAGAAGCAACAGCAGCATAGCCTGAGCATGGTTTTCACCACGTTCAGGACAACAGTCCAGGCACCAAAGCCAACCATGTGCACATTTGGATGACCAGGTTTGCACCCTGCTCTGATTTTCAATTTATCTCTGCAAGCATAAAGTCTTTGACTCTTTTAAAACAAAATTTTGCTTGCTGCAGATGAATGGCTGCTTTTGAAGCTCACTAGAAAGGCTGGAGGTCTTTTCTTTCAAAAGAAAACAAGAAATCACTAGGATATGAGGAGTGGAATAACTGATGAAGAGAATGAGATTTGAGGGGATAAATGTGAAAACACACTTCCTTACCAGCTCCACCCTCTAAATGGTATTTACCGCCAGGGAAATTGGATCCACCCTGGACTCATTGTAGTATCAGGAAAATCCTCCACAAACAGCTCTGAGCTATTGAAAAAGCTGCAGTTTTCTCTTCCAATAATTGATACTGCGGTGACAACTTCCACCGGCTACTCATGCGTCGCAGTCATCACATTTGCTGAGGAGGAGAAGACAACTTCTCCCTTTGCTCAGAATATATTTTCTTGTCTGCAGTGCTAGTCCTAGGAGTGAAAAATTGCTACTAAGTATGAGCACTTCTTAGAAGGCGTGGTATCCCCTACACTATTTGAAAATGAAACCTGCAATCTCTGCTTACTCAGAGTTTAAGAAGCATAAATGAAGAGGAACCACTTTAACAGTACCTGGGGATTGGGCTAAATTGCATTATTTCCTGGGAATGAGGGTTTATTCCATACTGTTTACTAAATGAAGAGTATAACCATGGCAACATTCAGGACATGGTCTATAAGGATCTGCCAATGCAATTCTGAAATTAGCATTCAGAAGACGATTGTTTAAAAGTAGCTTGAGAACAGAAAAAGAATGTTTCAGACTACAGTCCATACGGGAATACACTTTGGTATCTGCAGCATGAAAACTATGTAAAATTTAGCAGTTCAGTTTATGCTGATCTCAGCAGGAGCCCATTTATATAGATCTTTGATGAGTGAAAGCATAATGGTATAAATACTCATATCCAGTGGTGATTCACATCATATTACAGCTATAATTTTGTGTGAAGCATACCTAAAAAATACAAATACTACTAGCTTTTTATGATCAACAGTAGTGTAAAGATAGTTGAAATCTTTTTTCCAAGTTCACTTGGGGAAAAAAGTAAAGAATGACAATTCTTAGACAAGATGAAGGTTCTACTTCTTGCATATAAAGAAGAAATTTGTGGGGTGAATGAGAAATAAGGAGAATAATATAAAAGGAAGTTCTAGATCTGAGTTGGTCCCCTGCTATCCCAGTTAAACTTTGTCTAATAAATACTTTTTGTTGTTGCATGTTGTGATGTTCTTGCAGAAATCCTTTACACAGGAAGTTGTGGTATGGCAGAATTAAAGTTCATTGAATTACAGCTTGCTTCTTCATGTCTCTCCACAGGTCACTGCTTTCTGGAAGAAGCAGAGTCAATAGAACTACACCTTTGTCATTGAGTCATGCCAGCTCTTGCAAGTAATGCTGTAAAAATAGTTCTCTGGTTATTCTGCCTGCACTTTTATCCGTGGTTAACATCACTGTTTTTGTTTGTGTCTTTTTTTGTGTGCATCTGTCACTTAGCAGGACAGGTGTGTTTATATAAATAAGTTTCACAATTCATGTAGGAAGTGTGTAGCAAAATGCAGAACTGCAGACTTCTGAAAGTTGGCTAGATTTTAAGCTGACCCTGCCCTCTAAACAGATGCTCAGAACAGTGATGGCTCTTTATTGCTACAACACACCATCTTGGGATAACACATCAGGTAGTCTGGAAATATGAAATACTTTATGTGGAGTTGCTACTTCATGTAAGACAGTGCTGATGACAGTTACATCTGGGAAGAACACAGCATCATTCCTGTCCCTTGCTACCCTCATAGGTAAATGTGGTACATTTAGGAAGCCTTAAGTTAGTCTTCAGAATCGTGGATCTATAGAAATTATGGAAATGGTGCTAGTAAAAAAACTGGCCTGATCCCTGGCTGCTGAGACAATCTCTTCATATTTTTCCCAGGGTACCTGTCCTTTATTTCACCCTCAACAGGCCTCTTTTTGTTTTTGGGTTTGTCCAGGAGCAAGTTGCTCATCCATGCAGGTTGCCCTGGACTTTTGTCAGATTTCCTTTTTGTTGGGACACATCGCTCCTGACGTGGAGGACCGTGGCACTTGAAGATTAACCAGCTTTCTTGGGCCCCTCTTCCCTCCAGGATTCTATTCCCTACTACTCTACCAAGCAGACCCCTGAAGAGGTCAAAGTCTGCTCTCCTGGAGTCCAGTGTAGTGAGCTTCTTGTGTGTCGTCCTCATTCAAGCTCCACCATTTCATGGTCACTACTTCCCAGGCTGTGCTTGAGCATCACATTCCCTTCTTATCAGCAAGAACGTGGTCCAGCATAGCACCTCTGTCATTGGAGAAGGAGGTTATTATCAGTGCATCACAGGAACCTCCTAGCTGTTCCTCCAACCAGTATTGGGGTGGTTGAAGTCCCCCATAAAGACTAGGGCTTGTGAATGCCCTGGTGTGTTTGAAGCACCTGGGGAAATACCAAAATTTTATCACTTCACAAAATGAGAAAACACATCCTATTCCAGCAATAACTCAGGAGTGTGTTAGCCATCAAAACTAATTTTAAAATAACACATACAGATAACTTCAATTCAGTGTTTATACTAAAACTGAACAAGCAGCTATCTGTATTGCTGTCTGTTTTCAAAAATTTGAAACTGGGAAAAACAATACAGAAGATTCCTTAAAAGTATTAGCAGTAAAAAGGGTAAAGAGGATAATCCAGATGATTATTGGGCAGCATCCATGTAGGCAAAAAAATTACAACTGATATATAAAGCTTTTAAATCCATAGAGCTAATGTTTGTCAATACGAGTATAGGAGAAACAGCTCTGACTACAATTTTACTAAGACACTAACCAAATAGTGTTTACACGACAATACTGTAATATGCAATGTTTTGATTTCTTGAAAATATTCTTACTGCTGCATGACACTTTTTATATATCATATATAAAAATATTATATATCATATAATAAAAAATATTATATACCTGCCGATTAGTAGAATATTAAGTAACTGGCAGCCAAAAACAGAACAATAAATGCAGGATCCTAACTGAGCAATTATATTCATATTTGGGTTATTTAGGAATTATTTTTTGCTATATGTTATTTAATGCTTGTTTTAAATTACATCAACATTGTACAAAATTATTAGTGATGCTCACAGGTGACCCTAAAGATTGGAGATATAATAAACAACAAAGATAAGTGATTAATACAGACCAGATGGCTTTAATAAGTTGGGGGCAAACAGACAAGTGTTTTGTGGATAACTATTAAAGTAAAACATTTGTGAACAGAGAAAGCAGCATGTCCTTTTTACTCTTATATTTATGACCTTTACATTTAGTCTACCCATCAAATTCTAGCTCTTCAGAACAGACAAGACACCCAAATATGGAGCTACTGAAGGCCAGTTGAACAAGTTGGCTCTAATTTGTTGTCCTGGGTTTCCTTGTATATTTTGGTTCTGATCATCTCCAGTGTTCTGTTATATTACGTGCTTACGCAATTTTATTTTGGTATCTCTGAGTAATGCTAAAACATCCCCATGCTATAAATTGACTCCACTTTTGAAATTTGAGCCAATATTTTTAAATATGCCTTACACCTTAGATTCATCGCCACTTCTGTTACCCTCTCTGTCTAGCATAACCTTTTCACATGTACAGCTGTAACAAAAAAGGGAATAAAACCACGTCTGCAGACAATTCCCTTAGTCTAATCATCAGTCATGTTATTGCAAAGCTAATGCTGCTGTTGCCTTTCTCATCTCCAGAAACTTGTGTTTTGCTGGACCTAAGAAGAACTGAAATGCTGGTTTTCTTCCTTTTTTTTTCTGTTCACAAGTTATTATTTGGGGATTTGGAGGAGAGGTAACAATGAATGGACTACTAAATATGGTTCTTTGGTCAAAATGCCTTGTGTAAACCTTGGCTATGCCAAAAGAAACCCCTGGGGATTGCATGAACAGCACTAGTTATATGTTTGCGCTGAAAATTTCTTTTTAATTTACTTTTTGTAGTTTAGGATTCAAGAATACTTAGTATAAAGGAAAGGTTGAGAGAAAAGCCTGAAAAGTCATTGATTCATGTGGCATGATACAAGGAAGTTTTTCCTCTTTATCAAACAAAACCACATATAGACTGCAGTCCAAAAGTATCTGCAATGAAATAGAAACTTGATACCTGGCTTCTCCACCTAGTTGACAGACATAAAAGGATCTGATTGCTGAATGTTGGAAGCTGAACAAAATGAGACTGATACAATTTTGCTTAAATATAGGTCAGGTAACTATTGAAACGGTTTAAAGTAAATTATGATGGGCTTTCCATATGTAGTTTTAACCTCAAGAGATATCTGTCTTAAAATGAGTATTCTAACTCAACTCAGCAATAGTTCAGGACAGCACAGAGACTTCTGTGACAAAACAGATCAGCCCAGTGGATGGTCAAAGTGGATGTTCTAGCCTTATCTTTGATGGGGAGCAGAGTTGTTTAGGCCCTTCCTTCAGCTGTCCTATGGATTTACTTCATTATCCATTTTTTTTTGCCTGTGTAGGCTACCATTTGTACTGGAACTTCAGGGCAGCTGCAGCTGTTTAAGAAAGGACATAATCAGTTGTAAAGAGTGTAGTGTGGTAAGGGATCCAGACTGCCTAAGAATCTACTCTAAAGATGTCCATGGAAGAGACCCAGCCAGGCATGGAATTTTAGCACTCCTTTGTCCTGCTTATTCCAGTTTCTCAGCAATAGTCTTCTGGATTAGTAGTTTATCTGGTGATTCTGCATCACTATATGTCTGTTGTCATATACAGAAGGTGGAACACCATTCTGGATTATCAGTTTAAGATCCTTTGTTAAGTCTTATATGCCTGTGTGATTTTAAATGCAACAAGGGTATGTCCATATTCACACGTTTTTTTAGCTTATCCAAAACTTCCAACTTGTGTTTTGTCTTTTGTTTGTAAAGTGGTATTTCTTCCTTTGAATAAAAAGTGCAGAAGTAATTAGCAAGATGACCTTATCATTATTTACAGCAAGTGGTTCCCTCTTTGTGCACAGAAAACTAAAATTGTATCCTTCCTTGGCTGAAAACTTCCTTTCCGCAAGCAATAAAAGATGCAAATATCCCTTACAGTGGCTAGTTAAGCTTTATTGCAACTTGGGGCAAAACCACACTGGCAGAAGGACAATGTCTTGTCTCTGATGTCTGTGAAACTTCTCTGAACTGACCTGAATATGAACTTATACAAAAGGACCTCTGTGTAGCAACAGGAACTTGAAAACAGGGTATAGTTACATAAGAAATTTAACATAAGTTAAGAACCATGTTTCAATGAGGTCAGCATTCCAAGTAGTCCCTAACAAGAATTGAATATTTGTTTTTCTGTTGTCACTCATTTTTCTTTATGACATCATCTGAATTTCTGTATTACATTTTCTCCAGGCTAAAACCTTATACCTGATAGCAATTCCTATAAACAGGCCTTTGGTACAAAGTTGGCCTTGGTATCCTAGACAAGTCTTCAGACTTCTTTAACTCTTTTGATACTGGTAAAAAAGGGATGTGTTTAATTTTACTCTTTTTTTTTAATTTACAAAAAGGCATCACAAAGAATGATTTCTTGTCCTATATTGAAGAAGCTAATAAAATGCATAATATCAAGAGGTCAAGAGAAGGAAGAACCACAGTAGTGTCACTAGTAGCACTGCCACATAGGTAACTCTGGTCACCTCCTCACAGCAGCATTGTCCAGCAGAGAGCTGGGCTATTTGCTGCCCTTGACATCAGTAGCTCCAGAGCTTAGCCTCTATTCAGATGAAGCCAATTTCTCACTAAGCTCCTAAACATTATTTTACTTTTGAAGATATTCTTTTTTGGTTTTTAGCAATAGTTTTTCCTAATCAGATTGCCTTGTAGTTTCACTGGTAGACAATCATTGAGGGTACCTGTGATGTCAAAATCCTTCGTCATCATCTTTACATCAGAGTAGCTGTTTGACTGTACTTAAATTAGTCTGGGAATCCATAGTAAGTGTTGTGGTTTCACACCAGCCAGCCACCAAGCTCCAGGCAGCTGCTTACTCACTGCTCCACCAGCAGGATGAGGGAGAGAATTAGAAGGATAAAAGAGAGAAGTCGTGGGCTGAGGTGCAGATAGTTTAATAGGGAAAGCAAAAGCTGCACATGCAAGCAAAGCAAAACAAGGAATGAGTTCACTGCTTGCCATGGGCAGGCAGGAGTTCAGCCATCTCCAGGAGAGCAGGGCCTAATCGCACATAATGGTGACTTGGGAAGACAAACTCCTCACTCCAAATGCCCCCCCTTCCTCCTTCTTCCCCCACTTTATATAGTGAGCATGATGCCACACGGTCTGAAATGTCCCTTTGGCCAGCTGGGGTCACCTGTCCTGGCTGTGTCTCCTCCCAGCCTCCCAGGCACTCCCAACTTCCCTGCACAGGGAGGCGGGATGGCAGCATGGCAGTATGGAAAGCAGAAAAGGCCTTGGCTCTGTGCAAGCTCTGCTCAGTAATAACAAAAAAATCTCTGTGTTGTGAAGTCTGTGTTCAGCACAATTCCAAAACACAGCCCCATATCAGCCAGTGTGAAAAAAATTAGCTCTACCCCAGACAAAACGAGCAGAATAAGCAAATCATCAGACTGTTAACTATTCTTGATGTCTTATGTCTGAAACTCTGGGGTGGGTGGTCCTGTGTTTCCATGCCTTGGGAACTCCATTGCTGTATTGAAATGCTTTTAAGATTGAGATGCTTCTAAGAATCGCCTTTAACTTTGAATCTCTGTGTGTCTCCTCCCTGGCAAAACTTCTGCTTGACAATTCTTAACTGACACCGGAGGTTTCAAAGTACAACATTATGAGATGATAACTTAGTATCTCACACCTCCATGCTGAATTTTGCCTTCTCCTACTAGAGTCTTGTGTCTCAGATGCTATTCTTTGTGTTGCAACAAGGTCACAAGGAGAAACCTTGGAACGCAGCACAGCATTTTCTGGTCTATTCACAACTGCATTTGACCATCACATCTTCCTTTTTTATGGGTATCAAAAGAAAAAATGTTTTATCTATGGTTTGGGGGAAAGGAGGAAAAGCCTCTTCTCCTTTCTCCAATTCTTCTTTCTGCCTTTAGGCTGAAGGAGGTTTGTTTTTTGAAAGAGCCCTAGTTTCTTTGACTTGAGATGAGATTTTCCTGGGATACACACCAGACCTGTATCAAAATGCTGTGATAACAGGTGTTTGTAGTAGAAGCCTAACTGTTCTTCCAGGCTGAAAGTATTCCTGGCTGAGGTACTCTTGAAGTCTGTTTCTACTCCATGGATAAAATCTTGCTCCTGCTACAAAATGGTGAGTCTAATCTGCACTTTAAATTACAATTAAATCCACAAGTTGTCAGGCATTGCCCGGACTATCACGCCTTTCTTTTAACATATGGAGTGACTGACACAATCAGATCAAATGCTTTTCCAGACTTTTTTGCTATATCCACTTGGCAGCATTTCTCATTTAATATCCCTGTAGTGAGTCTGTATCTCCAATGATAATTTAGATTCTCATCTGATGTAAATTATGATAGTTCCAGTAGACTTCAGTGGATTTGATGATTTATGCCATCTGAGGTTCTGCATCTGAAAACTCTGTAACGAAAAGCAGCTGCTACTGCTGCTTTTTAACTGATTTGAAAAATTATAAGTAACTGTCTGTGTCTAGCTTTCTTAATACATGTTACTGAACTGCCAGCACACCCCTACATACAGGAGATTTAAAGTCCTTTACCTTGCATCTGAGTAAGTGGGATTCTGTCCATTATGTTGACAAAAATGAAAGTTGGACAGAGATTGCCATAGTCTTTGACAGCAGCTTTTTTGGGAGGACCCAAAAGCCCCTACTCTATCAGCAAAGCATGTGAATTTGGCTATGCTAGAAGCTAAACATACCTTTAGCCATGACCATGAACTTTACATGTATTACATATATGCAGTTTTTAGACAGCTGAGCTTTTCACTTTAATGTGTTTTAGTCTTGATTTCTATGTTCATCTTCAAGCCATATGAATATTACTAAAAGTTTAGTATCAGTTTGAACTTATAAAGAATATGAGATTGCATGGGTAGAAACTATTTCCATCAAGATTATGGTAAGACTTTGTAGTGTTTCACAGAAAACATAGTCTGGGACCTAATCAGAGGAATAGATCTCTGAATTTGAATAGAATAGAATTGGAATAGATCTCTGCTTTATTCAACTTTAAGGAAGAAGGTATGCCATCCAGAGGGACCTGGACAAGCTTGGAAAGTGAGTCCATGTGAATATCATGAGGTCCAACAAGGCTAAGTGCAAGGTGCTGCACCTGGGCTGGGGCAATCCCCAGTATCACAGTGTGCGGGGGGCTAACGGGGTTGAGAGCCACCCTGCTGCTGGCACGAACTTAGGGGGTGCCATGGCTGAGAGGCTGGACATGACCCAGCCATGGCACTCCCAGCCCAGAGAGCCACACGTGTCCTGGGCTGCATCCAGAGCAGTGTGGGCAGCAGGGCCAGGGAGGGAATTCTGCTCCTCTGCTCTGCTCTGTTTGAGATTCCAACTGGAGTGCTGCATCCAACTCTGGAGTCCCTAGCACCAAATTCTTCTGGACAAAATCTCCAGCCCACTGCTGGACAAACACATGATGCAACAGGTGAACAGCTGGCTCATGGCTTAAGCACAAAGGGTTACAGTTAATGGGGTGACATCAGACTGGGGACCTGGTAGGGTTCCACAGGGCTCCATCCTCAGCCCTGAGCTCTTCAACAGTCTCATAATGACTTGGATGACTATAAGGGATGACATAATTACTTGCAGAACTGTAAGGGATGCTAAGCAAGTTTGCAGATGTTACAAAACTGGGAGGAGCTGTTGATTCCCTCAAGGGCTGGAAGGCCCTGCAGAGAGACCCTGACAAATCAGAGGGCTGGGCAGTCACCAACCATTTGAAGTTCAAGAGTAAAGGAAGGTGCCGGGCTGTGCACCTGATGTGGGGCAACCCTGGATGTACAGACAGCCTGAGGAATGAGAGGCTGGAGAGCAGTGCCATGGAAAGGGGCCCTGGGCAAGCTGATGGCAAACTGAACGTGAGCCAGCAGTGCCCTGGCAGCCAGGAGGGCCACCTGTGTCCTGTGGGGCATCAGGGACAGCATCACCAGCCGGGCAAGGGAGGGGATTGTCCTGCTCTGCTCTGCTCTGCACTGGAGCAGCCTCACCTCCAGTGCTGGGGCAGCTCTGGGTGCTACAGTGTAAGTTACTAAACTATTAGAGTCCAAAGGAGATGGACAAAGATGGTGAAAGGCACTGAGGGGAAGCTGTATGTGGAGCAGCTGAGGTCACTTGGTCTGTTCAGCCTGGAGGAGACTGAGGGGAGACACCACTGCAGTCACAACTTCCTCCTGAGGGGAAGAGGAGGGGCAGGCACTGATCTCTTCTCTATTGTAACCACTGACAGACTGAGGGAATGGCCTGAAGTTGTGTCAGGGGAGGTTAGGTTGGATTTTAAGAAAATGTTCCTCATCCAGAGGGTGGATGGAAGGCTCCCCAGGGAAGTGGTCACAGCAGCCTGATGGAGTTCAAGAAGTATTTGAACAGTGCTCTCACACACATGATGCGACTTTTGAGTTGGTGCTGTGCAGGGCCAGGAGTTGAACTTGATGATCTTTGTGAGTCCCTTCCGACTTAGTTTAGCCTGTCGTTCTGTGACCTGTTGAATTGGGGCCAGAGGAGAGCCACAAAGAGGATCTGAAGCATGGAGCACCACTCTTATGAGGAAGGGCTGAGAAAGTTGATGTTGCTCAGCATGGAGAAGAGGCTCCAGAAAGACCTTATAGTGCTTTCTGGTGCCTAAAGGGGGCTACAGGAGTGCCAGAGAGATTCTTTTTACAAAGGTGGACAGTGATAGGGCAATGGGGAATGGGTTTAAGCTACAATTAGAAAGGTTTTGTTGTGATTTAACACCAGCCAGCAACTATGGCCCACCAGTAAGACTGGGGAGAGAATAATGAAGGTAAAATCTGGAAAATTTGTAGGTTGAGGTTCAGACCATTTAACAGGGAAAGTAAAAGCCATACATACAAGCAAAGCAAATCAAAACAAAACAAAATAAGGAATGAATTCACTGCTTCCCATGGGCAGGCGGGTGTTCAGACATCTCCAGGAGCACATGGCCCTGTTACACACAGCAGTGGCTTGGGAAGGCAAACTTCATGACTCCAAATGTCCCCCCCTTCCTCCTTCTTCCTCCCCCCCCATTTTATATACTGAGCATGATGCCACATTGTCTGGAATATCTGCTTTGTCAACTGACCAGGGCTCACCTCTCCTGGCTGTGTCTCCTCCCAATCTCACAGGCACCCCCAGCCCCTCGCCAGTGTGGCAGTACAAGAAGCAGAAAAGGCCTTGGCTCTGTGAAAAGGCCTGCTCAGCAATAACAAAGACATCTCTATATTATGGACTCTGTGTTCACCACAATTCCAAAACACAGCCTCATACCAGCCAGTGTGAAGAAAATTAACCCTACCCCAGATAAAACTGCACAGATTTGTATTAAACATTACAAAGAGAGTCTTCACAGTAAGGGTGGTGAGGCATGGAAAGAAGTTGCCTCACCACCTGTTGTAAGTGCCTCATTACTGGAAGTGTTCAGGGCTGGGTTGGATGGGATTTAGAGCAACCTGATCTAGTGGGCCACATCCCTGCCCTCAGCAAGGGGGTTGGAACTATTTGATCTTTAATGTCCCTTACAATGCAATCCACTCTATCATTCTGTGATTCTATTCCATAATGAGACGCTGTAAATAAAGTTTGAAGAAAAGGTGTCCTTTTATTTACCATTTTTTACCTGTCCACACAGAACAAATCACCATTTTTATATGCCTAGAGTATGTTATGCAGTGTTGCCTATAAAGAACTCTTTGTGCCATAAAGTATCAAATTTCCCCCCTTACTTTTAAATTTATATGCAGTAATAGGTTTTTTTTTTTTTCTTTTAGTAGTAATAAACACCATCTCTTCTGTCAATCACATTTGGTTCTGGCTCAGGCATACTCCCTGTCTGATACCCCATGGGGTACTTTTACTGAACAACAGAAGTTTCTGTCCCTGCTCAAAACTCGTCCTTCACAGATCAGCAAGAAAAGAAAAGAAAATAAAACTTATTCCAGCTTATTCCTCAGAAATCACTTCTCTGGTTCTCTTTTTGTCTCTTTTTATTCTCTTTTTGTTTTTACATTCATCTAGACTTTTAAAGTATCTTTTCTTGTTAAGCATGAGGTAGAAGCACTGATAAATGACAAAATGCTGTAATTAAGATTTTTTTTCCTGCTACCCAAAGGTCATCCTTTATGTCTATAGGGCTGGTTGTTTTGTGTTTGCTCTGCATCATCCCCTTTGTTTAACACACTACCACATACTTTATTCTAGCCAGTACTAAAACCCAAACCCTCTAAGAATGGTGGTGACGCTGAGTGGAGGTCAGAAGAAGCATTTTTTCTTTTTCTTCTGTTCTCAGATTTTCCTAGAAATGTGTAAACAAGAATGAGTAGGAAGAGTGAAGGAAATCAAAGGTGCTTGAAATCACAGACTGGGACAGATATTAGGGAAACATGTGTCAAGAGCTACTACAGTCATGGGACTTGTTAAGGGGATCCTGGGGTGGTTGTTTTGGAGAAGAGCTGCAGCTGCATCACCCTGCTGAACCAAATATATGTGAAAGGAACATATTCTCCCTCCAGAAGGCTTTTGGAGGTACAAACAGAAACATGATGAAATTACCCAGCTGAGCCAAGGTGAAAAAAACACCATGAAGTTCATCCAAAGTGTCTCTATTTTGATGACAAAACTTGTCAGGATGTCACCACATTTCTCCTGTCCTTTCCTTTCTTGCCCTCCCCATATCCTTACTGTCACTGCTATTGTCACCCAAACTGTCCATGTTTGGGTCACTCTGTCGTACTACAGAGGGATGAGGTCCTCTACCCTTCCAGAATTTCAACTGTTTTCCAGCTCTGCCATCTTGCTCCCATGTGGTGGCCAAGCATGTAAAGTAATCACCGAGGGTGAGAGAAAGCACAACAAAGAAAAATAAATGTGTTGAGATCATCGTTTCAGTGCCCCTGCAGGAAGCCTGAGGTGTGGTTGAACTAGTCTGGTACTGTTCTGCCCTTTGGCATTGTTTTATGTGTACTCAGGGGAAATAATCAGCAGTATAGTACTTTTTTACATTTAGAGCATACAGATAATTTGTGAGCATAATAAATATTTTGTTTATGCAGCACATGTTTGAGTACAGTTTTACCTGCTTGTGAGAAATGACTATTTCACACGTGCTTCAAAATATTCTACTTTTTACAATGCTACTATGGATAGATAAATAATGTATGTTGTGTATTGAACACAAATATGGCAATGCTTTGAGTTGTTTTACATGATGACAAATTGATTTGAATTTCTTTGCAGCTAACCAAAGCACTATATCCAAAGCCTTATATAAAGTATGGATTTTCAGTATGGCATTTTCTAGAAAAAATAGACCACATCTAATGTCAGAGGTGAGTTTGGATGATAAATATGGAATAAAAATATATATGGAATAAAATATGGAATGAGGTGCAGAACCTGAAACTACTCCTCAAGGGACATAGGATACCCCAGCCATGGAGTAATCAGTTGGCTCCAGAAACCACATAGCAAGGATAAACACAGTAGTGCTGAGGAGAAAGTACCTGGGCTCCAGGGGAATCTTCAGAGATGGGGATGGGAGTCACCTTCTCCCAGAAAGCGAGTTTTGCAGGCTGTTTTTTATGTAATTAATTGCTTCTTGTTTTGCTAGTCTCATCAACAGTCTTGAAAAGTTAACCCAAAACATTTCCCTAAGCTGAACTGATAGAACTTCCCTTTCAGCTGTGAGAGAGACCCTTCTCATTCAAGGCCTCATTCAGGCCAGTAATGGAAACGCAAAAACTCAGAAGGGGTTCCAGGCCCAAGACCAGGCTGCCAGGGAGGGTCTTTGGTTAATTGCAGCCTACATGGAAAGGACAGATCCCATGTCCATTTTACTACCTTTCTTCTCCTTTTCTAATTAGTTTCATGGCATGTGTTTCTTCATGTCATCTGATTTACTAGATCTTGTTATTCTACCTAGAAAAATAATTTTCTGTATGAAAACAATTTGCCTCTAGGAAAATTGTTATGCTTGTATAGCAGTACCACAAGGTGTACTGCATTCAGGGTGCATGGTACATCTACCCCTGTCTAGAATCAAACCCAGCACAGACAAGTGCTGACAATCTCCTCTAAGTGAACTGCATTCATCAGATGTACCAGCTTTGATACACAGTGGAACTTTGGAACTTTATACACAATGAGAACATCCACAGCTTCCTTTATATATCGGTGTGAATGCATTCATCATTCCTGAAGTTTAACCTTTGTAGAAATCCTGCTAATGCAACAGAACTTTTTGCTCCCATTCATCTTGTGGAAGTGAACTCCAACTGTGAACACCCTGCTTTTATGTGGAAGCCATTTCCCTTGATGAGTTTTCTCATATCTCTTTGATATTTTCTTGATTTCACAATGAGTCTTCTCCTTCTTGTATTCTGAAATAATAAATAAAATCCATCCGTTTCTTCTTTATGTTTTCTGCACCGTACACAAATTTATATCATCTCTCAGGTCTGTCTCCCTCCAAATGTTGAATTGTTGTGTCTTCATACCTAGCTTTTTTTTTTTTTTTTTTTTTTTTTTTGGGTAACTATTGGGTTTTTAAATTTTTTTCTTTCTTAATCTTAAATGAGGACATTCCTTGACAGAAAAAAAAAGCATGAAAACCCTCTACATAATATCTGATCAGTATGTACTGGTAGCCCTTATCTAAATGGCTTTTTTCTAAAGATCCATCTCTAACTTCAAGCAGGCAGAATTAAATGCTACAGAAATCAATCTGAATTTACCTGTACACCTTTTTAAAAGCAATTTTAAAGTAGTTGTAGTCTTCCTTGCTAACATATAGAAATGCATATACATCCATCTGAATTGGTATAATAACTGATTTTGAAATAGTAATAATAACAACAACAAATTTAAAAAACATTTAATAAACATTTAAAAGAGGTAACAGTGTTTCATTTGAATTTAAATGTCTTGTTCTAAATAAGCAGTTATGGAGTGAAATGAGTTGGATTAACAACAAAGGGCAGCATGCTGATGAATTATGTATGTTATCTTCATTTTCTGCATGCTGATAATTGACAGGTATCACGGCACCTTCTACTTACTTCCTGTAATTATATGCCACATATCAAACACTGACTTGTGTGTAATGGTCCTCCCCACACACACATACACACAAAATGGTTTTATGTTTTATTTAAAGCTTACAGCATTTTTAAATTTTCTGTTTCACTCACTCTGTTTTGCAAGCTGCTTTGTCACTCAGCCCATGTCAACAAATTTAAATTAATAAGATTTCTTCAGTTTGGCAGAGTCACTCATTCAAGCAATGGCTCCATCCTTTTGTTTGTTTTGGTTTTTATATCAATTGGCTAGGCTAAGCCAGTACTGAAGAAAATTTACCTGCTGTTTGGACATGCGTAGTAAAACAGGTTTTTCAGTCTTTCACATAAAGTTTGTGCCTTTACTAACAGATATATTTTCATCCTTATGTAGCAAGTTTAGGTAGTATTAGGTTTAAAAAAACTAGTGTCTTAACAGAGCTGATTAAATGGCTAGTTCCTTTGTGGTAGTTTGCATTTAATTTAGACTAACTCCACCATAACAAGGGTACATTAATTGAGTAGCTCTACAACTGGGCTCATTAGATGCAATGCTTACTGATTAAATTTAACCACTACTGGGTATCTTAGCACATGATTCAGAATTGCTTTTCATTCAGTGTTTTGTTTCTTGGAAGGAAATTAATTTTGCTGATAATTATTTTAATAAAAATGTGATAATAAAGTAAATCTCCAATTAAAATGAAGTATTAGTTGCCTTGAAGGTCTTTTTACTTATATTGACCTAAATGTCCAAATTAATATTTTAATCTAAAAACCTACATGAAGTAAATCATATGCCTGGTATTTGTCAAAAAGCACCACTAGTATTTATTGAAGAAGAGTTTTTTGCTGTCTTTGCATCCTCAACAATATTCACTACAAGAGAAAGCGGGCCTCAAACAAGGACCCAGAAATTACAGAACGTAATTGTGCAGAAAGAAAATTAGATTATATCATTTGTTCCTATTAATTCCAACTTGATTTGTCAGCTTCTTTATAAACCTAAGTTTATATCTTTTCCCTGTATCATTGATTAAGTTGGTTCAAGGCTCATACCTTAGTGAAGTGATCTGATATACTGTTTCTCACTGAATTAGAATAAACTGTTAAATATCTTTATAAAGCACCTTTCATCAGCTGCCAGTGATGGCAAAGGAATGGAATGTACTAACACCAGCAAGTAACACCCCTGTTCTGTACTGAACTGAAATAGAAAATTTCAAAAAAGAAAAAATGCTCAACCAGATTTTTTTCTCTAGGATATGTTTTTGGCAGAAGTATCTGTATGTAACACCTCTCTGACCTGAGAGTGCTAAACATCTGACTGCAAATAAACCAGGTAAAAAGCAGACTGCAGGGCTTTTACCAGTCATTGTAAAATGCTTATATTAACAACTGTTACTGAGTATACATAAATCCAGTTTTCAAAGACTGAGCATTCAACTGAAGTAACTACAAAATTCATGGGAGATGCAGAAGGCACTCTGCTGTTGGACTGAGTACTAACTTCTCTATTTCTCTCTATTTCTATCTCTCTGTTGAGCACCTATAGCTTATTAGCAAAAAAATAGGCTTGAACTTTTTGAACATCCCTTCTGACAGAAAGTTATGAGTAGCTAGAACCATGATTTAAATAGAAATCATCATGCTCCCTCTTTTACTTTTATCTGTTATTACCACCAGTGCACCTAAACTTCTGCAGAAGGTTTTGTTTTCTAGCTGCTGCTTATCCAGTTTAGGCTGAAGGAGCACAGATGTCTCCAAAAGGCTGTCAGGTTCTGTGCCGAGGCCTTCCAGATGATCTCAGTTGTATCTGCACCACATGAGTGTCCTGGGCAAGCAAGCAGACTGTGGGGTTGTGCTCCAGAGGCAGTGTTCCAGGGATGTACAGTAGCCACTCTTTAGAAGGAAAATGGCTAATCAAAGACATTTTTATAAACTGGCTTATTCTGCCTGCTGAAATGAAAGTTAGCACAGGACTGGATTACTTTGAATAAAAATAAATGTGAATATCTTTCATTTTGTACCCCTGTAAAGGATAATCAAACAAATTTTCAAAACCAACTCTGTGATCTCTTTTCATCTTTTAAGGGTCTCCTCACCTACCAATCTCCTTAGCATATTGTAATTTGTTCAGGGCTAAATAATATACCACATTCTTCACAAGAGTGGTATGTATTCAGCAAGTAAACTTGTTAAGTTAACAGGACTACTCCTTCAGTTAAGGTTAGGACCTTGGCACAGACCTTTTTTAATCTGTGAACATTCCCATTATAAGTGCTTACATAAGGTCTTACTATGGTAGAGCAGCAGTTATGATGTTATCTAATCTTTAGTGGTAATGAGCAGCATTACTTCCTGTTGGGGCACTCACAGACTCTTGCTCCACAGCTTTCATAGATCCATTAGTGTTGGAAAAGACTTCCAAGATAATTGAGCCCAACCTTTGACCAAACACCACCCTTTCAAGTAAACCATAGGACTAAGTGGCATGTCAAGTCATTTCGTGAACACTGCTGGGTGTGGTGACCACCACTTCTCCAGGCAGCTTATGCCAGTCCTTGACAGCCCCTTCCATGAAGAAATTTTTCCTGATGTCTAAGCTAAATGTTCCCTGATGCAGCTTGAGACTCTGTGTTCTTGTCCTGTCAGTGGTTACCTCAGAGGAGAGCCCAACCCCACCTGGCCACAGCCTCCTTTCAGGCAGCTGTAGAGAGTGATAAGGTCACCCCTGAGCCTCCTTTTCTCCAGGATAAACACCCCCAGCTCCCTCAGCTGCTCCTCACAGCACTTGTGCCCCAGACCCTGCCCCAGCTCCATTGCCCTTCTCTGGACTCTCTCCAGCCCCTCAGGGCCTTTCCTGCAGTGAGGGCCCAGAGCTGGACACAGCACTGCAGCTGTGGCCTCAGCAGTGCCCAGCACAGGGGGACAATCCCTGCCCTGGCCCTGCTGGCCACAGCATTGCTGCTCCAGGCCAGGATGCCATTGGCCTTCTAGGCCACCTGGGCACAGCCTGGCTCATGGGCAGCTTTCCAGCCACACTGTCCCAGCACCATAATGTGTTAAGAAGTAAAAGCATTACACACTCTCTTCCCACAGATCATCATGGGTATGGAAAGGTGAATTCCCAAGCACCTAGTGGAGGAAGATGCTGTGCCTAAAGTAATCTTTCCCACACAGATGAGCTGCGGGTAAAGAGAACGACTGCCTGTTCCACAGACCCATGCACGGAGAGCTCCCATGCTGACCTCTCAGCTGCAAGGAGCTTCTGACAAAGCTTACACCTATATGATTTTGTGAGAGGGCCTTCAAAGGGTAAATTGAAAACACACTGCTCTGTACTTTCCCCTAGAGAATAAGCACATAATTTCTGCTTATTTTGGCACTTAGATCTACCAACAAAAATGTCCTACTGTGGCAAAATAGGCTGTCATTCTCATAGCAGGCTGACTTGATTAATATAGTTGCAAAGCTTGTTTTGCAATTCAAACCTTGTCAAACCAAATCCAAAATTATTTTCCTGGATAAATCCAATTAAATAAAAATACTGAATCAGAACACATTTTCTGTAATTATGAAGCAATTCTGTGAAAAGACTATTAAAGCAGGCTAAATTGCCTCTCTTACCCTGCCAGCCCTTCCTGCTTTCCCAGGGGCACCTCTCTGAAGCAGTGCTGTGTTTGGCAGGGAGGCAGGGGATCAGCCTGCATCTGCAGAGCTCCCTGTTTTGGGCTGGTTTGCAGGCAGCTGTGCTCCACTCAGCCCTAGTACTGCTCTAAACTGAGAGAGGATTCCTGACAAGACAGTGTATAATGGAAATGGACACCTCTCCTATCCTCTTTTTTCATTTGAAGTCCTCTCCTAGTTGAATATGCTTCTGTCAGATTAGTCAAGGCATCAGCAAACTTCACTCTATATTTGCACAAAGACAGCAATATTTTAAATTATGATAGTCATTTGTCATATGCTTCTATTTAAATTTTTTAAAATTCTATAAAAATTTCCATGGGCAACTGTCAGAAGTTTTCTCTTCCTGTAAAGCTGGCAGACATGTCATCAGCACTGCTAATTCTGAGAAATCTGAAGAAAAAATGCCAGTTTTTTTAAAAACTGGGGTTTTTTTATTAGCTAGCCACCTTGATGTCTGTAGTAGCTTTGTGTTTGTAGGATCTGATTTCTGAGTGGCAGCTTAAATCTCTCAAAGAATTCATAGCAGTCCCCCTCAGTTTTGTGCTACTATTTTCCCCAAATAAAATCATGGGGCACCAGGCCAGGATGAGGGTTTCACAAAAACCAACAGCTATGAAAAATCCTTCTGAAGCAACACGTTCCTGTACCAGAGTGAGTACGTGCTCAGTACAGCAGGTAGAAGCATTTTTGAGGAAAGGTTTTTTTCCATCGAAATGACAGTTGGTTAAACCAAATATTTTCCAGGAATGCCATGGTTTTGACAACAGCAACAAGAACACAGACGTGAAGAACCTGGGTCAGGGCAATTTTGTGGGATGAGAGGAAGGGTATATACCCACACCAGTCAGATTCCTTGGGAACAAAAGGGGTTTTCCCACTACCCTAGAGAGTGACTGTGGAGCCATTCTCCGTCCTTGCTTTTCTGCTGGAGATTCTCCCCTTTGGAGAAATAGTCCCAAGTTGTCTGTGCTGGGCTGCAGGAGAGAGGCTGTGACTGCCTGGCTGTGCTGGGCTGGGCTTGCAGGCAGGTGCTGAGGCCAATGCCCCGTGGGGCAGCTGATCCAGTTTCCTCATGCCTGGAAACACCTGTTTCTGAAGTGTTTCTGAAGTGCAGACCTAATTATTGAGGGATCATCTCTATGCTCTTTCCTGCTTTTACTGGAAAGTGCAACTTTGTGCTTAAATGTGACATAAACTATCTGGTGAATACAGAAATAAAAGACACTGTGAATGTTTTCATAGACAAAATTCTTGTTTTCTAGCCAGACTCCAACACGACAAAAAACTGACAGACTGTTGTCATGACTGAAGGCCTTCTGGAATTCTCAAAGTTGAAATTGGATCCCCACAGCATTTTTAATGATTTATGTCAATTTAACCAAACAAAGAGAAAAAGAAAGAAGTTCCTATCTCCAGAATGTTTCTACCCGTGCCAATAAGCATCTTTGTACTGATGATGCCTAAACTAGGAGTTTATATATACTTCAAAGATGCACTTAAAGGATTTACATGTTACAACTTCCAGAGCAATACGGACTGTACTTGTCCAGAGCTGTTTCTACAGTACATTTTTTCAACACACAATTACTCCATACTTGCCTCAAGATAATTTGTGGAAAATTTTATAAGAACTGCATTTTTACAAGGTGGTATTAAACTCAAACCAAAAATTTATTATATAAATATACACTATCTCTATGCCAGTTTTGTATCCTACTGCTTCTATGCCATGCACAAGTATCACATTTCTGCTTCTTCAGTTGTCCCTCTTATTCATAAAACAGCAATCTTTAGACCCAGGAAATACATAAAAGTATGGAAAGTAATGCTAAAATGCCTGTGACTTTCACATGAAAAATAAAGAAATAATTTTTTAAAACTACAAGAAGAAGATCATTCAAAGCATCAAATCAATTACTGTATTTCCTTACTTTTGGACTACACAGTATCCCAGTTCTCTGGGGATACAGTGGAGGAACCTACTGTTCTTCATGGACACATTTCATGTTTGCTGTTATTTTTAATGGTAGAAAGGGTGAAAGGATGATGAGGTGAATCTAACAGTTGTAATGATGAAAAAATACTGCTGTTCTGGCAAGAATAATAATGATGTACTTATCAGTGAGAACGTGCAAGTGAAACCGGTCTGCTCTTGCTATTCCAGTCAGACAGAGAAAGATGGGACAGAGCCGTGCATTTAGGAACAGCAGCACAGCAAGTTCAACAACATTTTAGTATCGCTTTTAGAATACAGAAAACACAAAGCACAGTGTTAGTATTTAGAGTCTGCTCTAAATACTTAGCTGGAAGAAAGCCCAGCACTAGTCAAGGGCCCAAGTATAAATACATAGTTTAGAGGGAAAGTATAAATACATAGTTTAGAGGGAAAAGTGTCAACTGCAACATAACCTGTCCCTGTTCCTGCAGTAGGGTGGGCACTGAGGAGAAACAAGCATGCAGGGGGAGAAAAGCATGAATAGGAATGCCCAGGGCTGTGTCACTTTGCACAAGCCATCCAGGGAAGGCAAAGACAGTCTGGATCCCACATCCCAGCTGCCTGAGATGGAAACAATAGATCATATCATAAATGTAGAACATCTGCAGGACAGGATAGGAGATGGTACTTCACTTTTTATTTCGTGCAGCCAGTGACATTCAATTCTGATTTTGACCCACAGGTTCTGTTATAGTACAAAACACCATAGTGACACGATGGACAGGAGTTTGGCTTGTCCGGGGGCTGCAGGATGTAGCTGGTGTTCAAGCCTGACATTCTTACCTTTGCTATGGTTTCTAGGTATGAAAATATCTGCAAACTGGTTCAAAATAATCATCTTTATGCAAGGTAAGTATGTTTCTTCTCCTTTTGGTTAGAGGTTTTTAGAACAACACTTCTCACAGAAAAAGATGGAATAATATATAAATAAAAAAGTGTTTCTTTAGTAGTTAAAAATAAAAACAACCACAACAACAATCCCAGAATTTAAATTCTTCACGATTTCAGTACCCCCTGCTTTTACTAAGCAGGAGCATTTATTTAGGATCAGGTATGTTTGGTTTCCATGTCATAAGGACCATCTTTTAACAATATTGCTATTTAGAGAAGTTAATATACTGTGTTTCAAGTATGTAAGAATTGTTTACTTATATCTGCATCACTGACATATAAGACCCAGTCTAAATACTCCTTTAATAAATATTTAAACATGGGTGTTCTGGGCTGATCACTTTAATATAGACAGACTCAGTTTTAGTGCATCATCTTACCAACATTTCAGCAGCATGCTTTGGCCTAAATCACCAAATAATTTCCACTGTGAATCATCAATCAGTTTCATAACACTTAATGCATGAAAAATCTTCTTAAAGCTACAGATATAGATAGATACAGATATTTTTAGAGAGAGAGAGAGAGAGAAAATTCTTTATTTGGGATGTATACGGTAAGTCCTGAGAAAAGATCCAACAGACAATAGATAGAAATATTCTACTAAGGTTTGGGTCTTGCCACCTCCTTTTTCTCCTGACAGGAACAAAGAAGAGGAATCAGAATGATTCCCCTTTTCTTCTTTGCTCAGCTCAATTTGTTGGTAAGGAAACTGGAATTTTATAAATAAAATAAAGTAGAATAAATAAAGAAGATCATTGAGATGATTTTATAAATAAAATAAAGTAGAATAAATAAAGAAGATCATTGAGATAAAAACCTAGTTGAACTGATGTACAAGATGGTAATGTTGGAAAAACTTTCAGTATCCTTGCTACCACCTATTGTCATTAAATAGGTTTCTTATTTAATAGGCAGATGGTAGCTGGTTTGTGCTGGAATCCAAGCACATTTTATTAGTTGGAATATTCACACAGTATTCTTTGGACTATTGAAATTATGTGGATATCAAGCCACGTAGATTGCTCAATACCTTACAGTGTTAGAAAGTCTCAGTGTCTTTTGTCTTTCTTGCCTAGATAAATGCATTTTTAAAGCAGTTACTTGCTTCTTCTCCAAATTCGAAGATCACTGGCATCCACAAACGTATGCAATCACTAAATTAAAAAACAAGATTGATCCATTTTGTGTAGATAGGAAACAAGTGCATAATCTATTGGCCAAATGGAAGTATTTTAATACCACATACCTCACTGCATCACTTGGTGCTACCCTTCCATAGTCCTGCTTTGCCAAATCCTTTTTGGGGATTCCACAGACCATCACTTTCTCCTAAAGACCAATTAGGCAAGCAGTTCACTGTGGAGAGACAGAAAACACCTCTCTGTGGTGGCAAACCACGGGACCGAGCTCACCAGCTTGGCTGGTCAGCCAGGGTGTGAAGGGTGTCCTGCCACATCACAGCAAACACTGCAATCAGTAGGAGACAACTAGACAGGGCATCCTTCTGTATTTTGCAGGGAATTCAAACGCTATTGTTGTAGTTTTTAGGCTACTGCAATCTGCATAATATGCAATTAGACTAAGCAGTTATCTTTTTTTCTTAATGACATGTTTGTCTGCATAAATAAATATATAAGGTGCCATACATGTTTCATCACTGATTTATATTTGTACAGTAGTTGCCTAAGCTGATTACAGTGCCTGAGTAAGCAGAAGGGGAATGGAAAGAGGATTCCTCACCAGGATTGTTGAGTTACAGTGGAGTTTTTTTGAGGATTAATGATTTATATTACCTGCATAATGCATTGTTATCCCTGTGTTTGCCTTAGAATGGATCTTGCTGACCCAAGAGCTCAACACTACACCATTTGGTGCAATCCATCTGATGAGGTGCCAACATCACTGACTACATGGAAGCCACATCACTGGCTATGTGGAAGTCAAGAAGTAGCTGACTACCTCCATGACTGGAAGCACCAGCTCCTTCTGTTTTCATGCTCTGCATTCATCTCAATCTGTGCAAGGTGAATTCACAGCTTTCACCTCCCAGTACTTCATACAGGGAGCACAGCAGTAAAGAAACCACTGTGATTGCAATTTTTCAAGCAGAGTTTGGAAGGTGTACTACATCAAAATCAGATGGTCTTCTGATCACCTGTTATAGGGCAAAGAACAGAAGACTAGGGAAGAGAGATTGGAGCTAGGCAGAATTGTTCAGTTATTTCACTGCCTCTTGGTCATTGCTGAGTTTTGTAATGGTAACAACAGGTTACAGGTGAATGTGTGTAACAATCCCAGAGGAAAACTACAGTTAGTGTGACATCTCTAAAAATACTTCCCACTAATTTTAACCCCAAAATTCATCCCACTCTAAGCCATCTTGTCCAACTCAAACTTAGCGCCGCCAATAATGGCAGCAGTGCTGGTATCACATAAAAGAGGCCTTAAATGATGATTTAATATTTCCTCTTACAATGTTATCAAAATGATTTACAGCTATGTTTTATCTATTTGAGTGCACTGTTTTACTTATCTTTAGAGCTGCATCAATGAAGACATAAAGTTCTGCATCTCCAAATGTCTCTGAGATACTAAAAAAACCCACAAATAGTGGCTTATTATGTTCTCTTGTCACTAGTTCATTCTCATTCCAGCCAGAATTAATTTCTGTTACTCTTGACACTGTTCTGTTAGGAGGCTTAAAGTGTGCCTGCTACTACACTGTGCAAGGATAGATGAAAAGGAGACTATGGGGTGGAAAAATAGCTCTGTAACGAAAATAAACCCAGCCTTTGATGCAGACAGAGTTAGGATTAGCAGATTTACACACTCACAGTCACACTGCAGAAAGCAGCTTATGCATCTGGGCTCACACTGAGACTTTTTGCACAGACAACATCAAAGAATTCACAACTCTGCCTGAAGTTTTTTGCAGTTTTCACCTTTTTTTTTGTTGCATTCAGCAATGAAACTTAAATGTGGATATTCGTGGTCCACAGGAGCTATGAGGTTGTCAAAAGAACTGGGAAGTAACTAGGGCAGGTAGACAGGTGAGGGAAGCTGGAGAGATGTGGGAGGTAGTGGATCATTTCCAGAAGGAGCAATGAGACAAACTCCAGCAGGGAAACCATATCCAAAGAGATGAGTGGGAAGTAATGACATGGAGAAGGAGGAGTAACATCAGAAAGGCAGATGTAGAAACCATTTGGTCTCAAATGTGCTCTGACACCTTCGCTAAGATAAGAAGAATGTTCAGGTGGCTGACAGTGCCCAGGAACACCCAAGGTTTTCTCACCATATGATACATACAGTCCTAATAAAAGCTTAGGGCAGTTTGTTATTAGCTTGCCTGTGCAAAACATACAAGACACACACCAACAAATTAATACTGAACCCTGGATTTGTAGAATTTTATGACTTTTCATATTTGGTCTCTTCATTCCAATATTACTTTTCAATATTATTATTCATGTTCTATATGTTCAAACAAGTAAGGAAAGTTAAGCAAAACCACTACAACTTATTGAAAACTCATAATTTCAGGTTGTTATCAGAGTGTCATACTAAATTTTTTACTTGTACATAAAACTAGAAAGGTGTTTACAATGCATTCAAACTTGATTAGATATGGTATTTCTTTTAAAGAACAAAGCCCAGATTGATGTGCTCAAATGAAAATACAAAATATGATCTGTTTTTAATTTTTTTTGGTCATATCCTCTCGAATTTG
Source organism: Setophaga petechia (assembly GCA_024362935.1). Lineage (NCBI taxonomy): Eukaryota > Metazoa > Chordata > Aves > Passeriformes > Parulidae > Setophaga > Setophaga petechia. Next base: position 6,808,013 of record JANCRA010000004.1, on the reverse strand, counting down.
TTTCAACTGGCATAGTTAACAATCATCAATAGGCAGTGTGCTCTGTGGTAGCTTATTTTCCTTTAGCAAAACCAAAACCTAGGAGGGTTTTCTACAAAAGCCATTTTGGGGAATGAGGCTGCTTTTCCATTCCATGGTCTCCTGCACTCCCCCTGCTTTCCTGCTGGGAATATTTTTCCAAATAGTCAGCCCCTCTTTATTCAGTGTGTCATTTGTTATCCCATGTTTCTCCATGAATAATGGGCAACGGAGTGTTATGTTCCCAGAGTGCAAAGGGACTCCTCTTCCTTTATTAGTTGCAGATGCAAGCAAGGAAACACAGAGTCTTCCATATCAAACTATATACTTTCATTAGAGCCATTCCCACAAAACCTCCTCCCAGTCTCACGCAAGAAGGTCAACTGTGAACCAGAAGACATCAAAACAAAGTCCACACATGAGAGAAAATCAGTTTCCCAATCCAGCCAGCTCAGCACAACTGTCTTTAGGAGGCATACCCACAAGCTCCAATCACCTTCCTTAGCAATCCTGAACAGATCCCATTCTTGGAAGCCACTTTCTGCATATCTCCTTTTCATGAGTGTAGCAGAAAAACTCTCTGATTAGCCACTAAAGCAAGACCAGGTAGCCAGGAACAGTCTTCTTCAGTTTTCTTCTGTAAATGGCTAGTTACAGATATAACTCTGTGAAGTGTGAATACCTCGTGCATGGTGATAAAACTTCTACCCAGCCACCATCCTGACGGATCCCTCCAGTTGCTGCACCATGCAACCTAAAGCTGTAGTTAACACCAACAACCAAAGAAGGGAAAGCCAGTACCTGACTGCTCATTAAATTATGTGGAGAAAAAAAAATTACAGGCAAATAAAGTTTAATCAGTTGTATAATTGCCTGTGATACCTAAACCACAGCTCCAAAACCAGTAATCTATTAAGGTTAGTGAAACAAGGAAGAAAAAACACAGAGATTGTACAGCTTAACCTTTAGGAACCTCTGACACCTTCAGCCATAGTCTGTGACAAGACTTCCTTACCTACAGGAAGTTTTGTCACAGTCCCCACTAAGCTCCTCTCTGTGAGTAGCCACAGGACTGATGTACTGGATCTGCCTTTTGGATTATATTTGCTTTCAAGTCAGCTCAGTTGATTGCTCCAACAGAGTGCCTAAGCCTTCATTGTCTTCATGGACCTCACTAAGGAGCAGGTACACTCTCTGGGAATTATGTAGTCAATAACATGGCTGTTCCAGCTCCTGGCTTGATTGTCTGGGAACTAAAATGATGGGTAGAGCATTTATAGCCCTCCCAAATGAACTTTCTGTCAAGACGTCAGCAAGAAAAACATGAACAAACCACAAACAAACAAAACAACAACAACAAACCCTAAGAGAGCTCAGACCTGAACAAAAAAATGGGGCATTTTATGATCCTCAGTGACTCTGAGCAGTCCTGCTTCCTCTGTATCTGTGCTCACTCTTCCAGGATGTGCTGGAGAACTTCTTCCCCTTTACTGGATGTTGCCATTCTCCTTCCACTTTTAAAATTGCTCACCTATACTTGTTAGTAGCTTTCAGCTCTCAGGCAAGACAGCTTCACTGGTTATTACTCTCATGGGAATATCTCCCTTTCTCAGTCTGTTTTACTCACATTAAGAGGACAATTCAGGTTGCACCAAAAATTATGGGGAGTTTGTAGAGGGGAATGAATGCACACTGCAGGGTTCCCTGGCTCCCCACAGCCCTGGCTCTCTTTGCAGCCCTGTGTGTTGCCTTGTCCAATATGTAACAAAGAAAAACTGCTTGGAGAACAATTATTTGGCAGCGAGTGTGTATCCTTTGTATCAATCACTTTTGAGAAACATGAAGCTATGTCCACATAATTAGGGAAACATGGCACATTCAGTCTTATTCTGGTCCTACATCTCGTGTTTGCCTATTTTATCTCTTAAATGCAATTATAACTACACTGGCATATTTGTTTTGTTTTCTCAAACCTGTTTTTCTTGTTATAATAGCATGTAATATATCAGCTTTTCATTGCAATTAAGAAAAAAAAAAGAGTAAGAAAGACTGTGCACACATTCCAAGGCTGTGATAACATCACAAGTCACGAGAGCTTTGCTTTTTGAGAGTATCTTCTTGCCAGAATGGCTGGGTGTGATGTCTTTGGGTTAACAATCAGTTTTGTGGGGGTTTTTGGGCACAACTTTTGATTCCCTTGACTGTGTTTTTAAGATCGGAAGGATGCTTCCTAGTGCTAAATGCTGCATCTGAATGTAACTAATTACATCAGGGACAACCAGTGCTAGTGTTGGTAGGAAGGACAGTTATGGGAATGATCATTTCCAGGATCACCCCAGCATGTGCCTTTCAGCAGGCTGATGGTGTTTAAAATTACTTATCTTAGAAACTTTCTTGCCAAGGTTCCTCATTAGGTGACTTGAAGTGATTGTGCTTCCTTTGATTTAAGATCTTACTGTATGATTTCCAGAACAATTTGGGCAAGGAAATTTGACCCACTCATGTTGACCTCCAAGCTGCAACTCTCATGACTTGTAGTACTGATGGATCTCCTAAATAACTGTATGTTCCTATCTCATTCTAAAATCTCTTGAATGCCTGATAGATCATGAGCTATATTTCAGTGGTTTTATCTCTGCTGAAGCCCTTCAGGATAGCATCTCCATCATAATTTCAAGGTCTAGCACTTTTTTGTCTAAACTGATGAGGCCTCATTTCAAGCACCACTTCAGTGTTTTTGTCTCCCTTCCTTCTTGGCTTTCCATGCCAGGTATTTATGCCTTCTTTTCCTGCTGGCTATTGCATGCCAGCTAACTTATTGCTGTGGCACAGAATGTGCCCCATGTGTCAGAAGCATTTTTTACAGAGTCTAAGCTGAATGTTGAATGAAGCCACACTTTATGTGGAGGAGTTTTAATTATTCTTCGGTCTGTGGAAGTGGAAAGTAAGGCCAGGATGAGGAGGACTTGGTTGTCAGGAAGATAGCTGCAGGGAATCAGAATATATCATTACCTAAGGGAGTGGTATCCTCAGTCTTCATCTACTTTAATTCTCTCACCAGACACATCAAATGACAGTGCTGTAGGGCTTAAAAAAATTGGGGCAAAGCTGGGGCAGTGAATGGTTTATAATGACAGCCTGTCTAAATGTCTGAGTGGCAGACAAGTGGAGAGAAAAAGTTTGCAATACAGGCTAGCTAAGGTGGAGTGATAACATGTTTGGATTTAATATGCTTTCTTTCTCTAGCTAGGTTTGACAACTCGCTAAGCTGGCTAGCTCTACGTGAGCTTCACAATGCTGTCTATTAAATTATTTGCTAAGAAAATTGAAATTTGGCAATTGTCATGGTTGTCCAGAACTAATTGTTACTTCATTGAACACAAGCACTAAGGACTTGAATAACTCTTGTTTATTGGCAGAAGTGAGAGGCAGTCACAGCCTGATTTCTTTCCACACCTCCTGAAAGGGACCCAAGTTAGGAGTCCAGTGCAGGTGGAATCAGTGTAAAGAAGGAGCTCTCCAGGAGGGAATGTAGTTGCAGTTCTGCCAGCTCTCTTTCCCATGAAAAAAACATGCTTTTCCATTTCTGTATCACTGTTCACACATGAAAATCTACTTCCTACTCCCTAGGCAAATCTGGCTTGTTCTTCCCTAGCTCATTTAGCTCTTGTGCTACTGGTGGTACCTATACTTGGTACATGTGCATGTGGTACCTATACTTGGCACAACAGCCACAGGTAACCTGGGAATCCCTGCTGGTCCCACCAGCAGATGCTGGGCTCACCCAGCACAGCTAGGAGCCCTGGCACATCCCATGAACTCTCATGGGAGATGAGGTGTCTCACTAGCCCAGAACTTCTCTTCCCTGCCCAAACTTGATGGTTACAATAACCTGAAAAGTGAGGGACAGTATAATACTACCACACCACTTCAGAACAGGAGACCTAACAAGCTTTTCCATTTCCTGTGAAAGTGAAAAGATGGAAAAATGAGGAGTGCCCACATGGAAGGGTGGGGTTGCTTTTACTCAGCTGTGTGTGTTTAAAAGTTGGGCTTTTAGCTGGGGTAGTCACAAGCCTCCACTAACAGACACAGGAGAGTAATAGGCACTTCCTGAGACATATTCATGCTATCTTAGACAGATATCCTAAAGAGGCCAGCCCTGGCAGGTGATTCATCCCATCTAGCAATTTCTCCGTAAACTAGACAGGGAGACTAAACCTTCAGGTAGCAAAAATTAAGTCAGATGAGCTCAATATAGATTAAAATAAACATGGTAATACCATCCCCCAAGTGCTCTTCTAATGTTGATTATTATTTCTTTTTAATGTTTACTGTTATCTGGAGCCAAACATTTATTTAGTAGTGAAATGGGTCAAACCAGCTATTATAGATTTCTCTCTCGATTAGCAGCAGTTCTTGTTACCACATAAGACAACTAATGCACCATTTCCATCCTGTGCCATGATAGCCTTTTAATCAAAGTCTATTCCAGATATCATAGCCCATGACATCCCAGGGGAAGACATAATGATTTTTCTTTTCCACTCCCTGCTATTTAAGCAGACAACAAAGAATTGCTCCGACATTAATGTGGCTAGCCACATATAAATATAGAGTATGTAGTATTATAAATATGCAGTATGTAGTATATAGACTCTTTGAACTTACATACCACTCCAGATTTCCAAATTACTTACCTGTGATGGTGGTCAGCAAGTGTTGCCTTGCCAAGACACTGTTTGTAAAAAGCTCACTACCAACAGTCTTAATTTCTGCTCTCCTGGTTACACATCAGCTGACACTGCATCTATTTCCTGAACAGATGCAAGAACACACACATAACAAGATCTGCATTTCTTTCCTGGTCTAGGACCACAGTGAAATAATGTCATGCAAAACAAAAAAGGAAAACCAAGAACAAAATTACATATTCTCCTCTAAATGACTTACAGTCCTAATATTAAAAAAAAAATATGATAAGCAGGCACAGAGGAGTGTGGGAATAATGTCAGTAACACAAGTTATCTCTCAGAACATGTTGGGCTTCAGCAGCCTGGCTAATTCAGGCCTCTGAAAACATCATGGAAGAAAATAACTTGATGGAGACAAGCTGGCATTCTACAGAGACTTGTAGACTTGTAGTGGGTTCCAGAGAACCAAGACAACATGGCAACCCAAGCATGAGGTTGTCTACTCCTTCACAGAATAGATAATGCTCAGCAGAGTGATTAGAAAATGGCATCTTTTGCCCATAGTAAATGTGTCAATTCTCAGCAAAGGATGCAATTTAAAACATATCCTTATCCCCTTGGCAGCAGTATTGCTCAGCTTGGCAGCTCCTCACTCAGCTGCCTTTCACAAATCCCACTCCAAGATGCCAAATTTCCAGCATACCCATGGCTCAGATTTGGATGTTAGAAATACCACTAGGTGTCTACAACTGAGGAACTATGACTTTCAGCAGTATAATGTCCAAGTGTCTTTGGCTACAGACCAAAGATTCTGGAAGGCCTCATAGACAGAGAAACAGAGAGACTGTTCATGCATGTTTTAGCTAGCAATACCTTATCTCTTCCTAGGCTGTCAGGTTCCAATATGCAGAGCACTTGTTGTTCAGTACAGCTCTTCCTAAAGGAATAAAAAAGACACAAGTTTTAGAACAATATCCATAGGGCATACAGTACTACAGTAAGATTAAGGGCCAAAGGCACACAGAATTCAAACAAGCCAATCTGCTGCATGCAATGGATCCTGGAGGGTTCCCTGATCAGGAGTTCACTGCCAAACAGGGAGGCTTAGCTTTGTAGTGGAAAGGCACAGGAACTATCCTGGCTGTTTTTCATGGTCCCATATTTGCATGCTCAGAAGAAACTTTAGCTCATTACCCCTCCTCATTAGCCCCACCTGTTCAGCTCCTGTGCTCCATGGCCTCCTCCATGGTGGATCAGACTGGAGGAGTGGGAGAAAGATGTCAGTGGCTCATGAAGGGTTCATTTTCTTTTTTAACAGACTTTTACAGACTCCAGGGGCTTATTTGCTTCATATCTTGCTTAGTATTGCATCTTTGCAGTAAACAGAGAGCATGGGAATATTAGTTAGAAGCAAACAAAAAGGCCATAAACATCTCTTTCATATTTAAATAAATATTTGTACATCTACTCATTCCCTTTGCTCAGCATTTAGGTGTGTATTTCCTAGCAGTAACATTAATCTGCACTGGATTGATTTATTTATTTACATGCTAAGATTTACTTTTCACAGGGGCCCATGTCTCTCAGGTCAAGGCAAAAGCCAGGAAAAGATGAGGTTGTGGTGAAAATACAACTTGTAGATCATCCAAATAGTTTGGGATAAGCTTTGGTGACCTGTGAGTGGCTGCTGGCACTGACTTTGTCTGATGGGGGTTTCATCCTTCTGTCTCAACCTACCACCCCACAAAGGGGGTGCTTCAGCATGACCCAGGGCCACCATACAAGGGCAGAATCTGAGGTTTCTTAAATTCAACTTCTGAGAGAAATCTACATTGCTAGTCCCTTCTGCCTTTTATCTTTGCAGTGAAATGAAACACAGACTCTAATAATTTTAAGAACACATTCTTAGAGCATTCATATTTTTCATTCCACATTGCAGCGCCAAAATGTTCGGAACCAGCCCAGATGCTAAAAAATTATGTTAAAGACTTGGAAAAGCAAAATTACCTGAAGCCATTGACCAAAGAGCTGGTAGACAAAAATCTGCAAGATGAAAACATCCTCAGGGCCCATGTACTAACTTATTAAGGAATCAACAAATTCTGCTCTATGCTGTTGTTCTTTGGTGTGCACAGAGTAAACCTCCCAGACTGATACACATCACACACAGAGGCCCATTTCTGGCATAGGGATCTAGGGACTGAAATGCCTTTTGTTTGGTCCTAGACCTGAAAACAAAAGATTCCAATCAGAAATATTACTCATTTCCTGAACAATAGTAAAACTGATCTGCACTCTAAATATGGCATTCAGCTGTGTCCTACTTCTTCAGAAGTGCAGCCACTCAGTCTTGTGCTGCTGTGTGCTCCTTTCTCATTTGTGCTGCACTAGAGTTTTCTGGGCTGCACTGCCAGCCAGGGCAGAGGACTGACATGGCTTAAATCCCTCTTGCTGCCATTCCTGTCAGAGCACACAGACTTAGGGATAAGCTTCCTCACTTTCTGGAGGGTTTCAATGAAAGGACAATTCATTCACTGGCTGGCAGCCCTCAGCCCTGGGTTTGATCATCCATTTGGGCCAGATTCTTCCTTTGGGCATGGTCTAACACCCTCCCACAATGTGTTCAGCAGGCAAGCCTGACCACTGAGCTAAAAGCACAATTTAGATGTTAAAGATGACACAAATCCTGATGCAAAATCTTTCCTTTGTTCTTTGTTATCTCCAAAAGAATTTCAGTCTCCCTTGCAGCTGTTATTTTTCTCCAGTAAAAACAACACTTTTGTGGTCTTTACAAAGAATTAATATCTGTCAAAAGCCTCTGCTAAAAATAGCCCTGTGGTGCATTTAAAGTGCCATTTCTCTTGCATTACTACTTTTAAGCATTATGCTCAACTCCATAGGATGCCTTTTTATGTGTTGTTTTAAGTAGTTGCATTTCCTGTTGCAGGGATGAAAGTAACACACACATTTTTTAAAAATACTCTCAAGCTGCCAGTGGACAAAACTATTTCTATTGAATCAGTGATAGTATCTGCAGAGTAAGGCACCATTTGAGAATAGTGAAGATCCTGATATTTAACCCTTCATTACAGCAGTGGAACTGCAGCCATGTACCAAACCAAATTCACTGCCTACAATTGTGACTACAAAAAAAACCCTAAACAAATTAGCAAACAAACAGTAAACCCTCCCTCGTGGGTTACCTGCATGCTCTTACATTTAAATGGGCAACTAACTATATAAGAATTCTTGGATTAGTATTTTCCAGATATAGCATCTCTTATGCCTTTATTTCATAGAAATATTTAATTAATACTTAATTTAAAATATTATGCATAAATGAAAGTCTGTTGATATGCTCTGCTCTTCCAAGATGCTTAAAATATTGTTGTATTTAGGGGAAAATGGGTAAAGAAGTCAGGGAAATGTTAATTTTAAGCTGAGGTACTACCAGTTTCTGAAGATTTCACAAACACACAGACACACACACACACACTCATGCATATTTAGACTCACAACAATGCAGTTTGTCTTGTTCTAGGGTATCACTGTGTACACGCAAACACACACACACAAAACCATTTAGACGCAGGATAACGTAGAATATCTTGTTCCAGGGCATCACTTTGTATGCACACACACACACATATTTAGACTCATGATAATGCAGCACATCTTGTTCTAGGCCATCACCAATATGTATTATCTGTGTCTTATTGAAATAACAGTTCTGTTGCCGATGATCTGTGCTGGCAATGAAGGGAGCTGGGAGATCAGTAATCTCATGTAATCCTAAAAACTCTCTGCAGACTGTGCAGGACTCTCAGCTCCTTGCTGCTCCCTCCTTGAGGGCATCACTGCAACTGGTTCTGCACAGGAGCACACACCGTGGGCCAGGACAGCTAAGTAACTGGAGCAGAGGGAAAAAGTCATACAGAAAGAAAGGGAGGGAAATGGACATTCTCACAGCATCTGCTGTTGGCTTGTATATCCATGAGCAGCATGGGAAAAAACAGTCCAGTCACTGAACATATGCCTGAAATTGATAGGGAGTATCAGAAGACTTTTCGTTCATAATTGTATGTCTCAGGTTTTGAAGAAGTAGAGATTTTATATTCCACTCTATCTTTTCTGCATATAAAGTAATTCTGTAGAAAACAGATGATCAGTTCTTAAATTTCAAAAGGGCTCTGGCACTACTAAAAAGCTCTTCCTCAAGCGCAAGTCAGGTTTCTTGTCCATCTTAATTGAAGGGACCAGAACTGCTAAGTGTATCCTGTATTTCAGGCAGTGGGGTCTTACTCAAGATGAGTAGAAGGGGTATTGTACAATGGGGATCATGGCAATCTTTTGTTTTAGTAGTCAACCATTTGCCCTGTCTTGAAGGTGTCCTTTTCATTCAAAGATGTTTCAGGGAAAGGAAAGATACTGACTTAATTTTTGATGTTCAGGATGGCTATGTGAAGTTTTTTCCTGTCTTGGAACTAGATTAAGCTTGTTTTACATAAATAGAGAACATGACGTATTTCACTAAAAAAGGACAGACAAAAACAGAAACACTTTTCAAAAGTACTTCATAGACATAATAGAAAAATAAAGCTGTAATTGTCATAGGGAGTGGAAAGACAGAGATCAAATATCTTGACATCTTTTAAAAAAAGCACTTTATGTACACTTTTCAATTTCTAGATTTAAAATCTGCCCTGCCTCCTCTTTTTCTGCCACCTAGACTGTAACCAATTCAAGACAAGAAAAACATGTATTATGACTCAGGATGAACTCCATTCCTATAAATCAACAATTAATTAATCAAAAAGGAACCACTGAAGGAAGAGCATCCCTTAGCAAGATTTGTCTCTAGTTCGAACAGTACATTTCTTTTCAGGAGATCTTTTTCACAGAGAAAGATAAGGCTTGAGAGCAAGGTTGGCATCTGGCACTAAATCTTCAGTGCAGAAGACAGGAGGATCTGCTGCACAGAGCTCCATGGTGTGCAGCCTGGCTGAGCAGTACTTGCTGTGCTGATCAGGAAAGGATGGCAACAGCAGAGGCTGATACTAATAACCCAAGTTTCAGCTGAGACTCTGCTATAATACAGGCAGAAATCCCTTCATCTCTCCTGGCTCTATAAAAACTAGGCATCCCATCCAAGTTAGTCATCTTGATTCTTTCCTTCTTGTCAATGGTGAGAAATAACTCAGAGAGTTACTCTGAGAAGTAATTTATCCTTCCTCTTATAGGTACATGCCTTAGGATAACATCATTCATTCTGAAAGAAATCTTGAACTGAGACAGGTTACAGTGTTAACACCTTGGCTCTTTCAGAGATTTTAGCAGCTTCCAATTAAAAATGGCAGCACTGTCACAATGGTGGAAGAATCTGTGAAAATGCTGAAGGAAAACAACTTTTTTTTGCTGCTGAACCTACTTCATGTGAACCTACTTCAGGATGCTGCAGGTAATGGAATATAATAGACTCATAGACAATGTAATAATAGAAGAATCACAGACTCACAGAATAAGGTGAGTTGGAAGGGATACATAAGGATCACCGAGTCCAGCTCCTGGCCTTGCACAGAACCAACCCAAAAATTATATTATGTGCTCAAGAGTATTGTCCAAACACTTCTTCAACTCTGGTCAGCTTGGTGCTTTGACTGTTTCCAACCCAAACCTTCCCTGACACAGCTTCAGACTTTTTCCTCAGGTCCTATCACTGGTCACAAGAGTGAACACATCAGTGTCTGTCCCTCTGCTTTACCTCATGAGGAAGTTGTAGCTGCAGTGAGGTGTCCCTTCAGTCTCCTCTTCTCCAGCCTGAACAAACTGAGGGATCTCGGCCACTCCTCACATGGCTTCCCCTCCAGATCCTTTGCCATCTCCATGGCCCTCCTTTGGATGCTCTCTAATAGCTTCATATCCTTACAATACTGTGGGACCCAAAACTGCACACAATATTCAAGGAGAGGCTGCCCCAGTGCAGAGCAGAGCAGGACAATCCCCTCCCTTGCCCGGCTGGTGATGCTGTCCCTGATGCCCCCAGGACATGGGTGTCCCTCCTGGCTACCACGGCACTGCTGGCTCATGATAGTGCAAATGCCACAATTTTTCAAAGCCTGATCTATATCCACGTTCCCTCTGTGAGTAGCTGAAGGGGAGCAGTGCTGGCAAGTAGGAACAGCAAGCCATTTCTGCCATGCAGCATGAAAGGGTGGGGTGACACTTCTCCAGCTAGTTCCATAAATTAACACTGACCATTAACAAAGTGGATGACAATACAGCAGACACAACAGATTTCCCAAAGAATTCATTATAGTGGATTACTGTGGCGAGGATTGCACTGCCACATAGATCCCTTTGTTAGGTTTAAGCTGCATGTCCCTATATGAGAGATGTGATCAAATGTTTGTTTTAAATATTCAGCTAAGAATGAAATTGCATAGAGATGTAAATATTCCCTCCTTTTCCAAAAAGTCAGCTAACTCTTAACAGAAAGAGTGTATTGCCTCCTCTGATCTCAGTATGTAGAAGTTGCATTGTAAGGGAATTTTGAGTGAGGCCTTTGTTGCATACACCAGACATATTTTCTTCTTAGACGTGTCTATTAACCTAGGTTTGCTCCACTGAAGTCCGTGAAATCATTCCAGCTTTTTACTGACGCAGAGCAGTCCAATGTGTGCTGGCTGCAACATTAACCTTCAGATTGCCTGTTCAAGCAAGTCTCACACCATTAAGCAGTTTTTTTGTACAGAACAAACTGCACTACAGTGAGAGTGGACGTGGCTATGCAGTTAAAGCTCCAGCACCAGATTAAGGCCTCTCCATACTGTTGTTTTGGAGAACTAAGGGATAAACAGCTACACAAAGCCTGTGGCTTGGATGACTTGGATTGGGAGACTCCGGAGCCCAAGGGTGGGCTTTATTGTCCCTTTACTTACGAAGTGTGTGGGCAAGGAGGGAGCAATTCCCTGTGAGAACAGAGATCCCTTCACAACATAACTGCTCACAAAACTCAGAGCTGCCCTGGTTGAAGCGCACAGCTTGCGTCCAGACTACAAAACCCTCTCCAGAGAGTGGAATTCTGTTCTGCTGTGTAACCTACACCTGCAATATAGATGGAAAGCAAGCAGTTGAGTGCAATTGTGTCTTTACATAAGTATATATATATATAGGTATGGTTCAGTTTTAACTTACTGTTGATATAATCACAATGAGAAGGAAAAGCTGGCATCTGGTGACCCCATAATTTCAGCAATGTCATAATCAGAACAAGAGAGGTTATCTGGAGAGCTTCAAAGAAACTTTCCCATTCCAGAATCAGACCTCTTGCTGATATCTTAATTCCTCACCCAAATAATAATGCTGAAGCTTTATTATTTAATCAATAAGACATGATACAGGGTATGGTTATCATCAGATAATCATACCCTGGAGCATTTTGAGGCATGAGCCTTATGCCTCCAATCAGATTGGGTGAGATTATCTTTTGATAACCATGCCCTTGGGGAATGGCTCATTTCTATTATGAGAAAATTTTATGGTTGGGGAAAATGTGCACTCCTGATGTAGAGAAATGAAAATGGTACCTTAGAATAAGCAGCTATTTCTCTCAAGCTGAAAAAAACATATTTACTTTTGGAATGCTTCAGGGGAATTCCTCACTATCCATGCCATTTCAAGGCAAAAATAACTTTGAAGTAGGTGACATGTTTGGGTGTCACTTTTAGCCTACCATTTATATATAACATATATATATACACTTCAAAGAAGCACTTGGGAAAATGTAGTCAATGACAGGTTTGCTGTAGAGCTGCAAAACAAAGAAAGGCATCACCTTGTTTTCTTCAATGACAGCAATAGCAACAGACCGAACACCAAGAAAACCCCAAGAAAAAATAATAAACAACCTAGGTGACTAGGCATTGTTTCTGATGTCATATATGCTACACATCCAATTGCTGTTTGTATACATTAGAAACCTCTCTACTTATTATGTGTCTACTATTATTTTTTGTCTACTGTTTACTAAAGTGAAATTGTAATGTTGGAAAAAGTTTCATTTAAAGTAAAGAAAAGAGCACATTGCACTAAAACAGAAAATAAACTTTTTCAAATACAATGGTTAGAACTAGCAATTGCCCTTGGCTGTGTACATTGAAAATGTACTCATACACTCTGTTTTTATAAACAAACTCAGTGTAGACACTGACACATTTTGGAATTGTTTTCTATGAGTGTTCATAAGAAACATTAATTAAAAAGGTCTAAAATTTGCTTTTAAACGTGATTGCAAAATGCAGTTTTTAGGTATTTATGAACATTTAGCTATATGAAATGTCTGTGCACTCAGTCAATTCATGGTCAGTATCCATGACAGAATTCAATGATTTTGCTGAGTAGGGGTAAAAATTATAATAAAAGCTTAAATAATAATAAATTCAGGACTTCAGACTTAAGCTAGTAGTTTTTAATGTTGGAGCTAGTTTTTGTGTTGCCTTCCACCCTGCTTCAACAGAGTGGGAAAGGGAGCCACAAAGACATGAAATGTTTAGCCCCAGCTTGTCTAAGATGCCCATTGCAGAATCAAAAGCAGAATTATTGCCTAAATTTAGAGTAAATCTCTACAGTTTGTCCTGAGGGGGCTCAGTCACTAACCTGAGCCCATGTCAGGGGGTGCAGTGACTGGGGCTGTATCTGGCTGGTGCCCAGCCACCAGCCGTGTTCCTCAGGGTGCAGCTCAGTTCTCTTCCACGTGTTTATCAGTGATCTGGATGAAGCATTGCAATGCACCATGAGCACACTGGCTGGTGATTCCAAACTTGGCGATGGTTGGCACTCTGGAGGGACCAGAGGCCTTGCAGAGGGGTTGAGCTGGCTTAGAACCTTGGGCAATCCTCAGTGGCATGGCATCTAATGTCAGCAAACCAGCGGGAAAGGAGCGGCTGCTGGGCAGCCCTGCAGGAAGGGCCCTGAGGGCGCTGGCTGACAGCGGCTCAGGGCGAGCCCACAGCGTGCCCTGGCAGCCCGGAGGGCACACGGCATCCCGGGAGCCCTGAGTGTGGCACTGCCAGCCACAGGAGAGGGGACAGAGCCCACAGCGTGCCCTGGCAGCCCGGAGGGCACACGGCATCCCGGGAGCCTCGAGCGTGGCACTGTCAGCCACAGGAGAGGGGACAGAGCCCACAGCGTGCCCTGGCAGCCCGGAGGGCACACGGCATCCCGGGAGCCCTGAGTGTGGCACTGCCAGCCACAGGAGAGGGGATGGTCCCTGCGTTCAGGGCTGTGCAGCCTCACCTGCAGTGCTCAGTGCAGTTCTGTGCCCCACGGTTTAAGAAGGTTGTGAAGGTCCCTTGAGTGCATCCAGAGGAGGGCAACAAAGCTGGTGAGAGGCTGGAAGGCATGTCCTGTGAGGAACTGCTGAGGACTCTGGGCTTCTCTACTTTGTAGAGAAGGAGCTGAGGGGGACCCTGACTCCTCTGCAGTTTCTTAAGGAGGGGAATTGAAGAGGCAAATGTTGTCCCTCCCTGGGATCCAGTGACAGGACACATGGGATCAGTCCCATGGAGACACTCTTTCCATTGCATCCAAGAACAGTAATATCTGACAAATTATGTATTACACTATCAATTAATAATAAACTTTCCATTGCATGTGAGGAGAGGACTGCAATGCCTGGCAAGTTAGTTATGACACAGAGGAGGTACAACAGGGGTTCCCCTCATCCTGAACGAAGGCCAATATGCACATTGACACACCATGTGAGTTCAGACAGGAATATGGGTGACCCTGCTAAGATTCTTCCCACAGCTTTGTAGCTTATACAAGGGATCAGCAAGGGATCACAGCACACAGCTGCCCACAGACTGCTCATGGCCCAGTCTCCTGAGACTGCTTTGACTTCTCCACCTCAACATCCACTGCTTCCTGAAGCAGAAAATGGTTTCGACTTAGCCCACAGTGGCTCTGTCCTGGCAGTATTCCAGAATTGCTGATATCCTGGTCACTGGTGCTGTAAAGAGACAAAGCTGTAATGTAACCAGAATCTGAGCCATGTATTGTCCAATTAGCTAAATAAATTTGAATTTTAAAGAGCAAATGTAGCAAGCAGATCTTTGACAACAATGCTAACGTTGCACTTGCCATTTGTTAGTCCTGGGTCTATTGTTCTTCTTATATTCTTACAAAGTGAATCTAACTATTGGAGTACTTATTTTTAATTCCTTGTTGATAATAATACCAGAAAAATTGAAATTGACTTGTGCTTGTTTGTCATGCTGACTATTCAGACACGGGATTTTTCATTGAAATAATGGAATGTACCTTAAAATTATTTATATCTATTACATATATTACAAATGGAGTAAATGTCAACATGAGTGTTAAAGGCTAACATTTCTATCTAGACTCCACAAATATCTAAAACCACAAGGGATATGGGAAGAATTAAGAAAAAATATAATCTTATAATTTTGTCCTTAAGTCTCTCTCTGAATTACATGGTATCACCTTGTAGAGGATGTTTCATACTTCTTACATGAAAATTTCGGTCATACCTGACCCCCTTAAATATAATTTTTTTTTTTCACTAACAGCCACTCGCAAAGTGAAAGCAGATCCATGTCCCATGCTCAGTTAGGGTCAGCTGCAGCAGCTTGCCCAGAACCATGTCCAGCTGAGTTTTGAATATCTCCACAGATGGAAACTTCACAACATTTCTGGGAAACCTATTTTGGTGTTTGACGTAAAAAATGTTTTCTTGTGTTCAGATAGATTTTCATGTGATTCAGTTTGTGCCCACACTCTCTTGTGCCCTCTCTGAGCACCCAGGAATAATCGCCTTCTTAATTCCCTCCCATCATTGTTGAGATACACCCTGATCCCCTCTGTTCACAGGGACATACTGAGCTATGAAGAACATCCAGGATCAACCTCAGTGGAAAAGTAGTGCATGATCTATAACTGCTGCCTGCAAAACCATTTGATTAGAAAAGTCAATTTCTCGCTAGCAATTCCCTGAAATTAAAGAAATACAGCTTTCTTTAGGACTGCACTCTTCTACCAGCACTATCCCAGATTTTTTTGACTTAGAGGTGAAAGACTAGACAATTTCACTTCGAGTATGTAGTTTTCAAAATGTGTTTCTCAATTTTAAAAGCATTTTCGAACTACAGGGGTCTGCCATAAACTGTATGTGAAGATGAGAAGATTGGCTTGTCTCCAATCCAGTCATTCTCAGCAGCCATTCTATACAGCTGGTCAAGACATGGCATGGGCTTCTGACACAGAAATACAAGTGTGTTATCAACTGGAGCAGGCAAGCACTCTTCATTTCGTGGGCAAAGGCTGGGTAGAGGGGAGAATTTGTCAGCTAGTTTCTATTGACAGAGAAAACTGGTATTAAAGAGAAGATTCTGATCCAAGTGGATTTAAATGTCCAAACGGATTTAAAAATATAAAATCACTAAGACTGAAATGAGAATAGAGAATAATTGTGACAGCTAAAAACAAAGGAAGTCAAAGCAAAATAGTCAGTACTGCTGTTCGGCATCTGTGTCCCACACACGCCATAGCACACTGGTTGGACACAACTTGTTGGCTACTGAAAACATAAAGCATCTTAGAAATTTTCTCTTGAAGAGGCATTCTTTTGTGGCCCTTTTTTGTGTGTTGTTTGGGATTTTTGTTTGTTTGTGTGATTGTTTCATTTTGTTTTGGATTTTTTGTTAAATACTTTCCATGTACGAGGGAAAATTCATAAGAGCTGAATTCTCCAAAATAAGTAATTGGACTGGAATGCAGGGTGGTGAACAGTCTTGTCTTCCAGAGAGGAGATCATGAGCAATAATACTTTCTTATCTTCCTACATTTTTAATTAAGATTTTTTTGTTATGTTTAAATATAACCCCTTTTTCAGTGTTCACAAGATTTGTAAACAGTTATCACAACCTAACTACTAAGCCTTTTGGGTTCAGCTCTTGAATGAGAGAAGACCAGGCTGAAAACTTTGCTCACAATTCTTTCCAGCAGCCCTCTCCAGTGCACGAACCCCCAGCCTGCTGCAGTAAATGGCAAAGCTACACTGACTTGAATTGCCTGGATTTTGCTCTGTCACTCTTAAACACTGCATGGCAGACATCCAATATCTTACTGTAAACTCTACAAGCACACTCTTTACAACCTGTTAACAACTTAATGTTTTTGTTCTCAGAGGAGCATATCATTAATCATTTCGCCAAGACCAGTAAAATCCCACAACTTAATAATTCATTTTAAACCTGTAAAATACAGAATGCCTTTGTGAAATGGACACTCAGCTAGTAACCCAAGAAATGCAAGGGAAAGAACGTGGTAGTTCTTCCTCTCTTGGCCCTCCTTGATCATTAATATGTTTGCCATCTCCAGGAGTGGTGTAATTATTTAGGAATCCAAAACAGCACTTGTTATTCTTCACTATTCATTAGTGTGGTGTGTATTTTCCCCAAAATTAAAAATAAAACACCAAGCCAGTAAAAAATTGGGAGATAACTATAACTCAGAATAAAGATGAGTTTCCAGTCCAGCCATTATCAGCAAAGATTTCATCTGCATTTCCAGCTGAATCTGCAGGTCAGGCATTTCACAGAAAGGAACTATTTCTTTGGCAGTAGGATTCAAGGCCCTGCACAGCTGTGAATACACTAACTGTGGCCCACAAAATGGTGAACAGAATGAAACTCCTCATCACTTACAGTTGACAGGAAGGATCTGAATTCACTGTCTGCAGATCGAAGAGCACTAAATCTTACTTCACTTTAAAAAACTGTTGTCCTATAAAGTATAATTTAGTCAACTATGTTCATACTTTGAAGCCTCATTTAAAACCCAATCATTTTCCCCAATGCTATTTTTAGATCACCAAACAAAGACTTAGCATATTAGTAAAAGTATGGCACTCTAGTATGTGAAATGTCACTCCAAAAACTTTCCACCTGAGGCTGGTTGTTCATGTACTTCACTTGACAATGAATTGAATATTTTTAATGAAATCATATGTCATACTTTGCAACTGAAAAATTGCAGGAAAGGCAAATACTTCCTTCTAAAAACTTGTTTCCTCTCCCCTTTAAATTGTGAACTCTTGAAATGCTAGGGATAAGTTGTGTTCTGCTTGGGTGATACCCAGTTTCTCATTCAACTAGCTCAGTGGACAGCCTGATGTCACATCAGTAGGTCTCAGTGGACCTACTGATGTTTTTATTTTATCTTGATCTCCTTGGGCATCAAAATCAGAAACAGTAAATGTCTTGAAAGAAAGAATTAATTTGAGACTCATATAATGCATTAAATCCCTCTCTTAGCCAAAGAGGCTGTTGAAGTAAGTGGGAAAATTTAAGCACTGAGACCTACATACACAAGATTTGATGAAGCAGAGTTTTGAGCAGAAAAGTTTGATCCAGAGAACACCTCTCATCTTTTCTGCCTATTATCTCTTGCAGGCAGAAAAGGATTTGGATTTGGGAATCCAAAACAGCACTTGTTATTCTTCCTTATTCATTAGTGTGGTGTGTATTTTCCCCAAAATTAAAAATAAAACACCAAACCAGTAAAAAATTGGGAGATAACTATAACTCAGAATAAAGATGAGCTTGGATTCTCTCTCTTAGTTAGATGAATGTGAGCGAACAGAATGAGATATAGGCATGACTGAGGTATTTTAAGTTCCTTTCTGTGATGACACCCTTCATCCACACAGTGTTAATTTTATAAGTTAGTCTCACAGCCTCTGGGCTCTAGAAGCCCATAAGCACTACCTAAATCCCAACAGATCAGCCTACAGTGTCACCATGAGACCTAGAAATTCATGGAATGACATGTAAGCCCTGCTCAGTAAATGTTCTCCAAGCACACCGAACTGGAGATGACAGAATGAGATCCTTCACTGAATGCAATTGCATTTTTATCCTTTTCAGACTGCTCTGTTAATCCTTTTCTGATGCTGCTCCTAGTGGCACAGGTAACTCACATACCCAGTCCCAGGCCTAGAGCACTTATCTGAAATGAGAAAACCAAGTTCAGATAGTTATTAGCCACAGCGAGTCCACAAACCTTCCTTCACAGCAGGCAGTATAAATGCCTGGCACACAGGTTAGGAAGCAAAAAAGCAAGTTATACTGGACAGCAGAGTAGCAAGTAAAGGGCATGATTTTGCAGTGGGTCACCGGTCTTCTCCCAGGAAAAATGTCAGAATTCACCTTGTGCTTCAGCTCCCACCACAAATTCCAAACACATTCAGAGAGGAAGGAGTGAAACAATCATACACACCATCTTAATTTGAAGGCCTACAGTACTCACAATGTTCTCACTATGCTTCTTCATAAATATTATGTCTTTATCACCAAAGCATCCTAAATGCCTTCTGTATCAGAGAATTTCTAGCTGGCTGGCTAGCTTACTTCCCCTTTCAGTTTCTGGGATATGTGTCACATTCACAAACACAGGTCTGCCAGAAGATATACAAAAACAATACACAGGGAATCTATAATGTTGTAAAAGGGGGTAAGAGTTAAAGGAGATTCATGGTAGCAGTAAAAATGAGGGCTGCAGATGCTTTTGTTGTTATAGGAAAGTATATAAATGTTGTGCCAGGTCTAAAGGTATTATTATATTGCCTGATTTAGCAACACAGAACAGAAATTAAAAAACAGAGAGAGCATCTTTGGTGAAGAGCACAAGATGAGAACTTCATGGAAGGATGAAATTTTAGAGATGTATTTAATTGTAATAAAGGATACACTGGACATACCAAGGAGGAAACACAGGTAAGAAAGATGAAAGTTGCATTTCCCCTCCATGTGTGTTCACCTGAGTGTAGCTGCTGCTAACCAGAGTCAAGGGCAAACTGTCCTGGAAGACTGCAGGTGCTGTGATGCCTTCAGTTTTAGCTTTCATGTTTTCCAGATTCTCTACTGCTTTAGTGTGTAACTCTGAACTTCATATAAAGTATTAGCCAGTTCTCTTCACAGTTTAGTTAGACAAAACAATCCTTTTACCTGAGAACCAAGGACACCATTGCAGCTTCAGGCCCAAAAAGTACAGACAGCAAATTGAGGAGAGCAATCTGGGAGGATGGGACTTCATAACCTGAACCTGTAATTGGACAATTATCCCCAATATGTAAATGGACCAACGTTATAAAGGTGTGAAAACTCATGACCACTGTCCATCTTGGGTCCATCTGGGGTCCAGCTTGGGCAGAGCCCTGCCCGGGCTCTTGTGCTGCCCAAGGTGTACCCTTAAAAGGCCTTTCAATAAATACCTGCTCTATTCCTTTCACTCTGTCTAGCCTCTGTTCCAGGCAGCCTCTCTAGGCATCACCTGGGGAACATACAAAGGATAAAAGCTTGGAGACTTACAATAAGAAAATTATTGTGGTTTAATTAAACTCTTTTGAAGGCCGTATTTTTAACCATTACACTGTTAATAAAACAGCAGGTGCTAATAGTTTTAGGGACAAAATGAGTCACAAAGTATGTGGGAGATGGCAGGGTCTGTCATGAGCATTACTGCACAGGGAACATGGCTGAGAGGCAGGAGGCAGCAGATCTATTTCAGACTGTGCCACTGGCTTGTTTCTGAGTGAATCACAAAGATTCAAATACTCAAGAACAGCTTCTTATTCCAGATGCTTTGCTTTAGACACTGAGTCTCTTTTCAAAAGCTCTGGACACCTGCAGTTCTCCCTATAATCAGAGGGGATATTCTCTGGATGAAGTCATAAATATCTCAAGCCAAGTTCTGAACAGCTAAGAATGAGGTTTCATGTTATGGCAAAAATGATTGGCCAGTAGACTGCTGGATAAGAGCTGGCCTGCTCCCACCTGATTCTCCCATGAGCTGCTTTTGCTTTTCTTGGGATAGGTCTGACAGCAGAGAGCCAGGGGCTAAACTGGCAGAAATACTCACTTGTGGGGGATTACATATCTTCTGGATCAGCTCCTTGAGTCATCCTCCTATGTGGCCTCACAAGCATTAGAGGGGTGTGGGGAAGCACAGAGGCAGTAAGGAGAAGTAAGAATTCCCTCTGAGAAAGTCATGTTTCAAGGCTAATTTGAACATATATGTCTTATCCTCCCCATTCATTTATTTAAATCTCACTTTTTGTAAAATTGAGATGAATACAGTTTATTTTAAGACCACACTAATGGGAGTAAGAATGAGGAAGTACAAAGACTAAGACCAACTTCATATGAATACAAATCCTAGGTACATCATTCTTATTCTCATGTTTCTTCACAACGGTATCTGCTGAATTCCTTTCAGAGAATCACTTAAGTTTGAAAGGACTCCAAGATCACCAAGTCATTCTCACCTCTCTCCTTTTTAATGCTCTTAAACATATATATTTGTTTAGAATAAAATCGAGTTGAAATATGCTGGCTGTATAGTAGTTTCAATCAGCTTGTATGCTGAGACTGATCCTATCTCTTTTAGTTTAACTAAATCTGCGCTGCTGTTTCTTGTACCCTGAAACTCTTCAATCAGTGCCTCTTATCAGAGCTGGCAGGAGGTGTTGGTTCCAATTCTGGGAGGAATAGGCTTGCAGCAGGATCACCACTGGTCTGCCAATGCCTCTCCACAAGTCTGTCTTTGAGAGGCATTACTACTTCAAATACCCAATTAGTGAAATCTTGGCTCTGCTGATGAAGGCAGTGGGATCTTTGCCACTTGCATGTAGTGAAGCCAAGATTTCATCCACTCTATATGCAGTTGCAGTACACTGAGGCTCAGGACTTTAGGCTCACCCATAAAAGGTTATTCTCTGCTCCTAAGACAACTCAGGAGTTTTTTGCAGTTATGGACCACCAATTATTTCATTATGACAGCCCCCACAGAAACAGATATGTCAGCATAGCCATGAGAAAAGGAAGGTAGATGATGAACATGAAATCATACTAAGAGATAACAGGTGTTGAAAGGTATGAAGGGGGATTTTCCCACAAATTTCAGACTAAAAGAGTACCTGAAGAAAAACACAGGAAGCACCAAGCCACATTTGTCAGCAACTAATAAAAAAAATCTACATGAACTTAGCTTTTACTTTCCACATGAGCAGGTAGTTCCATTTTGCAGCTCAGTGATAACACCAGTAGCAGTAACCAGTTCAGTCATATTCATTTTGATTCCTGTTGCAGCTATTTTATAAACCTGTTGCGGTGCGCTCCCGCGGTTTTTTCCCTTTTAATTTATTGTATTGTACCCCCCGGTTAAGTTTCTTAATGTATTGTATTGTATTGATTTCTATTGTATAAGATGGCGCCTGCCGAGTTTCCCCTCCCCTTGTTTTTCCCTCTGTAGAGCTGCCAGTCAATTTCGTTGCTTAGTTACTCCCGCCTTTTTGTATCCCTTCCTCCCCACCCCTGTATGTTAAGTTGCTAGCCTGCCTGCCTGTCACTCTCTGCCCCTGCCTTTTCTCCAGAACCTTCCCCTCAGGGCAGAGGGTGATTGGGCAGGAAAGGGTTGTCCCACCCCTTAAGTAGTTTCATTTGCTGCCGCCCCATGTCTATTATGTTGTGTATTATGCTCATTGGCCAGGGGAAGGGGTTAACCTCCCCCTGGTCTCCCTATATAATCTCTGTTCGCCCCGCCCTTCGGGGCAGTCCTCTACAGCCTCCCTACCCGTCTCCACCCTCCCCCATCCTTGAATAAACCTTCTCCCCTGCTGTGGAAGACTGCCGCCTCACGTCTGCTTCCTCTACCTCCATCGCGTCGCACCGTTTCCGCCTTTCAGCCTGCTGGAGCTGCCTCCTCCACCATAGACGTGGAGGGAGCTCCAGGATTGGCGCTGTTCACCCAGTCTGCTCCATGCCGGAGGTCCTGGGACTTGTGGCCGCCAGCGCCCCCAAACCAGGCTGTGAGCTGCGCATTTCTCTGTGGGCCAGCCGGGCTCAGATTCGGCGCAGCCGCAGCTTAAACCGATTTATTGACTGAAACACAAAATATGACCAATAATTAAAAGCCAGTGATATGTGATTAAATTCTCATAACATCCCAATAACTTGTTAATATGGAAAAAATACAGTGCCTACTCCAAAACACAGATCATTATCCACAAATATATGCTTTATGATAATAGTACAATCACATTAGGGTTTCCTTAGGACCGTCTAGCTGAAATCACAGCAATTATTTGTGTACTGAGTACAGTACATTCAGTGAGACCTTCATCACTTGCAAATGGCCTGCAAGTGGCCTGCATCAGTAACACACATCTAAAATTAGTTCTTATCAAAAAAAAAAAAAAAAGCTGAGAAATTAAATTGATAAGGTACTAGAACTGTGGGAACAAAAGAAGCAGTTTTCTATAGGCACAGAAACAGGGTAGCTTGAGCTGTGAAGCATTATTCTACAAACAGAACTCTATACAGTACTCTAGAAAGTAAACAAAGGGGGGAGAAAAAAACTCTAAAGGCTGTTTTCTTTTGTGCTTATTGTTGAATTCACAATCATATTTTTGTGTGTGGAAAACACAGTTTAAAAAGTGTAACAGTCTCTGTGGGATTTTTCAATATCTCTTATTCAGTATGACTTAAAAATAAAAGCCATAGAAAAAGGGTACAATACAGCAGTTCTCTTAAAAACTGGGGAACAAAATCTGCAACATTTCTGTTTGCAGCTGGTTTGTTACACTTCAGTGATGAAATAAAAACTACTTTCAACCTGTTAGACACACACAGTCTGTAGAAATTGGCATAATCCCTTTGTTTAAATTTCAAACAACTAATTTTGTAATTCCTTAGCCATTTACTCAACACTTGGAAATGTCATTCTGTGGACAAAGCAGATAATGCCCCATGTTAACTGCACTAAGCAAACAGCCATTCAAAGCAAATATTGACAGAAACTCACTTAATGCAGGAGAGAATGTCCATTTCCATTGCTTTATTTTCTTTGAAATTATGAAGTATTACACTTATGAGCACAGGAAGACATCTATATCCATGAATATACCCAAGCTTAAACCAGATTAGGTCCCAAAAAGGAGGTCCATATTGCCAATTCATCCAGGCAGAAATTAATAGAAGTCCTTCCATTCACTTCTATGTGCACTGAATCATGCAGTTAGTCACCACTGCATGAGTTTAAATCAACCTATAGATAGGTACTTTCTTCTTATAAATATATATGCCCATATTTTAGTCACTATTGTGAAGTTCTTTTACAAGTTTTTCCTTATGCTCAACAAAAAATAGGGGTTCATCTTTCTAAAGGAAGTATTTTGCATGTCCAAAAATACTTAAATTAGAAAAGTTTCTGACTGCAAAAAGAAAGAGATTACTTTTAAAGGCTTTTCATATACTCATTTCCTAGCTTTCTACTTCCACGTTCGGAAAGAGGACTGCAGTCAAGTTTCATGAGTACAACACTGGATTTACTCCAGTAGAGAAGAATAGAAGGAGAGTCAATTAATTTCTTTTTTATTTTCTTATGAATAGTAAAGTACATTGGAGAACAGAACAAAAATTGATCATGGTTTACTAACAAAGGTGAGAGCTGTCCATGAAATCCAAGGGTATCCTTTCCCTGGCAACATCCACTGCATTTAAAGTATTTATCCATACAAATACAAAATAAAGTGAAACAGAAAATAATTCCTTCTAAAACCAAAAGAAAATATGTGCTTTTGATATGCAAGCATTTTATACACTAGGAACAAGAATAACTTACAGCAACATCTCCCTGGGCTACCTCAAGGATATTCTGAGGAAAGATGCTGACTTCCAATAAGAAGAGGATTTAGGCAACTACAGGAATACTTAAAAAGTATAAAATTATTTAGAGAAATACGTTCTTCATGTGTGCTATAGCAGCTCCCATGGCCAGGTTCTGGACCTATGTGTTTCCATGGTATTGGACAAGAGATTCTCAAAAACATTGTCAGTTTACACACAAAGGTGCTTTTGGATGGTACAAGTGCTTACAGCCTACATAAAGTTTCACAAAAACCACACACACTTTCTGTGAAATAAACATGTGGAAATTGAGAGCAAGCCTGGGTGAGATGACCCCACGCCCCCCAGTTTGCAGCACTGCAGGGTCAGGCAGTGCTTTGAGCTCTTCTGTGGCTCACAGCAGCACCCACACCCTGCCCAGAGCAGGGAGGCTGTGAGAGGCCTGAGTAACTGCTGTGGGGCTTGGAAAGGTATCACACTGACAGGGACAGAATAGTGAGGTAAGGAAATGGACAGGCATCCTGATGTTCTTTTAGCTGGTGAAGTTCTTTCCATGTGCATTTCTTTGTGGGTATGTATGAAAAGAAATCCCACCTCCACATCGTATGATTCCAAGGAGATTCTGTTGCCAGGGTGCTGCAGCATTTTTTCCCTACTTTTATTGCTATTTGAGATGGTACTCACTTGAGAGACCAGACTACTCTCCTTTATGTGATGTGCAATAACTCATATTTATAGAGAGATTTATATGCACAATGTTGGCATTAATAAAACTGATTTTATTATAAGTGAAGTTTTATTTTTTAATATATGATAGATTTTTCTTATTGGTATTTTTCCCTACGGACAAACAAGTTAACCAAGTATGCATGTTAAAAATTGATTCCCTAGTTTCTTCCATATGATTTCAATACAAACACTTTTAATTTCCAGATGCAATGAAAAGAGATTCATGTGTATTTACAAAGGCTCTCCTGCATGTTTTTTTCTGGTTTACAGCTATCTTTTAAAGCACCGTGGTCAACACCAAGTGTTTATGGTAAAATGAACAGAGATAAGCAGAGTATCATGCTGGAAAGGCAGGTAATGTAGTTTGACATTACTGCGAAACAAATATAACAGCCAGCTGCTACCAACACCGGCAATTCCTCCTCCCCTCTAGTTACGCCTCACGCCCGGGCACGTGGAAAAGTGTGTTGGAAAAACCTCGCTTGTGGTGGTGTGCCTTTTATGGGTTTAAAGTGCTTCGTTCTTTGCTGTTGTAAGTGAAAGTAGTTTGTTCTGCTTGTCCCCCACGCATGTTGGTCTGCCCCAGAGATGTACCCTGCCACTCCCCTGCCCACCTACCTAAAGATGGACCTCTTATTCCAGATCCTTCCCTGCCACTCAGGGAAACCCTTCCTTCCTCCCTGTCCATCACAGAAACCCCACCTTTATGTCTAGATACTTCTGCACCCATCCTGTATCCCTCGAATACCTATTGGTGTGCTTAGTCTACTCTCCTCCCCTGTTGTCCCCCATTGCTTGTGACAATGTTTACCGCTCCGTGCTCCTCCCCAGCTTTCCTGCCATTGCTCAAGGTTTGTATCCTCCCCTTGCTCCCTCGCTCATACTTAAACTGCTGCAAGTCGGCGTTTGCCGTCATTTGCTCCTGGACCCTCAAAAGGTTTGAAACGAATTGGGGGCCCCCACACCGGTGATCCCTCCCTCGTTCTGGATTTCTGAACTCGGGATACCAACAGCAGCCGCACAGAGCAGCTTTGCTGCCTCTGGGCGTAAAGCAGCCCTGTTCCACGGCCACCCAGAGCAGCCCGAGGGCATGGGGTGGCCGCTCTGGGCACTGATTTCTCCGTGTCACGGCCCGGGAGATCCGGCTGGCTGCGCGCACCTCCGGGCGGCTGCCGTGGCACTCGCTGGCTCCAGGGAGGAGAAGCAGCGGCGTGTGCGCGGGGAAATGCCGCACGTAGGTCCTGCCCTTCACCTGGGGCAGCATTTGCCAGCAGAGCAGCCAAATGGGCTGGAAGGCTAGCCCGTCCTAAAAGATAAGTTTATTTGAACATTTGTCAGAGAACTGAAAAGCCATGGCAGTCGGAAATTTCTCAGCGTCCAACACAAAACTGAGCTTTGCTGCCTTTAATTCACTTTGGAAGCAGAAAATGTAAAGAGAAACGTACACAACACGGATGTCTGCAAACAGACTGATTTTCTACAAAGCTTATCAGGCTTTTATTTTATACTAGCAGTCACAATTACGTGACTTCCAAGTATCAGCTCTTTCGTTGGTAAATACCTGGTGACAATCTAACCTAGGAAAGGAGATCGTTTAGCTTACACCAAGGATTTTAAAATAAAAATTCTTTGATTCTCGGTTAGTAGTTGTATAGGGTCTTTCATATGGAAGAATACACAGCTAATAAAACCACAAAAAATAAAATTCCATATATTTCTTTAATTTAAATAAAAACTGTCCCAAAATATACTTATCTCAATCCCTCCTTTAGGCAAAGTGTAATTGCCCTGAACTAATGTGATTGATTGTTTCAGAAAAAGTCTCTGAAAAAAATGGAAATTCCAGGTTCTGATTATAACTCTTAGGGAAGGGTGCAAGGTGTAAGAAATTTGTCATTTCATTCAAGTCCACAAAGAAGACTGTGTCTGCTACAGTCTCTGCACACATCTTCAGTATTGGACCAAAGCATAGGTCAAATACTTGGCCCTTTCCAGTGCATCCCGTGTTCTAGGAAGAATAAATCTCAGTCAAATAATAGGAAAAATCATGGTCTCTGTCAGATGGACACCTCATATTCTCATTTCTGTTTCATTTGGAATTCTTTCAAATATCTAAACAAGAAAAGATGTATTTAATAAGCAGAAAACATTTTATTATATGTACATTCTCTGTGAAGATACAGTTCTGTTTGAGAAGATTTCTGGCCTTCACAATTTGAAATGCTAAGCAATATGAGAAAAATGAATTACATATCCCTTATTTCCTTCTTTATTTTCTTTTATGTAGATATGTGTTAGATAGATGTGGCCCAAAAGCCAAGCCCCAAGTCTGACAGTTCCCAAACTACTTGGGAGTTCAGGAATAAGAGAGAATAAGAGAGGCCCTAAGCTCTGGGATCTGATTTCCCCTAGATCTAGAAACATTTCAGGCATGCTACACAATTCCTCTTGTCTTGGTGTTTGAAGAGGATGAGGCGTGAGAGATGGAAGGGCTGGAAATACTGAAGAACAGCGTAAGTGGGGTCTCATACCACTGGTCCCCAGAGTGCTTTTGTTTTTGGTGGGAGAATGTGTAAATAGTAGCACTGAGAACAGGAAATTCTGATGAACTGGATTCTGAATTATGCACTGAAGCCTCGAATGCTTTCCCCAGGATAGATGCTGACAGGTGCTTAAAGCTCTGGGGCACTGTACATCTTTTACTTGTTCCACAGTGAAGACAGCATGAAGAAACCATGCAGTATAATTGAACCAAATATACCAAATAAACACACTTGCTAAATAATACACAAATATGCAAGATATAGCTAGAGGCATGCTGCTGCTCTGGCTGGTTTCTGGCAGCTTCTCTGAACTATTAGCACTACAAACACTAAACTGTGTAACTAAAAGGTCCATGAGTGATTTAGAGAGACATTAGTATATCCTTATACACTACAAAATCAAATTGGTGCTGCAGAAATAAAATCAATAAATAAAAATGAATGTAGACTGTAAAAAGAAAGCAGCCCATTATGCTGTGGTTTTTTTTTTTTTTAATGAGAAAAAGTTACATGCAATGTTTGAGGGAATTGTGGTCAATTAGAATAACATTCTCAAATATCACAAATCATAACTGAGAAAGATTCAGACAATAATGTTAAAGTAATACTGAAGTGGTCTGGAAGCTGAAGTGATCTGAGCTGTATCTGGGTTCAGCAGCCTGTGAGGTAATTTAGTGCATTGTATTTCTATTCTAAATGTTAACCAAACAAGTAACAAACAATTATATACAGTTTCTCCTCCAAACCAAAATCAAAACAATAAAAACCTTTAACATAAGTGCAGTAATACTAGCTACAAAGACAGATGTAGCCATATTTTGGCTCCTTTACATAATGCAAACAAAATACCAGGGTATTCAAGAAGATATAAATGCAGATAGGACTAATTCCTTCTTCAATAAGCTTTGGTCTAACTGAGAATTGTGCTTATAGAATTAAATTTCCCCTTATTTTACCACTTTCTAGATAGACAATAACTGAGTTCCCTTTGGTGTTCGCATAGGATAATTCCAAGTGTCTTTAAAATAGCAGTGGTAGACATTAATATTAACTTTTTATATTGCATGGTTATAGAATACATATCCCCAAATACAGTATGATAGAATACTATTCTGTTTATATATATGTTTATATATATATGTGTATATGCCCTGGGTTGGCTGTATAATGCTTTTATCCCCAATTGTCTTGTTCTGTTCATGCTGAATAGTAAGTTTTGCACCTTTAAGACTTATTGCAGAGGGTGAAGGGGGAGAGAAATGCAGAGTTTTTTTTCTCCAGACATTGCTCTCACTCCCCCATAGTCCTCCTCCTGGACTGTTGTTGTCTGCAGACAGAGAGCGGGACAGAGCTCTTTTGCTTTTTAGTTAGTGTCAGCTAGCTGAGGCAAAGAAGTTCCCTGGATTGTGGTTTTTTCCCTTTTCTTTGGACCTCTTGAAACCTGCTCTGGACTGAACACCCAGGGGAGCACCGTCAGCTCACATCTCTGGCCCACCGGGCCGAGCCCGGCCTGCAACAATCCCAGCACCGGAGGGACTGATCAGAGACAGTGAGCTGCAACCCGGGGACGGGGTTTTCTCAGTTTGTCATTTTTTTTTAGAGTGGCAAGGGGTCTCATTGTTGAATATTGGTTTAGTTTTACTGTTTAATAAACAGGTTTTTTCCACCTTTCTCCAAGGAGGTATTGTTTTCCTCCCGGACCAGTCGCAGGGAGGGGCCAATTGGATCTGTTTTTTCCCACTGGCACTCCTTGGGGGATTCTTCCCCAAATTTACTCCGAACCTGGACAGTATACTATATATGAACATATATATAGTTATATATTTGCCTGGTTTATTACAGACAACAGTGCAGTTCAGTTTTGTCTGTAGTATGCTACATCTTGGTATCTGAAGTTTTGGGATTATGCAATTCAATAGCCTATTAGGGTGTAAAAGTGCAAAATGACAGAAGGGATATCTCTGAAAATAAGTTTGACATTTCCTGCCTTTAAAGTTACTAAAATTAGAGCTTTAATAACCCACCAGCATATACCATTTTATAGCATTCTCACTGTAGACATCCCCAGCTAGAAAAGAAGTGGGGCCATGGGAGAACTCCTGACTAAGGTGCAGCCAAAGAAGTTTCTGTATAGAACACCAACTATAATGACAACTGCAGCCAAGATCTAAGTGCAACCTGCCTACAAGAAAACATCTCAGAGATGGTGAATGAAGTGATGCACTCTAATGCAGAAGGTAAATGTCAAAGCCTCGTGTGCTTTTCCATACTTACTGACCACAGTACCAAACTGGCTAACTTTTCAAAAAACAAAAGGACAGATAATAAAAAAAATAGTTTCAAGTGAACACTCAACTTATACCATTTCATGAAATCACTACCTTGTTACATTTGCATTTACTATGTTGCTTTCAATATATCTTTTGTTTTCAACAGATTTTTTTTCAATAGACTTTTGCACAGCTTATAGCTGATTGAAAGTCATAGCATTTTAAAAGTTGTTTCCAGTGAACATATTGGAATCAGGACTGAAGATTTCTGAAAAAGATCAGAATTGATTGTGCATGACTTAACAGCACCTCTTAGGAAGGATTGCTGATTTCTCTCCAAAGAGCCAATATCAAGTAACTTCTTCAACCCCAAATTCTGCCACATGGCAGCAAAGTGGTGATATTTAACTCAGACAAAATTTTCCACCTGTGATTTATAGGACTATTAAGATAGGCATTTCCTATGAGGAATCAACAAACCCACCACTGTGGCATCCCAATCCTCAGTGCCAAGCTGTTTTATACTTTTCTGGCACCACCACAATGTTAAAGAAAGCAAATATTATCTGAGAACATATCCTCACTGGTCAGCCTCTGCCAGCATTAAGGAATCTTATCTGAATGCCTGATACAGGGCATTGGGACACAACTATTCTGTACTTTTTGAGTAAAGCACTGTGCAAGGAAGAAGTCCTCCTACATGTTTTACCTGTCTGGATTATGTGCGTCTGTTTTAATTTATTGCCTTCCTGAGGCACAGGCATTTTGTAAAGCACTTGCCCAACATGAAATTCAGCAATCATCTCTAAGCAATTCACACAACCCTCTCCTCTGCCTTCACCTTCTTTTTTTCTGCAGGTTCTCTCAACTTCTTTTTTTCTGCAAGTTCTCTAGTGGTGTAAAATGAAGATGCAGCTCCCAAAAAAGCCCAATAATTCAATACTTGCCTCCTAGACTGATGGGAAAAAATGATTTTATGAGTATATATTTTGCATCATGCTCCTCAATGTCATCTTTGTGAGTTTGACTCTCATTCCAGTCAAGTCAATAGGAGATACAACAACAACATGGGCAAGGTAGAATTGGACTAGGAGTCATGAATATCCTTCATGTGACCAAGGAGTCTGAGATCTCTGCTTGGAACAGTTTGTGGGAACCACCAGAATTCACATGTCTTTCTATTCCCTGTTCCAAAACAGAGAGAAAAATTTCCTAGAGAAATGTTTTGTCTATTAAATAAACACAACAAGCATGGAGAAGTTAAAACTTCAGGACTATGTATAAATATTCTTGATTGGTTAAAAATGTTTTAAGAATGAAAACGAGGGGCCATGCCACTCCCTGCCTTGAAAAGGACTGTGACTAATTTGAAAAATGCTTTTAAATCAGAGCAGGAAAAACTGTGCCTTCTGGTTTTTGGAATATTTCCTTGATATTTTTGATGAAACAAAAGTTGTCCTTGGAGAAAACACATTGCCTCCTATAATACATGCCTGATGGCAGCAGGGAAGAAAAGGCTTCCCTTTCAGAAGCAAACTGGAGGAAAAAGCATAAAATTTAAGGACAGGAATGAAGCAAAACTTGGAATGCAAAAAAGTTCTAGTCATGCAGGTGTTTCTTTGTTAATCACAGTTTACTGGTAAGTCTCAGAATCAAGGACATTGTGTCATATTAGGCTGAGGGAGTCTTGAAATGTGAGAGCAGGTAATTCGGTATCCACATGACATAAAAGGCTGGGCTGAATCATAGCCCTCAAACACATTATGAAACACTTCCATACAAAAAAGGATGTCAGAGCCCTTGGCTTTCTCCAGCAAACATTATATAATGTGTAAAATAACAGAACAAACAACTTGGAGAGGTGTGACACAGAGCATGAACACCTACCTCATCATTCAAGGTAGATGAAAGATAACATTGTTGGGAAATAAAGTGAATCAGACTCACAAAAGAGTCCTGTCTCATAATCTGGAGGTTCATTACACAACATAACATAATATTGAATAAGACTGTTTCAAAAGCAATAGTGATAAAATTATGTTTTTTAATTGCAAATAAAAACTATGTATAGGAGACAAAATTTTTCTTTAGGTGCTACCATCAACAGGCATTGTTGCCACTAGGAGCACTAGCTTCAAGTTAACAGAATATTCACTAAACATGTAACACATGAAGTCCCCTGTGGCCACCTAATCTACGTGCTGTTTGATTCTGGCTACGGGCAGAACAGTTCACCTTACCATGGCCAAAACCACAGCTGTGGATCTTAATTTCTCTCTCTAGGCATCAGAAGAAGGCAACAGAAATTAAACAGATCTCTATAGGATCTTGAAATATTGAGATTTATTAGGGCCCCAAATTCTTCTCCAGGAACCGTGGTCAAGCACTGTTCAAAGTTTTGTACACCTCAATATATGAAGAACACCAAACCATTAGAGTATGTCCTGAAAACAGTGGCCATGATGGTGAAGGATCCTGAGGACACAACTTTGGAGCAGCAGCTAAGTTCACTTTGGCTTCTTTGGCTTGGAGAAGACAATGGTGAGGTGTGAGCTCCTGGCAGGTTACAGCTTCCTCTAGGAGAGCAGAGGAGGGGATAGTCCTGACCTCCCCTCTCTGGTCCCAGTGACAGGACCCAAGGGATTGGTACCAAGCTGCATTAAAGAAAGGTTCAGATGGGACATCAGGAAATGGTTTTTCACTGCGAGGGTGGCCAGACACTTGAACAGATCTCCTCAGGGAAATGATCACGGCACAAAGCCTACCAGAGTTCAAGGAGCACATGGATGCTGCTTTTAGTCATCATTGGGTTTAGTTTTAAGCAGTCCTGTGAGGAGCAGAGAGTTGGGCTTGATGATCCTGCAAGCTTCCTTCCAACCGGGGATACTCTGTGTTTCTCTGATTCTATGATTTAGCTGCCAAAGGCTCAAGCTCACCTCTGGCTTCATGCAGCTCTGTGAGCTTGAGTCAGAGGTGTGCCTAGAAAGGGTGGTGTGGGAAAAAGCTGTAGGTGGTGGGGTTCTGTCCACTTTTGCTGTACAGCAGCTTCTAAGCTCAGGCTCTTGCCCTCAGTCTCCATTTGTGCTTGGTCTTCCACCTTCCAGCCTCTTGTCTCCGATCCTGACCTGATCACTTCATATTGTGTCTTGGTTTTGGACTGTCTCATTCCTACAGGCTTGCCCGGTGCTCTGTCTGTGAGCAGAGCCCTGATGCCATCCCCAGGCCTGCTCTGCTCGTGGTGCTCGGGCACGGTGGGGCTGCGCCCTTGGCAGTGCCCGCCCGCCTCACCCGGCGCCCAGGGCGGCCTGTCCTCCCTGCTCCCTGGGGCTGGCATCCTTGGCAGGGCACAGAATCGATCCCAGAGCTCCTAAAAACCATGAGTCCAGCAAGGAACACCTCCACCTTTGAAAGCATAGCTGACCTCTTACACAGAATTTCTATAACCAAGAGAGTCAGATGAGCATTTGAATCTACTTCTCTTCTATGCCTTAGAATGGAGAAACAATTGAGGGAAAAGCACCTGATTTTGTTCAGTTCTGCTCAGTTTTGTTTCAGTGTGAAACATCCTGACAGCAGCTTTTGGCTGTCTGAGCTTTGTAAACTACTCTGTTGAGCTGGTTCTAAACAAAACAGATATATGCTACTGTATTTGGCAACAATCTAAGTTGTACGAGTTCAGTTGATTGTTTTTCCTTAGTGATGTTATTCTAAAAGTATACTCTATATGTTTGAAACTTAGGAGTGGACCTGGCATTGACAAGGACAGGCAAGCTGACACCTACCCAAATGGTAAGTGTGTCATGAACAATTCAATTTCAAGAACATACATTTTTACATATGCAAAACTGACCCCCACTGTTATGATAAAGGTAAATTTACATCCATGAGATTTCTCAGCTGTGAAGGCTTTTGTAAGAACATTATTCCCTATAATCTGAAGAAGAAATAAATGAGTACAAATTCCATAGTGAAATTATGTAGTATGTATTATATGTAGTGGAATTACATATAGAAAGAATTACATATAGAAAGAATTACAAAAGAAAGCTTTTCTGCTTTTCTTTTGAGCATGCAGTACAATTTAAACATGTGGTCCTGAGGCTGAGGTACTTGAGACAACAAAATCATCATCAAGACTGGCTGATGTTTAGATATTCTAATTGTGCTGATGCTTCTCTAGGTTTAATAATTCTTGTTTGCTAAGAATGAGCTGAAAAGCTTTTAGCTTTAGGTGTTTTAAGTCTAGCATGAAAGCTAAGTAAGGCAACATATTAGAATTTTCTTTTTGTTTTGCTAAAGACTTCCTTGCTAACAAGCAGAAGGCAAGAGGGATGTACACATAATGCTACAGAATGTTAAAGCATTCCATTTCATAGAGCCAAGAATTCACACAAGGTACAGACTCCCACTGCCACTGACAACAGCGTCTTGCCGTGTAAGACAGAGCAGGAAGCAGCCAGCAATGCTGGCTGCCTTTCAGATCTGTGATTCATGCATACGCTACTCTTCCAAAGTAAATTTTGAAATGGGCCCTCGTTATCAGTACTGAAGATTTATACAGTGTCTTTCAGCAGCAGAGAGATCACAATACTTTATAAAAAGTTCAAACTTTATAAACACACATAAGCAAAAAAAAAAAAAAAAAAAAAAGATTCTGCCATGTTCAGATGAAAAATGACAGCTTAAAACACACAGGAAAAAAATTTTACCATAAAGTCTATTTGCCCAAAAAGGAATAAGGAATTAGAATTAGGTTGCCTTACTATTACAGAAGTCCTGATTAATTTAAAGTATGTCCTATGACAGAGTCTCCAACTTCACTTTTACACTGGAATACCTGGTGCCCTGAAAAAAGGAAATCAAAACCACTGGAGGTGTGAGAAGGAATTTTGTTGAGGAAAATGTATTATTTAAAGTTGAATTTAGCAAAGACACCAGAAGAGCTGTGAGATGTACTCTATGTAATGAACATTGCAAGGTATTGAAACAATAAACAGTACAATTATTATTATTACTGAAGTATCAGGAACTCATTCTTACGAAGTACACAGATCGTGATGATTCAAGAAATTAGGTTGTTGCAGACACTACCCTGGGACATTTTTTCAACCCTAGTTAGGGACAGTGTGACCTGCAGAAAGCAGCTGTAACACTCAGTGAATCAATATTGTTATTTCTTACTGCTCTTGGAAAGAAAGGATGAAAACAGTAACTGTGCTCAGCTTTCCCATGATGAAATGTGGTGGTTACACAGAAGTGTGGCCTCTTGTTCTCTAGTTCTCAGAACCTCCTTCTCTAGTTCTCAGAACATACAAAGGACTTATGTACACTCCAGATGTTTTACCTTAGAGTGTACATCAGTCAAGTTAAAACAGGATGTCATTGAAGACTTTAATGGCAATTTCTCTTCTCAATTTTGTCTTGTCTGCTGAAGAAGCCATAAAAATTAACTCAGTTGTACACAGTTTTGAGATGTCAAGCTGCACACTAGAAATACCAACATCTATAAACAGGAATAGGGTAAAAACACAAATATAAGAAGTTTTAGAAGTGAAACGCTACTCCCTGAACTTGAAAAAGTTGTATTTAAAACCCTTACTTGCACATAACTTTGTAACAGACATAAGTTGCTTGTTAAACTCACACTTCTACATAATCAAGGAAAACCTGAATCCTAGAAGTTCAACTGATAGTCATGCTAACACTGCTTCTTTTATTCTAGAGCCTCAAAATATTTTAAGAAGGTGAATAAATATTAGCACCTCCTGTACGTGGAGTTGATTCACTGGAAGATACACTGTTTGGTTTGTGTTTCCTGCACTTCAATTTGGCATTTCACTGAGGTGTTTAATCCTCAGTCCTTAGGGCCCCCCATTGTCTGTGAGCATAAGCAGGCAGCTTCAGAGAATGACTTGCATTGTGGAGGGCCTGGATTAATGTTTAGACCTACCAATCTTTCTCCAGTGCTTTTCAACTTTGTTGAAATGGAGATGAGACTGTTGTGAAAATGGCTAAAATTTTCCAAATCAGCCCAGGCCTAATGTCACAGCTGCTGTATTTTCCTGTATTCTCATTTCTTATCCTCCCTGCTACACTAAACTACCTCTGGGAAAAGATCCGAGGATTTATAGAGCTGTATCGATAATGATCTTTTCCCTCTCCTTCCCTTTAATATAAACCACAATTCTAGAAATCAGTTAATACCTGCATCAGTCATGACCATAACAGAACACAGAAATGATCCAGGAGATTAAAAGATCCCTACCATTTGAACAGCTCCTTTTTCTATCTTGGATAATTCTTTTTCCTTTTTGAGCTACAGTAATACCTACAACACGAACAAATGAAGGTTAAAGTAAGGCATGATACATTTGAGTTCTTCAGTGGTGTTTTTCATTACAACAGTAGTAAAAACAATGCTATTACATAAATAAGCCCACCTAGAGCACAGAAGCATTTGATCATTCTTTAATCAAATATTAGAGAAATGTACTTCTATGTTCTGTTACCTTCTTAAGATAAAAAAGCATGCAGCATATTAATCTTTGGGTCATGCATTGTCCCAGCATGTTCCCGTCCTTGAATATACATAGAACAATTTATAAGGGTTGTTTGAAGTCAATTTAGTACAGCAGCAGTATTAATCATGATTTTCACCACTTTCATCTTGGATACTCAGACCTAACTGTTGGGAATGGTAGCCAAACTACAAATATTTGGGGTTGATCATGCAATTTACAGAATAAAGACAGACTGCAAATCCACTTCAACATGAAACACCAAAGTTTTTAAAGATTTATAGCAGAAAAAGAATCCTTAATCCCCAGTGCTGCAAAGGAGTTTTGTTGGCTTAAGTACAATTGTAAAAAACAGAATGTTTATTGGCTTGTACATACTGTGAATATCATACATGGTCAAAAAACTGCCAATAAAGCTTTCACAGCTTCGTTATTCAACAGGCTGGAGGAAAAAATAAACAGTCTTTTTACTCACAAAACTCCTAAAAAACCCACCATCGTGCAGTGGTACAAGAATTCCAATTAGCTCTTCTAGAAACAGAGATATTCAGCAAGTGGACTAAGCCATGCCCAGCACATTAGTAAGTACACATAAGGATTATTGGAGAATTCATGCTCTATGTAGGAAAAAAACTAGCTATAAGGAACTAGTTTATCCTCAGAGTGTACAAATGAAAGAAGAGTACAAATGAGAGAAGGGTAGCTAGAGATTACATTGAGGGAAATTTTTAGCAGCTTCCTTATACAGAAAGATTCTGGACTACTGATACATGTCAACACATCTGAGTGAAATGATTACATTTACTCAAAGCTTGTCTTCACCACACATAACTAAATACTTCACAGACCCTTCAGTCACTGCTGGTGTGAGAAAGGCTTTCCTTTCATGCAAGTAACTCTCCCATTTTCTATGCCTGTATTGCATTCCCAGCATTGTATCTTATTTTATTATTTCTGGATTTTTGGAGTGCTGTTTCCATTTCCCTGCCCACTCCCTCATTGTGATCTTTGATCAGCGGATCCTTCCCTGAGAGATACAAAATTAATGACTGTCTTAAAATACACACAGGCACATACCTAACTATAAATAACAGAACAGGGTCATGTAAAGGAATTCTAGATTAGATGTAAAAGGAAGTGCAGATTTGCAAAGTAGCAATTCAGTGGCAAAACTACGGTTAACATGAAACATGCTTAATGTGGTCTTCTAGAGTTCCCTAATGGTGTACTAAGGGCTGTGAAGTTTCGGGCCAGTTGTAGTTAATTCTGAAATTTCTGTTCTGTCTTTGACTACCTAAGGTACAACAGCTGATGAATTCAGAAAACCAAAAGAAGTATCCTGATCTACCACGGCCTCATGGTTGAATTATTCTGAATTTGGTAAAGTGCAAGCCACAAATGAAGCCTCCCCATCTGATAGTATTTCCATAACACCTCCTCATTCCTATTAAAGATGCACTGCAGCTTTCAGTCAAGGTGGTAGTCTGGGCTGGTTTTCACAGATCTTAAAAGGAGCAAAATTATTATGTACAAAACTTCTACTACTTTGCCAATATAACCAGTGAATAGCTTCACAAACTGTTAGGAGGAGAAGGACATCAGGAAAAGTAATTAAGATCTGTTTTCTAGGAAAAGTGAATTAAGAATACCTGCCTTTTCTTTCTTCCCTGCCACAATAAATCAGGTACTTCTCATTTTTAAAGCAATAAGGCAGAGAAAACATTGAAAGGCAGACAGATCAGACAATTTCTATTATGCAAAAGACTGGAACGAGAAATTAATTTTGCAGCGGTTATATTAAAAAGCTTGTATAGCTGCTGACTGAGTCAGTGCTTATTTTGGAAGATGTATCTGAATTTGACATTCAGACATCAGAAATGTAACTGTGTCCCCTCTAGCCAAATACGCAGTTTTACCAGAAATAGGATATACTTACGTAATACCCACCTACTTTTAACTTAGCTATACAGCCTGCAAAACCTTCTTCTCATGATACCATTAGATACAACATCTCAGAAACAGAACCAAAGACCCAATAAATTTATATTTTTATATTCTGCCAAGATTTACAAACTACAGACCAAACAGGGACCCATAACTTCTCTAGGAGTTTTAATGCTCACATAAATGGCTGAGTAACCCAAGTACAGAGATACATGTACAGATAACTCCCAAAGATCTTGGTGTCCTTGGGGGTCCCGGACTGGAAGTTAGCAAACATTATTTCAATTTACAAAAAAGGCATGAGGGAAGATCCAGGAAGACCTGTTGGTACAATCTCATTACGTGGGAAAAATATGGAGAAGATCACACTGGCTGCAGTTGAAAGGCACCTGAAGAACAATGCAATCATCAGGCAGAGTCAACAAAGTTTCACAGAAGGAAAGTCCTGTTTGACAAGGTTACCGGCCCAGTGGTTGAAGGGAAGGACATGGACGCAGTTTTCCTGGATTTAGGAAGGATTAAGAATTCTTAAATTTGGATTAAGCCTTCTGATGCTGTCCCTGAGAGCATCCTCCTGAACATGCTGTCCAGCACTGGGCTCATGATGTGCTGGGTGAAGGCCTGGCTGAAGTGCAGTGCTCAGCAGGGTGCAGTCACTGGGGCTGTATCTGGCAGGTGACCAGCCACCAGCAGCGCTCCCCAGGGTGCAATTCTTAACAACGTGCTGCTGCTTTTGGTCAGCCCTGAAGCTGCCAGGCAGTTGCACCAGGTAATAGTTGTACCTTTCAAAAGAACTATCCTATCCTATCCTATCCTATCCTGTCCTGTCCTGTCCTGTCCTGTCCCATCCTGTCCTCAAAAGATACTACAAGAGGCTGAACACAACAGGCATGTTTTTAATAAAAACAGACAAATAATGCAATTTCCCACATAGCGAAAAATTGCATTTGACATACTGAAACTGAAGCAATCTAGATTATTAGTCAGGTGTCTTGTCAATAAGTCTTTAGCAAAACATATTTTTATTTGGCTGGTTTCTTCCCTTGAAATAATATAAATATTCACATAAAGAAAAGATATATGGAAGCAGATTGCTGTGGTGGCATTTGCTGGTAGTACAGATAACTGATCCTGAATTGCTCGACACAATTAGAGATTTTGCAAGATCCTCTCATGTATTAACCTAGTATCCTAACCTACACTTTCCTTGCATTGGAAATATAACGAAGCTGTTACTCACATGTGCGTGTCTGTGCAAGGGGAGAAGGCTTGGTGCAACATACAAAGACAAAACATGATTTTTTTTATTTATTTTTCAGTATGAGCATATGAAAGGCTTAGACGATACACGGCGATCAGCTGATTATTCTGGCTGCGGTCAGTCCAGCGGGGAGCAGCGCAATAGCCAGCGGCTCCTG
The DNA here is from genome assembly GCA_024362935.1 of Setophaga petechia. Classification (NCBI taxonomy): domain Eukaryota; kingdom Metazoa; phylum Chordata; class Aves; order Passeriformes; family Parulidae; genus Setophaga; species Setophaga petechia. Next base: position 6,768,170 of record JANCRA010000004.1, on the reverse strand, counting down.
CACGGCCATGTGGCCCCGAGCAGGGCCACGCTGCGCCCCCCGAGCGGCTCAGCAGTCCCAAAAGGCCCGGGACACACAGCTGGCATCGTGCCGAGCCACCGGCCAGGCACCCGCGGGCCGCTCCCGATCGCTCCCCGCGCCGAGCGGCCCCAGCACGGGCGAGCGCACGGAGACACCACGGGGCTCCCGGCGCCGGTGCGAGCCGGGTTCCCGTTTCCAGAGGCTGTCCCACCACGCGAACGGCCCATCCGGGTACCCCGGGAACTCCTGGTCCCGGCTCGCAGCTCTCCCTGCCGCTCCCGGCGCGGCTCCCGGCGGGCGGGGCCGCTCCAGCCCCGCGGCGGGCGGGCTCTGCGGGGCGGGGCGGGCGCCTCCTTCCTGTTTCCGCTCGGGATCCCGGAGCGCGGCAGGGCCGCGGTACCGCGGGGCAGCGGCGGGCGGGGGGCGGCCCCGGCAGCGCGGCTCGGGCGGGCGGCGGGACATCGCCGTCCCCTCACGGCGCCGTGTGTTCTCTCCGCAGGGAGCTCGGCTCGCCCTTCGCCGCTCGGCAGGCCCGGAGGTGCCCGGGGCCGCAGGTGAGGCGGTGCCGGCCGCGGCGGGGCGGGAGGCTCGCACTGAGGCCGTCGGGGCCGGGGCCGGCAGCGCTGCGGGGGTTTTGGGTGCCCCACGGCCGCCAGTTCAGTACCCAAAGCACTGCCGGGGCTCCCCCGCCTCCCTGGTGAAACCTACGGAGAGAAACCAACCGGCTGGCTTTCCTTCACTTCCAGGAAGGTTCACAAACCGCACTCTTTTTCCATTTAGCAATACATTCTTAGTAGCGTTTGCAGCTTTGTTGGATTAAATACTAATTATTCTATAAACGCTGAACTTTAACATAGGGTCAGTGCTTTGTATTACACTTTCACATAGTATGCACTGCTTTTAACTTCTAGCAAAAGTGATCTTGCCCTTTAATAGTGAACAAGGACAACTTATGGTACTTAGTATCGTAGAATCGGTAGGGTTGGAAGGGACCTCTGGGATCATGCAGTCCAACCGCACTGTGAAGGCAGGGTCACCTAGAGCGGTGACACAGGAACCTGTCGACCTGAGCTTTGCGTATCTCCAGAGGGAGACCCCATGACTTCCCTGGATTGCCTATTCCAGTGATCAGCCACCCTCAATGTAAAGTTGTTCTTCCCCATGTGAAGGTGGAACTTCTTGTGTTTTGTTTTTTGCATGTGTGCTTTTATTTTGCTGAGTACAAAGATTTATTTTTTTTAATATTCTACAGGGTTTCCTCAGTAGGAGAACAGAAAAGATGTTCGATATTAAGGCTTGGGCCGAGTACATTGTGGAGTGGGCTGCCAAGGACCCCTACGGCTTTCTCACCACCGTGATCTTGGCTCTGACGCCGCTGTTTGTCATCAGCGCGGCGCTGTCATGGAAGCTTGCAAAAATGATTGAGGCCCGGGAACGAGAGCTGAAGAAGAAACAGAAACGCCAGGAGAACATTGCAAAGGCCAAACGAACAAAGAAGGATTAAATGGGCAAAAATGCCTTCCTTGTGCAAATAATCCACTTTTAAAATGAAATACTTGTACATTTTGTGTTGCAACTGTCCTTTGATACTTGATCCTGTTATTTCTTGAAGTATGAAATTTAATACTTCCAGTGTAATTTTTTTCCTGCTGATTTGTGTTAAAATTTGCCCAAGTGACACTTGTTAGAGTAATTAAATTTACTACTTGTATTCTAGTGCAGGTTGCTTTTCTAAATTTGCATGTTAAATTAAAAAAATAACCTCTTGGATGGCTTTGGAGGTAGATTTTTTTTTTCTTAGCTGAGCTATGACTTAACAAGTGTCTTAAAATTATCAAATTTAGGGGAAAATGTGAATAATAAACTGGATTACAGAAATGCAATTTTTGGCATACCTTGAGCAGGGCTGTAGAGACAAGCTACCTGTAGCATTAGATAGCAGACATGACTGATTTCATTTAAGGTCACTGCAATATGGTTGCGTGTGCCCGTAGTGGCTGCTGCAGTGTCTTTGATGGTGCTGCTTGTCTGTATAACCTACCTTAGCTTTTCCTTTTTCTGAACTACAAGCCATCAACAGACTTTAACTTCAGCCCAACTTCTAGGAAACTGATTGCTTGTTCTTATTAGCTTCATTTCTCTTAAGGCACTCATGTTCTATAAAATACAATACTGTTGTTTGAGCTTCCCTAACAATCACGTGAATGCTCCACCTGTAACTAATTTGGTTTTGCCTTCATAAATTCTTTATGCCTCAAAGAATAGCCATAAGTTGGGTGAGACCAAAGACCCAGGTGGCCTAGTGTTCTGCGATAGCAGATGGCTGCGCAAGGGTGCTGCACGGGCTGGTGACAGTAGTTCTGGTGACAATAACCACCTGGCTACCTTTGATCTAAGACTTGAGTTTAGGTAGGATTTTTGTTCTCATGGCCCTTGAAACTCTGCTGCCTTACAGGTTGCAAGATGCTGACATAGTCAAAAAAGTCAGGTTTGTGTTGTAAATACATCAAAATTATTTAACCTTATTTCCATTTAATATCTTCTTAGTAGACTTGATTAATTTTTAAAAGCCTAATTTTTTAATAATAGTCTGTGGTGGCCTCTACATAGTCTAGTTCAAAAGAGCTTGTAGCAGTCATTAAGATTTTACATTTTGCATCAGCACAGAGTTGTGCATTCTAGCAGCTACTCTTTGATCAGGTTTAAAAAAAGACCTTAAATTAATACCATTGTTCAAATGAAGAGACCTATAGAGCTGGCTGACACCAAGGGGGATCAGAAGTGGGGAGTCTAACTGAAATTACTTTTAAGTAAATTTGAAGTTGATCCCCTTTCAATTTTGTTGGTGAAAGCAAGCATTATTAGAATATGACATTTGGGCATTTTATAAATATGTGAGATTAAGTCTCCATGTTTTGTATGAAGTGTGGTCAAATATGTATGTGTTCTACCTTTGATACCTACATAGCTTGAAACACAGGGAGGAAAACTGATGAGGGATACACTCCATAAATAAATTTGATACTTTTTGAAAAAAATTGTGTGGTCTTCATTTTTATTTGAAGTTCTCAAACATCATCTCTAAGCAAATAATCTGCACATTTTATGTATCTAAACTATAGCCAAAATGATCTCATCATCTAGGGAAGTCCATGGATACACAAGGAATAAAAAATAATATTTTTTTTAATATTCATGACAGTCCCTTGTCCCAGACTTAGTGTTATTTTCCAGCAGCTTTATCAAGTACTTCTAGCTTCTATTATAGCAGTTACATGTATTTTAACTGGTTTCACCCTGTACAAATTGCTGTCTGCAAATCAAACATTCAAATATGTTGACTCTTAAAATCAAACATTCAAATATGCTGATTGTTTTAAGTTACAAGAACATCTCTATGATGAGTACAGTGCATAGTCAGTGTAGTGTCATAGGGATTCCTGTTAATGAAATCAACTTTTCTGTCTGCTTGCCAGCGGAAAGCATGCTGGCACTGCCAAGGGATTTATTCTGAAGAGAAGTCTTGGCCAAGGCTTGGGAAAATGTAAGTGTACAGACAACAATTCTTACATCAAGAAGAGTTTTAAAACTAAATTAGCCTTCAAGGAAAAAAGCAATTTAGACTTTAAGAAAATTTAGATAGTCTTTTAAGAATGAATTCAAGAGTAACTGATGAGCAGCAACTGTCAAAACCAAACTTAGTAACACACCCTGTTTTTCACAAAACCCAAACACCTCAACATACTTTGTCATGATCAAGCCTATTTGAATAGTTCTGCAAAAGTACTCAAACTGGTTTAATACTACTTTATTGTATTCTTGTATATAACAGCTGTGTATGTCTGTTAAAATATTAATCCATTAACAGTACCTGTCCATTAAATTGCTTATTTATTTTGACTACTACCACTGCCTGGTGGCATCCAGGCACCTGGCTGGAAGGTATTTGCAGTGCTCGTGGGGTCTTGTGAGGGCTCCTTCTTTCCATAGTAAGGAGCAGATGCGTGGCCTTTAACCTGAGTATGACTTGGTTCAGCAACAAGTCCTTCCTCATACTCCTTGGCCTGAAGCAGCTTATCCTTTTCAGATACATCCTTGACTTTCTGCTTCATTTCTTCTCTATAACTTTCATTCCTAAGAATCTCCTGAAAACACAGTAGAAAGATAATTAAGTCAAAAGCAAATGCAATATACAGTGTTTCAATAAAGCATTTTAAATAGTCATTTATTTTCTTAATTTTATAACTCACATTTGCAAGTATTAAATAAAATATGGCAAAATTGTTGGTTTTCCACAACTGCAAATTCAACCCTAACTCTATTGTGTCCACTTCACTATTCTATTGGAGCAAAAAGAAGAAATTAAGAAATTAAATACATCAACAAATGTGAAAGCACATTGAAACTAATTGCGTTGTTTCCTATGTAGGAGTTGATACTTACAGATATTTATCATTTGCATCTGTCCCTGTAATTCACTATGCCTGTGGTGTTAGGTACCTGTGCCTCAGGGCACAGTTTTTGGAGAAACAGATGTGCAACCATTGGGGTCTCACTTCTGCAAGACTACAAAAGAAATAACTAAAATGACAAAATCACAGATTGGTCAGGTTGGAAATAGTGCAGTGGATCATTTGGTCCAAGTTCATTCAACCTCCATGTTCCAGCAGGGTCATCCCAGAGCACATGGCACAGGATTGTGTCCAGGTGCTGCTTGATTATTTCCAGCAAGGGAGACCTGTCAGCCTCTCCGGTAGATCTGTTCCAGTGCTCAGTCAACCCCACAGTAACATATTCACGTAACGGCGGAACTTCCTGGGCATAGGTGTCTGCCCATTGCCTCTTGTTCCATTGCTTGGCATCCCTGAGCAGAGCCTGAATCCATCCTCTTGACACCCTCCTAACACACACTGATAGACATTGATCATGTCCTCTCTCAGTCACCTCTCCTCAGCTTTTCCAGGTAGGAGGGGTGCTCCAGTCCCCTAATCAACTTCACTGCCCTCTGGTAGATCTGCTCCAGCAGCTCCATGTCTCTGCTGTCCTGAGGAGCCCAGAACTGGACACAGCACTCCAGGTGAGGCCTCACCAGGGCTGAGTACAGGGGCAGGATCACCTCCCTCCCCCTGCTGGCAATGCCCTTCCCAATGCCCCCAGGATACCATTGGCCTTCTTGGCCACCAGGACACGCTGCTGGCTCATGGACAGCTTCTTGTCCACCAGGACCCCCAGGTCCTTCTCCACAGAGCTGCTCCCCAGCAGGGCAGCCCCAGCCTGTGCTGGTGCCTGGGGTTGTTCCTGCCCATGTGCAGGACCCTACACTTGCCCTTGCTGAATTTCACAAGGTTCCTCTCTCCCCATCTCTCCAAGCTGTCAAGGTCCTCTGAAGGGCTGCACGGCCCTCTGGGGCATCAGCCATTGCTCCCTGCTCTTCATCCTCAGCAAACTTGCTCAGGAGGCATCTGTCCCTTCACCCGAGTCACTGGTGAGTAACTCAAACAGTCCCGGGCCTGTACTGAACCCTGGGGAACAGCAGCAGTGACTGCATCCAGCCAGACCCTGGGCCAGTGACTGCATCCAGCCAGACCCTGGCCAGTGACTGCATCCAGCCAGACCCTGGGCCAGTGACTGCATCCAGCCAGACCCTGGGCCATTGATTACAATCCTCTGGGTTCTGCCATTCTGCCAGTTCTCAATCCACCTCACTATCCACTCATCCAGTTCACAACTCTTGAGTTTTCCTACAAGGATGCTGTGAAAGACAGTACCAAGAGGTTCCACCGCTCTCCCTTCCACCATCCAGGTAGTTGTTTCATCATAAAAGTCAAACAAGTTGGTCAAGCATGATTTATTTGCAGAATTAAGAAAAGGGCTGAATTCTTTTCTCTATACCAGTACACTCCTCTGTGAACAAGAGACCATGGTATTAATTTTAGGAATTTAGGTGCTAAAATACATGGGGTACTGCCAAGAGTTTAAATAGCAACTATGAACACCTAAGAATGCTTAAAAGAAAGTAATGAAAGAAAACCTTATGTAGGGGGTTCACCATGGCTGAATGCCAGATGCCCACCAGAGCTTGTCACTTCCCTCCACAGCTGGATGCGGGGAGAAAATACAGTGAAGAATTCACAAGTTAAGGACTATAAGATATCATGCACCGAATGCCATCACAAGCAAAACAGACTCAATCCTGCTGCAGGATGATGATAAATAAAATTAAATCTTAAAATCACCTCCCCGCTACCCCTCCCTCCTTTCCAGCTTTGTCTCCTCCCCATAGTAAGTACAGGGAGACAGGGAATGGGAGTTATGGTCAGCTGGGACCTCCATGGCTGCAGGGCCACAGCTGCCTCACCATGGTCTGCACCAGGGGCTGCAGGGGGACCTCAGCTCTGGTGCCTGGAGCACCTCCTGTCCCTCCTTCTCCCCTGACCTGGGTGTCAAGCAGGGCTGTTCCTCTCACGCATTCTCAGCCTGCACAAAAACTCCACAAAAAATTTTTAAGCCTCTTATTAAATATGTAATCAGAGAGGCATTACCACCATTTCTGATGGGCCCAGCCTTGACCAGAGCCATGTCCATCCTGCAACTGGCTGGGACTGTCTCTTCCACACATGGAGGAAACTTCTGGCAGCTTCTCACTGAAGCCATCCCTGTAGCTGCCCCGCTACCAAAACCTGTCCTATACACTTTATCTTAGAGGTACCATGGAAAGCAATCCCTTTTCTTAGTTCTTAGTTGCTTCTGTACTTAAATTCACAGAGAGCAGAGGCAGAACCCTTTGCATATAAATGGAAATTGAATGGAAATACACAAGTAATACACAAATGACACAAACTGAGGAGCGGTGAAAAATCTGACATGCTCAAATAGAAATATTGTCAAGCATTATAAGATCAAATTTTCAACAGTCAGTATAGCAAAACTTCTTTGTGGCATCTCTCAATTCTATTCTTGTTTACCACATGCCTATGTAAATCCACCACAACCTTACTGATTTCCACGGTATTACTCCTATGGTGCTTGTGATATACCCCTACTAAGAAACAAGTGAAGCAAACACCTTTGTGATAACTGAAGGCTCCATCATTGTCTCTGGTAAAACCATGGGAAGTGATTTATTAAAATACAAACACAACCTACTTATCATGAACAGCTATTAATTTAAAATCTTTTCAAATGATTACTTCAACATAAAGTTATCTTAATCAGGTAAGAGCGGCTGTAACTAAACACCAAATGTTCCAAGTCAATTTCAAATGTTGATATGCAATTGTTCTCTGGTTTTCAGACTCAACAAGGCTCTTTTAATAAGCTTTCTGTGGACAAAGTATAGTTGTGATAGAGTAAAATGAAAAACTGGATCTCAAAAAAACCCATGAGAAATGATTCTTATTAGCAATTGCAAAAAAAACCCACCCCAAACTGAAGTGACTTGTTCAGAATTTTCTATACAATTTACCAGGATACATTTTTTCTACTACAAAATTTACATATCCATTTTTGGCATTACACTCATGCCACTAAGACGTACACTGAAATCACTGGGTTTCTGTGCTCAAGGTAAAGAAAATCTGAATTGAAAATATTGGGTCAATTGGCATGTTAGAAAAACTGGGTCAAATACATTCTCACTTTGAGATTCCACTGCTAACCAATCCTTTACTGTCTGATTTGCTATAAAAAGTAACTGAGGGCTAAAAGTTAGTTTATTTGTGGGTTTTTTCTTTGTTTTTTTGTTTCAGTTACATTGTCAGGTTCAGAACACTTATATTCTCTCCTTCTTCAAGATGAATCACAGTATTTTATAAGATGGCTATCTTTACTAAAAACTTCCCCCCAGTAAGTTTTCTGCTAAAATATAAGTACACAAACACAAAATGTGCTCTGACCATTAAGCAAGCTACAAAATCTTTCTACCCAATGCGGAGAACACATAATCTATCAGATAGCTGCAGTTTTTAAAGGATTAGCTTGTTCTTCCAACACTCTCTTTTTGTACAAATAAATTATATAAGCTCTTTGAACCAGCAATTCTCTGGAAATACAGGGCATCTCAAGAGTACCAGAAATGTCCTTCACCAGTTTTACTAAAAGAAAATTCTAAGAACTGGGGCTATGCTGCAAAACAAAAACCAAAAAGTTCCTTAAGACATCCAGCCACATTTTAAAGCAGTTGAACTCCCTACTTGCAGATGTTCACTTTGAAATGTATCAGCTCCCAGCATACTGAACAGGATACACATGATATGCCAAGAGCTACGTTCAACTACATGTTCTGCAGCTTATTTTTAGGTGGAAAGTAAAACAAGACATTTTATCACTGCAGGTTGTCCAGCTTTGGTGATTATTTTAAGTTGTATGAAGTTTTTAACACTTCTAACGTTTGGAGCTGCATGTCTTTTCTCCTTAGGTGGACAGAGTTTAAGAAAGTGCTGTCTAAGGTTTTCTTGAAGAACATTATTATTAAGGAAATACCAAAGTAGCCCTTTGTGGAGTTTGAGGCATCTGTTTTTCATCCACAAAACTGCTGACTTCTGCATAATCTGACATCTTAGTATTGGTAACAGCTGCATGATCAAAGAATGAAAGATAGCATGCTCCTAGGAGCAACACAAGCTCAAGACATGTTGCTATCTTCCAAGGGTGTTTCTGCAAAAGGCATTGGGCTGTATTTCCTGCCACCAGCATGAAATTTTCACTTTCATTGCAAACAATATTTTTCGAAGCTCTGACACAACTCCAGCAACTGAGCTGCATCACAAAGTAGCCTCCTCTGTGGTATGGAAACTGTGTTCACCTCCACTCCATACAAGGAGAAAAATCTAGACAAAGGATTTTGGATGCCTACCTTACTGTACTGGAAGAGCTGCTTTGTAGGGTAAATATTTGCAATGCAATGGGCTTTTGCTCTTAAAGAACTCCCATATTGTCACTTCTTTCCCCTTCCTGAATAAATGAGTAGCTTTATAGAATGAATAAAATTAGTTGCTCTTGGAAGGAAGATGTCATGAATACAAAAGAGGGTTCTCTAGACATACTCACTCCTTCAAATGGAGTCTGGCTCAGTAGTGACCAGTCTTTGCTGAACACTTCTTGCTATTACTCTCCACAGGCAGATGGTGGTACTGAACCCTTTCTGTCCTGCAGCATCTGCTGAACCCCAAACCCTGAGGAACCAGTTCTGCCCTCTCCATGTGTCCCTCAGCCCTTAGGCTAGTCATAGGCACATCAGCACCTGCCTCCCACAGAACATATTCCAACTTCGGGGCACAAAGTGTGAACAGAGCTCTAAGGACGCAGGTAAATGCAGACAGGCTGTACCAATGTACAGTCTCTAAGGGGCAGGGTTTAAGGAGTATTTTAACAGATTGGCACTTTACAGAAGGTTTTTTAAACATCTAACCCTTTAATTACAAGGGTTTTATTTATTATTAATTTTGAGAAAAACGTCACTTCTTTTTTCAGATGCGTTTGTATTTTGATTATATTAGAAATAAATAGTTTCTTTATGTTGTCTTAGAAACTATTTCTACTTCCCAAGTTACCATAAGTTGAAATACTCCTGATTTCTCTTGTTGGCTGGTTACTATTTGATGCTAGAACTGAGAAACAGCTGGACAGCTTTTCTAAACTGTCGACAATGCAATTCATAGAATACTCACATTTTGTGCCTAGTTTGAATATTTTATGTTTAATCATGAATTAACTTGAACTTAGAACTCTGCCTGTGCAAAATTCATACCTGTAGGTTGACAAAAATTTAAAAAATAACAAATAGGATGAAAAAATTGTTTTGGCAGAGTATTAAAGAAATTGATGTAAGACAATTTAACATGTCAGAATTTTTCTTCATTATCAAATTAACTGAAACTCAGGCAAAATCCTAGAAATTAAGCTGAATCACTATTTTTTAGAATATCACCAAACAATTAAACGAAACTACATTTTCCAGTTTGACAAGTTAAGTGGCAAGATGAGATAATTGGCTATTACATCATATTTCAAGAGTAGGAGGCAGAGAGACGACCTCATCTTTGGGAAGCACTGAATGTTCTGATCCAGGGCAGGTCTTGGTACCAGCTTGGGAATGAGAAATAATGTGGTAAATGAAAAGCTGTCACTACCTGGCAAAAACAGAGGAGCAGTTTGAAATAGAGAAGCTTATCTGGATTAGCCAAAATAGTTATTTAAATCAAACAGTGACTCAACTGCTAATTTCGTAAAGAACATACACTAAATATCCTTGATCCATCAACAAACAACATTAATCAAATCGATTTGTTTTATGCAGGTTCAGTTTTTGAGCAAATCTCTGATCAGTTACAATATTTAGTTTTACATGCAGAGCTAATACCACATTTACTACCATGCTAAGTCAGTTAAATATTAATCATAACTACAGAATCTCTGGCATGAGCTGACATAGTTTCTAGGGCACCACAGTGTAACACACTTGTATTTGGCAAGAACATGTGGCAAGAGGCAAAAGGAACAGACACCCGACTGTAAAGCATATCACCAACACATGGAGAGAGTAGGGGTTTGTGACTGAATTATTTTTACAGTTCTGCAAAAGTATTTGTCCAGAACTACACATATATTCAAGGTTACAGATGAGAGTTTGTAGAAGCAGCAAAAACCACAAATTAGCCTGGCACCACTGCATTCTGCCCTGAATAAAGGACAACACATAGCTGTGATCTCCACAGAGCAAACAAGGAACTGTAGCTGTGACTCAGTCACAGTTTGGTCCTTGCTTTCCCTAGTCTACATGTGATGTAATTTGTACCAGCCCTTTTCCTGGTACGCTTCCCTTTGCCCTGCACCCCCACTCAGCTGTGCTGTCAGTGAATCAGGACACAGAGCCAGTGCTCCATGCACTCCTTCCCACATGGACAGGAGCAGAAAAGCAGCAGCAGCTCTTTCCTCTGCCGCCTTGGAATCCGCAGCAAGGGCAATCTAGAAACAGTGGGATGAATTGGTGCCCCAATACTCCTCTGTGGAGGTTGGGCAAGCAGTTATATTTCAGACTTGAAGAGAAAGTAAAAATGGACAAGAGGTAAAAATCCAAAAGATGATGGCTTCTGCAAATGCTCAGTTCATTTTTTTTAATTGACTTCTATGACTACTCCCTTCTATTTAAGGTCTTCGTAGCTCAGTTCTTTATATTGTCAAATTTTATTGCCCTTTTGCACCAAATAATAATCCTCCCTAGAATCATGCATAATTTACTATGCAAAACACTATTCAGTGCAACCTAAGTTATTGAATATGGCTCAAATCCTGGTTGTGATTCTGGACCACAATGGTGGGAAATATTTTGCTCAGAGACGTGTTTATCCCTGTGCTTTTAAAATATTTTTTCCTTGAACCTGTTAATCATACTACAGCTTTTGGTGGCTTCAGAAGTAAATTACTCATGCGCTAAGCCCTAATCTCTATGTAAGAATGTACAATCTCCGTATCAGTGTTCTCATTTTACAACTTCTCAACAGAACCATCTGAAATCAGACAGAGGTAAAACTATAACATGCAATCCCACTAGTGTCAAACAAAGCATTTTTCTAAACTGCATTCCATTCTCCTTAAAGGAATGTAAATTCTGTGTAAACTACTCTACATGAATGAACCTGCTTTTGATCATATCATCTCTCAAATAAGTAATTCTTATGATCAAACAAATGGGAAGAGTGGATATATTGTGGGAACTAAATAGAATTTAATTTCAATATAATTATTTGGGGGTTGAGAGGAAGAAACTTTATGCTTATTACAACTCACTGAAGTATGTTTTTTCCGTGCTTGACAAGGAGTTTGCCAAAACGGATAATTATGGATACCCTAGAAATAGTTTGAAAGAATACAGTCATCATCACATTAGGGTTTTTTAGCATTTCACCTTCTATCCAACTGTGCAATTCAGAACTCACTGAATTTTATTACTGTGTAACGAGTACATACTGCATGAAAAAAGCTGCTGTTTATTGTGGTTTTCAATTTCAACCTATTTTCAGGATCTTGATGCTGACTGAAGGAACATGCAATTCTACTTCCCATTAAATACTAATGTAACACACACATACAGAGCAACAGAGAGTTTTCAGTTCAAACTGAGATTTGTGGCTGTGCAGCCCTGTGTGTGCTACAGAGGAGGCAGCTTCTATATCAACAGGGAAGTGTTATCTAGTACAAAGACCTGTGTACACAAAGATGTGTTACTATGGGTTCACACCTACCACTTTCAGGATACCATGCTGGTGGGTTCAGAGATAAACCACATTTCCCTCCAGACCACTTTCTCTTGGCATTGCCATATTTGCAAGTTTCCTCATTAGTTTTCTGACACCCCAAAGAAGTCTGTAACTTTATTTCTGTCTCCATTCTACAGACATGGCCTTAAATAATGCCAGGTTTCTCAGATATCCTTGAACTTCAGGACATTGTCAGAAGTAGTGTGTAACTAGAAGATCTGTTATGGGAGAAAATAAAGGTTAGATTTCTAAATATATATCTAAATATATATCTAAATATATCTTGTGTTATAGATGGCAGAATTCTTTAAAAGCCTCTGATGCCCTCTGAAATAAGAAAAAAAAAATAAACTAGAAGTTAGGCACAGAAAGGTCTGAAGAGAGGCTTCCTCCTTGTCTTCACAAGTGTCTTTTCATGCCTTTCCAAACAAGATGTGAAAAATTCAAAACATAAAGACGCCAGGTTTAAATTTCTGTAGCTGGAAGGAAAAGTGGGGGGTAGGGGAATACGCAAGACAGCACATTTATATTTAACTTGGAAATTTTTGGATGAGCTATACAGAAGGCGGACTATGGCTCAAAGAGTGGAAGGGAATAGCCTCTTAAAGAAATAATTTCCATGGATGGAACATCCCTTCTATAAAACAACTGCTATATTTCAAAATTACTTTTGTTAATAAATTCTAACAACATTAAAGCCGAGCAGATGAACTAATACACATGTAAAGTGATAAATTATTAAATCTGCTTCCACAAAACAGCCTTTGATTTAAATTATTTTAATATTAGTAGCCTTTAAAACATTCTCATTAATTTAAAACTTTAAGGTCCTTAGACAGTGACATATTTCCTATTTGCCAAAACACTTACTACATAAATCTTGTTTCCTAGAAACATAATAAAGAAATGTATTAGTCAACTTAATTATTAATAAATATTAATTATTTAATGATAAATAATGATAATTAATTTATATTTTAACCAGTTAAACTTAGTTAAACTAGTTAAAATATAATATAGAGCTGCACAGGAATCAAGGTAATAATTTTCCTCAGCCAACCATATATGTTCATACTTAATACACATATAAAAGGACAGATGACAGGATGCTACAGTACTGCAAAAATATTTGTATTCAAGCTCAGATTCTCACTGTTATTAAGGAGTACATATACACATACTGTACACATACTCAAACAGGACAAAGGTGTGATCCAGAATTCTATATCAAGACAGATTCCCTGATTACCATAGGAACAGAGTATGTTCAAGCAGAACATCACAAACAATATGATCTGCACTAATTCATCAAGTTATCACCCTTATCATAACTAAGCTGAGACTTGGGATATTTCAAGCTGTAAAAAAATCAAAAGGCAACCAACTGTTAACCAGTATCCCAGAAAATTATTTTAAAACCCAAGGCTTCCAGCATTAACATTCCTTATGTAAGTGGTTAGGTTAGAAATAATGAAGGTGATGAGCAGCATTCATGAATTATGTCTAGCCAGACACAGAAGGCCAAGTGACTTCCTTCAAAAATGGGGAAAAAGGGCTGGGCACATAAGGAGGAAAGAAACCATTAGGGATGTGGTATATTTAACACTGCACAAGATGACTTGGAGTATTCTTCCATAAAAAAAAAAAATACAAACCAGGAGAGAGAAACTAAAGAGAGAGGTAAAGCAACTTCTTCTGAGCAAAAGTGAAAACTTTATAATGGAAACAAGCACACAAACAAACAAAAATAATCAGGTGCTTGTGGAAAAAAGAATGGCTTGATTACAAAACATTATCAAGTCTCAAGAAAATCATCAGCAGACTTAGCTTGATGTCATGACCCAACTATTCTGACCACTGTTGGGGAGGAACAACTCACATTTGTTCTCACTTAAATGACTGGCATGTCCTGATGATTATGAATGACATTTTGTTAGCCTACAGTATTTACCAAACCACTGGTTCCCAACATGTGGTCATCAGTGTGATCAGTAAGATCCAACTGCTTTGTCAAGCTGTAACTCTGCAATATTTTCAATTAAAAATTCATCATGAAACCTGGTAAATTGAGTAGTTGAGCAACCTCTATCATCAATAACCAAGAGCTAATAAAAGATAAGACAAATAAAAGAACCCCCACATATATAATTCAAAAGGGGGATGGTAGGCTAACAGAAGTGGAACAGAAATTGTAATAAGTTTAACATATGTTATTTGACATTAGAAAGAAAAAAAATGAAGGGCGAAGGACAGGAAAGAGAGGAAAACCATTCAAAAAAGTATTTCTACAGACTGCAAAGGTAGGAACATAAGCACATCTCCAGAAACTTATGCTTTAGGATCTTTAGGGTTGTTACAATAAGATGATGACAGCAAAATGTCATTAAAGCAAAAACATAAAATTTGTGGGCTTTACATCCTTTTTCAGAAATAGTCTGGTCTCATGAGAAGTACACAAAAGAACAAAGATTTTTTACACAGGATTTCAACATGGAATATGCCACAAATATTCCCTTGTTTCACAGCTGTCAAACAGCAGTTTATCACACCATCTTTACTGTCCAAAGGGGAATATAATATGGAATAGCAGCCAGTAAGGTTTATGTAGCTAAAACACTAAATCAAATCAGCCCTACAAATAGGGACCAAACAATATGCTATATGTACTTCACTACTATAATTATATTAAAATGTAAGGATTTGTGCCACTTTCAAATTAGGAGAAAAGTAGATAATATATAGCACCCCAAACTATTCTCTATAATAGAGAAAAAATTAGGCTTTACTATCACATATTAAAAATATGACTGGACCACTCTTTTTAAAATATTAGGAAGAATTTTAAACATACATATATTTGAACTACTTTTTCTTACACAGGAAAAAAAAAACATTTAGAGATTACTTGAAAAGTTAACTATTTTCAAATTCACAGTTCATAATTTCTGCTTTGTGATACGGTCAATGCACAGCCCTGCAGGTGAAGTACCTAGCTGCTAAATTATTTCTCAGATCTATTGCCCCATGAAACTAAAAATATAAGAAGTCCTGTAACTCTGAACGCACCATTAGTCACAGCAATCTTTCACTCTCCATAAATTGCTTTTTCTGGAAGGTAAAATATTTAGAACACTATTTTTTCACAATTCTCTCATCTGTGGAGACTTCTTGCTCCCTATTCCAAAATGAACCAACATCTCTAGCACCAGAAGGAGTTTTATTGCACCAAGTCCAGACCCAAGGCTGCCTGTCTTGGAGAAGATTTACCTCAGAGCAACTATCAGAGCAGCCTGTGCTCACAGAAATGATAGAACAAAAGAACACAACACTTCCCATCTTCAAACATCACATTACGTGGTAATTTCAACAATAAAAGTTGTCTGCATACAGTTGGTATAACCCAGAAGTAATTAAAATTTGGTCAGTCCAAACTTAGATGGAGCAACTGTTGCAGTATCAGTTCCATGGCTCTACATAAGTAACTAGATTAGGGAGGAAAGGGAAAAAAATTTTAAAATTAAAAAAACCCAAAACACATTTATTACTTCCCTGAATAGATTTAGGGATAAATTTAACTTAAACTTCTTTCATTCATGGATGTATTATAGTCCTTACTCTCTCTATAGCCTCAGTAGCAAGTGTGAAAGAGGGGCAGAGAGAATTAGTTGAAATGTTGTATGTTGTGTAGGAGCTTGTTTCAATGAAAAGCTTCCCCAGGTCATCTTAACTCACAGGCAGTCAGGACAGCTTTTCACAGGCCAGGATGTTCCAGAAGATCTCAGTGATCAAATGGCTGGATATACCAACATATCTTCAGGGATCTGAACTTGACACAGTTACTCCTGATGCAAGTCAAGCACCTGCCTCCTTGGGTGTAATTTTGAATCTTCTGCAGCAAACTGTGTCTCCTCTCTCATTCCCAGCTGGTGCTTAGCAACTTATAATAGAAATGCTGGGCAAGTCATGTACGTGTGTGCATGCATCTGCATACACAGATCAGCAGTCAAACCTGTTTCTGAGCTCCTTACAAACTCAACAGCATAAAAGACACCAGGGGACATTTCTCTGCTTTCTCTTATGGATAGCCCCCTGTGGCATTAAACTGTAAAATGCTAGTGCAATTGGTTTTCCTGTTTTGATGACTCCACTGCCAGCTGGGATTGAAACTCACATTTTAGTAGCAACTATCATGAAAAACACCTTACATTAATTAAAAAGCCATAGCTTTTTAAAATTTAAGAATTTTTTTAATTGAAGAGACTCTTCAATGGTTATGATCATCTTAAAGAATCTATGTATATCATCTTAAAAGAATTCATACAGAGAATGACTAAAGAATAATGGAGTTTATTTTACTTTTTGCTAAGTGTTAGATATCTAGTCAGTGTGCATTTTCATCAATTACGCAAGGAACATACTAAATTCTCCCCCGTAAGTGGCAGATTACTGCACAGATGAGTCCACTAAAAATTAATTATGGTAGTTTTGTTTCACCAATTGAAAATTGAAAGACATTTCATCTTACCTCAATTGTGGGTGGATCTTCCCTCTTTTTTCTTATCCATGCTGAAAAAGCAAGAAAAATCAAATGGATTATTTCAAAGATCATAAACAGTATTAAAACTCAAAATTATTATTAATTTGTAAGAGAAAGCAAGTATTTATGCAAAAAATTACAATGGAATTCACCACAACCTGGCAAACCCATCATTTCCCAAAATGTAGGCACAAGATGTTATTTCCTGTTTCAACACTTGATCTTCAGAGAAGGGAGAGGTGGGGGATGGTGTCACCTCTATGTGGAAACATTGGGCACGGTTCACATACCACCTTGGCTGTCAAAACAGGGCTTAAAGAGTAGGGCTTATGGCATAGACTTATTGTTGAGCTTGCAATACAGATTTGAGGTACACCCTAAGAAAACGACCAGCTGACTGATGGAAAGAACAGCCTTAGACCACTCTGGTGAAAAAGGATTCCTGTACATGCTTCAGACATTCTTAAAGCTGAAAAGTTCTTATGTTACTACCAGGTAGAATTCCTTTACAGGTATGAAAGGTACAGCCCCAGACCTGACTGAGGGACTGCAGAGCCTGGACTGAACATATCATGTGGCTCTGTGGGATTGCTCACTGCCAGGAGGGGCGGGAACTGTGACTGGGGGAAAGATCCGCCGGAAAAGACAGCAGAGGAATGAAGAAATGAAAGCAGTGGTGATGAAACCTGTCCTGTGGCTCAGGTTTTCTGAATGAGATCCATGGATATTTGCCTACTCCTGTCACTATCACTGCTGTTAGCTGGGACTGTCAGGAGGCAACAATCCAGACACCACATCACAGATGCTGACAGGTCTCACTTTGCCAATGAATTAAGAGAGAGAGCTCCAGTTATTACAGACATTATTTAGAGGAATGACCTGACACCACTTTTTAGAAATACCACTACGGTAGTATTTTTTCATGGCTTTTTAATCTACACGTTTGCCTTTTCTGCACATATTTTTCAAATTAATTAGTAGCAGAATGCAAGTAGCCAGTAATGAGCAGAATGACAAACGTAAGGAAAGCCACTTGCAAGTGCTGAGATGCAGAAAAATGTTATTTCATATGTTTGTTTAGGTTATTAAGATTTTTGTTACTATGCTTGACTATTAGAGCAAAAATAACATTTTGCTATAACACACTCAAATTCCTGGCCTCACCTGTTGCCATCTATAAAATACACAAATGCTTTAAGAAGTAAATACTCCATATTTTAATTTTCTAATACCATCTGTGCTGCATTTTGAAGGGAACCAGGGAATGATTTAGACAAGCCTAAGACACTAAAAACCTGCACAGTCATAACATCATCTCATTTCTGAAAATGCAGAGAAGGTGAAACACTAACACCAGCAGCAGTATGCAACTGGCTTTAGGGAGAATAGGTTCCAATTAACATAAGAACAAAGGGAGATGAAATGGTAGAACAGCTTGGAATTTATCCAGGATGGTAAGGCCAACAGCCTTGGTTAATGGTAAAGTTTAATGGTAAAATACCCGCAATACTTTCAGTTCTTGTCTATCAGATGCCACTTCCTGAAGATATGTACTTTTAAATGTCTTTCTCAGACTACTTTTCTTAAAAGCAGTCCCTGTCATCTCTTCTCAGCATTCCTAACAAAAAATAGATCCAAATCTATTGTCATGGTGGAGAAGTGACAGAGCTATGAAGAGTTAGCATCACACTTTCTACAAGTTTTATGTAAGTGGAAAGAAAAACAGCCCAATAATGTAATTCGAAATACAATTAAGTGACTTTCTATTAAAACTATAGAACTATAGAACTTTTTGCATGTACCTGTAGTAGCACTTACAAACATTTAAATTCTACTAGGATTTCAAACTGCAAAATCTGGTAAGATGAAAGACTAAATTGAGACTGTCACTTCTCAGCTGGCAGCCTAGCATAGGCTCTGTAACAAAACCAACCACTCTGTTGAAGAAAATCTTATCCCATAAGCATTTCCTCCTGCAGGAAGTTACCTTTGTCCATACTCAGCAACAGTTTCAGATTACTGAAACACTTGGCAACACCATTCAGAAAAAAAAAGTAAAAAGCAGTAGAGATTTCAGATGCAGCAAAGTGTGTATACTAGACACTAATCAATAAAAGATACAGCTGGAGAAAGGCAAAAATACTAGTTCAAAATGTCTCATAAAAAGTAAAGCTTAAACCATCAAAATTTAACGGATTACTTTCAATGAAATATCATCTTCTACCTTGCCATGCCTTGCTTCTGACCTATGGAAGGATAGTACCATTGTTTTCAATCCCACAGCTCTCTACATGTAAAAATTGCTTTACTTTATTTGAAATTGCCAGTATTTTCTTAAAACACTATCTGCATTTTAATTCCAAATTATTATAGTAACTGACCCCTAAAGAAAAAATTTGAAACAAAAATTAAGCTGCAGCCAAAAAGTACTGCTGAAATATAAACAGTACAACAGATTTTCTTTCAAGACCGCTTGTGACTTTTAGCAGTTTTTTGACTAATGATTTTCAGATAAATGGAATACTTCTAGTAAATGATTTTATAATTTAATTATCAACCTTATTTTAAAAGCTGCAAACAAAACAGTGAAGGGTAACACAATCGCATATGTCCTATGAACAAAGGCCGCGAAATAAGGACCACTCTACAATACATTTTCGTTCATTAACTGAACTCAGTACCAACACTCAAAAGCAAGGAAACAAACGTTAATTTAGGAAGAGTTTTCATATCAAACATTCCATAATAAAACTGCATCTATTTAAATACATAAATAATGCACACAGTTTTAACACTGCTCTTTTTCTTTCCAGTTATAACAACACTTGAATACTTGGTTTTATTTGAGCTATTAACCTTTCTGTTTTCTAATAAATGTCAGGGATACAAATCTTTTTCAGCTTAACGGAATATAAAACTTGTTGGCACAAATATTGATACTATTTTCTGAATTACTACAAGTAAATTAATTTTAATAGCTCTCATGAACTGCATAAGAAAGTCATTATTAAATGAAAGATTTCTTCACTGCCATGTAGCTGAGGGAGGAATATAGTATGAAAAATTACTAAAATCTCTGTAAATTCATAAGATGAAGTTAGTTAGACTTAACATTATCATACTTGTCTGTGCAAATCCACTTCTCAAATATTCTTCATAAAGCTCAAGAAATATGAGCTTAAAAGCAAAGAAAACAATATCTGATTTCAGTATATTTTAGCACAGTTGTAGTTTAGCATCCACTAGTTTTATCAGTCTTTCAAAAGAAACACTTTTTACTAATAATTCACCTGACCACTTAATCTTTGGGGCTACGAATGGGAGGACTCTTAATTCTCACCAGTTTTTATGTGGTTGTCTTTGAAACAGGAGAATTTTTAAAAGCCTTTAAAATCCTTGACTTTTAAGTCATCAATTAAATTTTGAACACCCAACACACAGTTCAAAAACAGCACCAACACCTCATAACTCAGGTGTAAGAGAAATTCATGATAGCAAATGGAGAATGAAGGTGTACAAAAATATAACCGATTTCCTACTGAGTTAGCACTACGTTTAACAAAATTTAAGTAAATAATATGTTGAAGTTTATATATTTTGCATTCTCTTTATATATCTGCATCTATCCAGATACAAAATACATATATCCATGTATACAGTTGAGTAAAGAAAAAGTTCTTGCACCTTTCTTTATGATCTGCATTACACCTTCGGTGAATGCACTTTTAAATTACTCAACAGCTTTATACTGTAGTCAAATATTTGTTCATGGAAACATGGTAGGTAGGTAGGTGCTATATTACATTATATTTGAACAACATATGCACACATATATATACTTAATTAAAAGTTGACAGTTATAGCTAGGAAAAGGTTTTTCATTACATTCCCATTCCCCAAGCTAACAAAAGGAAATGCCTTCACAATTATCAGCCAAGATGTTTTAAACCTGGTAGAGAAGGTAACATGTATGTACTGAGTGCAACCAAAACATCCCCTGTGCACACCAAAGCTTTGGCAAAATGAATCATTGCCCCCATTTAAAACTGCTGCTTCTAATTTTATCTGGATGCACTCATGTTAATTCCACCTTTGTCTAAAAGTAATTTTGCAAGTAAGCTGGCCATTTCCTACCTTGAGACATTTGCATTCTTCCATCAGCACTCAATCACATTCTTATTAGTATGCACGAAATTTTCATTGAACTTTAAGTCTCCTACTAGCAGATAACACACTGCAATGGCCATAAAAGTGAACATGCAAATTAAAACTCCCATTAGTCACTAAATGTTACCAAGTAAAAGAAAAGAGAGATTAGGAGTAGATGGCAATAAAATGCTGTATGGAGCACACCTTCTCCCGAATCTCTGTGGTATGTAAAATTTCAGATGTCCCCTCATGAGCACTACTGACATGTCTTGAGGAGGTAAATTACACATACTTAAGTAGATGAACATTCAGAACTAAAATACAGAAATGCTATCTGTTGTGTGCATCCATACTGCCTAAGGACAAGTAGGCACTCACACTCTGAAGTAAAATATAAGGGACTTCACTGAAACAAACCAGGAAATATTTGTATTATTATTGTAAACAAATATTTGTGTATGGATTGCATTCTAAATTTAAAATACAGCACAAGAGGAAATACACTTTTGGATTTTTAAAATTAAAATTAAAGGTGTACAAAGAGCTAACACTGAGGATAACTCAAGGGATTCTGTTTTAGCTTTACAGAAGCCTTAATGTACATTTCAGAACTTTTAATAACATTCAGAGGTCTGAGAATGTAGATAATTCAGTCCTCCAGAGCACTGAAAACTAACACCTTAAGGGTAAGATTTCCAGATGGGTCCTTCAGGGGTAAACCCTTGGCCTCGTATTCACTAAACTCCCAGGATCAGTATAGAAACAACCTCTCCAGAGTCAAAGAAACAGCTTGCACAGGTTGAGTCTGTGATCTAGATGATGCTTTATAGCGTTCTACTTAGTCTCTTTTACTTTATTCTGTGTTTAAAACTTGATAAACACAATACCAGAATCAGTTCCTTATGTTACCAGCTGTCCAAGTTGAATGTCTCAGATACAGAATGAGATTTAACTTGTCCCCTCTTCCAACTTCCATGCAGCCTGTTCCCACTCCTTACACTATCCCTTTGTCCCTGGTTGCGTGAACTTTCTCTCCTCAGACATGTGATGCTTGTAAGTATTTCCAGGGATGGTACTTTCATTAATTTTGGTCATAAGAGGTTTCTTTTTCTAGTCATACAGTCAGTCATACAGTTGTGCAGGGTAACAAAGAAAGGGAAAGGGTGCTGGGATGACTGCTTTTAAATGGGGTGGCCATTTAGAACTGTCTACAAATAAAAACCCCTGAGTCCTGGCAGAAGAAAGACAGTAGATGTAAAAGCAGCTCTCTACAGGTCCCAAAAAAGGAGGAGATAAGGCAACAGACTCTTCAGCACACTCCTAAAAGTGAAAAGCCTGAGAGGAATAGGAAGGAGAGCCAGCCAAACCTTAAGCAGAGGCCATGGATGTCAAAGCACATACACAGGGGTTGGAGAGGAGGCACCTGGAGAAGTAAGTGTGTGCCCAGCAGAATCCAAGAGCCAAGAGAAAACAAGTAGGAAATATTAAATAAGATTCCAACCTTATATTTATCTTTTACTGTTCAGAGGAAATAGCAAGTATTTTAGAACTCCTTCAGCAAAGTCTCATAATAGCATGAATTATAATGTGAACACCCACAGAAAGAATGTACTGGGATATTTTCAAGCATCTGGACAGAAGACACACAGTGAAAGTTCAGCACAGGTCCTCTGGGCCTGGGAAACTTCTAGACCAATATTAAAGAGGAAAAAATTGGGACAGAAATGTAATGAGCATTTCAGCAAAGAGTGTCTAAAAACCTTGAATTGAACTTTTCTTACTCAGATAACTGGCTTCTATAGTTGTATTTGAACTACTACTACACTTTCCATTCCTTCTCATTTTCAACTAATTCATAATTTCTTTTTTACATAAGGCAAAAAAGAAATCGTGATAAATTGAAATTCAGAGCATCCTAAATCCCTTACACCCCACAATATGTAGCCAAGACATATTAGGGCTTTCAAAAGCTTCTCTACCCACAGCAGAAGTACCAGTTTTGGCTTGTTAAGATTCTACATCCATAAAACCGTTTGCAAAAGTTAGATTAGCATTGGACAAAAAAGTACAGGCTAACCTTTTTTCCGGAATTCCCATCTTTATCTCTCAGAAGCATACACTACACACCCTTCTGGTTAATAAATGCACTGGGGAAAAAAAGCATGCAAGTATCCCTTCTTTCTAGAGAAAGTGAGCAGTGTTGTGGTTGAGGAATGGGACTCCCCAGTTTACTCCTCCCACAAAAGTTCCCCAAACCACACTACAACCACTTGTTCCCTCTCCCCTCCTCTTCCACCCTTCCCCACTGAGGGTGGCCACGGAGGAGGATGGGAGGCACAAAAGCAAAAGATCATGGGGTGAGATAACAATTTACTGGAAACAGCAGTGAGATAAGAAAACAAACATAAATTAACACTCATAATAAAAGCATACAAAAGAGAGGGTAATTTACATGCAAAATGCTCACCAAGGATGATGTGAGATGACCATAGCCATGTTTTTTCCCAATCAGAAGCCACACCTTTTTTCTCAGAAGCCAGAGTCCCCTTCCCCTACTCCCAGCAATGACCTAAGGTAGTATTGTATAACATCTGGATTCTGGCCACACCCTGTTAGCCACACCCTCTCCCGGTGATTGCAAAAATTAACTCCATCCTTGGCCAAAATCAGGACAAGTACTTAAGAGGAAAACACTATTACTCAATCTGCAAACTGCAAATTTTCCTTTCCTCTGTGAATTCCTTGCTGACAATGTATTTGTATTTGCTGACAATATCACAAAGAGAAAACCCCACAGTTACGAAGATGAGGAAGTTAAGCAATAAAAATGTAAACATAGCTCATAACAACAGGACTGGCCAGGTAATAGCTTCTTCCCTAAAACAAATCTGAACAGGATGCCTTGATTTGAAAAGTGTGTCTCAGGTCTGCCAGCTGCAGACCTTTTTAGACAAGGTCCATATACCCTTGAGGCTACATGGTATTTGACTGTAAGGTCTTGTCACATACAACATCCCAAAAATCTGCAACTTTCAAGGCACCACACTGTCAAATCCCATGGATTTATGCTAAATTTCTGAAGAGAGATATAGCAGAGGATTTTTAGTGTTACACAGATCCCAGTAGCATGAAGCAATGGGTTTGTATAGCAATTTGTTTGAACACTGCAGTCTAACCCCATTTGGGAAAGGATGATTAGCCACACCTGTCTGAGTCTGACTGTCCGCGTTGTGTTCCTGTTAATTCCAGACAAGTGCAGACACAGACTACCAAACTGTGCTGGATGAGAATTCCTTCACAGGAGAGCAGAGTTACCTGAAGCTTCATATATGCTTCTTGGTGTCTGTGGTGCAGTGTTTGCATGACAGTCACAGAGAACTAAGATGAGCTCTGACTGATAGCTAGAGAACTTCTGGATGAGGAAAAAGACCTTCAGAAAGCTGGATGAATACCATTCATCCATTCAAGCACCAGACGATTTAGTTAGGACAAGTCTATCAGGTTGCTGCTTTCCTTCAGCAGATGGCTCTCTCGGACTGACAAAGAAGCAGAAACAGCTAGAGCAACACTTGCCAACCCCCTGTGGGTACTGCGGCAGTAGAAGACAAAAACTGTTGAGATACCACAGTTTCACCATAGCTGGCAAACACTGCCAATAGTGTTGAAACACTTTCAGAAGCTTTCTGCTCTTAATACTAGCCTCAGCTGATAACAGCAAAAATCCTAGGAATTAGTGCAGTGACAATGACAAAAAACAAGGTAAGAATATTTCCTATTTCTCTACTGACTCCATTAAGGAATATAATGGGCCCGAAGTTTTCTGTTTGTTCAGTATCATCTCCCTCAGAGAAGAGCATCAAGCATAAAGGAAAGAGAATAAGGTAAAGCAAGTATAATAAGACATTTCCCCCAAACATTTTGTAGACTCAATTCATTTGCAGCTCATTGACAAATTAAACCACAGTAATATCTGTGTATAAGAACAATTTTTCTTCCACCAATACTTTTAACCTCTTACTAACTCATGCAAACTTCCAGCAAGTAGAATAGTCCATGACAAGGAATTCCAGAGCTAAATTACATACTGCTTAAAATCTGTTTGCTATAAACCTAACAGTTTCAGGGAGATGTCTAGGTATTTTACTCTCCTAAAAGTATGTTGAGTAATGGGTAGCCTCTACATAGTATTTCAGGGATTCCTTGCTTATACTATTTCAGGAATTCCTTACTTATACTGCAGAGTCCTAAATTTTAAGTCACATTTAACCCCACATTGGCTCAAGCACCTAACAACTTCAAAGACCCACATACACTCCTCTTGTTTTTCTTTAAGAACTGATCAGCTAATCCTAAGGAAATGCGCTAACTTCCCTGAAATGTTTATTACATCACAAATTTTCAGACAAGAATTTAATCAGTAGCACTTGGACAAGATGGTTACTTGTTAACAGGTTCTCCAACTCTCTACTAGATTGCACAAGGGAGAGTACAGGAAGCCAAATACACCATAAAAAAAGCAGCCTCATCACTAGTGACACCACTATGTACATCAACTGACCTACATATTAACACTGCAGTGAACGGATAATAAGGAAGTTTTGTTTAATGCACTTCATGCTGGTTATTCAATCAGATCCTCCACAGGCATAAATATTTTCACATTTAATAGGAGTAAGTCATCTCCACACAGGCTTTATTTTCATTAAGTACTGAATTCTCAAACAAAATTTATCCTATTTTTAAAGAGGCTACTTTAAGAATTTATATTGTTATGCAGTTAAATAAAAGCCTGCCTTACCAAAAATGAAAAAACAAGTGACTTGTTCACATAGTCAGGCTTTCCATTAAAAATACAGAGCCCACATTCAATGGCAAAATTTTCTTGAAATAAAACCAAAATATTTACCTTCCCATTCTGCTGGAAAGTCACCAATTTGATACTGATATGCTTCACGATTTACTGCTTCTACAAATCTTCTTTCCGGTATAATCTGCCCTGAAGCAGGAAAAAAAGAATGAAAAATACATACATTTCTAATATATATTTTCTATACAATCTTAAATAGTTATATATACATATATTATATAAAATATTCAAATATACTTACATATTTTTATACAATAGGTATTTTGTATTATATATTTCTATATAAATTTATAATTGCTGATCACCTTATCATCTTGAAAGAATGTATTTATTCACGTGAGTGCAATGACATACAGGATGAAAATGAAAGATTAAAATATTGCGAAAATTATTACCATCTAAATGTCAATTTGAAATATTACATTTCAGTAACTTCAAGAAAAGCTTCCATGTCCTATTTTGAAGTTACTTGTATTATTGATTATGAAAAACAGGACTCAAAGTTCACTGGTTAGGTTTGCAAAGCTATCAGGCCACATCATCTCCAACCACTGGCATCTGCCTTGTGCTTGTGAGACTTTCCACAACTGCCTATAAACTAAATATTTTCTTTGTTAAAAACCAAAAACCAGAAGGTAGGAATCTGACAGGGAACACTCAGTATATTGAAAGGGGAGACAGTGTGGGGAACCTGAGTCTACATCCCACATTCTGATTCTATTACTGCCAAAGAAGAATTAAAAACTTTGAACTGTAAGGTGCAACACAGCAGATTGACTGTCAGATATTATGCTACTTTATGGAGAAAGAGTATTTTAAATTGCTTTTTAAATTAGCAGGTACTGGAAATATATGCAAGGTTCCCATCCCTCATAGGGGAAAAACCCAACAGTATTCCCTAGGCTCTTGCTACGAGCTTATTCTCTTCCTGGGGTGCTGATATGCAGAAATTTGACATTTTGAGGAAACATTAAATATATCTGCATAAAATATTTTATTTCATAATGAAGTGATTAATGCACTTCATTCCTTCAGTATGCTTTCAACAAGTACTTCAACTGAAGTTATTTTAAAACTGATACCAGTTGGGACTTGGAACCATTAGTAACTAAACTTCACACTAGTATTCATTATTAAGTATTCAACAGAATAAAATAAGAACTTGTATATAATGTGAAATTCCTTTTTAAAGATTTTTCTTTAGCTTTATATTATTTTAAGCAATGCAACATTATTATTTTTTCAAGATATGCAATCAGGCAAAGAATATTTTGTAGAATGCCTTCAACTTCAAAATTAGATATTTTTAATCAATGTTGGAAGTTATACAATTGATACTTATCCGTTTTATAAGTATACAATTCCTATAAAGTTGATTAAATTATAGTTCACACCTAGCTGTAACACAATTTTTTTTTCAACAACACCATGAATAATTTAATTTCTTACACTGTTTATCTACAAAAGTGATGAACTGTTGTCCATCAACAAAAAAAAACCAAACCAAGAACAAAAACCACAGAATTACTTTCTTTCCATGCAGAAGATTTCCATAAAAGCTGAAGAAGTATCTAATTAGGGCTGACCCTATAAAAGTCTCAGAAAAAAACACTCTTCTCCAATCTTGTAGAGTTACTAGACTTTACTTTAAGAGCAGCACCTTTTAAAAAACTGTTCTTAATTTGAGTATTACACCATCTGAATGAAGCACCATTCAAAATAGTAGTGAAGAACTGTTTTTTTCTAACTGCCACCAAAACTTGTGACTGATATTATTAAAGAAAATATTCCACTTCTTATTCTGCTGCAAGCTTTCATAAAACTCACATAAAAACTCATCCTCCAAATCCCACAGTCAAATCACACTGTAGAGCCAAACTCAGAAATTAGTTCCCAAATGTGTTATTTTGAGTACTGCTGGTGGCTTTTAAGCCTCTCTGCATTTGTGATGCACACATGACACTAATTAACTTCAACTGTCTGATTTGCCTTATCCCCTAGGTTTTTTTTGGCAGACCACCACTGACAAATAATTTACATAGGCTTTTGTAGGGAAGATCACACTGAGGCCTCTTTAGATGTAATTAAAACATTTTACAGTTTAGGAAAGTGTTTTTCATACTAAAAATTGACTTTATTGAATGTTCTGCTTCCTGGTAATTCATCCCTGTATTTTCAAACAAATACTTGGGTCTTTGCTACACCAATGCAAGAAACTCCACTTGTAAGGGCATAGATATGAAACAATTAAAAATAGTACCATCAGAACAGTTTTAACTTTAAAATTAACCTAATTTTCATGTGACCATCAGATGTTAGAAACACTGGAGAACCATAAATGCATCAAGTTGGGATTATATACCTAACACAATACATCCAATTGCAGCTTAAAAAAACAGCAGGTCACTTCAGAAAGAATGTAGCAGATGTACAGAACAGTAACATAGAATATCAGATACAACATCATTTTACACTGAACGCCAAAGTAGCCAAGATTTGCAGTTTTCAAGCCTGCAAAAGGGCCAAGAAGACTACGTAATTGACAGATGTTTCAGCAAGTGATACAGTATTTACACATGTTACATTTATATATTTTCTCACTTAGCATATTTTCTCAAAACCTTTCAGTCCCAGTCTATTGAAAAACCAACGCTTCATGACTGATGTGAATTTGTATAAAAGTCGCAAAACAAAAGTGTTTAGCAGAAGTTTGTGGCCTGCTGGCATCAGACAGGGATAGTCAAACCCAGCAAAGGAAATACTCAGTGAAACATAAAGGAGTAGCCAATGTATAATGAAGCAGTTTCTAAATTTCTACAGCCTTCTCTATACATTAAGGAGACCAGAAACCAGGTTATATTTTCACAAAAAATCCCATGGTTAACAGCAGAGAAGCACAGATGTTTTAAAATTAATATTTTAATTTTTCAGTAACTTCTAAGGAAGAGTCTTTCTATGGGCAAAATATCCTAGTTAATCCATGTCATTCAATATTATATATGTGTATTTACATTTAGAAAAAGCCATTGAAGAACCTTTCAAATGAAAATAATGAATCCCAAAATTGTGGTGTTCTATGAACAAATTATTACTATTCTGAAACCAATTTTGGGAGGAAAAAATGCATACACACTAAAGATCTTCAGGAGCCCTAGCTTGATTTTCACTATTTACAAAAACATTATTTGAAAAAGATTTCCTGTTAACCCTCAAACAAGTTTGTACAATGTGTACAGCTAAACAAACTATGGCACACATAATGAGTGAGAGCAGAAATGGGACCAGGAACAGGGAACTGGATGTTTCTGGCACCTGAAGTGAGCTACCTGAACAAGAGCCCCTGCCAGATATAAAATATTGGCATCTTTTGCAGTCTGCAAATTGAAATAGGATCTCCCTCTCACCCACTACTATGTGAAAGTAACAATTCCCATTCAGAATGAATGAACATCAGATGTTCATGAGAACTCAGGACCAGGACTGTTTTGGCTTGCTGATTTGCAACATCTGCATGCTAAGAGTCCATGGAAGAAACACTCCACTAAGATGTTTGGTTTCTTTTTTTAATGCACGGACTGAACTTGCAGCCTTTGTGAGTTTAAGGCAAATGATTTTGCACAGCAGCGCTCTAAACTTCATGAAGAAACATGCATTTCTAAATCATACCTTTTTACTGAAGTGCTCTGTAATTTGAAGAGACTAAATTGTACTTCATTCACTAACAGCCCATTATTTCCTTGTCAGCAACCCAACATAAACTTGCCTTACTCAAAACAAAGGTTTCTAAATTTTTTTCAGCAGTATCTTACAACACTTAAGTAACAGGTCACCCATTTATTTTCTGTTTGGTGATCACCAAATAAACAGTAGTTTTTGCTAAATGTGAAGTAATACTTAAATTATCAAAGCACCTGAACTATGAGCAGTTCTTAATACCAAGCAATACCATACTTCTCTAAAAGTAACAAATGTATCTATAGGCAGCAGAATTTACATATCTATAGGCTGCAGGAGCAGCCCATCACTATGAGAACAGGATCAAGAGTTTTCATCTCCACTGAAGAACAGAAAAAAGTTTGTTATAAAAGACAACCCTTTTAAAGGTATCAGTTTGTGAAAGCCACTATCTTTTCTTTGCACAGATTTTTAGCTGACAGAGTCTGTTCACTGATGACTGTGTTTATGTTACCTCGTGATCCTATTTCCAGTGTTTCTGCAATAATTATATTTACTTTAGGAAAGACATAAATATTTTAAAATAATATCTTTTTCCCAAAGAATTATGGGGTTTTTTCCAAATTTAGACTGCTATGAGGTTAATTAACTTTTGCTTAGTGACAAATTAATAACTTCCAACAGTTCATTATATTCATTCATACAATAAATACAGTATCCTGAAATACAAAAAAAATGAAGTATTTGAACCTAACATCTATCACTTACAGATGTAGTTACATTTTCCCCAATAAATAACACATTTGAAATCATCTAAAATGTTTTATGCTTTATAATACCATAACAGAAATACATTTGAACTTTTAAGAGTCAGCAAGGCCACAGATGTTCAATGGTTCTGATTTCCATTAACCTGAAACGAACCAGATCAGTGATTTCCAGTTTTACTGCAATGCAGGATCAAGTAATATTAAACTTGTAAAGTGCTAACTCAGTTAGTCCACAAGAGCTGTAAACACCAGGCACTCACAATCAAGAATTGTGTTTCAATTTTGCTACTTATATTTTACATTTTAACAGCAATACATTTGGCTTTCCAGAGTTGCCTGCAAGTACTAATTTCTTCCCAAAGTAAGACACATTTCCTCAGACTTCTGAAAATTTGAAGCCAGGGAAATTGCTTCAATTTTTGGGACCATGTACTGTCAAAGAAAAAGGCTGACATACACTACAAAAATCACAGTCCCTTTTCACTTCCCAAAAGGATTGCCAGCTGACAAAGTCAGTAACTTCCTCTGGGATCAGTGCCCATGGAGTTCATGTATGTTCACACAAATCTTGTGTTTTGAAAACCTGCTGTACCTTAGACTGTGGCATTTAAATTAAGTAATATTTGTTCGAGAAACAATTTCCTTCAAGGGACAGAAAAATCCTTCTGCTAAATATCCACTGCCATTGTAGCCCCTGGGCTCTCTTAATCTGGGTGCAGGATGCAGCCCCACCAGTGCTGCTCCCTGCTCCCTGGAAAGCCTTGTCTTCCTCATCTGTGAAGCCCATGTCTTTAAAAAGAAGCACTGTTTTGTAATGAGACTACAATAAGCCTACTAGAATTACACAACATTACATTCTTTTGGGAACACAAATGCAAATGATACTAATACAAATGACAGTTCCTTGGAAAGCTGATGGAAGCTCAGTGGTCTGTCACAGAGAAGCTTTCTTCCAACGGTTCTTTTGGTCCAACAGATTCAAGAAATGCCTTTTTACCAATTACTGTCAAAATGTGAATAAATCCAAGAATGAGGTGCTTAATTTATTCTATAAATGTATGGAAAATGCTTAAAATGGGAACTTAGCATGTATAAAGGGAATTTAGCAGGTAGATAGAAAGAACACAATAATTTGTATAAATAAAAACATAAGGTAGAGAGATAAAAATGCAGTGAAACAGGGAAGAGAACTGGGTAAATGACAGCAAGAGTATGAATTGTAAATAAAATTAAAGGGAACTCACAGCTGTGAAGAACATCCATTCTGCAATATGACCCAACACAGCAGTGTTACAGACTGCTTTGGATGATTCATTACATTTCCATTAGAAATGAATTTTCAATGAATCTTTTCCAAAAACTCATTTACCATCTCCAGAATACTTTTTTACTTTTTCCAGAATAAACAGAATTATTACAACTAGCTGCACATACATTCTCAGGGTACTAATGCTAGTTTTGGGGGTTAGTATAGTTTAATGAATTTTACAAAAGGATTACAGGTGTGAGATTTGCAAATAAAATTCAGTCTTATACAAGGTCTTAACACAATTACAGCTAATAGTGTATTGTACTTGAAGGATTAAAGAATACTGGTACTTCTATTTTACTGTGTTTGCTTTTCATTGTGGAGGTTAGGGAAGAACACACCTGTTTCAGCCACAGTCAACCCAATAGTGAAACTTCTGAAGAAAAGTTAGCTAATATCCTTGAGATGTATTACCCACTTCATGTATATGCATATCCTACAAACATTTAAAGAGCCTTAAACATTATTCTTTTTTCTACAAAATGGCATTTTTATTTTACATAGAAATAAAGAATGTTTTGTTTATTTGGTTAGAGTTCTAAATTGAACAAGTATTTCAAAGGTTTTAAAACTTTTTAAAACAATGTTAAACAGCACATACTAGTAAGCAATATTTTAGTTGATTAATAGCAATGTAAAATCATTTACCATTCAACAGGTTGTTGTTTTGGGGTTTTTTTATTACCCTCTAACTTTACACTGTTAGGTTTCTTTAAAAGCTCTCTTCAAAATTTGTCTCTTCAAGCATGCCTTTGTGCACGCACCCATTAGTTAAGGTACTTTCCTGCAACACTGATCTGGAGGAAAAAAACCACATAGTTTAGCTGATTTTGGAGAGCTCAGAGTGGTGCAGGTGGTGAAGAAATAAAAAAAAGCCTTCACATACCCAGGAATTGCAGCAATACCTGATCTGCTTTCAAACCTAATCTGAGCAGAAAAAAAAACCTTAAAGTGCAACAGCTGAGAACAAGGACTAACCATAAATTGAAGCTTTTAACATATGAGTCAACCCATTATTTTATTTTATTCTTCTACTCAACTCTCAGACTTTGTGTGGTCTCTTCTCAAGTTACAATGAGCAAATGCATACACAAAAAGCAACACAGAGTTGAGAGTTCTAATTCCACAGTCCCAGCTTAACTAAATTGTAGACTAAACAGAAAAAACTGAGGTTTATGTGCTTTTACAGAGTGAAAGTAGGTACCTAATCATCAAGTACTTCAATACCTACTTGAGCCCTCATTGATTTAAGAGGATTGCACCAGGGGCAACTATTGTAATAGCTGTCAGTAAGTTGTGAAAGCATTTACCCTGATGCCAGAGAAAGAAAAAAATGACCACTTTTGGATGGTGACCTTTAGAATTGTATAGCTTGTAATAACTGTAATACAAATGTTTGACTTGCAGAGTTTACAGCCACCAAAAACACAAACTGTGATACTCATTAACTCTACAACCAAATTTCATTTCTTTATACATTAAAGACTAGAAGATACCTAGTAGTACTATCTACTACTGGTAGTAAAATTAAAAACGGTTACTCTATTATGCTTTATCAATTTAATCTCTAAAATGCAAACTCTTAGAAATAAAGACACAGAGATTTTCATTATTGCAAGTTGCCAAATTAACCTAATTAGTATTCTAACTCATTTTTTGGTGTGAGCAGCTAAGATATGTGATCCCTATGTGTTTGTATTAAGATGTCACACAAGCACTTTAATTCTTAGGTATCAAAAACACGACTTGTGTCTCACCATACTAAACTCTGCATTGCCCAGCTGCAGAGAATTCCCTTTTAATATTCTGCAACAATTGAGTGCCTCCTTCACAGTTAAGGAAGACCTTGTTGATCTTCCTTAACTGCAAAGGATGGCATCAATGTAGACTACAAACTACAAGGAAAAGGCTTCTGGACACAGCTTGGTGTGTGTAGCTGCATTGACAGCTACAGGCACAAATCTCTAACATCAAGATTTTAGAAAACAACTCAACACTGAACTTCTCCACAGTCTCAAGATGCACAGATATTCAGAATCAAAGCTGTCAATGGATTGACAACAATGATTGTTTTACTGCTTTACTGCTTCTATTAAAAAAGAAGATACTTCAGAAATATTTGACCTTTTCCTTCTCCTGCCCTCCTTATTCCATAAAAAACAGAGAGGGATAGAAAGAAACCAAAGAAGATAACATTTGTTATATTCTATCATAGTGTTTGTCTCCATAGCATTTCTTACTAATTGTTTTGATAACATGAATTTGTTTTTGTAACTGTATTTTTTTTTTGTAAATGATGAACAAAATGAGACTTGTTACTCAGACAAATAAACCCAAATCTTACACATTCTCTCCTATCTGTGTATGTGTATGAATGAGAGGGAACATGCCACAGATAAAATGAGATTTTCACCCCTAAAAAGATAATCTGTTTTAGTATATTTCAATTCCCATTTTCTATCCTGGGAATTTATTATACAATCAAATCACATGTGTGATAAATCTTCTGCAATTATCAGTAAGTCTTTCAGTTTAAGGACACTTCTGATTTATAGTTGCATTTTACATACTGTATAGATGACTGCATGTATATTTAAAGATCAAAACTCAAATATCTTTAGTTCAAATCAGTTAAACTGAAAAATCTTTCCTGGCTCCCTGTATTTCTCTTTAATGGTGGTCACTATAGGACCTTATTACAAGAAATTTGCTACTATAGGACTGAGGAAAAAATGCTAGCCTCACAAGTTTTGTCATTTTCTCCCCACTTCCCCTGCAGGCTGCTACTGTTGATGGCCTTTATGGAAATATAAATTCAATCAGCAGCTGCAAATTTCATGAGACGTCCATCTTCATGCTGAATTTCTAACTGAGTGTCAAAACAATCTGTGGATTTCTCCCTGATGAAACACACTTTGAATTGTAAATTTCTGCAATTTTCCCATGTTAGAATTTGAGCTGCACTAAAATAGAGCCAGCCCAGATATAGCGCCTGCCAGATTGAGACAAGTAAGTTTCCCCTTCATTATCTGAACTCTGACATTGAAAGGGTTAAAAACAATCCACAAAAATTATCTGTTTCTTTTTTATTTTACATAAAAAATTAATTCAATTTGTTCTTTTTAGAAGAAAA
Source organism: Setophaga petechia (assembly GCA_024362935.1). NCBI lineage: Eukaryota > Metazoa > Chordata > Aves > Passeriformes > Parulidae > Setophaga > Setophaga petechia. The sequence continues at coordinate 6,733,452 of JANCRA010000004.1, read as the reverse complement.
ATAGAAAGGCCTTCAAAACACTCCAAATATTCTCAAATCAGTCATTTGAACCTGCTAGGCATTTTACAGTATTTAGAAGAGATAAACCCCCAGCAAGTAGCTGCAATAGAACCTAAAGAATTTCCTGTGGTGCCAAAATAGTTCATAGAATTAGTTTCTTTCTTCTAAGTCCCAATTTACATTAAATGTTGATGGAAAACAGAAAATAGATGCATAAATTACAAAAATCAAAACTTCAGTGGAGTTTTGTACTCTTTACTGTATTCTGAACACAATAAAACAAAATAAAGTTTCTCATTCAATCACTGTTTCTTGTAGTAACTTAGGAGGCACATGTAGCTTACCAAGTATATTATAGCAGTTCAAATATTCTGCTTTAGGTAAAGATTTGTTTCTCTCTTCTGTAGGCATTGACATGAAATCTATAAAACAATACCACTTAACAAATTTGCAAGCAAACTAATTAGTCTGTTTATTATATAGAAAGGAATTAAGAAATATTCACAGAGAGAAATTCACTATTAATGGTGATTCACCTATTCATGTAGTTGAGAACTAACTGACTTTCTGTTTATTTTCTTCTCTCTGGGATAAATACTGTGGTGGGATGGGTGAAGGGTTTACTGAACTGCACTTCACCATCACTGAAAAGAATTACATTGTATTGGATGTTTCCGTACAAATACACATTCTTAAACAAAAGACTGTCTTTCAGTATAGAGCATATTCAAATGGGTATCTTCTTTTGTATATACCAAACTTTCAGTTCACTATCAGAATGAGGAAAGAAACCTAGAAGTGAGCTACAGAGTAATTCCATTGCAAAAGACTTTCAATGTACTACAGTTTTATCACTTTATCATTTCTCCTTTTATCACAATATCATTTCTTCAGCTGAGTCATTCCTCATTCCCTGCCCCCTCCTTCAGCTACCTGCCCTGCATTCTGGTTTATGTGAACTGGAATCACCAGAGAGTTGATCACAATTCTAAACCCTCAAAACTGATCTACACACTTTCCCTGACTGGTTTCTTAAACTTGAGTATAATTCACTGATTTAAAAACCAATAAGTATGCAAGAGCCCTATGTCAAAAATAAGGTTAGTCTCCAAAAAATACCCAAGGAAAGAATGCTGGTATGCAGCTGGAGAGGGACTTGCACTAGTTAGGTGAAATCTTATGCTCTGGCAAACAGGTAGGTCAGAGGGACATGCTGCTCAGAGGAAAATTACTGTGCTTCCTACACTTACTAAACTGACCCTTATAAACTTGCTATTCTTAGAATGTTTCCTACTCAGCATGACAAAAACACTCCTCAACTTTGCTGAAAATGTTATTTTGACAGAACTCTGATTTGGTTTCATTGAGTTACAACATCCAGATCAAATAATCTTGATACTTTCACATTTAGCTGTCATACACTTATTAGCTTTAACAGCAAAACAAGGACATACACCAATCTCTCCACTAATACAAATAATTTTATATAGTGATGCAGATGTTCTGTCCCACATGGTTTCCAGTCACAAGTTTTAGCTATAAATTCTGCTTGGGTAGGTAGCAAGAGTGGTAATTACTGAATGTACTATAATAGCTTTCATTATAACAGATTCTTGAATATTATTTGGTTATTTTTATCTGTGGAGCCTACCAGAATGGAAGGTAGGCATAACAAGACAATCTAGTTCTATTTCTCAAAATATTGAGAGTACTACTTATAAGAGTTTGTAACAATTTCAAAGAACAGGAACAAAGAACCCTTCCTAACTGTATTAATCATTGCATAATAGCTGGCCTCTTTACGATTTAATTTTATTTTGTAATATTTCAAAACCTCACCATTTCTCAAAAACAATTACTTCTATTTTATCCGTATCTTTCAAGTTCTAGGCCATGATGCCTTATAAAGCTCAGGGTGTTGACGTGCTCCCAAAGGAAGCTGATTAAACTTCCATTGAATCCATGAAAGTGCAGAATTTTCCAATTTATGTGTGCAGTCAGGTTTGCTAACCTCTAGGCATCCTACCAAAACTGAAAACACCAAAGTAATTCAAAACTTAGGGAAGTAAATGAGAACTGAAAACAGTTTTAATAAGCCACACAAAGCTATATAAAAGAAAACACACATTAGTACAAACCCAACTGTGATCCTTTAAAAACCAGTATGTATTTCCCCAATGCCATCTTCTGCACTGCAAAGCCACTGAAGAAGTGTGATTCCCTTTTTCTTCCAATATAACCTAGGATGACACTAAACTTGTACTTTGGCAAGGTATCAGAAGTACCACAAATAAACAAAAATTGTAACCTTTATGGTATTAAGGTACATCAGCTGCAGATTGCATTACTTTCCTCCCACATTAAAAGCTTTGCTCTTAACTTAATAACACCTCCTGCACACACATACATAGAAGTTCACGAAGATTTCCTTTTCCTCACCTTCTTCCTAAGACTACTAGAAAAGTTTGTAAATGGCAAGACTGCTTAAAAAGATTGGGAGCACTACTACCTTATGAAGCTGATTTTTAAAATACAGCATAATCATTGCTAACATTGGAAGCAAGCAAAAGTGAAGGGAGTAATAATAAAAAAAACAAAAGATCCATTACTTTCTCATCCAAAGTACTCTGTTGCAAGGCAAGCCCTATGTAATCTAATCATTCCATTCAAAAACCTTCAAAAATATCTTGTTGGAAATTGCTGTGAAGTTTAACCAAGTCTTATAAACCAAACAATAAATAGTTTCCACAGCAGGCACATGCAGTGGTTAAAACTGAATTATTTGGAGGACAGCCAGTTGATTCACCATAGGCATAAACCACACACCCCTTCTGAGAACATGAACACTCATATGTTCCACACGGCCTTCATAGTTTATGGCACTTTGACAAGGAAGCAGGGATGTGACACACCGAGAATACTGCAACAGTGGCCAGCTGTTCAGTGCCATAACCTTGTACCTAAGTGCTCTCAGAAAAAGCCTGTGGAAAAGCATTTGGACACCAGCAAGAAGAGAAAAAAGAAATATTACAGTTGTTACCATTGAGAGAGAAGGAAACACAATCACAGTACTTCCATCAGCTGATGAAAACCCTAGAGAAAAATTGTCATATTAACCCAGTAAAGTCCCAGAATAATTAAAAAGTGAATGGAAATGTCAGCTTATCCCTCAGGCAAAACCTGATTCATTTCTAGAATTTTATAAGCATTGCTTAGATAATGGCATCTATAATAACACGGCATCATCCTTAATATACACAATGTTTATCTTTTAAAAGAAAAAATGGCTAATATCCAGCCTCACCAGAAAAATTTCTCAGTATAATAGAAATCTGTATGCAGGTTTCCAGAAATGCTTGTGTTCCAGACCTTTGAACCATTAGCAAAACTGTAAGAATAATCATGTTGCTCAGTGATCTCCAGTATCACTATTTATGATAGCCTCAAAAGCATCATCTGGAGTGATGCCATGCTAATTAATGCGTAATCAAGCAAATATTATCCTTTTTCTGTTATTTTATACATTAAGTGTAATTTTCTAATGTTTTCCATCAATGAGAAGATCAACAAAAAGAATTGTGAATCACCAGAAGATCCTAAAGAGGCTGTGCACACAATATAAGACTTCTCTAAATCTTGATGTAAAAGGAAAAATATAATCACCAAACAACTTCTAGGCATCTGCCATCAAATCCTAGTCTTCTATGTTCATTAGTATTTACAACTGCATTCCTAGTCCCCACTAAAACTAGCACAAGTTTTTACATTTTACTTTCACTTATACAAAGATTAGCTCAAACTGCTTTGTTATTTGCCTATTTTCTCTTGACAAAGGGAAAAAACCAAACTAACCAACTACCATCAAAAAACTGTTTCACAGTTGTTTCCTATGACATTGCATCTCCTCAATGAAAACTTCCCTCCCACAAAGGCACGAGTCTTACAGAACTTAGCATGCTGTCAACAATGCAGACAGAGACACTGAAGTCTCTCAAAGTTTAATTCCTCTTGTAATGTGCATCACAAACAGCAGTTTCATAGTACTGTCCTACAGACAGTATCAAAAGGAGAGCACTGAAAAGGAAAACAGAAGTGTGGACTTCTTCTACACCTTTGGAATAAAAGGGAGGCAAACATAGGAGATCCACCTTTTTTTCTGAAGGCAAACAGTGGAAGTCCTGTCTATGATACAGGGTAGTATCCACCAGACTAATCCAACATCATATCCCTATGCATCCATCAGGCAAGTTGTCTTCCAACAATTTTTTTTCATCATTTTATTTAGCATCTACGAAGAATCTATTAGTTACACTATCTAAACACTTATACTGAAGAAACTACCAATCACTTTCCTTTTAGTCCACTATTTTGTTGTTTTTCAGATGCAGACATGGTATTTGTTAGGTCTTTATTATATTTTAAAAAATATTCTAATGAATAATAGTTCTATTGTCCACGTTAAATATATTTTACATTCTGTCGTCCATTTTACAACAAGCTGCAGGTTCTTTTTCTCTACATAGAAATAAGTACTGTGTTTCAGTCCTCATTCATCTTCAGCAATTTTTTACTCATCACATTTACACAGATCTTCAGATGCATCCAATAGCATCTTTTCTTCTGAGCCAGCTCTGTCACTTTTTATACCTTTTGGCCAACCTCCTTATGCTGTATGTTTTCCTAATTAGGAATTTCATAATTTTTTTAGTCAGCTCAATCTTCCTTCTAGTCTTCTCTTTTCTCCCCAGTTTAGATGATCTAATTGAAATAATTTCATTTAGTCCAACTAGATAAAATTGGTAGACATATATACTTTACAGATCCAAATCCAGAGCCAATGCATTGTTGAACTTCATTGCACAGAAATAGCTCAGTATTTTACAGAAACACCTCAGAATCTCTGCATCTGTGCCTGTTCACTTAAAAATGCATCAGAACCCCATTACCCCAATGTCAGTCCAAGAGTTTGCCATCTTACTCATGCAGACAATCCACTCTTGCCTAGAAATTACCTCCTATAAACTGTTTCAATTTCACAAGCAGTTACAAGGTCTTCTATTACATGATTTCATAGGTAATAGAATGATGAAAACATCGTTATTTTAAAACACTAAATGGATGATGAAAACATCATTATTTTAAAACACTAACACTTTAAAGTATTAAATAGTGATGATTTACCTAGTGTGAACTTCATAAAAGTTTCAGTCTGCCAATAACTCTTAAAAAATAAATCTAAATGCCTTTTGAAAAGGCTCAAAATAAAGCAATACTGAGTAAATAATAAACTGCCATCTAAGAACACAAAAATTTCCAAATTCACAGAAATATTGCCTTCATAATCTGCAAGGCCTTTCAGCATGACAGAAGGCAAACTACAGAACATGCCTTGGGAAACAACCCTGAGAAAAAGAGGTATTTGCAGCTATTCAGAGATATGCAGGCTACAGACGAGCTGGGTAGTCAAAAGGGGTAAAATGTTATTGCTAGTTGTGAATTGTAACTAAAAATTATGCACAGTGGTTGCTATACTTTTCACAGCTTGAGGGTATCAGGGGGAGGTAAGTGAAAAAGAGAGAATGAATATTACTGAATACTGCATACATATCATAATTTGTGTGGCCCCTGTAGGGCCATAGAACTGACAGAAAAAAACCTCGCAAATTGAGATAGGCCAGTTTTAAATATAAAATCACTTTTTTCTGAATCAAAACTGCACCAAGAGTTACCTTAGTATAAATAAAACTTTAAAAGCCCAAAAAATGGATTATGCTATCAGTTTTAGAAATTATAATGTGCTTCAGAGATTAAACGCTCTCCACAATTGAACAGACAGAATTCTTATTGTTTGTTAACTGGACCAGTACTTAAAATATAGTTCAAATTAAACTGAAAGACACTGCCTTCTAAGAAGAGGTGGATAATCCCAGAAATAATGAGTGCTGCAGAGACTGAGCTGACATCATTATATCACATTATATGTTTATGCAATACTTAAACTAAATGTTAAAGACTAATAAACAGTGGTTTAATTTGAGGGAAAACACATTTCGTATTGGTGGCTGTCATCAATAAACGGTATTTTTTGTCTCTGTTTAGGAGGAGTCTGTAAGATTTAGCAATTTTCTATCTGGTAGTTATTTGATGTTATTTTTTGACTGTTGCTGCTCTGCTTGTTAGTAACTTTTTCATTTATATGTATTCATATTCTTTCCTTATTGGTGAATTGGTTGAAGCAATTGGATTGGAAAGGGAGAGATTGTAACTCATTCTGGAGGGTTCACCTTTAGTGTCAAACCAAGACAGCAGAGGAAAAAAAAAAAAGAACAAAACACTGCAGCATGATACTCCTCTAACTCTCAAATACTGATAACATTTCTGCTCACTTTCACCCTCTGAACCGTTGTACTTCCAAAATCAGTTATAAATGGACCGAATCACAAATATCAATCACCATCCAACATTAATAAAGCTCCCACCAAAGAGTGCTTTTAAAACTTTTCAGTCCTTTTAATTCCATTTGTTTTTTAACTATATTCATTATGGGGAAAATTTCTGATTTGATCCAACCATTTTCTGCCTCTCACCTTATTGTCAATGCTTACTTACTTGGCCTTTCACATTTCCTCTATAAAGTCTGTCAACAATACTGCTTTCAAAAAAAAAAAAAAAAAAAAACCAAAAAAAAAACCAAACAAAAAAACACCCCCAACAAAAAACCCGGCACCACACCCTTTCTCACTACAGCTGCATTTTCTCTCTATGCTACTTCACTGGCTTCCTGCTTTTTCTGTTTCATCACCAAGATAAGCCAGAAAAGCTCCAGTGTACTACTGCATTTACAGCAATTGTTCTAACAATTTTAGAACAGTTATTCTCTGAAACACATAACTAATAATTATCCTGCAGTACTTACAGGGCAAGTGAAGTGCCTCATGGCACTGCCTTCCTTCATCCCTGCTTACCTTCCTGTATTTCACCTCTGGAGACACTGCAATCTTTGCAACAGAAACACCCTTCAGACAAGCATTTGTTATACAGATACCACAACATAAATCCAATCACTTTTACTATTTTTTTCTGATTCAAATTACTGCTAAGCACCCTCCACAGTTCTGCTGAAATTCCAATCAATGTTCACCCATCTTATACACAGAAACAAATTCTTCTCTACTAAGAGTTTAGTCCTGCCTCCTTCTGTCTCCTCTCTCTAACTGGCTTCTCCAAACACATGTATAACTTTCCTGTAAAAAATTGTATGTCTAAACCAGGTCTTACTATCCTCCCTTTCCACATATTCATGATGAATGCCATCATTCTCCTTCCTTTCTGGTACTCAGGATTTGTCTCCAGTGTATAGGTTCTTTCTGCATAGGGCATTTTCTGTGTGATCTTCCTGATTTTCCATGCTGCTAAATCTGCCATTCAGACACAACTACAAGATAATTTTCCCATGTCAAGGCATATGCATCCCACTCTACTCACAAATTTGTAACACTGCTGCAAAGATTGGTTATCTAGTCAGGAACTGTGGGAACACAGTTGCGTCTTTAGACCCTCTACAAGGTTTCTATTTTTCACTTCGACTACAGAGTACTTTGTTTTCAAACTCCTTTGCAAGGAGGAGTCTCCTTTGTATCTTTCTCCTCTTTCTATAGCCTGAGACATGCGGACTTCAATCACACATGGGTCTGTATCCATCAAGCAAAATTTATTTTCTGTTTCTATCCACTAAATGGAAGAACTCCATGAATATCCACAAAGTAATTTCAAAGTTTTCTTTTACCTTCTATTTGACATGAAGTATAACATTTCTGACATCAGTGGGTTGTAGTTTTGCTAAGAAGGATAGCTATTACTAGGCATATTTACCTACAGTATCTCTTAAGCACCTACTTTAAATACTTTGAATAAAGACTATCTTTCCATCTCAATGACCAAGCAGGCACTAGAGATGCAAGACTTTGCTGTGGCTCACATGCATAATAAAAATCTGAAAATAAACAACACAGATGGGAGAAATAGTGCTGCAATATACAGGAAGATAAAAGAAAAGTAGATATGGCTCGTGTTCTTTTCTCAGCAGCACAGAAAATTTTGAAGTAGTTCTACAGCAGATCTTTTCCTACTATAAGATCAAAAATTTGAAATAACTGCATATAAACAAATACATTTCACCAGCAGCAACTGAACTTCATTATTCTTCCTATTTAAATCTTTTTATTCTAGTTCCAGAAGAAGGTGCTTCTTTTCAAGGCTTTTGGGGGTTTTTTCTGTTTGGTAGAATATGGAAGATATAAAATAGGCATCTACAGGTAATGAATTTGCAGTAAGGAGGAAGTTAAATATTTGAGATTTCCTAACTTACTTTTTTGTTTGATTTTTTTTTTAAACACCTGAAGGGAGAAAGAGATAGTAAGGGAGGTTGACAGAAAAATGACAAGGAATCATCACTGCTATTGCATTACATTGAGCAATGTCAGTGTACGAGTCAAGATGCCTATAATCCACTTAGTAGCCTTGTGCTGGTTTTGGCTGGAGTAAAGGCAATTTTCTTCACAGTGACTGGCATGGGGCTGTGTTTCAGATTTGTGCTGAATACAGGGTTGATAATACAGAGGTGTTTTTGTAATTGCTGAGCAGAGCTTACACAGAGTCAAGGCCTTTTCTGCTTCTTGTACTGTTGTTGTGGTGAGGGAACTGGGGATGCCTGGGAGGTTGGGAGGAGACATAGCCAGGACAGGTGACCCCAACTGACCAAAGGGATATTCCAGACAAGGTGACATCAGGCTCAGTACACAAAGTAGGGGTAAAAAGGAATAAGGGGGAGGGGGGGGGCATTTGGAGTGACAGCACTTATCTTCCTCAGTACCCATTACACTGTGATCCTGAGATGGCTGATTTTCTTCTATATATGGCTTTCACCTTCCCTATTGAACAGTCTTTATCTCACCCCTCAAGTTTTCCAGCTTTTACTCTTTCAACTCTTACCCAGATCCTGCTGGTGGGGGAGGAAGCAAGTGCTGCATGGGACTTGGTGCCTGGCTGGGGTTAAACCACAGGCCTCTATAAATTCACACTTGATAACATGCAGAACACATGATCTAGCATCAGTAATTTTATCATTAAGTAGTGCCTATTTTATCTAATATATCTATTACATCTGAAGAGCCAAAAAGCTAGATGCTGAAGTCAGACCTGATCTCAGGACATGTTTGCCAACAGAAGAAAAAAAACCAAAACAAATTTTACAGAACAGCAGGTAAAATTTATTTCCTTCCCTCACCCATCTATAAAGAAGACCCACATTTGCACTTTCCACATTTGAACAGGACACAGCATCACACAAAGTCTGTCTTTGGTTTCCACTGTGCTACTATAACAGATTATCAATTTCTTCTCTTCTAGCTCATGTGGTTTACTTCCACTTAATTGCCCATTTACATTTAGGTAGTTGCAGTCCTCCCTCATGTTATGCCACACCTTGGTACTAGAGAATGTTTTCCTTCATGTGCTCTACATCAGGATAATACAGCTATAGGGATTCAAGAGCACTTGAGAAGGAACACAGTCCCTTTCAGCTAAAAAGAGGGACAGAGTCTGCAAGTTGATGTATTTTAATCCCCAGTTCCTTTGTTTTGATTAACAGAGGTAATGTAACTTTGTACTGGCATGTCCATTACAACCCATTTTAAAGAGTACCGGCCATTCTGTAAACATGCACCATAAACCAGATCACTGAATGCATTCAGTTTGCATGGTAAGTATATGGATCTTGGTAAACAGTCTGAAACTAAGTTTATGTCTAAACTTCTTCTTGTTTTAGACTTTTGAGGACAATTCAAATGAACTTTTTCAAGATGCAGAAGTCTTTGGAAACATTTCAAAGCACAAAAAGCATTCAACATAACAGTTTTTCCAGCACAAATACTCAATTTTATTTCTTCTCTTACAACAGGGTAAAATGGCTTCTTCCAAAACTGGAAAACAGTTTAATATACCTGTATACCTGCCAAAACCTTCTGATCATAGCAACAAATCACAGTAACCTTCCTATTTCAGCAAAAATTACCTTCTTTCTCATGCAAGAGATTTGTTTTAATCTAAGAAAAAACAAAAATCAAAATCTCATTAGCAATCCAATAGAAACACTATGGAGGAAGCTACATAAGGAGGCATGTGTTCCCCTGGCAGTCTTCTAGGTTCCTCCACCCAGAGTCACCAGCCTCCCACCCCACTTTAGCTCAAAGGTTCCACCCTCTTTCTTTGTCCCATCTTCTTAACTCAGGGAACCACAAGCTCAACTTTTTCAACTGAATTAAACTAGCTCAGCAACAGTTCTCATGAATGCTACTTTCAGCTTGAAGAAAAGAAGACAAAGGATGAATGAGATCGCTCCCTTTCATCAATGACAAACTCATGTTAACCAACAGAGTCAACCTCATTTCACCTTCAGGTTCACAACAGACTCTGGCTCCAGTTCTTTGGACTTTTTCCCACGCTATTACATATCTGGGTCAGACACAAATCCAGGGCAGCCCATTTTCCAGCTCTGGCTCAGAAATTGCTTACACAGCATATTTTTTCAATCTGAGATGATGAAAATCATCACAAAACCAGATGATTTCATAAACTACCTGTCATCTCCCACTTAATCATTTCAAGAACAACCTGGGAAGTTTTGGTACATTACGCTGAACCAATGTCAATGCTTATGGATAGTGATTCATGGTTCTTAAATCAGGGATAGACTAAGCAAAATTTCTCCCTGAAATTAGAAAATATCCAGATAGAAATATCAAGTGCATTTTAATACCATAGAAAAATGTCTCCTTTTTGATCTGAGGAAACTCTTACAGAGTTACAGTAATTACACTGAATAGTAAAAAAAAAGAAAAATCCCAAACAGATAATAATCACAATTTATTTCTAAAACTACACTTATGATTATTTTATAATCATTACATAGCTTTAATTTAGAGTTTTATTTTGTATAAGACAACAGTGGCAAAGTTCTATTGCTATTACAAATGGGAACTAAGAAAAACAACTCCAGTATTTGCAAATCTCCACAGACAGGTAAAAATGTAGCCTTTGACTCTTTAGAATTACTAGAATTACCTGGATTAGTAGTTCAACTAGCATTTCAAACTAGAGGAGCTACAGAAAGTAGCCAACTGGGATTGATCTCATTTCTGGATTCTTTTTAGCTCTTTACACAGCTTGTGCCATGAACCACACAAAGTAACTCCTCTTGCTGAAGAAAAATCAGCTCACTAGGTTAGACAGTGAACAGACTTAGCACAAGGTTGCACAAACACTTGTAATGAATATTACAAAGCAGACATGAGCAGCCAGAGGGAGGAACAGGACCACTGTTTTTTGTCAAAAATACTAGACTCTACTAACTCTCAGATCAGAGATTTACTTTATCAAACAAATAAATACGGATAGCAATTTTACTATAGCCAAGGAGTTTTGCAGAAAATTGAAGTTTAATTAGTAAATTAGAAGTTTAATTTTTTGGGCAATTTTAGAGTTCGGTGCTTCTATCATTTTGCCTAGACCAAGTATTTGCAGTTTAAACACCAGAACACACTATGCATTAATGAGCCATTTAAATACAGAACTCTCTCAATACATATTTTGCAAAAATGGCAAAAAGTGGAATTCTGGAAGACAAAAGACATTCGGTCACTGAGTTCAAAAGAATAAGTTTTGTCTAATTTCTAATGGAAAACCATTCAAAATCTGCATTTCAAAAACCTTATGTAGTAAAAGACAAAACATAAAGATGATTCTGACCATAATCAAGCCATCATATATTAACAAACATTTCCTAACTGACTAAAAATAGGAAAAGATACATGATAACTGCTTATGAAAGTTGTGTCACTATATCTGAAACATTCATAATTCCACAATTAGAGGTTGTTGGCACCATACCAGACTTTTTTTAACCTTTCTGGAGGACCAGTCCATCTGGAGCTTTAGTTGTTTCAATACTGTGATGACTACACTAACCAGCGCTGTAGCTAACATACAGGGAAAAGCCACCACCTCCTAAAGTACAAGTATATAAGGTCTGATGGCTGATCATCAACTCTAGCAGTTTTCAGGCATATTTAAACAGGTTTTTTTTTTTTTCTTTGCAGTCTCCTGGTACTCTTGCTCTGCCTGAACCTTTCACAATTCTCACACAGCAATGAAGCTCTAGTGCACGAAGGAGGCTCATCCGTTTTTTAGTTTCTTTCAACACAAAATGAAGGCTTGTTGAAAGGAGAACAAGGAAAGCTGCTAGATACAAAAAAGCTTAACACTGTTCAGCTTAACACTGAACTTGCTGTGCCTGGTTGGCCTTGGGCTTGTCTGAAAAAGTAGCAGCCAGCACCACTTGGAGAGAGAGTGCAGGACCATCAAGTAGACAACACCTAGTATCTTTAATTGCAAGGTCTTTTAAAATTGCCTAAGGTTTTGGAGGTGTTATGTCCTCCCCACCCCACATAACTGCTACTGTTATTAACTGTTCTTCTTCAGAAATTAAATCCTTCCTCATGTCTGGTCATGGGAGCAAGTGTTCTTTTAGTACCCTGTTATCTGGATGCATCTGCTCCAGATAACAGCCACCAGTCTGGAAAACATAGATCTTGACATTCTGAGTGCCTGGGAACTTTATTTCCGCCTTCCTCAATTCCTAATCAGTAGGTCTGTTTTACAGGACAAAGAGCAGAAGCAGCCAGCAGCCTTCTTCAAGTATCAATTTATTGTACCGAAGATGCTGAATTAAAAGACACAACTTCTAATTCCTCTCTTATGCACTGTACATTCTGAGAAACAGTATCAATATTCAGCTGATTTAAGTTTAAATATGCAGCAATAAATGTACTTACCAAACTCCATGACCAACCTTTATACGAATCAGATATGAACTATACTCCTGGATTAATTCCTCCCCTGAATCAGGCAGAACCTTCACCTTGACTGCTATCAGTCTTTGGGTAGCACATTATAATCCAGAGAGCAAAACACAATATCAAAGACCTCAATTTGTTTATCTGAATTTCTTCATTACATTGTGTATCTTTCTGTTACAACTACTAAATTTGGGTACTCTTGGCCAAAATGAGTCACATCTAAATAAGTAAATAAATAAATAAATAAATGGGGTTTGTGTGGCCAGGTTCTGTTAGTGGAGGGGATCCTTCTTCCCTGAGAAGCTGTGAGAAGCTCCCCCATGTCTGACAGAGGCAAGGCCAGACAGCTGCAGCACAGACCCACCACTGGACAAGGCCAAGCCCATCAGCAGCCCTGGTGGCACCTCTGGTATAACACACTTTACAGAATTCACAGAATTACTAGGTGAATTACTAGGTTGGAAGAGACCTTCAAGATCATCAAGTCCAACCCATGCCCTGACACCTCAGCTAAACCACAGGACTAAATGCCACATCCAATCTTTTTTTAAACATATCCAGGGATGGTGACTCCACCATCTCCCCAGGCAGACCATTCCAGTACTTTATCACCCTTTCCATGAAAAACTTTTTCCTAACATCCAACCTATATTTCCCTCGGTGTAGCTTGAGACTGTGTCCTCTGGTTCTGTCAGTTGTTGCCTGGAGAAGAGACCAACCCCCACCTGACTGCAGCCACCTTTCAGGAACTTGTAGACAGTGATAAGGTCACCCCTGAGTCTCCTTTTCTCCAGGCTAAACACCCTCAGCTCCCTCAGTCGTTCCTCACAGGGTTTGTGTTCCAAGCCCCTCACCAGCCTCGTTGCCTCCTCTGGACCTGCTCAGGTGTCTCAATGTCCTTCCCAAACTGAGAGGCCCAGAGCTGGACACAGCACTCAAGGTGCTGCCTCACCAGGGAAGGGTGACCTCCCTGCTCCTGCTGGCCACACTGTTCCTGACACAGGCCAGGATGCCACTGGCCCGTATGGTCACCAGGGCACACTGCTGGCTCGTGTTCAGCCGGCTGTTGAGCAGCACCCCCAGGTCCCTTTCTGCCTGGGCACTGTGCAGCCACAGCATCCCCAGCCTATAATGTTACTGGGGGTTATTGTGGCCAAAATGCAGGACTCGGTGTTTGGACTTGTTAAACCTCATCCTGTTGGACTCTTCCCATCCATTCAATCATTCCAGGTCTCTCTGCAGAGCCCTCCCACCTTCCAACAGATCAACACACGCTCCCAGCTCAGGGTTGTCTGCAAATTCACTACTGAAAGCCTCAATCCCCTCATCCATGTCACCAATAAGGATATTGAACAGAACTGGCCCCAGCACAGACCCCTGGGGGACACCCCTGGTGAGCAGCCACCAGCTGGATGCAGCACCATTCACCACCACCCTCTGGGCCCGGCCATGCAGCCAGTTCCTAACCCAGCACAGAGTGCTCCTGTCCAAGCCGTGGGCTCCCAGCTTTTCCAGGAGTGTGCTGTGGGAGACAGTGCCAAGGCCTTGCTGAAGTCCAGGTACACAACATCCACAGCCTTGCCTGCATCCACCAGGCAGTGACTTGGCCATAAAAGGAGTTCAGGTTGGTTAAGCACAGCCTGCCCCTCCTAAACCTGTGCTGGCTGGGTCTGGCACTCTGGCCATCCTGTGAGTGCTGTGTGCTGGCACTCAGTATAAACTGTTCCATAACCTTACCTGGTACAGTCTGGCTAACTGGCCTATAATTGCCAGGATCCTCCTTCCCACACTTTTTATGAATGGGCATTACACCGACCAGCTTCCAGTCCTCTGGAACCTCACCAGTGAGCCAGGACTGCTGGTGAATGATGGAGAGTGGCTTCACAAGCTCATCTGCCAGCTCCCTCATCACCTGGGATGGATCCCACGGATTTATGAACATCCAAGAGGCTCAGCAGTTCTCTGACTGCCTCTCTTGGATAACAGGGGGACCATTCTGCTCCCTGATACCATTGATAAAATAGTTACGCACAGATGAAATTGCAACCAGAGAAGAATGAGAATATGTGAGAGGTAAAACTCTGCAGACATCTAAGTAAAGCGAAGAACGAGGATAAGAAGGTGTTCTAGGTGTGAAAACAGAGATTTCCCTGTAGCCCAAACTTATTCAGATACGAGTCTTTTGAGGGTCTTCTTGCAGTCATTTGGGAACATCCCATTCCTCAAAATTCAGTTTTATGGTCCCAGATCTTCTGATGAATCTTCTTTCCTTGAGAGTATCTCAAACATGTGGTCAGGTCATGATGCACTTCTCTTATCATTCTTTACTCCAGCACTCTATCTGTGTTCTCAAAACTAAGACATCAACTAGCACATATTAATCACTAGTATAAATTAACAATGAAGCATTAGGTGTCACAAGACCTATTAGTCACAACAGGGAGTTAGCACAAGGCCATGCTGACCTCTGGTATTTGTACTAAGCACTGTGTGGTACAAAACTAATGACAGGTCATTCACTACTGTGTGAGAGTTAAAAGAATTTTCCAGCATCTTTCCCCATTGCTGCACAAACTTCTACTTGAAGAAATATCACTTGTTCAGTAACATCTGTAGTGGATGTTCTGTTCAGTGGACCTCCTGCTACATACTGCTATGTATCTTTCCATTCCATCTTTCTGTTTGTAGCTGGCTACACTAACTTTTCTTCATCCTGGAGTTTGATATCACTCTAACAGACACAAAATATCAATCAGTACATGTGCTTAATCATTCCAAAGCTAGTGACACTTTCAATTCCTACACCACTGACCCATGCCTGCAGAAATCTGCCAGAATCCACCCTTTCTTTGACCTCTTCTAAAAATTTCATACTGACTGCAATTCCTGCTGATGGTGTCTCCAGTTCATCCAATGTAAAGAGGTTAGTCAAATCACTCCTTCACTTCAAGAAGGATGAAATAACATCGTTTTTCGTACACATATGGCTATAAACAAGAGACATTTAGAATTTAAGATCTCACCTCCTTATCTCATCACTTCCACTCCCTCAACATGTCACATTCGTTTCTCAATGTTCTTCCCTTGTGAACAACTCCTGTGCCCAGAGAGTGAGTAGGAAACTGACTCTACCTTTTCCTCAATGCAAAGCAGTTCTTGTATTGGCAAACCTGATGTTAAAACTCTAAAGCCACTGGTGACAGAAACTTTGTTATTTTAAAGGTTTATAAAGAGCACAATAAACTTATTGCACAAAGCAGAAGCCAGATCTAATTCTTTACCACCTTCTCTATTCTTCAGGAGAACCTTAAAAGGTTATAGCAGCCCATAGGGTAGCATGCCAACATTACTCAGCTATTTTTAATCTCATGTTTTCTCAACTACAATCTTTTGTTAAGTTCTTTGTCATTTTATCTTTTTTAAAATGACACCACTGGTGGGTAGTCCCAGCACTTTCATTTAAATGCTGTATTTTGTTTGCACTCTTATTTAACAGTAACAAACAATTCCTAAAAAAAGACACACCAAATTAGGTACCAGCAAAAATGGACACCGCAAATTTTCACATCCAAATTACAAGTAACAAAGCATGTATACAGTATTTAAAACCTTGTTTACCCAAATTCATGTAAATAATGTGCTGAAATTAATTATACACACACATAATAGTAAAAAAGTTCCCTGTACCTGCTACTGACTACTTGCACTCTCTTCTGTAAAATCTGTTCTTTCATTTCCCAATGTAATTTCAAACCCTAAAACTTCAAACATAGGTGATTTGCTCTTTTTATGCATATTAATGATGGATAGTTTTCCTCCTTTAGAATCAGAAAAGTAAGTTGAATTCTCCTTGCATTTCAGAATAATGAAACTAAAAGGCATGGAATTTAGTCACAAAGCAGGCATGATGATTTACCAATGGTCCTGATTGATCCAATGATCCTGTTTGCAACACCCTCAGCCCTATTACTCTCAGCTCTACAGGTGTTGCTTGTTCAAATCACCATGATTAATATACTGTTAAGATTTTTCTACCTATAAAACATCTATGTTTATAGCACTACACCATCTTTTTCTCTCTATACACCACAGAAGAGAGTTACTAATACATGAAATTTTTTAATTTTTTTTTTAACTATCTGATTTTTTGGCAACTGAAGAAACCTGAAAAAAAAGATACCCTTTCAAGTACCCCTTCATACACCTCTACTGAAAGAATCAAAACAGCTTTTCAAGCTAAATACACAATAATTAACTTACAAGTGTACAGCATATGAATGTTAATAGCAGCATGCAGAATTCAAAAAGATCAGTATCTCAGTTTAATACCAATATACATGCTGAAGATCAAACCTGGCTGTAGCAAGAGCCAGATAATATGCAAGTTATTACCTGTCCACATGACTACTTATTGCTATTCCTGGTTTTTCAAGTCAGAGAGATTAATACCATGCCCCTTGCCAGTTTGCTTCTGGCAACTAAAAGAAAAACATATGGAACAGATTATCATGAGTGCTCCCATGTGGCACACCCAGGAAAAAAAGGAGATCAGGTCCAGTTAGCATGAGTTTAGGAAAGGCAGGTCTTGCTTGACCAGCCTGATCTCCTTTTATGACCAGGTGAGCTGCTTAGCAGATGAGAGAAAGGCTGTGGATGTCACCTACTCAGACTTCAGTAAAGCCTTCAGCATGGTGTCTCATGGCAATCTTCCGAAAATGCTGGCACTGTCGCTTGGACAGATGCACTTATCTCCCTAAAAACTGTCTGGATAGCTGAGCCCAGGGAGTGGTGGTGAACGGAGTTCAGCCCAGGGAACAGTGGTGAATCCAGCTGGTTGCTGGTCACCAGTGGAGTTCCCCAGGGCTCTGCATTGGGGCCAGCCCTGTTCAATTTCCTTACTGATGATCTCAATGAGGGGATTGAATACACTGCCAGTGAGTTAGCAGATGACACCAAGTTAGTGGGAGCATTATCTCTTCGAGGGATCTGGGCAGGCTGATCATGGCTGAGGCCAATGGTGTGAGGTTCAACAAGGCCCAGTGCCAGGTCCTGCCCTTGGGTCACACCAACCCCAGGCAGTGCCACAGGCTGGGGCAGAGTGGCTGGAAAGGACCTGGGGGTGCTGGTGAGAGCAGCTGAACATGAGCCAGGCTGTGCCCAGGGGGCCAAGAAGGCCAATGGCATCCTGGCCTGGAGCAGCAATGCTGTGGCCAGCAGGGCCAGGGCAGGGATTGTCCCCCTGTGCTGGGCACTGCTGAGGCCACACCTGCAGTGCTGTGTCCAGCTCTGGGCCTTCACTGCAAGAAAGACACTGAGGAGCTGGAGAGAGTGCAGAGAAGGGCAATGGAGCTGGGGCAGGGTCTGGGGCACAAGTGCTGTGAGGAGCAGCTGAGGGAGCTCAGGGTGTTTATCCTGGAGGAAAGGAGGCTCAGGGGTGACGTTATCGCTCCACGACTGCCTGGCAGAAGGATGTAGCCAGTGTAATGACACCACTAGAGCAAACAGCCCCAAGTTGCACCAGGGGAGGTTCAGGATGGGCAACAGGAAGAATTGCTCCATGGAAAGGGCTGTTAAACATTGGAATGGCCTGTCCAGGGAAGAGGTCGTGTCATCATCCCTGAAACTTTACACAAAACCACTGGACATAGCAGTTACTGCCGTGGTTTAGTTGACATGGTGGTGTTTGGTCATAGGTACTAAAAGTCTTTTACTGTACCTCTTTAAAAGTTTTAAAAGTCTTTTTCATACCTTTATGATTCTATATTACCACAAACAAAGATGGTTTTTTCAAATATTAATGCTTTTATAATCTGCAATGAGCTCTCCAAAGTGTAATTGCTTTGCTACATAATGAATCACCCAGATTGAAAAGCTGTTTTGTCATTCCAGAATTACTGCCCTAGAAACTAGCAGTCTGCAGTGCAAGTTTTACTTCTTTACAAACTTACATACACCCAATTATTTTAGAACTCTGTTTCTGTATTCTAAAATCTCTCCATAAAGGAATACTCAAGACAGCTGTCAGTACTTGCTGCTCTGTTTTTGAAACAATGTTGCCACCACCTGGACAAACCTCTAAATGACAGGCATTGCTGCGGTGCGAGTCTGCACATGGGACAAAAAAACCCAAACAAACAAACTCCCACTTTCTCCATAGAATTATTTCCATAACCAAGACAATTAAATAGTCTAAAATTTGTTTTTCTATTCATCAATGAATATTCAAATTCTTTATTTCATTAATATTTTAACATTAGACATGTAAAACTAAAATTTATTAGCTTTCCACCAACATTTGAAAAGCTAACTTGAGAAACTACTTTTTATGTTCAGTAATAGATGTACAATTATCTGCAGTTCTCAATAATCAGCTTACAAATGCATCTTCATACAATCACAACCAGTTTCTGTCTCTTCCTCAGACTTCATTCCTGTTAGTGAGGAAGCTAACACTCAGACTCAGAAGAAAACCATAGCTTTTATCTCTGAAGATATGCTTTGGAGATTTGTTGCTTCTTCCACTCTCTGCCATTCATCATAAAGCATTAAAGGAAAGTTCCAGTCTAGCCTTCAATAAAAAGCTGTATTTTATAAAAGATTCTGAAAGAAAGTAGAAATTCTACTCTAAACTCCTGATGCACAGGAAGGTGACAGGCCACTACCTAAAACAGGAAACAAGGAGCAACTAAAACTGTCATGGAGGATTCCTTTAGTCTCAACAGAACCTTAAGTCTTTCTAACTTTCATTAAAAAGTGTACATACTTCTACTGAAGACTGGATTCAATCAGATACAGGAAAATCTATATATATAAATATATAATGCAACTGAATACTTGGTACTTTTCCTTATATAGGTTCTTATTTATTTACATTTTGGTTTGTTGAGAATTTACTGTACAAGATACAGGCTTATGCAAATGTGAGTAGGCATTTCACATGAAGAAAATGTTTCCCACAGAAATCAGGGCTTGTATTCAATTATTAGCAACAACATTTACCACTGCAATTTGGTAATGCCACATGTATTTCTCAATCTTAGGTATTTGATAAGATTTCTGACAAACTTCAGCTCATAGCATCAGAAGCTTAGGCCACATATGGCCCCTAATGCAGAGCTTGTGCAACATATAAAAACCTATGGAAAACAGAATGCCTTTTCCAGCAATTCCGGTAAGCTGATAGTCCAAATCAAAACAAACTTAAGTCTGCTGCTCCCACAAAGAGAACTTTTAACACTCCTACATCATCTATGAAATAAACTGACTTCTTGATGATCACCTACCGTTCTTATAAAAGTTTGCATATGGTGGTCCTTTACAGTGCTCATTTTAACTCAATCATTACAATACATGAGTGCGAATGAAGATATTGAAAATGTGCAAATATAACCTGCTCAGCCTTTTGATGAAAAAATTATATACCAGATCTTGAGTATTTAGGGCCCCTTATCTTCTTGCATTTTTAAACTAAAATGGTTATTAAGAGTCTTTATAAATTATTTTCAATGGTAAATAGAATCAGCTGTTTCCAGCAAGACATATTTGGTTGTAATAAATGCACAAATTGTATGAGGAATTTGTTTCTCAATTAAAAATATATGAACACTCTAAGTTTCACTCCATGTTCTACTGCAAGAACAATTAATCATGTACCAAAGCTATGGCAATGGCCTGGCAGTATGTTATATAAGAAAAATAAATTACTTACACTGATAAGTCTGGTCTGTGTAGTGAAATACTTGTCCAAGATACTGAAATGAGTCATTGATCAATATTACTCAGTCATCTATTGCCATCTTTTATCACAATCAACTGAAGAGTCATCTGGGAGTTAATGAGCTATGCTGGGTGTTCCTCTCATGACAAGACTGGTATAGTTGCATTTTATCACTGTCCTCACATTAGGATCATTTTGTGGAAACCCACCACTTACAGAATGTCATTAAATACAGAACCATCTTTACGTTCAAATAAGCCCATCTTACTCTGTTGTTGAAGGTGTGACCTGGCTTTCAAGACGATAGGTTCTTCCCCATTTGAAAAAAAAAGTTCTTGATAAGCAGTATACAGTGTACCTTGTCTCAAGTTTCATGCTTTCAGGAAATTAACTGCTCTAATTTTGAATTCTCCCATATTCCTGTTGGCAGTATAGTTACTTTTTTAGGATCTTTTCCCTCTATATTTGCACTGCAATTTTTCTTAACTCTCTTTCTATTTCTAGCCATTATTTTCTTTATTGAATCTAATGACTTCTTACTCTTACAGTCTAGGAACTTTGAACATCCACTTTCCCTCTTTCAAGAGAAATAAGACAACCAGACTGAAACAGCATTATTTTACATTCTTCTTCCCCTCTACTTCTGAAGGCCAATCCTTTCTACATTCACCCCAGAGAAATACAATACTCTTGCAAGCTCATATATTTTTGCTATTACTCATTAAAATACTTTGAATGAAGGCAAAACATATGTTAAATCAGTACTTGCATATCATTGACACTTCTTTAATCTCCACAATTATTCCCTTCATCCCAACAAAACCTATTCAAGTTGCTGGCTCATCTAAGAACCTAATTACTCAGAGACAGGCAAAATCAGGAACTTGAGGTAACTTTCCAATGATTACAGAGGTAAAGGTGGTCTCAGAGTAAAGTTGCTACACCTTGAGCTTGACCTGGACACTCAAGACCTTAGGATATTGGTGAGACTACACCTACTGTAGCGACTTGAACCAAAGCAAGAGTAGTTTTGTTAATCCTGTGTTACCTTTATTTACCACATGCTGACTTGGATTTCAAAATAGTTTTTTGAGTGCGTAACTTGCCTTTTTTTTAAGAAGACCCTCATTTGTAAAACATTTCGAAAAATAACAGCATATTAGGTGCTGCAGCAATGTGAAAATCATACTTGCAGCACAAACTTAAAAATTTTGTACCCCTTTGACATCTCCAAAGTCTATATTGCAGATATTCAGTCCTGGAAAACAGACTCAATTTAAGAAGCAAACTCTCCTAATCATAGATGAGGGAGGTATAAGTAAACACAACATCAACCACTCAGGAAACTCAACATCAACCACTTCTATACATTGACCTGCTCCTACTGTCCCCTACTACAGACAAGGACTCAGGTTCCAAAAGTGTTTTGAACCCTGAACTTAATGTAGAAGAGCACAATTCACAACAGACAGAAAGAAAACATTAATTCTTTGCATCACACTGTCCACTATTTCTGTTCCAAAACCCTGCCAAAGACCAGGGCAGGCCAAAAGAAAGGTGCCAGGTGGCTTTTGATCAAAGCAGGAGGTGGCACAGACACTACTTACACTATTTACTCTCACCTCCAGCTTAAGGTGGGATGTTGGTCTGAAACAAAGCCCAGCCTGTCCTGACAGACCTACCCAGTCTAAGTGAAGAGAGAGAAAGCAAGACCTGCCTGTTTTGCACACTCTGCAATATATTGGATCAAAATCCAGTACAGTACAAAGGGACCAAGCACATCAGGCCTGGCACTGTGATAGATCTACTCAGTCCTCCCTGAACCCATAGGGCAGGCAGCAAAGCACACTGCAGACACACTGCAGTGACACCTGCACACAATGGCTCACTGGTCTCATCTACAACTCCTTTTCTTTCTAGTGTTGTTCCAATCCTGCACTGGTCTCTATATGGTTAGGACACTGGGTGAGCTATGAATTATACACAGATCTTCCTAATGTACTACAAATAATGCTGCCCAACACTTGAAAAGAGAGCATTGCTTTCTCAGCACTTTTTAATTCGTAGTTTCTTTTAAAAACAAACCGTCAGAAATTTTTGGTGTATATTTTAATTCTACTTTCTATAGACCTTCCTCAATCTCTATTACCTTTGCAATCCATATCCTTAAACTCCTTCACAAAGTTATTAAAGCCCACAAATACCAGGTATGACCCTGTTTGTAGAGCACAGGATGCTGCTCAAAAATGTTGTGAGAGGCAGCTGGTTACCACCACCCACGGCAGTGGTTGCAACCATCTGTAATCACTTCACTAGTGTCAGAATGATTTTTCTCCTCAGTCACAAGCCTGAGGGAGAACTGGCATACTGTCCTGATCTGGAATACATGAAACTTCATATCTTTTCTATACTGGCACCACAAGGATAGCCATTGACAGAAGTAAAGACATAAATTACAGTGGAAATGAGTCACCAGTGTGAGGGGAAATACAATCTCCTACACCCAAGTAACCCCACACAACAAAGGTCAGGGAGCACTGTATCTTAAAACAATAATGAACATTCACAAGGCAATCCATTTTGTAGGGAAAGTGGATGACAATCTGTCATTTCAACTGGAAATGGAGGAAGAAAATGGGAATCCAAATTAAGAGGTCACAGAAATGAAATTTGTAGCAGCACAACACTTTGATACGTGCTGTGCTACAGAAAAAGCAACATTTGAACACTTTCATTAAAAACAAAAATCACATCAATTTCTTCTTCGTTAGCAGAAGGCATGCTTATTTTTTTCAGAGTTCTGTCATTCTGCTGATGCTGAATGACTAAGGTTTTTTAAGAGCAAGATAAAACAAGTAACAAATATACAGAACAAGTGACAAATATACAGAAAAATAGCAGAATTTTCACAAGTAGTATTTTCACAAAATCACAGCAGTATTATTTCCCATACGAACTCTCCTATTCTCTATTTACATACAGAATAAGGGCATCCAAGCTCCTGGAACACAGGCAGAAACCTAGAAAAGTATTTTCTACAGGAGCGGGATAAATGTACATGTAAGAATTAATTTCAGAGAATTACATAACCAGATAGGTTGGAAAAGATATCTGAGATCACCACGCACAACTTAAGACCAAACACCACCATGTCAACTAAACCACGTACTAAGTGCCATGTCCAGTGGTTTTGTGAAGAATTTCGGGGACGGTGACACCACCTCTTCCCTGGGCAGGCCGTCTCAATATTTAACAGCCCTTTCCATGGAGAAATTCTTCCTGTCGTCCTGGTGCAACTTGAGGGTATTTCTTCTGGTTGTGCCACGGGTAGCCTAAGACAAGGCCGACCCCCGGCTACACCCTTCTGTCAGGCAGCTGTAGAGAGTGATAAGGTCACCCCTGAGCCTCCTTTTCTCCAGGATAAACACCCCCAGCTCCCTCAGCTGCTCCTCACAGGACTCCTGCTCCAGACCCTGCCCCAGCTCTACTGCCCACCTCTGGCCTCTAGATTTTAAAAGCTTATGCAGAAGTGCTCCGAAATACCAAGAAGAGCAAATAATTGCTGCCTACCTACCTAGTACAGGCTGCGCTCTGAAACCCTCCAGTGAGTGGCTTTACGGTTTTTCTGGCATTAGAGTACCAGAAACCCGCACGTGCTTCCCGAAGCGCGGTACTTTCCTTCCCGCTAGTGTTCAGCCGCCATAATTTTTTATCAGCCGCAGTCCAGCCGCCCCGCCGGCTGCGGACAGCGGCGGGCGGGTGAGAGGCCGCTCAGGGGAGCAGCGCACGGCTCCCCCCGGGCCCGCCGGCCGCCGCCGCCGCCCCGGTGCGTACCTGCGCGGCTCTCGTACTTGGGCACCCGGTAGTACTTGTTGCCAAACTGGTCGGTGCCCACCAGCTCCTTGGCAGGCCCCACGAGCCGCAGCCGCAGAGCGCGGAGAGCCTGCCAGGCTCGGCTCATGCCGGGATCCCGACGGGAAGGCCGCGGCACCGCCGCCCACGGACACAGGGACACGGAGCGCGCCCTGTCCCGGCCCCGCCGCCTCGCGCCCGCCGCTGCGCAGCGCCGCCCCGCCCCGCGCGGCCGATCCCGCCTATGGGCGCCGGGCGCGCCAGCAACGCCGCTGGCCATTGGTGCGGGCCGGCCCGCCCCGAGCCAATCCCGGCCGCGCCCGCCACAAGATGGCGGCGCGGCGCAGAGCGGGCCAGGCGCTCCCGGCATGTTGGGGCTCATGGCTGCTCGCCAGGCCGGGCTGGACGACCCCGCGCGGCTGCGCCGGGCCGAGCGCACCCGGAGGTAGCGGGGCCGGGGCGGGTGTCCCTGCGCGGGGAGGCCCCGGAGCGGCAGCTCCTGGCTCCGCCCTGCCGCGGAGCCTCGCTTGGCCCGGCCCGCAGTAGGGCGGCCCGGGGCGGGGTGAGGGGCGCTCTGCCGCAGCCCCCGTGTGCGCGGGGGCCGGGTTGGGGGAGCTGCCGCCGTGGGTCGGCAGGCATTGTGTTTGTGTACGGTGTGCTCAGCCCTGGGCAGAGTGTGCACGGCGCAGTAAGCTGTGCCTCGCTCCCCGCGCCGCGGAGTTACCGCCCTTGCGGTCGGCGCGGCTCCTCCCGGGGCTCGAACTGCGTGCGGCTATGCTCCGCTTGGAACAAACTGGTGTTCGTGCCCTCCTCTGCTCGTCCTTCCTTTTCCCAAACCCGGCCTTTTGGCAGGTTGAAGAAGAATCAGATGCAGGAGGTTTCTTAGCAGTTTTTGGGGGAAGTGGTGGCAGCATAGACGATTTGTTAATATTCCTGCTAAAGGTTATGATTTGATATTTGTTCAATACCAGAGAATCTACTTTGCAAATGTATTTCAACATAAATCAAATAAAGCCTATCTTAGTTCAGTTACACAACTTCTCAATCTGTGGTGGCGATTTATGGATTTATGAAGCTGTATCATTCCAAAACAAGTGTTTAAAATTGAAATTAATTTTGTAGCTCAGGAAGCTTGTTTCTGACAACACAGTTATGTCCCTCTGTGCCCTCAGCCCTCATGTAGCATTCAGTGTTAAGAACAGTAACCCACTGGACGAACTTAACCTTTCTTGGACAATTGTCTGTGTAGCATTTCCCTTCCTGAACTTTTTTATTTTTACTTAAAAAAAAAAGGTAGTCTTAAGTGGATTTTATTTATAGCTGCATTTTGAAGTCATATATTTCAACACGTTTCCACAGGGGGATTTCTAGCTTCCTGAAATTCCATCTGGAACTCAAAGGTTTTTAATTGGGTGTCTTGTGTATGTCAGAATTCCTATTCTAGGTGAATTCTTGCATAATTATGTTTCACATAGTTTAAGAGAGCTTAAATGATTTGCTGCTTTTATAGCATGTCTACAGACATGGTGATGGGGTCCTGCCTGTAGCAGCCTAAGGTTCTCATATCAGGATTTTTTGCCCTTTGAGCTGAAGCTGAGTAGGGGCACTCTGCCCCGCAGCTTTTCACTTACTTACCTAGTTACGTTTTTGTTGTGACAGTGTTGAGCTTTGTACTAAGTGGTGCCGTAGGAGGCTCTGATCGTGTTGCAAGGTTAAATTTTCTATCAGGTACTATGACTTAATGAAGTAGAATATCTCTTTTTTGACTATGAAATATTAACATATTCAAAAATACCAGCTAACAATTGCAGGTCAGAAAATATTGTCGTGGAAGCTTCATCATTGGGGGTTGCCTAGTTTTTATTTAGTATTTCAGAAAATGTTGCATACAAACTTCGTTTCAGTAAAGGAAATACTCTAAACTTGGTGAACTAAATTACTTTGTCCGCTAGGTGTCCGTAGTTCCAAGCAGGATGGAGCCGGAAAGGATGCCACATGATGAAGCTTCAAAGTAGCCAGTATTCGTGGTGATTACAAGCTTCTTAATGTTTCTTTGTCTTAGTGTTTTCAAATTACATTCCAGGTTTTGTTTAATATGTTGACCCAAATGCAGTTTTGCTTTTTCTTTGAGCCCGTTTTATGTACTTATTTCTCTCTTACCTTCCAAACAACAAAGTATTTTTTTCTGCTGGCTTCCCAAGACTTATTTATATCTCTGTATTGTGTAGTTTTGCCAAAATTGGCGAGAATAAATTAAATGCATTGAAGGAGCATGAAATTACGTTTCAGCTGTTCAGAGCTACATAATAACATTTGTTTTCATAATAACATGTTTTTCATCTCTCTTTCTTCCTTTTTTTGTGGGTAGGGTTTTAAGTTTGGAATTAAATAAAGATAGAGATGTGGAAAGAATACACGGAAGTGGTATCAACACCCTTGATATTGAGCCTGTTGAGGGAAGATAGTAAGTATATGCTTTGGTTGGTACAAATGTCCATAAGTAATTCACTGTGTTTGGGCACTGTGCATTTGTTGTCTTGTTGAACACATTCATTACATTGAGCATATTGCGATTATGAGTGTTTTAACTTCTGTGCTTCATAACACTTTCAGCATGTTATCTGGTGGATCAGATGGCGTTATTGTACTTTATGACCTTGAAAACTTGAGCAGGAAGCCAAGTTACACGTGTAAGGCACTTTTTTCAGTTGGAAGGTAAGTACTCTGAAAGTCTTTTAAAAGTACAAGTATTGTGTGGCTAGAATTAAACTCGCAAATTAATGTCTGTTTTTATTTTTAGGATAAAAAGACTATAGAAAATACTGCTAGAAATCTTTGAAGGCTCGTAGCAGGAGCTAATTGTTTTATTCTTGATTTGTCTACTCTAATAGTTACAATATATATACAGTGAATCTATTATTGTTTGAGCACATCTATAGCCATTTCAGAAGTTAAAATGAAGGATATTGATTGTACTCACATGGAAACTAAAGTTAGACAGTCTTACATTGCTGTAGAGACCACAAAAAGAAGGCAGACCTGGTATTCTAACCTCATATTTTAACACTAGAAAAAGAAGACAGGGAAAAAAAAAGGAAACCCAGACCTTCCTTTAACTCATAATTTCTGACCTGTGAGTTTTCTTAATGTTTCGTTCTGAAATTTTATGCCAGCAACTGAGAAGGAAGTTTTGGTACTGCTGTAGAAATACTCCCTGTATTCCCCAAATATATGTAATACATATTTTTGAGGAAATGCACTTTTAAGCAGGATTATTATGCAATTATTTGCATAATCCTTTTCATCTGTTTGGAGAAAAATCTAACAGCTATTTGCAGTTGTTTATTCCCCCTTTCTCTCTTCCCTGCTTTACTAATTCATCAGGTGTTCAGCAAGTACAGAAGTGATTTCTACAAAACTTCTTAAGAACATGTTTGAATGAAGACAGATGTGCTACTGAAAAAATGGGATGTATTTTTCCAAAGAACAGGGTACTACCATGCTGTGTGCAATCTTTATACAGAGTCTAAGCCTTTATTGATTTGTCAGGCTGTCCCTGCAGGCAGTACAAATTTTTCCATTACAGACATTAAGTCTTCTAGCAAAAGCTGTTTTTTTCCTTTATTTGGATAAAGGCTTGTCTAGTAGGTTAGAACTTCACCTAAGACTCACAGTAAGAGATATTCAATTTCATAATAGATTGGTAGCTGCCTTTTCCCCATATTTTTTCCCAGTCTACAAATTATTTGAGGAATAAGAGTCAGAGGCTTCATGAGTCAGCTATAGAAGAACAGAACAGATTTTTAACAATAAAAGGCCTGAACAATATCTTGAATCATAGGACAGAAAAAGGCTAACAGAACATAGCTAATAGAACAAGTCCTGATGGCTGGGCTTCTTGCACAAAATTATTTTGAATTGTGGTTAAGAACATATAATGACTATACATCTCCAAATGTCAAAACTGAGATGAAGTCTGGAACAGATGCAGTAAATTGAAGAAATTCATGCTAAGAAGGCACAGTGTAAAAGCTATCAAATCTCTGTTAAAATCAGGCTATCATTAACTTCAGTTAGGTCAGTAGAAATAATCCTTGAAGATTCTGTTTAGGAGTATGGTTAGTTAGTTATCTGTTTCTTGAGTAGGTGTTAATTTGCATAGCTGTGTCTTTTATTTCTTACAACTCAAGGCATGGATCTCGTTAGTAGAATTCGATTTTGTGTGGCACTGCTCTAAATAACAGGCTTATGATCATTATTGCTTAAATAATCTTAGTAGATTTCTTTCCTCAATTATTTATTTGTGGTATTCATTAAGCTTCCTAGTATGTTTTAAATACTTGCTAACTAATTAGCTACTGTTTATATATATCTTCAGATATTTTAAATATTTTTCAGAGTTCTGACTTAATATATGAATTTATACTGCAGGAGCACCTTCCTCTGACTGTCTAGCTCCTATCTTTGAAGGATATAGTTGCTGATGTCTTGTGAAAGTTTGCCTGTTGTCCAAGATTACAGGGCAGAACACAGGTCTGGTCTCAAAGTTGCTTAAAGAATATCCTGCTAAAGACCCTTTAAAGCTGTTTCTTAATACCTGAACTGGGCTTCCTGATGATCCAGTAGTATAGAACAACAAAGAGGTAATTCCTGGTGGTAGGCTGTGATTTACCCCATGTTTCAAGTCTGGAATATAGGGCTACTATTGCAAATACAAAAATAAAACTTTTCCTGTTTTCCTGGGAGTCTGCACAAAGAGCTTTACCTGGTTTCATATGATTCATGCTGACCTGGGACAAAACCTGACATTTGAGTGTAAACAATACCGTTTCTAGATAATATGCAGGTAATGCTTATCTTTAAGGCAGTCTCTACTGTCACAGTGAGGGAAGACTCGGGACACTTAATAGGAGAATCAGCAAACTTCTTTTATTGAAGAGAGCATCAGACATTTATGCACAACAAGTAATAAGCTCATACATATTCTGTAAGCTAAGCAATCTAATGGTTATACTATAATTATCAGCTCCTCTCTTCCTCATTCTTTATATCTTACATCTACTTTTTCTCACGTCTTTTTCTCAGCTACAGCCCTTTGTTATTGTAATACAGCTATGCTCAAGGCCACAGTGTCCTTGCAGGTGCAGGGACTCAGATTAGCTGGGGTCCGGTACTTTTCCAATTCTTGGTCAGCTATCCAGAGTTCCTCTACACTCTACTACTCAAAACATGTCTAGGAAGAATGAATTACTGTGATGTATTATCCACAGAATTATTTGTATTTGTCTTTGGTAGAAAAGGCTGGGATATTTTGAGTAATGGATGAAAATACTTAAAATGGAATGAACTGGGAATAATGTACATCCTGAGACGTGAAACTAGGCTGAATGGCATGTGGCCACTACAAAGCTTAGCTAGTTCAAAGGTGGTTCCTGCAGAGCTACTCAAGAGTTTGTTAGTTCGTTCCTCAGCCCTGTGGATTATGTGCAGAGTTGATTATGGTCCAGTGTTTTACGCTTATAGTTACTGTACCCAGATAATTAGTTCCATGGGTTTAAATTTTCCTGCACAGTGCATGGAAATGCCTCTCCAGAAGTAAGCTCACTCTGAGTCAAGCTTGATTTCCTGGCTCTGCAGGTACTGAAGATTTCTAGCTTCCCACGGTTTAACTCCAGCCAGCAACCAAGTTCCACACAGATGCTTGCTCACTCCCCTACCAGTGGGATCAAGGAGAGAATCGGAAGGGTAAAATCTAGAAAACTCCTGGGTTGAGATAGTTTTACAGAGCAAGCAAAAGCTGCAAACACAAGCAGACCAAAGAATTAATTCACTTCTTCAGCCATCTCCAGGAAAGCAGAGCCCCGTCACGCATAATGGTTATTTGGGAAGACAAATGCCATCACTCCAAATGTGTCTCATCCTCTTTCCTTGTTGCCCCCAGCTTTATATACTGAGTTTGATGTCACATGGTCTGGAATATCCCTTTGGTCAGCTGGGGTCACCTGTCCTGGCTCCTCCCAGGCACTCCCAGTCCCTCACCAGCATGTCAGTATGAAAAGCAGAAAAGGCCTTGGCTCTCTGTAAGCCCTGCTCAGCAATAACAAAAGCATCCCTATGTACTAACTCTGTTCAGCACAAATCCAAAACGTATCCCATGCTAGGCACTGTGAAAAAAATTGATTCTACTCCAGCCAAAACCAGCACACCTCCCTGAAGAATAGAGGCATAAAATTTGTTGACTTTTAGCACTGTGCCAGAGTAACAGGCCATTCTAGGATATGCGTCAGAGGTGGAGGAGCAATGCAGAAGTCATTAAACTAAGCTCAAAAGTTGCTCAATAGCTCTTGCTTAGTATTGTCAGTGCTGGCTTCAGGCTAACTCTCCTTAAAGGTGTCTTTTTTGCTTTGTAGCAACCCAAGTGAGCAGAAAGTTTTATTAACTCAGATGAAATCTGAACTATAAGATGTCGTGTGAAAAGGGAAGATTTCCTCAACCCCTAGAGTTAGATTAGCCTGTTACTGCCCTGGAAAAGCTGAGACCTTTGTGTCCAACCAGCCCTTCAGCACCATCTTATTAGGGACCCTTCACTGAATAGTCCTGCTGGGTCAGAGGGTGGTTCAACTGACTTGTTGAGGGACACACACCAACAGCATAAGAGAGACCTCCTCAGCGGTGTTTCCCACTTTATCCAAGTACATTACCCACTGCCAGTGAGTGCCAGTGTCCATGAAGGACTCACTCTAACTATGGAATAACATTCTTTATTAATGAGAGAAAATTGTGACAGGTTAAGGTTTGAGGCCTGCTAGTGATAGCTTCTGACTGTGAACACATGTTCAGACCAATATACAGGCAATATTTAATCCCTAGTAAAACGCATATAGGATAGGGTTCTTACTAACAGGCATTCCTCTGGGGACGAGGACAGATTACCTTGTTGGCTGATCCCAAAAGTTACAATGGAATCTTCCCTAATTCACAGTTTTTGACTTACTTTTGTACTATTCCCTTATGTTTATTTGGAGCTTGAGGTATTGTACCTTTGTGACTAATGGTGTAAAATTCTCTCCCTTTGCTCTTAAAGCTACAGTCAATAAAATGCAGAGCACATGCTCAGTGAGGGGCGATCTTACCCTGGATGTGGGTAACTTGAGGTTAGCTCAGTTGTTTAGATCATGGTGCTAGTAATGCCAGGGTTGTGGTTTTGGTTCTTGTATGGGCCATTCACTTAAGAGTTGGTCTTGATCATCCTTGTGTCTACCTTCCAACAGAATATTCTGTGATTCTTAACTTTGGATTGGGGGTCTTTATTAGTATTACAGTTAGATTATAATGAACCAATTTCATCCAAGGAGAGCTATTTCACCACAGTTGCTGGTTCAACAGAAAGACATCTTCTGCTGTCTCCCTTGGGGAACAGGATATGTGGTTTATCAAAGTACCCCTCCCTGCAGGGATTTCTGTGGTGCCTGGCCATGGTGTCCACCCCCCAGTTCATCCCCCTTAGCAGGTGGTTGAGGTTGCAGGCTGTTTGTGTGGGGAATCATTGTGGAATAGCTTTCAGTCATGCTCACCACATTCCATCCAGAAGAAGCAACTGCACTTTACCCTATAATTCCTGTATCATTATAACTTGTGTTAGGTTGTGAATATAGCTTCTCAGTTTCCTCCCATTTTACCCCCAGCCATCTTTCCGCATAATCCACCCATGACTAGTCACTCAAACTTCATAATATCCAAATAGAATTTGAGAATGTTTCACACTTTTATACAGTGCAGATCATCTAATACATTTCTAGGGTGTGGCTATCTGGTATTACTGAGGGTTGCCAACAGGCTAATTGTTTCATAAATATCCAAATCTTAACATACAGTATGATTATTAGAACAAAAAGCAAAAGAGTTACTGTCAACAACATGACAACAGGGTGAAGCACTGGTGAGAATTCTGGTAGCTGTTAGTAACCATCCAAAAAAGGGTGTCCCACCACTTAATTCACATATTCCATCATGTGATTTGTTTCTTCCACATCATGATGGACAGTAAACAAAGTCTGTTGTCGATTTTTTTTGCATTTTCAACAAGCAGCTCAGGTCTTCATGCTGTAATTTCTTTAACAGCATGAGGTTCCTATCAATGGGAGTAGGCTGCAATCTTGAATCAGAGTATAATTAGATTCTAATATTTTAACAGGATACAATAGGAGCTGAATAACTTAAATTACATACTTAAATTACATGTTGGCAAAGTTATACCAATAATATGAGAGTGATTACTTGTATCTACAGTAATGTTGTCCAGAAATCCAAAATCACAAGAGGGTCTCGTAGAAAGCTCGTACTTCACGAATATACATGGTTTCCAAGTTTTCATTAGGATGAATCTCAAAATGAGAATATTTTGCTCAGTGTCAGGATAAATGACTTAGGTTTTGATATTGTTACGTTCACAAATGTATCCTTGTTGCCCTCATTCAAGTATTGGCATCAGTAGTCTTCCATTTATTTCTGTCTTTTCAGGCCCATACTC
The DNA here is from genome assembly GCA_024362935.1 of Setophaga petechia. NCBI lineage: Eukaryota > Metazoa > Chordata > Aves > Passeriformes > Parulidae > Setophaga > Setophaga petechia. Next base: position 6,700,439 of record JANCRA010000004.1, on the reverse strand, counting down.
TATATTCCAGAGGATGAGTATAGTTGTTGTGGTTTAATCCTAATGCAATGACTGGGTATATATCATATAGTGAAGCATTGTGTATTGTTAACACAAAAGGTGTGGCTGTGCTGTTGATGGAATCATAGGTAAAATTGACTAATTACCAGCAGAACTGGAATTCCTTTGAAATTCGGTTGTATTATCCCAAATTACCTCTCAAATTTCAATGAGTAATGGTTTCTTTGTCTTCCCTTGTGATTGTAGCTGTCATCAGTGCATCCATAGTTGAGCTTGCACCAAAGTAAGTGCTAAAGAAACATTGGTTTGGACTATGCTAAGTGCATCTGTGATCAATTGATAGTCTTTTTCATTAACACCCTCCCACTGAAGTAATATATCCATTTGAAACCATTGATTAGTTCTGAAAGCCAAAAGGGAAGATCATAGAAGATGTTTCAGTTTATTTAAGTCACTATTTATTGTGACTAATTTTGTTCCTTACTAAATCAGAGTCTTACTGTTTAGAGCTCCCCATCCAGTTCCCGGGGTACCAGTCACATCCTTCCTGGTTTGCCTGGAGGAAGTGAGGTTTGTTTATGCAGCCATGCTGTCCATCATGCGTAAGAGGTTTTCAGGAGCAGCGAGTGAGCTGATTGGATTGTGGAAGCTTTATTCTGCATCAACAGTTCAACTTATTTGAGAGACTGTGTTGAGTTAAATAACATTTACTGTTGACCTGTATTCTTGACTGAGAAGGAACCAATGTTATAAGTGTGAGGAGACAGTCCGATAAACAGCTGAGGCTGAGTTGTTAAAAATGACACTTCAGCACTTTTGAATTGAAGGCCCTCATTCAGTCAAGAGTTTGGGTCTGTTCAAAGACAAATCACAAGTGTTGGATGGGATATTTTAAAGGTATGCCAACACTCATGTTTAGAAGAGCAAGTATGTATGGTTTTCTCCCTTCAGCATAATCCACTTTGAAAAACAGCTTACTTACAACAGTGTGTAAGACTGTTGTCATGCATTTAGTTATTTTGAATTCAGCATATTGAGATATCAGCAGCCTGTTGAGAAGTTTAATCCCCTTCTGAGGTAAAAGGTGTTGGTTTTCCTTTGTGACAATCCACTCGTGCTTTTAAAAGGTAGTGTTATGCAGTGCTGCTGTAGACAAATCTAGGCCAGGCATAGGTACGTTGAGAAGTGCATACTCTTCTATATGTGGCAGTATTGAAGATCTGCATCTCTGTTTGCATAATGATACCCCTGCAATACTTACTGCTTGTGGAGGCCAGGACATTTGATAGAACAATGCAAAGATAAAAGCCAACGTAATGAAATATCATGGAGCCTTTTCTAGCTGCAGGTTTGTCATAAGTTCTGTATTTAGCTGGGATGGAGTTAATTTCCTTCGTCATCGTTTGTATAGTAGTACTTTCAGACTTGTAACCAGTCTTGATAGCACACTGATGTTTTAGGGAGTGCTGACCAGTGCTTGGGAGTGTCAAGCCAATCACCATTCCTCACTGCCCCCCTTAGGGGGTGGACGGTAGGCTATGAGGAAACAGCTGGAGCACCTGATCCACATTGAACAGACACATACTGATATTCCATATGGTAAAATGCCATGTGCAGCCATCTAAGCCTGTGGGGTTACTTTTGCATCACTTTACTGGTTGGGTGTTACAGTAGCTTCTTCGAGCCAGGTCTCATAAGCTCTTGGAGGTCTAAACCCAAGATAGCTTAGCTACCCTTGGAGGCCTAGAAATCAGCAGGATGGCCTCTGTTGCAGTGTTGGAAACAAAAAAGTTTAATAAAAGGCAGAATAACAAATGGAGAAAAACCGAGCCAGGTGCAAGAGGTTCTTGCTCTTGGTAATAAACCTCACAATAGTGATTGGCTTCTTTGTTCACTTCTTTTTCTAGTAAATTGCCCAGGTGGGACTTTTTGGCTTCTGTCCAATTAGCTATCCTTAAGTTAGAGATGAAGTCCCCTAGACCTATTAGGTAGCTTTTTCATCTAATCCAGGAGAGAAATTTCTAGGCTTCTTTCCTTTTTGAGGGGACAAAAGATAGTTTTGTCACTCCATCAGCAGGGGGCACGTTCCTGCAGTGGGCGGTTTTGTTTGTTTGTTTTTTTCCCTGGGGTCACAGGGTTTGTTTTGATTTGTTCGCTTTCACTTACTAAAATGTATTTTTCTCAATCCACAACTTTTCACACCTTCACCATTTGTATGCCCTTCCTCATCCCACTGCTGAGGGTAGAGTAAGCAAACAGCTAGTTTTGGGCCCCTGAAGCTGGATCCATGTGCATCCAGTTCAGATGAGTCATCTACCAGGTATTTGAATGACATACATTATTCAGAGCCTGGTCAGTTAAGTCTGTATCCTGGAGCTGTCAAGATTGGCTCTGCTTCCTTTCTGCCACAGTTAATTATTAATTGTATTGCAGTCTCTAAATATCCATAGTTCACTTGAAAGTTTCCTATTGTTTTTCCTCTTTGATTTCTGAATGCAAATATAAATGACTCTCAGTAACTTAGCTGACTGCTCTCTGGTGACTTTGTCAGACAGGAATTGCCAATAACTGTGTAGCTGTAATTATTTGTTAATACTAATGAATTTTTTGAACTGTATGTGTGATTGTATTTTTCAGTGGATCCATTTCTAAGAAGCATAAATGATTGGTAGTGTTAAGCCATCACATTTAACTTAAGATTTGTAAACATTGCAACTTAAATATTTCAAAAGATAGTTTTTATGCTTTATGAGTGTCTTGAGATATGCTACAGTTACCATATTTTGAAAAGGTAATGATCTGTAGTTTCTTGAAATGAAGACTCTTCAAAGTAATGAATATTAGTTGAATGAAAATCAAGCCAACAAAAATATAGTTCTTCTTGAAAACCTCAGGACAAATTAAGAAAAATGTTTATGTTTTCAACTTGTCATGAAATGCCAAGACAACTACAAAATGATTATCAAAGCTCTTAACCAGTTGGAATATTTTCCTTGATTTTAGGAGTCATCCTGATGTACATAAATTCAGTGTGGAGACAGTCCAGTGGTATCCTCATGACACTGGCATGTTTACATCGAGCTCATTTGATAAAACCTTGAAAATATGGGATACAAACACTTTACAAGTAAGAGAGTTTCTAGAGATTGCTGTCTTGTTTGTGTACGTAATTTACTGCATATCTGAAGTTCTCACAGAGGTGAACAGGACTATGCATCCTGAAGATGAAAACCAGCTACCTGTTAGAACTGTGGGTGCAGCAGCAGGGTGGTGTGGTCCTGGCACTTGTGTACACCTTGATGTGTACCTGCCCATTTCTGAAGACCAGAATGTCTAAACTGTAGGAGAGCCTGGAACCCTTGGAACAGTTCCTTTCTGCTTTTGCAGTGAACAGGAATACAGCTAGTTGAATTTTTGCTGGGTAAACCTGTCCAGCAAGGTCTAGTCTGCTGTTCATTCTTGGGGGTTGTTGAGTCTAATAGCAGCGGCTACTTATTTTTAAAAACCAACATCTAATAACCAGTACTTTTGAAGGACTGGTGGTCTTGGCATACAGGATCCAGGTCCAGAATTCTGCTGTTGTAAGCACTATAAACATCATTTCTAAAAATCAGTAGATAATGAGAGAAACCATTAAAACCACGCTAACCAATGTAACTGACATTAATAAGGTAAACAGATTATTTAGGAATTTATGTTGTTTTGATTCAGTAATCCTGGCATCTTGTATTGAACTGTGAATTTGTGACTGTGGTTTGTCCTGTTCCCTATGAACATTTACATTGATTCATAGGATTTGGAATTTACATTGATACTATTTGACTGCTTTTTCACACATGGCAAAATATTTTTTGAAAAGAGGTCTGTCATTCTAGGGACATAATAGGGGAAAAAAATAGCTTGTTTGGTTTGCCTTTTTTTTTTTAAGATATAAAGCTATGTTTGCTGTTGCTAAAGGCAAAAAATTAAGTTTCCAGATAGTTAGATAGTTTTGTGACCATCTCTTGAAAGACACAGTGTACACATAAAAATTACTGAATGACCTGTTCACAAAGTGATGTTTTTGAAAGTACAGACAACTCAGTTTTAAGAGATTTTTCATACACACTATTTTAGAATGAGACAAAAAAAGCAGTTTACCTGGAAGAAATTGTACTTATTAAAGTAAATATTGAAGTTTATTAAAGTAAATATTTTCAATTGGTTTTGAACAGTCATGAGGCAGATAATAGTTTTATATGGAACTGTTTTATTTTTTGGGGAGTTGAAAATAGTGTGTGTTATTCGTGAATGAAAAGAGTCTTTAAACTTACTCTGAAGTGCCTTCTTCCTATTGACTCTGTTTCCATATTATAACCTTTCTGTTTACTTACTAGCTTTATTTATTTTTGGTAACTGTAATAATTTCCATTCATGCTTCTCATTTGTCAGCTTTCGTGGTCTATCTTTTGGGTCATCTCTGAGTTCTGGTGCTATCCTGCTGTTGGAAACAGGCTTACTCTGTGAAGTTTGTGTTATCTGGCTTCTAACCAGGAGAGTTATCATTACTATGTAAATAGTAATATTTGTATTAGTCTTACTTTTAGCTGTTACTTGAAAAATAATGGTGAGCATCTACATTCTGCTAATATATTTGCTTTGTAATTAATTTAATATTTTTATTATCAGCCTGCAGATATATTTCATTTTGAGGGAACAGTCTATAGCCATCATATGTCTCCAATTGCTACAAAGCACTGTTTAATAGCAGGTATGTATCTGTTTTTAAGAAACAGACATATATGTGTATATATATATATACACACAGATACGGTTTATAATAATAAACAAGTAATATTTCAGTTGGGTTTTTTCCCCTACTCTGTCTTATTTTTGCATAAATCAAGTCTTGATAAGATGTAAATTTACTAGTACAATGAAATACTGTCCATTAGTTGGATGATGTCAATAAGAGTATCATATTTGTTCTTCTGAAATAATGCATCAATCAGTTCTCCTTACTGATAAAATTCTTAGCTGTAATTAGATTCTTTCATTAGATAAGTTATCTTTTAAAGGTTATTAGATCCAAATATAGTAAATTTTGTAAATAGATCTTTGTATTGCTTACATGTATACAATTTAACTACGTTTAGCAAAAAAATATTTGAGGAGATATTTTTAAGTTTGCCAAGTATGATCCTATTTACTTCCAGTTTCTAAATTTTGTTCATTAAATGGTAAATTTGTTTGGACTAAAAATGTACATCTATTATTAGAAGCATTAGACATAAAGCATCATATTAATAGAAGCATTGCTCTGACTGAATGAGCAGTTATGCAGCTAGCATTTTTCTTCTTTTTTTTTTTTTTCTTTGTCATTGCTAAGATTTTTTTGTTGTTGTTCTTTCAGACGCTGGGAGGTTTTTTAGCTGTCTTTGTTTCTCTTGTTACAGTTGGTACCAAAAGCCCCAAAGTACAGCTCTGTGACTTGAAGTCTGGATCCAGTTCTCACATTCTCCAGGGTACTTTTTAGTCTGAAACATAAATGTTAAACAATAACTACTTTGAGTAAAAACAAGTCCTGTAAAGAAACACTGTATACAATGTATTCTTTGTCAGTAACATGACTAATTTATTTGTAGCCGGTTGTGAAAGTTACACAGTGGCAAGAGGTTCTTCTGGGTGTTTTTCTAGAGCTACTGAATTACAGAATACAAACATTAATCAATGAGCAGTTGCTACCGATGTTTGGGCATTTTCATGCTCTAACCAATATTGATTACTACCTACTTATGGTTAAATGTAGTCATTGGTTAGGTGGGCTATGGGGTCAACAAGTTGTGTTTTACATGGTCTTTAAAAAAGAAAACCAAGTAAAACAAGAGAAGCTCCCCACCACCCCCCAGAAAAGAAACAAAAAGAAAATTTCATTGCTTTTAAGAAAGTATCCCATGGAGATGTTTGAATAGGTTTGTTTAGAAGTTTCTCATTTCTGTAGAACAACCTTTCTGTAGAAGGATATTAACAAATCATTTCTATTTTCCTAGTTCAGTTAAGTGTATCGTTTTATTGTTCCATAATTCATTACTTTTGTCATTCAGTGAGAATTTGTCTTTGGTGGCCCTTTTCTAATGTATACTTTCTGGAGTGTCAGTATTAATACACATGCTCAAGAGAAGGCAATCATGAAGCAAATCTTCATGCTTCAATTGTAGAGAAAGAAACATTAACTCAGACTCAGCAATGTGCAAATGTAGCTTTATTTATTCACTGGTCAACTAAGTCTCAAAGGAGCCTAGGTAATTTTTTTTGTGATGCAGAGCTTAAGCTGTTAAACTTCTATGAACAAGTGTCTCATGTTCTGTTCCTAGAACCAAGAGCTCCAGACAGGGCAGTGACCAAAACAGTTCTCTAAAGATTCTGTTTGGTTTCGTTAGGGCTTCTTAATTTTTACAAGAGTTAATGCTTTCCAGGCACAAGCTCCGTTGTGTCTTTGTACACAGCCTGTAATAGCCTGTTACCTCAAGTGCCATATTGGAGGAATAATTGGAAGGAGAATATGTTATTAATTAGGGATAATCTTCCTTGCAGAACTGAAGCAATCTGTAGTGTCTTGGCCATATGTACGGATATTTTCACATAGGCTAACTGTAGCAGCTGAAATGGAGATGTATGCATGGCCGTAGTTTAATTATTGGATCCCAATAAATCTGTCTGCTCTGAGCCTTCTAAGCATATCCTGTCATACCTGTATCTTGGAGGTTTTTCTTATTATCTTGGTCATTACAGTGATTTGATTAATTCAGGTAGTGGGAAAGTACCTATTAGAAGATGCACCAGGAACAAGGTGGTTCACACCACCTCTAAACTGCGTTAGCAAAAATGTATTTTATGATTTAGTTTATTTTTCAGTAATATGCTTCTGTTATGGTGTGAAGCATGGTTGCAGTCTTTCCATTTAGGACATCTTTTCCTTCCCATTTTCTTATTTAACATAACTTGCCTAGTTTTAAAGTGTGGGTGTGTGCATGTGTGTGTATCAAAAAAAAAAAACCAAAAAACATGTACATTCATATATATATACAAAAAGACCTTTCAGATCGTTGAGTCTAGCTCGCAGCCCAGCATTGCCAAATCCACCTCTGAATTATGTCTCTAAAGTGGCACATCTGTATATCTTTTGCATATCTCCATGGGTAGCGACTCAACCACTGCCCTGGGCAACCTGCTCCTGCCAGAATTTTATTTGTAAAGTATGGGAATTTTTCCTAACAGCCAGTCAAAACCTCCATTGGTACAACTTGAGGCCACTTCCTCCCCTGTTGTATGTTACTTGGGAGAATGACCCCCCCACCTGGCTACAGCTTTTTTTCAGGTGGTTTTTGAGAGCAGTAAGTCCCCTCAAATCTCCTTTTCTCCAGACTGAAAACCCTCAGCTCCCTCAGCTTTCCTTGCAGGACTTGTGTTCAGCACCCTTCACTAGCTTCCTTGATACTTTAATAATTAAGGGAAAAAAATACCACAAATTCAGGACAAAGCTCTTAGAGGATAAAATGAGTAAAGTTTTAACTGTAAGTATGTAAGGTAGGTTTAGTTTAAATTTAACATTATTAAAGGATTTGAAGAAAAATAAATGGAAAGTTCCTTCCATGTATGAAAATACCAGTGCTGTACAAAAAGCTGTGACTGAGTTGTAATGTGTTTTGCATAGGTAAAACCATCTTTATTATCAAAAATTATACACATGTAATACTGTGTATATCACTTTCTGCTCACTACAATCCCCTTCAGGGAAGAAGAAGAAGAGACAGAAATAACTTCTGTCCCTAAATAATATAGTTTCACAAAATTTAAATTGATGTTACAGTTTGAATTATTATTCTGGCTTGGTGAATCCTATACAATTAAATATTTGCTTTTACTTTCAGTTATTTACACAAAATGGTGTGTATAATAAGCTTTTTCATGTAATTCTTAGGTCACAGGCAAGAAGTATTGGCAGTGTCTTGGTCCCCACGTCATGAATATGTTTTGGCAACAGGAAGGTAAGGATGTTGCTGAACTGTTACATGCACTATAATAGTGATCAGTAAAAATTTTATACATTCTTTAGGCATACTTACTTCAATTCAAATGCACTTCTGGAGTTAATTTTCTTCATTTACTTTTACCTGTTCACAATTTTATAGCTTTTCCCTAGAAAAACAAAACCTGAAGAGCTGTCAACAAGTCATGCTTATTTTATAGCAAGTTTGTACAGAGTTTTGAAATACTAACTGTAACTACTGGTATAGGAAAATAGTAGAATATTAAGGATATACTCACTTCTTACTGTTTATTAGTGTGTGCATTGCTAATCCATGTTGTAATAAAGAAAAACATGATTAGCTCAAATTACCATTCTGGTAATCACACTTACTTATGTCAAAAAGAATAACTTGCTTAGCTGATGTAACTTTCCAAGTGACTGTAATTCAGTGAATATCGTTTGCATGTTGATATTCCTGGGCTTTTTTTGTTTTCTGTCCTGATGTTTTTAATGTAAAAAAATCCTCTTGGCTATTCTATAACTTTCACATATCAGCTTTTGATTATTGTGTGGCATTTCTCTTCTCGCTTTTTAGATGCCGTGTTTTTTTTTTTTAACTTTTGCAGAGAAGAACAGCTATTTCATAAGTTTAGTGGAATGACACTTTTATCAGTTCAGTGAAGTTACCACAGTTGCAAACCTTTGGTTTCTGAACTCCGGCTTCTGAAAGGCTTATCAAAGTTGGAAAATGTTTTAACAGTGTGTTGTTTAGGGATTGCTTTGTTTGTGTTTGTTTGTGGGGTTTTTGTTGTTTTTGTCTTGTTACAGCAGATGAAAAATTGTTTGCTTGTAGACTGCTTTTGTACCAGTCATACAATAGCTCTGTGATAACAAAACCCCAAATTCTCAGACCACTATTACAGACAATGCTGGAGTCTGTAGTTACAGTTTAGACAACAGAAGATTTAGCAAGTTTATTCTCAGGCTATGTGTGTATGCAAGGGTGTTACATTGTAATCAAAGAGGTAACTGTATTGTGTTACAGATGATGATTCAGTCTTAGGTCCTGATAGTATACCAGCTGAAGTTATTAATACATGAAAATGAAAGTCTGAAGTCTGCCTTAAAATATTTTTAATGGAATTCTGTTGACTTGAGTGTGCCCACGTGATGAGTGGTTCAGAACAGTTGCTGGACCAAGGTGAATGCCAGGTGTGTTGACCAAAGACAGTTCCTGAACCGTAGTGCATTCAGTTCCCCTAATTTTAGCAAATCTGTTTTTCTTAGTGCTGATGGTAGAGTAAAATTATGGGATGTGAGGAGAGCTTCTGGATGTCTGAGTACACTTGATCAGTACAATGGAGAAAAGTCCAAAGCATCTTCTGAGGCAGGTAATACAAAATATAACTGGTGGTAATTCATATGTAACTAAAGTCATTCTTACATTTCATTAATGTTTTGAATACTAAGACCAGCAATGGGAGTAGTGATAATCCAGTTGTTACTTAGTACACAACAGAGGCCATTCAGCTTTGTTCAGTTACTTGTTATAGAGTCAGTTTTTGTTGTTTGGGACCTTGTTTAGAGAGATTGCCCAAACGTTAGCAGTGTATCTGTTCTTAATGGCTTTCGTCTCTAAAATGGAAAGTTCTGTTATCTTTTTTTGTGAGTGGAAGAATTCCTTTATGCTGTGGATTAGCCTTTATGTAAATACAAAATTGATTGAAGTTAAAAAAATTGAGAGGAAAACTTTCTAAAGAAAGCTAGTACTTGGTCAAAAAAGAAGAAATACTGTTTAATGAAAACCAAAATTAGATGTAACTCCAAAGATAACTAGTGCCATTTCATGCATTCCTTTGAAAAACATGTTGACTTGTTCGATCAAAACATTTTTCTTTTCAACTTTATTTTTGTCAGACAGGTTCAAGATGATTTTTTGGTTATCTAATATCAATTGTATAGGCTAGGGTATTTAATTTATTGAAATACACATGAACTAAACCAATAGCAGGTAATAATTATTTTCTAATAAAATCTTTAAAAAGCAGTCGTATTTCTACCTAAAAGGTATGTCTAAATTAGGTACTGCAGTATAGTACAGAGAGACCTTACCCTGACTGCATCAGAGCTGGCCAAAAGCTACAGCATGGTGTTGAGGGTGTTGTCCAAATGCCTCTGGAACACTGACAGGCTGGGGGCATCAACAGCTGGATGATAGATTGGACAGAACTGGCCCTTGAACTGCACCCCAGGGAGCACTGCTGGTGGCTGTTAGCAGGCCAGATGCTTTTATAAACAAAAAATTAAATTTATTTTTAACTGAATGTTACCATTCAAACAGCACTTCTACTGCTCCACATTGAAGTAAAAATGTATACAAAGCAGTAACTTTTGTCTAGAGACCTGAGACAGCTCTTTTTCGCCGGCAGCAAACACCGCTCACAATGGCAGAGTTAATGGTTTGTGCTATACAAATGATGGACTTCACCTGCTGACCGTCGGGACAGATGATCGGATGCGACTCTGGAATAGCTCCACTGGAGAAAACACCTTAGTAAGTTTTCAAGGCACTTCAGATAACATTTTTACTTTCCTTTAATTTTAAGAGATTTACAATTTTTGCACTTGTCAGTAGAACTTGGATTTCACTTTCATAAAGGATGTAGCTGCTTAATTTCATCACAATGTTCATCATTGGTGAGCATTGTGTTCTTTCAGACTTCTTTTCTTCTACTTATTGTAAAGAAAAAGAGTATGAAGAAGTCTAATCTACTTAAAGATTTAATATGGTAACTCTAAGTTCATGAATTTGAGAGTATAGCGATAAATATTTCATACAGTAATAAAAACTTGAATAACCCATGACTGTTGGTATAAAGTTTTGGGGATTTTTAAACTATTAGTTGCCAATGTGCTATCCATAGAGCAGTTGACCATACCTGAGAGTTTAACTGGCTGCCTGGCTTTCTTGAAAATCTCCTGTTTTTGTGGAATCTCTCCTGTGAAGTTGCATGACAGTATTAAAAATATCTATTCATCCATTCTTCCACATTTGTCTTGGAATCACACAGCAGCAGGAATGAGGGGTGGGAAATGTGCTAAACCTCTACTGATATTGCAGTCTTTTCAATGGCTTTTGGATTTTTTTGTGCTGAAGGTTCTTGTTTTATTTTTTTTGTTCAGTAAAGAAAATAGTTTTCTTTGTTTATTTTGAAAGACTAACAAACTAGGTAAGTCAGTGTCCATGGAATTTTAGTCAGCTGTAATTATGGTCTGTCATTGCTATCAGGAAAGAAAGAAATTTTGCTATACCTCAGAAATCTTTTAATTGTGCTGCTTAGTTTCTGAACAGAGCAAAAATAATTCTATATAGATATTTAAATAAAAAGTTTTCTCTCCATCCTACGCATATTTGCCAGCTTGTTCTCAGCACCTCATACACAAACATCTTCCAGTCTTCAAATCACCACCACCAAAGTAGAAAATGCAGTTTGTTCACTCTGCTGTTACCAGCCGGATCACTGGATTTTGGTTTTTCTGTGCCTGTTAGTTCATTTACTTGTTCCACAGGCTATTTTACAGTTTTCTAATCTGCTGTGGAATAACTTGACCCTGCTTTGCTTTTTAAAGTTCAGAGTTGGATTATCTAGAGTACTGTATTTTCACACACTGCCCAGAGGTATTGCTTAAAATAATTTTAGGCATCAGCAAAGAAATGAATGCATGTACAAGTATTACAAGTTTACACCATAGTCGTTTTATTTCCCTGAATAGCCCACCCTTTTGACCTAAATCTTTGTTTTCTATATTTTTCAAAAGGCATAGAAACAAAGCCATACATATGATTTTCTTTTAGCAATGTCACTGTTGTGTACAATATTAGCAAAGCTCTCTGTGTTAATCTTAAATCTCCCCACCTAAAACTGAAGGCCTAGAGTTACGGGAAGGAAAACAATTCCAATTGTGAAATCTTTTGATTATAAGCTAAGAAATTTGTGAAGTTCATAATGTAAATATTCTAACACAATGCATTTTCTTCACGAAAAAATAGTCCAAATTGTAATGCTTTGTTTTAATTAACTTGTTTTGAGGAAGGCTATACTGTTTCCATTAATATATTTCTCTATCACTTTATAAATATACTTCTGATGTCTGATAGAACCTAATCAGACTGATATAGCCAACTGGAATATTTCCAAACATGTTTGGGAACTTCACTTTCAATCTTTTATGAGATTTTTATCTGTATAAAACTTGTCAAGAGCTTGAAACTCTATGAAACTGTAGTTTGAGACATTAGTACAGGTGTTAATAAGGTGCTTTTATACTATTTTAATTTGCAAGTCTTCCTTTTCACCTCACCATTAAGGTCTTAGAAATTTTTCCTATCAAAGCTACCCTGGGAGAAAACAGTCCAGTACTTTTTTGTTGTACTTGTAAATAATTTCATTGTCTCATACCTTCTGTTACTAATTGTTGCTATTACTGTTTGGTTTTTTATTTCTATTTCTAGTAAATTGTTCTTGTCTCAATCCATGATCTCTGCCTATTGGGTTTTGAATCTGAGGCAGGAGAGTGAGTGTACTGAATTGAAAATACTATTCCTAAACCAGAACAGGTGGTAATTCCTGAACCATGTCTAATTTTAGTGAGGGTTTAGGTGCTTGATGCAGATCTGGCATACAACAGCCTGTTGAAATCCTATTTCTTAGTGTGGAATTGCTGGTTTTTAGGCCTTTCTTTCTTGCTTTCTTTCTTTCTTGCTTTCTTGTTTTTCTTTCTTTCTTTTCTTTCTAAATTGATATTAAGAAGAGTAAACTTTATTGAACATAAAAATAATTATCTTGATAGACATCTATACTTTGAAATATCACGAGATTTATTAACATAACCCAAAATTAATTTTATTGAGTATTAAACATGAAGTAAAATTGACCTTTTAATATAATTTCCTGGGATTTTACTTAATAGCTGACTATGTAATCTATGTGATCTTTCATTTTGCAGGTAAACTATGGGAAAGTCTGTAATGAAAGTAGGAAAGGACTCAAAATTGCCATCTCTTGTGGTTGTAATCCAGAGTTTGCCTTTGTTCCGTATGGAAGTACCATTGCTGTTTATACAGTTTTCACAGGAGAAATGATAACTATGCTTAGAGGGCACTATAGTACTGTCAACTGCTGTGTATTTCAACCTCATTTTCAGGTAAGTAAAATACAAGCAGTATTCCAGACAGGCAGGAGTATTTATGCAGATTGACCTACCATTTGCACTATAAAAGCATTCACTTTTCAGGGATATGCTTTAATCAAAGATCATAAGAGGGAGTACTCTGCCTTACGTGTCATCCAGGAAAAGTTTAGTCAAGCTTTTGGGATGACATTTTCTGGATTAGGTTCCTTCCACTGCTTGTTTTGTCTTACATATGTAACTTCTCAATATACCTTTAGTAAATTTTTGGCTTGTGTAATCATTAATAAAGCATATGTGTGAAGACTTTTGTTTTCTGTAAAATGGAAAAGGAGTTATCTTTCTCAGAGACTAATCGCATTAAGTAAGACTGTGAAGTGCGTTGGTACTGCAGTGAGTACTGAGAAGGCTCGCAGAGACTTTGCTAAGGGGATCTTGCTCAAGTGCCTGTAGTTACACTTTGGATGAAGTGCTGACAACATTGTGAGATTCTTAAATTTATCAGAGAATATTTCAGCTGAGAAATACCGTAGCATTACAGGGACTCATGGTACTGACAAATTTTTTTTTTCTTCTCTGCCTTTTTTTCCTTTTCCTATCCCACTCTGGTGTATTTTCCTCTTGTAATAAAAGACTTAAGGATAACAAAAGTTAATTTGTTATGAGATACTTTAGAACAGATTGTTCATATGGCATGTATTGTGCCAAGAGCAGAATGTATGATAGTATGGATTTTCAGGCCATTACATAGTTGCCCCCTGTATTAAGGATCATACTTCATGTCCCAGCTCTGCCTTCTTTTCCTGCTGTTTCTGAGTATCAGGCAGAAATACTTGAGGCAGAAGGGGTGTGTAGATACCATTTTATGACCTCTCATCATAGAAGTGACTGTTAGCTTCTGCTTTGTGTCCAGTAGCTTTGATTGAATCACTGAGACTGTATCACTGAGACAGACTTCACTGAAAATTATGGACACATTATGGACATGAGTAGACCTCAAGCTAATAAACCTTGCTAGATCTGGTAGGCAGTTCTGATACTAGTCAGTGAGATACATCGACTGCAATATTCACATTGTGGCTAAAGCACATCTTTTCCAGAATGTTCTTGAAAAGCTTTTTGTCTTTTCAAGAATAATTTCCCAACAAAACTTCTAGTGTGTTTATTTAAATTTATCCTTTTGATGAACTGAAGAGGTGAGGCTAATTAGGTCTCTCTCTGTAAAACATGTTTTACTTGTTTTACATGTGGTGTCTCTACCTTGGCATTTGAGATCCGTGGTAAAGGATCACTCGTGTGCATATGCACTCAAGAACTACATCAGTCACTGTATCTAGAAGTTTGTGATGTCAACAGCTTCATTTCCTTATCTGATGTGATCTGATTCTCTTTCAGAAGCACCCTTTTCCAGAGTTCAGTTCTAAACTGTAGAAGTGTGACTGGATTTTCTTTTTTTGTAAATGCTGTGCTTTCAGTTGTATTAAATAGTTAGTCTGAGAAACAACATTGCTATATGTCATGATTTGTCACTGGCTTAATACCAGGCACCAGCAAGAGTTGTTTGCTTACCCTCTCCTGCTACAGTTGGGCAGAGGAGTGAGAAAAAAAGAATTAGCTAAGAGCTCGTGAGTTGAGGTAAGGATTGGGAGAAAAACATTCTAAGCGCAGAATAGGTTCAAATTTAAAAGTATAAAATAAATTTATTATTATCAGAGGAGGATAGGAGAAGTAAAATAAGGAGGATAATGAGAAGTAAAACAAGCCTTTAAAACACCTTTTTCCCCAGCCTCTCCCTCCTTCCCAGTGACAGTGCAGGGAGGCAGGGCATGGGGGTTTGGTCAGTTCATCACTGCAGATCACCCGTTCACTCAGGAGTCTTTCCTCTGCCATGCTGTGGGATCCCTCTCATGGACAAACAGTCTTCTCAAAAACTGGTGTGGTGTGGGTCGCTCACCCACAGGGTGCAGCCCTCTAAGGATAGGCTGCTCTGCTTCGGAAGCAGGGGCTCTCTGTCTCTGGAAGCAGGGGCCCCTTTTTTCTGGACAGGTCTCCCACTGGATCACAGCTTTCTCTGCATCCATGCACTCCAGCATGAGCATTTTTCCCACAGTGGATCTCTGCATCCCCTGTGGACTTCATGCATTACAGAGGGACAGCCTGTTTCACCGTGGTCCGCACCAAGGCTTGCAGAGGAATCTTGGCTCCGGTGCCTGGATCACCTCCTCCCCCTCTTTATAGACTGACTTTGGTGTTACCATATTCTTTTCCCTCACGTGTTCTTACCTCCTCCTCTTCTCTATCTGGAAGAAAAATTGCTGCTCATAGGTGCCATTGCCAACAAGTTCCATAAATTCAGATTCCTGCAGGATCCCACAGTGCTGAGAAGTTGATCTCATCCAGGTTCCGTGCCGGGGAGTCGTTCACCACGTTTGTGCCATCAGCCGTGCGGCCGGGCCCGCCCCGTGAGCAGCAGTGGCTGCCGCGGTGCCGGCGCTGTTTGACGCCTCAGCCCCTGCGGGGTGCAGCAAGGGGAAGCTGCTGCTGCCCCTGCCCTCTCTGCCCGCAGCACGGCTGGCCAGGGGCAGGGGCCAGGCAAGGGGAGGCCATGGGCTGCGCCAAGATGGTGGCATCCATGGTGCCTCACTACCCCAGGGAGTAAAAGGTGCACAGTTTTGATTTTCTTCTTAAATGTCATCACAGAGACATTACCAACCTCTCTAATTGGGCCCACAGCATGTCCATCTTCAGAGCTATCAGAGACTGGCTCTGTTGGACATGGTTGAAGCTCCTAGCTGCTTCTCACAGAAGCTACTCCTGTGGCCCTCCCCTGCTACCAATAAACCAGGCCATGCCAAATCCACACATCCTAATCAGGATGTCAAAACCAGAGGTAGTGCTACTGTTATTTTCAGTGTTCACACATGTACTTCCAAGTATCTTATCCTACCTTGACCCGACTAAGTGCATTCATCAGTCTTCATGTAATTCCGATAGAAATTACAATTTTGCCAGTGAAATTTCTTTCCTGAGAATGTAATATTGTTTGTAAAATTTACAGTCACTTCTTCTATTTTACTCTCTCAAGTATTATTAAATCAACATGCTGCAAAGTTATTCCCAACTGTACATTTGTATTTTGTTACTACTTTTAAGTAAAATCACTTTTGCTTAACAAAACATGCTCTATTCCAAATTCTCGTGAGTGATATTTATATATCTATATTTTAACTCTACAGTAACTTAATCATTCAATAATCTTTTCCATTGTCATGTTTTGGATTAAAAAATGTCAGTTCATTCTTGTCTATATTATTCTGCCTTTTTTTTTTCTTTCTGAATGGCATATCAGCTCACTTTCAGCTTTGGAATTTTTAAATACATATCAAAACATAATTAAACAAGCTGGAAGTTTTCCTTGATGGTTCTTCTGTATACGCAGCTTACATCTGTGATGTAAGCTATGTGCACTGTGGTGAAATGTGTAGCAGTGGCTTTGTAACTTTTTTGTTACTTGTTAGCACTTAATTGGACTTTATTATTCTGTGTTCATGAGAAACAAGATCTACATCTTTACTGTAGTTCTGGCCATTTCTATATAGTATTCTCTGTTGTTGTTAAGTGTTCTTCATATTAAGAGTCTTATAAACTTTTCCTGCTGTCTTTAACCCTGGTGACTGATTTGTGTCTGACTCATCCTTAAATTTGGTCCTTAGGTTTTTCTCACTATTTTTTACTGTGTTCAGAATTCCTTATTAGTATTGATTGCTGTCAGTCCCTCATGTTCTTCTTTTCATTAACTCTATTTTAATTTCTATCTTTGTTTCACCTCATAACTAGAATAGGCTCTAAGAAGAAACTTAAACTTTGCACCAATTATGTATTTGAATTTATATATGAATATGTATTTGAGATGAGAAGTGTCTTATGTTTGCTTGGAACCATATAATCAAACGTGATCACTGATAACCAAGCAGCTAGCTATTTGAAATTCAATTATACTAGTCTTTATCTGTTCTTATCCAAATTAATTAGCATGTTTGTGTGAAATACCTTTTATGTTTGAGGTGCAGTACAGAGCTGTCTCCAGAGAGTGGTATGAGCTTTAGTTAATGTGTGTATATATGCCTTTTCTGATCCTAGGAACAGAGCCATAAAATCCACTATATTATTGTTTGCCTGTACTGTTCTTACGTAAATATCTCTATAAAGTTAATAAGATGTTAGACTGCTTGAGTAATAAGAACTGCAGAATTTAGCCCTTTAATAAGAAGCATTAATTTAATAGGAGGTCAGTAATTTCAGGGGTGGTGTGGAAGAGAAAATCTTCATTGTGCAATGTCTTAGATGATGTTTACAGTTGGACCTAACATACTAGATACCAGTGTGCCTGCTTAGAATGATTTAAATAAACAAACAAGACCTATGTTTCCCTTTCAGAAAAAGAAATCGCATAAATCATCACGTATGAATAACATGCCAGAAAATAGTAGGTGTGCAACAGGAAGCAATTTTTATTTAAATCATACTGCTGCTCATACTGCTCAAGAATGCTAGTGACATCTGCAAAGGTATTTGGCAAATCCAGTAGTAGGCTATTACATAAAGTTAACTGAAAGTTAAATTAGGTTTTATTTGCAGTCTTTCCATATACTGTACTATAAACATGCACAGAGCATGTAGTGCAATATATGTGTCTGTCTTGTATTATGACATAATTCTACATAGAGGTCACTAGCTCTTCTTTTGACTGACTTATGGTGTGAGTCACCAGTTCGGGTAGTAATAATTAATTTTAAGTATTGCTTAATGCAGTGGATATTAGCTGAAGATCTTGCCATACCAGCATCAGAAAGTGAGACAAGTGGTAAGAAGGATTAAAATGGAAGAATGCGGATGTCACTGTGATGTTGCTCATAAGGAGATATTCTGGCATAGAAAGATCTTTTGAAGTTCTTAGTGATATTCTAGATTCTATCAAAGACAGGAGGCCCAAGTAGAGTACTGTTGGCAGAATAGAGTTTGACCTATACTTTGGTGTACCATATCTTCTTTTAAGCAGGGTGAGTAGGAGGTTATGTCTCTTAAAATTGTAAACTCTTATCTTGAATGTTCTTTATGCATGAACAACTTCATGCATAGTACCAGCTTTTGAAAGGTATGGCAGCTCACTTGAATTAGATTACCCACATAAATGTTTATTGGAATTGAGCATTAAATTTCTTTGCCAAATGTCAACATAATTCATGCAGTTCTAATTATATATAAATTATATTGGAGACTTCCTGCAAAGACAGACATGTGATAATATATTGAGTTTACATTGAATCAACATACTCATAAAGTGCACATATGCAGAGAGTTGCTAGTTTAAGTGTAAAACCCAGCATACATAAAGCAATGCTTTCATTCTTCATACTGTCAACCTGAATAGTACAAAAAACCCATATGTCTCACTCAGGAAATTTAAATATATGACAGTACTCAAGTGTTATCAGACATAACATATAATAAGCAGGAATATAATTCAGTATTGAAGGCATATGAGAATATCTTCATACCTGTTAATTTAAGCATGTCAGAAAATGCAAGTGTTATAGGTGCAAAACTTACTGCAAAGACGGTGTTAATATTTCTCACCAGCAAAATTTTCTCATCTTAGAGTGACAGAGAAGTCTATATTTCCTCTAGTACAGAACTACAGAATTGTTCTTTAGTAAAAACAGTAAGAAAATTAAGATATATTTGACTTAGGGCTATTTGATATAAGGGCTGTTTGTTGCCATGTGTTGCAGGGCGCCTTGTGCAATGGGATCTCAGTCCTTAGTCATTACTATAACAACTTATAAGAGTTATTTATATTAAAATTAATAAATTAGTCTTTCTGATCCATGCCTTCCCAACAGGGTACAAGTCTCATACTCTACTTTTTTCTTTTCCTTCCCTAGACATACTGAAACTATATTTGCTTAATACTTCTTTGTTCCATACATATTCTCTTTTCTGATGTGTCTTCCTAGATTCTTGATTCTTCTGAGTTTATTCCTGGTTTTTAATTATAAGAAAATATTTATCTTTTTTTTGTTTGTGTGGTTTTTTTGGGTTTTTTACTTGTCCATAAACAATCTCTTAAGGTGCCTAACTTAAAATAGATGTCTTTTCGGGAGATTAGAGAGAGGGAAGAAGAAAAATGTATTTAAGCAACACAGTTCATTTCAATGTGGTTTTGCTATTTTGGTGAGCAATCTGAGAAAACATATAAAAACATATTAATTTTGTTTTGGCATATTATTTAAAATACTACTTATCCAGATTTATGATATAAATTAGAAATTTACTATTTGCCTTTATTTTTAAATAATATTCACTACTTTTTTTTCTGCCCAGTATGATATCTATGTCACTATTCACTAAATTTGTGTGAAAGTAACTTTTGCTTGTTTTTTTACAGGAACTTTATAGTGGTAGCAAAGACTGCAATATCCTTGCATGGGTACCAGCTCCACGAGAGCCAGTTCCTGATGATACTTCTGAAAAGGTAGTGAATTTTTGAGTTTGAACTGTACTTCTTGTGGCTGTTATACTTGGGCAGGTTGTGTGGAAAGTCAACACGAAGTATGTGATTCACCACCAATAATTTTAACAATTTCTAATTAAGAGGAGAATCACCTGTTATTTCTGTGCGATCTTTTGATTCTTGTAGGGTATTGAGAAAACATTTTCTCTTCTAGTCTAGTCAAATCTTTTGGAGGCTGGTACCTTGCTACTTAGTTAAGAGTAGTTCATGTCATTTGACTATGGGTCTTTCAAACTCTGCTTCTTTCATTTCCAAACTGCTTTCTGCAGTTTGTCCTGTTTTGGAATTGTAGAGGTGCTAAATTGTATTTTAAATTGTTTAAGAATATACTGTGTATTAAGTAGTAAGATTAGGGATACCTCACTTCATACACAAATATTTTTGATGTGAAAATCAAAGGCCCAGGGCAAGACATTCGGGGTGATTGCAGGGAAGATCATATGTTAGACTATTTTCCAGTAGAGTACTTTCTCGGACAAGAAATATTTCAGTAAACAGCTTGAGTGCCCAGAGGTCTATATTTTAAGGAACTGAAACCTTTCACAGGATCGGAGTCTGGCAAACCGTACTGATGTTGAAAAATGAGGGTGTATTAATGTTTTGGCCCATAGCATGTGAAAATTCCAGTTTTTAAAATTTCAGCATCATTCCATTTTAGATGGAGAAATTATAAGAAACATAAAATTGTTGTAACATTTGCTTTTTGTAAGTTTTTGCATTTCAAAACTATCCTGCACTTAAGCAGAGAAGAAAAGTATAGTTCCAAAGGTCTGATACCCTAAACCCAAATTGTGTTGACCTGAAATTAATATTTTTGCCATGAAAATTTTGATGTGAAGAAATTGGATTTTTCTTAGTTTAAAAAACAAAAACCCACAGCAACAACATTATTTACTTAACTCTGATTAGAAGTACTCCTTTAAATTTGACGCAGTGGGAGTATGTAATATATGCCATTGTTTTGAAATCTGTTAAGCTACAGCTGCTGTTTGCAAATGCTGTAGATGAGCCCTGTAGTGAGATTTCTCTGTAAGAAGCTGTTTTGCTGCCCACAGGCCATTAATTCATGTTTCCTCTCAGGTGCTAGAATAGGCATTTGAGTGGTTGTATGACCAGAATCTGAATCCAGAATAGAAGTAAACAAGAAAAATAATTTACCCTAAGTCATTGTGATTCACTACACTGCATAGCTACACAAACCCTTTAGTTGGACTCTAGTGGGGTTGAGGTGGGAAATATTTCTTGCATGTGGATAGAGGCCAGGGCTGCCTCTGTCTATGAAACTGCAATGCTAAGTTATGATGGGCTGAGGATATTGTGATCTAAGTTAAAGCAGTGGCACACAATAAACACCCTTATAACATTTGTTACGTTTTGCACCGAATATTTGTAATACTTCCAGTCAGTCCTCCAGATATTTTATGCTGAAATTGAAATTAAATACAGTACTATTTCTTTTCATAATTTATCATGTCTCAAATCAGCAGAATTTCTAAAAAAGTAGTTAAAAATAATCCAGTACTGTTGAGAGAATAGTTTGTCTACATGTAGTCATTTAAAAAGCGCATTTAGCTTTGCCCTTATTTGACTGTAGTATTGTTAATTAAGCAAAACACTGAGAATTTTTCTTTTCTCTAGTCTCTGCCTCAACAACATGTAAATCCAGCATATGAAGACGCATGGAGCAGCAGTGATGATGAAGGCTGAATTTAAATTATGAGCTGATATAAAATTGACATTCAGGCACTGCATTCACAGGCTTTTACAGAATTGGGCATTGTTGGATTTCTCACAACTGGATTTTAAGTACAGTTCTATTAGAGCAAGGTCTTTCAGAAATAGTTTCCACTGTTCTCTGTGTTTCTTTGTCACTGTAAAGTTAAATCCAAAGGATTACTTTTTCATACTTGCTGACTTTTGTACTTGTACATTGGTATACTTTATTCAGTGTTGAACAGCTGATAAAGAAAAAATAAAAGCCCTTGGGACCAGTCAAAATTACATTGCTTCTGTTATCTTTAGTACATGAGGAGAAAATCCATTCATTTCCAAGACACGTGATACAGAGGATTTTCCATGAAAGAGGGGTAGCTCAGAAATACTTCCAACTTACTTTTATCAATGTCTTGAAGGAGCAGATTGTATCCATTTTCAAGTGCTTATGTGCTGTGGGAGTTAACAGATGTTTGTGCCTGTTCTTCTTGCATTTTCCGTTTTGCATGTTTTTCCATAATGCAGTATTTTCCTCAGAAAGAGGTATAGCAGGGTCCTCTATTCAAGTATTTATATGGTGACCCTATCATCTAGTATCTGACTCTGTCCCAGAAAGCTAAGAATACAAACTAGTTTAGAGTTTTTGTTGCTCCTGTTAGCAGTTTTTAAGATCATCCTTCTATGTATGAATCACACATCTTTAGCAAACATGAAGGATTCCTGGATAGAAACAGTACAAGGCAGTGAATACATCCCATTTCAAGTTAAAAATATTGAATGTAATCCTTCCAAACTGTTTTAATCTAAAACATTTTGTGGTCCTAATGCCTGCTCTGTTTTGAATGGGAGGAGTTTGTGGGGCTATTGTCTCATCTCAGTCATTAGTTTGTGCTTCAGACATAATGTAGTCTCTGTCACTACAGAGACTAAAGAATGTTTTCAGATTGCTTAAAGCATCACCAGCAAAAGTATCGGTAAAAACAGATCCAGTATAAAAGCAGCAGCAGGACAAGGTTTGTTGGCAAGGTTCACTCTTAAGGGCACACTGAGGAAAAGCAAATGAAAACCTGGACTCAATTAGTCCATTGCAAAATAAACCAAAAACTATGCCACATAACTTATAACTGAAGTTAAATGATTTAGCAAAGGATTCATATAGAATTTACTATACACAACAGTAACTTACTTACAGACCTAACTTACAAATCTAAAGTACTTAGAGAATCTAGGGGAGCAGCACTTCTTGTGCACTTGGTGCAGGATATGCACACTTGCATGCACACAGGCAGAAGGAGCCTGTACAAAGTAAAAAATTCCCCTCAAAGTAGTGAAATATCCACTTCAAATGCCTTTGTGAAGGGTGGAGCCTCAAGGAGTCGGGGGATCTTCCAAACACAGCAAACGTGGGAGTTCCCTGGCTCTGAGAGGCCCCACTCACAGGGGCTTTGCTGGTCACAGCTGCTGCTCCAGGGGAGCTCAAAGGGTCCCACTTTGGAGCACTGTTTGTAGGGCTGCAAGAGAGGGGCTTTGGTTATAACAATGTTCCATCCTGGCCACACTTTGGGTTGGAAACCTTCTTTGAAAGCGAGAGAAGAAAATATATTATCGCACTTCAGTTCTTATCCAGGCAAAAAAGTGTCCAAGGCTGATTCTTAAAACACAGGAGCTCGTTGGACATCACAAATTCCTGGGAACAGACAGTGTTTTTACTGGTAAGTCAAGAGAGGCTCAGTTTGGGTGCTGTTCCTAAGGAGCATTTCTCAGATCACATTGGGAGAGAGATTTGATGCACTGTTGTGGAATAAACTTTTAGACATCCATTTTTGCCTAAGTTGCACTATGAAGGATTCAGCTCAAGAAGAGGTGGGCTGTGAATTTTATTTGTCCAAGTATCTTCTTAGCCAGATGCCTTTGAGTTTAGTGTCTCAAACAGTTGAAAATAGAAATTAGTTGCCTTGGGGGCTTCTTGCACCTACTGGCAACTAATATCTTCCTCATAGGAGTCCTTCCAAATCCTCTGTTATCAGTTGTTGCTGGTGTTATTCTCCTTCTTGACTGTTGTCCTCTGCTGGAGGAGAGGTGTTTCTGATAAGGGAAATGAGAAACACTTGACTCTCCTGTGGGCAAGAATCCAGTAACGTTCTACAACCCAGCACCTGTAAGCCTTCTACATAATGGCAGTTGCTGACATGCAGTGTTTAGTTTCAAAGTTTTAAAACCTCTTGGTACTAGCCAGCATCTCAAACACCAATTTCTGTGAAAATTCTACTTTAAGAATGACATTTTTGCTGTTAATTCCTTCCCTACTTCTTTCTGTCGTTGTGTTAAGTTTTTTATTTAAGCTTTTTTTTTTAGAAAAACAATTGTATTTTATATCTTCTGCATCCCTATGGCAGCTGTACTTAATTACTGAGTGTTGGTGTCTTCAGAATGAAAAATTTTAAAGAGCAGTAAAGGTATACTGTATATGATTTTTCACTGCCAAGAACTAGGTATTAAGCCAACAATATCAGTTGCAACTGCAATATCTTTCTTGTGTGTAAGTTAAATGTTAAAATTAAATATGAGTTTTCCCCTTTGTTTATGACTTTCTGCTTATATGCTTATGGCATGTATTTTAATAGTATCAAAACTCTTTCAGAACCCAAAGTGGAACAAGTGGAGTGGTATAGACTTAATCACACATCCTTACCCATCGGTCAGGTAAAAATCAGACATCTAAAAATCCAGTCAGGTGTCAAAGTGGGTGCTTTGTTCATACTAAAATAAAATTATTCACTTAAGAGTCAGCTAGCTCATTGCTAGATTCTTGCTGTTAAGAACAGTAAAAGTTAAGAGTTTAAGGAGAGAGCTTAGGCTGCAATGAACTGCATCCTTATCTCACTAGTGGTACTGGGATTTAGTCATACTGTCTCAGAGAACATAGAGAATCTAATCTTAGATTCTAGAGGATTTAATCTCTTCAGGCTGTTCTGGGAATTGAATATTGCTTAGAAGACTTTCTTTGTCTGCCAAGGCAGAGATTTTTATTTGAACTTGATACAGTAGGTGTCAAAAAATGGAGAAGAATTTATTTGTTCTTACAAGAGATCAAAGAGTTTTCCTTCTAGCCTAAGGAAACAATGAAGCTGGAATCAGACTGAGCTAGTCCAACTGAAGAAATACAAAGAGCCTAAGTCTCCTTCAGCTTAAGTGGAAGTTGAGTTCTGTGGAGGCAGTAAGATAGAACTCTGATTATTTATGCCTAGGTTATGATGCTCAAGTACCTGATATTAAGACCGCCAAGAAAAACCCTGTTCTTTTTTTCTTCCTGTACACAGATCTGGAAGAAAGCATTAACACATGAGAATTTCTATATAACTATCTCTCCAGTAGAGGGAATAACAAGTTAACACCAAATTCTTACCTCTCTTTGCCCTTTTTTCTGTGCCTGGTGTACTAGCTCTTGCACACAGACTGACAAATCTTGAAACTTAGGAATTTGTTTGCCACCTTTTTGCATTGATTTGGTTTCCTATCAGGCCAGACTTCTCACAAGACACTTGGGTTTTTTTTTAAATTAAGAATTATTTCCTCCGTCAGCTTAGGATCCAAAATTTAAGAACCCCATCACAGTAAAGCTGAAAAAAACCTCAGACTTGCCAACATCAATAAGATTGATTGTTATGGTTTTTTTCCCTTTTTTTTAATACCTGTGTTATAGTTCTTATCCTACCTTGAATGTATGCATGCACATATATCTATGCACAGAAGATATAAAAGTACTTGAAGTACCACTGCTGTGGCATCACTGGAGGATAGTTCTTGGTTTTGGTCCCACCTCATTTTTTCACGGGGACAAGGGTCTGTTTCACATAGTTGAGAATTGTAGGCTCTTGAGTGCACATGGGCCTGGCATCTGCCGTAGTGAATGGGTAAACTTACTGCTGGCTTAGTACACACTAAGTTTGCAATACCTAGTCACATTATGGGCATATCAGTTAAACAACAACATCTGTGCAAATAGAGGGTTTTTTAGCATGGTTAAAGTAGTCCTTAAAGAAAGTGCTTGAGTATTGGCTGCTAAGTGCTATGGTTATGCAGCTATTCTCACACTTAGCCACCAAGATGTGTGCTGAAGTTTTATGTTCTTGAAAGCAGTATATTAGTTTCAGTGGTCAGCAGTTAGTGGTTATAGTACCCAACTAAACGAAAGTATGTAAAACATATCAATAAGGTCCTTTTGTGTGGTTAAGGCTGAGTTATGAAATGGACATGTCTTCTTCCATCCTCCACCATTTTTGGGTTTTTTTAGTCTATTTTATAAAAATAATGGGAACGGAGGATTAAAAGTGATGACTGAGTGGCCAGGAATTCAGGCAGGTGCATAACTACCCCCACATCTTCATCCCTTCTAATCACGTCTGTGTGTGTAGTCTGCCTTACCCACCAGCCCACAGGCTCTGCCCAGATGACAGCTCACCAATGTCATCCGACATGCCGGCAACCCTTAACCACGCCCATCCTGCCAAATTCCACTGAGCCAAAAGACTGAAAAAAAAATTTGGGGCTATTAAGGAAGCATTTTATTTACACATGGAAGAATATTTTAATTGCATAGGCATACAGCATTGTTCCTAATTTTCATTATATCACCATTTGCCTTCCAACTAAGTTAGAAAAAAACCAATGTATTTTTAGTAGCATGTTTTAGCTTTGTGCTAAGAAGTCTTTCAGATGCTCACTAAGATCTGTACACTGGGAACATTGCAAATCCACCCTTTTCTTACAGCTGTGAGGCAGAGATACATCTGCAGTCCTAAACAAGTTTTGTAATAAATTTCCTCATGCCAAAATTGAGATTATAATCAGCAATTTAAATTGGTCCAACCAGTTATTTTTACAGCCATATGTAATCTAAAGTAACATGTTTAAGCAAGAACTGGGTAATGTATTCAGCAACAAAAATGATGTGTATATGCCTTTGTTTAATACAAAATTGGTTAATGTGGGAGGCAGAGAAGAGGGGATTATTAAAAGATTTTTTTGCTGTTCTCTTCACATTTGGAAAATACTGAGTATTGTCCCTTTCTACTGTTTCTAATTGCAAGGCATTTATTGAATAGACTACTTTACATTAACTAAAGGTCTTAGCTCCCAACATAATTATTAAAACTTTCTAAGAAACTTTTGAATCATATTTTTAGAAAAGTTATCTAAAAATACATATCATTATAAATGAAGAAATATTATTTTTCTGGATATCAGTGACAAGAATTAAACTTAAATTGGGTAGACAGCCAGTTCCATTTGTATATAGAATTTAAAGCTGATTCTTAATCTTCTGTGTTAGTAGTCCAGGATGGCCTTTGAAAGGAATATAGTTATTAATGCCTGCCTGCAGTATTTTAATTTCATCCGCACAAATATATCTTGGTCTGTATGATGGATCTTTAACATGTCATTGCCATTTTAAGAAAGGGGTAACTCCTGTGAAGAAAACAGAGCGACAAGAGGAAAAAAGAGAATCCTTTTGCTGGGCTTAGGGCACGTCTGTTCTGCAGGCAGCAGCGTGACACAGGGCTGTGGAGTTCAGCAGATGTGAGCAGCCCCACCATGCGCCGATCCGCCTGCCTGGGGGCGCCGCATTGGTTCACCTGGATGGATGGAGCTTTGTTGATAGGCTTCTTTCCTATTTTCTGTAGGTACACTGTGTCAAAGGACACAATGAACGTGGTGCTTGGGGAGCCCGTGTTTGCTGTGATAAAAGATATACCAGAGAGTAGGTGTATGTTAAGAATATCAAGTTCTCATGTTTTGTGGCAGTTAGAAGGGAGTGTCTTGTGTTGCTCAACAGTTAATTACTGTTGCTATCACCTCCCACACTGTTCTGTAACACCACAGGAAATCAGCTGAGGATTATTCTCATGCTAGCAAAGATTAAAAAAAAGTGTTTGGGGACTTCTTAAAATAATAGATTTTCTCCATCAGTAGTTCTTCCAGGTGGAATATATGGCCCAGAGAGAATATATTTTTGCACCTGAATTATGCGTTATGGCCTCTGAGAGTTGAAGTTAAGCTAAGTATTCAAACAATCTGATGCTGTTCAGTGGTTTTGAACTGTCACTACTGCAACAGGAGCCTTAGACTGAGTGGTTCTCCTACACATCTGTGGGAAATGGTCACATTTGGCATGTGTTTGGAATGTATTGCATGTTCTCAGGTTAGTGCACTAATTGTTTCCCAAGAAAAAAGGTAGTCTAGTTTAGAGTTGCATGGAACTTCGACATCTGAATACTATTCATCATTATTTATAAAGTAAGTTTCCAGAACACTTAATTGTTTTGCAGACAGCTAATATACCTGAGGGCCTAAATGAATGATTGAAATAGCTGCTTCATCCTGTTCTGCCACTCTGGTTAACTATTGAAGTTTAGGTTGACTAATGAAGTATATCAAAGTAATTTAAATAACACTCAGCAGTGAGCTGCTGTATTAAATGTAGATACCTGTGATGATTACTGAATCTTGTAGTATAAGAATTATATTGCTGTTTAGAAGAATTCCCCTGTGTTGGACTGTAGGTTTCACTACTTAAGGAGACTTGCTTTGTGTGGCCTAAACATGTAAAAGATCTTACTGGTACATCTCATATCAGTAAGAAGGTTAATTATATATTCTGTTGGCCTTGAAAACTGTGCTAGCAAAATTTCTTCCCTGCCAAAAAGAGGAAAAATTATGCAAGTCAAAAGGTAGTAGCTCAAGCACTAAGTGTGACAGGCACAAGAAAAATAAGAGTGACATGGCTTAATCTCAGAGAGCAACTAAGTGCCATACCACTGGTTGCTCACTACCCCCAATCCCAGAAGGATGGAGGGGGGCAGATAATGGAAGGGTAAAAGGAAGAAAACTCATGGGTTGACATTAGAATTGTCTAATAATTGAAATAAAATATAATTACAATTGTAGTTATAAATTGTAATTAAAAGGAAAAACAAAAAACCACATACATTAAAAAAAAAAAACCCACAACAACAAAAGATCAACCAAACAAGGAAAAAACCAAACCACAAAGAGATAGAAATAAAATTCAAGAAAGACGATTGAAGCTAATAAAAACAATTTTTAACACCTGACCAGTGCCCCTCCCCACTCTTCACTTTCCCTCAGCTTTATATGCTGAGCATGATGCCATATGTTATGGAATATCCCTTTGGTCAGCTGTGGGCAGCTGTCCTAGTTGTGTCCTCTCCCAGCTACTTTTGTGCCCCCAGCCTCCTCGCTGGTGGGACACAATGAGGAGCAGGAAAGGTCTTGACAGAGTGTGAACACTGCTCAGCAACAGCTAAAACATCCCTGTGTTACCAACACTGTTTGCAGAGCAAATCCAAAGCATAGCTCCATGACAGATACTGTGGGGAAAATTAACTCTACCCCAGACAAAATGAGCACGTACCTACAAGGAACAAAGGAGCCACTCTAGTTTACAGATAAAAAGGTAGAACCCTACTTGTGCCACAAGATACACAGGGCTTGCAAATTCAACAATCCTCCATGGTACAGTGGTGCATCACCAGGGCTAATGCTCGCTTCTGTGTTGCCCTGGTCTTCCAGACTTGAAGGTGAAAGTCCTGCTTCATGTGGACCAGGTCATGGGAGCTGTAAAAGCAATGCTTTTCACATTGCTCCATCTTCCCTCTATCTCCGTTGCTTTATCAAGGGTAAATTAAATACAGGTCCTTCATGGTCTCTAGCTCCTGTCTCCTCTCTCCCCAGCAGGCTTTTAAGAATCTTTTCTATTAATTTGCCTCTCCTTTCTCTGCTGCACACAGCCATGCCCACACAGCTCTCCAAGCCAGGACATAATCCTTGCCTGTCTGTACACCAAAGTCCTCAGTCCTTTATACATCCATTGTAATTCATCAAGCTTGTCCTAAAGTTGGTAGCTCTGTTTGCTTTTGGAGTATCACCCAGCCTCTCTGGGCAGTCCTTAGGCGTGTCCTCCCCTTCTCAATTTCCGTTTGGTTACCTGCTTAGGTGCATACAGAGGTTTGCTAATTCACATAGTGTTTTGAGCAGAAGAACATGAGAACTTTGATCTGAAAGATGTTTGACTTTGTTAGAGCAGAAATGTACCACATAGTAAGGAAGATGAGAGGAAGATTTCATTAACTTTTTTATAACTCAGTATTAACATATACATGCAGTTTCTAGAATCACATTGGCTGCTTGTCAACTCACTTGGACCCGGTACAATATTTTTCTATGACCTAGCAACTCATTGGTTTTTACACTTGGAGCATTTATTCATTAAAGTCAGTCAAAAATGTTGTCTTGAAAACTTGGCATTTTAATTTCTTTTCATTTTTTAATTGATCTGTGTTCATTATTCTCCTCAGTCACCTGCAGCTTCTTAAAGTCTTGCAGTCATATACAAAGTGATTATATAAATCAAGGTCTAGTTTGTCTGAAGAGACATAGTTAAATAAAAGTACAGCTGAGCTATTACAGAAATCTTTCTAAATCATCATCACTACTACCAACTGCTATATTAAAGTATTTCTCAGTTTTATAATAATTTTTGCAATGTAAACCAACTGTCAGCTTTGTTATTTGTGCTCATTTGTAGATGATCTTTCTTTTTTTACCCAAATTAATATTACTGCCTTTCACATCAGGATTTGTTAAATGCAGATCCAATTTGTCAAATTTAAATCTAGTTTCACTAGTCCAAACTGAATTAATTTCTCTTAAAATATTCTCATTGCCTTGTCTCTTGTCACTATGTCCAAGACAAAAGATTTGATGGTACTGAGCTGCAAGGCCTGCCTGCTCCATGCAGAATTGAGATTTTGCTTTATAAGATGATTCTGCATTGTGCTTTCAGCAGCATCCCATTATTGTAGTGTCCCAGGGTAGTGTTAACCCAGAAAATGGACAACTGACCATAGCTGACAAACATTAGATCTGCTTCTTTTGCATGATCATATCACCCACCCATCTTTGTTTCTGATATCCTAAAGCTTTATCCCCTTCAGTTGACATACCACTGAATATTATTAGCTGAGGTACATTAAACATATGAATGATTTCATAAAGGATGTAAACCTTAATCTAACACTAATAGAAAAGCAGAAAAGCATTTTATTGCATCCAAGATTATAAATATTATAAATCGTGTTAAAAATTATTATAAATTGTTATGGGGTAATTAGCCAAGAAATAAAGGGGCTATCTAAATAGCATTGCTTTACAGTGCCTTGACAGAGACAGCTATCTTTGTTAAAAGCTATTGTCAAAAATGTCTTGAGGAAAGTAAGAGTTCTCCCAAATCTCATAAAATCTGACCTCATGCTACACAAACCAGAGAAGATTTCCTTGATTAGACTCTGCAGAAATCTGCCAGTAAGTAGTTACTCTATATTACTCCAAATCCACCAAATGTTATTCCAGACAGAGCTGTCACCTATTCAAGAAGACAAAGGTATTACCAGAGATGACAAAATCAGGAACAGCCAGCCCTGTTTACCACTCTGCCATCTCTGCCTGCCTGCAGTTTTTGAACCACAGTGTTTACAGTTTTTGAACCTCTCAGGGCTGTTAAAGACAGTACAGTTGGGTACAGGGATGTCTTTGGCAACTGGGTGATAGAGTTCAAAATTGTTAAAATTTACTTTGCATCACCTCTCCTCAAGTGGCAAGAAAGTGACCTCTGCTGCAAAATTTGATTGCTTTTTTGCTCTCCATGAATGAAAACCCTCTTATGTCTTGTTAGATTCTTAAAAATAAAATATAGCATAACGAAGGAATTTGTAGGGAGACTCTTCCACTACATCTTCTCTGGCTGCTTATTTCCTTTTTTTCTGCTTTATCTATTTCCGGTTTTATATTACTTAGACTGTTCTCTTCCCCACCTTTCTTTGTAGCCTGTTTGAAAAAATAAGGTGTTTTCTTAGAAACTCTAATCCAAAAACCTTTTAACTGTTAAAGATTAACCAGTAAAGCATCAGTGAAAAAGCACGCACTTCCCTGACATTTGACTCCATCCTGCCACATTGAGAAACTCCGCTATTGTAATGCTTCAATAGCTTGTTCACACTTACCAGATTGACATGAAAGCAGGCTAATGTCATGCCACATAATGTCGGGAGCCGCAAATGCCCCTAACCATTAAGGGGTTTAGGACCTGTCTTTCAGTGGCACAATCCATTGGTGATTTTGATTGCAATTAAGTTTTCTGCTGAGTTTTCCGAGAGCGGTTTGTGCCCTTTCAGAATGGAACAGAGCTGCATGAGTGCCTGTGCACAGAGGGAGAGGGATGAATACAGCAAATCAGTTCTAGGTAGAGGACATAAAAAGGGCTTCTTAGTAGCTGGTATTTGGTTGACCCTGCTGGATGTCAGGTGCCCACCAAAACTGCTCTGGCACTACTCTCCACAACTGAACAAGGGAGAGAAAATAAAAGGCTCATCGGTTGAGATAGGGATGGGAAAGGGGTCACTTATAGGACACAAAACAGAGCGAACTTGGGGATATAAATTGAATGTATTACTAAAACCATCCAAGCTGTATAATGGGAAAATTAAAAACACCTTCCCCTACTCTTTCCTTCTTCCCAGCTCTATCTCATTCCCCATAATAATGCAGGGAGACAGGGAGTGGGGGTTATAGTCAGTTCATCACACATTGTTCCTCTCATTGCTCAGGGAAAAGAGGCTCTCCCCTGCTCCACCATGGGGTGTCCTCTATGTGAGACAGTTCTGCATCATAAATTCTTCCCACAGGCTACAGTTCTTCACAAGCTTCAGTGTGGATCCCTTTCCATAGGGTGCAGTCCTTCAAGAAGAGCCTGCTGCAGTGTGGGTCCCCCACAGGATCACAAGTCCTACCAGGAAACCTGTTCCAGCATGGGCTCCTCTCTCCATGGGTGGGCAGGTCCCTGCCAACACCTGCTCCAGCCCAGGCCTCCCACAGGGTCACTGCTTTGTCTCAGGCATCCACCTGCTCTGGCCTGGGTTTTCCCCAGGGGCTGCAGGTGGATCTCTGCATCCCCTGGGACCTCCAGGGCTGCAGGGCCACAGCTGCCTCGCCATGGCCAGCACCCTGGGCTGCAGGGGAGCCTCAGCTCTGGTGCCTGGAGCACCTCCTGCACTGACCTTGCTGTCTGTGGAGCTGTTCCTCTCTCCTGTTCTCACTCTGCTCTTCTCTGAGTGCATTAACATCTGTGCAACAGCTTCCTGTTCCTTCTTGGTTTGGCCGTGGCCAGCAGTGGATCCATCTTGGAGCCAGTTGGGATTTAATCTGTCTGACATGTGGGAAGCTTCTTGCAGCTTCTCACAGAAGCCACTCCTGCTACCAGAACCTGGACTCACAAACCCTACACAACGATGTACTGTACAGCTGGAAAAGCAAAGCTTTGGAATTAGTGTTTTAAATCACATGGTATTACTTCAGAAAACAGAAGTCAATGCCCTGGCATTGATAGGCGTTTTCCAAAAGATATCCACACACGTTGAATTTGGGGACCAAATGTGGTTCAAATTTTCAAAACTTTACAACTTTTTCTGAATTTACAGCATTAACAGATATTTTGACCTCTCCTGTATACAAGTTGGTGAAAAGCAGTTTCCAATGTCATTGAGAAGTTTCCACTTGGTATTTTGCATAGTCCTCTTTTAGTGATATTAAAATATTTATTTGTATCTCATAATAAAATCATGGCAGAAACCATTTCACAATTTAGATTGAATTACACTAGACTGCTAATTTTCTGGGTTTTTTTTAGGAATTTCAGTAAAATTTTAAGTTGCTATTCGATTTTTGTCTTAAAAATAGAACTAATTACTTTTGTTATATTCTAATTTGTGATCTGGAAGCTTCTGAATCCCCTAGCAGAGACATAGACAAGATATCCAAGAACAAGAGGTAACCCAAATGATAATCAAAAAGAGAGTGGGAGAAAGGGAATGTTGTTTTCTTCTCATTTATGTATTTTTAATTTTTGTTGTTGTCATTGTTGTGGTTGTTGTAACATTAACTTCTTTATGTATGTAGGGTAACTTCCTTCAGTATTCTCTGTAATTTGCAGACTTTTAGACCAGAGGATTAGGGAGCATGTCCTGACAAAGGCCATTAATTCCTGTATGGCTTCATATATCAAAGTACTGCCACCAGAAAAACAAAAAAAACCCAAAAGTGCTTGGATGTAACTTCTTCTCCTCATCTTCAGTATCTGACAGAGACAGAAGCTGCCTTAAAAATGGATAAAGTGACTAGAAAGTAACAGTAAGTAGTAGTCCTTTTATTTTGGTTTCAATTACTTTATATCTACCAAGAAGCATTTCAGCTGCTTTCAGGAACGTGAAATGTCTCTGAAGATCTTGACCGAAGTTTAGAATTTTCATTTTGTTCTCTTACTGCATCCCTGAATAGAAAAGGTGAGCACAACAAATATAACAATTATAATACCTCAATTGCAGTAATTCTCTCTATGAAACAATAGTTGTCAGGAAGGGAAACGATTAAAGAGGAGGCTTCAAAATATTCTTTAGAAATACTTAAGAAGCCATGTCAGAATCACAGAAATTACAAATAGTGTCATTTATTAGTTTTCTGCTTTAGATTAAGAGAAATTTTTAACTTCTAGAAGCACTGAATTTTTCCTATGCTCTGTCTCGAAATCATTGGTTTTGAGTTTATGGGTGTCACATGCACAGAGAAAACGGTACCTCAGTTGCAGAACTGGTCTCTGAATGCAGGACTTGCAAACTGCCCTGAAGATTTAGCCCAAATTGTCTCCATATGAAAAACATCAGACTATTCCATAACAGTCCATAGAACTGATGCAGAGGTAACAATCAAGGAAGTGCAGCTTTTTATGGAAATACAGAGATTTTAAATAAGATTCAATTGCAAACAGTTGCATTATGTTAATCCAGTCTCTGTTTGAATGTTCTTATAGCCCATTGCTTTGCCTCTGGCTACTCGAGAGTGGGTGTAAAGGCATGTCAAAGTGGGTGGAGGTATGAAAACAAGCACCCTTAAAAGGACTTCACCAGAAGAAATTCTTTGCTGTGAGGCTGCCGAGGTACTGAAACAGGTTGCCCAGAGAAGTTCTGGATGCCCTATCCCTGATAGTGTCAAGGTCATGTTGGATGGAGCTCTGAGAAACCTGGTCTAGTGGGAGGTGTCCTGCACATGACATTGGGGTTGGAGCTAGATGAGCTTTGTGATCTCTTCAAACCCAAACCACTCTATGATTTTGTTTCTCAGCTCCCACCCTCACCTAAAAGTGAAATAATTCTCTGCCATTTGATATGAAGCCACATTCCCACTTTCACATTTTACTTTATATCTATTTAACCATAGTAATGAAGGAGTAGGAGGAGAGAAATAAATACAGCACTACTATGAGGCACACTGTAAGACATAATGGTGCCTTGTGCAGGTGCTTAACATGTTCCCAGATGCAGCTGTGAAAAATGCCAGAAGTCTGCCTGGGCAAATGTTCTCAGCATCAAGACAGGCCTGAGATATATCCTGTAACAAAAATATGCCCTGATGCATTTTAAGTCTCTTGCTGACAAGTAGAATTGCTCAGCTAGAATAGAGAGATAGTGGTCTTTTTTTGGTGGGGAAGAAACCATTTGGTTTCTGAGACTGTGTGTTTCACTAGGTTGTTTGGTGGGTTTTCTTTTTCCAATACTGGATTTAGGCTCCAGATTCTCCAAGGCAGAATGTCTTTTTCTAGGCAGGTATCTATTGATATATTTAAGCCTAGAGCCTCACTGTTTGATATCTCTGCTTCCCTCATTTAAACAGATTAAGTAACATCTTTATAATTGTAAAATTCATTGTTCTGAAATGTTCCAAGTGCCATTTAGGGTAAGTGGAATGGAATAAAGGAAATTCAAGCACTTGGTAGAAAAACAGACTACTTAGGCCATCTCTGCAAGCATGTCACATCTCTGCCTGCTAGTCATGTCTGCTTAAAAGATATTCTTGTGGCTACCTGGAAGATCAAGGATAATAATGGCAATGTAAATGAATCTGTGTTGGCCTGCAAAGGAGTATGCAGGGTTTTTTGCTTGAGCTGATAATAAGGTTAGGCCAGTAAAATCCCCACAGTGGATTGATGCACAGACAAATAACAGCTCGGGCAGCTTTTGATAACCTCATGGGGCCAGCTCCTCTCCTGTCACCTCTCCTCCTGACATAGTGCTTATTAAGTACAGCTCAGCTTTGTCAGGCTAGTCAGACTGAAGAGAGTTTACTCAGTCCTTAAGGAAAGCTTTAGTTCTTTGCTCTGGGTTTATTGTTGCTGTGGTTACAGATACTTGAGCTGGAAAATGTAAAAGGAGTTCAGATATGTTTATGTGAACTCTTATGCATAGGTAAATGCATATCCTTTAGAAGGAGAACATTAATCACAATAGGAAGGCATGTGTTGATGTGCTGGCTGCATTGTGGTGGATAGGTTTTTTCCTGCGAAAAATTCAGATTTGATTGTAAAGGTTAAAGAAAAGAGGGATGCAACAAGAAATGCAGGAATAAAAGTTTCTGTAACACTGCCTTCTACCCCATGGAGGAAAAGATAGTGAGGTGTATGCATGGCTGTGTTGACTAGTCAGGAGTGCGTACACAGGATCAGAATATTTTGTTTGGAGAAGGCTAGAGGTAGCTTTATGTAAGTGAATGTTGAGTACATCTTAGCTATTTCAGCATGTGGTTTTATTTTCCCTTTGTTTTGTTGAGGTCTTAAAACTCTCTGCTACCCTTTGGAGAATGTTCAAAAGGCACTGAAGAGAGAAGATGCAAGAAAGGACATTCTTGATGCCTATTTCCATGGCATGACCTTGTTGCCAAAAAGGAAGGAGAAGACCATGGGCAGAACAGAGCATGAAAGAGCTTTTCTTTGGGTAACAACAGTGTGAGGTGAAATCTTTGTCATCTCCTCCATCCAGAGTTTTGTTATACTCATTTTCTCTATTTGCTTCAGCTCATTACTTGAAGGGACTGAAGACTGTAACTTGTCCTAGCAAAAAAATCTCTCTAAGGTGCTTCAGGTAAGTCCTCCTAAGATCTTACCAGGCAGTTTATCCAACTGTTCTGATCAGTGTCTTCCTCAGTCCAAAGAGAAACATGAATGCCTTTCCCACTGAGGGAAAGTGCTCTCTGACTCTCCAGATTAAAACAGATCTATGACTACTCCAGCATTTTCTTCATGACTGCCGCTGCTACTTGGCAGCACACCTGCCATATGAACATGCACTGGAAGATGGTGAGTTTTTGTGACTTTTTGAGTGTTTGTGACTCTTAATAAGTTGTGGATGTAACTGTAGGCTTGCACAGTGAATACTTTCATGAAGGAAAGCCATTGGGTGTCCACATTTCTGCATCATAAGAAAAGATATCCATTATGCCTTTTGCAACACTTCTAGAAAAACAAATACATGAGTGGAGAATTCTTTTCTTTTTTGTTTCATTTTGGTTGGGACTTGTTTGTTGGTTTTACTTTGTTGTTTATTCTTTCTGCTTAATTTCAAAAGCCTAGTTTAAAATGCGTGATCTGTGGTAGTCTTACACATATGGGACACCACAGAAGTGTCATTAGCTATGAAAAATAACAGAGATTTCTATTTGATTGATTAGTAATTATGCCTTCTTATGCAACTTCTTTTTCAGAATTGTCTGACAGGCATGTTGCCAATGAAGATGCTCAGTTTCAATACCAACCTGTTTGTGTGTGGAACACAGCTATGACAAGACAGTACAAACTATGTGTTCCACAATTAAAAATTTGTTGAAATTCCTAGTCTATTCTTCTTAGCATTTTCTCCAAAAATTAAACTAAATTAGCATATTCTTACTCTTGATAAACTAGTCACTACTAAATTTATTGTAACAATAATTTTGAAAGAGGCAGTACTTATTTTAATCCATTTTAAAAATATCTTGCCTAGGGCACCTTTTCTGAGTGTCTTGAACAGCACGTCTGTCTCACAACTATTTTCCCATGGTTTGCCTGTCCTTGAGTATTAGTAGCTACATCTTCAGTTTCAAAGTAACTTCTTAATCCCTGCCTGTTTACCAAGTACAGGTGACATAATTGTCATGGGGAGAATGGGAACAAAACCAACCTGATTTGTCTAAAATCAGATGGGGAGTCCTACCAGGCATAACTGTACCATATTCCCAGAAATGTGTAACTTGTGGGAAATGTGTACCTCTTTCCCTTGATTATCCATTTATTTACTTTTATTTTCCTGCTTTTCTTCCCAATCCCATCTGCAGAATGCTTTTATAAAAATAAATAAATGAAAATCCATTAAAGGATTAGGTTTCCACAATGTATTGTTAGGCGCATGTAATGTGATCAAAAATCAATTTTAGAAAGTAACTTCTTGGTATGATTTTACTGTAGTTTTGCATTCCTTGAATAATGCCGTATATGTCAAGGCAGAATGGACCATGGATTTGTTCTAATTAATCATAAAGCTCCCTTTTCTAGTCTTTCATTTTTCTTCATATCTCAGAGACTGGCAGAGAAAGGGAAGAAAAACTGCTTCACTGTTAGGAAGGTTATGCAATTTAGTGGCTTTTATGGGAGTCCTTGTGGACACTGGCATAAGAAATATGAGAAGGGACAGGAGAAAAAAGTAGATGGTTGGCTTTTGAGCAGGGAGAGGTAAGCTTTCAATGGCTTCCTCCAAAGTTTTTTAGATTTCTCTTTCTCAATGTGACACTCAGTTGCCTTACAAGTTATGTCCTGAGCCTTGTTGGTCTGAGTGTGAAACAAGCAAAATAACTCAAGAGTTTTGATTTGAGGGTCAGTTTTCATTCCTTCACCCAGGTGTACCATCTTTGTAATGCATTCTCACAATAAAATGTCTGCAATCTGGCAAAATTAGTAGAAGCTTTTGCATGGACACTGAACAAGGCAGAGAGAGAGCTCTTTATCAGCATCCCTGTCCCTCCAGTTCAAGGAACATGACAGCCCATGAACTCCTAGAATGTGATGATTCACTAATGAAGAAATAGGAAAATTATATGAGAGAGAGCTATTTATACATTTGTGTCACCACATGCTGCTGGGATAAAGAGTCTGTCTCTTTCAGGTTCAAAGTGCAAACCAGCAGATACTCAAGCCTACACCCAAGATCTTATTTTTTCTTATCTTTGCAGATGTTGTGTAGCACATGGCATGTGAAGATGACACAGCTACATCTTCATTAGCACCAAAGAGTTTCCACAGGCTATATTGGTTTATCTTTGTTTGCCTCATTAACTTACTTGTTTCTAAAAGCCCAAAACAAACTTTTAATCAGGTAAAATCCTTGTTGATTGTTCTGATTCGGAAATGGTGTAACATGTACTAGTAGCTTATTGTTATTGATCTTCCTACTGCTCTAAGCCCTTCTGGTGGATTGTGGCACAGCATGCACCTGTCAGCTTGGCCAACTATAGCCTAACCAGCGCTGTGCAGATGTTCTGCAAGGTTAACATTCACTTCTTTGTTGACCTTTGGTTTTGGTATGGTTTTTTTTTTTCTTAATGATATATATTAGAATCCTTTTGGAGTCATGGAGTTTCTACTCTCTAAAAGGAGCTTATGTTTCTAGACATGTTTATGCACCCAGTTCAAGGATAAGGCTGTGATTAATTACAGCATGCTCTTCTTGCCCAGGAACAGCAAACAGGTCCCATAGCCCTCCAGCATCCTATAAAGATTGACACTTCCTTTAGCTTTGTCTGTGTGAGTTCCTACAGGATAAAACTTTTGCTCCCATCAGTATTAGTAATGCATACAGGTAAAATTTGACTTAGGAAAGATTTAAAACGGTAGATAGCATCTGAATTAGAATTCTCAGCTGTGCAAAGCTGAAAGATGTAGGCTCCAGAACAGCCACTGTCCGGCTCTTTTTTCCAGACACAGTTTTCAGACATGGGGCAGACTAAAATGAAAAATCTGCTGATGCAAGGTTATGATTTTTGGGAACAGGCTGGCCAGGTGTGCCTTGGTTTTCTCATTATGTTCAGTCAGGCTTCTTTGGCTGACTGCAATGCACTTTTTGTGGATGATTTAATTTTCCTTCCTGGTATAGATTGAGTTGCAATCAGCCTGCATTCAAGCAATACACTCTGAGGAGGTGAATCACTACCAGTATTCATTTGAGAAGCCCAGTGTGTATATAATAAAGTGCATTATATAATATATGTTTGCATGCATTCTAAGTTTATTTGTATATACAGTATATTCTACATGTGTTGTGTTCACAAAGAAAGTTTAAAATATACACATGTAGTAGAATATATATATTACATAAGTATATTATAGATGTATAACACCATGACACTGCTTCTATTAAACATACCCTTTAATGACATTTTTCATGATTATTTCTTATACTTAAGATTATTTCTTATACTTTTGCAACAGTCATTATTCACCCTACTTTTGTGGCACCTTCTTCCTTCACTCCTGCCTAGCATAAATCTCAGAGGAAAAACAACTTTCTATGGACATAATGGTTTTAATATTGTTACTTGAGATATGTGAGTTTACATGGAAAATTCTCTATCTGAATAGCTTTGTCATATTTGCAAGAGTTCATCCAATTCCCTATTGTTCAAATGTCACAACTGGAACCCAACATGTAGGTCAATACTATTGAAACAGGCTGACGTGACAGTAGCAGAGTACGCTGTGGTGTGTTTGTGGTGCCAAGAAGCCATGCAAACCCAGCAGTGACTACTCACTTCTGTACAGGCACCTGCAGTGACTGTGTCCCCAGACAGAGGGGGGAACCTCCCTGCAAAACTCAGCTCATTCAGAGAGATACGAGCAGGACTGAGTCATCTTCTCACTGTGTCCCACAGAAAAGTTGATGATACATGTCTGAGGAAGAATTCCTTTGTGGTGTGGAAACTGCTCCTGGAAAGTCACTACCAGCATTACACAAGGGGCCATTCATGGTGTGCTGGAGGAGACCTGGGCAGAAAAATTATCAGAAAGCCTCAGCTAAATGAAAGGCACTATTCTGGCTTAGCAGATTAGGAGAAGAAGCAATATTTTCTGCAACAAGTAGTAAGAAAAGTCTGAAAAAAACTCCAACTGGAAAATGAGAAGGGACACAGAGGGCCCTTTTTTTGCCAATCCAGCTGCTCAGCACAGTGCAGTGATGGCTGTGGGAGACTGGCCACGTGCAACAGAACCTGCCCTGGACAGGTTTGGCAGTTGTGACTCAGAGCACCAGTACAAGTGCACAGGCAAACCAGGTGCTCTCCAGAAAAGCAAAGCTTGCAAACAAAATCTGGGTTTCCCTGTCATCTCTCTTCAAGATTGGTGTGCAGATATCTGTGGGTGTTCTTGGGATGACTACCTTGGAC
The DNA here is from genome assembly GCA_024362935.1 of Setophaga petechia. NCBI lineage: Eukaryota > Metazoa > Chordata > Aves > Passeriformes > Parulidae > Setophaga > Setophaga petechia. The sequence continues at coordinate 6,659,583 of JANCRA010000004.1, read as the reverse complement.
TGTGTCCGTAAAAGCAGCTAACACTGTTGCTGGAGTAGGGAGTGGTTCCAGTGATTCTCCTGCTGATCAGCTGTTCAAGGCTTCAAATACAGCCCTAGCAAGCACTTGTCTCTAAAAGACTCTTAAAGCATATAAACTACTTGGGTTCTAGTAAGATAAAAAAATAAGGTAAAGCACTGGCTATCACTATTCATGGCAAGCACAGTTCTTCATTCATCATACACTAGTAGTTGTGTCTTTAGCATCTTGTAAAGTCCATTGGGCTGTCTCCAGAGTCTATGTTTATGTCCTGTCCTATTCTTGGATGGGGCATGTAGTGAACTTAACAGATTACTTAAATTTACAGTAAATATCATGTGCAGCTCTCACATGCTAAGAACTGAGAAAACCTGTCTGCTGCTAGCTCCTCTTTTACAATGTAAATGTCTCTGTCTCTCGGTTTTCTTTGTGTGTGTAGGGCACAGCTGTCTCCTTCATGCTGCCTTTTTCCTGATGCATGTTAATGATTTACCTGCCCTGAACAGGTCAACCATTATTTCTGTCCTCTCCCAACACTCACAAACTTGCTTGATGGTTCAAATTACCTTTGCTCCTGAAGTGCATGGAAAGCAAGGACTCTTACTGTCTTTATAGGCTCCAAAGAAAGAAAAGCTGTTGATGCTAACAGTGTTGGCATCAAATGTGTTAGAGCTGTTAGTTTGCATCTGGTTGTTACTTTTTGGCTTGCTTTTCTTTTTTGCATGAATGACAACAGCTGTGTATTTTTGAAGCCTACGGGTAACCTACTTTTTATCACTATGCACCCCAGTGTCACATTTTTTCTTAGCCAAGGCTGCCCTATCAGGCATGGCAAAACAGATTTTGCAACACAGGAGGAGTATTAGTTGCTGGCTAAGCCACATCCCTCTGGACAAAGTCAGGACTTACCCTTGAGGCTCCCAAGAACTCTGTCTGAGCAGGGATGTGGTTGTTCCTAAAGTTTGTTTTTTGTTTTTCTTGCCCAATATTTTAGACAAAAAAATTGGGTTTGAACCGAGAAATAAAAAATGGTTCTAACTTCTGAATGCTGAAGGGAAAAGGGGATGATTTAATTGTGTTATGTGATTGCTCCCCTCCTAGGTGAGACATACAGTATTGCTCAATGGTTTATCGTATTTTGACATATCCCTTTTGGCAAAACCCAATGATCTTATTAAGACACTCTTTCAAAAGCCCAAGGATTTCATAATCTGTCATAATCCTAACAATTCCAATAGAAGCACGAAGCAAATCCTAAAGGACAAGATTGTCTTCCTACTCCCCACCCTAATCAATCACTCAGTGTTATGGAGCTTCTGCAGGATCTCTGTTACAAACTGCTTTCCACATTCCGCCGTCTATTTGTCAGCTTCTCATAATGTTTCCACACTTTTAACAAGCTTTCTGTGCTGGTTCTGCCTCTTGTTATCACAAACTTCAGGTTTGAGCTTTGAGTTTCTTGTTGTCCTCCAACTCAGAAACTCTTTATGCATCTTTCCATTGACATTGACCATGCATTCATTTCACAGCATTAGTTCACAGACCCTTCATCTTGTGCATTTCTGTTCATCTCAAATGAGTTTGCCTCTTTTCTTCAAGTTGCAAAAACAATGAGTAGGGAGAGGATATGAAAGCAGTCTTTTGACTCAAGCAATCATCTCCATGCTAACCATCTCAAAAAGCTGTTACTTCCAGCCTTTTGTGGACTAAAATGATAGACCAACTAAAATGGAGCACCTGTTCACACACTAGAAATTCCCGGTTACCTTTCTTTGTGCCCCATGTTTGTCTAGATGGGAGTCACTGGGGACAGTTACTATCACGCTGAACACCCTCTAAGAGAGGAGTACTGCATTTTTTGGGGTGGGAGTGTTCCCAAAACCAGTGAGCCAAAGCTGGATGGTTGTGTTTTGTTTTTAAAAAAGGAAATTTTACACTTTCCTGATGTTGCCTTGGATGACACTTAGCTGCCATGGATCCCAAAGTAACACCAAGAAGCCAAGTGAAAACATTGCAGTTTTCACTCCTCCATGCTAGTGAGATTGAGATCTAAGGGCATTTGGAGAACCCCTTAACACCACACCAGTGGTTACCACAACAGTTAGAAAACCAGTTGTCACAGGACCACCGAACAGTTTAGCTTGGAAGGGTCCTTGAAGAGCACCTATTTCCAGCCACCTTGCTGCAGGGAAGGACAGCATTCCCTACACAAGGCTGTTCAGAAGCCCTCTCGAGGCTGGCCTTTAACACTGCCAGGAATAGGACATCCAGAACTTCTCTAGGCAACCTGTGCCAGTGCCTCAACACCCTCACAATGGACAACTTATTCCTAATATCCTAAACTTACCCTCTTTCAGTTTAAAGCCATTCCCCCTTGTCATATCACTACATGCCCTTGTTGAAAGTCCTTTCCCATCTTTGCTATCGTCCCGCTGAGACAGTAAAAGGTACTATAAGATCTCCCTGAGGACTTCTCTTCAGGCTGAACGGCCCCAACTCTCGGATCGCACTTGCGGCCTTCTCTGGTCTCGCTCACGAAGGTTCCCAACCCGTAGCCCTGAGCCCCGGTCGAGTGAGACGGGCGGGGCGGAGCGGAGCGGTGCAGGGGGCGGAGCGGGCGGTGCCGGGGCGGAGCGGAGCGGTGCAGGGGGCGGAGCGGAGCGGTGCAGGGAGCGGAGCGGAGCGGTGCCGGGGCGGAGTGAGGCGGTGCAGGGAGCGGAGCGCAGCGGTGCCGGGGGCGGAGCGGAGCGGTGCAGGGGGCGGAGCGGGCGGTGCCGGGGCGGAGCGGAGCGGTGCAGGGGGCGGAGCGGAGCGGTGCCGGGGGCGGTGCCGGGGCGGTGCCGGGGGCGGTGCCGGGGCGGAGCGGGCGGTGCGGGCCGCCCCCTCCGCGCCCTCCCGCGGGCCGCGCGGTGCCGCCGCGCAGTTGCCGCCCGGCGGTGCGCGGACAGGTGGGGCGCGCTGCTGCCGCGTGAGTGGGTCCGGCGGGAGCGGGAAAGCGGAGCGCGGGGCAGCGCGGCGGTCCTGGGAGCAGGAGCCTTCGGCGTTCTTCCGCAGGGTCTGTCCCGCGCTGGGGCGTGCAGGGCTGGGCGGGACGGGACGGGTCTGGGGCTGCCTCCTGCCTGCCTTCCTTTCAAACTCCCTGGTTGCTCCCGCGTACCTCTTCTCTCTTCCGCAACCCCTGGCTGTTCCGCGCTGAGCTTTTTTGCTTCTCAACTTCGTCCTCTGGGTGCACCTGCATCCCTGGTTCCTCTCCCTATCCCACCCTCCTGTGCCATACTTCCAGACTCTCAGGCAGTGCCCTGTGGTGCTTCCTCCTCCAGCCCCACTGAGTGTACTTCACCCTGCGGTGCCTTGCCTCCAAGCTTTCTCACTGTGCCCTACACCGCACCGCGTCTGTGCCCCTAAACCCTTTCACCCGGTCTGGCACTAAGCAGTACTTGTTCCTCCAAACCCTCTGGCTGTGCCCTACACCTCCCGGTGCCTGTCTCTCAAGGACCTGTGGCTATGCCTCCCATGAACAGAGCTCTCCTTCCTGTCATGAAGAACAACTTACATCGTGGCATGTGCATGGCCGCACTGCATCAGGGGCCTTATTGTGAAAAATGCTTTTTACTTCCCACACCTTTTGATCCCAAAGGGTGATCCCAGGCAGCAAGAAACAGAGGTTTTTCTCTTCAAGGGTGGAGGCTGGAGACAGTCAGGGGAGAGGTGTGGCCCATGTGCTTAAGATGGTGATATTAAAATGTAGGGCTGGAGGGGTGATGTCTAGCCAGGGTTTGTCTGGCTTGCTGCCTTCCTCGTCTTTGGAGACAGGTCACCTTTGCGGCCATGTGGGACAGGTCTGTCTCTAAGGACTGGCCACATAGGCAGTGAGGCCAGGAGCCAAGGAGGCAGGTCAGTGCCAGCTGGGGGGGTTGATGAGACTACATTGGAGCTGCCTCTTAGACTTACTTGTTCTTTGCAACTGTAGCTGTCAGGTATATTGTTACAGAATTGAAACTTAATTTGTAAATACGTTTTGAATGAAACATTGGTTGGGTCTTGGGTGTTGCTGCCACCAAGACAGAATAGTGTGATGCTTGAAAAGTCATAGTGAGGCGGCAAACCAGCTCTTACAGATTTTTTTTTTTTTTTTTTTTTTGCTTGCATAGAAAATCAAGGTATGTTAATTAAAGTTGTTCAGACAAACCAGAAAACTTACAGGCATGTATGGATACTCTCTTACTTCACTGTAATTCAGTTCTTCCCAGACCCATGTGTAGGTCTGTACTGAGCACTACTACCATGTGGGAGAAGTTTCAACAAGTTTTTCTGGTTGTTGGGAGCAGCCTGGGAACATGCTGCCTGATTTATTCTGCTGCTCAACACTTGGGGTGCTGCCCGGAACACACTCAGGCTGCCTTGGAGCTGCCTCAGGTAGAGGTGGAATCATGGTGTATTGACATGGCATTAGGCAGTGTGGATGTACCCTGAAAACACTTCCCTGAGGAGTGGGAGCACTTGTACTCACAGGTTTACCTGAAGAAAATGCACAAAGACCTAGAATTTGAAAGCCTAGAGAAACATAGGTTTAAAGTGAGGCACTGGAAGAGTTTGTGCAGAGAAGCTGTGGATGCCCCAGGCTTGAAAGGCCCAGGCTCGATGAAACTCTGAACATCGTGGTCAAGTGAAAGGTGTCCCTGGCCATGGCAGGAGTTTGGAACTAGGTGGTCTTTCCAACCCAGGCCATTCTATGATTCTTTGAAATTCTTGCTAGGCAGCACCTCTGTTGATAATACAGAATAATGAAACTTTATATTTCAATATAATGTGATCTTTCTATTTAGAACATATTGGTAGAGCAAGACAGGTTCTGGTACAGGAAGCAATGTTCATGGAATGTGTTGGGAAAGATGCCACAGCATTAGTCAAGTAATACAAGCCAAATAGGATTTAACTCATTATGAAACTCAGGAAATACCATGAAATGCCCACCAACTAGTGGCATATCAGTAAAAGAACTAATCAGGGGCGGTTTTGTATCTTGACATGACTTGACGGCATTTGCCAAGCGTGCACCTCGTGCCTCTCTGTGCCTTTCCTGATTTTGTCTGTCTCTGCTGCAACAAACTGGCAAACTTTCTTTCCCCCCCCCCACTGTGGACTTCTGCTCTTCCTCTTGAAACTGCTTCTGCACAGTGTGTCTGCTTCCTCTGGCCTGCCCGTATCTGGTTGCCTAACACACAAATTTCTGGAGGTGTGGGCAGCTGCAGAGCGAGGCAGAGGCACAAGCAGTGCATGGGATGGGCATGGGAGGCATGTGTGGGGTGAGGGAAGTGGGAGAATGTCACCTCTGTGCCATGTTCAAGGGCAGGAGGTGGAAGGGAGCCAAGATCCCTTTATGGATCTTCATTAGCTGCTTGTGAAATTGTGTTTGTTGTACTGTGGATCTAGCTGGGCAGACTTCATGTGGTATCTCTCTCTGCCTGATGACTGCCTCAGCATGGCTGTCAGAGGCTGCTGCCCCATAATTTTCCTGGTGAAGGCTGGTGTGCTGAAATAAGATGGTGTAGATATCAGTTATGGGTTTAGACCAACTGTGTGGTTCTGCCTGGAGTGGCTCAAGGACAACTTGTAAAATACGGATAGTAGAGCTATAGTATATAGGCAAATATGAATAGACAGGATGTTGACATCTTCAGTGGCACAGCATATTTTATACAAATAATGTCATAGCCCAACACTCATATTCTCTTCAGGCTAATGGATGTCTGAAACTTTAAGCTGCTTCTCAAAGCCTGGGCAGCTGGAAAGGAAGAAATACTTGTTCCCCTCACTATTTCTCTGTCCCTGCAGCTCTTCACTATTCTGGTTTTATTTTATGAAGTCACAACATGTGACACATGGGCAGTGTTTTTATCAGTTTCTTGTTGCCCAAGTATGTATTAAATTCAAGAAATGGCAGGCTTAGGTGTGTTTTTGTCTACTGCAGTGTATGGATTGTTAACTTCAAACAGCAGTTTTGGTAGGCCCGAGTACATAAAGGGAGGTTGGTCTTTGCTTGAAAGCTGCCCTGAAAGCTGAGTGGTTACTCTGCATTGTTCCACAGTGCTAGGGAGCAAGTCCCATGTGCTTGCCCTGGGACCTCACCCACTACCAAGGCTCACTGATGCATGTAAAGGGCAAATGCAGCCTAAAGGGTGGAAACAAAACCTTTTACTTCTCAAAAAGATGAGATTATTAGAACAAAAGAATTGACAAATCTAGTAGTTAATTTTGTAAACTGATGGTATTTTTTTTAAACAGTTCAGTTTAAAGGGTACCTCTAAAGCTAGAGGGACATGCAGTAATTTAAATGCCTGTTGTCACGTTTGCAATTTTCCAAAAGTTTGGCAAAGTTGCCAGTGATGTAGCAATTAAGATTTTTTTTCTATGTATATGACATTTAGTTGAAAACCAAAACATAAAAAGTTAAGTTCACACTGATGAGTTTACACTGATGAGAGACACGAGAATAACTCAGGTGTTTCTTATCTTTACTTGTCTTTGGTTTCAGTGTTTAATGCTGACCATTGACATGCAAATATTGAATCGTTAGTTGGTTTTCATTTTGGTTTTTTGGTAATTTTTTTTTTTTATTTTTAATGAATTCACAAAGTAAAATGCTTTCAATGTGTCTGTCAAGATGTCCTTTTTTTCTTCTGCGTGTTTTTTGTTTTTTCATTCTGTCTGCTTATGATGGCTACACAAAGCAATTTATCACTGAGGATGTTGGTTAGAAAACACCTATAAGTGGTTTGTGAATGGAGTAATGTGAGATGAATAAACAGTTTAGAGAACCATAGATTTAAGTGTCTTTAAGTGTTATCTTGGTTCTTGATAAGAGTCTGAGGAATTGAATTTCAGTAGCATTTAATTTCAAAATCCTGAGGTAGCACATAAATCTCTTAAAAACTGCTTGTGAAGCTTATCCGGCCCAAAGCAAACTCTGTCTTCCACCTGCAGAGAGGCACAGATGTCACAAGGAGGACAAATACAGGTGTCAGTAAACTCTACGAATCACCTTATTTGCTAGCAGCAATGGTATTCAGATTGCCCCTTTACACTGTGCCAGGATAAAAGCAGCAAACACATGAGCCCTTATCTCCACTCCACTTGTGATATCTACTTAGGCTGATGCTGCAGTTTCACCAACGTTTCTCTTATTCCACGTGCTTTTCTTTGCATGTGCTTCTTGTGTAAATTTTCTTTTGGGGTAGTGTATTTCTTGGTGAAAGCTGGTACTAAGAAGCACTGAGGAAACAGTCTGGGTTTAAAAAAACTTTTCTTTTTCTGTGAGGCTTGCTCTCCTGCGCTGGGTCTGTTTCCCAATCTGTTTTATTATGCAGCCAGAAAAATGGTTGTTCCAGCAGAAGTCAAGGGTGACACAGGAGCAGGTATGAGTAATGGGGAGAGAAGTTGATTAAAATTACATTGCTACTAATAAAAGTGCTCTTATAATTGCAAACTTACCCTGTAAACAGCCAGACTTGCTCTGCTTGAGCAGGCTGTGCTCAAGAGAAGCTGCTTGTAGCAGCTTTATGAATTCCTACATGCTGCCTGCCTGTGTTTAATTGTATTGTGAAATTCTTTGTAGTTTGGATTATGTTTTATATTGATATGGGTCTTGCACATTGGGCTCTGTGCCTGGAACCTCTATTCAAAGACTTTTTTTTTTTTTAAAGCAATGCCTCACTGAATGCATGTGAATGTGAGCATAAGTTTGTCTAGTGCACTGCAAAACCCTGTGCAAAGAAATAGGTTGTACTGTGCAAAAAGCTGCTAAGTTTCAACAGGCATCTCATGGGCTGGAATTCAAGAGAATGCTCCTATCCCAGTGATGGCATTCAGGGTTTATGGCTATGCCTGAGATAAAAATATAGCTTACTCTATTCCTTTTATTCTTTGTTTTCTAACAAAAGAAGGGGACGACTCTTGCTGGACTCTGACTCACAAAGATCAGTTTGTTGATTTGGAAATAATTTGCATTGTATCATCAGTCCTGAAATGACTTAAAGCCAAGTCACAAAAACCTGATTCAGTGGTTCTCTGTATGCTTTTAGAGTATGGGAATGGTTCACATTGGTACTGTGTTCTTTCTTTCAGGAAAGTTGTGTTATTATGAATAGATGGAGATGAGCATGTGGAAATGTCTGTAGTCAATTCAGAGAAGTGGTAGCTGGCAAGGTTTCCTTTTGTACAGGTGAAAATTACTTGGATTCAAGTATATTGCAAGAGAACACTGTGTTTTACAGTATTTGCATTCTTAACATCCACAATAATCCCTTTTGTATTTGTTTAAATGTACAGTTGGAAAAATCTAGATAAAATACATTCTTTATCATTTTGTAGTCAGAGTTCTAGCTTGTTTGTTCAATGCTAAAAAAATCACTTTTTAGTCTTTAACTCTACAGAAGGGGTGTGACAAGCCTAATGAAATTATTATCACTATTATTATTATTATTTTGGAAGTACCCTTGTCCCCCTTTGTCTCTTGTGAACAAGAATTGTAGAATATACAGTTGATCAAAGCCAAGAGGGTAATGAATTAAACTCAAATGTTCACTGTCAACTTTGAAATGAAACCTTTCATAAAATTACTTGTAAGGTGCACTTCTCGAAAGCCTTGTTACAATCACTCTCATTTCTGCTGTGCTGACAATATTGTTTCTGTAGCACCTGTTGTTCTGTAACAAGTCAGGGAGTTTGTTAGGGAGTTTGCTTAAGTTTGTTTTGGAAAAACAAACTTAAAAAAGGAAAAAGGAAAAAAAAAATCTTTAAGACAAGACTGTAAATAGCCTCATGCCATAGCTCTTAGATGTTTAGGAAGTTCACTCAGTTTAACTAGGAGCATGGCAGATTCTAGAAAGAGAGGAGGGAATGTAAAATACAGGTGCCATTAGAATACTCTGTGCTTCTCTTCAACTAGTCCTTTAATAACTGCTTGAAATCTTAAGGGGTAAGTACTCTCCATCTGAATTTCAGATCATCCTGAAACAGCTTTTTGTAAACTGAAGTGATCCACTTAATCAGTTAGGGAAGCTTATCAGAAAGTTGTGTAGAAAATGTTCCTGAACATGGACTGGACCACATTGAGTTCTGGTTTGCTCTGGAATTTTTCCCAGTTTTGAAATGAGGTTGCTATTTTATTTTAAAACTGAACATCTCATGTACCCCATTTGAATTACATTTAAAAGTATGGAATGGAAAATTGCCTCTGGAGGTGTGGAAATTGTGCAATCTGGTGTTCTTGCTTTTATCCTGTAGAGAGTTTACGCATATTGTTGTAAAATGTGATATTTCATCAGTTGCTTTCATCCAAGGCGCTGAAGCATCACACTTGATTGAATCTAGAAAGACTTCTGTGATAAGTGAGGGAGTCACTTTTACAGACCATGAAATTATATGACCTTGGCTCATTCTTTGAGATGACTGCAGTGGGAAGAGATCCAGTCTTCCTTTCCAGTCAGTGGGATGGCATCACCCTTTTTGGATATGGTCAGCTGGATGAACCTGCACCTGAATAATGTATACATAAGACAAAGAATATGTGCAAAAGCAAATTGTTTGGCTTAAATGTGAGCAATAGAGTCATTGTGAAGTGAGGCAGAAGAAGAGTAGAAGCAAACCAGGTTTGCTTTCATGGTGAGGGCTATGGTGTTGCTTTAGGTTCAGAAAGGGGGGTATGGCCCGATAGTTTTGCATATTACTGGAGTATTGAACCAGCACACAACACTTTGGTTTTGTTTACAGCTTTGCTGTGTTAATTGGTAGAAGACATGCCCCTTTTTCTCTGGGGGCTGAGAACTTCATGCAGACAGTGAACCAAACCCACTGACAGACCTCTCCTGCAAGGCATTGAAACCTGTATGTCAAAAATACTATTTTCCATAACTTAAATGCATAGCTATACATAAGTCTAGTTTTCTTTTGTTTGGAGACAGTCCAGTTTTATTCTGTTATACTGCTGTAGCATGCTGAGTAGACTGTTAGACACTTGTCTGTTTCTAGTATACTGGTGTTTTAAAGGAACATTAGTATTAGGCTGAGTACTCTGCTGCTTGCCAAGCTTCTTTGTTGGAAGTATTATTGTCTCCTGTGTTATTCTGATGTTGCATATCCATTGCCTAATGTACTTTGTTGATGGGATCTCTCTTTTTTTTTTTTTTTTTTTAAAGCTATTTATATTTGGCAATCTTTCAGGATCGAAAAGAGAACAAAAAAAGTGCAGTTGCCTTGCCCAGAGATAGCTGGTTCATCCCTCCATGCTGTCTGGATGAACCGTTGTATTTTAAACTGCAGAGACATCATGTGATCCTGGGTGTGGTCTCCAAGTGATTGGAAAGATGGTTAAAAGTACATTCTATTGTGCTAGTGGAAGATATTGAAAGAAGATGGAGAAATCCTTTCATGCCTGTTATCAAACTTGTGCATGGATGTGTTGTTTGATTCTGCTTCTCTGTGAACTTACTGTTTGGTGTTCCAGGCTGGTTTAAAAAAGCTCTGAGTTACAAACTCATGGACTGCACAGTGCTGCTTTTTGTGCCATTCTTGAGCTTCCAGGAAGTGCAAAATAATGAAGACTTTTAGAAATCCCTATTAGTAAAGGAACTAAGGTCTAGATAACTAGATCTGGAGCAGAAATATGCCTTCACAGCTGTGTATTGTCATTAATGTTATCTTTACCCATAATATCAACCTCTATTTGCATTTTGTTCTGTAAACTCTTGCATATTGATTTCTTGGAATTCGAATGAAAAATTTGTATATTTTAAAGCTGAGTTTTCACAACAAGATCTGTTTTTCAAAAATCTTGTTATATACTTTTGCAGATCAAACCAGTTAATGTTTTTAGGTAATGGATGGTTTTGCTTTCATGTGAGCTGTTGAGCTTAGGCTGTCTTCTAAATACTGTCCATGCAACATTGTGTTGCTCACACAGCCTTTTTCTTTAGTTTCTACAGGCCTTTGCCTGCTCTGGGTCACTGTGTCTGGATGTTTCCTCACTCCAATACTTACAGGCAAACATGAATACTACTATTCATTCCACACGGTTTCTTGGGTTTCTGACCTCCAAGTCTGTCACAAGAACCCTTGAAAGTCCAACACTTCCCTAGTCCTTAGAAGGTTATCTGCATAGCAAGTGGAAAAGAGTATTTTTGGAACTGCTGCTAGCACTGTGTGAAGGCAAAGGTGCTCCCATTCTTGTGTTCACCCCATGTGCCCAAGCTGCCAAACTGGATCTGCCTCCAATGGGTGAGTCATCTCAAAAGGAAAAGGTGCTGGGGAAAGTTATCAGGCAAGTAGTGTAAGTAACATGCAGGGTGGCTGGAGTGGTACCCAAAAACTTACTCAAATTTTGAATAGAATCAAGTGGGGGTTTATAATGTACTAATTTCCATGCATTCATTTCTGGATTCAGCATATAATCAAAATGCAAGTGGCTTTGACTTCAGGATGAGCCTGTGGGGTAATTTCCTCCAGTTATCCTTAAACTTCAGATGCCTATTTGCTGTCCATTTCCATTCTCCACCCCATTGTGATTCCTTCATTGAGTATGAGGTATAATAGAAACATCTGGCTTTTCCATTTCAGAAACTCGTATTTCACTTTTTCCCTTCCACAGTAACTTTGGTCACGTGTAAGTGTAAGCTAATTACCTATTTATTATTTTTTTTTAAGTCGTCCTTCGGATGTAGAAATAAAAAATTGAGTGCCATGAGAAATTGACTTTACTGCTCTATTTAGTTGTTCTTACTGAGAGGCCTGTGTCTCCAAACAGTGGTGTAATGTGCCTTCATGGGTTGCCTGATACTAATACTCGTTGAGTATGCTTCATAGTGATTAACCAAACCTTTCATCATGCTGAAGAATGTTAATTTAAACAACAACAACCTAAGTCCTGTATACCTCCCTGCATAACCCTCAGTGATTTGAAACTTCCAGCTGCAGCTGTATAAATTACCAGCTCTGGACTGGGAGGATTTAGGATGTGGCAGTGTAGCTGCTTCCTGGAGTGCTCCAAAAAATACACGTGCCAAGACTGGACATGGGAGCAGCAGCTTTTTAATGATACTGTCAGCACGCTTTCTTGGGTAGGAGGAGTGTTCTGAGACCTTAGTTTAAAAAGCACTCGGGACATTTCCTTTAAAGTGGCTTTTGTCACCCCAAAGTTCTGCCACCACCTGTCACTGTGCCTGTGTCACACGTCCCCGAGCTGACGTTGCGCTGTGCGGGTCACTGCCAAAGGTGCCAGCACAGCTGGTTCCTGCTCTCTTGGAAGAGCTTCCCAGGGAGGGTGCAGTTGCTGATGTTTACAATGCTCAGCAGCATGTCCACTATGGTGCATGGAAGCTTAAAAAGAGGGGGGAGAGAAGGGAGGGTGTCAGTTCTAGGTCAGCTGCCTTTAGAATGTATGCCTGCCTACTGCAATGTAAGCAAGATAGGAGCAGAAGGAATGCATTATTTTGCTGCCTAGGATATCGGCCCAGGACCCAGGGGGTGGGTAGGTTGAGCAAGTGCAAGGCAGTGGGAAACAATGGTAAAGCAAATTAGCTCACGTCAGCATGGGAGAGTGGTGTGGGAGCAGTTCAACTACTGTAAATTGCTGTGTTAGAGGGTGTACAAAATAGTATGTTGCAACTCTGCACGGGTGTTATCAGTGTTACTACTTACTAATATTCTGAACCCAGCAAGGGTAGAGCTGGTGCAATAAAAATTCCATAAAATGACATTGATTTTGCAATGTTGTTTTGCCATGGCAACTACAGTGACAAGAGCTGAGTGTATGCTATACACAAGATGTAACTGTGGAAAAACACCTCTTCCTTTAATAATTACGAATATTTTTCACTTTAGTTGCTTACCTCTTCTTTCTTAAGGTGAATATTGTTTTCTTAAGGTAATTATTTACTTTTCTTTTTCCATCTCCTCTTCCTATGAAACTCTTTTCTGATGTATTTTCATATTACAAAGACAGCTCCATGTACCTGTCTTTGTCTACTGCAAGTGAAAGTTATGGTCTATTTTTTTTTTTTCCCCTAGTGCTGAATACCAGCTGGTATATTACCATTGATTACTTGGTTATGACATGTCTTTGGAAATAAAAAGCTTGTCTACTTTTTTTTGCATTGGCATTGGCTAGGTTAGCAAGTTACTACCTATGTAATGAGTCCTGTTCCCTTTATTTTTAAGGAGTCTTCTCTGGAAGCTGAAGTCTAGCTCTGCTTTTCTGTTTCTGTTTAGCTTTCATGGAGTGACCCCCACTGTGACTATTTAATGACAATTTATGCTGTTGTTCTACTAAGAGGTGGGTAAACACAAACCAAGTCCTTGGTAGCAAACTGCTTCTATTGAGATTAATTCGATGTATGAGAGCCTTATATTCAGTTAATTCTTATGCATTAACTCGTAACTGTAAATTAGGGTAGACGATATGGTGGAGTGACTCAGTGACTCAGCTTGCTGCTAGGAGAAGGGGACAGTGTCAGACATTAGACGTCTTTGATCCCTTTCATTCAAAGAATCTAGTTGGCACTTGCACTCCCTCTCTCTTTTTAGAGCTTACCTATAAACTGAGTATTAAAAATGTGCTTCTGAGGCAGCTTAAAAAACCCAGTCTGTGTTATCTTTTGCAGTGCAGGTAAATGGCAGTCCTTACCCCTCTAGTTCAGTACAGAGCTCTATATTCTGTTTTGCTTGGTTACTGATGATGTGTATGCACTTTAGAAGCACCACAGCTGTAAATAATTCTTACATATCCTTATCAGAACTGTCTCTACTTTAGCTGTTTGTAGAGGAAAAACAAACAGAATGGGTAAGAGCTCTGTATGTTAGGAAGATGTTGGCTTGTAGATGAACGAGCAGGGAGCACTGGGGGGTATGAATTAGCATGATTGCACAGCACGGCTGAAAATACTAGATTGTGTTACTGCTTTCTAGCCTTTAGTTCATGTTTTGTGAAAGTCTGCTTAAAATGACCTAAAGCTTAGTTGATCTGGTCTTTCAAGTAAATCTGAAATGGTGCTTTCCTAGTTGTACATAACGTAAGGAGGAAGCAGTAAGGAGGAAGCAGGTGAGTCTAAATCCTTTGGGAAAGGAGGATATTAACCTGGGTTGGATATGGCCCAGTTACTAAATCAATGCATTACCAAAGGCCTTTGATAAGGGTAATGATATACCACTATCTAATGGAAGTGAGGTTGCATTAGCAACCTTATTTTGACTTCTAAGTGAAAGTTGTCATGCTGTGTGTACCTCAGGAGTCATTGTGTGTGCAGGTCTAGGTGACATTGTGAGCTGGTGTCACTGAGCTAGAGCCAAACTCAAAGGAGCCAAGGGTTAGTAGTGCACTGGGGCACCAAGGAGAAGAGCTGCTGCTCTAAGCTCTATGAGGAGCCACTCACTGCAGTGGAGTAGGGAGGTGAGACTAGTTGGCTGAAGGATGGCTGACATTTAAATACTCAATAAAGAGCTTTTGTTAATGGCAGGGGAGCACTGAAAACAAGTTGAAATCTTAGGAACCTTACGCCTGCTAATGTTTTTTGTTTTCTCTGAAACATTGAAAGTTTGGGGAGACAAAGTTGGTGAAGATACAGTGGTGTCAATGGTGCTCAAGTCCTAAGTGAAACTGAGAACTTTTTCAGGGATGTGCCCAGAGTGTTATACTTGATTTAACCTGGTAAGTAGATTCAGATTTGCAAAGAAACTTCCTTCCAGGCTATGGTTGCAAGAACTATTTAGACTTGATAAGTCTTTCTATTGATGTAGAAGATTAGTCCCTAGGATCATCTCACATGCATCCCTGCAACCTCAGGTGATATGTTTAAGATATTTAAGATACTGGTGATGACAGATCTTTTCCTGCCTTACTGTAGCACAATGTAATTTTTGTGGTTTCACATCTCATCTTGTAGAGTGTCCTGGTGGACAGTGGGATGACTTTTTGAGGTGGAGCATATGAAGTGTTTGACTAGCAATCAAGTCCAGGGTTGTCTATGGGTAGGTGGGACTGGATGATGATGTGACCTCCCTACATGACTTCATTACCAACTTAAAGGGATCTATGACAGGGCTGTTATTCCCACTTTTCTCCCTTTCTATGGCATTTCATTTTGTGAGTTTTAATGTTTCCTTTGCACAAGCCAGTTCAGCCTTTCAACTCTGAGTTGACTGAGAAGTAATAACTTTTTTTCATTCTCAAAGGCTAAGCTTTAATTTGGATTGGTGAACGGCTGTGGGTTATCTTGCAGCTGCCTGGAGCAGCCCCACTGGCAGTGATGCTGTGGGACTGGACTGCACAGGGGCCCTTCCTCATTCAGACACCCGTGACTGGTTCAGGGTGTGCGACCCAGGAGAGTGCCCATGTAATTCTGGCTGGGAGCTGGGTACAAAGCAGGGCTATACTCCTGAAATTGTTCCCATAAGAAGGGGATTTTCCATGCCTGTTGTCACTGTTCAGCTTTGCCATGAAGTTTTCAGTATCTGTTCCTTTAACTATTTATAGAGAGGTGTGGAAGCAAATACAAACTGGTCGTCATTTTACGCAGCAGCAGAGTGGGAAATGCACTGGACAGACAAAAAACCAGTGAGAAGTGTAGTTGAAATGAAACCTGTTTTCACTAGTTGTGCTACTTAAAGTACTTTAGTCACATAGGTGAATGACAGATTTGATGCTAGTTTAAAAAGCAAAGGATTAAATAATGAGGTGCTATGTAAAAAGATCAGTAAGAGTGACTATACATGATAAGCATTAGATATCTTATTGAATAGTTCCAATGAGGAGTTTTAGAAAACATTCTAATAAAGCTTCTTAAGCCTCAGTAATCTGTTTTTAGGATGTTCACTGTCATCTAGCAGGGGCAGTGTTTATAAGCAATATTATCAAAGAGGAAAAAGCCATATAATTTTAAGCAAGATGTAGCAAACTGCATGTGAATCTCTCACAAACTGGACTCCTTGGTTGAGAGAAGGCATAAAAATAGAAAAGCTGACAGAAACTTTTCTCAGCAAAATCCATAACAACAGGTGACACCCAGCTGAAGTTTAAAACTTTGTTGCAGAACATGGGTGAGTAATCCGTGTAATATAATAGGCAGTTTGTAGTTGCTTGCCATGTGACATAAGGGAGTAGTGTAGTTAAAATAACTGCAATTATGTAACACACAGCCTTGGGAAATAGGAAGGGCAGAGCTGGTATTTCCCAGGTAAATCTTAAGATACCATCTGCGAAACGTCCTAATTTAATTACTTCTGAACTTCAAGAGCAGAATTA
The DNA here is from genome assembly GCA_024362935.1 of Setophaga petechia. Taxonomy (NCBI): domain Eukaryota; kingdom Metazoa; phylum Chordata; class Aves; order Passeriformes; family Parulidae; genus Setophaga; species Setophaga petechia. The sequence goes on along the minus strand of JANCRA010000004.1, from coordinate 6,643,274 downwards.
ACAACAGTATACAAAGTGATTCTGAAACATGAAAGTTTCATAATTGCGCCTGAATATGTAAGCCAGTATTACTGCCATTTCTTAAGCTATAATTTTGAAATCAGACCTGCATGTGTCAATGTTGCTGTAGGCTCTCCCCCTCTTCCACTGGGGTCTGCAGGGTGGATGACCCTCCAGTCATCACTGGGCTGGGTGTGATACTCCAGAAGCTTCGAGACCCTTGCTGGGTGTAAATTAGACCACTGAATTCTGCCCTGGGTTGTCATAATCTCCAGACATTTTCTGAAGGATCATTGTAAAAGTATCTTGTCTGTCTTTTTAGAAATAAGCTTTTTCCTCTAATGTTTATTTTTAATGTTAAGTATTTTAAGTTCATGTGAATTGAAAATTGTTTTTTGGAGTGACAGAACTTATATTAGATTGTTTCATTCTGAAGGTTTTTTTTTGTTTGTTTGGTTTTTTTTGTGTATTTTTTTGTGAAGTTCTTTTATGTGCATATTTTGTTTGGTAGCCATTAACATAAAAAAATTTTTGTAAAATTACTATTTAAAAGCAAATCTTGATATCTGCTTTATTATTTTAAAACTATGTAGAGGGAATAAATGAGCATAAAGAATGGCAAATATCTTTCATGTGGGTTAACCAAAGGAATGTGAGAAACTTCTTGTTCTCATTTAAAAATTAGGAATATTTGAGGCATACCAGTAATTCCCATTACAAAAATCACTGATAGTTTTGTGAGCTAAGTGAACTTAAGCACTTCCAACAGCTTGTTTCCTTACCACTTCTCATTGTCAGATGTTCTCATATGGTTTGCTGTAGTATTTGTGGCATTTCTGTTGGTGTAAACAATCTTATCTGCCCTTGTCTCTCTAGTAAAGGTAATGGTCCAACCTGGAACTGGTTCTGCCAAGCTGTATGCCTTAGCTGCAGTTAGTGGGCTCTTCCAGCTGTCTGCTGAGCTGCAGGCTACCAGAGCACAGCAGATTACTTTGCTCTTTAACACAAAACTTTTCCTCCTTTGCCTCACTTATATCTCCTTTTCTTACCATGGTGGAGGCACGTTTGTTTAAAGATATCTTCAGAAATTATGCTGCTACACTGACTTGAACCTAGGTACACAGTATTATTTCCATTGACAAAGAAAAGTAGTGCTTATTTCTTTTGAAGAGCTGAGTATCTTGCATGTTTTTTAGGTGATTTTGAAAGTTGTTTTCCAATTGCATGTGTTTTCCAATTGCAGAGAGGACTGTCTCTGTTATTTAGAACTTTTCAAGCTGACCAGACTACTTATATGAGTGGTTTTTTGAGTTTATGTAAATTGTTTGCAATATATTGTTTAAAATGACCCAATTTTGAAAATGAGTCTGCTTGTGTTACCTAATTTTGAGAGAGTTTGTGACCAACTGGGCAATCTATTGTGCATTTTAATGGCATTTTTAAATTTTGATATGAGCAGAAAGGGGAAGATTGGAAATAAAAGTGCTGATGTACTGATGCTGTAAGTACATTAGCAGGTAGATAAACCACATGTATGTTTTCCTGACTGAACTAGGGCTATACAAATTCATAACAGGCAGATGAGTTAATAGTATGAAGAACTAAACTCTGTATTTAACAAATGGCCTTCTCTGGCCCCAACTCTTTGACCCCTTAGGTGAACTCTTTCCAGTCTCTTAGAAGATAATTTCTGTAGCCTACTGCCAAATGTTTTGGAAGATTGCATTACAGTCAAAGCATTATCAGTTTACTGCTTAACAGCACAGTTGTACTATTAAAAACCAGTCTTTCAGAAATGGTTTGGTTTCTTTGGTGAAGCACAAGCTAGTTGTTTATCTTGTGTGTAGGTATGTGATTTCCTTTTTTTTCCACTCTTCCATTAAAAGAAGCAGGTCTTGATCATATTATTTTCCAGTGTGTATGAATACGTGTGAAGTAAGTGTTACAAGGTAAGACAAAATATTTTTCACTCTGCCATTAACTCTCCTTTTGTAGGTGGTAAACAAAAAATTATCCTGAGAACCTAACATTAACATTCTTCTGTTCACAGAAGTGGATTTATGAAGGAAAACTATGTAGCTAGGTAAGAAAATAGGTAGAATTGTAAAGCAAATTGAAAGTGAAATAGTAATGTCATATATAAAAGTTGGTTTTAATTAAACCTTTTAACTGTAGGAAAGTTGTGAACAGCACTGTCTTTCTTGCAGACACTATTTCTTAAAGTAATTGGGGTTGACTTACTGTATTTTGTTTATCTTTAGATTCAGATTCAGATCACTCACTATTGAGTAGTGGGGCTGCTTTCTGTGTAAATCCGTCTCTATTTACTGAACTTATCCTTCTCTGAGTTACTGAACTCCAGAAACTTTCAGAAAAAGTTTGCTAACTGTGGTGGAGTTGTTTCTTGCTTGACTATGAACAGATAAGAAATCTTGAAGGCTGAGAGCCTCTGCTGTCTAAACTTTTGAGGACTTTTAAAGGAAGAGGAGAGTTGGGACAAATGCCTCACCATCAGTATGGCAAGGGCCACCTTCACTATTTTCATCATCTGCCTTTCTACTGGAGCTAGAAGAAATCTATTGGAAATAGTCAGATTCCAGATAAAAGTCTTGCATTTGGCCTCAATGCCTAGCAGTTACAAGAGCTGCATTTAAATGCTAACCACACGTTTGTCTGACTTCTGATATAAAAACTAAAGTGGAGGAGTCAGGTGGGTAAATGTAAAGAATTGTCTGTTTGTTCAAGTGGGTAAATGTAAAGAATTTTCTATTTGTGAGTTTGCAGTTGTTGAATGACTACTGTAAGAGGGTGTCATGATCAACACCTCAACCCCATTGTAGTGGGTTTACCCTGTCTGGGTGCCACCTGCCCACCAAAGCCTCTCTCTCCCCTTCACAGCTGGACAGGGGAGAAAAAATACAACAAAGGGTTCATGGGTTAAGATAAGGATTGGGAAAGTTCACTCACCAAATAACATCACAGGCAGAACAGACTTGAATTAAAGGTAATAATTGAATTTATTACTAACTAAATCAGAGCATGACAATGAGAAGTAAAATGAGACCTGAAAACACCTTCCCCCCCACCCCCACTTCCCAGCTCTGCCTCCTCCCCCGTGAGTGGTGCAGGGAGGTGGCAAATGGGGGCTGTGGCCAGTTCATCCCATACCCCTGCCACTGCTCAGGGAGAGGAGTCCTTCCCCTCCACATGGAGTGTCCCCAGTGGGAGAACTTCTCCAGTGGGAGTCCATCCCATGGGAACAGTCCTCCATGAACTGCTGCAATGCCAGTCACTCTTCCATGGGTGCAGTCCTTCAGCCACAGCCTATTCCAGTGTGGCCTTCTCTCTCCATGGATTCACAGCCTCCTCTCGGGCATCCACCTGCTCTGGCCTGGGTCTCCTCCAGAGGCTGCCAGTGGATCTCTGCATTCCAGGGGCTGCAGGGCCACAGCTGCTCCCCGTGTCTGCACCATGGGCTGCAGGAGAACCTCGGCTCTGGCCCCTGGAGCACCTCCTGCCCTTCCTTCTGTGCTGACTTGAGTGTCTGTGGGGCTGTTCCTCTCACTCTGCTCTTCTCTGGTGGCAATTACAACTGCACAAACATTGGGTGGTTTTATTTTTTTCCTTCTTACATCTGTTACCACAGAGGCATTGCCACAATTTCTAATTTCTAATTGGCCCAGCCTTAGCCAGTGGCACATACATCTTTGAAACCATCAGAGACTAGCTCTGTTGGACACTGAGGAAGATTCTCAGGCTCTCACAGAAGCCCCCCTGTAGCTCCCCCCTGACCAAAGCCTGGCTATGCAAACCAAATACACTGGTACTATATGGCAATTGTTTTAGTGCCAGAATCTACGCTGAATTTTCTGGATTTTTAAGAGCATGTCTTGAAGCAGATTTCTTGTTTAACTTTAGTCTTGGTTAGCATGTTGAGCTAGCCAGTCTGAGTTCCAGTAATGCAAGGGTGGGAAAACTGGGTGGCAGTGAAATCAGGATGCTACTTTTCTTACCAAAGAACCAGTTAAATATAATACCATTATTTGTACTCAGTAAATATATTTCTTGAAAAATTGAGCCATGCTTTGTGCAAGATTTCTGTGGGCTTTGGCAGAATTCTATTATAACCTCTGCATGAAGTACAGTTCAGTTTACCATGCCTTTTCTCTTGACATACTGTTCTCATGTGTCTGAACTGAAAGAATACTGGATTAAAAGGATAATTTATTGTAATCAGTCTAGCAATTTAATACAATAGTTATTTATAAAGTAAACATTTTTAATGGTTTCTCCCCAGCACCGGTTATGGCTGAATAGCTTGGCTGTCACAGTTGAGCAGTCTAAAGTACCTGGTGTTCAGGATAGGGTTCGATTTATGTGTGTTTGATATTATCCATAGTTGGCTTATGGAGCAAGGTGGCAATAATATTTATAATTTGCCTCTAACCATAAAATGGTTTCTCTCATGTGATTGCTTGTGTCCAACGCAAGAGTGCTCCTTATGCTTCCATTAGTAAAGAAAAAGGATGCCCCCTACTTCTTGTTTTGTCAGCACCTTAATCAGCATAGAGTGCTGAAGCAAATACTGTAATATGAATACAGGATGCATGAGAATGCTCAGCATGAAGGCAGTGACATTGAACTGGGAAATGCTGATGCTGGAGGATGATATTTCTAGAAAATGTGGACTTAAAAGAGACTTGCAGGGGGAATATTTTCCAAACCTGAAATTGGTGATGGTTTCAGATATTCAGAGACACAGGACAGAAATGCAACCAGGAAAACAAGTGGGCAGCAAAATGAGAGTGGAGATGAAATAGATCCGTTGAACTCTAACGGAGGCAGGCTTGTCTGTGCTGCATCTTGCAATGAAGGGTGAGTGTAGTGGCTAAAATTTCCTGTGGAATGGCAGTGAACAGGATGTACTTGCAGAAGAGGAAATAAGGGTGAAATTGTTTTTCTGGACTGTTAAGGTGAAGATAAATGAGAAGATGATAGTGGGGAGATCTGAGGAGAGCAATGCATTACCACCATGAGGGAAGAACTGGCTCTCTCAACCTGCAGCTGGCTTAGCTGGAGGAGATGCAGAAGTGAGCTGGTTATCACAGTGTGCTGCAGCCTGAAATAATAAATAAATACTACTAATAAAGGTGAATGCAGTGTGAAGATTGTGCAGAGGTATTGAGAGAATTCATATGGTAAAGTGAGACACTGAGTGGGGTATGAGAAAAACATCATCAAATGTGCTGGGGTTTTTAAAAGTTATTTTCTAAGGGAAATGAGTCAAGGGAAGGGCTGATGAGTGCTTGATTGTGGAGCAAAAATCAGTATTCATATAAGAATACGTCTCTGAAAAGTTTTACATAAGTAGGAGGTACTGCATACAAAGTGGATGTGCTGGATAATTTTTGGGTTAGTGGTGCTACTGTTTGTACTATGACATTCCATGATTCTGGTGTGGAAACAGTTGATTCATCAGAGTGGGATTTGCATACTAATTATAACATGGCTAATTATTGTATTTAAAAGGACTATGCTGACATATTGGTACCTTTTCTCCTTCCCACATACCTTAGAAATACTTATTATTTAGAATTCTTTTTCCAATAATAAATATTGCAAAGCGGAACTTCCTCATTTATCAGCGGCTTGGACTTTAAGTAGAGATGGTGATAAAAAATAATTTAAGCATCTGTTGTTTATTCATATTTATCTCTTAACTGTAATGGTTAACCACAGCACAGTTTCTTGAGATAACACTTTATGGCACGGAAGCACCTGGTTTGTATGTAGAGATTGCAAAATCATATTGTTGTGCATAACACCTCTGCTATAAATTAGACCCAAGGATAGTGGGATGTGGCCAGCTGATGCTTCCTGATCTGTATTTCACACATGGTGCTCTGTTAGTCTTTTCTCTTTTTTACCATTCTGCTTCCTGAAAATCTTTCCCAAAAAACTTTATTAATCTTTCTTTATTGATAAAAATAATTGCCTTGTTTTCTGCAGGCAGCATCATAAAAATCAAGTGAAAATGGCCTTTAGCAATCTGACATCAAAGGCTATACTACTGTATGATGAATGGATTAAAGATGCCGGTGAGTCATTTAAATCTAAAACTTACTAACTCCCAATAATTTTGAATAGCAATGCGTAGCTATGCTAGGTGTGCTGTTTATCAACTTAGAAGTAGCTTTGTCACCCTGTGAATATCTGTAAGACTTGCCAGGTTACCTATTAACACGGTAGTCCAGTTTCTGCATTTTAAAATAGGAAGTAGACAAAACTCAGGTAGTTTATGGAATTAAAGCCAGAGTAAATGAAGTACAGATAGTGATTCCCCTGTCAGTGTCTCTGGTTGCCTGAACATATAGTTTAAGTTTTTCCTATGGCGCTGAATGTATAGTTTCAACTCTCTTTCATTACCAAACAATTGCATTTTATCAGTTAATTAATGCACATTGCGTCTTGCATTTTACTTTTGCAAAACGAAAAAAAAAAACCCCAAGCCCTGATAAGTTTCAGTATTTTGAAATTAATCCTCAGAGTAATTAACTCTGTTGCAGTGGTAATTTGAAAAGGGATGTTTGTCTCTTGTTGCAGTAAGTAAGGGATATTAATCACACTTTGATTTTATGTTGCCATTCTGTTCCTTACCAAAAGCTGATAAAGACCTTAATTTTGGGGTTAAGACCCATCACTCTCAGTGTTTCTCACTGTGGTAGACAGAGAGTGACAGGGATTAGCTAATTCCTGGAAAAAAGATTGAGAAGTGGTTAAGGTTAGATATATATGATTACTGATTTATCTTTTCTAGCATAGCTGAGCACCATTTTTCTTGTTTTGTAAAAGCACAGCCTGCAAGTGAGCAAGGAGTTTAATTAGTATGACTCATGGGATGAAGTGGATTGGGAGGGAGCGAGCATTTCTGCCGCAGTGTCCATGACTCCAGAACCTGAGTTGTCTCCATGCCCAACAGTGCTTGTATTTGGCATTTTGTATCATAGTGTTAGTGGTGGAACATGGTTTTCTCAGGATCAGGCTGGGAAGAACAGCGGGAAAGGTTTGGTAGGAGCAGGGCAAGGGTGGATACAGCAAGAACGGTCAGCTGTGAAGAGATGGTGGTTCTCCTGCAGCACACACAAGCAGATTCCTGATGCTGTGGGTCACAGTCCTCCTTGTCTGTGGGCAGCAGCACTGGCACATTGCAAGCTGTGAGCAGCATTGTAATACGCTCTCCTCCTCCATCTGTTTTTGCTTCCAGTGGCTGTTAACCACATCAGAAGGTCTCATGGGTGAAAGGTTGCTTGAATGCTGTGGGTTGAAAATCCGCTGACTTGAAACATTTGGCAATGAATTAAACACTTGACAAAAATAACACTAAGTATAATTTTACCCTTAAAATACTGCAGCAAACCATGAAAGCAACAGAAAGCAATCAGTAGTTAAGTTTGGGATCATTCTGAGCCAAATCTTCTAAAAGTCAGAGTAAAGAAAATTAAAGAAAATTACATGAGGTTTGTGTAAGTTCACCTGCCTATGGAGAAATATGGCAGTCTTTGGTGATCTGGGACTCTGTGATGAACCACAGGAGGGTGCAGTGAAATCATGGTGATGCTCAGATGAAATACCTGCCAGCCTCATCTGCAGGGAGCTGGGAGTGGGGTGTGCTTAGGAGGAGGTGCCTCTGCAATACAGCTCTCTGGCATAACTGTGGAATGATGTGCAACATATGCTGTTGTATTATAACTCTCTTGTCATATGAAAGCGTGTGCTTTGTTGTGCTGTAAAGAGAGAAAGTCATGTCACTCGTGAGTCTGTGTCTCCTTTTCATTATATGTGAAGAAAGAAGCACTGAGTCCTATATGGGTTAAATCATGTTACCCAGTCAGTATGGATTTGAGGTGAAAGGACTCTGAAACGTGATCAGTGACAGATAAACCTAGACCATCAGGAATTAAATACTTTTTGGACGCTGTTTTAGTAAGTACTGTAGACACCTGATTTTTTTTTCTCCCTCTACCCCCTCTAGATCCAAGACTGGAAGGCTGGCCACTCATGTCTTCACCTTTTCCAACAACTTTTATCATTGGAACCTACGTTTATTTTGTCACTTCCTTGGGACCCAAACTCATGGAAAATAAAAAGCCTTTTGAACTTAGGCAGATCATGACGTTTTATAATTTTAGTGTGGTAGCCCTCTCTTTATATATGACTTATGAAGTAAGTACTATGTTTGCAATGTATTTATATATTGTATTTATATATTTCATGACTTTAACTTTTAATAAATTTGTTAATATAATACCTACACTGTGATTCTCAAAAAATGTTATTGTCATGGCAGTAATTATCATCCTGCAAACTGTATGATAAACTTGTAATTCTTGGAAAAAGAGAATAAGTCATAGCCAGAAAGAGAGAACATGAAACATCTTATGTTATTATATATAATTTTAAAAGTTTAAAGTTTTCATCATTTAAATTCTTTGTACTGCATCAGGAAAAGCAGACAGTATGCTTTTCTTAGTATTCTGTAATTGTTTCTGTCCTCCTAGGTGATAATGTGACAACTTGCCCTAAAGGGAAGGTACAACTGATATTTCAAACACTGAATAGAGTATGTCTACTATGAAATAACCTTTAGTTAGATCTGCCTTTTAAATAACAGAAATCAATGACAGAGGTTAACAAAATGTAATTCAAGGCATCTTTGTCCTTTAAATGAACAAACAAAACCCCTCTGAACAAAAAACCTCTAAACTCTGCCCCCTGCTTTCCCCTCCCATACCCAAATTATTATTATCTTTAACGCTGCTCTTCCCCACAACCCCAAAATAGCAAATTCTCTTTTTTTTCAAAAGCAATGTTGAGATTTTTCTGCTGCTGGGCTTTATTTGTTTGTTGGGCTTTGGTGGGGTTTTTTGAAGTGTAGCTATTTGTTGATGGTATTGTGTGAATGACAGCCTTACACGTTTGCTTGGTGAAGCACCATTGTGCTGCTACTGACCCTGTGTGTGACTCCCAGGCCATATGGCTATTTCAGGCTTGGCAAACTAGTAAGAAAACCTGTCAGATTATTGTGCCAAATTGGCAGGATATGTTCCTGTTAGCTTAATTTGCATGAATCTTACCATGAGTTACAGTGAACTACCTGACATTTCTTCCAAGCTCTCTAAAGGCACTGCAGCAGTAGCTATTTTGTGTCATGAGTTCATGGGAACTGATGGGCAAGATGAACACTTTTGCTATTTAGACAATTCTTTGAAAAAAATTGCTGAATTTCCTTTTGGAATTTGGTTCCAAGTTTGGTTTTGGTTATAAACCTCAGAAACAAACAAACAAACAAAAAAAAACCGACACAAAAAAACCCACAAAGAAACAAAAAAAGAAAAAAATTAAACTTCTTTTAGTGTCTGACACTGGCACAGTATTCAATAAGTCTGCTGTCAAGATTTCCGTGTTGCAATTTCATGAAAGAGTGCATGGACAGGGTGTAACCAATTCAATGTCTGCTATTGTCTGGTGGTCAGCAAGAAACTAATTCTTCCCCTTTTTGGAACCAAGTCATTTGGTGGGTGTTCTAGTGCTGGTGTTCTAAAGAAACCTGGATTTTTTAAGAAATCAGTTCTTCCTCAATCAGGAAGTTAAATGGGCTAAAGCTTGCTTCAGTTAGGAGTGGTGAAGCTCTTACCATGCATGAGTGGATGATGATAATGGGAAACATCATGAAAGCATAAAATACAGATGTCATAGTGGCTGGCAGTAGAGTAAGCCAACTATAATACTAATACTGTTGCTCTTGTCCAAACTTTAATATATTCCAAGGGAAAAGATTTTATTATATTTGGTACATATAGTCCTTTGGTCATGCGCTCTCAGTTGAAGCTTCTGGTCACTCATATGAGTGGAGAACTAATTGAACCATGAAGTTTAACTAAGCAGAATTTTAGAGACTATGGTATTAAATATACATCATGCATATTGATTTGTTCCTTGTCTTTAATGACAATTAGCAATGGCTCTCTGTTGTGCTGGTTTTGTTAGAGTATTAAGATGCTGTGTTGTATTCCTTTTTGTATTAAGATAGTTTGCTGTGATAGCAATTTTAAAAATAATTATATTTGGTTTTGTGGTCTTGCTTACACAGTAAGTTGTTTTTTAACACTGGTTTTGAGATGCATCTCTTTCTTCTCTTCAGTTACTAAAGCTGAAATAATGGGTGTAGGAAGAAAATTCTTGTCTATGGGTGTGGTCCTGGAATTAGAAATTCATTAATCTGCAACAGCAAAGGATTTTTGTGGTAGCTATCCCACACACAGGTAGATGACTGACAAAGTTGCTGATTTAAGGTGTTTTTAATATTGTTTTTCCCCTCCTGCTTAGTGATTGCAAAAGTAATCCAAAATTAATGAATTTTTCTAAAGATGTAAAGTTAATCTTTGCCCTTTTTTTCCTCCAGTTTCTTATGTCAGGCTGGGCCACAGGATACTCATTCCGGTGTGATATTGTTGACTACTCAAGGTCACCAACAGCTCTAAGAGTAAGTTGCCAAAGACAAAGGTGAACTGTTATCATAGAACAATAGAATGGTTTGGGGTGGAAGTGACCTTGGAGATCATCTAGTTCCAATGCCCCTGATATGACCAAGGACAACTTCCACTAGACCAAGTTGTTCAAAGTTGTGTGTTATACATTTACTTTAGTTTTAGAAATGGTTTTTGAACAGTCTGCTTTTTGAATGCACTCTTGTAGAGTGGAATGCACTAAATGGAAATACCCTCTTGCATAATGTAGAGCACGTGAGTTAACTGGAGGGAGGGATGGCTGGTTGGTTGGATAAAGAAAGAGGCAAGGAATTCATTGGCTTTTTTTTTGTTGGTTTTAAAATTCCTTTAAGTTTAAAGAAAAAATAGTCAAACTATACTTTTAAATATTTCTGTCAACCTTGGAACATCACTTGGCCCAATACTTTCCTTTATATAGATACTCATTTGTCCTGCTATGACTTTTACGGTTTGGCAATTTGATTTTTATTCTTGCAGATGGTGCGAACTTGTTGGCTTTACTTCTTTTCCAAGTTCATTGAATTATTAGACACTGTAAGTATTTGTAGCCTAATAAAAGAAGTGGTTCTGTTTTCTTTTCACAGCAGCAGAACTGGTACTGTTCAGAGTTTAGGATATAAGTTGCTTTTTATTTAATCCTCCAATCTTCAATTATTAGAATACCATCACAATGTTTACCCCTCTTGTCTCTTTGTATCTCACTGTCTTTTTAACACTGTTTTTCCTTCATTATCAGGAAAAATGTTAATGAGGGAACAACAGTATTTAGGAAGTCTGGACAACTTGTCTAACAGCTGAGTACACTAATCTGTTATGCTAGTCTCAACTGATAAAAAACAGTTGATCATGCTGTATTTTTTTTTCACATCATCTTCAGATTTTATCTTCCCCATTCATATCATCATCAGCTCTGAATGCAGGACAAAATTGCCATACCTACTTGCTTTAAATTCCTGAGATTGTCTTGAGTGTTGTGATTATAGAGGTGTTTGATGGCAGGCTGGCACTCTACTCTCTTTCAAGCAAAGTCTGAGCAGCAATGCATTGGAGCAGAATGCAGACCTCACTCAGAACCAGCAGCCATTTTCCCAAGACAGGCACCAGATAGGACTGACTGAGGAATTTTCAAAACAGCTTCTGAGTATTGGAATTAGCTGCAGTTTTTGCCTGGTTGAGATGCAATAGTGATGGTTCAGGAGCTGACTCATGAGCAATGAGGATGTTCTACATCCTCTGAGCAAAGCTGGCTGTCTGACTTTTCATCTGCAAGTGTTCATGATTCAACACTGGGAGATCTTATTGACTAAACCAAATGGAATGGTAATGGAAGTGTCAGGAATGCTAAAACTGGAAAATCCTGACATGTATATTCCTCTATTTGCCTTTGTTCCCCACAGGTTATAGTGCTCCTTTTTAATTAGTCACAACCCTAATTTTTAAAAAAAATTGTTTTGTTTGAATACAGACAACTAGGTACTTGTTTCTCATCAGCTTTTTTGTTTTATTGCAAAGGTAAATTCTTAGCTGTATTTAAATCAGCTGATTCCAAATGTTTTCTCTGGCACACCAGAATTCTTTTCTTTGGTGTTTGTTTGCTTGCCATCTGATACTACCCCTTCCATGACCTGATTTCTTACATTTTTTTTGCTGTCTTCCCTTAACATTTCCCTTGATGCCTGCCCTTTAAAATGGAGCCTCTCAATATAATTTAAGAACACCTACATATATTTTGTACAATTTTAATGTTTTCCAATGGTAGCTAAGTCAGAGTTCATAATCAAGTGCTATTTCTCTAACATAGTTGTTCTACTGTTAGTCCTTCAGGTAATTTTTCCAAATGGCCTTTCATTAATGGTTCAGGGGCTTAAAATCTGATGCTTGTAGAGACTTCTCAGTCCAGGCAACTCCATCTTACATGGTTTGTTGCACATGTAGGTGATGGCTCTACATTTGACATTTGGTTTCAAAGCTTGCCTTGGCTTTTGACATTTCACAGGTGGATTTTACTTACTGGTTTTAAGTTTTTTTGGAAACTAGTTTGCATATCCAGACAGTTGCTCAGTTTTCCTTCTTCTCCCAACATTATAACTGTGAAGAACTTTTAAATTTACAGTAGTGAGCAACCAGCACTGATGTGTACATCTTTCTTTAAATACTTGGACTTGATTATCTTCTGTAACATTCTGTTCGTTAAAAATCTATTTCAGATATTTTTTGTGCTCCGTAAGAAAAACAACCAAGTTACATTCCTGCATGTCTTTCATCATTCCATCATGCCATGGACCTGGTGGTTTGGAGTCAAATTTGCTGCAGGTATGGAGAGAGGTGGAGTTTAGGTTGAATGTTGAAAGTTATCTATGGTAGACAAAAAAAAAAAAAAAAAAGAAAGAGAATTACACACCTTGGAAACACCAATGTTTTTAAATTTAGACTTCTGCAGTATTTTTTGGAACAACTGAGATCACCATAATTATTTAAATATGTGGGGACTACTCGTTTTTCCTATTTGACGGCATTTTGCTCAGTGTTGATTTCTCATGGGGAGAAGAGGTGCAGAGAAGAGAGTTGGGTACAAGCAAAAAACATTATTAGATGAAAAAGAGAAGTCATTGAAAAATCATAAGTGCTAGGGGAGATACATGAAGTAAATAACTGTTGAAACTGCTTCAATGTCAGAACCCTTCAAGCCCTACAATGTTAGAATAGAGTTGGAGGGGAGAACTACGTTAATTTTTTTTCCTATTTGAGAAATTACTGGGTCTTTGTTGCAGTTTCTTTTTTACTGGCTTTAGGTAGCACGTGTGAGATTTATATACACCTGATACTTCAGCTTTCATAAAACTACAGAAATACTTTCTGGACCTTCTTTATTAAAGAAACATATTTTAATTGTTTCGAATTTAAATTCTTTGACCACTATCAGCTTACCTTCACTTTTTCCTCTCCTGCTCAGTGTGTCTTTGCATGCATTTTCCTGTGCCACATTACCAGTGTGCACCACTAATAAATAAAATTTGCCATGAGAATACTCTGAAAAACACAGAGTAGAGAAATGCACAGACATCTATGAATCCATTTCTGGGACAGCGTAGGCTTTTTTAGGAGTTTCTACTGAGAAATAGTGAGGTTTCATACATGTTTACCTAGAAATATGTTTTGTGGTTTTTTCTTTTTTTGTCCCAGAAAATTTGTGATGAATTGATGAAGCAGCTATTCCATTGCTTTTCAGTCTGATCTGTTAGTGTCTATTTTATGTCTGGTTTTTTTTTTCTGGAGTGGTCCATAAAGCACTCTAGAAAATTTGTACATCTTTTGAACTTTTCCACTGGGCAGCTTTTCCTTGTGTACAAATGGACATACTTTTGTTGTATTTGTTGAGTTTCTGTTATTAGGAAAGTGCTGCATTGATTACATATTTCTCAAATCTTGCTGAGTGACTGGTATTAAGTTAATAATAAAACTGTGAATGGTTGTCTCAGCATACACCCCAGTGTGTTTATAGGTCTGCAGAGGGAAACCTGCAGCAAATAACTGTTCCTCCTCTTCAACCTTGAAAATTTTCCACTTATAGGTGATTAACTTTCTCCTTTTTATCTGAATGTTGGATCAGTATACCAGCTACAGGCTTCTGATTTTGCATCAGATTCAAATTTCCCATGTGATAATTTGACAAATACTTTCAGCAAAGTGTGTAAGAATTGTTTTGTCCCCTGCTAGTAATAGTCCCTCATATTAATGCAGATCTGTGTGTATTCCAAAAACTCAATTGCTTATCTTTACATTTATCTTTCCAAATACTCTTGTTTGATAAGTTTAATTTTTTTCCCAAGAATTTCAGTCCTGCTGATGTTTACTTTGTATTCAGTTTCATCAGTGCTTGTTGTTCTAAACAGCAGCATCTGTAAAGTTTTCAACCTGTTTGTAAAATACCAACAGTTATGGATGGAGTTGCTATTTTTTCTCTGATCTGATATAAATAGAGAATTATAAAATGATACTTAGTGTTATTTTTTGGAGCATAGTTTTGTACTGTTGTGTAGGTTCCTTTTTTCTCTCCTTTAGCTATTTATTTTTTCTTCTGCATATTTGCTGCACAAGCCAAAAAAAGTATGTATATTTGAACTGTAAGAACATTCAAATTATTTTTAAAAATATAAATAGCTAAGTTTCAAAGAAAGTTTGCAATCACAGCTGGAGGAGTTATGCCTTCTCAAGCTGGAAGATTAGTGTGAGCTACTAAAAACACAAAATATGTTTTATTTTTAATTAGAATGATTCTAAATGGGAAAACAGCACTCTTTTTCTCACTAAATGTCTCCTTTTATGTCATCTTGTTTTCTTTTTGATGATCATTGTTTTCATGTCCAAGTTTCTTTTAAAAATACTTTGGTGTCTGCTGGTTCTTGGATCATTTTTGCCTCTAATTTCTTGCATTCATTAAAATAAAGCTACTTTGAGCAGGATCATGTAGCTCCATGGTTAATCCAATGGAAAAGAAAGTATTTCCTTACTTGGTCTTTGAAATGCTCATGTGTTAATGGTTTGTCATAAATTTATCCTGGAATGGGCCCTGCTTAAGTTTCCCTTTCACTGTAAGTATGTTTTGAGATTGACAATGGATCTGTGAGACACTTGTCCATGATTATGAAAACTTACTGTCTGAAACTGTATATCATTCCCTGTGAATCTACAAATCTGTATTAAGAAGAGACTTATTACTTATCCTCTACAACTTTTTGAAGTTCATTATGATGTCTAGAAAGGAGGCAAAAAACAGGAGGAATGCTTTCTACCAACTTTTCTGTGTCTCTATCAAATATAGGTTTTAATAAGAAATAATAAAAAAATGAACTCAAAGAACAAAAAATTCCACTAAAATGTTTTTACATGTAATTAGATCAGCTGGGTTTTACTGCTGTTTTGGGAATGCTTAGATAAACATTTTCTGAGACAAAAAGCTGATGTGATCCATCAGAGCTGGTATCAACGCAATTCAGGTAAAATATCTCGAGTGTTAGTCAAAGTATAGGTTTTGGGGTACATGTTTTTCATACCCTGGTTCAAGACAATCTTCTAGGACTTCAGTGGCTTTTAAAATCCCTCCTGTATTACCTACTCTAATACCTGCTACTATGTCTTGTTTTTCTACAGGTGGTTTAGGAACATTTCATGCTTTGCTGAACTGTATTGTGCATGTTGTCATGTACACTTATTATGGAATCTGTTCTTTGGGACCAGCCTATCATAAATATTTGTGGTGGAAAAAGTACATGACAACTATACAACTTGTGAGTAACTGTCTTTGACATAAGCACCTCTCAAAAACCTAATTGCAGCTAACACAGAATAAAAGCAATAAATTTGTCCTTTCACTTTTGCCCATGTGTGGAGCTTACAGTTGGTATAAGATTTACTAATGTTTTAATTGAGGATAACAAAAGGTTTGAGCTTTCCACAGTAACATACTTATATCTGCCAACTTCAGCATTCACTGTAATCACAGATTTAGACAAATAAACTTTTTAGTTATGAAGTACTTGGTAAATATATTTACAAGACTCATTGCTTGTATAAAAATTATTAAAATATAAATTTACACCAAGAAAATACAATTAATGTACAGAATACACATGTAAGTAGTAACTACATGTAACAAGGAAAGGGAAAAAGTAGGTATTTACAACTTGATGTTCTTCCATAGAAAATGCTTGTGTTTAGAAAATTTACTTCTCTTTAATGGTCTCTCCAGAGCATTAAAATATACGCACCCTTGCAGTGTGGGTATATTAAGTGTTTTATCTGCTTTAGGTCACATTCAAAAGGTTGCTCTTCTGAGTGCTTTTTCATGCCCACCTCATTTAATAGGTGAATTTTCAATGTTCAGTTTCTGGCTAAACAATTGGCTTAGAATGAGCAAAGATGCTGATGAAGGAGGTAAAGGAGCACCCTGTCTGCTTGCACCAGGGCTGGTTTTGGTAGAATAGTTCATGTAACCATGTGCAACACCAAACAATGTAACCTGAATATTTATAACTTGGTCTTTTTGACCTAGAGGCACTACCAGTGAACTTTTAACTTGGTGTTCATGTGGAGTGTATTTTTGTCACATACTAATGTGCAGGGAAAGGGGGAATTATTGTTCCTTAGCCCTGTAATGATTACTTTCTTCTCTTTTTTTTTTTTTTAACTGGCTAATTTTTCTAAAGGAGCCTTCCATTTGTCACTGCACAAGCACTGTCTGTCTCATTCTTTTTCATCTGAACTGCCAGGGTAGAATCCTAATCTATTTCAATGAGTTTCTTAGTTTGTCCCAGACTCTCTTTTAATTTTTTCTGTAAACCTGTTTTTCAGTGGAATAATATTTTGGGGAGATGGTTTACAAAGGTGCATCTGTGTCATATTAGGAACTTGTTTTGTTCTCCCTGTTGCTCCTTGCTTTCCACCCACTTCACCCCTACTATCTGTTTTTCAACAAACAAGCTATGCTGAAATTTTTTAAACTTCTGTAGTAAGATTGTAATTTATTTTAAAAGTACTTATTTTCTTCACCTTTTTCCTCCAGGTCCAGTTTATTATGATTACAGTCCATATAGGACAAATCTACATCATGGATGATTGTCCGTACCAGTATCCAATTTTCATGTTTATTATCTGGCTTTATGGCTCCATGTTTTTAGTCTTGTTTCTCCACTTCTGGTACCACGCTTACACGAAGGGACAAAGACTGCCAAAAATGGCGAGAAATGGCATCAGCAAAGATCAGTGAAACAAATTCTTGTCTCTAAAACCAAAGAAGTGTATATGTCAATGGGGAAACTTGCACTACTTGACAATCAAGACATTTAGGTGCGCACACTACATGGTGTATATTTTGTATGTTTTCTTCCAAAACAGAATTTGTATTTTTACCGTAAGTTATTTGGGATTCAGAACATGGGAGTGGGGAAGAACTGCGGATCTCTGATTAAAACAGAAAGAGATCTCTATCTAGAAAATGCACAAAAATAAAGATAATTGGAAAAACTAAAATGTGTATGACAAGTACTGAGTACTTTGAACACACTTTGAGGGGGATAAAAAATACTTCACTTTTAATGTTGTAAGTTGCTAAGACTGTCAGCTGCATTTTATTATAAGAATGATTCTTCAGTAAGTACTGTTTATAGAATCTAAGGCATATTAATATAGTTAATACATAAACATTGTTACATCTGTTTATAAACTGTATTACTTTAAAGGAAGGATTGTATGTTAATCTGTTAAAACATAGCGTTTCATTTGAAGATCACAGATTTTTGGATATACTGTCTTTTACTAGGAGAACTGAATTCATTTCATGTTCTACTCAGTTGAACATTATCATAAATGTTGGAAAGCTACTAATATGGGGATTATCTGAATTGTCTTGTAGCATAGTGATCAAAACATCTTACTGATTTGTTCACTGTAGTAGCCAAATATTCTTATTATTCAGTGTGTCTATGGATATACCTTAAATTGCTAGCCTATGCTGCTTGTGAAGTGGGGCTAGGTGGATTATGGAATCTTTATTCAATAGCCAAAATCTTAGTAGTCAAATAAAATGTAAAAAAAAAGTTGATTTAATGATTTAAGCTGAAATGTTGCCTACCATGATTGTACTGTGCTCTACTTTCTTCCATTTCCATTATCTATTGAAATACATGTCTAGAAAGAGTTTGTGTCATCTCGGTTTTTTTATTATTATTATGTCTTGTTTTTATCAGCTGAAGGTTAGTTACTCCAGTTACTTTGTCTGGAACCAGGCAAAAAAAATATGTGACATTCTCTGAGCTTCTGAAAGTGGGGCAGGCAGTGGTGACAGGGCATGGCTCCATCTGTGTAGAATTACCCAGCATGTTGTTTTCCAAGGTTAGGAAGATTTGTTAGGGTCACATTTGTGTAGAAATCACAAGAACTTTCTATTTCCAAGTTGCATTTGTACTGCATGAGTTTATTAAGGAATTGGTGCATGCAACAGACCTGGAAATGAGGAATTAAATGTGTTTAGATTAATGTTACCATTAAAGGTACTGTTTTCTACAACACTAGAAAAAAAGTAACTTTTAATATTTGCTTTTTACTTGATCTGATCTGTGGGATTTTCAAATACTCAGGAGTTTGAGGCAGATTTTAATAGCCTCCCTGTTGCAAAATTCTAAGAACGTAAGCTTTGTTACCTGAACACTTTCATTTTACTGACATTTACAGTGCATTGTAAACGCTAAAGGAATGTAAACTTTAGGTTGGACATAAGTTGCAAATATTTTCTTTTTAGATTACATCAAGTTTTTTTTAAGCAAATAAAAAATAATTTATACTTTATCTATTCACTATTTAATCCCTGTAGCTGTCAGCTCTCATGGCAGCTTGAAAGTAGATCTCAAAGCATTGGGATGACTTGAGATTTAAATTGCAAAGCCTGAATTTTAGATGTTGATGTTTGAATCATCAGCATTCAGTTCCCAGCAGTTCATGTGGAGAGGTGCTCTATGACATGATCCCAAACAGCTGCGGTGCTGACCAGGCACTGCACCTCTCTTTAGTGGGAAATGCAGTCCATCCCTGATTCAAAGTCTCAAGTCAGACAGCTCTGGGCTGTATGTATGTCCCTGGCCTCCAGTGTTAGGGGGCCTTTCCTTAAGGAGAGGCCTATTGCTGTTTTTTCAAATAGCTGGAAAGGATTTGCCAGTTTTATATGATTTTTTTTAAAATATTTTTTTTAATGCATATATATAAAAGTATATATATTACATAAGTAATGATGAAGGAAGTGGGGCATTACTGTTGGAGGAAGTGGAACAATTTGGTTCTTTTAGGCCTTCTAGAGCCTGTGCATTCAAATGTGTTTGGGAAATGCAGGCCTTATGAGGGAAAGGCTGTAATAGCTAGTCTGTGGTGAAAACTGGATAATAGTACCCTCTGCTTCTTGTGCAAGGAAGCAGGCGTTACTCTGTAGTCTTGCAGATGATTTCTGTGCTGGTAGGGAAAGTCCTAGTTATGGTCTCTGATTTTGCAATCATACCTCCTTCCCTGGCCATAAATATGGATGGAGAAATGCATCCTGCAGCTGGCTGTGCAGGGACAGGTACTTGTTTGTTGGTCTGGGAGCTAGATCTGCAACTGATTTTTTAAACTCACTTGGGCTTAAATAGGAGCTGAGACTATGCACAGTGAAAACCAAGGAGTGCTGCATGTGAACAGGTGCTGAGCAGAAAGGAGCCAGGAAAACTTCCAATTCCAGCAGTTGTACACTAGCCAAAGGCTTCTAGAGTCAGTTGTTTGAGATTAAGAACTAATAAGCAGGGGCAGAAACTGGAGATGCTAATCATTCTGTGGGCTGTCAGCAAGTGCCGTGTCAGATTGCCACTGCATAATATCTTGCACAGTGGTTTAGTCTTCTGGGAGTTATAAAGCATTTGGAGAGAGAGAATACAGTGTTTCACAGTGAGTTGTATGGATGCAGCCTAAGAGGATGCCAATGACATCAGCTCAAAACAAATCCTGTCCTCCTACACACAACATGAGAATCACACAATCTTTATCTGAACCTAAAAACTGTGCATGTCATATACTTATGTGTATACTTTCGAGTGAGGCTGGAAAGAGGAGTTCAACAGTCAGCTAAGTCATCCATGCTATGGTGAATGTTTACTGACAGTGAGGGGAATAAGGTGATAATTTTGTTTTTCTTAGAGCTGGTGGGAAAGGAACACTGGTGTTACCAGTCACTCCTCTCCTGTGAGAGTCCTACAAGTTGGCAGAGATAGCTCATCTGTAATAGGTACCACAGGAGTTTCAGTTACATCCCTGCCCATGCAGGAGAGGCGACTTGGTATCAAAATCTCATACCTTAAAATGGAGGTTTTCTATTTACTTTCCCAGTAACCCTTTAAAAAAACACTCATAAAGAGCTAATATACAACAACTCAGTGAGTTCTGCGGCACCAGCATCAACCCCTGTCATCTGTAGGAATATCAAATGTAATTGCAAGTAATTATCATCCCACATACTGCCTGAATTCAAAACAAAATTCTTCAACAAAAAAACTGATTGGAAACAATTTTAAAATAATGAAAGTTGAGTGTTTGGAGGGTTTTTTTTTAGGTTGATTTTTTTTTTGTTTGTTTAATTAATGCCAAGGCTGTGTTCTCATTATCCCAGGGCAGCAATTCACTGGCCGATGTTTTCCTGACATGGTTTAACTTGTTGCCACACACAGAATCGCCAAATGGGCCAGTTTGGAGAGGACTACAGCAGGCTACCTGGTCCAGCCTACCTACGCAAGCAGGGCCACCCTAGAGTCCAGGACTGGCACAGGACTGAGTCCAGATGTTCCTGGAATCTCTCCACGAGGGAGGCTCCAGAACGTCTCTGGGACATCTGTTCCAGTGCACAGTACTCGCACAGCAAAGAAGCTCCTCCTCACGTTCATGGGGAACTTCCAGTGCATCAATTTTCTGCCCGTTGTCTCTTGTCCAGCTGCCGGGCACCCTGCGGCACCGTGCGGCCCCGCGGCACCGCCGCCCGCTGAGGCCCTCGGACGGGGCCGCCCCCCGCGGCCCGGGACGGGGCCCCACAGCGCCCCCTCGCGCTCGGCTCCCGCCCCGCCCCCGCCCCGCCAATCAAGCACGGCGCGGGCCCGTCACGTGCCGCGCCCGCCGCCCAATGGGCGAAGGCGGCGGCGCCCGGCCGGATTCAAACGCGACGCGGAGCCGGCGCGGCCGCGCCCATGGAGCCGCGGCTGGTGGGGCCCGGGCCGTACCGCGCCACCCGCCTGGTGAGTGACCCCGCTGCCATCCCCGACACCGCCGCCCTCCCGCGCCGCTGTCCCCCGCGGCCAGTCGCCCTCCGGCCTCCTGGTGCCGGCCGGTGCTCTCAGGCCGCGTCTCTGCGGGGCAGAGGCCGGCCGGGCGGAGCGGCAGGTTAAGCCTTTTGTCCCGGTAAAACCTAAGGGAGGCTAGAGCTGTATCCGTAGGTCCGCTGGTAGTATGGGGCTCTAAATAGTTCAGCTTCCTAAGCCTGGTGTTTGTTCTCGGGTCGCCACAGTTTAAATCCTGGGCTTAGGTTTCGGTGTTGTTGTGAACGCAGACGGTGACAAAAGGGTGTAGCTCTGCTTACAGAGCCGGCTGCAGTCTGGCCGCAGGAAAACCCGGGAGGAGAGCTCCCGTAACGACTGGCTTTGTTCTTTCCCAGTGGAACGAGATAATCGAGCTCTTCCGTGCTGGGATGCCCTTACGGAAGCATCGCTGTCGTTTCAAAAGCTACGAGCGATGCTTCAAAGCCTCGGAGGCAGTGGAATGTTTGCATGAGCTGCTTGGGTCTAACCAAAACTTTGGCCCAGAAGTGACTCGCGATCAAACGGTGAAGCTGCTTAAAAAATTCCTGAAAAATCATGTAATCGAAGATATTAAAGGAAGGTGGGGCAAAGAGGACTTTGAAGACGATGGCCGTTTATATAGGTAAGCCTGTACAGGGTAATAAAAAAACCTGTTTTTTTGGAAACGGTATAATAACCCTTGCTCATATCTTACAAGTATTTTTGTAGAATGCCTCTGAAAAGTGTTGACACGTTTTCCCCGTTTCCTTTTAAAGACTTTAATTTTCTTGGTAATAGGTAGCTGCCGTGACTTATTGTTTGGCTTCAGTTTTCCCGTCTGTTCTGAAATGTTTTTGAAGGTCACTTCTATTCAGTTGCATTCTTTGAATATCAACAAAAGCTTTTGCAGCTTTCACATGGTATTGAGTTCTCATTGCTGATGGCAGACATCCGGTTTGTTGGTGCTGGAAGAGTACCTATTAGGATACACAGGTGGAAGTGAGAATGCCATTGGTCACCCAGCTCCAATTGTCCTCCTTCACCCCAACCCCCTGACTATTTTCGTTGCTGTCTCCACTTCTGAGAGAAGAGAAAGGCCTTCTGAATCTAAGATATTTATAACATTTTTTATGCTCCTTGGAGCATAAAAAATGTTATAAATATGGGACAAGGGACAAAGCTTAAATTGCTTATCCTCAAGGTTGGCTCCTTACTTATCCCTGTTGAGCATCTCAGCTGGTGGTTTGTTAACAGAGGAGAAGAAATTTCAGTGTAATAAAGGCTTAGCATTACTGGACTGGATTCTTTGGCCTCTTTTGACCTCAGTTAAAGTTTAAGTGGACAGAAGTTGCAGGGTTTGAATTTGTACCATCTTCTAGTGTCCTGTTTGGTGCAGAAGTATATAAAGATAACCATTACTTCAAGTCTGGATTTGTAACTTTTATCATGGTGACTCTTCTTTTGAGGAAATGGGAGTTCTCATCATGCAAAACATTAGGGAAAATAGGCTAGCAATAAGTTTATGCTTCTACTTATTATAGCTATTATTGCATACTCAAATTTTACATATTAATTTTTAAGTCATGATTTCTTAATATTTTATTTGGGGAAATATATAGAACTGAATTCCCACTTGATATATATTAAGTCAATTTTTCATTTTGCTCTGTTGATCTTTGTATTTCTGGCATTAATTCTTGTAGAAAGATTTAATATGGGGTTTGATAACTGCTGGTGTTATTCTATATTTCTTTGGTTTGGTTTTACTGTGTTTGTGTGGCTGTGGAATTTTTGTTTATTTTGTATTAGCATGAGTATATATTAAAATTACTTCATTCTTTTATTTATTTGTATTTTCAGTCATGACTTTACTGAGCTGCAGGCTGTGGAAGTTGGTTGGGTGAAATATTTCTGTTCTTTTAATTTTCTGTGTGCTCAGCCTACTGATCTGCTATTGGACAACAGCACTCTTGCTATATATTTTGTTGTGATGTTCTTTCTCCCCTTCCCACTGAAAAAATAACTAAGTAACTGAACTTTTTTCAGCTAAAAATGCATATACGTTGCATATATCTTGAACTGGAGGCAGTTTTTTTCCTCACTGGGCTTGGTGCTTGGTGCAATAATAAGCTACATACATTACTCGCCGCTTTAAGTACCAGTACATGCTTCTCCCTTGTTTAAGTAGCTAAACACAGGTTTTCCAGCCTATTTTAGTCCTGTATTCAGTGTCCTGGCAGCTCCCTCTGGTGGGCTCTCCTAATGCTACATGTAAAATACGGGGTGTTTTCTCCTCGCAGTGCTGGTGGACCTAGTGGTACGAGTCAATTCTACTGACAGTGCTAACTTTTGAAAAGTTACATGCTTCATCCCTTCTGTATAAATTTGTGTTAACCTGCTGTAATGGCACTCTGTGCTACACAGTTGTGTCACTCATTTACTTCACATGTAAGTGTAGCTGTCTGCTCTTGTTCATCCACAGAGTATGCAAAAGAAATATTGCCAAAAGTTGGATTGCGTGAGAATACTTGGCAAGTATTAAACATGAAGATGAGATCTAATGTGACTTCTAAAAATAGCAAAGACTTATCAGTGTGTCCTGACTTACTGGCTCAGCTGAGTCTACTATAATGAATGAGAAGTTACAGTTTTGGAACCTGTTGGGCTTTATACTTTTGTTTGGAATCTAAGCCATTCTATCAAAAGCAAAGACGTTAGCACTCTTGCAGTGATAGCAATCTTTCAGGAATTCAGCAGTAATAGTGTTATATCTTGGACATCACTGTTAGTTGACCTTGTTCTGTATCCTTTGTTCTGGACACAAACAGGTATCTCTAGTTCCTCTTTTTATAAACTCCCCAAACTAGTGTTGCTGGCTATAACCAATTCTGATCTTGATGTGTCAGCCTTAGAGTGTTTCTCAGTTCTTTGCTTTGAGTGACATTAATCCTTCTCCATCTAGATCTTGCTGTAATGCTACCTGAGAAAGGGGAATGCATCCCTTTTTCTGACTGTAAGAACTTCTTTTACTGATTGGTTGCAAATCAGGGCAGCAAATGACACAAAGCTAAAAATTGTAAAGAACTGGAGAAGAAACAGGAAACTACTGAGAATAGGCAAAGGAAAGGAAAGGAAAAGGTAAGGCAAAGGAAAAAGGCTTGCTGATATGTGGCCTAACGTTCTATTTTAACGTTAAACTCCTAAGAAATAATGAATATCTGAAAAATGGTTGAGAACACTCAACAGCTGAACATCTTCCATGTAGTCTGGCTTACCATTAAAAACCAGTAAATCTTGCAGGATGAGAGTCAGGTGCTTGCTGCTGGTTCTGGGGGCTTGTCTGACGGAGGTGGTATCTCTGTGTTCCAGATGTGCTGTTGAAGGGCACTGTGGAGTATGCTCAGTGTGTGTGGTCAAAACAATCAATTGGTTTAACCATTCAGTGTAACAGTATTGGACGAACCAAACTGCAGAACAAATCTAAATGAGAAACTTATTAAATATTTGAAGTGCCTTTAGAGTATGGGGTGACATTTTGGAGAAACTTGAGAGTTTCTCAAGCATTCTTTCTGGGAGGATACATATGTGTGCTCTCCAGCAGTGTGCAAGCTTCTGTTGCAAAGTCACGGAGGTATCTGTCGTTTACGTTCTGTTTTAAAAAAGTTAATGAGGCTTAAGCAGTTGCTTAAAGCACCAGGATTCTCAGCATCTAAAACCTAGGCATGCAAGTCGGCAGGATTGGATCTGGGCAAGTCTGAAGAGGTGTTTCCATTGAACTGATTTGTCTTTCTGGTATGCCGTCATTAGTTCCTTTGTACATGCCCTGACCTAAGCTTAGCAATAATTTGGTGCTGGTCAAGCTGGATAGTTTGTTTTCCTTCTTTTCTACAAGGGCTGGTTTAGGGGCTTATTTCTGCTAATTTCTTCAAGGCACTTCTTGAAATGCCTTAAGAAGTCAAATAGTTACCTGCAAAACCAGCTGGAAAAAAGAACTGCAGGATATGATCCAGAAAAGAACTGCAGGATAAGATCTTCGCACAGAAAGCATGTAAACGCAGAAGAACCTGGTAATGTGGGCAAAACTTTGTGTGGACACTTGCATGCACTCTAACTAAATCTGAGTGTTAGTCATGTGACTTAGCTATATAGCTTTGCTTTAGGAAATGCATGCTAACAAAGCACTTGACATGGGGGAAAACATCCCCACGGCTTTTTCAGCAGAATCAACATCTCCTAGTGAAGACCTATGTCATTGTCTATGCAAAGACAGCTAGTGCTGTAAGAGATGCACTGGGTAGCAGACATTCACCCAAGGCTCAGCTATGTTGTGGGAGGTACAAAGGACCTGAACTGTTCTGGAGCAGCAGCTGGAGGGCAAACAAGACACTCCACGATGTTTTACATATCATGCAACACCAGTCTGCAGTGAATTAAGTTGGGCTGTGAATGTCCAAAGCATTTGTTGTATTTTTGCATGTGAAGGCTGACTACAGTTTTGCATTGGTAAATAGGGATTAAATTGGCATTCAGAGACTTTAAAAATGTTCTCTAATTGTAGATTTCCTCCTTCCTCACCACTGAAGTCATATCCAAAGAAACCTTCATGTGGAAAGGAAGTAATTAAATTTCCAGACTGGAATGAACCAAGGGCTGGCCCTTCTCAAGAACCCATCCCAGTGAAATCCATCGCAATGGTAAGGCACCCAGTTTTATTTCCCCAGACAAAAGCATATTTGGAAAGCAAAACTGAGCTGATGACCTCTATGCTGTGTCACAAAATATTTGCTTATAAAATTAAATGCTAAATACTTTTATTCTAAACTTCTGTGAAGTTAAGTTTTTCTTAAAATTTGCTGGAGAAGTGATATTTTAGTGTTCTTTGTGATACACATTGGAATGCTGAGGAACCTGAGTTCCACATGGGTGTATTTTTGCATATTTCATTCCAGTTTGCTGAAATTCCAATAGGGCATTTATTATATTACCAGACAAAATAGTCACACTGTAACTCTTACTTGGACACTTCAAATATCAGAATATATACAGTTATTCAACTGTATATATTCTGATATTTGAACTATATACAACCTTCCTAGCTGCTGTAAGTACTGGTACTGACTCAATTTCCTTTTTTATAAGGAATATGTTTTGGCTAAGGAGAAGTGGTTCTGTTTTTTCTGTCATCCTTTGTAAGCTCGGGAAGTCATCCGACCTCATACTTATGTGGATTGATCCAGCCTTTATAAAGTTGTTGAAAAAACTTTATTTTATTAGTAAACCAAAATTGTACCAACTGTTCACCTTGACATAGTAAAAGACTAGGCTTCTGGAGCTGTGTATATTCTGAGGTCTTTCTTCAGTGTATGTTATATGTGTGCATTCTCATAATTTGTGAACTCAGGATTTCTTTGATGATTTTTGCCTTTTTATTACTGCCTTTCAGAACAGGAGTCTGGCCTTTGATTTTTTGATAAACCATAGTCTGTTTGGAAAAGTAGCTCTTATCATTTTGCTGGACATCTAAATGTTCTGAATGAATGGTTATTCCATACTTACAATCCAACTGTGTGCAAATCAACTGTACTCTTCATGTACAGCAAGCTTCTGAAGAGGAAAGGCATGGTCCTTAGTGCTTCAATACTAGATAGAAGAAAAGATGGTGCCAAAAGTAGAAGAAAAGATGGTGCCAAAGGCAGGAAATGAGAATGAGAAGGTGGAGTATTTTAGTTACTGAGCAAGTATCTGTTAAAGGTGTAATGTATTACAGCCTCCAACTGTGCCCTGAATTTCCATCCAAGCATCCTGGCCTGATAAGCATTAGCAAAAGTCTGCATCTGACTTGGATGCAACAGCATAGAGTTTGGCATAGCTCAAAATCTCTTTCATTGGCAGTTTGGATTAATGCAGTGGACTTTAAGTGAGGCAAAGCTACAAGCTTCTTTCTGCTGCCTCTTTTATAATTAGGTCTAGCTTCCACTGGAATATTGAAGTAGGCCGCTGAAAATGGTGGTACTTTGAATTGCTTCAGCATCAATCTGAGCACTTAGTGGCTGTGTGTAGATTGACGAGCATGGTTGTGTGTCATGAAATACTGATGTGAAAGACCAGACCCTTAATTTCAGAGGGTGCTATTTGCTTCCAGCTAGCTCTAGTCTAGTCTGCCATGGAATGACAGACAATTAGTGCTTGGAGTATTTAAGTGCATTCCTGGAATGCATTTTGTGGTTTGGGTATAAGGAATACTTTTATATGTGCTTTAGCACTGGTCTGTAGTGTAAATCAAAGAGCTGTAATGATTAGGAGTTTTCCCTTGAAAAGGATGCTGCTGATACAAGCTGCAGTGTATGTCCACCCATTGATACCTTGATGACAATGTTCATGAATAAGCTTGGATAAGAAGGTTACATAAAGGATAGTGGTCTTCTGCGTTCTCTGCTTTACTTTACGCTTTTATAATGGTGGACTAGATCTGATGGGTGCCTTCAGATGTAGTGATTTGCTTTTACTTTCTTTATTTATAGAACCTGTTATTAAACTTAATGTTTAGTTATTTTAGTATATGCTGAACAAGGATTTTTTTTCTAATTCGTTGGTATCATAATTCTTCTGTAACTTTTCTATAAACAGATGTTTAATCTTAAAATGGCAGATGAACTGATTTTAATAATGAATAGGACTGGAACATAGGATTAAAGGCCATTGACTCCTGAACTCTGATGGTTATTCTGACACACATAATTTTTCAGCTTTGGAACAAGTTATGGAATTGAGAAGAGATGTGTAAGATTGAGAAAATGTTTCATTTCTCTTAGACACAAATACTTACCTTGCATCCTGAAGACTTCCCTGGAATTTAAGAACACTTGCAATTCGGTACTATAAATGTTTTATACTGTTTGACACTTGAAAAGCCACCAGTTAATGAGGAAGGTTTTTCTGATTTCAGAACTCTGAGATGTGGTACAAGCGGCACAGCATAGCTATTGGGGAAGTACCAGCATGCAAACTTGTGTTCCGCAGAGAACTAACACAAACAAATATAGAGGAGATATGGAAATCCATGACTTTATCACGGTAAGTATACTTATGAGTCACTTGCTCTTATAGTAAAACTGTGTAGTAGGTAATAGTCTTGTCTATCTTCTCTGGTAACACTTGTAATTTCACCCACTCCCTTTTCATCGTTGCCTTCAAAGCCATAGTGTCTAGACTAACTCTACCACTTGTTATTTGGCTAACAAATTCAGCAAATAAAGTCTGAAAAAAAACTTTATTGTGCTTAGTATCTTTTGACTTCTGCATGTTATGTTATACAATTCTTTGTTGTGTGGGCTTTGTCTTGTTTAATCACTTTTTTTCTCTGTCTCTTTTTCTTGTTGCTAGGAAATAAAAGCACTTATGTAGAAGTGCTATGGAACCTTTCAATGGCAAGTACAATACTTTGTATGAGATAAATGGCATAGCTAATTGAGTGCTGAAGCTTTGAGATTCAGCTTAGAGATTCATTTACTACATTCAAATGGAATTTCCCATGCAAAGTTAAAGCTATTGCTTTGTACTATTTCTGCAGAGGAAGAAATAATATACTCTAGCTGATATTGCAGCATGGTTGAGGTCTTACTAAGGATGACTTTAGTGTAAACCTAGCACATTATCTGTACGTAATGCACTCGGTGCTGAGGTGAGCAGCTTTGGTGACAGCATGATGGGCAGCAGAGGGCATGTGTATTCTGGGTTTCCTGAACCAAGGAAACTTCAGGGGAATGGAGAGATACCCTGTTAACCTAGAGCTCACATGGCAGCAGCTGACAGGACCTGGACAAGTGAGACCTGGGGCAGTGGTGCCCAAGCCCTCCTTCACATAAAGATCCTTATAGAGCTCTGGCAACCAAAAGACAATGGTGGGCAAACAGGGTTGGCACAGCAGATTGTGTGGAAGAATGCTGAAACCCTGACAGCTTGATCAGGGAGCAGTAGCATTCACATGACAGAAAGTCCTGGACTCTTTAAGTTTGATGATTGACACTGGAACTCCCACAGCTCTGTGGTGGACGAGTATGACTGTGGGAATAGGGAGACTCACAGCTGACCCTGAATTTGTTTGAAACTTTCTGCTCGAGCTGGATATGCTTAAAGCTATGAAGCCCAATGGAATTCATCCCAGGGTACTGAAAGAGCTGGATGATGTTGTTGCAGGATCTTTCTCCTTATTTTTTATTTATCTTGGGATTCTGGAGAAGCCCCTGTTGTCTGGAAGCTGGCAACTATTTTCTCAGCTTTAAGAAGGTAAAGAACAAAGACCCTGTTAATTACAGGCCTGTCAGTATCACTTCAGTGCCTGTAAAATTATGGAAAATTATTCTGGGAGTTAATAATAAAATATTCGAGAGACACACAGTCATTGGTCATAGCCAGCACAGTTTCAGAAGGGGAAAATACTGTGTAACCAATTAAATTTTCTTTTATAACAAGGTCATCCATCTAGTTGACCAAGGGAAGCCAGTTGATGTGGTTTATTTGCATTTAAGCGAAGCTTTTGATATTGTCTTTTACAGTATCCTTCTAGATAAACTGTCCAGCATGCAGCTTGATGAGCCCCATAATATTGTTGGGTGAGCAGCTGGCTCTTGGGCCAAGCACAAAGGATTGTGGTAAATGTGATTATCTCTGGAGGGCAGTCATCAGTGGGGCTCTGCAGGGCTCCATTCTAGGGCCAGTGCTCTTTCATGTTTTCGTAACTGATATGGATGGGGGAATTGAATGTACATTAAGTTTGTCCATGATACTAGGTTAGAAGGCACTTTGGACTCCTTCAAGGGTGGACAGGGCCTGCAGTGAGATCTGGATAGAGTAAAGAGCTGTACAGTCACCAAAAGCTTTGAGAAAGCTGAGGGGTGCCCTCAGTGCAGCCTACAGTTTCTGGAGAGGGGAATGGGGGGAGATGTGGAGGATCTCTGGTGACCAGTGATAGGACACAAGGAGATGGAATCAAGTGGCTGAGGAGGTTCAGACTCCACATTAGGAAAAGGTTCTTCACTCAGAGAGTGACTGGGCACTGGAACTGCCTCCCTGAGGAAGTGGGCACAGCACCAGGCCCTACAGAGTTCAAGGAGCATGTTGGCTGCACTTTCAGTTACATGGTATAGTTTTAGGTATTAAAATTGCTAGACCTTTTCTAGATACTAAAACAAAACTTTTTTAGGGCTATGAAGATTGTGAAGGGTCTAGAAGGGAAGACATGAGGAGTGGTTGAGATCTTCTCGCTTCTTAACTTGGAGAAGAGGAGGCTGAGAGGACACTGCAGTGCAATCTGTGATGGGAAGTGGAGGAGAATACACTGGTGTCTTCTCTGTGGTGGCTGGTGTCAGGACTGACGGAATGGCCTGAAGTTGTCAGGAGAGGTTTAGATTGGATATTAGGAAAAGAGTCCTCATCCAGGGGGTGGTTGGGAACTGGAACAAACTCCCCAGGGAAGTGGTCACAGCACCTAAACCTGACAGAGTTCAAGAGGTGTTTGGACAGTGCTCTCAGGTATGTAGTATAATTTTTGTCGTTGTGCTGTGAAGAGCCAGGAGCTGATCTTTGTGGATCCTTTCCAGTTTAGGATATTCTATAAATCTAGGCAGTTTTGTGAGAAGCAGGAGTTGCGCTGAATGGTCCTTATGGCTGTCATCCAACTGGAGATATTCTCTATGAAATGAAAGTCTCTTTTTTTCTGAATTGTATTCTAGTTGTATCCTAATACTTCATGTGTGCCTTTTCCAGATTAGATGGTGTATGACCTATGTTTATGTATTTTTGCAGATTACAAAAGGTGTTGGGTTTGGATTCTCTGGATGAAGTGTTAGACACAAAACTTGTGAATTCAAAACATATAGTTCAAAATGTATATAATGTCAATAAGCAAGGCATTGTCACTTTAGAGGACAAATCAAGTGAGTATTTTAGAAATGTTCTTTTTTTAAAATATTGCAATCTATTTTTTAAAAACTATAGCTTTTATAATGCTGTTGTTCTCCTCTGGTATCCTAATAGTAGGAGTCAATGTTTATTCTATATTTACTCTCTTATACAGATTCTGGCTTTAGTAAGGTTGAGAAATGAATGTAAGACAGCAGCAACTTTTTACCATTTATAAATATAGGGATATTAATCACTTGAAGGTAACTTTCTTGGCCATATCCTTTTAATTATCTGAACTGGAGTGTTTACTTGAAGAATAAATGTATTAAAAATACATTGAGAGATCCAAAATGTACATTGAGAGAGTTTTCAGTATTAAAAATTGTGAGAGAACCAAGATGTGCATTGAGAGAGTTTTGAAGATAGTGCCATGTTTAAAATTGTTTTGCACATCAGAGAAAAAATAGAGCATCTTTACTGCTCTGATCCATCACAGTATTATTGCCACCAAGATTTTCATAAAATTTGCAGAGAAATTTAAATATGACATTAAAACCTGGTTTGGTTGTGAGTAAAACTGCCTTCAGAGCATATCTGTGCTTATTTCAAAGGCAGTTGGACCATCTCAAAATATTAACTTTCTCCTAGCAGAAATGGCAAAACTTAATGTATGAGTGCTTTTTGTCATCTTGGGTACAAAGTAAACACTTCATTGTACAGCACTGGAGAAGGCTGTATCTAGAACTGGTTTAGTCTGTTAGAGTAGGTTAAAGATTTGTGGTATGATCTGTTTTGCTGATTGAGCTGCAAGGGCAGAATGCATAACTGTATGATAGTAGTGGAGGTACTGAAGTATAGATGTAATTCAAGTTAGAGCCTCCATTAAGGTATAACCTGCCTTTGGAGTCACTTGATTTACTACACAGGAGGAATGTTAAATTGTCTTCAGCTTTGCTTTTGTCTAACAGTTGAATATTTTTCTTGTTTTTTCTTTTTTGTCATTTTAATTTCTGTTACTTCCCTTTGCAGAGGAACTACCTCATTGGATATTATCTGCAATGAAATGTCTAGTAAATTGTAAGTAAATTCAGAAGGGGAAAAAGATCCCACAAACAACCCACCCCCCAAAAAATAAATTGAACTGACTGTGTCTACACGACTTTATTAAATCCTGTATACAATGACTTTCTAAAAGAAATTTGGAGAAGACTTGTCAGTGTGTATTCTCCTTCCAGTGTAGCTTATTTAAATTAATTATATAAAGGTTTAACTAGTCTATTAATGTTTTTCCTCTACTTTGTATCTTCACTAGACGTATTGGGAATAGATCAGGAAGTAGTAGATCAATAAAATTTCACTTATTTTGAAGAATTAATCTTTTTTTTTATTTTTTTTCCCTTCTAATGATCCATTTTAATGGGCTGGATTAGAAAACACTGATCTGCTCAGTGGCTGAAAATCAATATTCTCTCTCTTTTATGCTCCTTTTTGTTTTGTTTTTTTTTTGTTCTTTGTAGGGCCCAGCTGTTCAGATCTGAAGCAGCCTACGTACTCAGGCTTTGAAAGAGATGTCTTCAAAACAATAGTGGACTACTTTAGCCAGATGAAAGAACCTCTTCTCACATTTAATTTTTTTGATATTTTTGTTAGTGTGTTAGGTAAGTAGTTTGGAATCTAATGAAAAAAATATTCTTTAGAGTTAATTTTCTGGAGTTATTTTACCTTAAATAATATCACAGAAGAATTATTTAGGACCTGTCCTTTCCATTCTACTTAGAGAAGAGTTTAATATTTAAATCTATTTTATATCACACAGTGGTTTTATTTTTGTGTCTTTTTAATCACATTAGTTCAAAAGTCTTTCATTGCTTGTCTTTATAATAGTAAAGGCCTCTGTTCATTGCTCAGCATGCAACAGATGGATTTTAATAGATTTTTCTTTTTTTCCAAGTGCTTAAATGTCTTAAAAACTCTCATAAGCTTTTAGAAATTGCTTGACTGAAGTCTAGATTAGAAAGGATTAGGGCTTTAAGCACAGTTTTTAACCCTGAAAATATGATATTTAAAGGGAATTGAAGTACTATGTTGCTTTAATTTAGAAATCGCATTAACTAATGTAGTGTTTAAAAGAAGCAATGTTTTAGTTATTAACTAGAACTTTCCAGAGTTCACACTATATTAAAATTGACAACTCAGATCCTACAGATGGCTTACTGAAAGACAGTAAATAGTAAGACAGTAAATATTTTATTATATTTTATGTAATCAAATTTCAGAAAGAACAATTGAATTGAAAAGTAAACTCGCTTTGTAGCATGTTAGTTTTTTGAACTTCTTTCTGTGTAAACAACACTGTTTTTAGTAAACTATTGAGATGAGAAAGGAATCTAGAATGACACTTCTGTTTCTGGAATTTGGTGTATATACTTTGTGAGTTGTCAATCTTGCTTCATATGGAATATAAATCAATTTACTGACTTCTTTGTTTTAGTCAGCTCTTGTTTATATCTTTAAAACTTATTCTTCTGCTTTCATACTCTGTTTCTGTTTGCTTTTCCATTTTTTTTCATATCTTTCTGGTTTTACTACTATCATTTCACACCATTTTGTAAATGTAAAATTAGAAGAAAGATTTCATGCCAGTATGTACGTGGAAGCAATGAAAGTTGTGTGATGTTTCAAGAAGTCAAACCTTAATTCAAGAAATCAAACATTAATTTTGTGATTTCTTTAAAAAAAAGTGAAGTGCTGATATGGAATCATTCCTTACTTTTCTAAGCATATGAATCAATATGCCTGCCAAATTTTTCTATGAAGTTAGAAAAAGCTTTACTATGAAAATTAATTTCAGTGTTTCACCCCTCTTCTTGGAATGTCTTACCTAGTCCACACTTCTTTTCCAATAAGAAACAGTTTCCATGTTTTATATCATGGAGTTTACCAGAATGGTGGATGAGGAGATAGCAGTGGATACTGTTTATGTTGAGAGCAGTAAGGCTTTCAGCACTTGTGCTCCATTTCATCCTTCTAGGCATCCTGAGGAAGTACAGGCTGGATAGGTGGGTAGTGAGGTAAACTCAGAAATCGGTTCAGTTGCTGGGCTCAGAGGGTTGTGAGGTCTGGCTGGATGTCAGTCGGTGGGAAGCACCCCAGGGCTGGTAGTGTGGCCAGTAATGATTACCACTTTGTTAATGACCAGGGAGGTGGCACATTCTGTCCTAAACTTGGGCACAATGCCCTAAGCAAGCATGCAAATAACTGAAATGGGGAAGAGTAGCTTATGCAGCAGTTCTGTAGTACCATGCAGGGTAACCTCGACTGGTTGCAGAAATGGGTAAACAGGAATTTTTTAAGGTTTAGAAAAGGAGAAATGTCAGTTCCTCTCCTGAGGAGGAATAAGCAGAGTTAGGCAGAAATTTAATATCTATAGGTGTGAGGCACATGTATAAGCACATTTTCTTTCCCTGTGATTGATGTAAGTCACAGACTTAACATTTTATTTAACATGGTTGCTATATCTATGCACACCGTTCAGTTGCGTTTAGTGCTGAGGTAATAAAAGAGCAAAGGATGAAAAGAAATGCTGTAGTTTTTAGTATATTCTAATATTTAGAATTATTGGTTATGGCTTCATATCAATGAAGCCATATCAATATCTTATCAATAATAATAAGATATCAATATCTTATCAATGTCTTCCAGTGCATCAGAAGAAAATCTTCTAAAAACTTAAGTCCTAGTAGTCCAAATCTAGTGATGTCTTTCTACTCTTATTGGGGAGTGGAGTTCTAAGGCAATCTTGAGTGAGTAAGAAGGGAATTTTAAGAGTTAAATTTAGAAATGTTATGGAAATATATAACTGAGAAATGTTCCCCAACCTTTTGATCTCATGTAAACCAGGACTGCTGCAAAAACCCAGCAAGGCTGTAGAAGCTCTTCAGATATCTTGCCTCCTATTGCCACCAGAAAATAGGAAAAGACTACAGCTTTTGGTGAGAATGATGGCAAGAATTAGTCTAAACCAGGATTTGCCTCGTCTTTCTGAAACAGTGAGGACCAGAACTTTGGTATGTATTAGTGTAAGGTAAAAGGTCTGGACAGACTTTCGGAGTACAGGTTAAGGATTCTTACTGGAGAGGATGAACAAAATACAATTTGCTTGTTTGAGGAACTAGTTTGTCTGTCCCAGCTATTTGGAAAGCTAATCTGGATTAGAATAAAGTGGGATTTCATGGCAATTTGTGAGCACACAAAGGACTTGCTCAGAATTTAGAGGTTTCCTTACCTTTCCAAATTAAATCACCACTGATTTCACTATTGAGTAGGAAAAAGACACAAACAAACAGGAAACCCTCAAAACAAATAATCAAAATCAACCAAAAAAGAAAAGCAGATGTGGTCTCTGGTGTTCTATATAACTTCAGACAGTGTGAATGAAAAAGACTGCCTGTTTCAATCATAGCTAGAAATGTGGAGATGAATGTTCTGATTGACCTGTTTTCAACCATTCAAAAAAATTAAAATCCCAGCTGTTTATTTCAGTAGTTGGTTTTTTTTTTCACCACACACAGAAGTGTCTTAAAGTAAGCTCCAGATTTTGCAAATTCTTCTGTAGGAACTTATGTAGTGATATCACTACACTGATGTGTGCAACAACACCTTATTGCAAAGTCATTAGGCATAACTTAACTATTCTGACGAGCTAACAACATATATTTATTTTGTTTAATTTAAAAGTCTTTGAAAATTAAGTGCAGTGGAAAACTAAGCTGCAGAGCTATTCTGTAAAAATCCTATAACAACATGTACAAATCTAAATGCACTCCGCAGCAATTAAGTTTTTAGTGAACTCTGAATAGTATTTGATTAAAATAATTAATTTTTATACTGCCAAGGTTATAATTTAATTAACTGTAAGTGGTCTTTCATTCAAATTATTGTTGTAATTGAAACATTGGTTTTAGAAGTGAATCCTTATAATCTGAGTGTTTTGTATGAAGTGTTAATTCAGCAATGTAATGTGTGGTACATGACAAAAATCTTTATTAACCTTCTGTGATTTTAATGTTACAAGTGACTGGTGCACAAAAAGAAACTCTTGTAACTGAGTGCTTGAACACAAGACTACCTGAAGTTAACTGGACCCGAAATTTTATTTAATGATTTCAGAATAGTGGTTTCAAGTTTTCCCTCTCGTGCCTAATTTCTATTAAATTTCTGTGTTATTAAAAAAAATCTCTAAATATATATACCCTCTTTAAATAGCCTTGTGAAGTGGCTATTTGACAAAGTCTTGATAGTAAAATGGAATTCATTCATTCTATATCTAAAGTCAGGAGTGGATTATCTGTATGAGGCAGGAGCTATCTTCAGTGCACTCACATAATGTCACTGTACATAATACATAAAAAAAAAAAATTGATATGTCTGAAGCACAGTAAGTATTGTGATGTTAAAATATTTGTTCTAAAAGTTCACTTTTAAAATGTAGCCTGAATCTCTACTCCTTACTCTCAAGCACAAAAATACATTATAATGGTGTGTGCTTTTTTCCCTCAGATGGTTCAGGCATTTTCCCGTTGTATTCTCTGCTCAAAGGATGAAATAGACTTGGATGAACTTCTTGCTGCTAAACTCGTATCTTTTCTCATGGATAATTATCAAGAGATCTTAAGTGTTCCTTCTGCTTTAAAGTCTTCCATTGAGGATCATGTTGTACATCTCCAGAGAGTCCAAGTAAGTGTCTAGTGAAAAAACCTCTTTTGTCTCTCTATTTCTAGATTGAACTTATCCTTTGTTCTCTGAAGATCGACAGTTCTTACAAGGTTTTGTTCTGTTTCTGTTAGCTTTTTAGATCTAATT
This sequence comes from Setophaga petechia, assembly GCA_024362935.1. Lineage (NCBI taxonomy): Eukaryota > Metazoa > Chordata > Aves > Passeriformes > Parulidae > Setophaga > Setophaga petechia. The sequence goes on along the minus strand of JANCRA010000004.1, from coordinate 6,606,103 downwards.
AATTTTGAGTACTGATATTCAACCATAACTATGTGTTTAAATGAAACAAAACAAATACTGAATTTGTTTAGACACAAGAACTCTCAATTATTTTTTCCTGTTTGTCAGCACTATCTTCCCGGGGAATGAGCAAACTATGTTTGTGATAGTGAAGATAACAGAATTATTATAAAGTGTTTTCATTCTTAGTCTTTTATTTTTTTCCCTTTAGAACCATCCTTACTTGCTCAGTTTTTTCATCTGTTTCCTGGTACCATAATTTCTTTTTGTTCAAAGATGAGTTTTAGTTCTTTTGTTTATTTTTTTTGGAAAAGTAACTTTAAACTTAAATCAAGAGTTGAACAGGCTTCTTATGTGTCATGTTTTTTGACTTACTGGAACTCACTCAGTTAGGGCTGGAGATAAAAATTACAGTTCAAGGTCTCTATTCAGTATTTCCTCTACTTAATGTCTTGGAGTTGATTAAGCCAATTTATGCAAGTGTTTTGCAGAAAACCTAGCTATTATTGTTTTTTTTTTTTTTTACTGTATCTTCAGATAAAACACGCTGGGGCTGATAGTGATGCAACACTTCCTCCTCCATCATTTTGTCATCAAATCACTACAGGTGAATTTGAATATCAAAGGGCATCTGGCTCTCAAGAACCACTGGCAGCTTTGTTGGAAGAAATTGTAATGAATAAAGAAATATCTGTGAAGGATAAAAAGAAGAAGCTCAAGCAAGTAAATAAAATTTTCTCCACAGTTTCTAATTTCAATTTGAAAATATTTATCAAGTCTTAGACATGCATTCTTCTAGAGAAATTGAAAACAGTGGCTACACATGGGAATTTCAACTTTAGAACAAGTATGCTGTGATGAATCAACCCAAATCAGAAATACTGCCTAATTATCTACATAGCAGTGTAGAAAGTCCATTAGAGATATAATTTTCCTGTTCCAGAAATGCAAGCTTCACTTTAGTAGTTTATTGTGCGTGTTCGAACAAATTCTTAATTTGAATTAATGTACTTTTCTAGTTTCAGAAATCTTACCCTGAAGTGTACAGAGTACGATTTCCTAGCCCTGAAACCGAAGCGATGCTATTTCCTGAAAAAACTAAACAGAAACCACCAATACTGATGTGGGCCTTAAAAAAGCCTTTTCAACCGTTTCACAGAACCAGAAGCTTTCGGATGTAAATGGTTTGAAATATATCAGCAAACGGACAGAGACACTGTGTATTGTCAATGGATCTCATGCAAAAGGAGCCTGAGCAGCATGTGGTTACTCAAAAAAACTACTGGGGATACTGCTAAGATCATAGAAAATGTTCAAAGAAGAGGAGAGTATTGAGGTTGTAGTAATGTGAACCACTATCAGTATTTTTGTAAAGCATTATTTTTTTAAATGTCTGTTACTTTAAAACAAGCAAAAAAAGCAGAAAAAAAACTAAGCAAACAAACCCACTGCACACTCAAGGGGATTATTTTATATATGGGTGATAATGTACACTTGCTGTGGTTTGTTTTGACTATCATTTTAAGGCCTAAATGTATTTGAATGTAATGTATTCTTTGTAACTAGTCAACAGCTTTTTTCCCTCCCTGAAAATGAGTGTCTTGCATAAACTAGGCTGTATTAGTGCACATATAGTGTGAGAAATTAACTTACTGTACATGCTTGATTAAGCATGAAGCACTGGATTTTGCTTTGCTTTTTGTAAGAGATTAATATTAAAAGTTAATGATGCAATCAACTGGCTGTTTGCACCCCTCAACCACAGGGGAAGGGGAGTGTTTTTGAGTATGTGGTTATGAAACGTTTTGGTCTGCCCAGGTGCAGAGGGGATGAGCACCCATCACCAGAGGATGACCATGTCAGACCCACCTTTGTATAACACCAAGCTGGGGTTTGAGACAGATAAGCGAAAACACCTCCAAGAAGCATATCCTGCTGGTTTTTATCATGCCAATTTCCTCCCTTGCACAACTGGCTCAGGCAGAAGATTCTCTCCCATCCTTAGTGACGAACATTCACACTTAGGCCTGAGGGTATTTATCCCTTCTGTTAAGCTAGAACTGGCTGAACTAAGCTGGCATGACAGATGTGGGTCGTGTCTGCCTCCAGACTTATTTCTTGGACCTGCCACCAGAGGACTGCAAATGATCCACAGTGTTGCAAGAGACATAGTAAAACTCCTCCTTGAGGAGAAGTACCTGGGCATTCCCACCTGAGCCTGTGGAACCCATTGGAGTTTGGGTTTCAGGGATTTCCCCGGCCTTGGTGGATTGAAATTGTAACTGTTACTTCAGCCACTGGACATCTAAATTGCAACAATCAGGTTTCATAGGGTGGTGATACCTTTCCTCTTCACTATCTGTTCTTATCCTTTCTTTTTATTTTCCTTGTATATTTTCTCAGGTGTAATCATTTTACTTTTATATTGCTCTATTTCTATAGATAATAACCAAATCTTACATACTTCCTTTCTGTTTTAACCAAATTATTCCAAAATGAACCTGTTATCTGTCTGTCTGTCTATCTATCTGTCTAATCTTTTAATTTATAAAAACCCCACCATTTATTCAGTGTTGCATCACTCTAGTCTGCCCTGAAGGATCTATTAACAAGAACCTCAGTTAACCTGCCTCAGGGGCAGGTTGTAACATTGCTGACCCTAACATGGCAGGCTTTTGTTTGAAAAGTAGTTCTCAATTTCCTGATTCATATGGTGCATTGCAGGTTGAGTGTACTTCCTTTGAAATTCCATTAACTTTATGTAATGCTGACCTATTCTGATAGGCAACACAACCTTTTCCTCCTATTTTCTTAACTGCAAATTGTACAAAGCTGGGTGGTTGACAATTGAATATATTTTATCAGAAAATTTTAAAGCCTTGAGTTTTCCCTAAAAATGGAATTCAAATATCGAAGTGGCATTGTAGCGTACGTGCATTTATTGATTTGATTAATTTTGAAATATGAAATCTAGTGTGCCTATATCCTGATTGTGCGTATTACATGGTTGATTCTGAGAACACTTTTTTATCTATTAAAGCATTGCTCTTTTCCTGTATATTCCTAGAGTCATGATTTCATGCTATTCATTAGAGATTTGAAAAACAGCATTTCATAGCATATTGAATGTCAGGGTAGTCTATGCTGGAAAGGAGACACCTGAGATCTCAACAAATTTCTGAAATTTTAGTAGAAAATGTAATGCAATATTGACGGCATTTGTACCTTGCTAACTTCCTGACCAGTCATTAAGTTTCATTATGTACATGACAAGGTGGTTACTTCTTGGGTTATAGATTGAGTTATTTCTTGGGCAGTGTGATATTGAACAGTACATGTTTTCATGATGTGTTCTCACAGGTGCAGAGGGGATGAGCACCCATCACCAGAGGATGACCATGTCAGACCCACCTTTGTATAACACCAAGCTGGGGTTTGAGACAGATAAGCGAAAACATATCAATAATCTTGAGCAAATTTGCTACAGAAAGATACACTTTTTTATTAAGAAAATATAAAAATTACTTTAAAAAATGCTCTGAGGCCATTTCTAACCTTTTGTGCTAGGTCTTCAAGGGTGAGAAAATCTTAGATATGTCATAGTATTCTGTGTATGTTTATGTGCTGTCAAGCTTTGACTGCAACTAGATTACTCACATATATTTTGTTACTTCAGTAATCCATGGAGTGTAATAATGAGCAAGGCTGCTTGGAAGCAAGTCTTGCATAAAAGTGGAAGCCCATCCTAAGGGATCTCTGCCATCACTTCCTAAGTTGCAGAGGAGAAGTTGAAGCCAATCTATCTGCCCTTTGAAATAATCTTACTGCCTGCCAATAAGCCTTCTTCTGTCCTGTTGAAATTTTCCCTATTATCCTTTTTAAAAAATATCTAGCCTTCCTGAGACTATTTTAAATAGCAATTAAAGTTTCCTAATTAGTTTTCATGATGAGAAGCTGAAGATAGGACTTATGTTTTTATGAATTATCATTCTTTTGTTGCAGGGATCTATGACTGTGGTAAAAAAAACCCCAAAAAGTCCATTTGCTCACAATTTCCAAGGCTATGAAAAATACAAAATACCTTTGAAGAACTTGAAGGAACTGTAGGGAGAGAATTTTGTTTGAGATCATAATCTCACACACTGAATTTTAACTGTGCTCCTGTCTTGGGAGACATTTTAGAAAAGCTTTCAAGAACAGAAGTTATGTGAGTATGGCTCCTTATTACAGATGAACCTAGTGCAAATATGCAAGATGAATAGGGTAGGAACACAAAAGTAAGGTTAACTAGGTAAATTTGCCTATTCTTTTCCGGGTGCAGGTTAGAAAAAGTAAGCTTGAAACCTAATTCAGGGAAGACTCTAAGCTTGGTAAAATATCTCAGAAAAAAACAGAGATTCTCTTACTCTAAACTGTAGGCAATAGAAACTTTACTTTTGATATTAACTTTCTCAGGAATTTAGTATCTACTTCTGTGTTAAAGCCCTGTGATGTCTTGATATTACCAAGACTGAACACCATGGCCTCCCCTGGGTTTATTTCCCTTGAACCATGAGGCCCACAAGCTAAACTTTGTTTTGCTTCTCCCAGTGACTGTTCTGAAGCCCCTCACTAAATGGAGCTGACATTTTTTTAAAGCGGATCAAGAGAAAGACTCAATAAAGGCAGATGTTGCTGCTTTTTTGGTCTGGTTAAACCTATGTTTGTCATCTAAGTGGAGCATCTGGTGTAGTCTTGTACGTAGGTAGGAGCTAATTCTTCTTAAATTTGGATAATATTTAATTTTGTAGTACTACAAGTACTTTGTAGTACTACAAGTACTAGTGTAATGCCTCTGGTTGTCAAGGTAGTATTAGACTTTTTGAGCAAGATCCTTCAGCAGAAACATTGTATGGGAGGAGTTTTTTGTGTCTTGCTTTGTTTTGGGATTTTGTTTTGTTCTGTTTTGTTGTTTGGTTTTTGTGGAGTTTTTTTGATTGGTTGGTTGGTTTGGTTTTGTTTTGGTATTTTTGCTGTGATCTTTGCCTCCTGCAGAGCAATTTTTTTTCCCTCACCCTCTACTCCACCTTGAGCATAACATCTCTCCTGACTGACTGGTTATTAATGACATCTGTGACAGTTTTGCTGCAGCATTTCCTCAAAGAGGAAATAATGGTATTTATCTTTCTTTCTTGAGAGGGGGGCCAAGTCTTCACTTAACATTGCTCTTTCTCCTTACACAAGCACAGCTTGTTGCAGCTCCTAAATTAACAATCAGCTGTCTGGAAAACCCTTTGGTCTAGTCCTGTGCTTTTGATTGAGTTATAGCTGCAATTCTTATTTGCTAATATGTAAGGATTATTTAATTGCTCATATTTTGTGAGAGGTCTCTTTAACTCCTCATTGATGCACCAGGATTGTGGCATCAGCTGTTTAGATTCATGATTACAGAGAATGATTGATGACTAATGTTATTTTCTGAAATTATTTTCAGATGTTACTTCATATAAGAGGAAGCTTAGGCAAAATCTATGTGATATTACCTTCATATTCTACCAAATGGAAAAAGGAACTAAAATGAAGTAGATAGTATGTTAATATACCACACTTTTAAATTTATTGTGGTGATATACCATAGCCTTTTCTGCCCGCTTTTATGTGAAGATTTTACATTGTAAGAGAATTTTTCTCTTTCACAGGGATTGTGCTAACTCAAATAACTGGCTTTATTTCTTGATCACAATTTTTGGGGTTTCCTATTGCCTGAGAGCCTAGGATTCTAGCTCTAGAAAACTTCATGTCTTAGATTTAAAATCCATAAACTCACAGATACAACCCTGTAGGCATTTCATTACTTTGGAACTTTTGGTGTACTTTATAATAGCTGTCATGCAATAACACCACTATGTTAATGAATTTATTAGTCTTGAAGCAGAAGTGGGAGGAGAGAAGCTTTTCAGAAAAAAAAAGTTTGTTACTGCAAATCTATTTCCAAAGATTTGCAAATCTTTGGAAATAGATTTGCAATATGATCTTTTTAATTGACATCTTCTATATTAGATGTCAGTTTTGGGGCTTGATTTTTTTTTTTCTTCGGAATCTCTGATAATAGAATAGTTGTGCATCTAGGACATCTTCACTTTCCATATAAATAGTGTTTTAGAAGGTGAGTGTTGCATTCTACTGACTAAAAGGAATTGACTGATTTACTAAATATAATTGTATAGAATCATGTGACATAACTTCCTTTTCATGAGTTTTTCTTTGTGTATTTAACATATGTTCAATATTGCCAAGCTAATAAATAACAAAGAGAAGATTTAGTATGTGTTTAAAACGAAGGAAACTGGTACATGTTTGTGAAGTCTTTTCTAAAAGTAATAAAAAGAGGCAGGGTATTTAAACTGTTGATTCCAGACAGTAATTTTCAATTTATTTGGTTGAAAAGGCTTTTTTCAAACTTTTCATATCTAAAGCTGAAAAAAATCTCTTGATTATCCTGATGAAGTTAGAAAAATAGCAGAACATTGTCAAATGCACCATTTTTCAAGACAGTAATTAAGAATGAGCCTAATAGCCCATAGTAAATGAGTCTGATGGAAAAATGGAGAAGAAATGATTCAGAATTTTTGTGGGAAAACATAAAGCACAATAGTAGAACTAAAGTCTATTAAATATGTTGTTTTAGTCTGTCATGCAAGAGTCTGTTTATAGAGAACAGACTCTTGCATGACAGACTTGCTTTCCTTAGCAATAGAGCTTACACGTTTCTTTTATAATGTTTGTTTGGTTTTGCTGAAAATTTAATGAAGATGGGTTATTTATATAGAAGATTTAGGTAAATTAACAATAGACTTAGCTCGTCTGTTTTTTACAAATTCCTTGGAAGAACTGATAGAACCAAGGATATGGCCAAATATTGTGGATACAATAAGCTCACGATAACATTTCATTTAGTAGAATTTGATAAAATTATTCCTGGATAATGTCAGTAAGTGTTTAATGATTAAGAACTGCCTAAATGTACAGATAAGGGACAGTATTGGAGAGATGCCCTATGGATTTCTGCATCAAATAAATATATTTTCCTATTAGTTGGTTTTTTTTGAGGATGTGAAAATAAAAATCTGTTAGCATCGTTAGCTAATCTTATCAGTTTTTTCAGACTGTTCAGTAACAAGAGAGGCATTAATATGGAACAGCCAGGTTGAAAATAAATTCTAACATGGTCACTTCTTACTTAAATGTCTGACAAAAAGATAAGTAGGTCATGTAAGAAAGAAAAGAAAAGGAAGGAAAGACTGTTCTGGAAAATCACAGATCTGTAAAAAGTTTCTTTTACAGTCAACAAGGCTTCCTGACATAATGCTGAGGCAAAGGGGCTAATGTGGTTTTTGACAGTCTAAATTGGAGATTGTTATATAAAATCAGATGAGTCATCTCATGGGACCTCTACTCTCAGTACTGTCTGACATTAGAGAATTGCATTTTTTGCAGCTTTTATAAAACTAGATTATGCAAGGTATTTGGAACTATTTCCTTCAACTGAGAATTCACATTACATCAGACTTTCCCATTTATCAGAAAAAACCCTAAAATCACAGATCATTTCTTGAACTCTGAACTTTGTTCAGTTCAGTTGATGATCTTGTGGGGTACATTACAATAAAGCAGTACTTGATAAGCAGCAGATTTGAGTTGAGAAGGGAGTATAATACTCTTTGGGTAGAAGATGGAACTGGATGTGTTTTGGGATTTTTTTAAGTTCAGGCTACTGAATGATAGAGTATGATGAGTATAACTCTTCCTTGTGTCTTCAGAAGACATTTTTGATAGATATTTACTGAAACCCAAGTCACTGAGCTCAAGGCATAGTGAGAAAAGGGTAAGTATAATGACTCATCATCTGTAGAAGACTGGACAAAATCTCACGGCTCTTCAGTCTGCATGCTATGGATTTTCATATATGAGTCACACATCTATTTAAGTTCATTAGCTTCAGTCAGTGTCTTGATATTTAGTGGGTGATGGGAAACAGTTTATTTTTTCATTTCTCTCTTGATTCTTGGGGTACCTAAAGAAAACAACAGCTTTTTCTTCTTCAGTCAGATCCCAGTGTTTATGGCAAATAGGGGTCACATTTTGAGTTGCCATGGCATGACTAATTCTGAGGATAATGGAAGTCATCTCTGCTCTGCCTAGTGGTGTGGCCAAGGAGGGCAAGGTATGTCTCTGGTATGCTGCAGTTGTGTTGCCTAGGGTTGAGGCAGAGAGTAAGATACACAGAAGCATGATCTGGTGGCTGGTATTAATTATAGTAACATAGATGCTAGTTTAAGGCTGTCTAAGGCTGTGTACTGCTGCTTCTTTTTGAGAGTTTTTTACACTTTATAACTCTGATTTGAAATAATTTCAAGGTTTTCTGAAACTTCAGTGGTGACTGAGAGAGAAGCTTCTGGGAATCATTCATGGGCTTTCCTGCTGAATAGAGGAAGAACTGACCTTGATACTTCTAGGCAGACTCCAAAGGTGAATAAAAGCCATAATGTAATGTATATTTATAGCTTTTATGCTTTACCCCCCCTTTTTTTTTTTAATCTGAGTACTTATTCATGTGAGGATCTGGCCTTGTGAATGACTAAGACTTGTGTGATTTCAAGGATATTTACAGTGCTAATTTTTAAACTTAATTTCATAAAAAGCAGTAGTTCTGAGTCCTTTAGTTGTTTTTATATTCAAATACTGGTGAGCCAATAAGTAGTGGGATCATTAGTTTCTTGTTTATTATAATGTCTTGCAGCATATTAATTTCCTGTAAGAGATTGTGAAGAATCATATGTCCTTTTTATGTTGAGATCTATGAAAAATATTTTGGGACACCAAAAAATTCCTGCTTTTTCTCATGCTCAATGAATTTTTAATACTTGTGTGCCACTAAAGATGCTGGATAATTTATGACCCAGCAGAGGTCAGCCTTGTGGCATTTTTCAAAACGAATGCTCAAAGAAATTAAGTAGAGCCAAAGTTCTTATTGTAATAAGTCTTTGGAATTTTATTTCATAAAAGAAATTCCTGCAAATTAGAGTTGATGCAGTATTCCTGTGTTGTAGCTAGATGTATGACTTAAACATCTCAGAGAAACTTCTATTTATGTCATAGGGATATAATAGCTTTATAAAATTATTACAAATAGTTTAAAATGTTTGCCTTTTTGGTATTCTTAAATACCTACAAAGACAGTATTTTTTCTTGTGTGATGCTTAAAAAATTGAAATTTAAGGAGTTGAGGGAAAACTGTTCAAACCCTATTCCGGCTCAAAATCACTAATGATTTGTTTACATTGTAAAATGCTTTTCCCATTTTGTATCTCAGTGACGGCTTCTTTAATACTACTAAGGGTCTAATTTTTTATAAACTTTATGACTCGGATCATAATCCTCCTCAAGAACAGTGACTGTCCTGTCTTAAATTGGATTACTGGTTTGTAAGTTCTGCTTCAATAGGCAGTTTCAGGAGTGCCTGATTTAATTGCTCTTTGCTCTGCTTGAGCATAATCTCTGTACCTTGAACTAACACCAAAGCAGTTTTATGCAGGTAAACAGTAGAACTGAACATGCAATAACACCATTGTCAAGGCTGCAGCTGAGTTTTCTGCAATAGAAGATGATAAAATGACTTGAGAATGACATTGGGAACTGGAAAAACATGTTGTTGCCTTTTGTTTAGCCAGTTCACTTTTGAACTGCTCAAAGATGTTTTACTCTTTTATTGTTAGTACATTTTTTGTGCACTCTGAAGCTCGTTTGCAGACGTGAAAACCCCTGAGATAAGACCAATATTTCGAGGCTTTGCAGTGGCTGATAACATATCCTGTGTCTGTTGCAGCAGCTAGTTGGCATATGAAAATCAGTCTCAGGAATAAACACTCTGCTTTTTAATGCTTGCTTTTCTTTAAGAAGCTCTTCCGCTCCTCTCTGGGGTTTTTTTTTGGTTGTTTTTTTTTTTTTTTTTTCTTTTTTTTTTTTTTTTGCCATCAGGGAGTCAAGGTCAGCTTGAAGCAAGAGTAGCTACTATGTTTATCTTCTGCAAAAGCTTGTTACAAATCACTGAAAAACTGTCAGAGAATTATCTGACAAAAATCTTCTCCAATTAGAGAGAGAAAATAATAATTTTAAAACAAAAGACTTTATTAATTTGCTGTTACCAGAATACTGGAATACATTCTTTTTGAATGTGCTCTTTGCTGGAGATTAGAAAACCACACTATTAACATTAAGAATCCTATTTAAGGTTAATCAGCAACAGTGATGTTGTTCTTGTGCCTGTCCACTCTACTGAAATGAAAATAGTGTTGAATGCTTTGAGCAGCCTGTGCACTTAACTGTCTGTGCTTTTGTAGTTAAGCCCTAGCCTTAATGGGTGTGCAAAACAAAGGATATTGTGAAATAATTCTGCATTAATAACTATCATTTTATGTGCTTCCTAGCTCTTGGCTCTAGTAGCTTAATATGTCGTGTTTTGTCCACAGCACAATGACCGTTGTCCAGTACTTCTGTTGTTATATAACCCTCAGGTTTGTGAGAAACTCTTCAATTTAATATGCCTTCCTCTAGCAAAAAGAAGCAGAAGTAGGTACAGGAACACATGCTCTGAACTGACTTAGCTTGGGTCCAGGCAAACTAAAATTAACACAATTGAACTTAGACTGTCTAAGCAGAAAAGCACTGAGGATATTTGCGCCATGCTGCCCTCCACACCTTTGCAGAACACAATGTAGAAATGCCTGGTATGTTTTGGAGTGAGAGGCCTGCTTCTCAAAGTGTCACACCAGTGTATAAGCCTCAGCTAGCAACCTTTCAAATCTGCATCCAGAAAGGCTGTGAAAACTTACCTCATCCATACACTTACTTCAAACCAGAAATTTGTGTGAATGGAAATACACAGCTATCTTTAGGTTCTTCTGGGATGCTGTCAACCAAGATCTTCCTAAATCTTCAAAAGATCTAAATGCTTTTACCCAGTATGTGTTTCTGAATTTCCACACATAGAATTAAACAGAGAAGACATAAATCCATTTCTGTTCTTAGCAACAGAGCATGGTAGATTGTGAGGCAGATAAACAAAATGGCTGTTTTTCTGGCAAAATCCAGTTTCTTTTTTCCTACTTTGGGGCAAGAAGAGGGTGTGGTTGGTTGACCCTGCCTGGTTGGCAGGTGTCCACCACAGCTGCTCTCTCTCTTTCTGTCTTCTCTACTGGGCAGGGCAGAGAACATATAACAAAAGGCTCAGGGATCAAGATAAATCTGGGGACAGATAACTCACAAATTACTGTCATGGGCAAACAAGCCTTGACTCCAGAAAATTTATTTAATTTATTACCAATCACATCAAAGTAGGATAATGAGAAAAATAAAACCCAGATCTTGAAACACCTTGCCCCCATCCCTCCCTTTTTTTCAGACTCAGCTTTACTCCTAAATTTTCTGCCCACTCTTTCCCAGTGGTGCAAGGGAATGGGCAATGGGAGCTGCACTCAGTTATCTCTGGCACTCCTTCCTCTTCTCACTCTTCCCCTGCTCCATCATGGGGTTCTACCCATGGGAAATAGTCCTCCATGAGCTTCCCCATTGTGGGCTGCTCCTATGGTGATACAGTACTCCACAAACTGCTCTAGTGTGTGTCCCTCCCACAGAGTCCAGTTCTGCAGGAACTGCCTGCTTCAGCGTGGCTCCTCCACAAGTTCTGCCAGCAGACCTGCTGCAGAGTGGGCTCCTCTCTCTGTGGGGCCACAGGTCCTGCCAAGAGCCTACTCCCATATAGGTTTTCTCATTCACACCCTCCTGCAGGCATCCACCTGCTCTGGAGTGGGGTCCTGCAGGAGCTGCATGTTCATATTGAGTGGTGTTTTTTCTGTAGCCAGCTAATTTGTGATGATGTGCAGCTGCTTACTGTGGTACTACTCACTTTCTTACAGTGCTCTCACTTTCTTAGGAAAGAAGAAGGAGAGAGTCAAGGTTTGAGACAGGCATCCTGTTTTACTGCCTAATTTCCCAAACTATTCTGCATATTTGCTTGTGTTTGATTATACTTATAATATTTGCAAAATATTAACTGATCTAAAATAATGAATTATTTATTCTAGATTACCTGTATGCTTATTTTACAGGTATTTAAGAGCATAAATAAAAAATTTTGTCAGGTTTTATTTGCTTTCATGTCAGGAAATTGAACCAAAGGAAAAGAAGACGTTTAATGAATTTCAATGTCAAATGTGTAAGGAAAGACCAAAATAGACTTGGCTTATAACATCAGAAAAAGTTTTCTTTCTATAAAGCTTTATTTATTTTCACATATAAAAGACAAAGGCACAAATGTGAATCATCCATTTTTATGAACTTCAACAAGAGCTTTGGATTATTTTCTTGAACATATATTCTCCAAGGTGTATACTTCTGGTGGGGAGGGTTTTTCGACATATGTAACTGTCTTTGCTTGGGGAACAAATTCTTTTTGTTTGTAACCACAAACTTTTGTCACTGCAGGCTTTAAGAAATTGGAAATTGCCTAATCATAGCATTGCAGAATTTAATTGCATAGTATTCATATTTTTTTCCTGATTTAATATATTGAACACTTAGACACGCTCTGTTATCAGAATAAGGACCAGACTCTGTATATGACCTCTATAATTCTATCTCCTGACTTGTTTCTCATGAATCAAGTTCTCTAAGTAGGATTCCGTGATTGCATTTGATTGCCTACGAGAGTAGCAAGACTATTGGTCTATGTATGTAGAGTGTTAGCCTGGAACGTTGCACAAAACCATAGGTCAACAGCTGCAGAGAGGTCTAGAAAGTGAGTCCTGTGAGGGGGAGCTGGGGTGTTTATCGTGCAGAAAAGGAGGCTAGGGGAGCCTTATGGCTCTCTGTAACTGCCTGAAGGGGGTTGTGGTCAGGTGAAGGTCAGGCTCTTTTCCCAGGAAACAACAGCCAGAATGGGGGGGCACAGCCTCAAGCTGTGCCAGGAGGTGTTTAGATTGGACAGAAGGAAGAATTTCTTACTTGGAAGGGTGGTCAAGTGTTGGAACAAGCTGCCCAGGGAGGTGATGGAGTCACCATCCCTGAACATGTTCAAGAAATGACTGGACATGGCACTTAGTATTGTGTTCTAGCTGACAATGTAGTGTTTAGCCAAAGGTTGCACTTAATAGTTTTGGAGATCTTTTCCATCCTTAATTATTCTGTGGTTATGCTAGTTTGGAAGAATAGGTGAAATTGTTGAGGTTAATGCAAAGAGGGGATGGGTGCATGTAGAAAGGTGAGGCATAAAAGTAGATATTGTTTGGACCAAATAAGTGGAGTAATATTGGAAGGAGCTGAACCTTTTCTTACTGTCAAGATGTCTGTCATAGTTATGTGGGAATTCTCTGGCACTGTTAGCATGGTTTCATTCAGCATTATACATGAACGTATGAAAAACAGAAATTTAAATAATACACAAGAGGGTTATCAAAAAGACTCAGTAATGAGACTAGCTGAGTTTCATATTCTCTTAATGAATATTAAATTAAGAGAAAACCTGCAAAGCAGAGATGTTTACCTGTGGGTAGCTAGGGATTTATCAGGGAAGGGGAAAGCCCATTATCTTTTACTTCTTTTCATAGGTCTCTTTGAAGGCCAGAAGTTGGCTGAATGGTTTTCACCTGGGAACATGTTTCTGTCTTCGCCAAAATGAAATATAAAGCTGTGGGAGGGAAAACGTGTCCAAGAGTTCTTTGTGAAGACCTTCTGAAAGCTAACATGTGCTCTGGAGGCATCTTTCATGCAACTTTTTAAAGGATTGTTAATTTGTGATACACGATAATAGAACCATGTGGTGTTCTGTTACCAGAAAAACCCTAGCAAGTTTACTTGAGAGAAGTAAAAAAAATACTAAGCATTTTCAGGAACAAAGCTGAAGCTATGAATGGTTCTGTGTTACCTGTTAGGATTAGAGGCATATCTCCACTGTTTCAACCTTTCTAGTAACACATGCATTTCCATATCTAAAGAACAGGGAAGTTGCAAAAATATGCCATCAAGAGTGCTTTTAGTCTTGTGTTTGCCTTTCTATATATTGCAGAAAATATTTTCTGTAAGGATACTTGCTTTGCAGTACTATGCTGCAATATGAATTGTTTGACTGCTGTGGATTTCAAGAAAGAGATTGATGGGTAGTCTGCATCTGCAATACCGCCATGAGCAGAGATACCTTTCTATTTTGGATCCCATTTTAGAAATCTTTGTAGCAGTAGGACTGTTATTTCCTCAGATTGCCTTAAAAGCTTAACAGGCGCTAATTGGTATGTTGTTTTTGTGAAAGCTTTTTTGAGAGACACAAACTGGTGGGTTAAATTAAGAGCTTTTTTACCACTTATTTTTCATAGTCACCTATCAGCACCTGTGGTGTTTTGCTGTTACTCTACAGCTGCCTCAAAAATGTATGGAGAATAGGTATACTATCTTCTAAGTAATACATGGCAGGTTTTGTGTTCCTGGAGCCTTGACCAGGGCAATATCTTTGCTCATGAGGTCTAAGGATTTTGACATTCATAATAGAAACTGATGGATGCAAATTCTTGTAAAAATCCAAAAATCAGTCCAGGTTCTAACTGCCATTCTTTTGCAGGGAATGTATGAGAATGATGTTTTATTACAGGTAGAAGTTCAAACGATATGAAAATACCAGCAATTTTTGTTCCATTTTTTATCAAAGAAGTATCTCTAGGATGATCTGTATATGAATAACAAACTGCACAGGATTTGTTCATATGTTTTATTTCTTCAAAATATGCTCTATTATTACTGTAGCTCATGCAATCTTGTAGTATTGTGGATTTTATTTTCCTTTTTATGCACCCTATTCCACTTTCTCTCTCGCACCTCAAAGATGCTTCTTTCAATGAGCCTATGTCATTGCCAGCACTTTGGGAGGGTCTTAGAAAGATCCTGATATTTTGTGCAATTCTAGTATTCTCAATGCTGCTGAATTCAATTTTATGTTTAGAATTCTATTCTATTTCATCTTTTTTCAGGGGAGTTTTGAAGATACTGTGCCTCTTTTGGAGGGTCACTGACTCTTTGAGGGATTGGTAATGGCACTATAATCCTGAGAAAACAATCATTTTGCTGCAGGCTGTCCTGATTTTACAGGAACTTCTGAGGCATTGCCCTAGATGGTAAAGAAGCAAAATGTTGGGTTTTTTTTTTTTTTTGTTGTTTTTTTTTTGTTTTTTTTTTTTTTTTTTTAATCTTACACACTACTAGTAGTTCTTGAAATGTCTCACATTTATCTTCCTTTGGATTTTTACTGAAACATGGGATTCCTTTGCCTAGAGCAGTTGCCTGTGAGTCTCACTGATTGGCACCATGCAATTGCCTTTGCAGGGCTGCCAGCCCTCCAATATGTGCCATGCCTTTGAAAAGAGCAAGAACATATTTCAAAGTTCTGTTTCCAACTGCATTTCTTTCAGTTAATAGGTAAGCTTTTATCCAGAGCTGCACACCAGTGAGATTCTTCAGGCTAATGTCCAAGCATCAAAACTTACATCGGCTGCAGCTGTTCAGCATTAACCCCAGTGTGCTACATCTCTCTCCTTGCAGCAAGTGTTTTGCTCCCCTGCCACCCCATGGATTCTTTGCCTCTCCCATCTTAAAAACCCAAACTGACTTTGCTTCTCTGACTACAGCCTCTTGAATTATTTCACTCTTCCTCTTTCTTGTGAATACTTCTGTTTTTAGTGACTGTATTTCTTTATAACTGTTTCCTAATTGCTGCCTTGGTTCTTACTCCTTTCTTGGCAAGCAAATTTAGGAATCCTAACAAACTGTCCTGGGTAAGGGTTGTGTCATGTTTACACAGTTACAAATTCTTTGACTTCAATTTGGATAGCTTGTCCTAAAGATTGAACTGCCTGTTCTCTGAGCTGAAGTTTCAAAAAAAAAAAGCTTCTCTCCTTTACTATCTAAAAGTTGAGAATTTTCATCTAGTATGCCTAAATGTCATTATTTCCTTATAGATTTGTCCTTTTAATTTATTGTATAGTTTGTAATGATGCTCCTAACAAAAGATTTGCATAACATTCAGAGTATTTCAAGAGACAACTGCATCATTATGAAGAGAGAAATTTTAGTAACAGGATCTCATTGTCTAAGAGATGAAGCATAGCAAACTAAATAAATTAGAAATCCAACTCAGACAAATTTGGATTAGAGTTTAGGAGCCAATTATTTTTTATAGTAGAGGAAAAAGGTAACTACCGAAAATGCTTACAAAGGTGTTGAATCTTAAACAACACCTTAAACAAAAGAATCTTTAAATCAGTATGAAGTAGTACTTGAAAAGTTTATAAAGATTTTGTCTTTTTTCCCAAAGCTCAATTTTTTCCTGTTCTGAGTCAGCCAGCTATTATTCTTAATTAAAACAATAATTGTTTTACCTACATTAGGTGTTGCCTTCTGTACTGGACTACCTAGGTCCCTTATATTAACAAAACAGCCTTTCTGCTTTCCTATTGCATGGCTCATTAGTAAGATTCAGTTTCAAATGTCTCTCACATTGGATAAATCCCTCAGCAAATAGGTATTAATAGATATTAAGATATTGACAAATACATTCACTAAAAGCATTTAAGAGTTTGTCTCTAAAGTTTGTAGAGAATTTTCATAGAACAATTTCTTTATTTATAAATAAAATTAAGTATGAATAAGTAAGTCTTTTATTTAGATCCCCTACAATATTAATCATGTGGATGTTACTGATCTAAAACCCCTACCTCAAATGCATGTTTCCACTGGCTTATCAGGGCAAGACAAGTTCCAGCTGTAAAGTTCTTTTGAGATAAAAGGGAGTAGATACAAAAAAGATACAAAATGGACTTTCTCCAGTCCATTTTTAGCCTGCAAGAATGAGAACTCCTTTGTTCTGATGTTTGCTGACATTAAGGTGAAATGAATGAAACTCAGTAGATGGAAAGCTGTGGTTCAGCCATTGATGAAGTCTACTTTCTAATGGCTGTAGTTTGGCACTGTGGGTTGGTTTTTTTGTTTGCTTGACCTCGTTTTTTTTTTTTTTAATTTGTGGGTTTTTTTTGTTTTGTTGGTTTCTTTGGGGTTTTGGGGGGGGGGGGGGGTTGGTTGGTTTCTGCTTGTTTGTTTGTTTTTTGGGTTTTTTTTGTCTTCAGTAACTCCTGAACTTCATTATATGTATTATAGAAACAGGAATTACGGAAGAATGTGTCTAATGCCAAATCTATACATATTGAAAAATGCCTGATAGTCAAGTAAATATGCTGTAAAGGTCAGCCAGCTAGAATACACTGTCTAACATTTTTGTTTCCAAGGAACTTCAACAATATTTTTTAAAGAGGAAAAGATACTGTGCTCTTCCATTGTGACACCTAAAAAGGTTATAGTATAAATTACATATAAATATCTAGACACATTTCAACACTGATGATTTTGTCTCATTTTTTTAAAGAACAAGTAATACCAGTGAAAAAAACTTATACTCTGTACCAGAAATGAAAGATGTTTCTAAAGAAACTCAGAATCCTATTAATTACATTGTGGTTTATCTGTAAAAAATATCTCCTCCTTCCTGGAGATTTTCTTCTTTCTTGAAAAGCCATTTTCTTGAATATGAAAAATGGAAAGTTATTATAACTTTTACATTGGACATAAAATAACTTTATTTATATTTATACATCCTTAAATATGTTTGGATTGGAGAACAAGAAGCTGGAAACATGAGGTGTGGAATGGGACCAGGAGGGCCACCCGTGTCCTGTGGGGCATCAGGGACAGCATCAGCAGCCAGGCAAGGGAGGGGATTGTCCTGCTCTGCTCTGCACTGGGGCAGCCTCACCTCCAGTGCTGGGGCAGCTCTGGGTATCACAGTATAAGAAAGTCATTAAACCATTAGAGAGCACTCAGAGAAGGACAGGCACTGATCTCTTTCTGGTGAGCAGTTGTGAAGTTGTGGATGGCCTGAAGTTGTGTCAGGGGAGGTTTAGGCTGGAGAAGTTTCTTCCCCCAGAGGGTGGCTGGGCACTGGAACAGGCCCCCCAGGAAAGTGGCCCAGCAACAAGCCTAACAGAGTTCATGGAGTGTTTGAACAATGTTCCCAGGCTGTGACTCTTGGGGCGTCCTGTGCAGTGTCAGGGTTTGGACTTGATGATTTTCTGTGTCCCTTCCAAATAAGTCCCTAACAGCTTCTGCGATTCTGAGCACTTAACTTCGAACATACAATAACAAACCGCAAACCAACTTTTTGAGTTTGTTCCCTTTTTAGTATGTGTCCTCCAGTTCTGAGGTGTTTTTCTGGGGGAAAATGTTTTCTGTTATCCAAAGGGAGCTTATATTACGGTTTTCCTAAATCACTTTTTATATATAGAGTTCTCATCACCTCTAAACTCTGTGGTAGCCCCCTCCTACTTCCCATTTATGATGTATCTTCTTGATTACTGAGTGGTCAGAACTGAAGAGATGAGAAAATTAAGTGGCACTGTTCTTACTCTGTTCTTTCCCAAAAGCAATTTAATGTTCTTTCTGACATTCAGCACCTTGCACATTTTGTGCCAATTGTTTCATTATGTTGTCACATTGCTAGATTTTTAGGTCACACGGATGTGACCACAAACTGGTTTTGACTTATGACTGGCTGAGCCTATGGAATGCAGATGGGGCAACATACTGCTCTCCATTTGAATAAGGTGATTTGCTTACTTTCATTGCTGGCTGAATATGCAAAGAGGTTCTTGTGGATGCTTTGCAAGCCCTTACTTGTGGCTTGCAATATACTTTATGGACAATGTGATCTCCAGTGAACCATCAATCACTTTGAAATCTAATAACAAATTCATCATTGTTATCAATTTGTATACTTTTCTCAAATTATCATAAAACCTAATCTGGTTCAACAGTATTTACCAGAGTTCCTCTGTAAATATAGCTTTCTTAGAAACACAGGACAATGAATTAAATTTCTCTTTTTAATATCCGTGTATTTCAAAAGTTGCCATATTATTTTTTTTCTTTTTATGTTGGCTCAGAGGATGGACAATAGCTTCCTAAGCCTACCCACTTGTCATTTCTTGCCTTGTCAGACAAATCTGTGTGAATCTGTTTAAAAATCAAGATCATACAGTTTTTCTGTGTGATATCTATAGCTTTCTTTTCTACAGATATCTGATTTTTGTGTGGTTGTTTTTTTTTGTTTGTTTGTTTGTTTTAGACTCTCAACCCTTCCTCCTGACCCTGGGTACTGTAGCTGAGGTGCTTAAGGCACAGCCTAAGGATAATTGAGCAACATTCTGTATACTGTATAAATTTATTGTTAAGGAGTCTATAGCAACAGTCTTCTGTTTTCCCTTGCTACTATAAAAAAACAGACCACACAAAGATGATTGCAGAAATTGGTCTTTTGTAGTACAAGATAATTGACAATCATGGATTAGTATGAAAATTTCTCCTCATTGACTAGAAATTACAGTATCATATATTATTTCTGTGTCTGTGTGTATGTAGTAATATGTTTCCTCTGTCAGGAGGAAAGATAAAGATCCACTCAAGACTATATGGCTTCTGCTCATCTTAGGTGCATAATCTTCAGAATAAGTTATTTTCTGTTGCTTTATACAGTTCTCCAGTGTAGTGGGTTGACCCTGGTTGGATGCCAGGTTCCCCTCAAAGCCTCTCTGTCACACACCTCCTCAACTGTATGAGGGAGAGGAAATACAACTAAAGTTTCATGGATTGAGATAAGATCAGCGAGAGATAACTCAGCAATTACACTCACAGACAAAAGCGACTGGACTCGAGGAAATCAATTTAGTTTATTACCAAAGAAGTGTTATGAGAAACAAAAGCAAACTTTAAAATACCTTCATCCCCAACCCTCCCTTCTTCCTGGATTTTCTTCACTCCAGAATTCTCTACCTTCTTCCTCACAGTGATGCACCAGGAATGGGCAATAGGAATTACTGTCAGGAGCTCTGCAGCTCCTCCATCCTCACACTCTTCCCCCATTTCCCATGTGCATCCCTCGTGTGGGGTTGGAGCTCCTCATGAACAGTTCCAGCATGTGTTCCTGCAGCTAGGTGCAGTCCATCATTAACAGCTTGCTCCAGAGTGGTTTCCCTGCAGAGTCACAAGTCCTGACAGCAAACCTGCTGCAGCATGGACTCCTCTCTCCACAGGGTCACAGGTGCTGCTGGGAGCCTGCTCCAGAAAGGGCTTTCCATGGAGTCACTGCCTCCTTCGGGCACCCACCTGCTCTGGTTTGAAGCCCTCCATGGGCTGCAGGCTGGATCTCAGCTCCACCATGAATCTCCATGGGTTGTGGGGGAATCCTGCTCTGGCACCTGGAGCACCCCTTTCCCCTCCTTCTCCACTGACCTTTATGTCTGCAGGGCTCTTTCTCCTTCATATCTTGCTCTTCTCTCCTAGCTGCTGTTGTGCAGGGTTTTTTTTCCCTTCTTAATTATGTTATCCCAGAGGTGCTACTGCCACTGCTCATGAACTGAGCCTTGCCCAGCAGCAGTTCTGTCTTGGAGCTAGTGGGCAGTGGATTTCTGGGACACAGGGGAAGTTTCTGGCATCTTATGGAAACCACCCCTGTAGGCCTTCACTACTACAACCTGTCCCTGAAGAGCAGTACATCCAGAAACTTTAGATCTCCTAAAAGCACACGTTAAATCTGTGGCTTGTTTGCAACTTTACACATAGTTTAATTTGTAATCTGTTGTTCTTCCCTGTTCACTGACTAAATATGTGTATGTAAATGACACTGCAGGACACTGATGAACTGCTTTTAAATACTGGACACTTGATTTGAAATATATTTTAGCCTGAAAGACAACCGATTTTACTTTGCTAACAAAAATTTATTAGTTACATTATTCTCAAATCTTTAGATAAGTTGTGTGTTGAGAGGAATTGTCTCAGAATGGAAAATCTAAAAAAGTTCAGAATGTTATTGGTATTTTGATAATTTATGAAAACTGAAATTTCTTTCTGTTCTCCATCTCCAAGTAACCACTGTAGGGAAACATGGAATTGAAAGATACACTTTGTGTTCTAGGATGTTTGATCTTTGCTTCAGAGATCTGGCAGAACATAATGAGCAAGAATGTCATGGGAATTTTTCTTAAGCACTTTTATCACATGAAGCTAAAAGATGTACAAAAGGAAATGATGGCTATTCCAAATGTGTCACAATTTTTTTAAGCAAGAGGAATTATTTACATATATTTACCAAGGAGAGAGAACTTGCAATGGAGAGATACAATCTTAAACAGGTCAGTCAAATATATAATCTTAAAAACCAAAGAACTATTTTAAGTGGCAGCTGATTCTTAAAAAACAGCAGAATTTTTTAATTAATATGTATGAATTTATGTTTTTTAATCGAGTTGAAAGCCTTGTGTTAGTTGTGTGAAATTGAAAGGGTTTTCATCACATCCCTCAACTTGTTTTTTCTTCAACTTCAAGTAACACTTTGAACTAGTAATTTTTGAACTCATCCAACTCTATAAGCATCAGACTGGTGCCTGCACTTTCAGTGTCTACTGTCAAATAGCTTATTGTGCTATGTGAAACAGGGTTAAAGGTTTAGTACCAGACTTAAACAATGGTCTTCCTTACTGCAAAAGCTTCAAATTTCATTTAGGGGCTGATTACACAGATGCCCTGAAGACTAATTTCTCCCACTCAACCTGCGCTCAAATGCAAAGGTCAAGTTTTCATTGTATGTGACAATAAAACAAAACTAGTCATTATTCTGTCTCCCAAGTGGGATGAACACATTTCAGTTCCAACAGCAACTGAAGAATCTCAGAGAATTCAACAGTTTCACAAAGCTTTAGCTAGTACACTCTCTCTAAAAATGAACAACACTGAATCCAGGAACTTAATAACCTTTGATGAATTTAATAACATCTAAAAAAGAAGTTTATCACAAGCATGGTTGAGAAACTGATAGCACAAGGAAGGCAACTATTAAGACTGCTGCCTTGCCTGCCAAAGCAACATACACTAACAGGGAAAAATAATAAAAGTGCTGAAAAAGATCTACCAAAGAGATCTACCAAAAGGATCAGACTCATCAACATTAACAGTAGTATTATTGTTTATTACATTAACAGTCATGTAGCTGGTAAATTACTTATTCCAACACTGAGAAGAGAAATACATGGACTTTCTGGAAGTGACTTTCAGTTAGAAATAAAGGTCCTTCTATCTGTGATTCAAATTGCTGGTTCTTTAATGTAAATCAAAAATTCTGACAGATAGAGTGTGGCAAGAGGCTTTTCTGTTATTTTACTGTTATAGAAAAAGGTATGTCCTGGTTTTGGCTGTCCCACTCTGATATAAGCAGGAAGAGAATGAGGATGGATGAGAACATTTTTCAGTTCTAAAAAGTGTACAAATAGATGTAAATTGTTTGATGGATAGGATATTTTTTCCTTCAGTATAAGATATATAGCAATTTACTATGAAAAGAATATTGTTATGCTAATATAGAAGTTGGTAGTGTAGCCATATAGAGAATATTGGGATAGCTTCCACATGAGAAATGACTAAAGAGATCAGTAATCATCAGGAGAATAGATGGTGGAGGAGTAGAATTGATGTCTACAATAAAATGAGAGAGAGTAAGAATAAGGAACAATTATTTGTTACATCTTCAAAGAGAAAAATTGGGAATCATCAACTGACTAATAGGCTCTAGTTAAACTGTGCCCTTCTTTATAGCAAGTTCTGGTAAGTGCTTAACGCTTATGTGGATTTAAAGTGTGACAATAAAATAATATAAGAAAATAATTAACTGGGAGTTATTATAATGTGTGCTGATTTGTCTCAGTGCATTGTTGATCCACCACTTTCTGAAGTGCTCAAATGCATTCTAGAGAGATGTTTTTCACCTGTTCACTATCTTATTGGCATTTTCCCATGTGAGAGAGGACCCCAAATTCTTTGAAACTTGAGTCTGACGTGTGTAGCCATTCTTACCACATAGCTGTCCACTGCTGTGGAAACCAATGAAGTTTCAGTCTGATGCAATTTCAAAGCTTTTACCTTCTGCAGAATATAATAGACCTGACTGTTCCAGCTGGAAGGAACCTACAACTCTAGTGTGGTGTCCACTAGGGCTTAGTGTTGTGCCCAGTCCTGTTCAATGCCTTTACTGATGATCTGGATGGTGAAAGGATTGAGTCAATTAGTAACTTCAAAGACAGCACCAAGTACGGCAGGAATGTCAATCTGCTGAAGAGTAGAGCTGTCGATCTTCAAACAGGGGTTGGGGAAGCAAGATAGATAGGGCAAGATGTAGAGATAGATAGGGCAGGTGTGAGGTTCCACAAGACCAAGTGATAAGTTCAATACTTTGGCAACAACAATGCCAGGCAGCACTATAACCAGGGGGAAGAGTGGCAGGAAAACTGCCCAGCAGAAAATGGCCTGGAGGTCCTTGCTGACAGTGGCTGAACATGGCCCAGGGTGTGCCCAAAGGGCCAAGAAGGCCAGTGGCATCCTGGTTTGCATCAGAATAGTGTAGCCAGCAGGACTAAGGAAGAAATTTTCCTGCTGTGTTTGACACTGGTCAAGCCACACTTGGAGCCCTGTTTTGGGCCGCTCAGTTCAGGAAGAACAATGAGACACTGGAGTGAGTCCAGAGAAGGCAACAGAGCTGTGGAAGGGTCTGGAGAGAGTCCTGTGAGGTGTGACTGAGGGAGCGGGGGTGTTTGTCCTGGAGAAAAGGAGGCTCAGGGGAGACCTTATCACTGTCTACAGCTGCCTGAACGAAGGGGTGAGCCAGGTGGGGTCAGTCTCTTCTCCCAGGCCGTCAGTGACAGAAAGAGAGGACATAGCCTTAAGCTGTGCCAGGGGATATTCAGGCTGGAAATTCAGGAAGAATTTCTTCACATAAAGGGTCATTAAAGACTGAAGTGGACTGCACAGGTAGTTGGTGGAGTCACTGTCCCTGGAGGTGTTAAAGGAAAGACTGGTTGTGGCACTCAATGCCATGGCCTAGTTGACAATGTGGTGGTGATGACTCCAGAGGTCTTTTTCAATAGAAATGATTCTGTCATTTTGTGAACAATCATCCAGTCCTGCTGTCTGACCACTTCAGGGTTGACAAAAAGCTGCAGTATATTTTTAAGGGCTTTAATGCCTCTTAAACACTGACAGGCTGAGGGCATCAAGTAACTGTCCAAGAAGGCTATTCCAGGATTTGAACAATCTCCTGCTGATGAAATGCTTGCCAATGTACAGTCTAAACGTGTCCTGGCTCAACTTTGAAGCTTTCTCATAGAATCACAGAATTGGTAAGATTCAAAGGGAACACTGGAGATCACCAACTAGTACACCCTCTCTTCTCAAGCAGGATGCCCCAGGTCACGTTACCCAGGAGTGTATTCAGATGTTTTTTAATATCTCCAAAGAGCGAGACTCCACAGCCTTTCTGGACACCAGGGAGAAGAGATCAGTGCCTGTGTCTCAGGTTCCTCTTTTCAGGAAGAGTAGATAGCAATGAGATCACCCCTCAATCTCCTTGATCCTAAACTAGACAAGCCAGAAGTCCTCAGCTTCTCCTTGTAAGACATTCTTTCCAGCCTTCTCACCAATCTTTTTGCTTTTCTCTGGATGCATTTGAGTACTTTAATGTCCTTAAATTGTGGGGCCAAGAACCACACACAGCACTCAAGGTGATGATATTTGTAAACTTATTGAACTTATGAAGACAGAAAGACATTGTCATTTTTTGGGATAAGGCAAGTGTTCTCTCTGAAGTTTTCAACTCTATATGAGTTGAAAACCTCCAGAAAAGGCTGCATATGATCTATGTCTAGACAGGGAATACACTGTGATGACTTTAAAGAAGTAGGAATTGGGCAGAATGTGCTCTAAACCATAACTCAGCTTGCAGTCTATTGCTTTTTATGAGCAGAGCAGGAGAGAAGAAAGGTTGAAAGGAAGAGCCAGCATTGTTTTACCTGTCACAGACTCATAAAATTTGATTGTGGTTTAAAGATGACACCGGTAGATCTTAAAAACTATTTCATGGTCTTCAGACAATTATTTTCAGTTAGTGTTTTGCAACCAATGGTGTGACCTGCTCTGCTTACAACTTGATTGCCTAATATTTTCCCACCAGAGAGAAAACTCTTAAATCTCTTACATCCTTGTTCACAACATTTGTTTGAGAAAAAGAATACCAGGACTGAGAAAACTGTTTTGTTTAGGGCTTTTTTCTCTACTCGCTCAAATCTTATCCAGAACCAGCTGAGCTATTCAAAGTATTTAATTGCCAGGAGTTTTTTTGAGAAGAAAGAAAAAGGCAATGTGCTAAAATAACTGCACATGTGAACTTAGTGAGATGGGTTTACACTGCTGCTGCCAGAGTGACAGCTGCTGCATCACTGGGAATATCTGAGACTGCCAGAGGGGGTGAAAAGAAAGACTGGGGCAATAGTCCAGCCCCTTACAAATTTGTCACTACCATTGAACTTGTGGGGCTCCCAAAAAAGGTAAAGTGCAGACTATTTTTTATTCCACTCCTCTTCTCCTTTGACTTGTAACTTTATTTTCTTACTGACAGCCTTGAACTTCTCCCTTCTCTCTCACAGTGACTTAGTGGGGGTTTCAGAAAGTATCTCTTTTTTTCTCTGCTGCTAATATGACTCTGCATGCATCTCCTGACTCATACCACCTCTGGGAATTGCACTAGGCAGAAAACATGCTGGTTTAATCTTCTCCACTCTTTTGTACCTGGTTCTATTTATAGGAGATCAACATACAACAAGTAGTTCAATATTTCTATTTTACCCAACTGGAAGCAAGAAACGAAAAGCCTGATATTCCCAGCTTAAGATAGGGGGGGAAAAGATAATGACAGGGTTCATTCTACAGTATTCAGTCTCACTCCTTGTGTGCCAGTGCTTGGCCTCAGTGATTCATCCATGCCAACAGGCTACCAAGTTCCTGGTCTTGCCAGTAATATCTTTAAATGGTGACTGTGCTTCTGTGTTTACTCTGCTGTGTACACCAGCAACTGTCAGAGCTCCCTAACCATGATGGAAGTTTTAGAATGGCAGATGTAGTGCACAGTGGTTTTTTTCTGAGCGCAAACTTGGGAAGTTACGTACAAATCACTTTCCTCATTTCAAATCCTCTGAAAATCCTGTACAAAATACTACTGTTTCTGAAATCCAGTCTCAGAGTTGGAAAGGACAGGTTTTACAGTTTTATAGCTAATTTCTAACACTGCTGCAATCCCTTCCCAAAGGACTCCAAATTTCCTTCCTTCTGGGACTTGAATGCATCAATTTTGTGTGTGACTGTACTGCTGTCATTTTAAAACTTTTTAGTGCCTAGATTGGTTGTCAATGCAAAGAAGTTCTAGTACAATCATATTTCTCTGGGAGTAAAAAAGTAGAAGCTTTGTAGGGCTTCCCCAGCTGGATAAAAGGTTTGTCAATAGGGTGGCAAAAGATTGGGTCTGCTATGTTCTGAACTTCAGTTAGCTGCTTTCATAGCTTATCTGGCATGTGTCTGAGCATAAGGTTTATCATTCTTTTAAAGATATTCTCTCTTAGTATCTTGGAGACAGTTTCTTCATTCTTGACCAGATGTTACCAGTTACTATGGAGAAAATTAATCCTCCGGATTATGGAGTTTCTCTTCCATCTATTTATCTTTATTTTTTAACTTTGTGAGAGAAAGAATATGTCTAAGTGAAAACATTTTTTTTTATGCATATCTGTTTTCTGTGAGCCTGTCCCTTGAATCAAGCTTCCTGTGGATCTGTAAGAGTCTGTTTTTCTGTAGCTAATGAGACTTCTAATGTTGTCTCCATACCTTCTTCTCTTTCTGGAATAGTTTTATTGCTTTACTCCCTTCATGTACCAGCCTTTGTAGGTGAGCTTATTTCCCTTGCCTCCAGCCTTTCATTAGTCTAAATGTGACTGCTTTCCAGCAGACAAATGAGATTTAACAGTCTTTCATCATTGCTACTCTGGGATATAGGTAATACAACTTTGAAAGCATAAAGCTGGTCCTACACATGCAGGATGTTCAGAGCTACAGAAGCAATTTATACAACCTCATGGCCTCCTAGGTAGTTTTTAAGCTATAACTTGCTGCAGTACGTAGGGATAGAGATGGGTGTCCTGTGGCTTAAATTCTGGAGTAAGAGTCAGAAGACAGAATTCAATTCCAGAGTCAGTGATCACAGAAAAAGTTGCTTAATATTGTGTCTCCCTCAACATATGTTAAACTGAGAGGAATTCTACACTCCTATAATTTTTAGTAGGTGTAGTATAGAGTGTGTGTGTTTCCATTCTCTGTATGTGAAATGAATTTTATATCTAGGATTTATTAACAGAAAAATGATGTTTATAATAAAACCTATTTGCTTTCTTTTTCATTCTTTTCTATTTGTTCTTTTCTATTTCTTGGAGATGGTGGACATGTCTTCCACTAAGTATCCATATAGCCCACTTTCAAATCTGGGCCACTGGGCTGAATTAGTCAGTCTGACTTAGTGCAACTGTATTATTAACAAAATCAGTAATAACTTGTTGGTTGAGCTACTGAAATAAGAATATTTACTGAATTCCAAGTCGGCTTAGAATTTCTTTGGAGTCTTAAAGTATCTCCATTCTGAGCAAAATACAAACATGTGTGTATAATACAATGTATTTTATGCAGGATTAAGGTGTGCTAGTAATACAGGCAAACTGTACAACTCCGTTCTCCCTCTATGGAGAACTCAGAATTGCTTATATTGTTTTCATATTGAATTTGCCAGTCAACTGGGCATCTAGTAGTAGCTTTGGCACTAGCTGAGCTTTTTCTTGTGCATGTGAACCAGTAGGACAGATGAATATCTGGTTTCTTAAATGAATTTATGTATATTTCAATTAACTATTGATTAATTAATTAATTAATTTCCCAGAAAAATTTGCTATGTGTGCAGTGTTTCTTCAGCTTGTTTTTTGTAGACACATAATGTAACCTGAACTAAAGGTCCTTCTTGTTTACTGTAAGCAGGAGTTCACATTCTTTTGTATACTGTCTTACTAAATCTTTATAGGGTTACATGCTGGAAGAAGTCCTTCTGCTTCTGACGTAGGATGTGTATTCATGGATCATATGTTCCATTCCTTGCATATTTTCCATGTTTCTTTGTGTGCAGTTCAAATGATTTCCTTCACAAAACTGCCATAAAGAGTACAAAATTATTTTATGATCTGGTGTTTGTTGGCATTGCTGCTGTATCAAATCAAATCAGCATCTGGAGACATGAACAACTTGTTTATTAAACTACTGTATGCTTGCTTATACATCATTCAGAACACAATGTTTGTTCCCAAATAGTATCAGAGCAACCTTATTCTTCATGTAATATTCACTAGCAGATTATACCTGTGGATTAATCAGATGAATAAACTGTCACAATTTCTCTTGTAGTCTGTCTGTAGATCTCTACTTCTATTGTTCATATCTGCAATTACTAATATGCCCTAGCATGTAGAGTTCTGCTACTGTTTTAGGGCAGAGTGTGATAGCAATATGCCTATCTGTACATATATTTTATGTATGCATTGCAAGGGGTGATTTTGTAACTTATATAGTTAGCCCACAGAGATAAACTGGTAACAATTACTTCTGTATGAACTTTATGGATTGCAGGTAACCCTAGGAGAGCCAAGCCCAAATGCACTTTGTGAGAGAAGTGCATTTGCAGATGTTTAAGCTTGCAAATACCTTGTCATCAGTAAGACACTTTAGGAGCTGCAGGAATAAAGG
Organism: Setophaga petechia; assembly: GCA_024362935.1. Classification (NCBI taxonomy): domain Eukaryota; kingdom Metazoa; phylum Chordata; class Aves; order Passeriformes; family Parulidae; genus Setophaga; species Setophaga petechia. The sequence continues at coordinate 6,577,267 of JANCRA010000004.1, read as the reverse complement.
CATGTGAAACCTAAGGGATGAGCAGCAAAATTCACAGTGGGGTTGAAAGTGGGTTGAGAAAATTTATACATATGGAATTGTAATTTTCATGGTTTAACAGCAGCTGGCAACTAAACTTGGTCACTCATCCTCCACTAAGATGAGGGAGAAAATCAGAAGAACAAAGGTGAGAAAACTTGTGGGTTGACACAAAGGCAGTGTAACAGGGAAAGACACTTTCCAAGGGCAGACAGGCATTCAGCCATCTCCAGAACAGTGGGGCCCCATCATGTTTAACAGTGATTTGGTAAAACAAACACCATCACCTCAATCATCCTCCCCCCTCCTCCTACTGTCCCCAGCTTTATATGCTGAGCACTATGCCATATGGAATGGGATATCCTGTGGGTCAGTGGAGGTTAGCCTTCCCAGCTGTGTCTGTCCTGTAAATCCTTGTGCCCTCCAGCCTCTTGGCTGGTGAGGTGGTGAGTAGCAGAAACATTTTTGATGCTGCATGGGCCCTGCTCAGAATAGCTGATATATGTCTGTGTTATCAAGACTATTTCCAGCAAAAATTGCACATATAAACACATGCCAGGATATTATGGAGAAAACTAAACCCAGTCAAAACTAACACGTTAATTTAATTGTGCATTCCTCTTTTGGAGAACCTAATTGCCACTGACAAAAGTAGCCCTTTTTTCACAGGTGCCAAGTTAGCTAGGAGAGATGAGGAATGAAGTGCCTCCTGTTAGCATTTTTCCATAAAGACTGCTGCAGCTATCAAGCTGTCTCACTCATACCTAAGCTGTGCCTGCCTTTTCTAGCCAGATCAGTCTACTATGCCCAGACACTTTAATGTATGAAAATGGGATTCCCCTTCAGTTTGCCAGAAAGATTAACCTCCAGGCAAATAAGTGCTGATGTTCCTGCTTGGTGCTTTCCCTTTAAGCTGTATGGTACAGCATTTAAAAAAGTTTTCATCTAATGAAATAATTTCAAACATTGGCAAAGAAAAATCGTTTGTGGATGAACCATTTAAAGAAACTGTAGCTGGCAGACAAATGCATGACTTTTAAGGGTGCTGATTTTATTAGTTGATGTGAAGTTGATATCAGTGCGGCGGACTGAGAAACAATAAATCAGGGAGTTCTGAAAGGCAGCCAAGTACAGGAAGAATGAATTACATGCAGAAAACTCCTATTATGGAGATGAATAATTTAACAAGATAGAAAAAGAGGGTATGATATCTTAAGTACTGAAGGATTAACTGTATTACTTTACCTCAGACAATCCTGTTATTCAGTGAAGACCTCTCAAGTGCAGATATTATTTCAGTTAAGTTATTTGATTTTAAATTGAACTACAGTAAACTGGCAATGTGATACAGTCCACAGTTATACAGCAAGTAAGGGAATGGTACCAATTCCTTGTGGTGCTCAGTGGATTTTGTTTTCAAAACACTGAATGTGGGTGTTAGGTTATATGTAAAATCCTATGTCGGTGGAAATGGTAGGAGTTAAAACTCTTTGTGATCATGAGAAGCAAAATGAGAGACTTCCAGTCTTTGAGGATATATCTGAGAGTTGTGGTAGGTTTCTTTGTTGAAAGACTTAGAGCTAACACATTTGCATTTTATTTGGGAAAGTTATTAAAAGAAGCAAAAGGTGTAAAATGTTGGTTTTGACATGGATGTGGGGGAGGCTTTCCCCCTCCTAACCAAAGCCTTTCATGAAGTCAGTATCTGATGGGATAGAAGGGGCAATTCTGAAGCCTGTTTGGGGGAAAGGCAGATGGCTACTTGAACTAATCTAAGAAAAAGCACTTGAGCATGTGTGTATATATATTCACTTGCTTCTTTCATTGGCAAATGCTTTTCTTTGGAGGAAGTTATTTCTCAATCATCATGGAAAAAAAATCAGTTGATAGTTGCTTTATTTTCCTTACATTTGGAAAGCAGGGAGCTGAAATTTAAAATTATAGGGTTTTTGTTTTCAGATCAGACACATGGCTTGCAAAAGTAACTAACTCAAGTTCCAAATCTGTGGAACCATTTTGTTTGTCAAATAGCATATGGGCTGGTGGCAAGGTGAATATAGAATATTGAATATGAATATGGATAACTGAAGATTTTGTATGTATCCCATAGGTGTGACTAGAATATTTTCAAATTGATAGGTTAAATTTTATAATACTATCCCTTAAAAAAATTATTTTTATGCAATCAATTCACCTTAGCCCTTTGGTTTACAAATGTTCTTTGGAGGTGGCTGCTCTTTAGTCCTGGTGGAATTGTAGAATCTTGGAATGAAGTTATTCCTTTCACATATTGCTCAAGAATCTGTGGAACATTGAGAATTTTTCTTATTAATAGAAACAGCACAACTGAATAGCATTTTCAGTGTCTGTTACAAATCATTCACATTCAGCATGCTGTTTTTTTTCTTTTTGCATTGTAAGTGTTCATCAAGACATATTTAAAAGGATGCAATGCTGAAAAAGTCATGATTACTACAGTAGACTGTAAACCTGGGGAGGAGCTTGCCTTTGCTTACGTTTGCAAAAAGATGTGATTCATGAGATTAAAGGCTTTTGTCTCCCTAATTCAAGTTATGGTGCCTAACAGGACAAAGTAGTTCAAGTAGTCATCTGGAGCTACTAGCTGTCTTCTGGGAAAGAATCTAAAGCTACAAAATATCGTAGAATCTGTTGAATATGTTATCACAACAGCAAATACAGCAGTCCATTTTATGGAATTCATTTTGCCTAGAAGATTTCAGAAATTATTATTGTATGGATTGGAAGAGGAAAAAGAAAAGGAAAGGAATATGAAGAATGACTCTATCTAAAAAGGATTTAAGAATGGACAAACCAAGCCTACATGATTTCCATTCTTGTCAAATTCATGCTAAGTCACCCCAGGCTATCCATGTTTTCATTCAGTATCACTAGGATTTCTGTATCAACATACCAACAGCTCATTTAAAAAACTGTAGCTTTTTATGTATTAAGGATAATTTCTTATCTCTCTAGTAGTAGAAATTTTATCAACACAGAGAATTCAGTGGACATATTTATAGAAAAATAATTCAGTAAGGTCCAAATTTTTATCTTGAGAGATTTATCTGTGTTTTTCATTAGATGAAAGTATACATTTTATTTACACTACTTTATGAAATAAACTATAATAATAAATATTTCAATGTTTATTTAATATTAAATATCTAATATTAATTTAAAAAATAAATTACTTTCTCTTAATCTAAAGCACTTCATTAAAGTTATTTACCAGAAAAAAACCAAAGTAATGTTAGTTTCAAACTGGTCAAACCCAGATTTTGAAACCATGGAATACCCCAGAAAGAACAACTTTGGCTCCATATGCTGTAATATGCAGTTTCTGGTCTGTTCACATTGTTTAAAATGTTTTTTTCTTGCTTATTCATTGAAGACACATTCTATTGTACCTCTTTCTTGTAAATGATGGTCTTTTAAATCTCAAATCCTAGGATCATGCAGATGGCTTTGCAGGAAGGATGGCTTGTTAATACATTGAAGCCACCTGCCATCTGTAAAAAGAATAATCTTACTCTAATCAGATTTTATGGAAGGATGTTTCACATATAGATGTAGCACTAAATTAACATCAGCAGAACAGTGAAACAATTGCATAAGAAATATAAATCCAGTTTTATAGCTTTTTGTCAGTATTGTGAAAAATAATCACTTCTAAGGAAGATGGTGGTCCTCTGAAATGTTTTAGCAGATGCTACAAATGTTTGACTACAGTACTGGCCATCTAACTGCAATGGAGGATTTTCATGTTGACTGGAATTTATTCTGTTCTTTTAACAAATGAAATTCTGATTTTTCCTTTTTTTCCCCCTCTCCTTTTTACATGCTTCCCTCTCTCTACACAGAAGGCAATCCTAGATAAGCAGATTAATATGTGGGATAGCTCCTCTTCATTGTTCTGTGCAGCACTTCCAGCTTTTCATAGCCAGTTGGACTTGTTAGGAGAAGCTGAGCGATTGGTTGTTTCCTGGGCTCCGTTTCATAAATTATAGCCCAGCATGCATGAGCATGATTCTTACGGTTGCAGTAATCCAGAGGCCTGTCAGCTCCTGACTTTATGCATGTTTATTTCTACTCGTTCTATAATATTGCACTGGAATTTCCTGTCTTAGATAGTTTGCTATTGCATCGCCAGGACTCTGTGAGTAATTTTGACTTTTTCTACTCTGTTAATTACATACCGTAAACAAGAATGCTTGTGTTTAGGAAGTAGTTCACTGGTAGCTAACATTTGAGATTCTGTGCTGTTTAAGATCAGGTAAGCAAACTTTGTAGCTCTTCTCTTGTTAGGTTTAAAACATGATGTTACATGTGGTCAGTGCCTTTGGTGTTCACACACGTCTGAAATAGACTGTTTTGTCCCATAGCTTTTATTCTTCTACAATAAAATGTAGTGGTGTTGCATTACACCTCATTTGTGCCTAATTAATGCATGTGGCATGTCTCACATTTTCAAGTATACTCTATACTAACAGTTGTGGTAGAACTAATGAAGAAATGCACACGATTCTAAGCTTGTAATATGATAGAGAATCCCCAGTCTTTCATACTCCCCCCTTTTCCTCTAAATAAGAACAGACATCAGTAAAAGGCAGGATAGTGTTAACAACTATTTTGTTAAAGAACTGCAAGGTTTAACACCCTCCCCTGTCCCCCTCCCCCTCCTTTTAAGTGCTGTGATGTTTTCCTTAATTTGTAGAGATTTTTATTTTGTGCCAAGCAAAATGACAGCATGTTGGAGTTCAGACTTTTAAAAGCAAATTCTACCCACAGTGAACTAGAAACCTGTGGGAAATGCTGTACAGGACCTGTGGTTTAATCAGATGGAGTTATCACAGTGAATCCCTTGTTGGTTTCCTGAAATTATGAAGTGTTACCTCTACACAACTCAGGTTTAAAACAATAGGGCAACAGATGGAAGTCAAAAATTAGAAAACTACTAAGGTAACACTCTACACTTCTCTCATAAATGCTATAAGATCATTCATTGCTATAAGCACATGTCTACACAAAGAACTTTCCAGGTTGCTTTTTTTTCCACTGGAAATGTCACTTTGCTGTGTGGTGTAATAAAGCTACTGTTTGCTGGTAAATAGCTTGGGTTATACGAATAAGCACAGACCTTCTGCTAGCAATACATAAGCCTATGCTCTTATTAGTTTTCATTTCTGACTTAGCTTTTCAGAGAGAATTGTGTGACTAAATAATTTTATACAGTAAATATTCTTCAGACAGCTGCCTTGCTCTTTCTAATATATATTATTGCTCCTGGGTATATAAAATACCCTTGTAAAACTTCTCTAGATATCTTTTTTTGCTAGCAAAGAAATTATTTTTCTACCCTGAAATAGAAAAACAGAAATGTAATTTTAGCAATATTGCTGCTTGCATATCTTGCATTGTAATGCCCAGATGCTTGCAACATTAAAGTGGCCATCACAAACTGAAAGTGAACACTATGTTGATTCTGCCTCCAATATTTTTGTTAGATGTGGATCAGCAAAGTGAATAGTTTAGCTCCTCTAAATGGCTTTATGAAGTTTAACAAGGAGTTTGCTGCACAGATAATGGTCATAAAAAGCAAGTAGATATGCTACTCCATTTAGTAATATTAAACCTAAAGCACAGTGAAATCAGTTTGAATGAAATGATATGCATTAAATAAGATAATGAACTACATTGTAAATTAATAATTCTTATGATATTTATGAAATAAGAATCCAAAGTTTTCTTAGACATGTACCTGGTCTCAGCAGAGTTCCTCTGACATATGTGAAGCAGAAGGAATTAAGTTGGTGAGACATTAAACTTGGAGAATGTGGTATTGTAGTCTGAACAGCCGTGTGACTTGTCATGTCTCATCTGAATGGAAGTTATTTCTGCAAGGATAATTTTTTTATATAGTCAGGCTATTCAGCTCTGAACATTGCTACTTTATGTCTGTGCTCAACAAAAAAGAGGGACTGTGGAAAAAAACTTGCAAGTTTGAGTTTCCTATGATGCTGTGTTTGCTGTGATTCTAAGGCAAGCAATGTGCTGTAGCCGAGCCCATGGACTGCTAACAATTCTGTTACCATGTTTCCAGCTGAAACTGTATTGAGACAGGATTCTGTATGTGCTATTTGGAATCTAACATATCACAAGCAGTGCCTTCAGGCTGGATCAAAGTCCTATTGTGCTGGATGCTGTTCAAACAAGTAGTGAAAGGAAGTTCTTGCCCTTATGAGATTATAAACTAAACAGGGTGGTAGGCCCAGGATGGGTATGTGCATAACTTAAACATAACCTTGGGCAAGTCAGAGCAAGCCAGCAGCTAAAGAAGGAATGAAATTCTGGAATATATTTGCAATATCGTGTTGTATTATTCATATTGTAGCAAAGGCCTGAGGCAGTGAAGGTCCACATTAGGACACATGTTTGATCCGAGAAACAGTATAGGTGCATTGTGCCAAAGCTAATTAGACCAGAATTAGCTTGCACTGAACATTTTACTGCTTCTTGTCTAGAGGCTCCTATAATTCATTGCTCAGGGCCTCTGATGGTACTTAAAAGAAGCTTTTTGTCTTCTCTTAAGTGAAATGATTCTTGCAATATTTTCCATCTCTTTTAGGAAAGCTAGATATCTAGAATTTTAGAACCCTTTGGAAAAGTTTTCTCAAGTGCTTAGAAGAGAGTCTCAGATTTGCAGCCTTGTTTAAAACATGCCAGAGGCTCTTCTTTATAAATCCAAGGGAGTTTCACTTCAAAAGGAAGACACAGAACTTATAGCTTTTACATAGTAGCTAGCTTGTGTCCTTTTGTCTTTTTTGTTTGTATTGGTGTTTAGCTGAAGCAAGTAAAATTCATGTGTATTAGTCTCCTTAAATTTAAGGCTGATATCAAGAAACGCTTTACATAACTTGAAAGAACTTATAAAAATAAACTCCCCCTTAACCTTGAAGATTTGGTGTTCTCAGTGTGAGTGCAGGTGTCCATGTCAGCAACAGTTGGCCCATATTCAATAATTCATGGCAACTTTGGGAATTAAGCACTGGTCAAAGTTAGCAGAGGATCAGACAGGGCATTCTGTTGCTATTGCTATAGCTATATAATTTTGTTTGAAAATATTAAGTGACTTCATGTGTGGCACTGCTTGTCTTTTAAACAAATATTTCTGCATGCCTCAATTTAACAGATATAAAATACTTTTTGTTTAAAAAAGAATGTATTTATGTGACTGTATTCCATGGTTCTATGTTGTAACCTGTCATACAAAACCTTATAGAAATTTTGTATTTACAAGAAACAATAAAGAATTTTGCTTAGCCAAATGTATACTGAACATTTTCTTTCATTTACAGTGGTCTCTTATGATTTCTAAATTAACTATGCACTCTATAAAGATTATTCCAGAGCTTGAAAAATAAACAAATAGGTTAAGATTAAAAATTTTTCTTTTTTCTTTTTTGCTGGAAAATGTTTTGCCCTCTTCCTGGATGATCATTAAGCATTTGAATGGTCATGGAAACAAACAAGAAAGTGTAATCATGGCAGTACAATAATGCCTTGTAACCTCTTAGAACAGGATAAACCTACATCTTTGGTGTCTGTATGTCCTGATAGGTCACCCAGCAGATTGACAAGTTTGAGGAGGGCAGAGAGAGAGAGGAAAGAAAGAGAATTAGACAGAAAAGCGAGCGAGTTCCTATCACATTTTGAAGAAACTAAAGGGAATAACAGGGAATATTGAAATGAAAATTAGCTGTTCCAACCAGTACTTTAAAAATATCTTTAAAATGTCAATTTATAGTATTAAAGTATGTGATGCAATGTGAGGGGAAAAGAAAAAGTCTCTAAGTCATATTAACAAACCAGCTCCTTGTTCCTTCTGTAATTTTGTCTTTGTAGTCACTGTATGATAGTTATGCAGGGAACTTGCTGATAATAAAATGTACCTCAAAGATGAATGTGTGGATGCTCACAGTAGGTGAGAATTTACATTTGTATAGACATGGAAAAGCCTTATGATTTGCAGGTATTTGCATTCTCAAAATCAAGGACAGAATTGCTTTGGGTTTTTTTGCATCAAGATTTGAGTTTTGTGCATCTGAAAAAGTAATTCTCTGTTCTTGTGTCCCCGCTTGCTCTTCTTGAATGAAAGTATTTTTACCCAAAGTAGAATACAGATGTATTTACATTTTCAGGCAGTAACACAAACATTCTGCCCAAGTAGCATAGCTCCTGGCTTGTGTGCAGAGAACATGCTGTTCACTCAGGGCTCGCTGGAACTTGCTGTTCTCTGTATGAAAAATGATGGTGTCTTTTACATTAAATAATTTGCTAGCAAGTTTTACCTGTCATGATGATTTGGAAGGCTAGCAAAGCTCAACCTTGCTGTAGCCTGGAATCTGAATTTCAGCCTGTAGACAGTCTGTTAGCTTTCTTGATGCATCATATTCTAAATACAATCTCATTTATATGAGATTCTGACAAAGCAGACCAAAATATTTTTGAATATTCATGGTCATAGGCTCTTGAGTAAGGACTGTAAGTCTATATTTTGTAGTTATCCAAAATAAAAAATGACATTATTTTAGTTTAGTAGTGGATTTGAAAAGCTAAAGGGAGAAAACCAGCTTTTTGTGTATTATGCATATTATATGTACAAAATTAGCTGTGTATAAAATTTTTATTGGAGTGTAGTGTATTTGATGTGTGTTTGGATGTGGTCTGAGGGTAAGATAGGAACTGAAGTGGAAGAAGGTGGAAGGTGGTTTTATGGCCTGTGACACAAAAGGATATAGATGGAATAAAGGAACTCTACTGTATAAATTGAGCTGACAAAGCTTGAAAGCTGTTTTATACTCCATTTCACTGGTAAACCAGAATTCTGAGAACATAAGGGATGTGCGTGCTGTGAAGTGTGATTAATCAAATCTATGTTTGTCTGCGGTTGTAGTTATCCTGAGCAGTTTTCCCAAATCTTTTCTGGTTAGTTAAGAAAAATTGCATTTGACTGCAGTACATAAATGTCTGACACAGTAGGGGAAAGCAATTCACAGCTGATCTTGCTATGAAGAATTTCAATATGTGACTCAATCAGTATTTGTGATAACAATATTTCCCGTAAGGTACCACATTTTGCAAATACAATTAAAAATAGAAGTGCTTTGTTAATTTTTTCATGGAAATTTCTCTTTTTAAAACTTAAATGCCCTAATATATTTCATTCTACACTATTTAAAGTACTACATATGATAATTTATGAAGATTAATGCCCAAGCCAGAATTAGTGTGTGGCTGTACATGTATAACAATTTACATGCACAATTAAAAATTGAATTTTTTGATGCTGATTGTGCTTGCTGTTTTTAATCCTTGAATATAAAATTTCATTCAATCTGAATTTAAAAAAATTAAATTTTTCTTTAACATGAATATGTAACAGTTAAGATGTTCAAGTGTAGTCTGTCTACTCCTTATTTTATTATCTAGGGATCTTCTCCCTAAACTCTTTGAGTACTGGGCATTGACATTAAAGTTTGTGGTTTCATTAATTTACAGCCAAGGAGTCTGCACTGATTCCTGTTTTTCTGTCTCTTCTTTCTGGCTTTATGAGTAAATTGATACAGAAAAGAAGGTATATTTGTATGAGAATGAATTTTCTATTTTCTTCACACTCAGTACATGCATACATTGATATAAGATTAGTGTGGTGACTAGATATTTATGAGCACAAACCAGCACTTACACAAAAAAATCTATAAAATGAAAATTATACTTGAAAAACCTCTTAAAAATTAACACAAGGGCTGAGGTTTTTAATATTTGCACTTTTCAGAATCTGAATACTGTATGCAGCTTCTGGACTCAGCTCATGTGGAGGTTTGAACATCTGTGGCTCATCCATGCAAACAGATGGTGAGATCTGTGATGTCCCAGGCACTTGTGGTGGAACGTGGTGTCTGACAGAAATGTATTTGTACATTCACCTATTTCTGACCATTAAAATGACTGGCCTTGCTCCAGCCTTTTTGTATATGAAATTTCTAGAAGTGTGCAGCCCTTGATCTTCAGGAACATACTGTTATTTGCCTCTGTTATCTCCATATGGATGCTTCCTATCAAGATATTTAATTACGAAGAGAGGGGAAGTTGTTAATCACTAACCTTTTATATAATAGATTCCCAGTTAGTGGATATAGCACAGCATATGTGTATACAGTAAATAAAACAATTAGCTGAGACCTGAAAACACCAGTTATCAATACGCTTTGAATTTAGTTAAAGTTAAGTTATAGGAACATATACCTAATGCCCTGTTAATTGATATTATGGGGTATTTTTATTTAAACATAAATCTCTCCTTTGAAAAGCATCTGTTGCTCTGAATAATCTCTTCAAGTTTATTTTGGATGAAGATAGTTGCTTCCAATGGCAAAACAAAATCTGAAAACAAATTGTGGTCATTACAGTAATTTCCTGAAGTCTTGACACAGAAAAAACTCTAAGGCCCTTTATTCAATATTCAGATTGAATTGCTTTTTTGTGTGCATAGCTGTGGGAATTCTAATGTATAGGATAACCCATAGGAAGAGATAGTCAATACTGGTGTTTGCAAAAAATGCAATAAAGAATGATCAGCAGTCTAGTGATTTTTCTGTGCACGAGAAATAATGAAAGGTGACTTTTAAAATATAGGGAAAATGTTGCATTAAAAACAGTTACTGCAATGGGATGAATATAGTCTCCTATGTCCAGGTTGCAGTGCAATAGGAAAATTCAGCAACAGTAGAAAGGGAAACAGGAGTCTCCTGTAGGCTGTTTAGCAACACTCATTGGCATACTTGGTAGGGTAGGAAAGGAATAGGGTAAAAGGTAGAAAATAAACCAGGAAATGTCTACTTTTGCAATGTGTTAGACTGAGAAATTTGAAGGTGATGTTTATGAATAAAAGACCTGACTTTTCATACATTATCTTCTTTCTGACTGTGCTGTTTCAACAAAGGAAGAATTGCTTATTTCCTCTAGCTTCAGCTACTGATTCTTAATTCTGCCTCTTAGTGAGTCTTATTGCAGCTAAGAACAAAATATCACCTTCAAACTCTGCTATTAAATGTGATAAAATCATTCTAAGTACTTCCCAGTCCTGGCTAGGATTCTAAGCTTTTTAATATAATCCCTGGGTTTAGATACTCTTGATCTATCTAAACTATGTTGAGCATTATTTTAAATAGTCATGTCTTCATTGAGGATGCTCTTCAAACTTAGAAAGTTTTCACGGTTCATTGAAGTTTCCATTTTCAGAGATATGAAGCAATATAGCATGTCAGTTGTATTAGTGCTAGGACGGCCTGTTCTGGGAGAAAAACCATACTTATGCTCTCTGGAATTTGCTCTTTCATGGTCATGGTTTGCTGCAAGTGGACCACTTAGAGTTATAACGGTACTTTGCTGATAGAAAGCAAAGTCTGTTTTGCTCTTGTGACTTTTTTTTTCTTTTTAAAGCTGAGATCTGTTTGCAGAACTGCAAGGTTAGAATCCTTAATAATTCAGGTATGAATTTCCCTATGAACTTAGAACCATGCAGTCACCCATGTTATGCAGCTCTGTGTCTTGTGGTCCTAAACTAGTTCAGATTTCATTTCTTTATTTATCTCTCTCTCCACTCCCCATATTTCCCTCCCTCATGAAAAGTATCTAAAATTATTTTGAAAATGATGCTTCTGTTCAGAAAATTTCTTGCATGTGAAATATGAGTGGTATGAAATCTGACACATCCAGTACGCTCTGGAGTCTGGTGATGAGGGTACTTAAAGGTCAAACAACAGCCAGTAAGAGCTGGGGGAGACAGACACAGTGAATACTTGTCTGTTCTTCCTGCTGGGAACAGGTCCCACCATGTCCTACCTTCCAGACCGTGCTAGCTGGCAGGGCTAGTACAGTGCCAGGAAACCTGTTTGTAGATCCTGTAGTGGATCATATGCCCAGGATTCAAACTTGTGCCTCAGCCACACTTTGCTTGGCTTTTGGGAGTTCAGGTCTGTCCAGTGTGTTTACTTATAAAGCTGCTGTGTTGCCTTTTGTCTGGGTAACTTCTCAGCCTGCTTCCTACACCAGCTGACCAGCTTCCTTGTCAGCTGCTCTTTGCTTGCTTGGAAAGGCAGGTCCTCCCCAGCCAACAGCCTTCTAGTTGCCCAAAGAAGGGCATGTACATGAAGAAAACCCCACAGGTAAGAGGAAATGCTCTCTCCAGAGCAGGGACTGCGCGTGCAGGATGCACTCTGCCAGGGGAACCCGCTTCATGCTTTGTACAAAATTTGTGTGTGAGTGCTTTGGGCGCAGTCTGCAGCTGACCTGAGAGTCCCCGGAGGTGTGGCTCCAGAACAACCTCCTCTCTGCTTCAGTTGCTGCGAGTTTGCTCTAGGAGTTTTGTGTAAAAAGACTTAAGAAAACTGTGAGTTAAAACTGAATTGAGACTTTGCGTGAGAAGCTGCATATGAGCTCACACGTTGTTTATGCTTACAACATATAGAGATAGCAAAGAAGGAAACAGTGCAGAATAATTTAAAGTTTAAACAGGAAGTTAAGTTAATGGCTTTCAGTAGGATTGTCTGCTTGGAATTAGGTACTAATACAGTTCCTTGCTGTTTTGGGTTAGTAATGCATTTCAGACACTCACAGTGAAAAGTCTGAAGAATGTATCTTTTGCCTGCTTTTGTACCTTGCAGTATATTTATATTAAAGCCTGCAAGTTTTTGTCTGTTCTCCATAGGAATAGCCCATGACAACTTAATGCTCAGGAATTTTTTCAGCACTTTGTATTTTCTTAGTCTGTTATTGATTTGATTTACACCGTTATATGTCTAACTGTTCAATATTGCTTATGTACTTTAGTTTGGATAAAGTTGTTTTTTCATGTGGGGACAAATATTATCATTCTGCTTCAGGGAATTGTTTGACATATGCAATAATAAAAATTTAAAAATTTGGATTGGTGATTCCTTAGAAGATTTGAAATTATGTTGTTTGAGAGTTATACCATGAATAGACAGACTCTAAAACTATAAATACATACACACAAACATACAACACACAGACATATCACTGGGTAAGAAAAATCTGAGCCCCAAATCTGAACCCTACTATTGAAGAACCAAACTTACAGGTACCAATTTATGTGCCAATTCTTGCTGACATACACTGAAAATGTTTCAAAGTAAGCTGTACTGTGATGATCAATATTCACTAGTGACTGAATTTAAGGACAAGTGATTTGGAAGGCATTCTATGACAGAATGACAATTTATAGTAATTTATAGGTTTTCTTCTTGTTATTTTTTCCCTAGTTGCTACATAAACTAATTTTCTCATCATTCAGATTTCTAAGTCATCCACTGTCAAACAGTAATTTTGGAATTAAATTATACTTTTACTAATAAAATTCAATGAAACAGCTTATACAAAACCATATAAATTATCAAATTGAAAATTGTCTATTTTAAAAGTAGCATAAAGCTAAAATAATTTGTAATATTAATCCAATCATGAAATTAACTTAATAATTCTAAATGTTTAAATGAAGCCAGTTACATGACAAGATTTTACATGGAACTGGATGTGAAGAAGTAAAAATCAGTGTTGGATTGTGACAGCCCAGCCAGCCAGCCCATGCTAATTTAAATTTAAATCTTTGAAAGCAAAATGCAGGTAAAACATGAGACTGTAGCAAAATTTTAGGACTCCTACTGTAAGTTACTCCTGTGTAAATGATTCACAAAGGGAAAAGAAGGGAAAGAAAGCAGATATGATCAGTAGTTTCATCTGCATTTGCTGCCTTGGGAGAGTGTCTATGGGTTTATTTTCAGGTTTTCTTCTGTATTATTGTTCAGCCTGGAGAAGTCTCTTGGGAGAACCTTTTATTATTTAGGAATATTTGCAGAGGTAGTTAAAAGCAGATTCCTACGTGCTTCTCTTATGGAAATTTTCTTATTGCTTTTTCCATATTAACTGAACTCTTTGGCTAACCTGTATCCCAAAGATTTAGTTTGAAGTACACATCTGTTAAGGGAAACTTCACTCCAAACAAATGAAGCTTCACAAAATTTACCAGCAACTGGAAATATGTTTGTATAAGGAGAACAGCGAAGGAATTTTTATCTAAGAAGCGCAGCCAGAGGGTGCTTATCAGTCCTTATCACACAAGCCTTCTGTGGTTGTACCCATAAGGGCGACAAGGCAGCAGTCTCTTCAGAGAGCAGTGGGGAAGGGGAGCCCCTGGTGCAGCCCAGAGTCACAGCAGGGCTGGGGCAGACAGCAGCAGGATGGCAGCGAGGAGCTGCAGCGGCTGTGTCAGGGTTTGCTGCCTGGCTGCCTTCTGTACTGGGAGGTGCTCACATCGTCACCCCTGAACCAGGACAGGCATGTGTTTGCTGTTGTCTGACAAAGCATATCTGTGTACCAGCATTAGCAGGGCTTGAGATGCAGCTGACCATCTGGACCCTGAATTTCTAAGGGATTCTTTCCAAATCAGGCTTAGCATTCCCCTCTGCTCCATATTCATCAGGTTTTAATTCTGTTTCTTGGGAAATATGTTGCTGATACATATTGGGCCTGTATAGCAGGAAGTTTTCACCTTCATGTTTTAAAGGGCAAATAATAATTTTGAATCTAAATGTTTGCAGATTTTTAAGAGATTCTTTAGACAAACTTCAGTAAAAATGTGGCTGTGATTTGAGAAGAATTTTTAAAAGCTTTGCACAAGGTTTTCATAGGAAATTAATGTTTTTAATTGAATTCTTGGTTCTAATTCCTCACAGCCACTCTTTTGTATGTAAATGATTACATTATTGAGATGATGCAAGTACCACTATTATGATACTTGTATTAGTTTTGCTTAAAAACCACTGAGAAAAATACAAAATAATATTTTCTTTTTTCTGGTTAAATATTGGGTGAAGGATGAAAGGAAACTGTATAGATAGTTTGGCCAAATGAAGACAGATTTTTGAAGACAGTTCCCTAGATCCAACTTCTCCTTTCCAAAGCAAAGTCAGGAATGAATTTTCCTGTTGAAATAAATGCCAAAGCTACTGAAAGACAGATAAAATGCATAGGATTCCTTTAGGTCCTTAAGAGAATTTATGTATTGTTGACTAATGCTTATAACAATTTAAGTTGCATGTACAACCTAAAATCATGCATTCTTTTTATCATAGTTTGTGCCTAACAATCTCCTGTTTGCTTTTAATTGCAATAGAGAGAATCACAGAGTTGTCATGGCTTTATGGTTTATCTGGAGATCATTTAGCCCAATCCCTTTGGTTACCTAGACTGGGTTGGCCAGATACATGTCCAGTCCCTTAACATTTCTGAGTACTTTAGGTTTTTTTGCTTTTTTAATTCTTTTTTTTCAATCAAGATATTTTTCCAAATTAAGTTCAGCACATGAAAGTGCCTGTCAGTCTGTGTAGAACAGATTTTCTTTGGTGGAAAAATAACTTGTTTTGGAATATTTTTCTCTAAAAAAAGATGTCCTTCTTTTACAACAGGAACACAAAAAGCTCTCAAGCTATGGAAACAAGAAAGTTTGAAAATTCTTTTAAAAGAATATTTGGAATGAAAGAATTACCTTGAGGCTCACCAGTTATCACAAACACAAAAGTATGTCTACAAAATAATCAAGGTGATCCACAACAAATAACAGCAAATCTTGACTAAGGAAGCAAAAACTGGGGAAAACAGGAAAGAAAAAGAACCTGTATCCAAGTTTTTCCCCAAACAGTTTGTAGATGAAAGGTCATTTTCATTAAGGCATGTACTTGTGGAAGGAGCAGAGTTGCTATTTGTTGACAAAAAGATAAAAGCCCTTCAGGGCTTCATATGTATTTCTATAGTAAAAATACACATTGACAAATTGAGAAGAATGGAGCAGTAAATACTTGGATATTTACCTATGGTGGAGTGTAAGCACTGCCTGTCCTAGTTTGTTCTTTACTTGTGTTCTTCTTCCTTTACTGAATGTTTGTGTATTGCACAGATGCTGGCATTTCTAACTTTCAGGTTAATCTCAATGTGCCCTTTGTCTAACTCTTTGTCAATGCAATGGAATGGGGATTTAGAGGTAGAAATGCATGGGATAAATCTCTTGTACAGTAACAGGTAATGTAAATAGAGTATTTTTTATGTGTTTACCTTAAAAGTCACAGGCACTTGGAATCTGGTATAGTGTAAAATAGAAAATCAAATGAAAGACTGAGCATCATGATCTTTTTAGATGTCTTTGTCATGAAAAGAACTCAATAGTTGGGAGGAAATCAATTTCCTTCAAGGATGCCTCATATCATCAGGTAGTCTCTTCTAAAGTTTATGAGTTAATCCATAATATTTGGCACTGTCTGTGCTTCAGCTGAATTTTTCCAGAAAGTTTTGCAGGAATATTTGTTTTGTTACGCCACTTCTCTCACTGCCAAAATGTCTCAGAGAGCTTGCTATACTGCTATCACAATAATAGGTAGGATTGTCTGTGTGCTTCGATGTATTTGGACTGATGCTCCCCTCAGCAGAATAGTGTTCACAATCTCTCTGGGCTGTCTCTGCTGGTGAACAGCAACTCTTATAGTGTGCCTGCTGCCCCTTGCTGGTACTGGCTGTGGCAACAGAGCTGCTCTGCCCCTGAGCCTCCTCAGCACCCTCACCTTGTCAAAAGATGCAAAGTGCCTGCCTGAACTTTCCTGGCATCAGAGGCAAAAATTCAAAGAAAGTCCAAGAGGGCAGTGGGAGATGGGATGTAAGAGTCTCCCAATGGTGTCCCTGAAGGTTGAAAAGTCATCAGCCAGCTCCAGAGGCTGTCTCCATTGCCTTTATCATTCCACTCCCCTGGAGAGTCAGCATGACTTGGGATAGCACAGGGTACCTTCATGAGGGGTTAGGGAAAGCAGAACAGGCCAGAGGTGCCACTGATGCCCACAGCTTTGGGACAGCCACTGTGAGGAACCACAGCCCTACCCAGCCAATATTCTTCTCACACTCTTAGTGTAGGACCACAGGAACACATCATTGCTTTGTGTGTGCCCACAGGGCTCCAGACTAAAAACCACAGTAAGAGCAGAGAGGGCAGTGCCATGGCAGACAATTCCCAGAGATGTCACAGGGTTGAGGTGAGGACCGCAGATAACACAAAACTGGGAAGACCCTGCTTCAGAGGATCTTGTCTTCTTTTTGTGGCCTGGTGGGGATGGTTTACCTCAGGTCAGATGCCTTGGTGAGAAGCCAGTGACTGTGAACACAATGGCCTGGCAGTGGGATCATGTATATGGGGAATCCTGCTGACTTCCTTGGTGCAAAGAAGAGCCTTGACTCAGTTTCTCTGAGGACTGTCGTGGCAGAGGAACTCACCTATGATGTCCACTGGGAAAGCCCCACAGAACACAGAGAGTGATTGAGTCTGGAAAGGTTCTGTGGAGGTCACCTTGTGCACCACTTGCTCAGGCAGGGCCTCCTAGACCCAGTTTCCCAGGACTACGAACAGAGCCTTTCTGAGTGTGTGCAAGGAAGGAAACTCCACAGATTCTCTGGGCAACTTGTGCCTAACATTCAGAGGCAGCCATCTGTATTTCAGTTCTTATCCCTTGCCCCTTCTCTTGTCACTGGTTAACACTGGCTGACCATTCAGCTGCTCCTCCTATGTGGGTAGTCCATTCTCTGGAACATAACCAGTCCCTCTTATTGACTCACGAGGGGAGTCTCTTGAGTACTTCCTTCCACTTTTTTGTCAAATGTTTTCAAATTGCTGTTTCAAAAATGTTTGAAGTTTTTGTAAAGTGTCAAATAACAGCAAAGGAAATCAAATTTAGTCCACATGACCTAATAAGATATTTGATAGGATTGGAGTAATGAAGTAAATTTGCTGAATGATGTGACTAGGATAACACTATTAACAAGCAGTAATGTTTCAGGCTGTGATTATAATTTGAATAATTAGTTCTTCCTCTTCTTTCATAACTCTTTCCAGCCCTCCCCTTTAAATATTCAGGAAAGTATGTTTCTTTGACCTGTGCCAGCAGTAGGCCTCAAACTATGTTTATTAAGTTCTTTGAAGGGTCACAACCTCCAGGATGCAATATAGAGCTGTGTAATATTGTGCTGCAGTGCAACTCTTACAGCTTCCTGTGAGTCCTCTCGAAGCGTGAAACTATCTTAGCTGGTATTTATTTAGCAACAAAAGCACCTGTGGAAATGAAACCAGGATCTAGCAGAACTGAGAATTATGGAAATGTTTGCCTTTGGATGACAGATTCCATCAAGGCAGAAATTAATTTTCAGTTTATATATGGAGTGTTTTTGTGAACTGATTCTCAGTATTATATATTTTTTTAAATATATGAATGTATCTTAAATATTTTTTGCTATAGGCAACAGTGTTAATCCTGGCTGTATTCTACTGGAGGTTTTTGCCATTTTATTCTTGTCAATTTCAATAAAGAATGTGAGTCAGAATTTTCTCCTTCTCTCCAGGGTCCAGATAAGGCTTCATCTCCCTGATGCTTTGGGTAAAACAGATATGCCAGAGAGAAAGAAGCAGAGCATATTATCCTTTTTCTATTAGTGGGATATTTCTGAAAAATGAAGGAATTGTTGATTTGGGAGAAATTTGTTAGAGAAGAACGTTCCTGTTTTTTCAGATTCCTTGGTGCTAAGTACAACAAAAGTAACACTAGTTGTAAGAAAATTTAATAGCATTTAAATGAGCTAAACTTAAGGCTCAGAGGGGATGGTTAATACCCCTTTTGAGAGTTTGTCCTCAAAATTGTCAGATACAGGTTTTGCTGCTGGGAAAATAGAGGGTTCCAAGCCTCACAGGCCCTGATAAATGCATTGGCTGGGGTTGAGTGGAGTCATCTGCTAAAGCCATGCACTGTAGTACTGTGGGAATTCTAGACTTCTATTCATCTATGTGTGCTCACCTCTCTTTTTATGAAGTAGCTTCTGAAGTAATTTAAATGCTCTCAGGATCAATTATTTTTTTTTCCACTACTGCCTTCTACCATAATGCACTGAGAAGGGAAAACACTCAAATAGGTTGTTTGATAGAATCATTCTTATTTTCCCCTTCTTTACAAGAACTGCCTACTTATTTAGACTTACACTTGGATAATATATACTTAGAAACAACATGTCTGAAATACTTCCTTGGTAAATTTTCTATTTTCATCCTGCAACTTGGGCTTGAAGACAGCTCCTGTATGACAGCCTGAGGAGAGGGGTGAAAACTAGACAAAGTGTGCCAGTGGATGAAGAGCTAACGCTACAATATGGAAAACGAAACAAATACATTTCAGCTGGAAATGTGGATTTCAAGGTGATTCTTCTGTTGACTGAGAACTGAATGAGGGTTTTGGGCTTCTGTAAAATGCAGTGAAAGTGACAGTAAGTCATTTGGTGAGTAATAGGCTCTTTCTGAGAAGAGAGTGAGTAGTGTGAGTACACACACATACAGGACTGTATGTTTAATATATAGTGTAAACATGTTATAGATACATGTGCAGGGCTTCTTCTGACGCTGTCCTTAAAAGCTATATCCAAGTAATAGTCAAAAGTGAGAAATCAAGATAGTGGTGCAGAGAGATCCATGAGGATATGTCGGTAATGGCCCAAATAAATTTTGCAAAGCAATGTAAAACTAATAGCAGAAAATATCCAGAAGAGTACATGTGAACTGAGTGAGAGTATTTAAGAAGATGAAAAATACCGTAGAAAAAATCAGGGATTTTAAACTTGTGAGCAGTTGCTGATTACATAGAGAGAACTTTCCGGAAACAAAGAATCAGTAACAAACTGAGTGTGCCTTTCTGAGATGCAAAAAGGACTCTGCAAATGCAATTCAGACATCAAGCAGCACGCATAATTGTAATGAAGCTGAGAGGCAATAACACCTTTAAATATGCTTCTAAAATAAAAAAGACCCTTTTTTTTCTTTTTTTAAATCTTTTTTGACTTTCAGTATGAGAAAATTAAAGGAAGTAGGGAATGAAAACAAAAATTGTCTCAAATTAATTGCAAGGTAAAAATCAAATATGACTTATAAGCTAGTAAAGATGACTCAGTTGTCAGTTTCAACACTTTCAAAGAAAGGGTGATATTTGCACTAAAGCATAGCTGTGGATTTTGTTGACCAAAATGAGACTAAGGAGGTTTGAGTGGTGGGAGTTTACGATTTGCAAAGTCTGTGTTCCCTGACTTTGCATTTCTTAGTTTAGCTACGCTTCATCCAGGAAATTTTATTATGAGTGGGCATGCCTGCCAGGATGGTGCCATTTAGGGTTAAACAAGAGAGCCTGGTGTATAAAGCTGCTCAAGTACACTAATGTTTCATGCTGATTTATTTTCCTAATGGGGCAAGTTTTCTAAACTTGGCTTTAGCTAAGTACTGAAGGATAATTTCAAATGTCTAAACATGGGGACCCACACAAGAAAATTCTAGACCAACTTTTATACACTTCAAAGTATCTGAAGATTAAAACTACAAAGAGAATTTATGCTCTTGTTTCCTTTGAAAAGCTTATTAGTTGTGTATTTACACAAGTAAGTGCCTGGCTAAATTTTAAATGTGTTTTTATTATGACAGTCATTATGTACATTGGGAAAAGACATGCAAGAAGCTAAATAGGAAAAGTGCCCTTAAACCGAAGATATTTCTCTTCTTGACAGTTCAAAGTTTTTGTTATGCATCTTTCACAGCAAAATCCCTGAAATGTATTAATAATTAATCTTCAAGTGTGTCTGGCTTAGCTAGGATTGCTCACTGACTTTTTAATGTATCAGACATGAATAAGAATAGTTCAAGTAAACTTGGGATTCTGCAGAGAAAATTTGGAAATATTTATTTGCTTTCATGTGCTACGCTTCACACAAAATGGAGTGCAAATACCAATAACAAAATTATTTACAGCAGGAGGCTGGCAAAATTATACCTAATCTTCTGTTTTTCCTCAAAGGAACTTAAAATTGGCATTTTCAGAGAATATGCTCAAACTGTTTATGGCCAAGTATGACAAATCTCACAAATTGGTAGAACATATCTTCCAGCCAATAAAGCATAATCTTATATTTCAGTAGAAAATCAAACCACTATTTAGAGTAAAAATTTAATTAAAGAAATATTGTGTCTTTCTGAATGGAAGAGCTCTACAATAAGTGACACAATCAACAAAAATAAGATTGCTCACTTATAAGGTTTCCTTAATTTAAGGTTGTTTTTTGATTTGAAAGCAATTAATCCTCATTAGGTGTCCTGTCCCTACCCATATTTTATTAGTCCTAAATTAACCAAATTGTGGTACATCATAGTTAAATTATTTGCCTGAGTTAAGAAAAAACCTTTCATTTATACAATAATCATAGATTGTATATTTCAAGCTTTTTGAGGCTGTCTTGTGGAAGTATTTGGATCCCTCTGTATTTTTGTATGGGCATTTGAGGCCAGTACTTGGGAAAATAAGCAAGAACACCATATGGTATTAGAGCTCAGACTGATTTCTGCCCTTTCCTCTGTACCAAGAGTAAAGGTCCTCAATTTGTCACAGGTATAGCAGGGAATGAAGCTGGGGCTGCACCCAAAAGGCTCCCTACTGTTCTATGGGAGACACATGGTTAAGGTGAGGTAAAGGTGATTGCCCACGTTGAAATTCAATGGTAGAGGTAAATTTCTGACAAAAACTTGATGCTTACAGGGGAACCATGGTGTTTAAATGAAAGAAGTAAGAACAAATGCAACCTTTTGGTGCAAGGTAAAGGTGAAGACAAGAAGAAATCTGTATTTCTGATCTTAGATACTACGAGATTTATTCTCTCATGTCATTATTTCTTGTGTCAGTAGAGTCCTTTATTCACTGTAAAATGGGACAGAAACAGATTTTAGGTGTTTTGTCAGTCTGATATTATCTGATGTTTATTGACTTTTTCTACTTTTCCTAAAAGTAGTTTGGATCCTTATGATTTAAGACTTGTCATAATTAGGGATGTTGTACTTTCCTGCCTGGAAAGTCCAGTGCAGACTGTATATGGCATTTTCAGGCATCTGATAAGAATCAAGGGAGATGCAGGGCAGAGGACTACTTTATTTAGAAGTGTATGTAAAAGGAAATGCCCTATGAAAGTTGTTTAGTTGGAAAAAGATTTGCAAAAGTAAACATGTTAGTTCATTTCAAAAAAGTACAAGCCTTGATAATAAACGTGTGTACAAAAAGACCTTGAAGCATAATTTTAAATTAAGGTCTTTCACATTGCCCATTTAAGAGCTTGAATAAGGTCCCTTTTTTTTTTTATTTAAACAGTTTCTTCTCAGAAGCTAATGTTTAATAGTAACTCTTAAAAGTATCACTGTGAACACATTTGTTATTGGTATAACCTTGTCCAATTTTGGTGGGCAAAAACAAGATTTTGTTTTAATTTGGATGATATATGTGAAATGGCATTCCCTAGATGTATAGGAATGCAATAATGAAAGTTCCTGCTTTAATTTGGCTGTGGTTTTGAGGGGTTTCTGGCTTTTAGATCCAGAGTTCTCTTAACCTGGAATAGCCTAGTGCAGAGTTCTGCAGTCAAAGCTGAAGACATTGAATTTCTGAAGGGACTGGAAAAAAGGCTTTTTGCTGCCCTTCTCAATGGCAGAGTTGCAGTTTCATTTTATAACAGTCAATTTCTGAGCTTTTTGCTCCACCAGTTGTTGGGTAAATTTTGCTTGGGTCTGTATTGTTTGACCCCTTTGCATGAGCTGATATTAGCTCTTGTCCCATTAGTCAGAGTTCAGCAGAGATGCAGACCATTTCTCAGAACATCATTGTCTGTCTCTCAGGAAGGTTATGAGTTTCTTGAAGCTGGTCATGACATCCTTCCATCCACCCCCTCAGGGTCTACAGGGTAGTAAGGAGCTGCGAAGTTTGACAAACTAGATAAATATATGTCTTAAAGCAAAGCAGCTGTTCAACTTCCTCCTTCCCCCTCGCTGTGCAGTCCTGGGAGTGCAGCATTCCCATCACTATATTCCCACACTTCAGTGGTCAGTATCACCCTGACTTGCAGGACCTCTCTTCTAAGGATTAGTTTTTACTGTTTATTTCTTTTCTGGGTAAAAATGTCAGCTGATGCCTTACTTCAGAACAGACAAGAAGGGCAGCTTCCTTTCTTTTCTTTGATGAGAGCAGACTCATGATGGACATGGAGAGCAAGCTGTAGCTCTCCAGAGTTTAATCACATGTTTAATGTATTCCATGACAGGAATGTGTTCCTTGTGTTCCACCCTAGCAGGAGGGCAGGGGCCCCCTTTGAGAGCCTCTGAAACACTGGAACACATTAACATGTGTAAGCCTGTGCAGCAGCTACCTGTGGTCAAAGCTGCTGGTACAGCCTCTATCTTAGGACAACTTTAACACTGAGTGTCTTTTACTGCCTTGTGGTGTTCAGATGCCCATCACTCTTCCAATCTGATTGATGTAGGAAGAAAAGAGATCATCTAGCTGCCTAGGAGTTGAAAAAGCTTTCAGAAACAAAGGCTGTGCAATCAAACCAGAAGTGTTTACGAGAGTCCATAAGCAATAAGTACTGTGATACTGCAATCTGCATGGCTGTAACTATTAAATGTCACTCAAACCTTCCAGAGATTATTCCCATCTCTCCCACTGCATTAGTATTCTTTTTATTCTTTTGAGAACAGATGAAAGGAAACAAGTAGCAAGGCATATTTGTGAAGCAAATGCCCTTTCCTTCAGAAAGTACAGAGCAAATAGGCAGTAGTTTGTGTAGGTATAGAAGTCCAGTATGGCTCTCTTTTGTGCTGCTGGAATCAGTGCAGTTATTATTAAGGCTGTTTGGAGTATTGCCTTGTAACAATGTACACGAGCTCAATTTGGCTACGGGATGTAAGCAATGCAAGGAATAATTTCCTGGCCATTTCTGGTCACAGTTACCTCTAAAAGTTCAAGTGGTCCTGGGGATTTGGCTCCATGGGCTTTTTTGCTAGTTCTGTTTTTTCCAGCAAGGTATTTCCTAGTGGCTTTTGTCCTTATTGCCAAAGCAATACCCTGCTGCTAGGGTACCAGCTTCCTGTTGGCTTTGCTGGGAATCATTCTGCTTGCCAAGAATCATGTGCATCTATGCATCTATACCTTCCTGATTTTCTTACAGTTTTCACCACTAAGAGATATTTTTTTTAGCTAGATACTTTAATTTACATTTTGGAATTTTCCATTGCTTTGACCTGCCTCTCTTCTTCCTACCAGCAAAATAGGGAAGAATGGATTTCACCAAGATATAACTTACATTTGAGGCCAAGGCTCTTTATGCACTAAAAGTCTTTCTCTCTCTGTCACTAAATTTCCTTATTTGGAGTAGGTATGCATAGGCTAGCATCCTTGTCTCTTGAATTCCAGGAATGTTTCTGGCAAAACAAAGTCTTGAAAACAAATACCTAGAAATTACTGCGAACTGCTACATTAAATCACACTTTTTAATAGACTCAGTTCATATATTCCCAATGCTTTTTGCATGTTTTACTACTGAAGGAGTTAAATTCAAGTTGACCATTATTTTCCAGAAACCTTAAATATTGCAGAATTGAGGTTCTGTAAGATAAATGTAAACTAAAGTAAAGCAATAGTGTTATCTATGGGTAAGCAAATGGTATGGCATTTTGCTTCAGTAATTCATGTGAACCATAGTTGTTCCATGAATTCTGAGCCAGAGTTACTTTACTGTCTGTAGTCTGACCTGTGGCCACCCCTATGTGGCAAGGAATGCAAGTGAGTAGCACCTACTTCGGATCCTTCTTCTAACAGATGCCACGGCTTGATAAAGCAGCATTAAATGTCTGTTTCTTTATTCATCCTCTGGAACGCAAGGGGGGATCCTTAATGCTTGGAGTACTGGTATTGGATATAATATTTGCAGCTTTCCTCATCAGTGTATTTTGGCACAATAAAGACTTGAACTATGTGGGATCTTGGTTTTTATCTGCAAATCCACAGCTAGAAAAAGGTCATGTCTGTCACCAAATCTAATGAAAACAATATGTTTCAGTGTTCTCAGTGAAACAAACCCTAGAAACTCCTTTCAGGTGACATGAGATGTTTTGTTTCTGTTTTAATGATAATTCTGTGTTCTCTAAAACTATACCAATATGAGTTCTGTTGAATGGCAGATAAAAATGTTCCTTTTCTAAAAAGGTCAAAGCAATTCTTCAGCTATATCAAAGTGTATTCTAGCTCTGAAAATATCTTTCTGAAGCAAACTTACTTTGAAATGAATAAATTTCCACATAGTCAGTTTTCCTTCATGAAATACTGCCTTGAAAATTTTTGACTACTTTAGTTGGTACCTAAAGAAATGCCTCAGTAATAGCTCATGATTTTTAAGCCTCTGGATGGAAGTTGTTTTCATCTGTAACTACATTCTCCTTAGGTCTGCACTCCTGGTTGTTTCAGTGATGAGAATAAAAATGTATTTTTTTCCTCCAGGTTCATTTTTTGTTACGGTTGTGTGATGTGCTGCCAACAGTTTCACCTAGTCTGGACTAAGACTTACATGGACCCAAGTGGGGTGTCCTCTGTGCAAAGCAGCCAAGCATCTGTCAGACCAGCACAACCACAGGCCACATAGATAACCAAGAAATTTTCTGTACAGCAGCAAACACAGCCAGAAGTTTAGAAACTAGTTTGGCAGCAGTCTTAGACCATTTTGATATAGAGCAGGAGAAAGTCAAGAATGGCAGTTAAGCCTGTTTCCAATGCAGGAAAAGGTTTAGCTGCATGCTCAAAAGAGAAGAGTGGAGTTCATTTGTAATTGGTAAGAGAATTTTGTAAGGAAATTTGCCATCTTCAGCTGAAGATATAAAGTGCATTCTAAACAAGGAAGGAAACTGAGGCATGACAGTATCCAGTTTGGAAAAGTATGGTGATTCTTGATATTGAAGTCTCTTGGTGGAAGTATGCAACAGGAAATGCAGGCGACAAAATCAACACTGAATAATGGAACATATGGAACTGAGAGTACATCTACTACGATACAGGATTCTGAAAGAAAAAGAAAAACTTTAGACACCATGTTTTGTTTTGATGTAGTTGTCACACATTTAAAAATTCCAGAAAAAAATTAGCAAAATTTTTTTCCAGAAGAAAATTATGCAAAATTAGCATAATATTGCTAAGCTGGACTGCCAGGCCTACTGGTCTCTCACTTCTTATTTCCAAGTGATTGACTCTAATTCTTTTGATCAACTGAAGTATATCTAGCAGATGATTCAATTTGCCATAGTGTAACGGTAGAAGCAATAACAGTCTCTATAAATATTTTTTATATTTAATTGAAATTGGAAATGATGGACATGGCTCTTTAGAATTTTAAATGGTAGTTTAAATTGGTAGTTTTAAAATGTAGCTGCAGATGTAACCTTAAATATCTGGTTTGAAATTGCTTCATTATCGAACTGTAAGGAACATGTAGGGAAACGGCAGATGAAATTAATGCATATGAACAATCACCCACACGCGCACTGATTCCCTACTTTAATTTCACTTTTCCTGCGTGCTGATGAGGTAGTTACTTTGTTTTGATCTTTGAAAGCTCATTAAGAACACTCATTAAGCCTCAGCATACTCAGTGAAGTATAGCTTCTGCTGTTACATGCAGGGTACAGTTCAATAACCTTTTCAGATTATAACAATTTGGAGGTAATCAGGAATAGTACCCCAGAGACTGAGTTACTGAAACATGATATAGATAAAACAAACATAGAGATGTCAGGCTGATGTGTTATCTAGGCGGGCACCTCTATCATATTTTAAGATGCTCAAAATTAAACTTTGTCACAAATAGATTGGAACAAAATGAAAAGTACTGACACTTCAGCTGTACTTGTGCAAATTGGTTATTTTAATATCATTCTCCTTCCTGCTCTTTCTTTCTTGTTAACTTGAATTCCTTTACACAATTATTCTTCATTAAGGTCTAAATTTTATCTGTGTTGTTGTCTGTCCCCTCCTGCTCTCCAGGGAGGAAATCTTTTAGGCCCTTTTCTAAAGGGCCCTTACTTTTCTCTGCCCAAAGTTCTTGAATTATTAGTAATGTGTGCCACATCACTGCTGCCAGCATCCCAGATTCTTCCTATGAGGCTGGGGATCTGTTGCTTTTGAACAGAAACAGGCTAAAATATTGCATTTAAATGTATGACAGCTCATAGAGCACTTAGAAAACAACAAGAGTAGGAGTGCACAAGCAAGCTTCAGTTTTGCTGAGGGATGAAGCTCATACAAAATTCCGTAAGGTTAATTTCCTTCTTCGTGTGTTAAGGAAAATCATGCTTATCCCTAAATGAGGAATGCAAAATTTTACATGAATTATTAGTTGAGAATTATCAACTGCAACTATTCTTGCACATAATAGACCCTTTAATTTTAGTTCAGTCTTATCTCAGTCCATTGCTGTCAGTTGCTCATTAGTCCCTTTTCCCCATGATGCTCTGCTGTGGGAAATTTTCTTCATTTCATAGGTTTCATGCTTTTTGGCTCATTCTGCAGTTAAGATGGCTCCTGTCTCTGCCATCCTTTCTCCTCCCTGCTCCCGCCCTTCTCCAAATGTGCTCAACAGCTGTCTGCTTTCTCTGTTGCACATTTGATTCTCTGACTCATACATCAATAAAGGAACCTGCCACAGATGAATGGGAGCAAAGCTGAGATGTCTCTCAAAATGATTGCTTTAAAATGTCTGCTTGCTTCATTACACCTGTGTCACCTGGAGGGTGTGGCACGTCCTGGTAAACTTGTGAAGGTTTAGGCAGTCCAGTGACTCGAGGAGGCAGTCAGGAAGCAAAGGCTTTGGGACTTTCTGCCTCCTGTAGCCTAGGGAGACTCAGATGGAGTCTGTTCAGTTCGGTCCTTGGGCTGGGCAAGGCAGAAAGAAGTGCCCTCCTCTGTTAGCAATCCTGTGTTGTCAGAACAGGGAATTGAGTGAAATGGAGGCTTAAACAGGGACACAGCTGAGTCTTAGTGTCAGCTGAGCACATGGCTTACTGAGTCTGCTAGCTAGACTATGAGGGCTCTCCCTTTTTTGGCAGTATTGAACTAAAACATCAGCTGAGGTTTTATCTCTGATTTAGCCTTTCAAAGCAGCTATTTTGTTAATCTGAAGCAGGTATATCTCATAGATTTGTTGCTGGTGCTCCATTTCATCTTTGAGCCAGCAGCACTCAGAGCCCAAGGGCAAATGAGTCACCTAAGGAAGAAGGAGCTGTGGCAGAGCTGGGTTTGAGCAGGAAGAGATCATCACAGGACATCTCTATCTGATGTAGATAGACTTTCCTTAACCTTAACCAGAAGACCTGCCAGACCAGTGGCACGATGCTACAAGAATTATCTTTAATATTATTAGGCTCTACCCAAGGGCAGTGAATAAAAGGCTCCTGTACAGTTGTGAATCAATGAATTAGAAAAAAAAAAGTTTTGATATCTTTACAAGCACAATGTTTTTATTTTACCCTGCTAATTACTTTTCCAATTTGGAATAATAAGTAATTAATTTAAAAATAATTATATTCAACCTCAGCTATAATGGAATTAATTTTCTTAATTGCCAAACGAAATAAAATTTTGGTAGTCAGCATGGCTTTTTGAAGGGAATGAGAGATCATCAAAGTAAATTAAATTAGGACACAATTGGAAAAAAGAAAGGTTTTTCAGCATACAGATAATTTCAATATTCAACATGTTTATTATTTGAGGACATTCTGTTTCAGATTCAGAATAATCTAAGTCTTTAATATCAAATCAATTCCATATTAAACCAGGCTTTCCCGGATGTTTGAGTTATTGTGATTCCACTTATTAGATTACATCTTTACATGACCTCTACCTCGAGATGACCATTCTTTAATTTAGCATGCCAGTGTCAGAAAGGATTATGCTGTACCACAGAAGGCCATTTAGAAGAGAAGTCTGATTCACCCCAGATGGGATTCTCTAGAGAAATAAAGTATAACTTCAGCAGGCAATTCAGATGCTGGAATTTTGTTGAAGTATCAGTAGTGGCAAAGGTCCATTTTTCCCTGTATCACAGGACCATAAAATGTTTTGGGTTGGAAGAGACCTAGCTAGCTCCAAAATCCCTGCCATGGGCTGGGAACCTTTCATGAGACCAGGTTACTTAGAGACCCTCACTTAGAGCCCCATTCAGCCCGGTCTTGAGCACCCCCAAGGACAGGGAGTCCCCTGCCTTTCCAGAGAGGCTGTTCCAGTACCTCCACACACTTTTAGCTAAGAATTTCCTCCTGATATCCAATCTAATTCATCCTACCCTCCTTCATCTTCTCCTGTGTCCTATCCCTACATGCCATTTTCTAGCCTTTTTGCAAGCCTTGTTTAAATACTGGAAGGTGCTATAAGGGTCTCCCTGACCTTCTCTTCCCAATCTGAACAACCCCAGGTTTCCCAGTCTCAGACAGGGAATGTGCTCCAGCCCTGTGATTACCTTAGTTGCTCTCCTTCTCATTCATTCTTACAGGTCCATGTCTTTCTTGTGTGGGGGATCCAGAGTTGGACAGAGTTGGTGGGGTCTCACCAGAGCAGAACAGAGGGGGAGAATCTCTTTCCTTGACCTGCCAGCCACACTGTTTTTGATGCAGCCTGGGGTGTAGTTGGCTTCCTGGGCTACAAGGGCAGATTGTTGACTCATAGTGAGCTTTTCATCTTTAAGCACCAAGTCTGTGCCACCAGGCTTGGCCTCAGCCCTTTCTCTGCCCAGCCTGTATTTGTGCTTGGGACTGCCCTGACCCAGGTGCAGGATCTTACACTTTCCCTTGTTAAACTTTATGAGGTTCACACAGTCTCACCTCTCAAGCCCATCAAAGTACTTTGGATGGGATCCCTTCCCTTCAGTGCGTTAATAACAGCATCTCACAGCCTAATATCATTGGCAATTTGCTGAGGTTGATCTTAATCCTACTGGCAAAGATGTTGGAAAGATCTGGTCCCAATGACACTGGTCTCCACTTGGTAACAGTGAACTGTTGACTGCAACTCTTTATCTATGACCATCCACCACAATTTTTTCATCCATCCATCAAAATGTGTGTTTCTCTAGTTTAAAGGCACAATGTTATGCAGAACAGCGTCAAGTGCTTTCTCAAGCCCAGGTAGATGACATTTCTTGTATCTCTCTTCTCCCCTGCTGCTGTAACCCTATCACAATAAGCCAATTTTTTCAGTCATGATTTGCCTTCAGTTGAATCATGTTGGTTGTCACCAGTCGCCTCATTATTTCCCATGTGCTTTAGTGCAGTTCCTAGAAAGATCTGCTCCTAGATCCTGCCAGGCACTGGGGTGAGACTGGCTGGCCTACAGTTCTCTGGGGTCTTCCTTATCTCTGCTTTCAAATATGGGGGTTATGTCTCCCCTTTTCCAGTCAATGGGAACTTCACCAAGCTTCCATGACTTAAATATGACAGAGGGTGGCTTAGCCACTTCTTCAGCAAGTTCTCTCAGGATTTACAGATGTATCTCCTTGCACTTGTTTACTTTCAGGTTCCTTCATTCTCCCAGTCCCTGCTTTCAACTTCTGCAACTTGAGCAGTGTGGCTGCAGCACTTACTGGTCAAATACTGAGGCAAAAAGTCATGGACTACCTTGGCATTGTCCATGTCTGTACATTGGTCTCCTATATCCTTCCTGAGAGGAACACATTTTCCCTAGTCTTTCTTTTGTTACTCTTGATATCTTTGGCCAGGTTTACTTCTGTGATTGCTTTATCTATCCTAACAATCTTCCAGATATTTGGGCTATTTTTCTGTATTCCTCCCAGGATACCTGTCCCTTCTTTCAGCATACTGTTTGTCCAGGAGTTCCTTGTTCATCCATGCAAGCTTCCTGGACTTCCCTGATTTCTTCTTTGTATCTTTGTAGGGATGCATTGTTTCTGAGCCTGGAGGAGAAAATCATCCATCTTGAATATCATCCAGCTCTCTTGGGTTCCCATTTCTTCCAGGACCCTATGCCATGGCACGCTACCAGGGAGACCCTTGAAGAGACCAAAGTCTGCTCTCCTTGGAGTCCAGGGTAATGAGCTTGTTGTGTGCCCTCTTCACTGCCCTAAGGATCTAAAACTTTATGGTCACCACAGTCCAGGCTGGGCTTGAGCTTCATGTTCCCCACCAGCCTCTGCTGATTGGTCACAAAAAGGTCCAGCCCAACACCTCTCCTCATTGGCTCCTCTATCACTTGCCAGAGGAGGTTGTTATCAACGTGTTCCAAGAACTCTGGGGTGGCTGAAGTTCCCCATGAGAACCAAGATATGTGAATATGAGGCCCACTCCTCTCTATGTGTAGAAGATCTCATCAGCTTGATCTTTCTGTTCAGGCAGCCTCAGAGACTTATTATAGAATCACTTGCCCCTGCTCTCCCTTTAATCCTGACCCATAAACTCTCATTCAGCGCATCACCTGAAGCTGGAGCTCCGTGCTCTCTGTTATCATAGAGGGCATCACCACCTTCTCATCTCCTCTGCCTGTCCCTCCTAAAGAGCTTGTATCTTTCCATTCTGACACTCAATGGGTTTTTGTGATGCCAGTAAGATCAGAGCCCTGCAGGCAAGTGCAAGTCTCTAGTTCCACCTGGGGAATCCCAAGCTGAGTGCATTATGACCCTGTCTGGAGTGTCTGGAATTCCTTGGTGCTGTGCTTCATGTGTTTTCCTCTGGACCTGTGTAACCCCTATGGACTCTAAGCATCTCTTGCTGTCTCTGGCTCACTGGTATGAGTGGATGGCCTGTCATCCCATGCCTTATCACTGTTAGACCTGATGATATCCACCTCTCCCATCACATCTCATTTAAAGCCACAGAAACAAATCTTGGCCAAGATGATTTTTCCCTTTTGAGAGAGGTGAATCCTTTCTGAACTCAGCAAGTCTGGTGCTGTGTAGGCCATCCCATTATCAAAGATCACCAAATTTTGGTGGTCACAAGTTCATTTTTTGGTAGACTGAGTCCACCTGTTTTCTGTCTATGCTGTCACTTGTACCTGGAAAACAAGAAATAAGAATAACCTGAGGTTCTGATTCCTTCAAAAACTGTTCAAGTGCCTTGAAGTCTCTTCTGATCACATTTCTACTATGTCTTGCATTTTTATGGCAGTGCGTAAGTAGGACCAGCAACAAGTAATTGCTGAAAAAAGGAAAAAGAATATTCCTGAAATCTGAATCTTAGTTTCCCATCTGTGTTTTGGTGGAAGAGCGTCTGAGAAGGATGCAGAACTAGAAAAAGCACATGCTTCCCCTAATGTTCTTCTACTTGCAACAGACTCCAAGATGTCCCTATGCTGAAATAGATGTAGAATTTCCTGAATCAGACATGTTTTCTGTTTGGGTCTGAATAATACAGATCAATTTTTCATGGGAAAACATATCTGTAACAAGCTTTATCTTACCCACCTCCTTCCACTAGCGATGAATGAGAAATTAAATTTAATACTGGACTGCTTTAAAAGAAATGTTTTGCCTCTTTCCAGTTCTTCCAGAATATGCTGTGTTTACTCAAATCAACCAGAACTAAATAAACTAAATGCCTATTTTTAGCACTTTTTTTTTCTTTTTAAGATTGAATTTTATGCTGTGTGGAAATAGAAAAGAAAATCTTCAGTAAAGAAAATCTTAGTTATCTGCTATCCTGCTCTTGAAAACACTCCCAAAAAAAGAGAGAGTAGTGATTTTTCAGTAACCAGTTCTGAGTTTCAAATAATAAATCAATAATCCTTGAGCAAGATTGAAGTAATTTTGTTCTTTGTTATGCTGGTTTGTCACAACTTGTTAGGAGGATTTATTTCCCTTTGGGACCATGACACTGCTGCCATGACAACAGTAATTCACAAAGCCAGATTCATCCCATGATATATAAAATTATGGAAACTGTCTAGTATGTTGCTAAGTATTATATATTTTCTTTTCTTTTGTTAGTAATTTAACTTGGTGGGTGGATAATTACACCACCAAGTTTGGAAGCTTTCAGATGCCTATTTGCCTATTTCATTCTATATGGAAGTTTTCTTGCAGAAAGTTCCAAATCTAATTCAAAATCTGTTTTGTTCATGATGAGCCTTCGGTAAGATGCAACAGCATTAGCAGAAGTCCAGGTAATTCAACCAGATAGGTTTAAGTGTGTGATCTTCATAGCTATTTTTTATGACTCAAGGTCATTTTCTATTACATTTTGGGCTGAAAGGGAATGTTAGCACAATTTATTCACTACCATATGCTTGTTCTCAGGCTATATTACAAATAGAGTCTATTTCCTAGGCATTACAAGGGGTTTTCAGCAGTAGAAAAGTCTGTTTTGAGCTCAGGAAGCATCAAAACAGTTCCCATTCAAGTTTTCTTTCTGTAGGAGAAATACTGCAATTTCCAGTGCAAGCCTGATATCAGCTTGATAAGTAATGGTGATTTTGTCAAGCCATTTCCATCACATCTCTAATTTGTCAAAGCAGAATAAGCATGATTTCCTTGCATTTCATCTGTTATCATTTTCCACTTAATGATTTTTTTTCCCCAAAAATGTGCTAAGCTACACTTGGCAGTGCTGGCACTGTTTCCTGAGTCATTTAAAAAGTAAAACAAAGGAAAAATATCCCTTCCTATTTCCAAAGTTTTTTTATAAAGATTAATTTCACCTTCCAGTGTCTTGTGCAGGATTGACAAGTGAAAACAATGGAGTCACTGGTTTTTTACTCTCCATTTTCCACATATTGCCTGCCGCAGTGATACGGAGAATCTTTCAACTTTCTCCTTCCTGTACTCTGTTCAGGCTGTTTGGGCTCTGAGCAGGGAGCCATGTGTAGGTTTGGGAGTGGTTAATTGGCTGGTAACACACGTAACTGAGCATCAGCTCTCCTTACTGGTCAGAGAAAAGTAAGGAGAGTAATCCGAATGATTACTTTTTTTCAGCAAGGTGGAGTGGCCCATTTGCTGTCTGTCAGAGCAGGCTAAAATTAAAACAGAGTTTGTGCTATCTTGTGGTTCTGCTCAAAATCTCCCTGTGGTACTTTGACAGGCTGCTATTAGGTCTGCATGCCGAGAGTTTTAAACTCCCTTGGGTTTTGGATCAGCCCCATAGCTACGAAATCCACAGTGACCACTTTCCCCTTGTCCTCTATGAGTGGAGTCTGTTACATCCATTCCTGAAGTGGGACCAGTGGCAGTGAGCATTGTGTTGTTCCTGAAATATGCATCTATGAGGATAGGTGATCCCACTGAGATTGTTCTGGTTTGTCTTTTTCAGGGAAAGTAGACTGTTAAATAAAATAAAGTCTTAGCACTGAAGTAGAGTGATTAATTTAAAATATTTTAGATTCATTTTAGACTGGAAAAAATGATATATATGTCTGCCATTTCTTATAGCTATTTAGTTCAAATTTCTGTGTGCCCTTTGGGCTTTGAATCAGGATCCTTTCAAATTTTCAGGTATTTCATGGTGTGTTGAACCAGTTCTAAAACATGACATTCTTCTTTGACCTTCTCAGTCTCTGGAATTTCCTTTTTTCCCCCCTCCATATTCCTGCATCTATTTTCTATTTTTTTTTTTTTTTTTGGCAAATAGACTTCAGTCCCTTCAGGAAAATTCTACTGCACTCCTCTTTCTGCCCCTCTCTGTCCTTTCAGGCAAGACAGAACAAACTTGGTTTCATAGATTATAGGTTTTTGGCTTTTCTGTGTTGCGGCCATCCCAGGAGCCATTAGGAATGAGTATCCCATGTCTCCATCTTAAAAAAAATTTGCAGTATTTGTTTCCTAACCTTATAGCAAAAGATAGAAAAATTGTATAAATGCTGTGATTGGTATTTAATATTGCAATAACTTCCTTAAATCAACCAGAATTATTAGACTTCCGTGAGATAAATTTCACAATCATTCTGGAGGTGCTGTAGAAATCAAAAGTAAAATACTTTGGATTTCATATCCATGCTTAGAACATATGATTACTTCAATTTTCTCTTAACTATTTACTGTTTCCTTACTTCTGCTTCTAAGTATTTTTCTCTGTGTGGGGTCATGGTGACAGTAAGTTAATATGGCATCTTCCATAATGCGGGGCTAAGGATGCTTGAAGTGAGATTCCCTGGACACAAATCTGTGGCTATTTCCTATGGATGTCTTTGAAAACCTTTCTCAAATCTGAGCTGCAGTTTGTAAGTTTTTTTTTAAACTGTTACATACTTGTTTATCACTTCAGCCCCTCACCCATTTTCTTGGATACCTGTGCTGCTTTCTTAAACTTGGTTTTGATCCAATCTCTATGTAACCTGCCTGTGGATAGGACAGCAGCAATCTTTCCCCTCATCCTTTACAAAGCTGGTACAACAGTGGCAGCAGCAAAGGTTACTATTGAGACTTGCCTACTGAAAAGGAAAAAGTTGGACTTCCTGGTGAGAGTATCATTAATATTAAATAAAATGTCTCCCTACCCCCTTATAATGTGGGTTTATATGATAGTGCCTTCTTCCCTTGCTATTTCATATAATTTCCCCTTTTATTTTTCAGGGAAAGAGGAAAAAAAAAAAGCTTTAATTTGAATAAAAATTATTTTGCTACATTAGAAACATTGGGAATAGTCCCATTTTCAACCCATTCTAGGCATAGCTTTATTCTTTGCTTGTTTGATTAACATGATGACTTGGGTTAGAACATTTTTTTCTCAAATCTTTTACCTACAATTTCTACTGTAGGCACAAGTTGTTTTCTGGCACTTTGAATGGCTCAGTGAGCTGAGACTCTCTGGAAGCTGAAAGTTGAGTTTAGGACTCCAGAGGCAGTGAATATTTAGGACTCCTGTTTACTGTAACACATACAGTAATATGACAGTCTCCACTTGTTTGCATCTCTTCTAGGGAATTTCATTTAATTTCATTAATTTGCATTCAACAGCGAATATTGAGCATTGCCACTTCTTAATACATGACATGCTGCCTTGCATAGCCTCCATTGCTATATTAGTTAACTTTCAGCTAATTGTTTTTTGATTGCAATATCATCTATGACTATTGTCTTCCCATTATTAACACGCAAAGACAGAGATCTGCTGGTTAGTTTTTTAAAAACTTTGTGAAAGAAGGAACTATTGTAAGAATTGTTGATGGAAGAGAAAGTGGATAAAAATCAATCAAAAATATATATTAAAAAAGAGTTTTTCCAAAGGAATCCTAGAGACAAAAGTTATTTTAAAGCCTGTATCTGTCTCCTTGCTTCCTACCTCCTATCTGGATATAGCACTGTGATGATTTTGTAGCAAGGAGGAGAGAATATTTGTAAAACTCAGGAAGAATATGGAGTAATTAAAATTTTTGTTGGATTATTCATGAATCGTATGTTCTACACACAACTGCTGGAACTGAAGTTAACATTCAACTTGTACTAGTTAGGATTAAGACCTTTGCCCACTGAAGTACCATTTGGGCTGAGTATCAAAATCCTGTGCTCATTATTTGAATATTAAATATCAGCAGTTTTATACAGCAATTACTGTTCAATTCAGTGCAGGTACAGGAAGGATAAAAGTTTGTGGTATCTCTTTCCAAGGTAAAGTTCTCTTGTGCTAAAAATTTGTAATGTGAAGCCAGAAAGACACTTCAGAATACAATTTCATTAGAGATCTGAAACTTAAAGAATTTAATTTATAAATTGAAAACTTCATTCATTAAGAATGTTGAATCAGAAGAGTCAAATAATGTTCAGATTAATTTGTTTTAAAAATATAGAAGAAATCATAGAACAGTGAAAGCATAGCTGTGCTTGCACTGGTTGATGTGCCATGACTTTGATATATATATATTCAGAAAATATACAGAATCCTGTTTACTGTTGGATATAGCTTGGTAAGGACTGCATTTTTATCTGTTTATCTGGTAGTTGTTTTCCTTCAGTAAACCAACATATGCTTCTTGGTAAAATCACTGTTAGGTCTGAAGTACACCATGAAATATGTCAACCTGTATATGAGTGGATTTTTACTGTGCTTCATGAACAGTCTTTAGTTGCTGCCTTTCACTGAGAACTTTTATCACTTAAGACATCATAAAGGTTGTAAGTCAGCTATTTTGAATACATTCCATTGCCTATTTCTGGGAATTTAAAAAAAATGATTTAGTGTTTTATTTTATTTACAAGGTAAAACTATTCTGACATTTTTCTATAATTGGGCTTTCTTTTAAATGTAAAAACTGCTGAAAATTTTTGCCGGTAAGACGGATTTATTAATCTCTAGTTATTTTATTAAAAATACTTTAGTTGGAGGGATGATTTTAAATGTACTGCTTTCATTACATTCTTCATAGAAATGGATATCAGTATCAGCTCACACTGAAAAGTAGGTGCACTAGGGATGTCTTAACCAGATCGTCTGTGTGGGGAAGGCATATGTGTTTTCTATAAGAGAAGATAAAAGCTGTTGAACTGCCAGAGGAATGAACTTATTTATTTCCCTGAAGTCTCAGCTCAGATTTCATTAAATATTTGAGCTTCTAAGGTGCTGGTGTATATTGGATTTTGAGAGAAGAATGTGTAAGAAAGTCTGGGGCAAGTCTGTCCCACACAGGTTATCTTCAGTTGCTCAACTTGACAGAATCAGACACAGATTCAGAGCCATTAAAGTAAAAATTTAAATGAATAAATAAAATTTCTTAATAGAACAACTCTTACTTTTAGTACTGGGTTTCTTGCTGTCATCTCTACATTACATTGAAGTTACTAACTAGCACCTGTAGGACTCTGCTACATTTCATGCTGAACTCTTGGTGAAATTGATTTGAATTCTCATTCTTAAGATTACTAGATAACCATGAAAAGCTTTTTTTTTTTTTTTTTTCTGATGCTGAATTATCAATTTATTTCAAATTCAGTTCAGCTGAAGAAGTTGTGGAGGTAGTTTTTTTACTACTCTCTTTTCATACATTTAATCTTGTTTTCATGGAACAGTTTGTTCCTGTTACTTACTCTTCCTTCAGAAACATTGTTTTGCTTTGGAACATTAGAGTGATAATAGGTCCAGGGGACTCTGATAAAGAAGTAGAGGAGAAATAAGCTAAAAGGTTGTTAGTCAACCAACAATTAGCAGGTTGAGTACAAAACATGTAGGCCAAGGACTCTCTCAGTTGGGGCAGCTACCTTCTTGTGCTTTCATTACTTCAGACTTGACGTAAGCATGGTGCAACACCGAATGGCTCCTGAGCTTCTTGCAAGGCATTTGATTTTCTTCTATTTGTCTGCCTTGTCTCAATGCACCTGTGGTTCCCATTCTTCCTGGCATAGTCCTGAAGGTCAATGGTCAGAGGAACATGAGTGCCTAGGACATGTGAAAATGCTCTATTAGGTGCTTCTTAGTCTTTAAAGATTACATCAAATACTTCTGCTCTTGTGTGAATGGTTGTGAAGGATTAAAGTTTAAATGTGAGAGCCACAAGACTTGCACATATGGATAAAAGCACTGTGGGCAAATATAGGTAAATCCAACTGTTCCTAGATGTATCTGCACTTGAACATGCATTTTTTGGATATCTCTTTCATCATTCTTCTGTTTGATGAAGAATTGTTACTTGTGCAATGACATTTGACAGCATAATTTCGTGGCTGACAAAGGAGTGAGCGAAAAAGCAAATTTAATTTTATATAAGATAGTTTGCTGTTGAGTGAATGTAGTACAAGGGAAGCTAATCTACATAAGGATAGTGGATTTATATTTTGAAACTGTCCATTTATCCTCTTAGTTTTTATAGAATTTATTTCTGACAGAGTGAAAAAACTTCAGCTTTAAACTTGTAGTATTTTATGAAGATTCACCTAGGTAATCATAAGATTAAGAACTCCAGGAATAAAAATAATCAATATCAATTTAGTTTCCTGGTGTTTCCTCCTTTTATTACTTCTTACTCATTTGTCCTTTCCCTCTTTTCTCTTGTGTCAGTGGTGCTACCTGTTAACCATAGAAGTCTCAGTCACCTTCAAACTCTGCTGACTGCTGTATCCTGACAGTGGCCTGAAGTGGATGTTTACAGAGGAGTACAAGAGGGCATGTACAGAACAATGCTTTCCCTGACATTGCCTCCCAGCTTCTGACATAGAGATATGCATTGCAAATTAAGCTAGGAGTTTGTATTCCAAATAAATGATTTGTTTTGGGTTGATTCCAGAAAACCCCAAACAAGGGAAATCATAAATCATAAATGAGTAGGTTTTTCCAATTCTAAATATAAAACAAGTCTTTTGTTGAATAAAGGACTGTTGCTTTGCAGGCACTATTAACTATTTCTTAATATGTTGTGAATATCCTTCCACTTCATAATCTGTTTCAGTAAGATACTATCTTCAGGAGAACATATATATATATATATATATATGAATTAAAAATTACATATATTTTAAATATAGGCTATATATATATATATATATATATATATATATATATATATATATAATATTTATATTTTTTTTAAAGAATAAAATGTGTTTTAGTGCTTTATGGGTCGCAGAATAACTTCCCAGTTGCTTCATGTAATTAGAATTTTGAATGCAGTATGAACAATAGGGTCTTTATTTCTGATGGGTGAAAGTAATGTGATTTGTTATACTACACTTATTAAAATATAGAATTTTGTGCCACTTGTTGTCTGATATGTATGCTCATGCTACTTTTTTTTCTGCACTTGTATTTAGAACATGATTAAACATGTAGTTTTGAGACTTACCATGCATATTTCTTCCCAAAATGTGCAAGAAAACAGCTAAGATACACTTGGGCTAAGGGTTTGGAGAAAACATCTGTGTTTCAAACAGGTATAATAACAGCAATTGCTGAGATATGCTGCCACAGCAGTATGCCTGCAGCCTATCGTTGGTGGAGCTGTGTAATTGTTTTCCATGTGTCCTAAAATAGCTCCTATAATATCAGATTTGTGAGCATATTTACTTGAAAATCAATAAATATCTTGCTAAGAGTAAAATTCCTTGTAACGAATACCTACAGGTCTGGATTTTTCCTTATGAATTTGTTAGTAGCTAGCTTAAAAATTGGTTTCAAAATCCATGCGTGTAGTAACCTGTGTATGCCCTCATATTTCATATAACCTTCTTAGTTTTTGTAGCCTCTAGGTTTGTCTGGACAAGTAGCATGGAATATCTAAGCTTTGGGGATTTTGATTATCACTTTTAGCTCAAAGAATTTAGATGGCTAAACTCATAAGGAAATGTAAACTTCAGGGACTAGTTTCTGAGTTCTTTTTTTAATATCACTTCTAAGTCCCACCACACACATACAAACACAAAAACACCCTGTCTCCTTCACCC
The DNA here is from genome assembly GCA_024362935.1 of Setophaga petechia. Lineage (NCBI taxonomy): Eukaryota > Metazoa > Chordata > Aves > Passeriformes > Parulidae > Setophaga > Setophaga petechia. The sequence goes on along the minus strand of JANCRA010000004.1, from coordinate 6,536,872 downwards.
CCACCCTCCATTCCCAGTGTTTGACAAAGAACAGATTTTAAAGAGATTTATAATCCTGAACAGTTCTTTGCCTTCAGTGGGTTTGAATGAAAACAAGCTGGCCTTTTTTCCTGCTAGCTAATTTGTGTCAACTATAAAACCAGGGGATGATGAACTGGATTAAGGTATTCCACACATTTCCCAGGGGCCACCAAACAGCATTTATTTAATAGTATAAGAGATGTGAAAAACTATACTGAATTAGACCCTAAAGCCAAGCAACAGATAACAAAATTTTCTTATTATGTGACCATTTATCCACCTAGTTCTGCAAAACCCCTAACACCCCACTTCTTCCCAAAACAGAATGATAATATAATAACATGAGGAAGAAAGATGTAGGAGTGCAACTAGTTGATTTATATATAGTAACATTTAAAATTGATTTGTTTTTAGCTGTCTTGCTATGACTTTTTATGTCTGAACTGTTTTAGCATTTATTCTATTTACACACTTTTACTAAATTGTTATTTAAAGGAAATATTTTCTGTGGTACTTCTGAAGGATGGTTAAGCTAAATGAAAATAATTGCTTATTTTCTTGTTTAATTTATCCGGCATATGAGTATGACAACCTTATTCATGCAGTGGGTAGCTAATGGTAAAGCAGCCCTGAATTTTCAGTCCAGTCCTCAGTACTGGAGGGTTAAGTCTACTGATGTTCCTCTTATCTAACCTGACATATGTCAAACAAGTCAGCTCTAGAGCATAGATTTCCTGGGGGACAGGATGAGGAATAAGAAGCTTGCATGTGGCTGTGGGTTGTGATGATGACTTTCTGCTGCAGATGCAGGTTCTGTCCCAATTTGCTCCTGGCTGGTGTAAGGATTTCTGTGCCAGCAGGCTCAGTAACTGCTGAAACTAGGAGGAAACCTCTCAGATGACTAGCAAGCTTATTTGTGTGAGAACCGTTCAAAGAGAAGAAGACAAATTTTAAGCATGTATTTCTAAGGTAAAGTAGTAGTATTTCTGTACTATAAAACATCACTTGGTAAATAGCATCAAATTATTTTCTCCTAAAGTGATGACAATAATTACTGTTGTTTGCTGACTTTTTCTTATAACTGTATGTATGCCTTGCTGTAGAGAAGCTACTTAAATGAAGTTACTTTCTTATCACACACTCTTAAGTCCACATTCATGTGATTTTGTGCTGGTAATACTGGACTGGATGCAGTCATGACTATACTTTTATTTTTCCTTAGCAATTGGTAGCAGAGGAGCAAGAAATCCTTTAAAGGTTGGTAGTGCCTGAAGATTCTTCTTATTTTTCTCCCTCTAGAGAAGGAAAAAGTCTTCTCAGCAAAAGGGGGAGAACATATGAGTATTCAGGTTTCTCTTCATATACTTTCAGTTTTGACTGAATGCTCTAACCAAGGGTTAAGAAGGAAATTCCAGTAGTCGATTAATCCTCTGAATCACTCAGCCTGAGACTGAGATCAAGGGTATGAAGTTCAGCAGGCCAAGTGTTGGGTCCTTCACTTCAGTCACAACCCCAGGCAGTGCCATAAGGTGGGATAGAGTGGCAGGAAAGTTGCCCAGCGGAAAGGACCTGGGGGTGCTGGTGACAGCAGCTGAACATGAGCCAGGCTGTGCCCAGGTGGCCAAGAAGGCCAATGGCATCCTGGCCTGGAGCAGCAATGCTGTGGCCAGCAGGGCCAGGGCAGGGATTGTCCCCCTGTGCTGGGCACTGCTGAGGCCACAGCTGCAGTGCTGTGTCCAGCTCTGGGCCCTCACTGCAGGAAAGGCCCTGAGGGGCTGGAGAGAGTCCAGAGAAGGGCAATGGAGCTGGGGCAGGGTCTGGGGCACAAGTGCTGTGAGGAGCAGCTGAGGGAGCTCAGGGTGTTTATCCTGGGAAAAGGAGGTTCCGGAGGCTCCTGCAACTGCCTGAAAGGAGGCTGTGGCCAGGTGGGGTTGTTCTCTTCTCCTGGGCAGCCCGTGACAGGACAAGAGGAAATGGCTTCAAGCTGCACCAGGAGAGGCGCAGGTTGGACATGAAGAAGAATTTTTTCACAGAAAGAATTGTTAAACATTGGAAGGGTGAGCCCAGGGAGGTGATGGAGTCTCCAATCCATGAAGGTATTCAAGAAATGACTGGATTTGGCACTTAGTGCCATGGTTTAATTGACATGGTGGTGACCAGTCAAAGTTTAGACTTGACTGTAAATGTCTTTTCCAACCTAAATGGTTCTGTGAGTCTGTGAAAACTCTGAGGGGTATTGCTTAAGTAACATAATCAAAGTTCATCATTCAGTGTGGTGTCAGCTTACTGCAACCTGTTACACGCTCTTTTAACAGCCAACCTGTAATAGATGCAAGCAATTAGACATCCCAGGGTGTTGAAATAGTGGCTCTTGTACTACTACACAATAGACCATAAGGCACATGAGGTAAAACCAAGGAAGGTGAGGTAGTAAAGTGCTGGTACTAGATAACATTGATATATATTTAATGTAATGATATTTATACAGCAATGTATTATGGTCAGTCTGGTAAGGTGGGAAGAAAGGGCTGGCATTTCTCCTTTCATTGAGATCCCTGCAAAGTTGCAAAGTTAGCATTTCTAATGTAAAATAACAGATGCAGGTTAATGCCCCTTTAATTCCTAAAAGATTTTGTAGCTTATACGAAACTTTCTTCTGTCTCTCTAGTATAGTTTATGTATTTAAACTTTCTAATTTAGTTTATGTATTACTAATGATTTTATGTAAATTGTGAGTTTTCTGTTCTATTATAAAATGCCTCACATAAAATTAATTGATTCAGCATACTCCAGAGTTATCTGAAACACTGCATATGTGTGTTTAGTACACATAAGCAGTGAGATGGCTTTCAACACTTGTTTAAAATCTATGTATCTATCTTTTCTGGCATTCTTTTTTAACCCTGTCTCTTCATTAATTTTTTCATGCTTCAAATGTGGACTTTCTAGCCTGGTGATTGCAGGGCTTATTTTCTTGCTCAGTGGGCCTGAAGCACTGTAATCTTTCTGTATCCATTAGATCAAGAGTATTAAATATTTCCTATGAATACTGATTGAAAATGTGCTGTGTCAAGTGCTCTCTTGACTTCTAGAAAATCAGCACTACTGTTCCTGAATATTCACCGTGACAAATATACCAGCCACTGGCTTTTTGTTTTTGCCTAACTTGTATATTTCAATACATTCAAAGTAAGCATTCTATGTTGAGATCTATAATAGGGTTGTGCATTTTCAAAGTATGTAGAAAATATGTATATTTGTTTGTGAATTTATGAAATTAAAAGAATGATAACACCTTTTTATAACTTTACTGTAGTGCAGAATCATTTTGGCTATAAATACCTTGAAGTATTAATAAATAAGGATAAAATATTGCAAAGTGTGCCCTCCTTTAAAAAACTTATATAGCAGGACAATAAGAAGAATGAAATGAACTTTTTATTGACCATAGTAAGTCTGGGAATCACCTGTCACATCTGAAAAAGGTGGTTATTTTCAAAGGTACTGGTGTAGGTGAGGGAGAGAAGCAGGTTACCTCAGAAATGGGGAGGGGGCGGAAATCAGGCTGGTTTCCAGGCATCTAACGTTTGAAAAAGTCACATATTCAGCAGAATAAACATTATTTTTGCAGACAAGAAGTATATCATATAGACTTCAGCAAATTAGCTCTAGCAATTTAGCCTTCTTGTGAAATGATTTTAAGTAAGTCAAGGTGAAGTATCTCAATTTCTGAAAAAGCAGTGAAGAAGAGAATGGCACCAATTCAGACTCATTTCTCCTCAGTGAAAGGAAGTAATCATTTGGCCAGTCTTTGCAAAGAAAATGGAGGAAGCACTAAGCTGTCTGAAATCAGAAAACACAGCAACTTTGAAAAGAAATGCTATTGATCAGAAAAATACAGCTACAGTTATATAGGTTACTATTAAAGTACATTCTTTCTTGTTACCTTGTCCTACACTATTTCCAAGCTATTTTCACACTGATTTGTTGGCTGCAGAGTGAGATCTTTCCACTGTGTGGCTGCAGAAGAAATATCTATGTTAGAAAATATCTTGTAAAAGAATGAAAAGTTTTGGAATTGAAAAAAAAAAAAAATAAAAGAATTGTTGCCTGTCTCCTTACCAAGATGGCAAGAAAAGTATTTTTATGGATTCTCATGATCACAATAATTGAAACAAATCAGTATTTTGAGACAGACATTATTAAATACTGCAAAATTAGTTGAAAATGAGACAGAACTACTCAGTTGCACTGTGTTTTTTTGTCTTAATTGTTCTCCTGGTTTTATAAGCATGTTATTTTTTATAACTTTAAAGACATTAAGGCATGGAGATGAGTAATGTTTTCTTAAAAGACTGAAGTTGAGAAGCTATCCCAAGCTAGCCACAAGCAACAGTTGAAAAACTGCATACTTGTAATCTTTGATAATTTTTAATGGTGACAATTTAGCATCTTATGAGGAAAATAATTAGCATGGATCTTTTGCATCCTGGTGTCCAGCATTTGAATTTCTCCTCTTTGGTGAAACAGCTGTTACCTCTTCTTAAATGATTCCTTCAAGAAGAGTCTTAATTGGAATAAAGTACTGAACATAATCCATACTGAACCAGACAGAAAGTTATTTGTGATTTCTCCCTCTCTCTCCACCTCTCTCTCCCTCCCCCCTTCTCTCTTCCTCTTTCTTCCCTTCCTGCTCAGGAAGATTTGATTCTTCTTGTCCTTCTTTTCTGGCATATTTTTTCTCCTTCTTTTTTGTCCCCTGTCTTTTTCCATGCCAAGCTAGGGAAAGTAAAAAAAAAGGGGTGGGGAGAAAAAGAGAGTTGCAGGAAACATAAAAACACAGAATCCATTTTCCTGGATTATTTCCAACCTTGAAAATACTGAAAAGACCCATAATTGTTTCTGTGATGTAGTGTGGCAAAATCCACAAAGAATATTAAAGTTCTCCACGCAACCCCATGTCCTGTCACATTTGAGCTCCCAGTGAGTTACTTTGTCTGTAGTTTGAGAGGTTTCTGGAATACAAATGTAGGCCTTCAGATCCACCTGAAGACACTCCTGCTGTGTTACTCATCATCTTGTTTCCTGTACTGATCAACAAGTCTGTCTCTGAATGAAAGGACTGTAAAACTTCTTCTTATATTCCTTCAGGCAGTCATTTGGGCAAGATTAAACACACCTGGTGAAGGTGCTCTGAGCTACCTCACTTGGCCTGAATGGTGAGTGCCCCACAACCCATCCCTTCCACTGACAAAACCATTGAGAGGTTTTACAAGGTTTAGAGGATGGTAAAAAGGTTTAGAGGGATGTTAAAAACCAAGTCAGGGACAGGTAATACCTTAAGTTATGACATATATTTGCGAAGTTGGGTGTTGATTCATCATTAAATGCTTAACAATTCTTCAGATAGGTTAATAGCATTTCAACTTGTCCCGTGCTCACATCCAGAGGCTGCAGTGTGTAATTTATGCTACCAAGTGCCACTCAGGGTGTCTGCTTCAAGATCCATTTTAAATTGTACAAAAACAATAAACACACACCACAAGTTGAGAAATCAGGCAATAATAGCACACAGTCCTTAATTTTTACCACATTGTTTTACACAAATTTCACTTTGTGTTCATGCTTATCAACTCTCTATCTGATTGTTGTTTCCCTTTTTAAAAATATGTTCTTTTATTTTGCTGCTATTCTATTGATCCTGTTCTGATTATTAAACATTATAACTAGGATATTGACACTTCCAATCAGTTTTTCTTTTGAATTCAGACATGTTCATGTTTCTTTATAACATGAACACCTCAATTCCATACCACTCCTACTGTGTTAGGTTTTTGAAACACCAGCCTATTTTAGGAGACTGGTCTACTGTTCCTGATCATAGAATCATAGAATGGTTTGGATTGAGAAAGGCTTTAAAGGTCATGTCCAATTTTCCTGAGATGGACAGAGACTTAGTCTAGTTAACATTGTTTTGAGTCCCTTTCGGCCTAACCTTGAATGACCCTTGACTTGGAATTCCCTTACCCAGGGTTGGGGCATCCCCCATCTTTCTGGGCAACCTGTGCCACCATTTCACTGCTCTTACCATAAAAATTTCTTCCATATATTTAAAATGAATCTATCTTCTTTTAGTTTAAATCCAACACCCCTTGTCATATCCCAACAGACCCCATTAAAAAGTCTGTCCCCATGTCCCTGTCATTCTTATTGGCCCATCCAGCGCACACTGATGGATCAGGTCCAGTTTTTCATCCACCAGTACCCTGAGACAGTTTTGGCAAGGCTGCTTTGACCAGTTCATCCCTCAGCCCTCTGTGTTGATAACAGAATTGTTCTGACTCAGGTGCAGCACCTTGCATCTGACCTCATTAAACCTGCTGAGGTTCACATGGGCCTCCTTCTTGAGCTTGTCCAGATCCTTCTGGATAGCTCCTGTCCTTCAGGGGCGTCAACCGCACCACTCAGCCTGGGGTCATCTGAAAACTTGCAGAAGTTTTCTTCTTTCAACCCCTCTATGTCATCAGCGAAGAAATTAGATAACACTGGTCCCAACCCCTGGTACAAACCCCTGATAGCACCACTTGTCACTGATATCCACCCAGACCCTGAGCTGGTGACCACTACTGTCTGGATGTGACCATCCAGCCAATTTCTCAACCACTAGTCCATTCCATCCTCTAGTCCACTGGATAGTCCATTCATTGAGACCATCTCCTCCCCAGTTTAGAGAGAAGGATCATGTCCAAGGCTTAACAGAAGTCCAGATAAATGACATCTGTAGCCCTTCCCTTGTCTCATGCAGACACTGCCTCACAGAAGGCCACTGGCTTGGTCAGGACTTGCCCTTGGTGAAGCCATCCTGGCTGTCCCAAATCCCCTCTCTGTCCTCCTTGGGAGGGTCTGTTCCGTGATCTACCCGGGCACGGAGGGGAGGCTGACCGGGCAGTGGTGCCCAGGGTACAGCTTTCTAAAGATGGATACAATGTTTCCATTTCCCCAGTCTCTGGGGACTTCACCTGACTGCCGTGATTTGTCAAATATCTTGGAAAGTGCTGGCAGCTACATCAGCCAATTCCCCCTGGAATCCGGGATGCAATGTTGTTTGTTACTGCTCAGCAGCGCCTTTCAGACTCAGTCAAGCGGCTTCTATAGAGCTGTCTTTGACTGTTTCATCTTTGCCTTAGAAATGTGATGGAGACTTGTGGAGTAAGAGCGTGAGAAGGAGAAATACTTTTAAGAAAGGCTTTTACTACCTAAAATGTACCTCAGCACAGCGCCTTTCACCAGACTGTTTGGTGGATATGCTTTGTCTGCTAATGATCTACCTTATTAGATCATTAGTTAGTACGGACTAACTGGGAGAGTCTGACAATACTAACAACTTGTAGTAAACCTTGCGAGAAACCAATTTTTACAAGGTCTTTGAGACACATTTGCAAGCACTTGATGCTGCCTAAATTACTAGCTAACCACATTTCCTCCCTTCCGAAGCGACAAGTAAAAAAAAAGATAGTGCTCGAGGGGACCCATTTCTGACAATCACGGCCAGCATGAGTCAGTCTCTTAACACCAGATGGAGCTGCGGTTATGCAACCCCATGTGTCTATAGGTGAATTAAGGAGCAACCCGAATTCCTTCCCCCCAGGCCTCGAGTCAGGTGCCGACTTGTCTGATGCACTTGGTAGTCCTCTGGAAGTGCTCTAAGAGCCATTGGCTTAGTACAGGGGTGGCAGTATTTAAATTTAAATTTAAAAAAATCCCTCTGAATTGTTTTAAATGGCACCGTAAGAACTTGAAAAAAAATGAAATCATATTTCAAGGAGAAGGGACACTTTGTCCTTCACCTTTCTCTCCTTTAAGAGAAGGTATCTAGAAAACTCTGGCTGTCATTCTCTGTGCTTTTAGTACAGGGTGGGGGTGGAAGTAAACACAGATTTTCTGCAGGGTAGAAAGGAAAGGCCTTGCAGTCTGAAGATGATGACTGAAGTGACAAAGCATTATAATAGTGCTGCAGCTGTTATCTTGTCATGAAGATAAAAAATTCCCGTTATGAACTCAGTATTTTGTGTTTAGATAGGAAAGCTAGCTCTGCTTCTGTATGTCTCCAGGAAGCAAGAAGGAGAGATTACACTTCTAGTTAAAGTGGCACCCTTCCCTTTTTATTGGCTCAAAATCTCGTTTGCTGGTACTTTAGAAAGTACTTTTTGCAAACTACTTAAACTCGAATTTTTAAATACCAGTTTTAAAACAATAATTAAGAGGGAAGTTGGACCATTAAAAAAAGGTAAAGAAAATAAAGGCAAAGAGGTGCTATCTGAACTGATTTGAATGCCCCAGACTAAAATTTTGTTTTACTTGCATGCAATCTCAGTATAAGTAGATAATGATGCAGTTATATTTTGTCAGAAACCATGTTCTAATGGGTGGATGTGAATGAAGAACTAGCAGCAAGTAGACAGTGTTTAATATCTGAGGAGACAGGCAGCTGGCAACTCGACCTGCTTCATCCTCTCTGTGGTCACAGCAAGGTGAGATGGCTAACACCAGGGTGCCTCTGTCTTAGCATGTCCCTAAGCCTTCAGCATCAAGGAGATACATTGCACATAATGATTCCTGTCTAGTCCCTGAAAAACTCGTTATCTGAGGAGCTGAAGCAGTGGTAGTGATTAATTAAAAAAAAAAACAAACAAAAAAACAGGTGGTTGTAGCCTATTAATATGCTGTGGGACCTCATCTTACCACTAAAGTCCATATCTCTCCACTAAAATCCATCTCTCTGATAAGCAGTGGTAGTGATTAATTAAAAAAAAAAACAAACAAAAAAACAGGTGGTTGTAGCCTATTAATATGCTGTGGGACCTCATCTTACCACTAAAGTCCATATCTCTCCACTAAAATCCATCTCTCTGATAGTATCAAAGGATATCTCCTATTTCTTTAACTTGAATGACTGCATTTGATCTGAATTCACAGATAATACTGATCCTACTGAAATTCTTGCTGTTCACTGAAACTTCCTGTTTACTGAAAGATTTTTCCTCATCATGGTGGTGAGGGCCATGAATCTTAATCTCAGTGTCTTGAAGATTTGAAGTCTTTCTATAAATGGACTTGCTTGCTCCTTCTAGTTCTCTTTTGCCTAGATCTTTTCCTCTTTGTCTGTCACTGTGTTACTCAGATCTGAAAGTATTCAAATTCAGGAATTAGACTGCTGTTGAAAGTGTTTTCAATTTTGCACTGACATTTTCTTCAGAGTTTAACAAAATCTTCAAAATGTTCAGGCATCTTTTACCAGCTGATATGAGTTTCTACTTCCCATCCATGACATACACTGATCTTTGGTTTTGTTGTGTCACTTCACTACTCCTTGACTGGTAGATTCAAGAAAAGTTAATAGTAGAGATGTGTTTAAAGGGCAGTCTCACATTTTCTATGTAAAGTGTGTATAACTTTCATGTCTCAGAGACAGTATTGTATTATCTGGATGAATTGAAAGGGAATATTGTTAAAATTACTTTCAGGTTGTGCCTACGTACCATGCCTTATCAAGTAATTTTTTATGTACTTGTTCAATAGTAGAGCTATTGAACTTCTTTGTGTTGGAATTCTTTGCTTATTTTATTCAGAACCCACTGAATTTTTTGCTATAAAAATATTCACAAACAATCCATTCCCTCAATGAATTTTAGATTTTTTCACTAGAATCTACAGCATTCAGTTCATTTTTTTCTACTTACAGCTAGTGGAGCAATCCACAAGAAAATGTTCTTCCTTGAGTCATTCAACCTTGTATGTTGGCAGAATGGGATATAAAACCTTTACTATGATGATGATTCAGCTCAGAATATGCACATTTGACAGAAAAGACGCCTCTCATGTGAACTGAGAGTGTGCTTGTAAGATCAGGGATTATTTCCAATGTATTCACTTTAACTTCCTGCAGCAGAAGTGAAAGTGTGTAGTTTGTTGTCTTCTCTATTTGCACTTTTAAAGTGTATTGGAACTGTAGCAATAGAATAAAAGATTGCAGATTTCAGTGTTTTCATTTACTGGTAAGCTATAAACACTGCAGAAATTATCTCTGCAGGATTTGTGTCCCTTTAAATATAAACCTTCATTTCTGCTAGGTGAAAATCTGAATTTAGTCCAATCTTAAACTACTCTATACTTTTCACTTGTCTATTTTCAAGTTATCTTTTCCTTTTGGCCACCCATGAAGCCTCTCTGGTGATTTTTCTCTGGCAGCTCCCTGCTGCTCCAAGGCACTCCAGGCTGTTTTGTAGCAGACAGATACTGGCAGAGCGTGGGTGTAGAGCAGCAAGTGTGCTAATCAGCTGTGTGGCCTTCATTATGTCAGAAGTGACCCTGAGCACACATCCTCTACCATCTAATCCAAAAAGAATATAGAATACTTTCTTGAAGGACAAGGATGAAGGGTAAATCTGGAAACACTTTAATGAGCAATGTGCTTTGTTAAAATAGTTTGCAATCACAAAGACCCCATCAAGAACCCCACCAAAAAAGCCCCAAAACCATGTCTAAGTAGAGTGTTCTGTGATATTGCAGACTCTTCTTCCAGGGCTTTCCTTTGCACCAGGCAACCTAAATGTACAGAAAGCAAATGTGGGTTATATTAGCATATTGTGGTTTCTTAAGTGTGAAAGAATAATTGTTATCAGATAATCAGACAATTCTCTTACCATAGATTTAATGAAGCTGGTGTGATCTGCATTATATTGAACATGTGTGGTTAAAATTCTATTCTTATAAGGCTTGTACTAGAGGATAGAAGTACATATGTGAGTCCTCAAAGTCCAGGACAAAGCATCAGAAATGTACTGGTTGTGTTTTATAACTGAAGTGTCTGTTCCTTTTTGCTCCCCTTAAAGATGCCGCTTTTCGGTTTACCACATCTGGGTACCTAATCTTCTACATATTTTCCTGTTGCATACAAATAGAAAGAGGGATTACTGAAACTTCTGAGAAATTTCTTGTCAGTGCAACAGCTCAGGAAAAGATGATGCAATATACCATTGCATAAAAATGTGTTAGTTACTTTACTGTGACACAACCCCATAGTTGCAAAATATAATTGCCAACACAGAACTACTTTCAGGCCACTTTGAAATTAATTGATAGTTTTGCATTTCTGCTTTGCAAGTATCAGTACTGAAAGCAGGTCTAGCAAAAGTTTTTCTTTGGGTTTTTTGTAGCTATTTAATGAAAAACTAAGGAGTGCTGCTCCTCTCTGTGCAAAAATGCACGTTTCCTTTTCATTGATTTTGTATATGGGGCAATACTGCAGTCAACGTGAATCTGTGATGTTATGTTTTGCACAGACTCTTAGCAGGACCTTGGACAGGACAAACATCTCTCAAGTACAGTTGGAATTCTGAGAACAAGAAAACTAATCTTGCTTTACAATTTTTGGCAAAAGAGCTTCTGGAGACACCTCAAAGAACCACAAAGATTTGTAAATAAACAAGACTGGATACTCTGGAAAAGCATGGGATATGCTTTTTGCCAAAGAAATCTGGAGTTTACCTGCCAGAGAAAAGGAAGCCTGCCTTCCTTCAGATGAAATAAATACAAATGGAACTGTTGTCAGCTCCATCCATCCTCTGCTAAAAACTATGGAGCCTTTCCCTCACTAAAAAAGCTCTTTAGGCATTCTAGGCTTATCTGCAGTCAAATTTAGCAGCATGTATCATCAAAGGGGACAGTGTGGTGAGTGTTTCAGAAAGCTGCTAACAGCTGAACTGCGGCTCTTCCCCAAATGTCACACCACAGATAAATCAGAGCAGCCAAGCACATACATCATAAAAAACTAACCAACCAATGAACCAACCAAATCAATGCAACAAAAAACCCCAAACCAACAACAGCCACAACAACAACAACAATAACAACAACAACAAATCTCCACAAAATACCCTACACCTCTTTTTCAAAACATTTAGCAGGAGGACTACATAATGCAGGTTTCCAGGAGCAAAGCTTCAGTGGTAGGAACTGTAATTGATTGGTGCAGCAGAGCCACGAAGACTGTGTGGAGAGTGACAGATTGTACTGACCTAGGTACTTCATAGTAAATATTTATTTTTATCCTTAAAATGAAAAATAAACCACATTTCACAACAAGCAGCACCCTACAAAATTGTAATTCTTGGAGGGTGCTGCTCCAAATTCTTCCCATTCTTCTTGCTAGATTTTTTTTTTTGTAATAGCGATTAAAGATGATTACTCCTACTTAGCTATGTATCTTGCAACTCTAGAGCAACAGTATTTGCCTGTGGTATAAGTGATTCTTCAGATTTAGCCTTGAATAGATTTTTGGATTCTGAATGCAAGATTCCTCTTCGCCTATCCATCCAGGGCACTATGGTATATCTGGAATACTTTGTGCACTCTGGTCTAGGTGTAATTTATTTATCTATTCTGTTGCTGTTTCAGTCCCAAGTGTTTCAAAGCATAAAACCACAAAGTTCCTGCTGAGAAAATAATGGTGAAATGAAAGGTCAAACCTTTTAGTACAGTGGCATGAAAGCAGGGAGTTTCGGCTGCCACCTTCAAAATTGTGGTAGATGTTATTTATGCTCTTAGATACTTTGCTTCATCACCACTTGCTCTCTTTTCTGAGACAGTTTTAGACTGGTTTAGAAGGTGTTTAAGGTGTTTTAGTTATAACTGCTCCCTCTTGTGCTTACACTGCTCTGCTCTCTTCTGTTGCACGGCCAGACAGATCAGGCTCTTGGATTTTGTTCTGAAATGGAAGAGATGCAGTAACTAGCTGGGTCAGAGCTTGGTCTCAGTGATTAAATGTCAGATGATGTGAATCACCATCCAAAGAACAGCATATACAGAGCGTTCAGCCTCCCAAAGGACGGCTGACTCACTTCTATGTCCTGCTCATCAGAGGGCTGGAATGAGAGCCAAGGCTGTTTGAACAGTCTGTGAGTTATGGATAATGCTTGGACTGGACAAGGAGGCTCTAACTAAGCGTGCAAACCCAGCCTGTTCCTGTGCAGCTCTGCTCAGCTGGCAGCCTGCATGGCAGGGCTTTGCTGTGAGCATTGCAGCGAGATGTTTGAAAAAAGGAAAAGGAATGCTGCATGGAATGAAGGGTTAAGTGCTGGTTGCATGTGAACTAGAAAGTGCCTTCAGGTGTAGGCAACAGAGTGGGAAGTGAGTAAAGATGAGCAGTGGAATATGCAATGCTGAGAAATTATGGAATTGTACCAGATCATTGTGTCAGCATAATTCAATTCCATCTTTACTCAATTAACATACTTATCTGCCTCTTCACCAAAAGGAAGATCATATGAAGCTTATATAAAGGAAAAGTATGGACTTTAATTTCTATTTACACTTGTATTTCTATTAATACAAAGAACAATTGTATTTCTATTTATACACTTTAATTTCTATTTACGCAAAGAACATATACAATATGTGTATGATTAGAATGCAAGGGTTAAAGATTGTTGCTGACATCAGTGCATTAGGAGAGGATCAGTTTGAACTTTGAAAATAACACCTAGCAGGGTCAAGAAAATTCCTTCTTGCCTCTGAAAACTGTGCAACAAGGATGCCTGTGCTCAGCTGAGCAGTAGGGATGCAGTCACCTGGGAGTGACATGTTGTGATTGGCTGTTGCGGGAGAGGAGGCAGTGGTTTCCTTCCATCCCCTTGTCCACCTTTTTTAAGATTAAAGGACAGGGATGGGGTTATGCAAGTTGTGTGCATACACCTTGCCTTGAGTTCTGGGGACAGTTTTGGGCAGGACAATGTAAGAAAGACCTGTGTGAGAAAGTGTTGGAGAGCACCCAAAGGAGGACAACAAAGATAGTGAAGGGTCTGGAAAGGAGGGGAAGTTTAAGGAGGAGCAGCTGAGATAATTTGGTTTGTTCGGCCTGAAGGAGACCAAGGGGAGACCTCATTGTTGTTTTCAACCTCCCAAGGGGAAACAGAGGGGCAGACAGTGATCTCTTCTCTGGTGAGCAGTAGCTGGACCCAAGGGAATGACCTGAAGTTGTCCCAGGGAAAGTTTAGGTTTGATATCAGGAAAATATATCCCCACCCCCAGAGGGTGGCTGGGCACTGGAACAGGCTTTCCAGAGAACTGGCCATAGCACCAAGCCTGACAGGGTTCAAGAAGTGTTTGGGCAATGCTCTCAGGCACAAGATGTGATTCTTGGGGCGTCCTGTGTAGTGCAGGGTCAGGAGTTGAACCAGGGGATTCTTTTGGGCCCCTTCCAACTTAGCATATTCTATGGTACTGTGACTTTCTTGTATCTCGTTATCTTGTAGATGCTAAAAACATTTTGTTCATATTGCATTGTACTTTTTTACAGTTATGTTGTGAACCAGGCAAAGACAGGATAAAATTCAATGTATTGTCCTTGATTTTTTGGTAGTCTTGGAAGCTGACCTTTGCTTGCGATAACTGAGTGCTTGCACTATTTTCTTGAGAGGCTCTGCAATTGTGTGTGACTGGAAGGTGAAAATAAAACTCCTATGTGTTAAGGTTGAACACTGTTAATTTTGCTGTCTGCATTTGTTGGGCTGTACTTAATGTGTAGGGAACTTCCACTGCACTGAGCATTTATCCACCCAGGGTTTCACTAGCTCTCAGAATTATGCTGTAGTCACTGGGTTGGAAGAGAATTTGTTTTCTTTTGCTGCTGTCCCATAGCACAGGCAGATGTACCTATATTTCCACTTGAAAGAGGTTTTCCAGGAGCTTTCCAAAGAGGAAGGCCATGGTGTTTTCACTTAGTGAATTTCATGACACTGCCTTCTGTGCTGTCAAAGTTGCCCCAGCTCTTTATCTTTCTAACTGAAATAGATGGATTAAATTCGGTTTGCCATAACTGGCTGCAGTCTTGAGATGTTCAGCTATTTATATTCCATTTATTTGAAACATTATTTATGTTGAATATTGAGGCAGTAGACTTGAAGACACAAGTGGGCCATTCACTGTTGTGGCTGGCGATTTCTTTGCAAGTCTGAATTATGCAAAACTAAAAAAGATGAAAAGACTTCTTGCTTATGTCTATCAAATTCTGGTGTTTATATATTTCTAATTCATAAATCAGTCTCAGGAGTTTCACTTTCTATAATGGGAATTTAGGGTCCAGATAAGCCATGAGAAAAAATTTGTGAATAAAAGGCACTCTTGTGATTCCCGCTGCATAGAGATAAATGCCCCAGATACTGTAGGTTATTTAGATGATCATGGTAATGTCAGCGCACTTCTTGTGGAATTCAATTTCCTTTTTCCTATTTTCTTCCTAATACCATATTTGTGAATCAATTCACTAAATCCAGAGAAAATTCACTCACATTTAATTTACTTAGGAGTCACAGTTATGCACACAAAATTGTATTTTGCCAGTGGTTGTCTTCAAGAACTGTGAAAAGTCCTCAGATATTAATTATTTAATTAATTAATTCAAAAAGTCATTTTAAATTCAGTTACATGGATTTGAAACTTGATGCCATGTATTCCGGATTTGATTTACTACGAAATATTGTTAAGGCCTTTGAATTGTTTAGTAGTTATTTGATAGAATTATTAACCAAAACTTTTGAGGTTTTTGATCAGCAAGTTTGTAAGGTAAACTATTGAAAAAAGAATTAACGTGTCTGCAATAGGGGAAAAATTTGTCTCAGTTTTCCCTACATAAATTTGTGTTTTGTGGTTTTCTGAACATTTTTTGTTTGTTTTTGTTTTGTCTTTTCTTTCTTTGTTTCCTTGTTTGCTTTTTATTGGTAAATTGTGCACTTTCCATGAAAGTTAGCTCACGTCCTCCAATATGTTATACTACAGTTGTATTATGTCTTTTTTCCTTCTCACACCTGTTGCATTTTAAGAAAAACGGGGTAGGTACTTTTGCTTTTGACGCAAGTACAAAGCACAAAATCATGTACAAATTTAATAATAATACTAAGTCGCTGGCATTTTCAGCATTGCATGTTACAACACAAGGAAGCATTACTTTTGACATACGTTTTTCATTTTCTAGTCTTATGGTATCTGTTGTACAGGTATATGTCTCTGCTGCTGTTCATTCTAACTCTTTGTAGATGAAAGCTGCAGAAGGGGCATCATTGGCACCTCTGCATTTCATTATGTTTTAAAGACTGAAGTGACTCATTAAGAGCAAATATTGTATTGCTTTTACTAGACTGTGTAAACAAGAAGTATTGAAAACTATCTTTTAATTTTAGTCTGTCAGCAGATTAAATGGTAGATCATTAAACCAGTGCTATCATGTCAATAGCTTATCATGTTACCATTTAAAAGAAAAATTTTTATTTAACTCAAGATAATCAGAAAACAAAGTTAAAGTAAAACCAAAACATGTTTTCTAGATATCTCTCCAATTTATATTATGTTTTATTAAGTGTTTTCTGCTTCTGGTTACTGCATGCAAGAAATTTAATCTTTCTTCAAGTAAACCAGACATAGAAAAGAAAATTAACTCCAAAAAGGATATATAGGTCAATTTCCCCAAGCATGGTCTGCAAAATTTTTATACAAGTGCATTGAAAACATTGGACCTTTTTCACAATGTAGTTCAAGTAAGTTGTCCTGTACATTCTGGTTTTTTTAAGGCACAGATCTTAATTTAAAAGAAAATGTTCCTCTTAGGTGTCTTCTTTATCCATTTGTCAAATGGAAAAAGTGGAGCAGCATTTTTGAACACTAAAATTAGTGTTCATTGCCAGCCTGTTTTTGTGTTTGATGCATAGAAAAGCTCAAGCAATAAATAGATCAATAAATGATCTGTGATATTCTATGAATACTGAGTTATACTATAGAAGTCTGAATCTCATGCATCTGAACATTTGCTTCAAAACTCTGAAAACACCCTATGCCCATTTTTAAGAAATAACTACTTCCCCAGGAGATAAGTTTCTTTATCAAATGCCCCACAGAGACCTACAGACAGCTGGGCAATTCCTGAAACTTCAAAAAGTACTTTTTCCTGCAAAACCCATGGAAACCAATGAAATACAGATGCCTTGAAGTTTTCAAAGCTCTCACTGGGTAATTTTTGCAACTAGCAATTCTTTGAATATCTTTGATGTTAAAGTTCAGTCTTTTATCCTGATCTGTGCTAACAACACTCATGGTCCGATGAAGTATTTAGTTAATAGACAGATAAATTGGAATTTCAAGGTAACACATTTTTAAAGGGAAACTTATTTAAGAGATGTAATAACATTCAATGATATTAAGACTTTAGTATAAAAAAGTCATCAGAAAATCTCCCTGTCTTTTGTAAATGTTTATTACAACTGTTTAAAAATACTTTCTAAAATGTTTGTGTTCTCTAAGGTCATTGCAGTAATTTCCAAGTGCAGTAATTTCCAAGTGTGGTGTCATGATTCATAGCCTCTTGAATGTAGCATTTTGAATAATGGTGTGTGAAAAAAGACTTTGTTTACATAAATGGAGGTAGGTTATAAAATATAGTTCTTGCTTCTGGACCAGAAAGTACCTGGGATGTGGCTGGATTTTAAAGATGTCAGAAGATACAACTTTTCAGCTTTATTTTTACTTCACACTGACCAAAGGGAATAAATAGTATTTGATCTTCATTTTATGGGACAGAGAATAGGCAGGACATAGAGCAAAATTTTGATTCAATTTTATTGGAAACTCGTCAAAATCCTTGTCAAACTATACTCAGTTTTAAGGTACCAGTGTTGCAGGGAAGAGGTTGGCTAGACCTGTTTTTTAAATATAACTCAGGTTTTGTGTCTGTAAGTATAACCAAATGGGTAGTCAAAAATCATACTGCCTTTTAAATGTCTGATTCTGAAGCCCAGGTTAGGCATCCAGTCATCCTATGCAGCTGGAAAAGGTTAAGATTATAATCTCATCCACAGTTTCTTAATGCTGGCAGTAGCAGTAAAGCGAGTTGAGGGCAAGACCCCACCTCAGCCAGTTTTTCCCTAGGCAGAAATTTGCAGTCCTGTCAGCTGCATTAGGAGATCAGGCTGCAAGCCACTGCACTGCACTGCAATGGCAGTGGCTGGAATAAAGCAGCCCCCTACAAAACACATGTGGGGTGAGAAAAGTGCCTTTATTCATTTCAGAGATCTGGTTTGAAGTGCAGTCATGACAGATGTGTTGCCTTGGTGCAGCTGTGATGAGACAAACCCCGGTGACACAGAGCTGGAGAGGCAGGGATGGGAGATCTTTAAAGCTCCTTTGCTGTGACACCAAAGTGTCTGCCACCTCTGCCCTCACATACTTTGTATGGCTCACTGGAAGAGCCAAGTGGCTGCATCAGCACCTTACATCACAGTTGTACCTCTCAGATAAATATGTGTAACATGA
Source organism: Setophaga petechia (assembly GCA_024362935.1). NCBI lineage: Eukaryota > Metazoa > Chordata > Aves > Passeriformes > Parulidae > Setophaga > Setophaga petechia. The sequence continues at coordinate 6,518,494 of JANCRA010000004.1, read as the reverse complement.
TGGTGTGGACACCTTCTGTGCTCTTCTTAAATTACAAGTATTAACTATACACGTTAAATAGGGAATGAGGAATTTGTAATGTATAACTTATTGTCCATTAATTCCTAGCCCTTGTGAGGAATATTATAGAACACCTTAGAAATGAAATATTCCATTCCATGGAAATAATAGTGATATGTGTTTTTATTTTTATCCAGTTTAAACATTAAAGGGTTGTTATTTTCTTTTATTTTTTTTAATCTCTATTTTGGTGTAATTGTGCTATAATGTAAAATGAAAGATTTTGAAAAAGTCAGATATTTTGAAAACCTAAAATGAGGGGTTGCAAATACTGTCAACAGCAAGTTGGGTCAGATCTGCTAATAAAATGGAATAATTTTGTCAACCAAAAGCCTTATTGTTCAGCTGTTCCAATGCTTTTCTCAGCCTAGCCCTGCTCATGTTTTTTCAAGTCACCCTCATAATAAGACATATCTTAGGCATGATTATGCTAAACCTCTTCTGCTCACAGATTCTTGTCCTTGCTGAAAAGCTCAAAAGAAGAATTAAATGGAAGGCTGCTGTAATCATAATATGAATTGTTGTGAAAAAATAATGTAATCACCTGTCTTCATATTTAAATTTTCCCAATTTTTTAAAAAAGAAAAAAAGGTTCTAGCATGAATTAGCAATCTTCTTACTAATATCTTACTAAACTTTGAATGAATTTAAATTATTGAGATTCTGCAAAAAATGACGCAAACCTGGAGATAAACCTTCAATAATAGATAAGTCCTATTCTTTCCAGGTGTCATTGTAATATACCGTAGCAGAAATCTCTGCTCTTGCTAGCACAAACAGATCTAGATTTTTGTCTTCACCTGTAATTGCTTGTTAAGGAATTCCTTTTATTCACTTTAGAAATGTAATAGGGAATACAAAGAATTGGGAAGATAATGTTATTTTTTCCAATCCTACCTTTTTTCCTTTGAACTGTGAACTGGTTCTGATAACTGAACAGTGTATTTGCACTTGGCTTTATTCACTGCTGGTTTACTATGCTATTTGTGAAGGCAATGAAAATAATTACAAATTCAATTGAAACTCAAATGTTTTCACTCCTGGCTGAACTTGTCTTTGCCTTTTGTTCATGACTAGTAGTTGTAGCTGCGTTGTCTAGACTTAATTTACATTTTGATTGAGTTTTAAACCTTCTTTACAGATGATAATATACCAGCAGATTACACAACCATTTCAATAATGGAGAGAAAAGCACTTTTTATGATTTCTTTTAAATATGGAAGACTCAGGCATAAGGAAAAATATGTTGCCAATAGAACAGAAATTAAAATTTGATAGTAATTTGATGGGAAACAAATTACACCAGAGGAATCATAGGAGCCAGATTGTAAAACTGATATTTCTCATAACTGTCAGCATTAGAAACCTTGCCACAAGTACCAGCTCTATATCTACAGGCCATACTTATTTCATAGTCAGCTGAATTAAAAATTGAAAGGTAGTTGAAGTAGTTTCCCTCTAAAATTAAAATTTCATTTACATTATTCTTTATGACATTTTAATGTCATAACTGCCATAGATACAAAATAGCAACCTTTAAGCTACATAAAGAGAACTTTTTCCTCTCTTTCCTTCATGGCACTTTGGTAGGTAGCTGAAAACCAAGATTTTAATATTCAATTTACAGTTCTACAGAAGTTTATTTTATTGGAAAAATATAATAAAATCTTTGATTATCTTGTTTGTGCTAATAACCGGCTTGTATTTGATACCTTTTGGTTAAGAAGTGCTGTGTAAGTCAGTCAAAAAAATAATATAAAGCAAGATATTTTAGAAGAGCAATAGTATTTTCTTTTCCTAGGATTCATGACTCAGAATGAAGGCTGAATGAGTTTTTAAGTGAAGAGCTTCTAGTTGTGTTCTGACAGTTTCAATTTAAATTATCTGTACTTTTGTTTACATGTGAAGACAAAATTATTTGATCATAGACAGCTGAGTCAGATATAGTTAAAGGAACTTTTGACATCAGTTGTAGTTTTCCCCCACCTATTGAACAGGTAAAATAAAGGGATATAAGGAGGTAGAGAAAGGAAGCAGGAAAGAGATTTATTTATTAAGTCAGTTAGTTATTTAATACCTTGTGTGTGTAAACACCTGTAACGTATCTCCTGTATGCTTAATTGTGTTGTTCTGTTGTATCCTTTCCATTGCAACTCCTGAAACTTTAGTTTAGTAATTTCAAAAAAATGAGAAGCCTTAAATTCTACTGTAATTTGGAGAATTAGCCCAGCTGATTACCATAGTTCTACTAATGTAATTTAGCAGAGAAATATATATAACTAATTATTGTTAAATATGCTATATTGTTTTAGTGAAGGACCAACAATTCGGAAAAGGAAAACTAAAGTAGCTTGCATCAAAATAATTTAACTGAGACAAATGTACCAAAATAGTAAATTTTTTATGCTTGTGCTACACACTTATAAACTGAAGTACAGAGGAAAATCTGACTTACTGTCTCTCTAAAACAGAGAAATACCAGGAAGCTAATTCAGTTTTCTAAAATCCCAGTGCAACAAAACAAGCTTCCTTCTAATTTTACAGGTATAGCAGTTGCTAAGCCATCCTAAACTCATGTGCAAGGTCTGATTCAGTTCTGTTGTTTTAATGGGATACTGCTCGTAGTTGGGCATATAAGAAAAATCAACACTAACATGATAAGCGTTTTGTAACTTCCTCACTCGTTAATCTTCTAAAGCAGCGTAATTGCATTAGAAAGGTACAATTAAGAAGAGTACTTCCTTTCAGTGTGTTCCTTCCTATCTCAGCTAACTTGCCTGCATAGACGTTATTTGTTTGCATGACCTGAATCAGACCTCACTCAATATCTAGATAATGGACTGAAAGGTCAAGATATATTTTAGTAAAGGAAGTGAACCTGGGACCATAAGTAAAAGTGCTGATATCCTAGTGAACTGCTTGACTGGTCTATTCCAGATGGAATTGTCTGAATTGTCACTCCAGTCTGTTTGAAAGTTGCATGTTTTCTTCCAGTACTGCCTTCTGTTGTCCTAGAATTTTACCTGATGCAAGCCTTAGCCTTCTGTCTCACCAAGAGAACATCTTCAGCTCTTAGGTGGTAGCTGGTTCCTCTAATCCCTCTGTTTTGCACATAAGAACATGTCCTTGGCGGTATGTATAGCTTTCCAGAGGAATGTTTTAGTTAATTCCTTTGGTCTCCTAATAGAAAGTTAGAGTTTTGCTCAGAGCTCTTAGTGAGTGGATTTCAAAACAGTCATTGATAGCTTACAAAGATTATTGCTTTTTAAAGCACATTAACTGGACTAATAAGTCTACAGAAGATAAGCTTATTTATTTCAAATGTTGGTCTGAAATTGGTTATTTGCATTTATTGATAAACCACTGCAGTCCTACAATGATCAAAAGCTCGTAGCCAAAGGCTTGTACGTGATATATTTGCAATAATGTTGTGTATAAACAGCATTCTTTTAAAGGCTAGAAGGGACCACTAAGGACTCACAATCTCACCCCTCATAACACAAGCTCTAGTAGTCCAGAGTAAGTCTTGCGCTGGACCCAGTCATCCAACCTGAAATAAAAACTTCAACAAAGATTAACCAAGTGTGTCCCTTAATAAATATCCCAATGGTTATTCAACATTATTGTATTTTTCACTTGTAGGTTGAACCTATCTAATGTCAGTGGGATCCTTCTAGTGGTTAGATTCCTCAACACATTTCTAAACATGGATTCAACATCCTGATGTTATTCAACTGTGATGAGCAGATGGCATTAAGGTTAAAATGTATGTCAGGAACAAAGGAAGAAATTAATAGTCAGCTCAGGTATACTTCATGACATCAGTGCTTTGCACTTTAGCGGTTTGCTTAAATTTAAACACATTTTTCTGCCTAAAAAGGGTACTGACTTGCTGATGAGTACTTATTTAGATTCAGGGAGTCACTTCTTTTCAATTCTCCCTAATATGAGAAGATTGCTTCAAGGACCACTTAGGTCTCCCAACAGATACTACAGCAGAGGATTGCAAATTTGGTTTGGAGTATTGAGAGTGCATTTAAATTATATAGTCTATGCACAGCTAACCTGAATAAATCTTCTTTTCACCTTTTCTGGTGTTGAAATTGATACTCAAGATAGTGGATGCTTTCAGCTAGTGCTCTTGGAAAGGATTGATTAAGCAAGTCTGTGCAAACTCTCATACAAGACAGGAGCGAAATGGCTCTGAACAATCTATAGTATTCCTGCTGGTCCAGTCTGAGGCTCTCTTGAACAGAAAGTACAAACTGTGCTAATTTGTACAAATTTGTATCTCAAACTGTGGGGTGGTTTCTTCGTTTGCCCAAATATTAATTGATGTTTACTGTAAGTGACCTCACTTGCCTTCCCACAGGTCTGGTGACTTTTGCATTCCATACTGTAAAGAATCTCAGCTATTACCAACTAGAATACAGTTTGCTGACTCACATTTAAACATGATGCACTTGCTAGCTTGTGTAGCACACCAAAAATAAAGAGGGCATTTACTATAATTCTGCACCTCTCACCACCAAATGCAAGCTCCAGCAACTGTAAAAATGTTTTCTTTAGGCAAAACAGAAGAACGTTTTTGCAGTGAGGAGGGTGAAACTCTGTAATATGTTGTTGAAGGAGGTGGTAAATACCCCATCCCTGGGCTTCTTCATGATCAGGTTGGACTGGGCTCTGAGCAACTTGATCTAATTGAAGATATCGCTGCCCATGGCAGGGGGATTGAGCTTGATGACCTTTAAAGGTCTCTTCTGTCACAAACCAATCTATGATTCTATGAAAACTGTTCCTAGATATACCTTAAAAAATGATGAAAAGATTTAAATGACACATACTGACTTAGAAAGTGGAGACTGAGCTTCCTTTCCTTTATTATTTCACAAGTAGGGTTCAGTTTTTAAAATTTTCATTTTCCTTTTAATAGAGCTGGTGGTATTTTTATGGTAACTGCTTCAGCCTCATACAAATGTGCTTTAATAGAAAAACAGCAAGACATTTAGCTATTCCTAATTCGTAAACAAATGTTAAATAGCTCGTGGTATGTATCTTTCTAAATCAAGCAAAGTATGGGTAATCACAGATGAAGACATTTCAGATAGAAAACCTTGTTACTTTACTTTTAGCTTCTCTTTTAGAATTTTTATAAAATATGGCCTGGGAATAGTACTCTAATCTATATTGGATTAGAGGCTCTCTATCCTCCACCTTCCTGTTTTGCATATTGCTGCTTTAGGTCTTCTTTTCAATTCTTTGAAATATTATGTTTTATTGGGAAAAAATTTTGCTTAAGTAGCAGAAACAAAATCTATTTGTTATATACAAAATGAATGTCTTTTTATATCTTTGTAGGTTATTTGACTAATCTCTTTTTTGGAATGTCATGCTGTCAATTAATATTGGTTTAAAATGGGACATTTCTGTAAATGAAGAGAAGACAAATGAAATGACAGAAACTTGCTGGATTTTTCTTGCTTGCAGATGCTCTCTCACTCTTTCATTTGCCACAGTTCCTAGCTTTTTTTTTTTTCTTTTTTCATTTTTTCCCCCCTTACCTGAGTTTCCCTGAAAAAGTATGGATTCACTGTGTTAGTGATTCCACTTAAAATCCAGCATGGTATATGGATTCCTGTTTTGCTTGCTAGTTTCTCTGAGCTGAAAGTACCATTAATTTTACAATATCAAACAGCACAATTGGCTTCTTTATCAAGGAATTGCATGCTGAATAACCATATTATCAGCGATAACACTTACAATAATGAGTAAAGGCGTGGGCACAGATTTGTGCTTGAAGGGAGTAAAATTAGACATTAAGAAGGCTAAAGGATTTCCTCAAATTACTTTTTAAAAACTAATAAAACTGTAGCTGTGTATGCTTCCCATCCATAGATTGTTCTCTAGAATGAAGAGTAGCTAATATTAGAAACATCCTGTCCGTGCCAGTATATAGATTGATATTACTGGTGTTGATTTTTACAGTTATTTAATTTTTAAATTCAGAATCTCTCAAATATTATTTCTTTCTCAGACTTTAGTGATACTAATGCAACCGGTGTCTTTCTACTCTCAAGAATTCATGGTAATGCACAGGGGAGTTTATTAATAATTAACATAATGATTTATCTTCTTTGGGGGACCCTCTATGATTTCAGGAAGAATTACTAATTTATTTGAATAATGTTAGAGTTTTTTAATGCATGCAGTGATCATTTTAATTGTAACTTTAATATCTTTAAAAACAGGAAGAAAATACACACATTCCATAACTATGAGATATAGCTTGTAAAAAGGACAACCCCACTGTCTTAAGTAGTTGTGTAGCTCTTAGGTGATATCTAAGTGATTTGATTATGTCTGGTTAGCTGCATGTGCATTGTTTTAGAGTAGTGTGGCAGGTGATAATCCTATAATTGTAGAACCTGTATTAATCTGAAAGATGTTGCAGGCCTTTATTTGTCAACCTCTCAGGAGAGAGACTTAAAGGGAACACAAAGAATGAACACCTACACAGCTGCTATTACATGTTTATTTCCAAAAATACTTTGAAAAATCTGTCAATGCCTTAAGAATTCATGTTCTGTTTAAGTTTAAGCTGTTCTTTACTGATGCTTTGTCAATACACTGATTCTTAATTTTCTCAGCTGAAAACTCACTCTTAGACAATTTTATAGTTGGCATTCAATGTTTCTTGATGCAGAGGAACAAAAATTAACACAAACATTACATTCTTTAAAGGATGCAATGGCAGTCGATGCAGTGGTCTGAGGCTTTAAAAATAATACGCCGCTAATCTCTTTGTGACCACATCATTGTTCTCTGAGATTCCCAGCGGGACTCTTCATGACATACCCCGACATACGTCTTGTAGGTTTACAAAGTGGGACAATTAGTGATCTATTTCTATATGTACACTTGTCCTGTTCTTATTGCTGAAAGTGGCTCTAAAAATGTCAGGAAGGACTGTGAGAAGCAGTGGAGTGAAGCACTCACTGTGGGTCTGCACAGAAAGATCAGAACACAGAAGGGTGAAAGACAGCAGCTTCTGCAATCCTTCCTTTATCTATTTATCTTCTACCAAATATATTGCATTTTGGGGCAGGAAGGACATAAGCAGAAATATAGCAGGCTTTCAATGATGAATATAATGTACTTTGTTGTTGTTTTTTAAATAGCCCTTTTGTTTTAAGCTGCTCTACAATTACATGTCAAGTCAGAATTAATTAGTTTCACAGAAACAGTGTCAACCTTTTTTTTTCTCTAAAAAGTCAATTTCTCGCCTTTTTTCCCTCCTGTGTATTGTGACAGCATATTGAAGAAAATTAGAAAAATATGACAACAGTTGAGCAGGGCACCTTCCAAAAATAATGAAACTGAGTGTCAGTCTTCAAAAAAATAGAAGGATCTGTGAAGGATATAAAGGCTTGCTACTTAAAACCTTCCAATAAACAGCATTTACCATGCTAGAAATGAGTCAGTCAGTTTTTTGTTTCCTTGTTTGTTTGCTTCATTTTTTTTGTTTGTTTATTTGTTTGTTTTCCTTGTGAGGTCATGTTTTTGCATGGTTTGAGTATTTCAGTTTGAGCCTGTCAAAGCTAAATTAAATCACAGAACTGCTGAAATATGTTTTTTCTTATGGTTCTCCTATAGATCATTTGCAATCCTAGCTTGAATGTGTTTTTATTGAAAACTGTATTTATGAAGAAGAAGCTACACTCCCAACAACGAGTCATACATTTGGCTAGAATTTTACCTGATGCAAGACTTAGCCTTCTGTCTCACCAAGAGAACATCTACAGCTGTTAGGTCCTGCATTTGGCTCACAGACTCTGAGGCTTAATTCTACTTGGTCTGTGATGGGAACTCTGCAGCCAAAGGCCACCTATTCAGTAGTACTAATGGAGGAAGTCCCTGTCATGTTCTCCTCATTCTAATTTATAAAGCCTGTGCTGCTTCTTTTCACTTGAGCTTCCACATGTTTCCAGATACCTGTACTGATGAGTGATCTCACCAGCAAACCCTGTTCAACTTTTCTGCTGGCAGGAAAAATATTGCTGCACAAACATTTTACTACTTACAATATCAGACAATGGGAACTTACATAGCAGATACATAATCAGGCAAAACAGGAGATGAGATGAGATGAGAAGACTAAGGTTTTTGTGCTTAGCCAAAGCTCCATAATACCATTTCTGATCTTCATGCATTTTTAAGGAATTACTGACTTGTGTAGGGAATCTAACTGCATTTCAAGTAGAGTCTTTAATCCTGTCAAATACAAGAATATGGAGCTTTCATTGCATTGGTAGAAGTACTGCTTTTAGATGACAGGAGTGTGAAACTGAGGTCCTGTTCAATTTTTATCACATTCAAAATGCCATAGGTCTGTTAAAATAAAACAAGGATATCTGCGTTTGGACACGGATTCTGAAACAAGTATTTATAACAAATATTTCATTATTTAGGGCTCTGTCTTATAAAATGTCATAAGGATTTATTTTGCTTAAACTGAATGCATTATATAAACTCATATAGTCCGGTTCGCAGAAGCAAGGAGACCTAAAGTCTTGGATTAGGTGCCTTGCATTAATCTCTGCTCCAAAATGGAAAATACTTGCTGTCCAGGCCTCATATAATACATGGCTGCTTTGTGTGAAAGTACTTGAAGAATGATCTAGATGTAGACCGTATTATATTCTTCTAAGATTGGATTTGTAACAAGGCCAATCTTCCTACTCAATTTATCTTTCAATTTGCGAGTGAGTTAGTGGAGTGCTGTTTTGAATTATGGAGACTTAAGTTCAAGGATAATGAAAAATTAGAAAATACTTGGGCAAAATGACCTGACATGACAAGACTCAAGGAGTTCAATCAAATGAATTAGAGAAGACTGAAAGCAGCACAGCATTAAAGGTCCAAACACTGAAGCAAAGAAACATTTGGATGATTGAGAATCATAAGTTTTTTTTATAGAATTTGAGTGCTGTCAATCACAATATTCATTTTAAGATTCTCACGGAGTCTTCAAAGTGGCAACATTTTAATAAAAAATTGATATTTTAAGAATGAATCTTGACATTTAAATGGCAATTAAACCTGTGCAAACACTTGGATTATGCAGGTAATTGAGTGTGATCAAAATAACAACTTTAAATTTTTAGTGATGTAACTTATTTTAAATTAGAAATAGAGAAAGGAAGAATATGTAGGGATGCTTTTAGAAAATTTTGTGTGTATAAAATTTTCATAGTTTTCAAAGACTTTCCAATTAAGTGCATAGAGCTGAAATGGAATACATTTTGGAAATTTTTAATACATTGCATTAAAGTGTCTTTTAATAAAAGAACCTCTAAGGGTTGTGTGATGAGCTAAGGATGTCTAAGGATTTCTAATGTGCAGCATTTTCTCTCTTTGAGGTACAGAAAAAGCTGTTTGCTTCAGAAGTTCTTGTTTGCTTGTTGACATTTAGTAAGGCTGTGAGAAGTCCAGCTAAAAACGTATTGAGCCATACGTGACACCACTATTAGCTTTTTCTTCTGTGGGGTGAGTGGTCGCGTCTTATATTAACACTTAGACACTGGTTGTTATTTTGTTTTAAATAAAATGTGATTTCGTCATTTGTTATCCAAACCAAGTATTTCTCCAACTGCTTTATACTTAAATTCATCAACAGAGCAAGTAGAGCACAATGAACGCTGTGTGATGTGCTACTTTAGAAAGATTGTCTTCTGCTCTTCTTCAGTTACAGTGCTTTGTGTGGTTTGGGTTTTCCTTTTGTCTGCTGTTGTAATTGGATAACAACGTGCTCAATATTTTATAGACCTGCACTACAGTGTTAGTCTTCTAAGACATTAATACATGTTTTAATTTGTATATTTTTTCAGGTGTGTTTTGCCTGTTCCGGTCAGCATTATAGTTTCATTTCAACTTGTTAACTCAGTATTGCTATATTTTATTTTCTGGCTTTGACTATCTGTTTTTACAGTTGCCAAAAAAAAAAAAGTTTAAAAGTGTGAGTATTAATTCCTGAATTGTTGACTTATTTTCGTCATGGTCACTTGAAATGTACCAAGCTGAGAGATAGGCTTTCCTATTTCTTATTGTTAGACTCCAGAGTTTGTTAGACGTCTGGTTAAGACTTTTACAGTAAATGAGTGTGGCTCTTTTGCTACTCTCAAGGTGGGATATTGTTGATTTTATAGTTTCAAAGAGAAAATCTCTTTCTGTTTTCATGAGAAAATTCTTGCAAAGAGAGATCAAAGACAGAAGCAGTCTCATGAGGAATAACAAAAAGTTTCTTCAAAGACAAATATTAAATCCTCAGTGCATTCTCCTTTTCACTCTTCATTGAACAAGTAGACATCTTTTTCTAGGGAGAAAAAAACATGATGCATTCAAAAACCCTTTCTGCTGGTCAAATGTAATGGCTTACCATTGTCAGTATTTTATGCCTCTCTTATTACCTCTACTATATTACTCGGTCTGTATCTTACCAATAATCTAAGAGAGAACATTTTTACAGTTCAGTCTCTTTAGATTTAAATAGCTTACACTTTAGCATGATATTTATTTACCTAAATTCTATAGAAGAGAGTAGTGATTATTTGAATCTGTAGAAAAAGAACATGTAACATTTACTTTACCACATTTATTTTACCACATTTTTTCTTTTCAAGAAATACATTCAATTACTCATCCTAATTTCATTTTAGCCCCTAAGAAGAAATTGAAAAAATTACTTCAGTTCCGCTCCAAGAAATAACTTTTTGATGAGGGTGATATAGGCTTACATGTTTATCTTTGTACTTTTTTTCCTGGGCAGTTTTTCAAGGCAGTTTGGGATATAAGTGGAAAATAGACTGTAAAAACAGCCAATATATTGCTATATTAAAATAAAGCCAGGATAATTTTGTTTTCTTTCTTCAACACCAACAAAGAATTTGCAGATGAAATATAGCACTTCATAATCTAGAAATTGAAATGGATGTCATTTATGTTTTGTTCTTCTGTGCATTGTAAAGTTGTACACACTGTAGGAAAAAAGCCCCTTAGAATGTAAAAAGGGACCTAATCTATTACTTGTGCTTTTTGTTTCTTTGAATTGAAAATGTATTTATTTGAAAAGCATGAATATATCTGTAGTTTTCTAGGCGATACAATTTATTCAAACTTCAGGTAACTTAATTTATAATAAACAAATGTATCAGAGGCATTTTGAATACCAGGACATTACTCTGGTTTATGTTGCTCCTGACCTGAAAGTTGCTGGAGTCTTGGAGATTGTGCTAGTTTAACATAATCTATTCTCTTGCTCCTGCATGGGCATCTGTTGAAAATAAAGATAGATTGTGTTAAATGGGCTTTTAATCAGATAATTTTGACCAGTTTTTCTGCTTGTTTAGTTATAGTCATGATTTGAAAAAAAAGAGAAAATGGTGGATAAGTAGCCTTGTGCAAAAATTTTCATGCCAACTCTATTTCTAATTGTCATTTTTAGTCTCTTCCTTTACTCTAATATGCAGGATACAGTTAAAGTCAGACTCTGGGTTCCAGTGAGGTAGCATAAAAAGTTACCAGCCTTATGGTTGCCACATTAACTGGAGTAAGTAATACCACAGTAAGAGCACCTTCTTCCTCTCAAGACAATATGAAACAACTGGCACAGCTTTCACAGTGCTCATGGACATTTGTTTTACTTTGTCTGAGACCAGTAAAGTATAGATGGCCATTACTTCCCTTCCTAGGCTTTTGTGAGTTCTTCCTGTCTTCTGCACTAAGAACTGTGGTTTGCAAAGCAGTTTCCATGCACTCCAGGAGTGTATGTCTGTCCCTGCCATAAACACCCTTCCCAGAGCTTGGCTGCCTCTTCTCGTGGTCCTTTAGTGCCACAAACCTTTAACCCCATCTCACACGCAGGGTGGGATGGCTGGCAGTCTAGCCTCATGATGGTGGCAATCAGTGTAAGCTCTGAGAAGGTAATTTTGTCTGGCATTTCCTTCGTGTCATGACAAATAGCGTGGTAGATAAAGGCCTTGTGTGCAAACAGACGTGAATTAATTTAATTAAGCAAGTTGGACATTTTGAGCAACCTCTGTATTGATGTTCTCAATTCCTTAGCTTAGCTAAGCTCCTTTTCAAAATAACCTTTGTAAATCCTGATTTAAAATGTTAGTTATTATCAATCATTTGGAAATAGATGAACTACCAGTATTTAAATACTTCTATTTAAATTAATGACTTAAATCTTCATCAAAGAGTCAATGTGAGGACCAAAGCTGGCTGTAGATTGGACACGACCCATATTTTTCTCAATTAGGATAAAGAGAGACTAGTGATGGTAAGACTCAACTCTGCAATGAGCTATTAAGTACTCTAGGAAGATCTACATCTGCATTTTCGTGGTTTGGTAAAGTAAGTAAGCCCAAACATTTCAGTTGCATTTCATTTTTAAAGAAGCATCTGAGCACCCTGGGCTCATTGCTTATTTTGGGAGGAGGGGTGTGTATAGTCTGTTTTGGGCTTTTGGATTGTGTTTGTAGGGGGGTTTTTTGGATTTTCAGACAAATCTGATATTTACTTTTACTCCCAAATCATGTGTATCATGCATCTTTTTAATATTTTCAGATCTGCTATCATGCTCGGTTATTTAAAGAATAGGATATGGACTTGGAAAAATGAAATATAATCTCAATTTAAACGAAAACATCTTGGGGAAGGAACTCATTTGCACCCATTCTGTGGGACAGAAGAAACAAACAATGAATAAAATATTTGGAGATGTCTGAAAACACAAAGACGAGATCTAAGTCATCTCCATTAGGATTTTAGTGCTGAACAGTAACTGGTTAGTGCCACGGGTATAGCAGCTACCTTTCTATTCAGTGAGGAGACAGAGAACCACCTTTTCTTCTGTAGGCACTTAATCAGTGGAGGCCACTGCCCTTAAATTCTGCCTGAAGAATGGACTAAGGAAAAGATGGTGTGGGGAAGCTGTCAAATTACTTTCACTGCCAGATAAGTAAAGGGCTGGTGCTTTTAAGGATCGGCAGGACAAAGCAACAAAGCACAGGGTTAGAAAAAGACATGGGCTTAGCAAATAATTTTAGAATTGGGAGTCAGAGCTCTAAGGAAAGGCACTGAATTGTACTTTTTCCTGATGAGCTAAATGAAAGGGATCTCTCTTCTCACCCGCCTGCAAGAATAGTTGGGATTGCATCAGAGATTAAAAAACCCTGATGTTATTAAGCTCTTTTTATTTTTCTTCAATGATGTAATTTTTGGATTTTTGGCTATATCTTCCTTGCAAATGCCAAAGTCACAATTTTTTTGTCATTAAATTTATCATCAAATCCCTTATTAACATTCTTACCATTTCAGAGAATGGGCATTTTTCATAAGCATATCAGTATGTATTCCAGAGGTTGTAATAATTTTTGTGAGAGAAAAAGGAAAGGAATAACTTTTTCCTGCCTTTCCCTAATATATTAAATCATAAGCTATTTTTCTAATTGTTCACCACCTTGTGTTCTACCTGTAGTAGCATTTGCTGCACTTTGATATTTCTAGCTCCTATGCTACAAAATCCCTGAAGATCCACTAAGAGAGGGCATTGACAAAGTAATAAAAATATTTTTGCTTTGTTTTCTTTGTTAATCATGTAGTGTACACAGCACAGCTATCTTGGAATTGTTTGTATATTTTTGGCTCATTTAACCTCAGTAGAGAATTGCTATGGCTAACTGACTCCAACCTGTGGATCATAGTGAAGGTGCAACAACCCTCTTTATTTATTTCTGATTTCTCAAAAATAGTTAATTCATCTATATTGCTCTTCATAGCACAGACTGAACAAAGGTGCAAGGATAGATGTTTCTAGTATAATTTAGGTGTGCATATACAAGAGCTGTGAAGAAACCTGGTTTTGAATGACAGCTGTTAGGTCTCCTTAAAATTTAGCAGTTCTAGGAGCTTATCCTGTTACACAGATATAAGCTAAATGTGAAAAGGAAGCCTTGAAAGGTCTCAGACAGATGTTTACTATGGAGCAAAGTGAAATTGAACAAGTTGGTGGATAAAAATATTCATTTCTTAGCGGAAAATTTGTGAAATTTTTACCATTAAGATGCTTGTTCAGACATGCTATGATTGTCACTCTTTGCTTATTAAATTTTTTTAAATCAGCCTGGTTGCTAATATAGAAAGACTGAGAAATAAGGAAGAAGGGGAAAAAATAATAATGGATAATTAACATTATAACATACTTGAAATAACAGAGATTTTTGGGATAACTTGACAGGAATAATACTATGAAAGAAGGAACATGTAAAAAGGAAGATTTCTGCTGCTCTATTATTCACATATTTATGCTTGGATTGGAATTCAGAATACAGGAGAATGGGATCTGCTGAAAGTCCATGGACAATAATAGAAGGAAAAACAATCAGGGGCACTATTGTTTTGATGCTGCATGGCACGCCCTCAGATTTGTAAGCACAGGCAGTGCTTTCCATGAGCAGCTACAGACTAAATCAAAGCAGTGAATACTGCAGTAGGAAATATTTCCCAGATAACTTTTGTGGGAGGTGTACTACAAGATGCTAATGGTCTTTCAGATTTTTGATAATTTTGTTCCAGCTTCTTTGTGTAGAAAGCTAAAGTGCAGCTCAGATGAGCACCAAGCAATGGGACTTAGCTGAGAACATGGAAATGGAGGACAACTACTTGAAGCTAATGAAAAGAAGAGAAAGTCAGAAGAGAAAGTCAGCAAAAGAAAACCAATGAACTAGGAAGACAGACTCCAGACTTCAGTGCAGTTAGGAAGTTAATAGATTAAATTTCTTGTAATGCAAATTTAGGAAAAGTTGAGCTGTGGCAGACTAAAAAAGTGAGAACAGCAGCAAAGACACAAACTAATAGTGTATTTAGTGAATGGCAACATGAAAATAAATGAAGCTATTTTTATTGTCCCCAAAATGTCAAACATCACATAGGTATGCTGCAGTGTAAAGTGATGCTGCAGAGACAAAGAAGACAGAGCATTAGGTAGGAATGGACACATCATATTTATGTATGGGAAAAGTTATCCTTTGTGTTTTAAACATACATGACAATGTTGAAATCAATTTACTGTGAGCTTTTCCATGTAATTTGGTTGTTTCCATACCATTATATACATATTCTTATACTCAAAATACTTATGATATTTTTAAGGAACACTTTTCTTGGATTTAAGTGTGCTCATATTTTAAAATCTGTCCATGAAATACAGCATTTAGAGAATGTTTCCCTTTAGTTGCAATCTCTCATCTGTATGAATGTCGAGGGGTTTTTTTCCATCTATTGTACATAATAGAGTTAAATTAAAGTGCACCCCAGTTATTTTTTAACATCTCATATACTGGAGAAGTGTCATTTTGATAATTTTTACAACTTTGACCTGGGAAGAAATTGATATATTATTATTGTTTTTTGTCTCATATTTTTTTAAAATGAGTATGCCACCTAAACTCTGTGGTTTGTGATAGAAATGGCATATTGAATGGATTTTGAGCAATCCTTTGTTTCAAGGATTTTAAATCTAAATATGCAAAATTGTCCATTCAGAAGTTCTGATCAATGCAGATTCTCTTATCTAGGTTGGAAAACATTTTCTTCTGGATGAGATGGTATCAGATGCTTTCTCACCTTCATGTGTTTTGCTTGAGCTGTGAATTAAATCCCTTCTTAATGTATGTATTTTTATGGCCTCTCTTTAAGTGCTTCATGAAGTCATAGTCACACAAATTATCTTAGTCATAGTCTAATTAAATAGAACGAAAGCTGTGTTTGCATTTCAGAGTTCTGTCTCCCACTCATCATAAATATAGCAAAATGTGTGTATTTTTGCACAGGCAAATATATGTGTGTATCCCTATATATGAAAACATGTAAAAATATAACAAGCCTCACAGATATGTTCCCAGACTGAGATCTCAAAATAGAAAGCAGTAGGACTGAGAGCTAATTTTGATTTAAACTACGGGTTCTAGTGGTTAACTTTGCAATCCAGTTGGGTATAAAACAACTTCAGGTCTTTGCTACACTGCCAAGACCAGCAATATAATGCTAGATAATGAAAAAAATAGGCATACAGAATTAGTTTAGTAAGATGGTGATGTATATATTGCAGGACATGAAGACAGTTCAGAAAAGCAGAATTTTTTGTGCATTGTTCGTTACTGTAACAGTGGTTTGTTACACAGTCTTTGAAGAAAAGCTTGGTGTTTAAAGAGAAATTTAAAGAAAGAAAAAAACTTATTTTGATTGATGGAAGAACAAAAACATTCTCACCAAGTCCCAAATATTATTCCTTGAACACTAAAGAGTATTGTAGAAATTAATACAAGAACCTAAACTTACAGATTTAAAGTTCAGTTTTGCAATTGTAGAAGGATGATTTCATCCAGTACTGAGCATATTACATCTAATGAAGAATGTCAAATGTGTACAATTATACTTGTTTACTTTCTAAAGATCCATTTAAGTTACTAGAATGGAAAAACAAGCGTAGGTCTGTGCCTGATGTAGACTTGGTGATGTAATTTCCTATTATTTCATTATTCAGGCATAAAATGATGTAGTGTTGGAAACTACGACCACACACGTTTGCATTTCTTATGTACAATTCTGCTGTGTTTCAGATTTGTCCTAATCCTAAAGAATTTACAAATATAAAATCATACCATTTCTCTAATCTGGTGAAAAGTCATGCTTCTGAAGTGCCAAGGACACAATAAATGGTCAGTACTTTGTTTGACAGACCTTCAGTGCTGCAGGTTCAGCTTACATACTGTAAGTCACAGTCTGTATGTGATTGTCATGGTTATTGCTATAGCCACAGTTCAGACAGGAACATGCTTAATTCAAAAGAAAAAACTTACAGAAATATTGACAGCTCTTCGATGTGCGCATAAAAGTAATTTTGCTGAATTTGTTGTGACTACATTCTGGTATTTATTTATGTTTTGTTTAATTTTTCCTAATATTTTCTTTAGCTGTACAGTAAAACAATTTAGCAGTATGTCTTCTGAGTAAGAACTTTAAGTCCCCTGTAAATGCCAGGTCTTGCTGCTTGTGTAACAGGGTCCATATGAAGGCCCAAAGTGTGGGTTCCCTGTTGCTTTCTGTGGAGTGTTTGGATTTTACAAGTCCCCCTCTCTGTAAAATTGCTACTGGTGCATTTTGCCATAAACAGACACCAGCGAAGAATTTGGCAGCTAGTGCTTTTCATGTCTAAATTTCTGTAAGGAAGATTTAACTGGTATCTTGCCCATGGGCCTTAGTGTAGTAATCATGCTATGACAATGGGTTAGTGAACATGTTCTTGTGCAGTGGATGTACACATTCTGCATGTCAGTTTCTTTCTAAAAATTAAAAATCATGTTCTCAAAATCATTGAATCATAGAACATGCTAGTTGGAAGGCACCCATCAGGACCATCAATCCAACTCTTGGCTATATGCAAGTCAGCCCAACCATCACACCATGTGCCTGAGAGCATTGTCCAAACACTTCTTGAACTCAGACAAGCTGGGCTCTGTGAGCTCTCCTCTGAGGAGCCTGTTCCAGTGCTCAGCCATCTTCTGGGAGAAGAACTTTTACCTGATATCAAACTTAAATCTCCCCTGACTCAGTTTCATGCCATTTCCTCGAGTCCTGTCACTTGTCATGGGATTGAAGAGATCAGTACCTGCCCCTCTCCTTTTGCTTGTGAGGATATTGAAGAACACAGTGAGGTCTCCCCTCAATCTCCTCTTGTTCAGGTTCAACTGACCAAGTGACCTCAGTGGCTCCTCATAAAGCTTCGCTTCCAGACCTTCACCATCCTTGCTGCCCTCCTTGGGACACTCTCTAGCATTTTAACTAGTTTCTTGTACTTGAGGCCCAAAATTGCGCACAGGACTCGAGGTGAGGTAGTGCTGTGCCTGATGCCAGGCATGGATCCTGACCCCAGGACATGTATGTCCCTCCTGGCTGCCAGGGCACTGCTGACTCACGTTCAGTTTGCCATTGACCAGGACCCCCAGGACCCTTTTTTCAGTGTTGTTTTCCAGCCTCTCACTTCCCACTTTTCAATAGACACATTGCAGGGGCAGAATCCAGCACCTGCCCCATTTTTAACTTCATATGATTCGTGATTGCTCATCTCTCTAATTTGTGGAGGTTTCTCTGAAGGACCTCTTTGCCCTTGAGGGAGTCAACAGCTCCTCTCAACTTAGTGTCATAATCAAACTTAGTATTCTTCCAAGTGTCAAAGTTGTTTATGAAAATGTTCAAGTGGGCCAAGGATGGAGCCCTGTGAAACCCCACTGGTGACAGGTCCCCAGTCTGATGTCACCCCATTCACTGCAACCCTTTGTGCCCCACATAGGAGCCAGTTCCTTGCCCATTGCATAACCCCATTCAACTGTGGGCTGGAAATTTTGTCCAGGAAGACACTGTGAGAGATGGTATAAAAAACTTTGTTGAAGTCCAAAAAGTTCACATCTACTGGTTCTGTTGATTGGCTGGATGAGCTACCCTGTCTTAGGTTCAAAAAGCAGGCCTTTCCTCTCATGAAGGTGTGCTGTTACCAGAGAATGCATTGCCCCTTCAGGTCTTTTTCAATACTTCCCAGAATAATTTCTTCTGTTAATTTACCAGGAACTGAATTGACACTGACAGACCTGTAGTTCCTCGGGTCCTCCTTCCTGTCTTTCTTGAAAACTGGGACGCTGTGTGCTAGCTTCCAATCAGCTGGGACCTCTCAGGAGTCCCAAGACCACTCCACTCAAAAGTCATTGAGAGAGGCAATGCAAACACACCATCCAGGTCTTTGAAGATTCTCAGATAAATCCCATCAGCCCCCATAGATTTGCAGGGATCCAGCTGGAGCAGCCAATACTGCACAGTTTCAGGGTCAGCTGGGACCTGATCATTCTCACAGTCATGGTCTGCCAGCTCAGGGCACTGAGACCCCCTTGGTCAGCCATCTATGCTGAAAACAGAGAAAAATAATGTGATAGACACCTCTGCCTTGTCCATGCCCCTGTTTGTGAGGTGACCATCCTCATACTGTTATGTTATATTTGCACTGCCTTTTGCCATATATTGCAATATTGCAATATATGTTTTTTAAAAAACCCCTTTTTAGTGTTTCCCACAGATCTGGCAGCCTCAACTCCAGCTGAGCTTTGGCTCATGAATTTTCTCTCTACAGTGGTGAGCAGCATCTCTGCATTATTCCCATGTCACCTGACCTTGCTTCCACTGGGCAGAAGTCTTCCTTTATTGCCTTATTTCCAGGAGAACATTTCTGTTCAGCCAAGGTGGCCTTCTGCCTCACCTGCTTGACTTCTGACATTTGGGAATTTCCTGCTCCTGTGCACTAAGGGGGCGATGTTTAAAAAGCGGTCGGCTCTGACAGAGCCCCCCACCTGCAGAAACTTCTTCCCAGGAGGACTTTACTTATTAATTCCCTGAGCAGTCTGGTCTGTTTTCCTCATGTCCAGAGTTCAGGTTTTGCTGGCACTTTTCCTTCTGACAACATAGATTTTAAAATCATTCTTTTTGCTGTCGCCAAGATGGCCCCAGTCTCTGCTTTGCTCATGAGATCCACCCTGTTGACAAGCAACAGATCTAGGACAGTGTCTTTCCAAGTCAATTTTCTTAGGATTTGTTCCATAAAGTTGTCATCCAGGTCTTTAAGGAATCATCTGGCTTAGGCTGCATCAGCTGTGTGATGCTCCCAGTTAAATTCTGGCAAGCTGAAGTCCCCCATAAGGACAAGGGCAGTTCACATGGAAGGCTCCCTTGGTTTCCCTAAGAATAATTCATCAGTGCCATTGTCCTGGCCAGGAGGTCTATAGTAGACTCCCACCATGACATCCAGATTAATTGTTTGCCCCTTCATTCTTATCCAGAGGCTCTCAATCGTGCCCTTCACAACTGTGCCAGACATTCTAACCCTTCCATTACACACGATGCCACCCCTCCACTGCTTCCAGCCTGTCTATGCCTCCTGAAGAGCTTGTAAGAAAATCAGCAAAACTAAGTCCTCTCTTCTTGAGGACTTTTTTTTGGAGTTTCTCTCTGTTTCTTCTGCCAGAAGAGGGAGAAAAATTTGATCAAATAAAAGTATTTTTAGCCTTCCCTGAGTGTGTAGAGATAAAGTTTTAGATTTATCTTTGTTGTATCTAAAATCAAATTCTTGTCCTGAAGTTGATGTGATTTAAAAGAGACCTTATCTACACTGCTGGGATGATTAAAGTTATGACATCATGAAACTAGTGCCAGCTATAGTTGTGAAAGCTGCTGTCCAGCTGGAGATAAAAAGCTAGGATTTTTATCTAGACTACACATTGTATATAGAGGAAACTGGGCTTTCTCATTTGCAGTTGTTTGAGGGTGTGTTTGGGGGGTTTTGTTTGTTTGTTTTTAAATGTTCTTTCCCTTTCTTTTGTACTTCATCCAAATACTTTTAATCTGAATGCTTAAAGTTTTTTTGGCAACAGCAAATTAATTGCTTGTATTTCAGAAAGCTGTATTTTAGCTACCCTGTGAAGATTCTTCTGTTACTGTTTATGATCACATTAGCTCCTCTTCTATAAGGAAGTTGCCTCTCCTTGACAGAGAGTGAATATGATAAGCAGAAAATTAAACTTGTTTTGTAATAAAAATCTAGGATTTCTATTAAAATAATGTATATTTTTAAAATATTGAACAGCAGGTAAAACAAATTGATTTTGGTCTCCAATCTCCTTCAATTCCAGCCAAAGAAAGAATGACATAAACTTTTATTTTATATGTCTTGTCAGTCTACTATCATATAATAATAACCTTTCAAATTCAGGTTTGTCAAAAATAAGGACAGCTCAATTTCAGTCACCTGAAGCAATTTCAGAGTAATTTTTTTCTCATTTTTGTCATAATCTAAGTAAATTATGTAAGATCATCAAAAGATAGATGTGTGTCTTGTTTTATGAAAGTAAAGATCCTTGTTATTAATATATTTGTATTTTGGGTTCAAGAACAAGAGATAAGCAATTTGACCTTGACAGTCATTGGTATGTGACAGGAATATAAAGCAGGAGGTTTATTTGGAGCAAACATCTGAGATTTTTCTAGTCTACAAAATCTCCTAACTATGTAATTCACTATTAGACAAAACAGTATTAAAATCCTGGCTGATACAGTTGTTCCCTCAACTTAGATTTGCCAACCCTGATTTTACCCCACCTCTTCTGTAGCAAAGTTGTATCCAAATACAAGATGGAAAATTATCACACATAAAGGTTTTACTTCCATCTTTTAAGAAATTTCTTCATCTGTTCCCATCCCTCACCTGCACAAAGAATCTTACTCGCAAACATCTGTCTTAAATGGCACAACTGTTAGCCTTGCATAGCAAGTTTCAAGGATTTGTCACTTGGATCACACACCTCTCTTTAAGCAGTCATTTGTATGCAGTGTGTTATATGTTTTGATACAAAGCCAAATTCAGAGTTCCATTGCCTTGCTACCACTTCAGCCTAGACCAGTTTCTCTGAAAATGCCCTGAGAAGATAACAGCATAAATTTGAGCAGCTTGGGGCAAATGGACTATTTTTTAATAAACTCGAGCCATGAAAAATAGGAAATATATGCAGTAGCAAATGTGAACAGAAGGAGGAAAATTATGATGGGTTTTAGAAGAGCACAAAGCATGAAGAAATTATAGTGCTGCGAGGCACAGGTGAAAGTTAGTGCTGCCCATAAAAGTAACAAACCCAATTCATTATACAACCACTGAGTTGCTCTGTAAGATCATAATGTGAACGCATGTCATAGGTTGAAGGCAGAAAGCAATTACTGATGAATTATAGTAAAAACATTTTTAAACGGGATAGCATATGTTCATTTTAAAATATACTTGTTTTTAAGGTAAGCTCAAATATGAATCTATCAAATATGAATTTTGTGTGCTAGAACTGCATCGATACATTTTATGAGTTGTAGTTATAGAAAGAAAAGTAAAGGTGGTTGTGTTATTCTGAAATGATGTTATTGCTATCCTTTATTCAAATGAGTATAAGTAGAGATGGGGAAAGCGTGAACACTTCCAGAAAAAGATTTCAAAACTTGTATAAGTAATATTCCATCTCTGCAGTGCTATTCTCTCAAGTGCTTTCCATATTGCATGCAAAAATGCAAGAAGAAACAGAGGGACAGCATTTCATCTTGTAGATGAGAAAATCAAGAACAAGGGATTTATGCCTTTAGAACAGAACAATTCTATTTAGAGGGATAGGCTTTATCTAAACCTCAAAGGAAGTAGGCAACATATCAAATCAAGAGATTGTACTAAGATTTTAAACCCTTTGAGGTGGAGTTTTATCTGAGGTTTTAAATTCAAGATTTGGGAAGGAAGATAATTCTGAAACAGCACATTTCAAGATGATGCATTCCCCTAGATAATTTTTGTATCTCTAAAGAAAAGTAGAGGTAGAAAATTTGTATCAAGTAGGGAAATTGGAAAGGACAGAAAACAGTGACAGGATTATTAGACACAGTGAAGGAGAAAAATGATGTGTTTCTATAATTTTGTGTGTGTGTGTGTGAGTGTAAAACTTGTAGAAGCCCAGAAAAACAACTGAGAGGATATGAATATATAGTTTGCAATTTTTTGGGAAGTGAAAGAAACCTGTCATGAGGAAAAAATGGGATAAAGACAGTTCTTGCAAAGATATCCTTCAAAAAGTGAAGTTTTACCCAAATGAGGAAAACACAAAAGGTTATAAAATTTGAAATATTACATATAAAAATCTGATGTGAAAGACCAAAAAAGGGCAATGGAAACAAAGGCATAAAGATATAGCAATCTTTTAAGAAACCTCCTCCAGATCGTGAAGTCAGCTAGAGAGGTTGGAAGGACATAAGTAAAATAAAAGGAAAATATCACAAAGGTGTGCTACAGAAGAGCTTGCAAACAGTCTTATGATAGGATTTTTTTCTTGTAAGATACATCAAAACCTGCCCCAGATTTAGGCAGTAGTAGAAGAAATTGTTAAATAAACAGGTAAAATGGGCAAGGAATATCAACAGAACACTTCTATAGAAGCCCACAAATTATACAAAATAATTACTAACTGTGAAATATGAGCTTGCCAGGAAGCAGAGCTTTGTGCTGTTCTATATGCCAAAAAGGTTTTGGGGAAAATAAAAGAATTTGGTAATATTAAGCTATCAACTACTTTAAAGATAACTATGCAGAATTGCAAAACTGTAGAATCTGATAAAATAGCAGATGAAATCTAAAATGAAAAGAAATGTAAAGTGATGAGCACAACAGTGGGAGCACAGCAAATTTGCATGATGGACTTGGAATGAGCATCACTATGTAGAAAAGGGTCTGTGAGCAAAAGCAAGCAGTTGTATGAATATGCTAGCTTGATGCTCAGAGGTCAAGGAAGAAGCTGAAATATTTGGAAGTGTGTGGAAACCAGCAGAATATGAAGCAGAGGTTGTTATATTGGCAAATATGTACCAAGACTGCCTGCATGTTCAGCAGGGTGGGAGGTTCTGGTCAAGTTTTCTTGAAGGGTATGCATTTTTGTTACATAAATGTATCATCCATTCAGTGCTAGAGAATAGGCACATTGGAGGACTTGCAGACTATTACAGCTATTTTAAGCCAGTTTCTCCATTAAAAAGAGTGCAGTCTTGGAACAGTCATTACCCAACAGGCATAGAGCTGGGACTAGCAGTGCCTGACCTCATCAGTGCTGTTGTGTGGTGCGTGGCATGAGGACACACACAGTGTTCTCTTGGTGTGTCACAGCCAGAATGCTTGTGAGAGAAGTTAGCCTTGTACATGGAATAGGACTGCGTGTACTTTGGGCAAAATCTGTGTTGTTTTGTTCAGTCTTGATACAGCCCCTCGGACAGAATCGGACCAACCCAACAGCTGAGTCCTCAGTACTTACACAGGAGTGATAAATAAAATGCTAGCAATTGGTCTGTAAGCTTATAAACAAAGTTATCAAATATCCAGTCATAAGAAAAATATATTTAGTGGGAATACTCTTACCTCAAGCTGCTTTTCCATGTCCTGTCCCTAGATTCAAAACCTGGCTGTTTCCCCAGCTTACATGTCTCTGTCTGTCTGTTCTAAGGCATTTCTTGGGGTAAGTGCTGGACACTTATCCTGGGATGAATGGAAGTTACTTGGAAAAAAAAAGATAAGAAAATGCACTGAGTAGACTTAAGTGTCTCTCTAGAGGTCATGCTGTATTCTGCTAAAATTATATTCCCTGTCTCCAAAAATGAGACTTTATGATTTTACCCAAGGAAAGAAATAAAAAAATATAGCAATATTTTTACATTCCTCAGTACTTTATAAACTGCTACAGCAATTTTACTCCATATTTTTTTATTAAAAAATCCAGCATCCTGCTGGGCTGTACATTATCTAATACATACCTGTGATTAATGATATTTCTAGTAACAAGTCCTCCAAATTGTCTGGCATTAATACTTTTGTTGAATCCATACAGCAATATGTCTTCAAAAAACTTATGAAAATATACTCTCCTGCTAGTGTAGGCTGCTAGTGCTTCCTGAAAAGTGCTTCTCATACCCTGTATTTCATTATGTTCAAATGTAGGAGAAAATGTAAGGCAAAGTAATCCTACAGTGTTAACTTTTTTTCAATAATGTATTGGGAATTTACATTGTATCACTGTCTAGGGAATTTGCATTGTATCATCAAAAGAGTACAGTACTCAATAATCAAGGCCTGACAGTAAAATTATGTTGTGTTATTGTTAAAAAAGATAATGGTAAATATTACTTTGCTTTGAAAAATTAAAGAGAAATGCTCCTGGAAGTGTGATAAGAGTTTATGTCCATTCTGCTGAATTTAAATGTTGATGTTATCTGAATCAATGTCAAAATTACCATGCTTATCATTCATGCCTACAGAAGAGATTATTGTAGAACAGGAAATTAAAAAGAAACCCACTAAAATACTAAACAGTTATGATTTAATTCAGACTAGATGGCAAGTTTAAAGGCCATTTTTATGCACTCTTCAGAGATGCTAATATTGTATATAGTATATTTCTCCATGTAGCTTCCATACAGTTTTGAAACACTGGCTTTTATAGTACTGTTTTTAAATTTGGAGAATATAAAGAAAGTAGAATTGATACAAACAAGGTTTATATATATATATATATTTAAACTCATATAGCAATGACTTTTTTGGCGGGACATTCATAGTCTTGCTTGCTTGCTTTGCATTTAGCCAAGTGTAAAGTGGAATGTTCACACTCATATCAATTATAATTTTTTAAAATTAGTGTAAATGCTTTCTGAATATTGAATTGTTTTGAAAAATACCTACAATGAGAAGCAAATTATATTGAAAATATATCATTGAATTAAAGGAGGCAAAAAGCTAGTCTATCTAGGCAAGTTTGACTGATTTCTGGGTTATGCTTTAGAAGATATTGAAAGAAATTTGAGACCAATAGCATGATAACAGGAATATATTTGGCTCTGAATATTCAAGTGTTTATTTGCACAGTTCTCTCTCAATAAGAGATTTCCCATGTCTCAGCCTATCTATAGGAAGTTGCTTTTTCCTATCCAGTCATGACTAGGAAAATACAGTAGCTTGCTTAGCATAGGAGACAGCAGCATGTACTGATGAAGCCTTTGTTTCACATCTGTTCCAGTTGTCTAGATCTTTCACAGCCTCTTACTTTGGAAAATTTCTTCAATGGAGCTTAGCAGATTCATTGGAGTGTCTCTGCTCTTTTGTATTGTTTTTGTTTCTTTTTTTTTTTTTTTTTTTGCTTTTGTTTTGTATGTAATTGTGCTAGGGAAACTAGTCCAACTAAAAACATATTAAAGTGTTCCAGAAGTGGTTCTGGACACTGAATGAGTCATACACTGCAGATATAAGCTCAGGCCTTTCGGATCTTTATCTTCAGTTTTAAAGTGAGCGTGCTTTTCTTTGGCTCCGAGATTAAAATCTGTAAACAACACATTTTTTTCAGAGAAATGACAGTTTTCTTACAGCAGATTGGAGAGACAGAAGATCATCCAAGAGCTCTCTGTCCTGTATGATAATGTGCTTTTTTCCCTATCAATTTAACTGAAGGAAATTTGGCTACCTTACCAGCCCAGAACTGCTCAGAATTTGAGACATGTCGGAGATAATCAGTATGAGTTCTTCATCTCACTTGTGTAAATGGATGTCGGGTGGCAACAGTGACTAAGCTCTGTCTCAAATCTTTGTTGCAAATTTTACAGACAGACTTTAGGCAGTGATTGGCAACCCAAATCACTGTTGAAAATCTTTCTAGATCATGAATATTTCCAAATTATTAAGTATAACATTTGTATGGTTGTCAATAAGAAAGGGAGAGGAAACGTTTATGGCTAGTGTTGTATTTTGCTAAACACAGCTCTGATGCAGACACAGGTGACCCTAGAGTCAGACTTAGTATAACTAACCTTAATCTTGACAGCTTCCAGCAGTCTGCTCCTCAAAATCACTTCATTCTACATCGATACATTGAAACCCCTTTGCTCAGGTTTTAGATAGGTGCCTAAGACAAACCAATTTAAACATCTTATGTAAGAGTAAGCAAACACAACACTTAGCATGCAGAGTGTCAGTTCCTGACAGAAGAAAATGTATTAGTCTTAGTTTCTGTTAAATTCCTATTACAGGGATGGACAGCTGTTGCATACAAGAGATTGTTCAAGGTCAAGTCATATGCTATAAAATGGCATGAGAATTTCCCAGCTAGTTTGATGCACTCATTTGCAAATTTTAGGGAGATTAAAAAAAACCCCCACTATTAAAGAAAATGTGAGTTTGTCTAAAAAGTAGGAAAACCATAAGTCTGTTGAATTGTGCAGCAACTCCTATTTTGCAGTGTTCTATAACTCTCTTGAAATAAAATATGCTTTTTCTATAAAGAGACACGCATGCAAACAAATAAACAACAATATTCAAGATGTCACAAGAATATAGATCTCCTGATTTACCCTGCAAACTGCTCAAGTAGTCTGTCAGAATTTTTTGGTTTTTTTTACTCCTCTTCTTATGATATTTCTCCAGTATTTTCTTTTATAAACTTCTTACAACCTGAAGTGATAATATTTTGCTCTGTATGAATGTGCCACTTTCCTAAATGGAACTATACACCCTGAAAATATCTTGAAAGAGTTGTGAAAATTAGAGGTAGAAACAGATCACCCAGGCAAGTTGTTTTTATTGATTTTGCCATCTCTTAAACACCCGTTCAGAAAAAAAAATTGTAATTGAGCTGAAATGCTTCAGTGGAAGCATTTACATTTTCATTGTCCTTTATAATTTAGAAAATAAGCAATATCAGAAAAATCTTCAATCTGAAGTCAGGAGCTATTTTGTTAGTCTTTGTTTTGCTTACATTTTTTATATAAATTGTTATTGTTTAGGCTTAATGAGGAAGACGAGGAAATAAAAGTTTATATATATTGTTCTGCTTGTAGTCCAGAATGAATATCTTCTGCTTGAACTATTTTTTCGGCTAATATTTTGGACATATCATGTTCAACAGGAATAAAATCCATAATGCTTCAGTCAAAACTTGGAAAGCATGTAAGGTCTGGAAGAAGGGCATCTGTCTATATGACTCATGCCCTGCTACAATAAATGGCACCAGTCTGGTGCTGGAAGTACCTCTGGGCTAGTTCAGGGAGGTCTTTTCTTGTGGTGTTATGTACAAATTCTAGGTATTGTGCTCACAGGAAAATGGAGATTAGGGTATGTTCTTCAGTCTCTGCAATCCAATGTACACAGGGCAAAAAATTACCTCTCCAGACTCCACCCTAGTACTGAATAGCCTGCATTTTTCTTCTTTATTTTAAGAGCTCTACCATCCTGCCTTCTGGCTGTGATACGGACTGTTCATAGAAACATGCCTGAAGCTGTCTGCAACAGAATGTCATGTAATATGTCAAAAAAAAAAACAAACCAAAATTGACCCTCATTTGATGTGCTAGTACGGCTTTCTTCAGTTAAATCCATAAACTTGTACCTTGATTTCATACATAGTTCTAGATATTTTATTAGACTTCTATGAATTTTGCTAGTGCATCAACTAGTTTAATTAGCTAAGTGTATTTCTCTCTTGTGTGTATTGTTGGAATAGACTAGCAATTATTTATTTACTTTTGTGTCCATTGAAAAAGTAATGTGGGGATACTCTTGTGGGTACTGATTTTTGCTGATATAATTGATGTTATATTAGGATGTTTTACTGTAGCATCTCTGTTGGTCAGAAATTTTACTTTATCTCGTCTGTGGCTGGCTGAGCTAAAGAAAAAATTGTGCAGAGATGTATCTGGCTGAAATGAGAATATCAATCTTTTTACTGCCTGATCTCAGAGCATCTAAATTTCTCTTTAATTCCACTCTTCCATGGTTATTGCAATGCATGTAGCCAGAGGCTGACAAATGCTTCTTTTCAAAGCTGTGATGCCATGCCATCATCAGTTGCTAGGGGTTTTTGCTTAGTTATTGTTTTAATACAATGACAGATTTGTCAAATTCTGACAACTATAT
Source organism: Setophaga petechia (assembly GCA_024362935.1). NCBI lineage: Eukaryota > Metazoa > Chordata > Aves > Passeriformes > Parulidae > Setophaga > Setophaga petechia. The sequence goes on along the minus strand of JANCRA010000004.1, from coordinate 6,489,810 downwards.
GAAAGTACCCCATTGCTGGTTTAAGCATTCTTAGGCTCCTGGGTTTGAAAATTACTCGAGATGACCTTCTTTCTCTGAATTTTTAGCCTAAGTCATGGTCTAAATTGCATACAAGTTTAAAAATGCCATTAGACTGAGAAACTGCATAAAAATATCCAATAAGCCTTGTTTTGTTATTACAAACAACACTGCCAAAATAGTTAAAAATAATTGTGGTAAAAAGCCTGTAATCAGAAGCCTGTAATCTTTTGCAATCTTTTGAGTAGGTATGCATTTGTTATTGACTAGAAAGCATGACCTATTCATGGATATGTTTGCTGTATGGTTCAGGGCAACTATGTGTTGAATGATGTAGTGATGCATGAAACATTTGCTCTGGTGGATCTTAGAATGTGTGCAGCTTTTATACACTGATGAACTGTCTTATGCCTGAATGTAGAACTTGAAAGGCTTTTGTTTTAATTATATAAATTTATTTCTTTCAGTAGGGAAGCTATTTGGATGATCGAGGGATAAAACCTCACCTTTGACTTGCAAAACACTCCTGATTTAGTCCTAGTCATCATGAATAAGAACACCTGTAGTCTACGTGGGAAGAGCAAGAGTGTAAGTAGAAGGTTTTCTTCTTCTTGCTTTTTTATTTAATATAAGTATTCTTCCACACTACTTCTGTGTTGGATTAGACTTTCAAATGCCACTTTCTGAGATGGAATGATAAAATCACTGTAATTTGTACTCTATTATATCTGTAACCTAAATAAATGCGTGTGTATCTTCGACATGCATGATGAACTTCAACCCAGAGATAAGATCATTCAATAGTAGTATGGTTTCAATGACATTTTTCTTTTATTTTTTATAATTTAAACATTCGTTTCCCACAGTTTATTTTTCAAAAAGTTAGTATTTTCTTGAACATTCATTGAAATATAAGATGATATAATGTTCACATTGTACTCAGTTGCAACTGCACTGATGTCAAGAACTGTATTTGATTTGATACAAAATGTTGACTGTGAAATATTCCAGGAGATCATGAGAAAATAAGCTAGTTATATAAATATAGTTTTACATATGGCTTAATTTTGCCTATTTTCTGGTCTTTTTCATGTGTTTTGTCCTTTATATATATGTCTTTCTGTATCCAAGAGTTCTTCTGAAACAGAGAGATTTGGACAGACTCAGTAAAGTTCAGACTCTGAAAGATATTTTTTAACCTGCAAAATAAAATTCCTTATTTTGGTGTTCAATCCTAGCATATCTTGGTCCGTGAACTTAGATAGAACCATCTGGAACTATATCTTCTTTGAACTGGTTACATAGAATATTTCCTACTGTTTGTTGCTTAAAAATATTAAAATACATAGTCTCTGAGAAATTATTTTAAGCAATGTGGTGTCATGCTTCATAAATAATTTTTTGACTACTGCTTCTAGGGGAATAGTGAAACTATTTGAACTTTTTCAACAAAAGTGGAGAAGCCTCATTAGACTTGCTGAGCACAGCCAAAGATTTCATACAACATATCGAATGTTCCATTGTTCCACATGACTGTCAATTTGAATTTTCACTGTCAAAGTCATCCCTGGTCTGCCAGACCAGTCATTTCATGAAAAGACCAACTGGTGAATAAGTAAAAATGCCACCAGTTGAATAACCTTAAAAAGGAAGATAGAATATGACTTATATTTTTATTTATTGGGATGTTGTTACATATGTTCCAAGAAAGTTTTTGTCTTTTTAGGAAGCATGGGAATCAAGGTATTGGCTCAATGGTTTCAGATGTCAGTGAACATAATTTACTTAATATAGAAGATTAACCTGCAGATATGTGTGAACTTTTGGGTATTTTCACCAGATGTAGAACGTAGTGTGCATCTTGAACTAACCAAGGCTAACTTCAACAATGTAGCATAATAGAAACTGCTGGTAGAAAACACTTAAACATTTCCATTTCTTTTCTGACAACACAGTTTGTATAGTACTATTAAAATAATTTGCAAGTGATATTGTAATTAAAAATATGTGTTTAATATTTATTAACTGTACTTCTAATAGATTTTTTAATTCTATTACTTAACTATCCTCAGATGGCACATACATCTAATGCTACTAGACCTTCTCTCTCTCCCTGATGGTTTGCACAGTATTACCACTCATTCTTTTATTGGAGGCCTATGGAGTTGCATTTAGCTGCATTTGTGAAAAGGGTTTGTATAATATCAATTTATTTCTTTCAGTGCTGCTTGCAGCATTCAGGGAGGATGTCAGCATCCATGTCCTTTCAGCCTATGTGTACTATTTGCCTAATACTTTTTCTTATGTATCCTTAGGTTGTTCTTTATTTCTTTCACAACTTTTCCTCTTAAATAATTTTGTCCTTTCCTTTTTTTTTTGTTCCTCTTTTCCCATCATTTTCAACGTACAATATTCTAGGTGGTCTAATGCTTCTAATTCCACGACTTATCATCTGGTACTTCTGAAAACACAGCTAAATATTTGTCTCTCCCTGTCTCCTTCCCTCTCTCCCTCCTTGCAATTTGTTTTCCTCTTCCATTTCCACTCCCTCTCCACCACAAAATTCTAGTAAAAAATGTAGTTAATTTAGTTAGTACTGATCAACCATAGAATGAGATCCTTTTTTGAATAATTTTTATAATAAAACAGTGAACTTGAATTTTTTTGTGTTTCAGAAGGTCTTAATATTATTTTCATAGCTGCATAAGCAAGGCAAAGTATTTCCACATGCTATTTCTACAGCTTTGCAAATGTGCATATAATTTGTTCTTTATCAAAAAGCATGATGAAGTATATTTATTGGTACTTTCAAAATCAGACGTCCAGCCTATCTTCAATGAAACTAGCACAGCTTTACTGACAGTTAGTGCACCATCTATAACAAATAACTTTTCAACAAAGTATTGTAATAATTAGATTTCTTTGGAAGTATATTGGAGCATATTTGGTCAACTAAAGAAAGTAAGAGTACTTTCAGGTGATGAGCATGCTAGTATCAAGAATGAAGTCTGAATATCACACTGTGTGGGATTTTATCTTAGAACATTGTGTCAGAAGTGAGTCAATCCGTGTGAAATCTGAAAGTAGCTATATTGCAAGAAAATGAACCAAGAAAGAGAATATATTTAGCAACTGGGCCTGCTTAAACTGTGGCATTTCAACAGCTTCAACAAAAACAAAAGAAAAGGAGTGGGGGCAGGAAGAAAAATTAGAACTTTAAGGGTAGTGTGTCTGCCTTTTAATTTATTATTATCTGTAAAAGCCTAGAAGTGCAAACTTTTGAATTCATAAATATAAAAAATATGTTTTCCACAATGATAGGTTCAGGATAAACTACAGATCACTAATAGGAGACAAAGTGGCTCGTATTTTATGATAAAAGCTGTAAAGGCAAAGTTTTGACCACTGGGGTCAAAAAATGGTGGACCTCAAAATGGAATGCTCTCCAAATAGAAGTTGCAGGAAGGATTCTGAGCTGCATGCAGAAGTTGTGATGGGGGGAGGTGATGGTGGTGGTGGCAAATCATGCAAATGCAAAGCAGGCATAGAAAAGTGCAAAGGAGGGCAGAGAGCTATTTGCAAACAGCTGACTCACTGAGATGGTTTCCTCCATAGTTCTTAGGGCTAGATTGTCACAACCTCTGCTTGTGATGTGGGGGAGTGAGGAGAAGTTGCACACTTCTTTTGTTCCTGTGTTCATTTCCCCTTAGATGATGAGTCTCAGAGAAGACAAGGGCCACTCCTGCTGAAGGGAGAGGGAATGTCATCCTGTCTTCCCCAGACAAATGCACTACACTCCTCTGCTCACCAGCTAGAATACTTAGCCAACATCAGTGTAAGACACACAATACCAAAAAATAGAGTGATGTAGTTCTCCACGGAGAGTGTGAAGGAATTGCAAAGAAGTTCAGTTCCAGCCTCTTTTCTGGCAGAGCGCAGTTCAGTCAGACAGAAATTCTTGCTTTAGGTCAATAGTTCTAAGTAAGCAATTTGTCAACAGACAAACAAGCAGTTCTCCAGAAGTATTTTTCATAATAAAATCGCATTAGTTACAAATAAATTGATTTTTCTCTCATCACCAATGGTTAGGTCCATTTGTTATCTGATAGAAGGATACTTAGAGGGAGATTGCTTGGGCTAACCATTCTTAATTAATGGGAAGAAATTACATTGCATATTCTTTGCCTTCTTCCACCTCTCTCTCTGTAATACAATCTTAGCAAATGAAACAAGGGATAGAAAAGGCAAAGGTGGGACATTGCTAAAGGGTAAATAGAAATTCATACAGTGGTGTTATTTTTCCCTTAATGTCACTGGTTGACTGGCAAAATGGACATTTTAGGCATCACGTTTCCTTATGTAAAGCAGCAGCTTATGTAAGAAATGACTGGCACAGCTTTCATCCTTTTTTTTGAACATTCCTCTTCCAGGGCTAGTAATTAATGCCTATTGTGAGAGTCCAGTCTGAGAAACAACAGTTTGATTTGGATCCAATTAAATTAATTATTTTATGCTAATTTACTGTATTCACATAATATCCTTTTAGTTGTGGGATTACCTTTTGAAAACAGAGGAAAGGTACTATAGCCAGAATACTCTAGTTTATTCGTGACAAAGATATTGCACGTGTTAATTTCTTCCTACTCATTCTGGATTTCTTCATTTTAGTCTTCTTCTCTCCAGTGGTGGAAGTTTTCTTCATGGAAGTTCTGACTAATATTTCCGGCTACCCTGTTCTGTTTAGAACTCAAAATCTGTTGTCCATACTTTTTTTCCTTCTGACTCTGACATTTCTTTAATTAATAGACATGCTTTTGTCATAAATTTCTTTTCTTCTCTTTACTCTTCTCCTAGCTCAGCTCCTGCCTGTGTTCCTAATTAAGCCTTTTTGAAGGAAGTCTTACCTCCTTATCTAGGACCTGGGCAGTACTTACAATTTTGAGACATAACTGCAGCATTTTGGAACATGAAAATACTCCCACTCATGTGCTAACAGACATAAAAATCCTAATCTGTAACTCAAATGTCATACACTATTATGCAGATTTAAATAATAATTTGTGGGGCAATGATATTTATTTAGTCCAAATTACATCAACAGGAAAAAAATCCCTTAATGATTTGGGTGGGTGTGACAGAGAGTTTTACAGCTCAGTTATGCTAGCAAACCCCTGAATTACACCTAGGTCTCTATTTTTTTGAGTTCTTGCACATTTGTGTCATTGGCATCCCTTGTCCCAGTTCTTCCTATCTGCAACAACGATTGTCTGCTGGGAGGTTACATCTTCTCAGCAATACATTTATGCTCTCAATTCTCCCTCCCAGTGCTTGATTTCAGGCTGTCTTCAAGAGGCACAGTGTTATGGTTCAGGCCCCCTTTCATGGGGAGGACTGGGAGGTGTCAACCATTTGTATCAGAATTACACCTACTTTTGTGTTTTACTCAGAGTAATTGTCCCAAATCTGACACCAGATCCAGCCTTTTTTTTCCAGCCCAGTTTTTACTGTTTGATGGAAACTGCTCTGACCTTTGAAATACTTCACTACAGTGGTGAAAATACATTAAAAATCCCTGAAGATCTCACTCTATGACTATAAAGGAAATATGCTTAACCTAAAGAGTATAAACTTAAATGAAATAAATGAAAAAGTTAGAAAAGAAAAACATGGGTAGATTACTGAGTGTTGGAATAGGCAAATTAGGAGTAAAGACAGTAAAGATTATTAGGACTTCATACATTGCACTTCACACTGAGGACAGCTAGTGGTCAGTGAGGAGTAAAAGAAAGGCAAGAATGTGGTGGATAATGTAATTAAAACAGAGAAATATTAAAGATTTATTGATCTCCCTACTTTTGCTTCCCACTTACTTATTACAGTATATTTCTAATCCATGACTGAGTTTCTAGATGCTCTTCTCTCTTTAAATATGAAGATAGTCTTTCTGGCTCTTCAGTTTGCAAGCACTGCATCTTTTGATTCCCTCTTTGAGACTAAATTTTGAAACGATGCCTAGGAGAAGGCTGACTGATGCTGACAGAGTGAAGGATATAGGAGAATGAGCATGTAACTGATGCACACTCTATATGGATGGAAATGCCATCCTGTGTAATTCCTTTTTAAAATGTAAATTCTGTTCTTATTTGTCTTTCACTTGTCTTCTTAAATTGCAGATAGTTATTGTCAATATCTATGCATCTGTCAGAGTGCAATGGATACTGCATCTTCAGGTTCTCCTGCATGACAAGGGCCCTGAGATATTTATAATAGAAATATTAAATATTTTCAGTGCAAATTCAAAATTTTAAAATTTTGGAAGTATGAGAGATCAGTAGAGTACTAAAGAATGGTAAGTAGCAGTCACATGGAAAATGTTTTAGAGGAACAAATACTGTAGTAATGGTATAACAATTTGTTAGATGCTTTTGTTGAAAATGGAACTGGCTTCATACTAGTTATTATGTCAAAACAGATCATTTCTTGGCGAGGATTACTGTTCTTTGGCCACTGACAATAAAAGGAGACATGAAGAACTAAAGACAATGAACAGCTGAGTAGTATTAAAAATTAAGTACATTGATAAGAGCATTATATTCCAGAAATAAGACTGCCCTTCAACTCCTAGATGGTGGTCTTGCTACTGGAGTTTTGCAATTTCTATTTTGTTTCTTCAGCAATGGCTTGAGAAACAGCTGAGGTTGTATGTAAAAAAGGAGAATTTTTGTCTTGATGTTGTATAGTTTTTCCCTTGTGACACAGGCAGTATATCTTGTCTTTTATCTGTGTATGCATATGTGTCTGTACACATAAATATAGAGCCTAGAAAAGCAGAAAGCAGATGCTGTGTATGTCCACAGGGAAGCCCTTAATGAAGAAAGAACAGGATCAGATTTCCTTAAATGAATAAGAAGTTCCATTAAAAAAATAAAATCTAGTTCTGAAGAGGGCTAATATCAAACTTGCCTTTCTATGAAATAGGAAGCTTCTCTCACCAAAATTGAAGCCTAGTACCTTATACAGGATCTCAGCAGGAACACTGCAAACTGCATATGAACAGTGAAACTGCATAATCTGTAGTCCCTCAGCAGATGCATCTGGTAGGTTGAAGTTGAAAAAGTTAATATTATCCATGAAAGGGCTGGTTAAATCTTCAGATTCTCATCTATTTCTTTCAGCACTGGGAATTTCATTTTTGTCTGTTTCTTTTCTTTCTCTCTCCTTTGTAAACTTTATTATAATTTGGACCAAAACTCATCTAAAGAAAGGACAGAATATGTTGAAGATCTGGGGAATTTCTGCTTTTCATTGTAGCCTTTGATCCTATGATTCAATACAGTTTGAGAAACAGACAATCAACAGATTGTCAATACAGTCAAGAGAAATAGAAATTTTTTGGTCAGTTGCTGCTGAATATTAGCAGATAGATCTAAAATAATGTTCTTAAAAGACCAAATGAGACCTATTAGGTGTTTGTTTCATGTCTCTGTGAAGAGAGGGGTCAAAGGAAACAAATTTTGCAGTGTTTCCTTCCACGTTCCACTTCCACTGTTTGCAATTTTCACATTTAAATATGATGTATATTTACATCAAATATTTAAATGTAAATATTTGCATATTCACATTTAAATATGCAAAATAACTAGAAATTACCCAACTCTTCCCTTATAGAACGAATAAGTCCCTCACTTTCAGACAGTCCTAACAAAGATGAATTTTTATTTTGAAACCTCCAAAAGGCTGTGATTTACTGCCTCTGCCCTGTCAGTACTAAGCTGGAAAAATAAAGGAGGCTCAAACTTGCTCTAGGGCTAGTACTTATCTCATATCTCAGATCATGTGTTCTAGAAAATTATTTGATTTTGATTTTTCAAATCTATCTGGTATTTTTTTCCTGCTGCTGCGTTCTGTTCTCATTCCCCCTCCCACATTCCTGCCTTTTTTTTAAAGTCAGGATAACTTGCCTAGAGACTAAATTACTTATCACTTCACCTTTTCTTTATAAGCATATAAAACAATGGAAGCCTTTGAATCTGATGGACTTTCACTGTGATTTGTGGCCCTCCTGAAAACAAGGCATTCTCTGGTATAACTTCTAAGCTTTTGTCTTGGTTTGTGTTCCTAGCTGTTAGCTTTTGCCTATGCTTTTGACACATGCTCATGGTCCTATCTGCTTTTTTGGAGCATTTTCTGGGTCTCTGTTAGGATGTTAGACCATGCATCTTCCTTTCCTATTTAAGATCCAGAAAGTAATGAAGGCAAGGGTGCAATGTCCAAAATAATTAGTCTGTTACAATGTACAAATTAAGCCAAATTCTGTTAGCTCTCCTGTCAGATATTACAGATTAGAATACTGCAACACCTCATCTGGACATTTTGCTGTAATAATATAATATAATAAAAAAAAAAAAAAAACCAGAGTTAAGAAAATTAGGGCTCATTTGAAAAAGCCAGTGCAGCAATATCAAAGAAATACTTAATTTGATATGAAAGAAACACAGGTAATTTGCATGGTCTTAAATAAGTACAAACTACAACTCATTGCAAGAAGGCTTTAAAAAACAAATTAACATACATAGTATTTTTGGCTAAAGAACTGAAAAAAATCATCAAATTTTGCATGAGATGGGGGATATTTTTTATTATACATTTTATGCTTCCCATACATTTTAAATTACCATGCCTTGAGAAAATAGGTTTCTAAACATAAGTGAACATCTGAAAATACTGAAAGGCAATCATGTCCAATTCCTCCATTGGGTAAATGAACTACAGATTTCTAATCAAATAATTTGAAACTTAGACAAAGGCTATGACACTCTTATCTACATCCTTTTCTCTGCGTGTTCTTCAAAAATAGTGGCAATTAATAGCAAAATTTCATCTCTTTCTGGAGCAGAACATTGTGCATCATTGATTTTTTTACCAGGGATCAATATCTGAATTGCATGACCTGTGTCAAGACCTAGATTTTGCTTAGTAACAACAGTATCGGAATAAAAAAGTAAGAACAAATGAATTAGGATGGGAAGGGAAATTTAGACAGATAGTAAGGAAAAATTTAGATTAAGTTGTTGTATATTTACAAGTATCTACTTCTGGCCTTGTTTTTGATGTCTTTGCTTCAGAGACAAGATGCTAGATTTTTTCTTGATGCCTTTGAAAATTTCTCTAGAAATAATTTTCACTTATTATTCTCTTCATGAGAAACCAGCTTAGTGTCACAATCCAGAGAGTAGAAGATCAAATCTCAATGGTTTTGCTATGCTCTTTTCAAAATAAAACGATTGTCTCAGTGCAAATATTCTTACTTAATGATCCTCTCTTGAGAGAGCAAATAAGGATTTCTCTGTTCCTATTTTGAAAGAGCAGCTCCTCTGTTATAGGAAGGGGTTGTTTTAAAAAAGAAAAATAAGCAACTACATTGGAAAATGAGATTGGATAAAACATTGAAAAAGAATATTTTTGGAGAATGTGTCATTTTCTAATAGAAAACCTGTGAGAGGAGATGTGGGATCACAGAAACACGGTTTTATGGCAGTACCCAGACCTTCATCCACGTTGATTTGCAGGCTGTTCTGGTATCTCTCTCTGTATGCTATACAGCATTTTTTGCTTTCTTGCATCTTCAGTTGCATCTTAGGAAAAGGAAACTCATATAAAGGAGAGACAACAAAGATACCTGCCACTTATCCATGTATTTACTCTTATGGCGCTTTCCCATGCTGTGCCTTTGGGGGTCACTTCAGAGTGAAAATTCTCAGTTCATAAAATACATATAAAAATAGCAGTCTTTAATATTCTTTTTGCATTTTATCTTGATCAAATACAAATTACTATGTTACTACCTACACTGGTACATAATAGTAGCAAATAAAAAATCATTGGAACACTTTAAAATTTTTTGAGCCTCACTATAGAAGGCATAAATATCTCTACCAGAAGTGATCCATGTTTTCCAAACTACACTGGTTTCTTTGGTTACACAGTGCTGTGTGTCATGAAGCAGTCCCAGTTAACCATTTCCATTTTCTTAATCAGGAGTGCATCAGAAGTCTGATCAGAACTGTTGCTATTTTACAAGCATCTGCTATTTTCATGATTGTGTCTTCCTCTTCATCTGCAATTCAGTACAAAGATTTAATTAAAGTAGTTAAAATAACAGACAACAGATGTGATCTACTCAACTACAAGTAAGCAGCTTGAGATTCCTCTGTGGATGAACAGAAATTAAAACAATTAAAATTCTGTAATTTATTTCAATTACTTTGTCTACCAAGTTTAGCTAAACACTGTTGTCTTGCAACATTGCTTTCCAATAGCTAATCATGTGGAATTCTTAAAAGCTGCCTACAGTTTTCACTAAACTTATTTTGGACATAGGAAATTCCTGCCTTTTTTCTGATTTCCTAATGAGGGTGTACTTTATAATTCTTTAATTCCTGGGCTTTTACCACATTAAGTAATCCACATCACTATGCTCTTGTATGGGGTACCAGCAGAAGAGGTAGAGATTAGAATCTCTAAATCTTATATATTTTCATAGAAATATATCAGTCTCATCTGCTGCATAGATGTGGCTTGCATAATTCCTTGGGAAAGCCATGTTTTGGTTGTTTCAATTGCAAGCTCAATTGTGAGTTCAGTTGCTCATTCAATTGCACGTTCAATTGTGGCTGGGTATGCCTCAAGCCTTTACCTGCTTTCTTTAGCTATAGGATTTTATATTTGTAGAAAATTGTCTGCATATAGAAACACAAAAGAAAAGCTGACTTTTTTCCCTCAAAAAAATGTCTAATTAGAATGAAATATATACAAATTAATTAGTTTGCACTGACCATAATGTCCAAGTTGTTGAGTTGCTGCCCTACGGACTTCATCAGAGTAATCAAGATAAAACGGGATGCAAATTAGGAAGTAAATATATTGGATATTTGTACCCTAATCATGCCTTTCCCTTCTTCCCACCAATGTTCACAAGTACTAGGTCTCTGTTCATTTTTTTCTGTAGTTAACCATATGTTCTTTTTCTGTTCTTCAATGCATAACAATTCCTTCTACTCTTTGAGTTTCTCTTTGTGATTCTGTTTTAAATTTTAATGTCTCTTCTGGCTGTGTTTCTCCATGAATAATCCCTCTAAATGGTGAATGCAAAGTAACTAAAAAAAAATAATTCCACTATGTTGTTCTAGGGTTGAATCAATGAATAGAGATGCAATAGACAAACCACAGTAATAGTAGTGAGTTTGGGGAAGAATATTATTCTCTCTATCAAAACATTGCAAACTTGCTGTGGTGCATAAACTGAAAGAATTAATATCGGCGAATTTATGCATCACTGAATCACTACGGAAAATACAAAAAAAAAAAAAAGAAAACAGGTGCAATTAAGTATCATATGGTTAAGTAGACCAAAGTACTACTTTCACAGAGCTGAATGATATTCTTTCCCCTGGAACAAAACTATTCTCTCAAGAAAAATATCTATTGGCTTAGTAATATTCATTGAAGCTTTGCAAAAGAATCCTCAGAGCTTGGTAGAGTGCAATTTGGAATATGTTTAAAATCAATTTATTAATTTTGCCATGGCTTTGGTAAGGTACCTTATGATATGTGATACCTTAGGATATAAGGATGGTGTCCCTTTCACACTTAGCTTTGGTTTTTTAGCTTTTTCATATACTGAGATCCTGCATGCAGGCTTTCAGTCAAGAGCAGTCTCAGTTAATGTGGTGGGACAGCATGCAGTGACTAAAAGAAGATACAGAACAGACAACCATGTATAAATGCTGTCCACACAACATTATATTTTCCCTACCAGCCTCATCTATGTGGCAATAAGAAAGAGATAATGTTGGTGGAAGTTAAATTTTAAAATGGTGGTGTGAGAGCAGAGATATAATTAAAACTTTCTCTCAGCCAGGCATCACAGATTTCTTAATGACACACTGACAATATTTTCATCAAATTGTTTGGGAAGAACCTTAAATACCATCTAGTTTCAACCTTCTGCCATGAGCCAGAACCTGCCACTAGCCCCGGGCTCAAAACTCCATTCAGTCTGGCCTTGACCTGGGGATGGGGCATTCACACCTTCTCTGCGTGCTGTGTTCTAGTGCCTCACCAGCCTCACAAGAAAAATATTCCTTCTAATATCTACTCTAAATCTACCATGTTTCAGCTTGAAACCATCCCCCCATGTCCTGTTGCTGCCTTTGTAAAAATCCTCTCTCCATCTTCCTTCTCAGCTCCCTTCAGGTACTGGAAGGTGGCAATTATGCTGCTGCAAAGCTTTTTCTTCTGTAGTCTGAACAATTCCAATTCTCTCAGGCATTCCTTGTATGGAGGTGCTTTACCCCTTGATCATCTTGGTGTCCTTCCTCTGGACTTGCTCCAGCAGGCAGAGGAAGCATACTATTGCTTCCTGTGCTGGGGACCCCAGAGCTTGATGCAGCACTGCATGTGGGGTTTTACATGACCATAGTTTGAAGACAATTGATGAAACAAAAAGAAAACTGTTGCTTTACATGGAGAATTTGCATCACAGTCTTTGGATCTTTTTCAGTCTGTAAAACCTACAGAAATAAAAGCTACAAAAATTGCTGTGGTTGTTTCAGTGTTCAATATTCTCTCTTTACTTCCAGGAACAAGAACCAGGGAAAATAAAAGAATGCTGGTATAGCAGTATAGCAACTCCTGAATCATCCTATAGTGCACAACAATTTGCTAAGACACTCTTATTTTCAATACAATGGTGTATACTTCAGGGTGTGTGTCAAGGATACTGGCAACTACTTCAGGCATTAGCTCTCCCTTCTGTCTTTTTCCATCCCTGACAGCACATGGCCCCCTGCCCCTAGTAGCTCCTTCTTCAGCTTTAAAATAAAAACTCATGTTACAGAAGTGTTTTCAGAGGGGAAATTATAAAGAGAAGGAAATGGTTAGTTTACCTTTGTTGGTGTGAAGGTGAAAAAACTTGGGTGAAAAGTTTTGGTGTTAGAATTACACGTAATAAAACTTGCTCACACAATTCTCATCAAAATTCTATTGTGGTGTTCTTCCCTTACAACCATCTATCATATATGTCCAGCATTATTAAAACCAAAATCTATTTTTAATGCAAGAATCTATTTTATGGGTGGAAAAGTCTATTGATAGCATCACCAAGGAACTCAGAATAACACTGTAAGCATGCTTCCTTTAGAGGTGTGATAACCTGAAATTGTGGAAATCACAGTAGTAGCAGCAGATGTCTTGAAAGGCACTTGTTGGTGCTCGGAGGCTACAGGGCTGCCCAGTAGCATGAATGTGTGGTGACTTTAAGTTGCTGGCTAGGTTAGTAAACAGGAGCAATGAAAGAGTCAAACAAGAAATTGTATTTCTAACCATTCCTCTCTACTCATGAAGCACTAAAGAGTGCAAATTTTTCAAAGCACAGAAGAGAATCTAGGAATCTCTGTCTTCAGTGAAATCAGAAAAGGTAAGATACATGACCTAGTGTCAGCATTTGATAAGCAGAAGAGTAGGGAAAAGTGTTTGAAAGTCAGGATTTCTTACTGGAACATACATGTGAAACAAACAGTGTAAATGTATGCAAAGAAAAATATAAATAATAAAAATTCCTTTATAAGCTCAGGACTTCTGGAGTTATGGTTATTTGCTGTCATTCATCTCCTGGAAAAAAAAAATGGAATGCTATCTCTTGCTGTGTAATTTTTTAGAGAACTGTGCCTCAACATTTTTAAGTGTACGTAAATAAATACGTAAGATTTTCTAAAAGATTAATTTTTGAAAGCCTGCATACTATTGCTAGAGAAGTCTTAAATTTTGTAAAGGGATAATATTTTTAGTTATGTGACTGAGTTTGTATAATGTCAGTTTCAGAATAGGTGAAAATTTTTTCAATACATGGAGTGCTTGTATGGACTGAGATAAGCTATTTGTCTACCTTGAGCTCTGCAATATGGCACTACAAATTTTATCCAGATTTTGTATATTTTTATCTCTCACACCTATCCAAATGGTAAACCATCAAATTCCTCCTCCTCCTCCTCTCCCCACAGTACATGGGGATTTTTTTATAATTTTTTAAAATAATGAATCTCTACAAAAAATAAATTTGTAATGCTATTGTATGAAACAGCTGAAATGAGTGTAAAATAGATTATATTTGTAAGCACATTTATTTATTGTTTGTGAGAAATTGTATGTTAGCTGTTAATTGCCGGATTCTCGGGTGAAAACATTCTTAAGAAATTTTCCTGCCTACATGTTGAGTTACAGCCACTCTTTATGTCTGTATGTAGTGCCAGGAATGTGCTACTCTGTGACCACCCATGTTCGGGGAGACTTGGAGCTCAAGCAGTAAATCTGTGTTTTAAGAGCTGCAGAAAATTTTAGAAGTAGACAATTTTAGAAGGAGTGTGGATTTTATTGGTACTAAACAGCAGAAACTTCTGTACATTTTTTTCATGCTGTTGAAGTTTATATTTTTAAGATATAACACTTCTGTGTTCAAAGATCTGTGTATGACCAGAGAGATTGATGTCATAAAGAAGAATAGAAAGCAGTGAGAGAAAAGTCCAGAATTTGAAGTGATTCCACAATTAAGATGTCTTATATTTTGACATTGTAACACTATTTTTATGCTGATTATTCCAGGGGAAAACAAAATAAATAAATCAGTCTGATTTTGTTGGCTTTTTAAAAAGGAAATACCTTATGGAAGTTTTGTTGAAGATGCTTAGAGTAAAATCTCTTTACTGCTTGGAAATGAAGGTATTTTAAGTTAAAAATTATGCAGAATAGGTGGTTATGATGGCATAGCTCATGTCTCATTTTAATATTTTTTTTTTTTTTTTACATTTTAAGCAGAGAGAGGATGATAGAGGCTATGTTATGGCCCCAATTCTATCCTCTTCAGAGGAACTTTTCAATTTTTCAATTTTTAATATTTGCAGAAAGGAGTCTATTGTGGAAGCCATTTGGAAATTTGTTTTTGGAACAGGCCTCCCTTGTGTCCTACACTTTCTAAGACGTTAGGATAAATTGCTGATATGGCAGTGCCAAATTCAGCACTCTGCAGCCCTTCCTGCCTGACCAGCTGTTATTAAATGTGACAAGTAACTCAGTCTGAAAATGATCAAGGCCTTATGTTGACATAGGAGGGCATTTCAACTGTCATGCAGATGAGAGCTATTGACATTTACCTTTCCTTCATTATGTAGTTCATTTGAAGTTTGGAAGTGATAGAAAATACTATTCATCAGTAGAGTGGTGCATTTACAGTGGTCTGAGAAACTACAGCAACAGTTGGATTTTTATGTACCCTACACTCGACTGAGTAGATGGAACTATCAATCTCCCTCCTTTCACTGCTGGAATGAAAAGCATGAGGATGTTATTGCTTGCTTAAGAAATGGACAGTCTGTAACTCTTGAACCTCATGCAGTTTGAAAAAGGTTACTGAAGAGAGTAGTTTAATTTGTAGCTTGATTCTGACAATTTATTCACTGATGTTAAATCACACATCAAACAGCATGGATTTAAGCCTGCTGCATGCACTGCATGTGTTGCAGTCGATTATATAATTTGGCTGTAATAATTTATTTAAACAAATACTGCTGTGAAACAGCATAATTTAATATAAGTGTGCATTAGTTAACTCTTGAGTCTTACTCCTTCTTTTCATATATGTGACTCTGTGTTTAAAGGAGTAGATCTAAAAAAGCATTCTCTAGGAAATCTCTTAATGTGGTCACATTTTGAATTTAAAAGTCCACTGAAATATCTTTCAATCAAAAGATTGTTTTGGAGTAGTGGCCTTTCTCCAATTAAAACTGTGTATTAATCTCTAACTCAGTAGAAGGCTCAGACTGACCAGGGGAATTTAATTATCTCCCTCACAGCTGTCAGAGAGCTGTGCCCTTTTCATCTACCTGAAATCTAAGATTTGGTTTAAAACCTGACTACTTGAAACTTGTGGGGAAATATAATTGGTTCTTTTGGACTGCCTTCTCTAATGCAAAATTAAGATCTTATAAAGCATTTGGAACATCTGTGAGTGAAAAAAGTGGAAACTAAATATGTGTGATATTACACATATTGTTGGTAAATTAATACTGTAACTTGAAAGCTAATTGTGTTTCAAACACAATTTATCCATATCAGAGGAGAAATTGACTGTTCTAGAGATATACCATGATCAGATTATACAGATAACATAAAACTTCCTACAAAGGAATTTCTAAATGGAATTTGTGTGGAATGTATTCATTACTAACTTGAGGTAAAATTCCTAAGGAGATATAGCCATGAATTCCTAGCATTGAGGTAAGCCCAAGAATTTCCAAGTTAACTGCACATAAAAAAATGTTCAAATATGGAAATTTGTAGTAGTAGCATGCAAAGAGTGCTATGATATACTTGAACCCATATGAAAAACAGTGAAAAGGAGTATAAGCATTCTAAACTAATTCAGATCTAAAATTTTTGTATAGGTCATAAAATGCCTGAATCAAAAAAATGTGCTCTTATTAATGATTTTCTTGCAATAAAATTTTATTTCAGCTGAATCAAAAAATGTTAAATCATGAAGAATAGTGTTGAGTAGAAAAAACTACCATAAAATATTTAAATTTTGAATGAAAATATCATTTTAGAATAAAGTCCCTACAGAATAATTTAAGATAGTTTGAAGTGTATAAAAATGCAGAATCATACCTCTAATTTCATATAATGTTCTTCCTTCTTGCCATGTCTGAGAAACAGTTCTGCCCAAAATGAATGTATTTTTGTTTTTTTAAAAAAAGGTATTTTTGCTTGATGTGCCTGAAATATTTTCCCCTTATGAATTATAGCTTTAAAAATTTTAATACTTGCTTACTTTCATTTAGGGTGGGGGTGCTATGGTGTCCAGAAAAGCTAATTGAGCATGCTTTAAAGTATAATTTAAAAAATATGAGTTTTAAACCAGAATAATTTTAAAATGCATGGCTGTTTTGCAATAGGATGCCTTAAGATAATTATTTTAATTTGTTTTCTGGATAAGAAAATGCAACAACTTTAGTTTAGTCAGACTTCATTGGAACATTGGACATGACATCCCAAATGTGCTGATTAGTTAGTGTGGAGAAGACAATGATCAGTTTAAGAAATGAAGGTTGGACAAAGAATTATCTAAAGGATAGGCAGCAGGTTTTATTGAAGTGATATCTGCAATATTAGTGGGAGGTTACATAAATATTTCCTTTGCGGTTTGGTCAACTTGATTTATTTCAAGTCATGAGGCATCATTTCTAAAGGGAAGTCTGTGACTATCTCCTGTGAAGATGTTGCTGGCTCAGTGGTCTAGCTGAAATATAAAAAAATTATTATCTTGAAAGAAAAGTCAATGACATAGGGGATATAATTACAAATATTCCTGCTATAATTTGAAGACTAACTAACTTCAAAATACAGAAGACAAGACAGACCTCAGTCTCTCAGCAGAGTACAGACTGACTATGTGTTAACAACATGAAACTGCTGTGAAAAATGAAATGGGATTTTAGAACACATAAGGCAAGCTTTTTCTATCACTGAAATGAATACTGTTGTATTGTATAATGGAAAACATCCAGTTGGAATATATTATACATTTCTCATTGCTTGAGTTAGTGAAAGGTTTGAACATATGGGGAGAAATATGACGTGTACTACTAATATGATGTCATGCTGCTGAATACTCTTAGTGAAGACATTAGCAGTGATAGAAATGGTAAATAAAGTCTGGGAGCCAGGAAAAAGTTAGATCTTGCTTAAACGGAAGGAAATATCAGTACCAAAAATAAAAATAATGGAGTGGCTACAAAGAAATTTAGATACTCAGGTATAAGATATCAGGAAAGTGAGATTTCAAAGCAGATTTTGAACTAGGTGAATCAGAACATAATATTGATTATTTTGAGAGAGGAATTACATGGGTGGAGTGGTAGTGGAAGGCTTAATTTGGTGGCAGAATAAGATTAATAGAATTCTTAACAGCAAGGTAAAGTAAGGAACATTTTATAACTTGTGATCAGTGGATCAACAGTTAAGCCTTCCAGGTTTACAGAATGTGAAGTTGATAGACTTCTTAATACAGTTTGGTTGGTCAGCCTGACAAGCTAGTTACAATTTCTGGTGAAATAAATTTCTGGTGAAGTAAATGATAGAACTTGTGGCTTCCAGTCAAAGAGAACTTTCAGGTATCAAAAAAAGAATTTTTGGGATATGAAAAGGGTAATTGTCAGTCATACCAGATATACTCTGGTCAGGTCTGAGCCTGGGAGCTGTGTTTTCCTCTGATTAGGAGACCTCTAGGACAATTCAGAATATCTAAAATGGGAATGTGCTCCTTTCTCTGCTTATTAGGTAGAGGACCTCACTTTCAGACTGAAGTTACATTTGATCATTCAGACAATGAATATCCACATCTGTGTTAACCTGTCTTTCCTACCCACTTCCTCAGTCTTGGATTTTTTCCACTTGGGCCTTTATTTTCAAGTGATTGAGAAGATACTGGGAGTGGAGCAAAGAAGAGGAAAATAAGTGACATAAAGACAGAAGGAAGAGGAAAATAAGTGATATTTGGACATCATCGGACTGTTTTTTTCCTACTTGACCATTTGGTTTCCCAGCAAAGTCTGCACATGTAGATTGTAGCTGTGGAGAAAAATGTAGCAGCCCAATATATTTGTTCTTTTACAAGCCTGTGTAGCTGTTCTAATACAATCAAGTCTTAGATGAGGAAGTATCTTGAAACTAGAAAAACAATGTGGTCTTGTGTCTTCATTCTGAAAAAAAAATCTTCCTAATCTAATAAATCTAAACCAAGAATTTAGTTTTTGAGACAGGTAAACATAAATATACATGCTCCAGCTTTTAGGATATTTACTTCTGTTGTTAGTGAAATTTGGTGATTTACTTTTGGAAATCTGGCATTCCTAATGCATGATTTACTTCCTCTGCTGGGATTTGTGTTTGGTTTTTTATGACAACATCTTTCAGCAGTGTTTGCTCTGAAATGATGTTATGCATAATGACAGATGGAAAGATTTTATGGAGCTCTTAGACTGCATTGTGTAAAGCATTCAAAGGTAGTTCAAATATCTTTGGTGGAATTAGAAGATGTGTCTCTGTTTCAAAAGAGATTTATTTGGCTTACCTTTCAGGTGAAAACAAGGCAATGTAATAAAATCTTTCTCTTTAGGAAAAGGAATTTATTTTCTAATGTGTTTTTATCTCTGCCAAATTTTTCATGTTTCTGGCTGCTGACTTATTCAACATTTTTCTGCCACTCAGGATAAAAATGAACATAAAAGCCCCACCTCAGCCCCATTTCCCCAAAAAAACCTCAAACAAACCCACCAACCAATCAGCCAACCAAAAAACCCCTGCAAACAACAACAAAACCCTCAATAAAAACAAACAAAAAAACATACAAACAAGCAAACAAACTCCCCCAGAAAATAACCTGCTGCCCCTTCCAATCCCAATGGTATTTTTCCATCTTTAAAGTAATTTTTGGTCTAGAAAATTTTTATATTGCTTTAAGTTACAATAAAACATTACAGAAGTTTGTTCACATCTCAATGTGAAATTCAAGTACGTTTTTATACTCATAATATTAAAAATGTCAACACCCAGCTCAGTAAACATAATCACTTTGGGTATTACTTTTCATTCATGGACCCTGCACAATATAGCAGTTTCTCTCCAGCTACAAATGCTCCTCCAGCATTGCTTTTCCCTGTGTGTGTGCTATTTTCTATTTCAATATGTCACATTTGATGAGCTCTTGAGGATTTTTTGTCTAAAATATAATAATTATTAATGGCATTCTTCATAAAAGCAGACATGTCAGTTTTAAAAGAGTTATGGTACATTCATATTTTTGGTGTTGACTTTTGATAAAATATTACAAGGTAAAGCTTTTAACTTCAAGATCTGTTTGTTTTTAGGAAGCCACACAAACAGCAAAATTTCTCTGACATGGATAATTTTGTTCTTCAATTTTGATTTTTTCCCTCTGCTTTTGTATGAGAGGGTTTACCTTTTTCCTCCCCCATTCCACACTGATGAACTTACACTCTGGAGTCTATTGATACAACTCACAAAACAGGACATTTGGAAAAATTTTTAATGACCAACAAAATATACTGAGGAGAAATTTAGTATCAATGTGTTTAGTGCTGTAGACAGTAAGTGCACCGAAGAGGCACTTTGGGGAGATTTTAGGAGCACTTTGAATGTAACAAGTAGCATTAATCCCTAGTGTTCAAGAGCACTGAGGTCTGTTTTCATATCAACATGAGGTCTAGCACTCTTGAATAGGCTTCCTGCCCATCAGAACCATTATGTATAATGCCTCTTGAGACTTGATGTTTTTTTGGCAAATCTTCACTTGCCTGCAAGAGATGATGCTTTTCATCTTCAACCAGCATAGGCAAGTTTTCAGAGGTAGATTTTAGAATAACGATTTTTAAAACTGTGAAGAATTTTGTTTCATACCCAATTGTGTAAATAAGTTCTGGGAGGGAGACTGTTCATCAATACGTAAAGTTAATAAAGGGAAAAACTGATCTGAAAAATTGGAACCTACAGATTACCACCAACTGTGGTCATGACTTACAAAAAACCTGCTAGTTTAAAGTACATTGATGTAAGAATAGCTTTTTCAGGAGAGAACATGGGATCATTTAACCAATAGCATGTCTCCTAAACTTTTATTACTGCATTATCCTTCTGCAAGTGGATATTCTGGGTCTCTCCTTGAACACACATAAAAATTTGCAGTCTGCAATAGTGTCAGCAGAGTTCCATGGTTCTGCCAACTGTATGGAGACTTTTGTTTCTTTATCTGCTTTGAACCTTACTCCTGCCATCTTCATTTGATGATTCCTCCCTATTTACTTTATATACAAAAATATTGTCAAAGGTGATCCAATTCACTGGCTTTCACTGGCTTTGCCTGGGTATGAAGAAACAACTTTCCATTAATTTACATTTGCTTCTATTTCTTGAAGTCTGACAAATCAAGGAGTAAATGTCGATGAGTATTTAAAATTCATGTACAGTCCCCAGTTTACAGAGCTCAGTAATGCAGAACTCTGTGCTCAGAACTGATAGACCTATGAAACTGTGTGATTATCCAGTAAAAAGTAATACTTCCAGTCCTCAGAACTAGTACTACATTAAGAATGTAACTGGTACAATTTGCATGAAAATATTGCCCTGCAAAAACATTTCTTTCATTCAATTTCTGTTTATTTTTAAAACAAGAACTTTAGTTTAGATTTAAAACTCTTTCCCCTAGCAATTTCAATAGATAATACTGTATATTCTGGAGAGAAGGTATTTCAGTACATGCGTTCAAGGGCCTTGTATTCAGCCTCACTCTGAGTGCCTCTGAAACCCTTTGCCTCATATAACACCTAGCTCCTGATTTATACATGTTTTGTTTTTATAATTTTTGCAGTTAATCATGACAGCACTAGGGACTTTTCACCAGGATAGATTTTCTGAGGCATAGAATTTGATTAGAGTAATACAAAAAGAGCTGCTTGAAAATAAGAATCAACAACATAATCTCTGTTAGAAGTTTAACTATTCTTTAAAAATAAACTTGTGTTTTTCATTTCCTTATCATAAATATAGCTCCAGATTTTTTATACAGACCACTAGGTTCCTATCACTATTCACACTCCTGCTATTATGAATAGACTCCCTTGTTTACCATTTAAAGTTAGTTCCTAAAGTTATTTTAGTATACAGAATGCATCTGTAGAGAACTGTTATGTTAAATTAAGTTTAGAAATGTTAATAAAATATTTTTTTTCTACAGAGTGCTAAGGATGTAAAAACTTCTCTTTTGAATAAGGAAGTGGTAAGGATACTAAATAATAAGATCAATTTATAGTCTATTTAAAAGACATGCTCACTGGAAATGGATTTATTCCTCATGAAGTAGAACTATCTGTCTTGAATAATATGAAATGAAAAAGTAAATTAAATTCCTTGCCAAAGTGCTTTCAGCAGGCTGAAATCTGTGTCTGGAATCTGTTGCACAGTAAATCGTCATAGCCCAGAATATTATAGTGAAACTGCCTGAAATGTTTAAATTATTCTTTTAAAACAGTGTAGACAAACCCAAACAGAATTACTTCATAAGATGAAATAATTAATACGCATAGATTGTTTGTTGTACCTTTTTGTTTGGGAAATCCTTTTGTGATTGTGATATGTCTCATGCAGAGAAGCCACGTCCCATTCCTAATATTGGGAGATCCAATACTTATATAATTTATACTGCAGTGCATGGCTATAAACTAAAATTCTTTAACAAAAATGTTCTGAAATATTCATAGACATTGACTCTGTGTGTCATTTCCCTCCTTCCCACATTTGCCCTGTATGAACATGTCCCTCATATAAACCATTTCAGCAAGGTTTTTAAAGGACTTGCAAGTCAAATCTCTAATGTATACTGTTCTTCCTGGAAAAAAAAAAAGGGAAATAAGACATTTCCAAATGCTAGGAATTTGTTTCTCTTCTCTTTGTCCTTCAAAATATTAAGTGAGTTTGGTTAATTTCTGTTTTACAAAGATTAGTAATTTGTTTTGAGTATTGGGTTAAAAATATGACTAGGTTGAGAGGACATGGAACTCTTTTCATTGACCCCAATGGGAGGATATTAAATCACATATTCTGTACTGCAACATATTTGGGTTCTGGATCTTAGATTTGTTTCTCAGTGCAGAGAACTGATTATTAATTATCTTAATGGTCTTATTTTTTAGTTATTGATTTAAAATGGGTAAATTATTTAAGTCATATACAGTTCAGTTTTGGAGATAAGGTTTACCCCTGGTGTAGTAAATAATACTAGAAAATAATACTAGAATTTAAGAAAGAAAAAAAAAAAAAAAAAAAAAAAAAGGTTAATGTAATCCCTGACTAACTGAGTGGGAATCTTTCTTTCCCTGAGTCTGGAGAATGAAGAGGGAGTGAATACTGGGCAAGATTCAGGAAAGGCCAGACAAGCAAAGTTTGTCCAATAACTCACACACAGAGCCAGAAACATGCGCAGGGTGTCAGCACCTGGAGATTCCTTGCTCAGAGATACACAGCAGGAAGTGGCCATTTGTGATCCTGACAGTATCTCTGGAGGTTTGCTGCCTGCCAAGAGGTTGAATCCATGGGATAAGAGAAAGGCTGCTGAACCTGTTGACTCATTCTTTTCTTTCTAAGCAGGATTGAATAATGCTGGAACAAAATGGCCCAGAGATATCAAGAGATAAGTCCCTTGAACAGTCCCTTGTCTATGGTCCTCCTCTACCCTCCCAGCCAGAGAAGGGGATTTGAGGAAAAGGAGATTGATTGAAAAGGTGAAAGGCTGTCTTAATAGCTGGTGTCATGCTCAAAGTCTTAGCCTCTGTGATCTTTCCACATCTTTGAGAAGTTGGACCTGTTTACAGCTGATAGAGCTCTAGTGTCCAAGTGTGAGCAAGAATGTCCCGGGCAATAAACTGTTTGGATGGAGAATTAAATTATATTTAATATGGAAAAATAATGACATTCTAAGAACTCAAGAAGACCCACAGGCTGTTGAGTCATTAGGAAGCAACAGGGAAGCCAGTGTGGACTCCCTTGAGGGAATTAGGGTAAGTTCCTCTAAAGAGGGCATGAAGCCAATACTCCAGCCAAATGCTTCTATACCAGGGCACGCAGCATGCAGCGTGGGCCACAAACAGGAGGAGCTGGGAGATTTTGCTCAGGTGAAAAACTGTGAGCTGATTACTACCACAGGAACTCAGTGGGATGAATTCTATGATTGCAGTCATAGATGGCAATAAAGTATTCAGAAGTGACTGGCAAAGGAAAGGTGAGTGGCTGGTTCTCCATGTTCAAACTGGGATTCCTTGAAGCTCTGTCTAAGGAGGAGAAATACTCAGGTCAAGAGTTTAGAGGTGAATAAAACCAACAAAGAAAACTTTATTTTCTATAAACAGATGTAAAAATGTTGTCAGTGAAGCCATTATATTGCAATTATTTTGCTTCCTTTTTATAGTTTATTTATCATAAATGTGAGATATACTCTTTTTTTTTTTTAATTTCTTTTTCCATTTTTTCCCCCCTTAAACTGTCATTAACAGCTCTATGCCAAGATATGTTACAGCAATCAAGAAGCTCTTCCTTCTCATTTCACTAGGAAGAACGAAAAGGGCAGTGTGGCAGTTGCTCCCCTAAATGCACATTTCCTGCTTGACAGGAGCATCTGATATTCATTGGATCACTGCACTGCTTTGCACAGCAGTACTATTGTTCTGACTTCAGCATCTATTTCAGGACTGTATTCAATTTTAGGATAAAGGCTAAAAAAAGGAAAAATGTGCAATAAATCAAAGTATAGCAGTCTTACACATGGTTTACCATCTGATTCTTCAGGCACTGTATCTTAATTCAGTACAATTTGCAACACAGAGTCATATTTTCCTATATGTCATACATCCTAATGGTCTTTGAAAAAGCTATGTGGTATCAATCTCCAGTTTTTCACCTTAAACATAACAGTAAAAAGCTGTAGCATTTATGTTACTATGGACTATTCTTGATACAGAAATATTTGATTGTGAATGTTAAGTTTATTTTGTTCCTTATCAAATCCTTGCCCAAACTCAGTGGAACAGATTCTGTACTTGCCAGTTTTATGTCAATGTAATTTTCTACAACTTTAGAGCTCTCCTTGTTCTGAGGTCAGAATTTGGAGCTTATCCCTTATTGCTACTGATTTCAACTCAGCCAATAACCAGCAGTCTGCATAGTGACAATTTTTAGTGATTTTTTTTGACACAGCTGGTTGTTGAGTCAGATTTGGTAATTCAACACCTAGTGATTTTCTTCCATGCCATTATTAGTATTTGACAGCATTTTTAGACTGGAAATCTTTAAAAACAAACAAACCAATACAGGCTTAATATGCAAAAACATTCATAAAACAATTAATAACTATTTACATATTCTGTACTTAATCTGAAATATGCGCTACTTATGTAGCAGAACAAGTGTAAATAGGCAACCACTGTTTTAGAGAGTTTCAAATTTAGCATAACACAATGAACAACAGTAATTAATGGGAAGAGGAAAGGATACATAATGTATGCAAGAATTATGGTTTTTATGATTAGGTTCCAGAGTTTGAAGACCCCTTTCATAGAATCAAGCAGAATAATTTAGACTGGAAAGGACCTCTAAGATCATCAAGTCCAAGCTTTGGCTAATCACCACCTTGTCAACTAGCCCACAGCAGTAAGTGCTGCATTTACCCTGAGATTGTTTAGGTGATACATCAAGAAATGTAAGGCCAAATAAAAGCAGCAAACCCCCTTTACAAAAAGACACTGCAGTGAAATTTTGCATTCTATGGACTGCAGTCTAAAATTCATTTTTGATGAATGTGTAAGGTTTTATTTCATAAAACATTAATCGGACCTGAATATAATTGCTCTTGGGATTTCTTTTCCAAAGATACTTTTATAATTCTTTATTTACATGCTTGTCTTTCGTTTTTTATTTAATATCTAACTGATAGCTAATCCTCTTTTTCATATTTCTGTCATATCTATGTCCATTTATATAGGGCGTAGGCACTGGCTTCTTTAAGAACAGATGGAAAGAAATGAATAGTGCTAAAATCACCACCATTGTTTGCCCATTGCAATTCAAAGTTACTGCCCAGGATAACATACTACTTTGAGTTCAGGTTTGATGCAATGTAATAAGTCAGAGTCACTACAGTTTGATTTCTTGTATCTATTACTGAGATTGGAGTGCTGCAGCGTTAGTAGCTGCTGCTGCAACTTTTGCTAATTTGCTGTTACTCTAAAAAAGTGTTTTCGAGATTGTGACACTGTGTTTCATTATGACATTAGAATAAATGTATGGTAAGAATAGGAAATTATGTTCAAGAATATAATTTCTAAATTTACTATAGTCCAGCTTTAAGCCTAAGCAGTGCAAGAGGGATAAGGACAAAATACAGTCCTGCAGAGGAAAGGAGTCTGGTGTGGCCAGGAACTGGAACTAATGGCATTCAGAGGGGAGGCTGAGGTTGATGGGCTGGTTTGGTGTAGAGAAGAGAAGGCTCAGGCATGGGGAAACACACATCAGACTACCACAGTCTAGAGGGTGATTGTAGAGGGGAGGTAGACTGCTTGTCCTGAGGGGTGCCCAGTGAAACATCAGTAAGCATCAATAATAAATTGCACCAAGGGATAACTTGTTGGGCAAAAAAGAAGAGTCCTTCCTGTGGGATTGGTCCACCACTTGCAAGAGCTGCGCACAGAGTCAGGAGCATATCCAAAAACAGGGTGTGCCCCAATTCCACCTGAACAACCAGACTTAGTTTTAAAGCCAGCCATGATGGGATAAGGACATCATAATAGATAACCTGTAGATGTGCTCCCCAATTTTTCTTTTATTCGTAAAAATCACAAGTGTGACTTTAACTATTAATTTATTTAAGAAAATAGTGCTTTGCAGACTGTGGGTAGGAGGATATGGGGGTGTGTGTATCTCACCTCTCAGTCCCCTTCAGATGGCCTGAAGCCACCAAGCAGAATTTCATATCAGAGGCAAAAGTATCTTTCTTTTCTCTTAAGGTTTGTGGTAACTCCCA
This sequence comes from Setophaga petechia, assembly GCA_024362935.1. Taxonomy (NCBI): domain Eukaryota; kingdom Metazoa; phylum Chordata; class Aves; order Passeriformes; family Parulidae; genus Setophaga; species Setophaga petechia. Next base: position 6,463,097 of record JANCRA010000004.1, on the reverse strand, counting down.
CTCTGCCCCACCCTGTAAGTTGTAGGTGGGTACTGCTTGGGACAGCACATGAAAAGTGAAATGCCACTAGGCACAAAGAGGAGGTGAGTAGAGCATGGTAAATTCCTAACTTATCTCAGCTGCTGTTTCAGATCACACTGCTTCAGCATTGAGCAAGGGGAAAATGAAGCTAGGTCTGAGCAGGTGGGATAGCACCTGGGAAACAGAGCTGAATGGACTTTTGATAGAAGTGCTTATAATGAAAACACAATTTAGTTCTGGGAAGGTTACCACTGTGTTCTTGAAGACAAAGTAGAAGAAAAACAACCCCATATTAGAAAAGAGTGACACATACAGCATATTTTTCAAAAATGTTTCGACCTACCAATGTGTTAGGAGGAAAGCTACAGGTGGATTCACTGATCCTGTCACACCAAAGAGTAAGAAGGGGAAGGCAGACGGCCAGTTTGTGGACCCAAAAATATCCCAGTATAGGTTCTCCCAGTGCAGCCGAGTTCTTCCTGTGGAGGCCCCATCTGTGACACAACCTGGTTCTTCAGTTGTTGCATAACTTATATATAGGGCTGAATCTACCTTGAAAAATGTCAGTCCTTGTCCTAGGAGATTTTGATAAGAGTAACAAAAAGATAATTACAGCATTTAATGGACTATGGCCCCTATGTGTGTTATTTATGTATACTGAATTCTCAAGGACAAGATAAGAAATTATCATCAATATATGCCCTTAGAAAGAGTACAATAAATTTTCACTCTTATAAAATTAAATTTTAGAAGTAATTTTCTTTATCTAAATTTACATTTCAACAATTTTAACTCCCAAACTATTTGTAAGTAGCATTTTGTAGAGATTTCAAGATTATGTTATGTTATTCAATGGTGGCACAAAACAACAAGGCTTGTGCTGGAATGCTGTTTTCATGCTTGATGAAGCCTGAAGAACTTAAGCTTTTCTGTCAAGTGCTGAAAGCCAGTTCAATATAGCCCTTAATACCTGGAACAGAGTGAGGAGATGAGGGAATAAAGTTTCTCTTCCTTATCACCACTAGAAAAAATAGTTTTCACAGATAAGTTTGGCAATTTATTTCTTTTACTAATACATTCTATGTGACTAGAAATTGTTAAGATGAGTCTAATAACACTTGATATTCTTGGAAGATTATTGGATACAGAGACCTTCAGCTCCAGTTTACTAGCACGAATCCGGTCAAGGCGGAGCTTCAGGGTTGTCTTCAAATGAACATAAGTGTCTAAACTGAGCTGAGCTGACTGCTGGGGATTAAGTGTCTACGATACAACTTTTGTGTAGCAGAACTCATAACTATGAGGAGAAGATGATGTGGCTTCTACTTTGCAAACAAAGAACTTAGAAGACAATTTTTTTGGCACTATGGTTGTCATCTAGGAGGATTATTACAGGTCCCATTTGGAATATGTTCTGCTACCCACGTCAATTGGGGTAGCAGAATATATTCCTTGAATGTAGTAACCCTGAATCTGTATAAACAATAACAGATTTCATACGGGTTCCTCCAGCAATGGAAATATGCTACTTTTTTCTCCAGAGCAAAAAGTAATAATGGGAAACCTGAATGGTTTTTTGGTTTGTGTTTTCTTTGTTTCCTTGCAAATTGAAAGCATCCTTATTTGGGTCAAGTATAATGAAAAAAAATTAAAATAGGAAGAGCAAAGTTATCAAATGTTGAATGGTATCACAGTGTTCTTGAACAGCAGGTGTCCATAAAAAAGCAAATCATAAATTAAGGACAATACATATGCTGTGATAATGCAATTTTACTTGTAGCAACTCACATATTTGTAAATATAATTTTTATGCTTTCTCATTTATCTTTTTCATAGGTGTGAGTATGTAAGTAAGCTCATTAATAACACTTAGATGCCCACGCTGGAGGAATGCACACTAGACATCAGAATATGTATACCCAGTATTGCAAATGTGCCTATTGTGTCTTTCCCTGGATTAGCTATCCTAGAAGTATATAAATGAAAAATGGCTGCATTTGTTGTTAGTCAAGGAATAAAAGTAGGATAATGCCATTAATATTGCGTAGGTGAAGTTGCAATAATCTGTGCAGTACTTTTAGAGGAATTCTGTTGCTATCCAGAGTCTGATTAGTTGCTCCTGGTTGCTGCTTGCATTTAAATGTGATGATTTTTTGGTTGCTGCTTGCATTTAAATGTGATGATTTTTTATCAGAACAAAACTATTTGTTTTCTTGAAGTGGTGCTAATAGTGATGGAGGGGAGATTGCATTTCTGTATTTCTGCTAAATCTGTCTTTCTTGCATATGTATGATGTCAAAAATACAGTAGACTAGTATAGCTGACTTAATTTATGTAATTTCTTCTGGCTTAGCCTGAAATGATGGAGTTTTCTCTTAGTTCAGCAAAGAAAAATAAATTACCAGAAGGGTTCAGAAATATTCCTTTTTTATTGGTCCTTTTGCCAGCTTCTGCAGCATCCATAGAGAGTGAATCCATCAAATTTACTTCAGTGATATTGAGTGCTTTGGAGGACTACTAATTCTTCTTTTGCTTCCTTTACATGAGAATTCAAGGGGGGAAACCATGAAAAAAATCTTTGAAAAGCCTTAAGAAGTATTGAATTTTTTCACTTTCTTTTTTAATATTGCAACACAAACCCAAACACTTCAGAAAGATATGAAAAATGTAATTTCAAAACAATTTCTTTTCTGTTCTTCAGTTTAGCAACAATAGGAGTATCAATTTGTGGTTTACAAACCTATTTTAAATATTTCACTGGATAATTTTTTGGTTACTGGACAGGTCTGTACAAGTTTTCCTGTTTATGACTGAACTCATGTTTAAACTGTAGTTGACAGCTAAGTGCCACACAGATGTTGGCTCACTTCTTGCCATACTCCAGTAGTGTGGGGAGGAGAATCAGAAAAATCTAAGACCTGTGGGTTGAGAAAATAACAGGTTAGTATTTGAAATAAACTAATATATACTACTAGCAGTAATGAAAAGGGAGATAACAAAGATAGAGGAATGAGACCCCAGATAAACAAGTGACAAGCAAAACAAGGTTTTTGAAACAAGGTCTCATCACAGCTGGCTGCTGCTCAGCCTATCCCTCAGCAGTGAATGGCTCCTCCTGGTCAACTCCCCGCAGTTTATAACTAGGCATGACATCCTGTGGTCTGGAATATCTCTTTGTCCAGTGCAGGTCAGCTTCCTTGGCCACGCTGCTACCCAGATTCTTGTGGATCTGCTCAAAGACAGAACACAGGACACTGAAAAGTCCTTGATTTAGGGTAAGCATTAATTAGCACCAAAAAAAGATCAGTGTATTATCACTATTCTCACTTTACTGGTAAACACAAAAAACCACTATTCTCATATTAATCCCAAAGCACAGTAGTTGTACCAGCTACTACAAAGAAAATGTACTCTATAAGTCTGTGGATCAGCCCTAAAAAATGTGCATTGAGTTCCTTCCATTGAGGGATTTTTGGGCTTCTTTAGCAGTCTTTCAAAAAAAAGTGAATACAGTGCTCAAATATTGCATAAAGAATCCAGTTCTGATCCCATCACTGCTGTACTAGTCCAGTTTCACCAAATTTCATCCTTCATTAATCTGGATGATTTTACTGTAATTCCTTTGATATGTTGGCCAAAAGTGAGGTGAGCTTAGATCCCTATATCTGTAGTGGTGGAAAAGGATGCTTGTAGCTCCAAGAAATGTGATAATTTATAATATTTTATAGTAATTAACAGAATACAATATAATTAGTTGGGGTATACAATGGATTTCCTCATCCTTCTTCATTATCCATGCAGTCAATCCATGTCCTTGAGTGAAAGCAGTTCCACAAAAGGATTTTCCTCTTCTTGAATCAGGAATAACCCAGACTGGCTTTCTCAGGATATTTTCTAAGTGCACTATGGGAACTCTGTCCCTTACTACAGTATATAAAAGGTTTGATTGGGCAGGGCCAGCTGACCAATAATCCCCAGGAGTTGACAAGCCCAGCAGTTTTTACTCAATGAACATCCCAGCATCTGAAGATCCCACCTCCCACTGCTCTCAAAGTAGTGTTTGAGAGTCCATTACATTGTTTGATTTTGCTGGATGGATGCTGCAAGGCATGCCCATATTTACATTTCAGCCATCATTCTCAATAAAAGACAGGCTTTAACTGCCTGACTTGCTGAATTGCAGCACGTGTTTTGCATTCATGAGTACCCTGTGCTATACTGTCCATGGCTAAATTCACCTCTCAGCCATGAGCACACACACAGGTTGCATCTCTTCCCTGATGACTCAAAATATCATGAGCTCACCAGCCTAAAAATAATTTAACATTATGTTGCCAATCCAGATCCACCCAAGATGCTTTAATCCTGATAGTCTGATTTACCTGTTGGTTACTTCAATATTTTTCAGTGGTCTGGTTCTTGTATACATGAACATCTATGTCATAAACATTCACATATTCACAGGGGCAAGAATATCTTGGCACAATGAAGTTCTTTGAAAGTTTATCTCTTTTACCCTCACTACTTTAACTGCTAGAAAACTTCTCTTCTCAAGTACACCTCAATTAATTTGGTATTCTTTCCAGTGCATAGACAATGTCACCATTTTGAAAGGAAGTTTGGTTAATACCTTTTTTTTAATCATCCATTATGAGCAAATTTCCTAAAATGTAAGTCTAATTATACTCCTTATAATACTACTAAAAATGTTCTTAATAATGCATGTTCTCAAAGAACATGCATTAATTAATCTGCAGTCCAAATATTTTGTAATGTCATGTTTAAAAAAAGAAATAAAATTGATCTGAGTTGCAAACCAGCAGAACACTGGAAATGGTAAATAAAAACTTAACATAGGAAAAATAGTTTTCAAAGCATATTACCTTTTTAAACTATCACTATTAACCTGTTACACAAAAAAAAAAAAAGTGTAAACACACAAAAATATAATTATTATCACAAACAGGAGTTTGCAAGTTTCAACCAATATCTTTGATGTTGTCCCTGGCTAGAATAATACTCTGATCATAGTCCAGAGTTATGAATGTTGCACCACAGAAGACCTGACATTTGTTAACAAATCAGAGGGAAATTTGACATAATCTAGTTGGCAGTTAGTTGTCTTATGAACACTTACTGCAGCTTTGTTAGCAAACACCTGGATTCAAGCTATTTTTAAAAAAAATTGATAGTGAGGAAGGGCAACATGAAGTGAATTGCAAACAATTAGAGTAAAAATTCCTGATAGTCAGTAAGTGAAGCATCTAGTCACAGATAAAGTGATTCTAGACAATAATGAGGACAAAATTTCAATATCCTATTGCCACGTATCTGATTTTCTGATAATAAGGAACATAGGAGAGTGTCAGAAAAATATTAAATGGGGAAAGGAAAATGGCAAAGTTAACATGTCACGGAACCTATCAAAGCAGTAATGTTTAAATGTGAAGCATGTGGACGCAGTATTACCTCTCTTCTGTAACACTGAAAGTGTCACTAAGGATTGCCAGAGAGACTTCAGTCTATCTGAACAACTGCTGGTTCAAAGAGATGTGGAAGACACAGATTAGCTGCTACAGTGTGCTATTTACATTATTTTTCATCAGTCTGGTAAAGAGTCATAAGTAGATGATAGATGTGATTATACTGAGATAACAGCAGAACCTAAGCGAAAAGGTCTAATGTTCAATTTAATGATCTTGACTCTTGCACTATTCAGTGAGATGAAAGAAATGGTAACTACCAGTTCTGTAGTTAATAATAAATGTGCTTTTCTAGAATAATAATATGTAATTCTCTTCTAAAGGTAATTGCTTATTACAGAAAACCTTACTGAAACTTTTCAGTCTAAAATAGCTCAAAGAGAAAATATCTCAAGAATAGCAATAAATAATGAAAGTGATCCACAGGGTTTACATCCATTAGCTGATAAATTTTTTTCTTATACTTCAGGTCGTTGATCTCTGTTTTTTCTGTCTACATTTTCAAAAAACAAGAGCTTTAAGAGCAGGAAATCAAATGTGAAACACTTATATTCAAATCTTCAGATTAGGCTTGCCTTAGAGAGGGCTTGGTGCAGTGCATTGATAAAAAAATAATGAGTGATTTGAAGATGAAGTCAGAAATTATAGGCATTTCTAGCCTTTCTGGATTTCCCAATGAGTTCTGAAATTCAAAACTTTAAAAATTCCCTAGCCCTCATGCATGGGTCTAGCAAGTGGTGGACATCCTCCTGGGAAATTTCTCCCTTTTGCTCAAGAAGTAATCCTTTGGTGAGATTTATTATTGCTGCCTTCTGACCTTTTACTGGGCACTCCTGGGAAGAAAGAGTCTACCTCTTCTTCTCTCAATCACTCTCAAGACTGTGGAAGTCTGAAGTGAGTTTCCCCCATGCCTGAGCCTTCTCTTCTCCAGACCAAACCAGCTCACCTACTTCAGCCTCCCCTTTGAACACCATTTGTTTCAGCTCCTGGCCACACCAGTGGCCCTTCTTCTGCCGGACTCTCTCAATTTTGCCCTTATTCGCCTTGCACTGGGTAGGCTTAAAGCTGGATCCATCATATGGATATGAAGAAGAAAGGGAAAGAAGAGTAAAATATAGTCATTTCCTTCCTTGTGTTCTTGCAGCCTGGTATTTATTTGAAGTCTATTCCAAGAAACATCAATAACTCATCAATACGTCAGTTTTTTTCATAAGATAATGTGCATTAAAAATGCACTATGTGGAGCAAATATGGAATATATTCAGTAATGCTTACAAAAACACTGTCTTACACATGTTGTGATGTTCAGTGTTTACTTTAAAGCTGTTAGAAATGGGGAGTTTGTTGTACTTTTGTAACAAAAATATAAAAGAATAGACTAGGAGAGAAAACCAATATCTTTAGCCTGTGACAAAATATCATGAGGATAAACTAAGTACAGCTTCCAGTAACAGTGACCATTTTTGCAAGCATGACAAATATTTTTTCCATATCACATTAATTATAATAGTAATGTGCAAAATTTGCCAAACAAGATGATCCAGCAAGGCAATCTAGAATTTTTCCGATTTTCCTTCCTAGGATAAAAATAAAAGGTAAGGAAAGTTGTTCAAATACTTTCAATTAATTTCTTTCTTTCAATTAATATCCTCTGGAATTATGCCTATTTGGGTAATGGTAAAAACCTATGAAACACACACCCAGTTTTTCTTATTTTGTAATTAGCTCCTAATTTGATGCTATATTATATTATACATTATTTTTACTGCAATATTATATTTTTACTGCAATATATAAATATTATATAAATATTTTTACTGCAATAAATATAAATATTCTACTTATTTTTTATTTGAAAAGAATAAACAAATCATTAACTTGCTAACACCAATAGCATTCTATATATATACTCTATTAAAAGTATACCAAAAAGAGAGTATATTAAATTCTTACCTGCTTGCTTTATAGGAGGGACCTGAGATTTTAGTTGTTCTTTTTTTTTTTTTAATGCTGAATCCCAATGCCAAGATTTTTTTGTGTTTTTTAGAAATTTTCTTGCAGAAATGGGGAATGAAGAATAACACATCCATTAAACCCAAAATTTTCATTTTTAGACTCTTTAAAGTCAGTGGTCTAGAACCTTACTTAAGATTATTGTTTATAGTTGTACTTGCCCTGGCTAATATTTACTGTACACAGTAATATTGATACTGAGATGCTTCCAGTGTGCAGCTGCTTCTATGATTAGAAAAACCCTCAGTTGTCTAAAGTTGATTAAAATAAGGAGTTTACATCCTGGCTTCCAATCAACATCATTGCCAGAAAATTAAAAGCCATCTGGTCTGCAAGGCCTGACTGGAATCTTACACTTGAATTGCCTTATCACACCGTACAAATTAATTTTTCATTTCTTTCAAGCCCTTCATGGAGAAAATTAAAATTATAAGAAAAATAATATTTGCCTCCATTTCAGAATTCTAATTTCAGCAGAGAATGAGTCAACCTATCCTGTATTATAAAGGATTCATTCTGTGTTCTTAAAGAGCATAGAACTTACATGCCTATGTAAAAGTACGACAGATTTCCATATCTGTATTAGTAGGAAACAACAGATACTTAGGACATTTATTTAAAGTAAAATAAAATTAGCATCTTTAGGTAATTTAAATTTTAACATTTCTGAAGAAAAAAAATTAATTTGCTTTGTAGTCACTATACCCACAGTTCAGGTTACAAATACAAATGTTGACTCTAAATAACATCTGTATTGAGCATTGATCCAATATATCTTCTCAATTACTCAGTATGTAATTTTTTTCGCTCAGTAACTTGAGAAATATAATCTATTCTAAGGAAATTTGTAAGCATGGAGTTTCATTAAAATCTTGTTACTGTTTTCTCTCCCTGCTCTTCTTGCCCAAACTTATTTCTAGTAGGCCACTTGCCAACATATTCCTAGTGACAGCAATTTACTGCACCCATTAATGAAATCCCTCTCTCTCCTGTTTAGAGAGAAGGATGCTGGGGGAGACTGTGTTTAAGGCTCTGCGGAAGTCCAGGGAATGACATTTGTAACCTTTCCCTTGTCCACTGATTTGGTCAGTCCAGCATAGAAGGCCACTGGATTGGTCAGGAAGGACTTTCCCTTGGCGAAGCTGCGTTGGCAGTTGCAGATTGCCTCCCTGTTCTCCTTAGCACAGCTTCTAGGAGGATCTGTTCCATGATCTTCCCAGGCAGAGAGGGGAGGCTGACAGGTCAGTAGTTCCCAGGGCACTTCTTTCACTCTTTTTAAAGATAGGTGATGTGTTCCCCTATTTCCAGTCACCTGGGAGTTCTCCTTACTGCCGTGATTTCACAAATATCAGGGAGAGTGTCTTGGCAGCTACATCACGCATTTCCCCAAGGACTCTGTGATGCATCTCATCAGGCACTAAAGACTTATGTACGTTTGGGTTCCCCAGGTGGTCATGAACTTGATCTTTACTTACAGTGGGAGAGACTGCTCCCCCCATCCCCACCTTGAGGTTCACCCACTCAAGAGGTGTGAGAAGAGATATTCTCAGTACCTCAGCCTCCTCATCCTTTATTTTTACCAATTTGCCAGCCACGTTCATCAGAAGTGTACGCTTTTTTGACCTGCCTTTTCTAGCTGTCCCTCGTCAAGCTCAGCACCAGCTGTGCCTTTGTCTTTCTGACCCCATCCTTACACAACCAGGCAGCATTCCTATACCCTTTCCAGCTGTTTAACCAGCAGGTCTTGACTCATCCATGCCAGTTTCTTCCCTTCCTTTCCTGATTTCTTACTCTGAGTCACGAGCTGCTGTGGTTTTTGGAAAATGTCTTGAAAGATCTGCCAGCTTATTTCTGCTCTCTTGTCCATGAGGCAGTTTCCCATGTCCTCCTACTGACTAATTCCTTGAGCAGCTGGAGTTTGCTTTCCTAAAATTCAGGGTCCTGACTGTATTCTTGACCTGTCCCATATTCCTCAGGGCTGCAGATCCAGCAGTAATGTTCACTGCAGCCCTGGCTGCCTCCATCCTTGGCGTCACCCATGAGCTCACTTGCACTGGTGACCATCAGGTCCAGTAACAGATCCCCTTTGTCAGGGCTCTCTATTACCTGGCTTAGGGTTATCCATGTACATCCCAGCAGTCCCCTGGATTGCCTACAGCTCACTGTGCTTCTTTTCCAGCAGATGCTGAGGGTTGAAGTGCCCCAGCAGGCTGAGATCTGGTGAGTTCAGTGCCTCCTGTGCTGGAGCAAGAAGGTGTTGCTGTGAACAGGCTCTCCCTGATCAGGCAGCCTCTAACAGACACCATCCATAAGGTTCCCTGTGTTACCTCAGTCTCTGATTCTCACCCATGAAGTTTTGATTTGTTTTTCAGAGGCAGCCCTTCCATTTCCATCCATTGGTTATGTAGGGGGCAACACACAGAGATCCCTGCCTGTCCCTTCTGAATAGCCTGTAGCCATCAGTAACCACACTTGTCAGGGGATTCATCCCACCATCTTTTGATGAGAGATGGCAACTGGTTCATACCCTTTTAGCAGCATGGTGACTTCCATCTCCTCATCTTTGTTGTCCATCTGTATCCATTGGTGTAGAGGCACTTCAGCTGTGCTGTTGGCCATGTCACCTTTTCAGAACAACATGCCTTAACTCCCTGGAAATATTTCAGTTGTGTTCACCTATTGGCTCCTATCCACTCTGGAGTCCTTGGCACACACCTTTGTAGGACAAGCTTTATGCCCAACACCAGGATTAATTTTATAAAAGTTAAATTATTAATTCTAAGGACCATCAGTTTATAATGAACCACAGCTTAAACCTAAATTCTGCATTGGAGCAACTTGTATGCCAACACAAATTCCCTTCTGCTGATACATTAGTGTTGTGAATAGCAGCCTCAGCAAGCAGGATGTAAAGTGAAATAATACTTCTAACTGCTGGCAGCTATTTCTTCTTTGGATACCTGTCCAAGTGTTTTTTAAATTTGCCAGCTCTGTCATCCAATTTGTCACTACACTGCCTGCCTGCCTGCCTTAACCTGAACCTTAAAAGCAAGTACCATAAATTCAGCATATTCTACAATTGAAGGAAGGCTGAACAAATGTAAATATTTTGCCACAGCATTTCTCTAGGAAGGAGTTAATTTTAGCATTTCAGATTTTGGGATGCCTTTTTTCCCCCCTTTCTGTTTCAGATATACGTGTTGCTATATGAAAAGAGAAGCTTCCCAACAAATCCTGTTGATTCTAACCAACAATGCTAATGTTTTAGTGGTGTTAATTTTTTATAAAGATTATATGAATGTGACTATATAAAGACTATATATAAAGACTATATGAAATAGACAATTTGGAATGGTTTTTAATTCATACATTTTCGTTAATTAATGTGGGGAAGTGATGACATTGCTTTTGAAATACACAAATGGAATGAACCTTTGTGTTGTGCATGGTGCTTGTTTTCAAAATTTATTATTAAGTATTTTTGGTAATCTTCATTTTTTCATGTTTTCAGACAGCAAAGCATCAAATTTTTTCTCTTTTGCTAAACATGAAAAGATCTTTACAGTTAATTTTAAGTGTGTAATAAAAACATATTAAATCATTAAAAATATCACAAAACAATTTTCAAGTAGTTCATATTGGATAAGAATAAATTTTCAATGCTGAATATTTTTAATACATCAAGTATATATTAAACACATGGGAACACTTAGTGAAATATTTTTATCTCTACTGGTTAGAGTGCTTTCAATGACCTAAATAGTTTGCATTGCATCAGGGAACTTAGGGAGGTTATACTAATTTTAGGGAGGCTATATTATTTTTCATGTTTAGCTTTTTTTTTGGTCAGATAGTTGTGCAAAAGGAAAGTGTATATTGGAGCCTCGATGAGTTGCTAATTAGATTAATGATTTGCAGACTGTTGACTGCTTTCTGTGTCTACAAGTGTGGTCCTGGTCTTAATGCACCTGCTCCAATGATACACTAATTGGTGTGATAGAATTATGTTTATTTCCCATAAAAATTAATTTGCCGGTTAAAAAACCCAAGGAGGCAGCTCATTCACTTGATAAACATGAATCGGTCTATTTGAAGCTATTTCTTTCTGTAAATCAGGTAATGAAATACACTGAAGTGTTTAATTTTGAAGGGAAATAATAAAATGTAAGATTTGTGAGATTCACGGGGATAAATGGTCTCGGATTTTGATGGTCTTTGATGTTATTCTATATGTAGAAAGCTGTTTTATTGTTTTTACTATATTGTTTGTATATAGTGGTGCCGCTATGCTGAAATAGACATGTTCAGAGTAAGGAATTCATCTACATCACAGAATCCCAGAACAGGTAAGGCTGGAGGGGACCACAAGTGAGTCATCTGGGCCAATCTTCCTGATCAAGCAGGGCTGTCCTAGAGCACATGACACAGGATTGCATCTAGGTGCTTCTGGAGTGACTCTAGCAGGGGAGACTCCACAACCTCTCTGGGAAATCTGTTCCACTGCCTTGTCATCTGCACAGTAAAGAACTTCTTCCTCACATTCAAGTGAAACTTCTGTGTGTCAGTTTCTGCCCATTGCTTCTTCTGCTATTGCTCAGCACCACCTGGTCCATCCTCTTGACACCTTTCCATCAGACACTGATAGACATTGATCAGGTCCTCTCTCAGGCTCTTCTTGAGGCAGAACAGGCCCACCTCTCAGCCTTTCCCCACAAGAGAGATCCTTAGGTGCCCTTATCATCTTTGTTATCCTTTACTGCATCTTCTTCAGGAGTCCCTTGTCTCTCTTGTCCTGAGGCGCCCAGAACTTGACACAGCACTTCAGGTGAGGCCTCACCAGGGCTGAGTACAGGGACAGGATCACCTCCCTCCCCCTGCTGGCAATGCCCTTCCCAATGCCCCCAGGATACCATTGGCCTTCTTGGCCACCATGGACAGCTTCTTGTCCACCAGGACCCCCAGGTCCTTCTCCACAGAGCTGCTCCCAGCAGGGCAGACCCAGCCTGTGCTGGTGCCTGGGGTTGTTCCTGCCCATGTGCAGGACCCTGCACTTGCCCTTGCTGAATTTCACAAGGTTCCTCTCTCCCCATCTCTCCAAGCTGTCAAGGTCCTCTGAAGGGCTGCATGGCCCTCTGGGGCATCAGCCATTGCTCCCTGCTCTTCATCCTCAGCAAACTTGCTCAGGAGGCATCTGTCCCTTCACCCGAGTCACTGGTGAGTAACTTAAACAGTCCCGGGCCTGTACTGAACCCTGGGGAACAGCAGCAGTGACTGCATCCAGCCAGACCCTGGCCGGTGACTGCATCCAGCCAGACCCTGGGCCAGTGACTGCATCCAGCCAGACCCTGGGCCACTGATTACAATCCTCTGGGTTCTGCCATTCTGCCAGTTCTCAATCCACCTCACTATCCACTCATCCAGTCCACAACTCTTGAGTTTTCCTGCAAGGATGCTGTGAGAGACAGCATCCTTGCAGGAAAACTCAAGCATCAAAAGCCTTGCTGAAGTCAAGATTCCACTGCTCTCCCCTCCTCCATAGTAGTTTTTCCATCCTAAAAGTCAATCAGGTTGGTCAGGCATGATTTATCTGCAGTGAATCCATGGTGACTATTCCTGATCACCTTGTCATCCACAGGAACTTCCAGGGACTGAGGGGAGGCTGACTGAAATTAGGCCTCTTTGTCCTCCTTCTTGTTCTTTTGGGGTGATATTTGCTTTCTTCCAGGCCTCAGGAACCTCTCCTGATCCCTACAACCTTTCAAAGGTGATATAATGACTGGCCACACTATGGTGTGCACCAGCTCTCTCAGCACGCATGGATGCATCCTGTCAGAGCCCATGGACTTTACCATCTCAAGTTTGCTCAGCTATTCTCAGAATCCATCCTTCTTGAGCAAGGGAAAGCCCTCCTTCCAATATTCCTTTATCCTGGATTTGTGAGTCAGAGAGAGCCAGGTCAACATCTGGTATTGGCCTGGTATTGCCAGTGAAGACCAAAGAAAAGAACACATTCAGTTACTCTGCCTTCTTGGTCTCCTCTGTTATCAGGGTTCTTCCCCCATCATTTAGTAATAGGTCCCCATTAGCCTTTACTTTCCTTTTTCTATTACTGTATTTAAAAAAGCCCTTGTTGTCATTGACAGCTTTGGCCACCAATGTATATTCTGCAATTTTAACTGAAATAGCCCTTAGATTTCCATAAATTTTTGAGCAGATTTTTACTAATATCTAAATTCTTGATAAGAGACTTGTGAAACAGTGTTCATTTGCATCAATCTGATGTTCCATGAAAGAAAAAAGTTGCTTGATTTTGAGTTCTTCGACTGTTACAGAAATTGATCTATTAGGCAAGATTCATTTAGCATTGAAAATGTTTGGTATTAGAAATAAAATATTTTCACTACTTGAAAACATTATTTCTGTCATTACTATGATCTTAAAGTTTCATGTTTCTAAATATTTTTTACAACACAGGAGAGCTGAAGAATCTGCATATTGAAGTTGTTCATAAATACATGCTTCTACTCCACTAAATCTCTCTACAAATTCCAGAATTTTTGGCCACACATATGCTCTTTTAAGAGCATAGTTGCAATTTTTGCTCCTCTATTCCTCATTTCTACCATGATGATAGACAGAGATCCATACAACATAATGGGATTTTGAATATTATTACATTCAAATATGAAATTGAGACACAATAGTAACAGAAAAATATATAATTTGTTTATGTGGGTTATACAGATTTGGAAAGGAAAAGGGAATGTAGAAATCAAAGATGTCTTCAAAGAGGACATAAATGGATTGGAGCATGAATGAAAAGCTAATATATAATAGGTGTCACAAATTAGATTGTCTCATTTAATAAAATAAGTATATCAAAGAGATGAAGTATATACCTGTTGTTCACATATGTTGATCTGCGATCTTTCCAGAATATGTTATGAACACAAAATATTTTATAAAGTCATAGGCTTATGATTCATCAACTGAACAGGTTGTTTTCGGCTGGCCACCAGAGACAGGAGACCAGAACTTATCACATAAAACCTGAATGTTCTGCTAGGAATTTCCTGTACAGAAGCTGGTTCCTTGACAGAAATTGTTATGAACTAAGTTCTAAATTCTACATTCACATACCAATATGCCCAGATGCTATTCCTACTAGAATTGTTGCCTACCTATGCATATATATATGTGTGTATATATATATATACACACGCACAAATACAACATAAACTTGATTGCATCACTCAGCATGGATGTTGCTAAAGAAAATTTGAAAATTTGATAGCTGTGATTCCAAGAGAATGCATTTCACAGCCTTAGAATGAAGACAAGATATTATAAGAAGATTTTCAGCAGGAGGAGTGGATGTAGGGGGAGGAGTGATAACTTTGGTTAGATGCTTTTTTCCAGTTCTACAAAGTGGTATTCCATTTTCCCCTCTGCATCATAAGAAATATGAAAAATATCTTCCACAGCTTGTTACCCTACAGTATGGTGTTGCATCAGTGCATATTATTTGAAGGCCAATGGTGAGCTCATACCACACCGTTTCACAGAGATATAAAAAAGAAATTCTAAAACGCAGATGAACAATACCCTCCTCAGGATCCCTTCCCCCTTCCCCCCCCCCCCTCTTTTCTGCAGTAATAAAATAAAAACAAATTAATATAATAAAACTGTATTAGATGGATTGGAATTTAAATTGCATCCATTTCTAATACTTGCTTAGTTGAAGAGAGTAACAAAAGCCAAATTAAACTATTTTCATAGCCATGGGAATATGGCAAAATATGTATTGTGGACCACTCTGCCGGAACAGAGCACGTTCTCTGAAGAAGCAGAAGTTTTGGCTTCTTTGGATGTATTTTAATGGGGAAGGATGAAAAAAAAGGCGTTCCCCTAGTCTAAAGAATTTATATGAATATTAGGAAATGTCAAATGTTTCAGCCATTTCCATCAATCAGGAATTGGGAATGGGTGACCATTTTGAAGAGAGTTCTTCCTACATAGATATGATTTGGAAAGAGAGCATTAATTTATTGATTTTATCATGCGTGCTGTAGAGTAGAAGACAGGAGTTACAGAATATTCTGAGTTGGAGGAGACCCACAAGGATCATCAATTCAGCTTTAAAGTAAATGGCCCATATGGGGAATAAACACACAACCATGGCATGGCTGCCACCATTCTCTGACCAGCTGAGAGGTCAGAGCAGCTTCAGCTTCTTGGGCAGCTTCAGTTAGTATTGATTCTCTTGGAAATAACAGAATAAATTAAGGTTTTGCTTAGCTAATTTTACTTCAAGGGAATAATTCTAGAGATTAATTTGTCTCTCTAACTTAATTACTTTATCTTTCTATGGAATTTTTCTTCATCTGAATTAATGGCTTATTTGGCCTAATTAAAAGTTCACTGTTACCTTGGACATAATTTTTTTTTTTTATCCATTAATTTTGTTTCCACCTGGTTCTGTTACACTGAGAATCCAGCTGCCTTGGATGTTCTTAGTTCTTTTTAGGATTTGATGCCATATAGTGGAACTACACTTTTCAACTTCTTTGTACACCTTTCTTAATAGTGCTTTATCTAGTATTTTGGTCTACCCTTGATTATATGCACAATCCTAAATATACTGGTCTAAAAGCTAATCTAGAACAAAAGATAAGTTCTGTAAATATTGTTTCTGAAGTTTATGAGTTAGATGAGTGTATTTTCTTCTTGTATAGCTATGCACTTTTCATACTGTAAAAGCATGGAGTTATTTTTTAAGCATTGTGTTTTGTTGTTGGTTTTTTTTTAAAGACCTAAGAATAGCTTAATTCAAAGCTATTGTCTTTCCAGCTTCTGTAATTGAAGAGAAGGAAATTTCAGTTTTGTATCCTCTTAAATTCAGGAAGCACAGGAAAGTAAAGGGCAGTAAATACACTTTTGTAACATCTAGCCGTAACAAGAGGATAAATTAAAGTAAATCTTCAAACCAGTGTGAATTCAGCCTTATGTGCGCAGGAAGTAAGTATGTATGCTCAGATTTGTTATTTTGTGGGTGATACTATTTTCTGGGAGGGTAGACTATGTGATCTTTGTGTGCAGCGTCTGAGGGCATCCTGATAAGCATTACATTAACATTTTTTATCCCACTCTGCTCTGGGTTGCCTGCATAAGAAATAATGGGCTTTGCTTCAAGTATTTACCATTCATTATTGGTGTATGCAGTTAGAATGAAACAAGGATAGGAAAAACATACTTAATAAATGAACTGGCAGAAATGTCTGGTATATTGTCAGAGCAGCCAAAAAAAGGGAGGCATTTACTGTGAAGACACAAAACAGTTCTTTTCAGTTCATGCTGTACAGAAGCCAAGGACCTACACCTTGAATTGTATTTTACTAGCATTTGGCAGAGAAGATCTGTACTCAGTGGAAATGAAAATAGGAATCTCTCTGCCTTAGTCTTCAATCAGTGCTTTATTGCAACTGCCTGCTGTTACTTTTTAATGCATGACTCACAGCATGATAGATATTTCAGCAGCAACTTGGCTTAAACTTGTGAGTGTGGGTGTTGATGGACGTCTTCAGAACTCATTTGCAGGTATTCAAACGTGGCTTCCCCTGGCCTTCTGACAGACCACCAGGCCTTTCACTCTTGAGCTGGAAGGTGAAGGTCCTGTTAGAATGAAAAACTCAGAATAATTCCTGACTAAAGCACTCCATTCATGCCTTAGAAGCAAATTGCTATCTAATAGGTTACTTGACACACTGGTTCTACAAGATTTATTTTTTCTGGGAGAGATACTAAACAAATACTTTATTATTACTAGGCGGAAGTACTAAAAACAGGTCTCTATTTACCATATCATGAAACCAATTTGGTTTTTTTTATTGCCGCATTTTTTATATTGTTAATTTTTTAAACAGATACAAATCCTTCCGTATGATGTATTATTTTAATTGATGCCATGGTTTTGTTAGAAAAATAATCATGGTCTTTAACTTTCTAATTCTTCATGAAGTGGCTATTTGTAATGTTTTAGTTGGAATAGTAATATTTTTAATTGAAAACCTGATCACATTTTTAATTATTAATGAATGAATGAATAAATTAATTAAAATGGTAAGTGTAGTGGGTTAATTTTGCTGCATTTGACAGTAATTGTGCAGGATATTCTAAACAAAAATTGAATCAATCTGTCACTGCACCTGCTCATACTAATTTTATTAAGAAGCTGAAGTTCAGTACCATTTTATGAATGACCTTGAAAATAATATTTTGAAGAAATATAGATTATGAAAGTTGGGCCAAATATTCCACACTTGAGTTCTCTTTTCACCATTAATGTTGCCTGCAAGAAATAAAAAAAAACTTTGGGATAGGAAAATATAAATGTAAGGTTTAGTTTTTGCATCTAGCTTCCATGTACATACTTGCTGTTAATGTTAACACTTCAGGATAAAAATCCAACATTATAAAAGTGATAATTATAAAAACTTAGGAAACAGGAAATGGTAGATTGAAGACAGAAGATTTCTAAAGATGCATAAAAGTGCTGTAAAGATTGAATGAGAAAAATTACTGAGTATCAGTGGTTAGTTAAGGTGTTTTGATTGTTCCAGTCTTAAGACACGCATTCACTTTTTACTGGCATTTTGAAAATTTTTTATTATCATTCTGAAAAATGTTGAAATCATGTCCTTAGCCAGTGGAAACCACGTCAAGCTGTCCTGGTTTAGGGCAAATTTGGTAGAGAATTTCCAAAGGAGGGCCCCTCCAGAAAGCAATCCCACACGGCCCCTCCCCACAACCAGTTTGGGAAGAATTTTTCGGAGAGAAGTGGAAAGAACCTGTTTATTTAACAGGCACAGCACCCCCCAGCAGACAAAATGAACAATACCAGATGACACCACTCTGACAAAGATGACAAATTCAGAAAGTCTCTCTCGGGGGTGGTCGCTCTGTTCTCAGTCCCTCCGGCACTGGGGCAGCTGCTGCAGCCACAAGGTGCAAACTCTCGGTGTTCCCAGGTCCCAGTCCAGAGCAGGTTCGAGATGGTCGAAAGAAAAGGAAAGGAGAAACAGTCCAGGAAGAAATTTGGACTGTTTAGCTAAACTAGCAAATGAGCAGAAGCAAAAGCAAGCAGAAGCAAAGCAGAAGCAAGAGCGAGAGATAGAGCAAAGCAAAAAGCAAAAGCAAGAAAGCAAAAGCAGCACTAAGTACTGCCGTCTGTATCCCACCAGGCTGATAAGAAAACCCAAACAAAACATTCCCTCTTCAGAGCCAGTCTTAAAGACACAGAACATAATATCCAACATCAACATATTACCACACATCATGCATTTATTCACACAAAATTTCCATCTGTTCCCCCAAAATTTACAAGCAATACCCATCATGCCCTCATCACATCCCCACACTGGACCACTGAATCCAGGCCCTGTACTATAGAGCTGCAGGATTCCCCCCCTTTCACTTTACTCACTCAAAGCTCCATCTATCACTTGCTCAGACCTTTGGCACTTGCGCATTTCCTTCTCCATCTTCCACTTGCGCAGACCTTCAACACTTCCAAATTTCCTTCTATCTCATGTCTGTATGGTTTAATGTACAGACAATGGCAGTAATATCCAACGAACAGTGATATTTACATATCATTCTCACCCCAAAATGAGATCTCCCTGAGGTACATATCGTGTTGTTCCATCCCTTTGCCTTTTCCACCATGTGCAACCTTGTCCCTGAGCAAAGACAACCCCACGAATGGGTTTGTCTGTACTCAAGGCAGAATTGATCCACACAGTCTTCCCTAACAAACCTCTGACATGTACCACTGGACTTTATCTCCATCTATTATATTCATGGACTCAGGCTGGGCAGGACCTGCTCAGTTGGTGGAACCTTTGGTGTTAACCAACCAGGTGGCCTTTGTTAAATGCTGCTCCCAGTTTTTGAAAGACCCTCCACCCAAAGCTTTCAGCTGGGATTTTAGTAGTCCATTGTACCTCTCCACTTTGCCTGCAGCTGGTGCATGGTAGGGGACATGGTACACCCACTCAATGCCATGTTCCTTAGCCCACGTGCTGATAAGGCTGTTCTGAAATGAGTCCCATTGTCTGACTCAATCCTCTCAGGGGTACCATGTCTCCACAGAACTTGCTTTTCAAGGCCCAGGATGATGTTCTGGGCCGTAACATGAGGCACAGGGTAGGTTTCCAGCCATCCCGTGATGGCTTCCACCATTGTCAGCACGTAGCGCTTGCCCTGGCGTGTCTGGGGCAGGGTGATGTAGTCAATCTGCCAGGCCTCCCCATACTTGTACTTGGACCACTGCCCACCATACCACAGGGGCTTCACTCGCTTGGCCTGCTTGATGGCAGCACACGTCTCACAGTCATGGATGACCTGAGAAATACTGTCCATGGTTAGATCCACCCCTCGGTCTCGTGCCCACTTATAGGTGGCATCCCTGCCCTGATGCCCTGAGGCATCATGGGCCCATCGAGCTAGGAATAACTCTCCTTTATGTTGCCAATCTAAATCTATCTTGGACACCCCTATCTTTGCAGCCTGGTCTACCTGATCATTGTTTTGGTGCTCCTCATTAGCTCTACTCTTGGGGACATGGGCATCTACATGGCAGACCTTCACAGGCAGTTTCCCTACCCTGGTAGCAATCTCTTTCCACTCATCAGCAGCCCAAATTGGTTTTCCTCTACACTGCCAGTTAGTCTTTTTCCACCTTTCCAGCCATCCCCACAGAGCGTTGGCTGCCATCCATGAATCAGTGTAGAGGTAGAGCTTTGGCCATTTCTCTCTTTCTGCAATGTCCAGGGCCAGCTGAATGGCTTTGAGTTCTGCAAGTTGACTTGATCTGCCTTCTCTTTCAGTGGCCTCTGCCACCTGCCGTGTGGGGCTCCATACGGCTGCTTTCCACTTCTGGTTCATCCCTACGATGCAACAGGAACCGTCAGTGAAAAGAGCGTAGCGTGTTTCCCCTGGGGATGGTTGGTTATATGGAGGAGCCACTTCAGCCCGTGTCACTGGTTCTTGTTCTTCATCTGTGACACCAAAATTCTCACCTTCGGGCCAATTTGTAATTACTTCCAAAATCCCAGGGCGATTTAGTTTACCTATATGGGCACACTGAGTGATAAGAGCAATCCACTTGCTCCATGTGGCACTGGTGGCATGGTGAGTGGAAGGAACCTTGCCTTTGAACATCCGCCCCAGCACTGGTAGTCGGGGTGCCAGGAGGAGTTGCGCTTCCGTCCCAATCACCTCTGAGGCAGCCTGGACTCCTTCACAGGCAGCCAAGATTTCCTTCTCTGTTGGAATGTAGTTGGCTTCAGAGCCTCGGTAGCCTCAACTCCAAAAGCCCAGTGGTTGACCCCGAGTCTCCCCAGGTACCTTCTGCCAAAGGCTCCAGGACAAGCCATGGTTCCCGGCTGCAGAGTAGAGCATGTACTTCACACCTGGCCCTGTCCTGACTGGCCAAGGGTTACTGCATGAGCAATCTCCTGCTTCATCTGGACAAAAGCTTGTTGCTGTTCAGGGCCCCACTGGAAATTGTTCTTCTTGCGAGTGACCAGGTAAAGAGGGCTCATGGTCTGACTCAGGAATGTGCATCATGGTCATGGTCTGTACTCAGGAATGTGCATCCTCCAAAAGCCTATGGCACCTAGGAAAGCTTGTGTCTCCTTCTTATTGGTGGGTGAAGACATTGCTGTGATCTTGTTGATAACATCAGTAGGAATCTGACACCGTCCATCTTGCCACTTCACTCCTAGGAACTGAATCTCACGAGCTGGTCCCTTTACTTTGCTCTTTTTAATGGTGAAACCAGCTCCCAGGAGGATTTGGATGATTTTCTTTCCTTTCTCAAACCCTTCCGCATCTGTGTTCCCCCGCACAATGATGTCATCAGTATATTGCAGATGTTCTGGAGGCTCACCCCTTTCTAGTGCAGTCTGGATCAGTCCATGGCAGATGGTAGGTCTGTGCTTCTACCCCTGGGGCAGTCAGTTCCAGGTATACTGTACTCCTCTCCATGTGAATGCAAACTGAGACCTGCATTCTGCTGCCAGAGGAATGGAGAAGAATGCATTGGCAATGTCTATAGTGGCGCACCACCTCACTGCCTGGACTCAAGCTTGTACTGGGGCTCTAATATGTCTGGCACGGCAGCACTCAGCAGTGGAGTCACTTCATTCAATGCATGGTAGTCCACAGTCAATCTCCATTCTCCTTCAGATTTTCACACAGGCCAAATGGGGCTGTTGAATTGTGAGTGGGTCTTGCCGATCACCCCTCGGCTCTCCAGCTCTCAGATAATCGTATGGATGCGGATCACAGCATCTCGAGTAGTTCTATACTGCCGTTGATGCACTATGGAAGTGGCAATTGGCACCCGTTGTTCTTCTCCCGTCAGGCGTCCTACTGCAGATGGATTCTCAGACAACCCAGGCAAGGTGTTCAATTGCTGGATGCCCTCTGTCACTACAGCTGCTATCCCAAATGCCCACTTGAGTCCTTTTGGGTCTTTGAAATACCCACTTCGAAGGTAGTCTATGCCCAAAATACATGGGGCCTCTGGACCAGTCACGATAGGATGTTTCTTCCACTCATTCCCAGTCAGGCTCACATCAGCTTCCACCAAATGAAATCCTGGGATCCCCCGTCACACCAGCAACAGAAAGAGACTCTGTTCCGCACACGTCTCGACAGAATTAATGTACATTGAGCACCAGTATCAACCAAAGCTTTATACTCTTGTGGTTCCGATGTGCCAGGCCAACGAATCTACACAGACCAGAAAACATGATTTTCCCTGGCCTCTACCTGGCTAGAGGCAGGTCCC
This sequence comes from Setophaga petechia, assembly GCA_024362935.1. Taxonomy (NCBI): domain Eukaryota; kingdom Metazoa; phylum Chordata; class Aves; order Passeriformes; family Parulidae; genus Setophaga; species Setophaga petechia. The sequence goes on along the minus strand of JANCRA010000004.1, from coordinate 6,440,723 downwards.
CTCTAAGCCTGGCTATCCTTCTTTCCCTGGGCATACGTCTTGGATGTTCCTTCAAGGGGATCGGACACGTCATCATCATCATACCTGGCAGTTCGGCTACGGGCAACCGGAGCTGCTTTCCTTCTGGTGGAACTCCCTCTCTCAGCCCTGGCTTCCTTCAATTCACGCACCTGTCATGCCAGAGCAGCAGTAGGTTTTCCATCCCATCTCCTTATGTTTTCTCCACAATCACGCAGGTAGAGCCACAGCTCAGCTCATGGGGTGTACCTTCTCTCACCATCTGGAATAGGTCTGCCTTGGATACCAGAACCTGTACTTCCAAGATTTGGAGAAGGTCTTCTTTAATCTTCTCTCTGAGCTTACCTGAAAGCCTACCTGAAATCTTGTTTCCAGGGATTCTTCACACTCAGATCTTAGCAATCCTAAAGCTGTACAAACACTGGCTAATAGACTTAGCTACCACATCTATTTCTGTTATAACTTGAGTAGTTATGAAGAATAGAGAGAGAGGTTAAAATAGCCCAATGCTCAAATTTTAGATGGAGAAGTGAGCATTTGATTACCATGTCTGCGAGACTTAATGGGGATTGAGTGTGGATTGAACTCTTCCCTAAAGGAATATGAAGCTAGATGGAGGACTGTGGTTTTAAACCTACTGATGATTCATTTGTGGTTGCTAATAATGGTATTACCCAGTAGGATGTATCATATATTTCATAATCTTGTCACAACATTCAATACCAATGTGGTAATAAAGCAAAGTGAATTCATACGAGGCATAGCTCACATAAAGAAGAGGGTCCAAGTGACTCTTGTTTGTATGAAGTTTAAGGGTAAATTCTGAGATATGCACCTGGTGTGGGGCAGCCCTGGATGTACAGACAGACAGGGAAATAGGAGGCTGGAGAGTAGTGCCATGGAAAGGGGCTCTAGGGCAAGCTGAACACGCTTCAGCAGTGCCCTGGCAGCCAGGAGGGCCAAGTTTGTCCTGGGGGCATCAGGGACAGCATCAGCAGCCAGGCAAGGGAGGGGATTGTCCTGCTCTGCTCTGCACTGGGGCAGCCTCGAGTGCTCAGGTAATTTTTGGGTCCCACAGTATAGGAAAGATATTAAACTAAAGTTTCCTCTCACCTGCCAACATGCACTTAAAATAAGTATTTTACTTGATGGTGACACAGTGTCCTGTAAAATGATAAAATTATTTCTATCTGTGAAGCAGTGTGTAGATGATTTCTGGTTTGTATATTATATCTGAGTAGCAGTATTTAGAAGACAAGGGTCTAGTTTTGCCAATACTGATAAAACAGTAATAACTAAAAATTAGTATCTTTACTGCCGCTTATTTGTACAAATGCACTTTTTTTGCACAGAAGCTAAAGCATAACTCTTTCATACGTTCATGATAAACTACCTGAGTTTTTGCATCAACTTTATAATTACATCAATTTATTTTCTGAACTTTTAGTATGTCCCAGAAAATGGAGATAGAACCACTTTGTTTCATCAGTAGCTGCTTCATGTTTAACAGGCTTTTTTGAGGAAATAAATGTAAAGAAAAGCTAGGCCAGTAGAAATTAGTGATCTCTGTTTTCCACAGGTATTTTGTTCATCTAAATAGAAAAGAACTTGGCTAATATCCTGATGTTTCAGAACCCTACTCCCAGATTTGGACTTTTGACCCTTCATCCTTAGGCTTTTCATATAATGTTTTTCTTTCCAAAAGGTAATTAATCAAAAACCTACATATTCTGTTGATTAGTTAAAGAATTTGTTCTTCCCTACTTCAAAAAAACACCACTCACTCACTCAAAAAACCAAAACGAAAAACCAAAACCAAAACCAAACAAAAAGCCCCCCCCAAAAGCAAACCAACTTTTTCTCTGGCAATATAAGCTTACCTTTGGCACAAGTCCCGATGTACATGGACTTAAATAGCAAAGGCAGAACCTTAGATCTGCTCCCTGAATTAGAATAAGATAGAATAGGAATAGTTCAATTGGAAGAGACCTACAATGATCATCCAGTTCAACTGCCTGACTACTTCTGGGCTGACCAAAAGCTACAGCATGTTGCTAAGGGCAACATGCCCTTAGCATCTGTTGTCCAAATGTCTCCTAAACACTGATGGGCTGGGGGCACTGGCCTCCTCTCTAAGAAGTCTGTTCCTGGGTTATAACACCCTCTTGATAAATAAATGCTTTCTAATGCCTAGGCTAAACCTCCCCTGCCTCAGCTTTGAATCTTTCCTGTGTGAATACTAGGGAGAGGAGATCAGCACCTCTCTCTCCAGCTCTCCTCCTCAGGAAGCTGCAGAGAGCCATGAGGTCACCCCTCACCCTCATCTTGCCAAACAGACAAACTCCAAACCCTGAACTGCTCCTCACAGGACATACCTTCTAGCCCTTTCACCAGCTTCAGTTCACAAGAGTTGAAGAGTTGCTTGCAATTTTTGCGTAAGAGTGCAAGTACTGATATACTACTGTAGTTTGATATAACTACTATGTAGTTTTTTTGTCTGAATCTAAGACATTTTTAATAATCCCTTTTTTGTTGGATTGAGATATTTGGACAGCATCATATGACTACAGGATTATACAGTACACTTTGAGACAGTCCAGTGCTGCTTTGAGCAACTTGGTGGGCAATTGGGTGATTGTGAGCACATGAGAACCTTATTATCCCATGCAGAAATGGAGGAAAAACACATAGACACATTTTACTGTGTAAAATGTGTCTATGTGTTGTGACCTATGCCTACCCTGCAGCACCAATCCAATGCTTCTCATGATACATGGAAAGTGCTACAGATACTTGGCAGGTAAAACTGACGTGGATTCTGATTCCTTCTTGATGCCATAAAGTTCTTTGCCTGAGGGAACTAAACATTAAGGGAAATTATGCACACGGCAGAAATTAGGCTCTGCAGTTTATTTGTACACACCCATTAATTTGACCAAAATGGTATGTTTTCTGTAATGAAGACATTGCTTTCTTATGGAGCTAAGGTATATGTTTTTTATGCATCATGATGTTTTTTCACCCAAAAGCTCTTTTATTTGCAGAGGTTAGCTTCTATCAATCATTGTAAATTATAAATTTTCACTAAACATCTTATACTTTTTGTCATAAAAGTAGCAAGTAATAAAATTGCTAATCATTCATTTAGAAATAGTTTAACATTGAGAATGTACAGAAACCTAACTATCCCATACATGAGGAAAAACAGATTACATAGAGCCAAATATTTTCACAGTACACCCATCCCAAGCATCAGACTTCAAGATCTTGAGATTGAAAATGAAAACCTGGATGTTAACTTCTTGCAGCGTTGCTGTTCCTAATAATACAGTTCTTTATGGCAGGCCTCACAGCAGAGAAGGATTGGACATGCCAAATAAACTTTAATGCTCTGATACAAAGTAAATGTTCAACACCCGGGGAGTCTTTTGTTATTTTTGAATGGTTATCGTGTGAATTTCTATTATTTCTTCTTGAACTTCGTGGGAATTTATAGGAAACCTGTGATGTACAATTAGACTGACACAATTATTCCATAAAAAGACATTTTGTTCCAGTTCATTAATGTTGGAATACTTACTAAATTTATGTAGTTAGCATTATGGGATTTAATACAGAGTTATTAAGTCCTGTGGTCCTATCTTCACAACAGGAGACTCCTTAGGTGAAAGTATCTGACTTTTTCCTGAGGCATTTTACTTCCTCTGAAGTGATGCTTGATATTAAGACCTATTTTCCTCCAGTATTTCATTATCTTAAGTTTACTGAAGTACTTAGAGAGCTTAGAAGCTTCACATAATTACATGAACATCTAAGAAAAGCAATTGGGACATTACTGATTAACATTTTTCTGTCTTATTGTGAGTGATGCCAGGAACTGAGTGCTAATTCATGAATGTGCTTTCTCAAAAACACTACATGGTGGGTTACACTCAGAGTGGAACAAGGGAATTTTTTCTAGTTATACAGAATCAGAGAATCATTAAGGCTAAAGCATCTACATGTGTTTTGAAGGCTTCCAGGGGTAATGATTTCCCCTTTTGCCTAGTCAGCTTGTTCCACCACCTTCTCAATGCAGAAGTTTTTTCTAATTTCCAATCTAAACCTCCCTAGGTGCCTCTTCAGGCCTTTTGCTCTTGTTCTTTCACTTGTTACCTAGGATAAAATACAGACCAACACCTCATTACACTCTCCTCCCTTCAGGTAATTGTAGAAAGGAATTAGATCTCCTCTGAGCTTTCTTTTCTCCAGGCTAAACAACCCCAGTTTGCTCAGAAGCTCCTCATAAAACTTGTTCTCCAAATAGTTTGGCAAAGGTGTCAAGAGTATAGCAAAAACAGGTAAAGTGCATGGTAAATGTCAAAACTATTCCTGGAAATTTGGCAGGCCAGTAGACCCTTCAGCAGTGTTTCCAGCTTGGGTTCCATGGCAGGGCAACCCTGTGAGTCAGTCTACAACTTTAACATTGCTTATGATTCCTGTAAAAATAGAATACTTTAAAAATTAATTCATAGCTTTTAAAAATTAGTCTAAATTTAAAAGTAGTTAGAACCATATAATTTTTCTTGGGCTAGTAACTCTTGTTGCTACACAGACCCATTTAAAAATATTAACACTATGTGAATTGCTGATGCAAATTGGTGAGATTTGCTGAGATCTTACCAGGACCTATCTTTTGAACTGTTGATCGCCTCATGTCCTCAAAGTTATTGGAGAACTCAGACTTGTATTACAAAAGGAAAATGAGCACAGCCTGGATCAAAAAAGAATTTGGTATTAAAGACATGAACATAATCCTTAATTAATTGTCACAATGTACTGCTTTAACCCCAAATTTTACATACTTTGATTATAAATAGATAATTTTTTATACAGATCTGGAATAATACTGGAAATTGTGAAAATTAATGCTGAAGAAAAGAATGAAAGAAAACTTGAGGAGGATAAAAACTTCAGGTTTCTGTGTTTAAGAATTTTTAATAGGGTTAGGTAAGACTTTATAGGGATCAGATTTCCTTTGTTCTCAGTTTTTTACAAGGGTTTTTTCCCACCTGCTTCTTACAGTTTTTTTGTTTTATTTTGTTTTGGTTTGTTTTGTTTTGGTGTTTTTTTTGCTGACCACTAAATAAGCCTGAAATAGCTGTAAGACTGATCTAAGGTGAAAAAGACAATAATTCATTAATTCAATAAATGTAGTACAGATTTTTATTTAAATATGTTACATTTACAACATATGTTTTCTTTTGTTTATGTTTTTTGTTTCTCTGTATGTAATATGTAGAATTATATAAAATTGATAATCACCAGTGAGGGAGAACTTACAAATAAATAAGCAGTTACTCTAAGTTGAACTCTTAGGCTGTGCAATAGGAAAATTATATTTTTATATCCCAGAGTGTTTCAATTAATCTTTAATTTAAATAACCCTCCTCACCTATTCCCAGATGAAACTAGAAGCTAGAAAAAATACCTCGTAATTATTTGAACATAATCTTCCTCTTGGTTTATTTCTGTTCTAACTGAAATGACTCTTAATGTGCTGCTGTTATCGTGAGGAACAAAACATGACAAGAACTGCTGGAGTTATGTTTCAAAATATGATTAAAGAAGAGAGAAGCGTAAAATCATTGTGGTTGCAAAAGCCCTTTAAGATCATTAAGTCAAACTGTAAACTTAACACTACCAAGTTCAGCTCTAACCCAGGTTCCCAAGTGTCTCATTTATACATCTTTTAAATGCCTCCATTGATTGTGACTCTACTACCTCCCTGAGCAGCCGGCTACAATGCTTAACAACCCTTTTCTTGAAGAAACTTTCCTAATAACCAATATGAAACTCATTCTGGCACAACTGGAGGCCATTTCCTCTTGTCCTATTGCTTCTTACTTGAGAGAAAGCAGCTGACCCCCACCTGGCCACAGCCTCCTTTCAGGCAGCTGTAGAGAGTGATAAGGTCTCTCCTGAGCCTCCTTTTCTCCAGGATAAACACCCCCAGCTCCCTCAGCTGCTCCTCACAGCACTTGTGCCCCAGACCCTGCCCCAGCTCCATTGCCCTTCTCTGCACTCTCTCCAGCCCCTCAGGGCCTTTCCTGCAGTGAGGGCCCAGAGCTGGACACAGCACTGCAGCTGTGGCCTCAGAAGTGCCCAGCACAGGGGGACAATCCCTGCCCTGGCCCTGCTGGCCACACCATTGCTGCTCCAGGCCAGGATGCCATTGGCCTTCTTGGCCCCCTGGGCACAGCCTGGCTCATGTTCAGCTGCTCTCACCAGCACCCCCAGGTCCTTTCCCTTTAGGCAGGTTTCCAGCTACGTTGCCCCAAAGCTATAGTGCTGTATATGGTGTTTTTGTGACCCAAGAGCAGGATCAAGCATTTCACCTTATTAAAAGTGAATGGTCTTTTCCTAGTACATTTAAAACTGATTTTTTTTTCTCCTGTGAGTTACAGGTCTTATAGAAAAGCCAGTAACAGCAGTGTCAGGAATAAATGTTTTGGTTTTAAAGATTTTTCTACTGTAAGTTATTACTCCTAGTGTTTTCAAGTAGATCAAAAGTGATGCAAGTACAGTTAGACTAATGATAAGAGCTGGCAGGGTTTGGAAAAGATTTAAAGGGAGAAATGTTTTAAATTGAAAATTGGTAACTGATGCTGTGTCTTCTTCTCAAGAAAGACTTAAAATAAAAATAAGCTTTCAATCTCTTCTTCATGAAAATGTCCACAGTAACACAAAAATTCTGTTGAATCTAGTATAAGAAATTCTTATTGTAATGAGAAATTATCACTTCAGCATTTTGGAGGAGATGCTTTTGGGAATCCCATATTGTCATCATATGTATGGAAGCAGTCCAATGATAAGAGGTTGCAGAAGAAGTGAAGACCTAAAAGATACACTGAAATAGTTGAACAAAATTAATTTGACTACTTTAAACACATTAAATAATAATTAAAAGTATTTTAGAAAATATTGAGTCTATAATGAGTCAACATTATTCCACAGGGAAAAAAAAATGATTATGACATTTAGTTCTCTTACTGGAAATGATGTTGCTGTAGTCCATTTGAAACCAAGCAAAAAGCAAGCATAAAAATTCATAAATCATGAACTGCTTAACCTTAAGGGAGGGCAATGGTGAGCGGAGAAACTTTTCATAAAACATAATAGTGAAAAGACATTATTTTCTGGAATTTCAGAAATTTCAAACAGTGTCAATAAGCTGTAATTTTACTAATTTTAGGGATGCATGGATATGTGACAAAATAATTTTGGGTATATAAGACTTACTCCCACAAGAATATTTACTATTGGAACTGGAAAGAAAAATCTAGCATGTATCTAAGGCTGTAAAGGTGGAGAAGGAATGTCATTATCTTTTACACAAGACAAGGGACAGAGGGACAAGGGTCTGAAAATGTATGTGTATTTTTTAATATACTGTTAAATCAAGATTGGGAAATTCAAGTTTATGGGGGTTTTATTTGCATATGAAGAGCAGTCAGCAAATTGACAAAAAGTTAGGTGCCTGTACAGTGCAGCTGTTTTAGAAGAAAACTGACAATTATCCATTAGAAAAGCCAACAGATGAACATGAATACAGAAGAAACAGCAGGATCACCTGGGGGTATGGGTATCTGGTTTTTTGTTTTTTTTTTTTTTTCTTCATCGTGAATGCATTCAAAATATGAATGCAGGTGAATAATTTGGCTTTTGTACATAAACAGTAATAACTTTCAACATCAGTGATTTTATGTGTCACTGAACTATTAGAGTTTAATAATGAAAACAGAAAAAATCAATTAGAAATAGTTCAAAATATGAATTAAGATTAATTGGGAGGTAAAGTGTGAACTTCTAATAAAGAACCTCAACATTCAATAAGTGAATAGATGACAATGACTGATAGCTGATGGTGAGTCATCTCTTACACTGCTTTCAGAATTCAGAGCGCCAGAACAAGAAATGTGATGGAAGAGCTTTGTAGTACAGAAAAATTGTACACATTTTCAGCCAGGACAGGCTGATTCATTTCAGTTTTAAGGGTTCTGAGAAGAAAATATGAAGTAGAAACAAAAAGAAGCATGACATATGCATGGGTGCCTAAGGAGATGAGCTAGTAGAATTTTTATGCAACCCCAAAGAAATGAATGAGATTGCTCAGAAAATAACTATAAATGATTTTTTAGAAGTGCAGTACTTTTGCCAGTGGATACTAAGAGATAGAAACACATTCTTTTTTTAGTCTAATATAAATATTAAAGTCTTATAAGCTAAAATGGTGATAAATTTTAGTACCTTGATATGACAGAGCAGAAGTATTGCTTGGAGTCACATTGAGCTGAATCAGTCTAATATGTAAAAGCTGAACATTTTTTCATTTGAGGATTCCTGAAATTCTGCTCTGATACATGATTACCTATCACAGTCAGAAATTCCTTTTCTTCTCTCCTATCCCATACCTTTTCCAGTCCTGAGCAGCTAAGCAAGGTTTGGAGGCAGTGAGGATGTGCTGGAAATAAAGGATTCCCCACCATGAGTCAGACAGCTTTCATAAAATACTACCATCCCCAAACTGCACAAAACTCAAGCAATTATATATCATACTTGCTGCTATTTCTTTATTTTCCCTCCCTGTTTTGGCCTCTAAAAACTGCATTTTGTCAAGGCAGGGACAGGACTTATTGGTGCCTGCAAATGGGGGTGCTGGTTCAACTCATTCCATTCAGTCTGGTCTGAACTGTGATGGAAGTTCAGTTTTGTGACCATGTTATGTGTTTTTCTGCTGCCATAGCAGAAGGAACTGACTGGAAGACAATCAGCTTCTAGAGTGCATTCTAATATGAACTGTGTTTTGTGAGTTTTTCAATACTGAAACTCAGTATGTCAGAACTTCAAAGCATTTTACACCACTTTAAGACAAATTAAGCAGATTATCCAAGTTGCTTTCTTCTCTTAGAAAATTGATTCTTTAGGGCAGTGTATCCTTCCTCATCAAGAAATTCTACTAAAAAAAAAAAGAAAAAAGAGTATTTTTTTCTTTGTAGAAATTACTACTGCAGGGAGCAGCTGCTGAAACATCACTCTAGTCAACCTTGCTGTAGCTATTGTTGCTCTATACAACTTTGGGAGACTACCCCTCTCTTTCTGGGTCATTGCAGGCTAGTTCAACGCTGGTTAACTCACTCTGCATCAGAGCATGTCCTGCCTTATGACACCTTGTTTCATTATTGTAGACACTGACAATATCAGCTTCCATTTTCAACATCTCATAACATGTGTGTGGTGGGATTTTTAATTTACTTCTATCATTAGAAAAGAAAACAATTTGTGAAGACTGAAACTTCCCATACAAATGTAGATGAGACCTGATGAGTCATTCACTGAAGATTACCCTGGATACAAAACTGGATTTCTCATTAGAATAATTCAATTCCTTGCTTTTCTCTCCACATGCATTGTGCTATTCTGGTTTATATTTAATTTGGACAAGAACTAGTCTGTAACTTAACTATGTAGATGAAGTGTAAGTCTCTTCCCACCCTCCTCAGAAGTAATTAGGTGTAGGTAATGATCTGTTTCAGCAGGAGAAATTGAGAAAGACCTACCCCAGTACAGCCAATACTTCAGAGAAATCCTTCTGAGAGGACAGCGGGGAGTGAAGTCCTTGTGTTTTATGACTGGAGTGCTGTGATGGATCAATACTGGCTCCTTAAGAAGGACAATGAGGAGGAAAGCTGCCTTTCATTTACGAGAGCAGCAGGAATAAAGGAAAGGAGCTCTGCCTTTTGTGAGATGATGAGCCAGTTGAAAACATATATTGGGTTTAGTGGTCAGACTAACATCAGTGGTGTTTTGGTAGGGGTCTTCTTCAGATGTCCTTGTCAAGAAGAGGTAGTAGATCAATGATGAACTGGAGGAAGACTCACATTTACAGGTCTTAGTCCTTTAACAAGGCACATGCAACCTAGGAGAGTTCTGGAGTACTTTGATGACAACTTCTGATGCAGTTAATCAACGCACCAATAAGGAGGAGCTATCAAATAGACCTGCTACTTAAACATGGAGACCTGAAGACGAGTTGAATGTGGGCAACAGCCTCAGCTGCAAAGGCTGTGGGATGTGTGCAGTTCAGGATCATGAGAGGAAGGAAAAGAGAAATAACAAGATAACAAGAAATAACAATAGGCTTTGGCTAGTTAAGGGGTTCCCTAGTAATGGGATACAGCCCTGGTGAGAAGAGTGTACCAGGAGACCTGGTTGATTTTCATGGATCATCTTCTCTAAGCATGCCAACAGTACATGCCAACAAAGGGAAAAATCAAGTAGTTGTTGGAGGAGGCCTGCATGTAATAAAGAACTCCTTAATTAATGATAAAACTCAAACATTAAAAGGAAGCATACAAGAAGGTAAGGCAGGGGCATGTGATTCAGGTAAAATATAGAAATACTGTTTGAGCATACAAAGATGGGGTTGCAAAAGCCAAATTCATATTCAGTTGAATCTGGTGAAAGATATAAAAAAGCAACAGGAAAAGTTTCTAGAGGTACATCAGCAGTAAGGGGAAGACTAGGGAAAATGTGGGTCTGCTGCTGAATGGGTCATGGGACCTTATAACAAGAAGGAAAGCACCAAACTACTCAAAGTACACAATGGAGATTGCCATCTGGAAAGAAGATGGGCAGTAAAGTACCTGGGCACCCTAGTGAACAAGCTCAGCACGAGGCTGCAGTATGTCTGAGTAGCAAAAGAGCCTAAGAGGATGCTGGACAGCATTAGTAAAAGCACTCCTAATTTGTCAAGCAGAGCTATTCTTTCCCTCTACTCAGCCCTACTGGAAGCATATCAGGAGTGCTGTGTTGTGTTCTGGGTGCCCCACTACAAGAAAATCATGAATCATTAAATGAGTGCAGGAAAGAATCATGAAGATGATTAAGGAAACGGAGCATGTGGCATGCAGGAGAAGGCTGAGGGCTGGAACTGTTTAGCCTGGAGAAAAGAAGGCTCTGGGGTGAGGTATCAATGTGTATAAATGCCTCTTGTGGGAATATTTATAATGGAACCAGTTTCTGCTTAGTAGGGCTTACTCACAAGGCAAAAAAGCAATGGGTGTATATTAACTATTGAAACACATGACATTTCATCTGAACACAACAAAACACCTTTTTAATGTTTTAAATATTATTTATTTATCAAGTATGTATTTTAAAATTTATTATTATTTTCTGATTGAGAGATGGTCAAACAGTATTCGAAGTGTTTGAAGGCCAAGTTGTCCAGAGAGACTGAGGAGTAGCTTGTTGATAATTACAGAATCTGACTTGACACTGTCCTGACAAACTACTCTCTGAGCTTGCTTGAACAGAGCTTAAAGTAGGCAACCTCCACAGAGTTCCTCCAAGCTCAGTTATTAGGTGATTCACTCTTGGTTGATTTGGTTTCCAGGACATTGTGGTGTCCTGGACTATTTGACTCTGAGGGGAAATGTTGGAGAACACATACATTTTGAACCTTGCTTTTTATGAAAATGTTGAAAGAACTTTCTTTTCATATGTCATAGAATAGGAAGATTTCTGACATGGAACAGTGAGGCAGTATACAAAACCAATTTCCTACTCAACTGTGATGGCATAAGTGTTCTAGGAAGAGAGTGTACTTGTGCAACATTATATAAAATGTCAGCGTGATGTCCTTGTTATGGAACTGGTTTATATCAGGTTTTTACCTTGAGCTATGATTGAATTAACTCAAGCAATAGTGGTGACCTGGTGAAGCATGAACACAGAGAGGTAGCAGCCCTATCTGACCCCTCTATAAGATTACTATCTCGAATGCTATTATCATTTGAATTTCTGCCCCTACCTTGGCAGTTCAACTCTGAGTTGAAATAATTCTTCTATTGATGTTTTCATGTGTAGAGGAAGCGCCAGAATTTAACTGTATTTAAACTGTACTTTGATTTTCAAAAAGATAAGCCTTGTGCAGAGAAGAAGGTTATGGTAATAAATTTATACTGTTGAGTTTATTAATAAAAGAATATATTTGGTTGGTTTTTTGGCTTTCTGTTTCTCAGTGTGATTTGCTTTAAGACTTTTATTCATGCTCCTCCTTTCCTTATTAATTTTCCTGTCTTTTTGTTTTAGTATTTAGATATTAAAGCAGTGCCTTGTTAACTATCGAATATGTCTTTAGCAGAACTTTCCATATACTTTTATTGACACAGCAGTTTGTGTAGGCCTTTTTTCTTTTTATGAAATCATGGCATAAAAACAAAGGAGGACCATCCTGAAATTATGGCTTTTGTTGTGTGCCTTTTGTTTTATTTGCATTTGTCAAGTTATATTTTTATAATTAATGCAATAAGAAGTTTTTGATTATTATTACTTAATAGAATATAAACATCTAACTTGAGCAGGATGGCCTTACTAGTTCATGTTTCAACAAATGCTTTGACAGCTATTGATGGTAAGAAATTGCGTTATTTTTAGAAATCACTATATATTGCAATTTATTTTCCTGTCTTTCTGCAACAACATTATTCAAAGTATTCCCTATATAAAACTATAGGAATTCTATTTCCCTTTTGACCTGAGGATATAAAATAGAGCATCCTCCTTCCTTGTAGCTTTCTTCCTTTTAAAAATTAGTCTGAACCAATAGGTGCAAATAAAGATTCCTTGTCAGGGACTGTTCTCAATTATCTTTACTGGGGAACTTTATAGATACCTGTTTGCAAGGTAATGCACTGAAAAAATGCACTAGCTCACAAAGCTAGTTCTTAATTTTCTGGAAAAAGAAATGAAATTCCTGAAGTTAATAATTCTATTGATTTTGAGTCTTAAGACCAGGCTGAATGGGCCTCTGAGTAACCTGGTCTAGTTGTGGTTTCCCTGCCCATGGCAGGGGGTCTGGAGTGAGATTATCTTTAAGTTTCCCTCCAACCCAAATCATTCTGTAGTTCTACGATTCTAAGATACTTCAAAAGATTCTACTTTGTGACAAGTAACAAAAAATGTACATGGAAAATACAAAATTACTATAAGTACATGGTAAAGGTTTTTTAATGAACTATTTTAACTCAGAATAGATTTGGACATTGTGAGTGTTCATCTGCAAAAATCACCTTAATAGCCATCAGTGAAAAGTCAAATATTAGATATGGTCCAGAAAGACATAGAGAATAAAGTAATAACTTGCATGCATTTAAAAACCATGAAGAGTTTTTTTTTGCAGAAAATGTAGAAATAAAAATGGCAAAGTGTAAGAGGAAATCGTATAAATAGGTTGAAAAAAATCACATAAATTAATATAATTAACTATGAGTTTCTAGTCCTCAGAAACAGTAACAGCCCAAATGAAACATCTATGTAAGAATATCTTGAACTTGATTTTAATGAAGGAATATTAGCGAGATGGAGGTGGATCACTTTTAGTCTTGGTCTTTTTCTAACAAAGTTTCCCTAACCATCTCTATCAAAGTGCCACCAGATAGGATACTGGGGTAGGTGTAGAATTAATATAGAATGTATGCCCATCTCTCCCTGTGTCAAAAAAGGTAAGAAACTGTGGTGCTCACAATATTGTTTTAAATTACAGAACTAAAATTGTATATATTTATTTATTCTGAATGGAGAGTAAAATACTTATTTGTTCTGAATAAAAACTTTCTGGTATTGATTGCTTACTATTCTGTTACTAAACAGAACACCTTAGTAAAATTTAAGCCAACAATAGTAAACTAGTGATAACTAAAGGTCTTGTTCATGTAGTAGTTTAATCTTGGTGAGCTAAAAGGATGTGTGTTCTGTACCTTTGGTTGCAATTTCAAAGTACGTTATGAAGTTTTCAGAAGCTTCTGTAATTTATTTATGTTAGTGTAAAATACAAACATATTTATCTTGTACTGTTTCCAGTAAAGTGAACTGGATATTAACATTCTCTTAAAGTAACAATCATGACTCCAAATCTGTATGTAGTCAAGTTTAGTAATGCCCTGCTTATGAAGTTGACTTAGAAACAGCTTGAAATGCAAGAAGTATATCCCAACAAGAAGGATCCAGTTGTTTTCCCATTTAAACCATAGCTGGATTACTTTAAGACAGGTCGGATCCTTGACCATAAAAAGATCATATTAAAATGATACCTTGGAAAACTTGAAAAATACAATTTTGGTATAAAGAAGCTTTTGGGTCCAATTTTTCTACTTGTAGTTTAGTGTTTGTCATTGTGTAACCTTAGCCGGCAAACAAGTACAATGCAGTTGCTTGCTCACTCCCTCACCTGCAGGATGGAAAAGGGAATTGGAAGGGTAAAAGCTGGAAAACGAATGGGTTGAAATCAAAGACAGCTTAATAGGGAGCACTAAAACTTCACACACAAACAAAGAAAAGCAAGGAATGAAATCACTTCTTCCCGTGGGCAGGCAGTTCAGCTGTCCCCAGGAGAGAAGGGCCCAAACACACATAGTGGTAGCTTGGGAAGACAAACTCCTCACTCCAAATGTTTCCCCCCTTCCTCCTTCTTCCCCCACTTTATATAGTGAGCATGATGCCACACGGTCTGAAATATCCCCTTGCTCAGCTGGGTCACCTGTCCTGGCTGTGTCTCCTCCCAGCCTCCCAGGCACCCCCAGTCCCCTCCCAGACCACCATGGCAGTAGGAGAAGCAGAAAAGGCCTTGGCTCTGTGTGAGCTCTGCTCAGCAATAACAAAAACATCTCTGTATTATCAGTCCTGTGTTCAGCACAAATCCAAAGCACAGCCCCGTGCCAGTTGCTGGGAAGAAAATTAACTCTGCCCCAGCCAAGAGCAGCATAACTTCTTTAAGGAATGCTTATTTAAGTACAACAAAGAATAATTGCATTATTACGGAAGATTATACTCTGTTATTTTGTTTAATTCAACTATCTCTGATATGTTTTTCTTTAAGAAAATGAAACCTTTCAAGTGAATTAGTGCTAGATATTCATCTGTTTGCCTAAAATTTGTTGTTCCTTGGTTTTTAAAATCTGGTAAATTTTATAAAATTCTAAAACTTTATGAAAGTGTATTTAAATTGCAAGTTTCTAGAACATCATAAAAGCAAGAGTAGTTGTGGCTTATCTGGATTACATTTAGATCAGAAATTATTGTTTTTCTCTCTTGGTGCTGCTAGAGATCTCTATTCAAACTGATAATTTGTTCTAAGTTATTAGAACATGTGTTTTAAATTATTAGAACACTCTTTTCTGTAGCTTTTTTAAAGGACGGGATATTTCAATATCACTCCTATTTCTTTAAAATTTATTTTCCCTACAAGTTAGGAAGATTAGGGTGTTATTCAGCTCCACTTGCAGAGAGAGGATAAGGATAAGGAGACAGGTTAAACCAGACCTCAGCCTTTGAAAAACCTGTAGTCTCAGAAGATTAAAAAAGAGCATTTTGGACTCATGATACTGGTGGGAATATGCTTTTTTCTTCAGCTTGACAAACATTTTCCTGGGTAAGTCACAAAACACATTCAAGTAAAACTCATTTACAGAAATGAGTCTGTATCTTTTCCTCATATAATGTTCCTTTTGTCCCAGCAGCTAGGTTTCCTGAGCTTGTCTTGCACATAATCAATAATCATGGAACTAGCTTCATCTATCCTTTCTTGCTGGAAGGAAGATTTTTAATGTATTTTTTCTTCATGCAAACTTCCCTAGAATATGCTAATTTCTTATGCTGGTAGTGGAAATTTTCTGCAAAAATTATTCTTTAGTTGTGGCAACAAGGAAATTGCAATGCTTTCAGCTATATGAATATCCTGAAAAACTGAGTCATCCAATACTTGTGTGGTCGAAGGATGGTAAAAATGAAGAAGGGTACGGTGTATAGTAAAAAAAAAGACAAAATTTATTTCAGTGATATTGAGGTTAATGTGTTTCAATTTGCATTTCTGAGGACATAAGAGTGTACATAAGCTTTGGCCCAGTCTCAAATATTTGACATAACTGGCATAAAGGAAACCTGGTGGGATGAGTCCCTTAACTGGAGTGCTCTGCTATGTGGCTACAGGCTGTTCAGGAGGGATAGGCAGGGCAGAATAGGCAGAGGGATGTATAAATGGACCAGTTAAAATTCATGGAGTTCACATTTGGCAATGTCAGTTGAAGCAATATCTAATCTGAAAAATTTCAAAATATATACTGGAAATACAGAGAGGCCAAATCTGTATTTTAGTGTATTGCCTAAGTAATCCATATGACCTGCTAAATAACTCTGATTCTTAGAGTAGAAAAATAGGAGGTAAAGACACATGGGTAAAGCTTTATACTCAGAGTTGCAAATGGCATCTCCTTAAAAAATAAGGATTTCCCTTTTGGGAAAAAAAAAATGACCTCTGTAAACTATTTTGCTGTGGCTATATCTTAAAATAAAACTCCATTATCAGGGGGTTCTAACATTTTGCAATGTGCTTGTCATGTTATGACCCTATTTTAGCATATTTATTGGAAAAAGATTTACAAATTAATATAGTTTTATTTCTGGAAGTTGGATGAGATCAGTGAAAGGACTTCATCCTAGTACTTCTGGCAAAAAAGTCACTTGTTTCAGGATCTGGAAGAAAAATCTTAACATGAATATTTTGTCAGCTTCCTCTTGTATGTCCCTGTCATAAAGGCGCATTTACAGAAATAAGTAAGTAATTGTTTCAAAGCTTTCACTTATCCTCAAAGATTCGATATATGTGATGCCACATAACTCTTTTCTCTAGGTAATGGGATGGAAGAAGCTTTTTTCCATGTTAGGAACTTCACTTTTTTGCACATGTGCATCTCAACTTCCTTCTCATGCAGAGGCGAGTACACTTCACAGAACTACAGATAATAGGAAACAAACTCTTTTTTTAATAACAAGAGCTACTATACAATTAATGCAAGCATGGATTAGCCTTTGTTTCTTGGTTTTTCAAGTACCATTAGCAGGCTTAATCTTGTACTAACATTTTTGGAACATTCTGACAAGTATGTAGCTTAGTTATGAATTCCATAGGATTTGAGATTATTATTGAATGAGGTCCTCCTACACAAATGACAATGTATCATGAAGCTGATGTGAGAGTAGTCTTGCCTTACTGAAGCCCACAAAACCTAGGTCTGTATACCTACAGGCTTTTCAATTTATGTGCAGCAGAGGATGCAGTACTCTTGGCATTAACTCCTGTAGGAACAGATCCGAAATTCAAAACTATATAATCGTGACTTTGAATAACTTGCTTCAGTTTTTTTTTTTCCCTGCTTTTGGCATGATGTTTCATTTCTGAGCATGTCCCTGTCTGCAGACAATTTTGCAAAAATATGCTGTCAGAAGAATAGTTGCTAGAGGTAAAGAAGAAGAGCTTTAGGGAAATTTTCTGATTAAAGAAGTATAAGACTAAGAAAACGGTCTAATATACTAGCACCTGGGCTGAAGACATTGGAAGTGTACACAAAGTGCTGAGGCTGGAGCCTTTGGTTTTAGATCTTTGGGATAGGTAGACCTACTTAACCTCCGAGACAGACCTACCCTATTCCTTCCGAGGAAACAAATGACAGGACGAGAGGACACAACCTCAAGTTGTACCACAGGAGGTTTGGATTGGACATTAGGAAAAATTTCTTCACTGAAGGTGTTATGAAGCATTGGATCAGGCTGCCCAGGAAAGTGCTTGAGTCATAATCCCTGGAGGTGTTTAGAAGGTGCAGACAGGCAGATGAGGTGCTTAGATATGTGGCTTGCTGTTGGACCTGGTAATGTTAGTTTTACAATTGGACTCAATTATCTGAAAAATCTTTCCCAAACTAAATGATTCTATAATTCTTAAGAATGCAGCTCAGGATCAAGGAATGTTTATTTCAGTTAAACCTCATTTTTCTACTAAGTTGAGAATAACCTCATGCAGACGAGTTTGGGAACCTGGAAGTCTGACAGGAAATTCCCAGGGTCTCTGCCTCAGAGACAGACAAACTTGAACAGCATTATTTTTGTCATAATTTTCATGTTACAAAACTTTTCAAAGTAACAAAACTTTGTCATATATACCCCCAAAATGGCAATAGTTCATTTGAAGAGGTTTCCTATAAAGTCAAACTCACTGTATTCTTCTTACATCTGTGTAGTCATATTTCTTTGTATGATATTGGTAGGTCCACTCTTCTACTGGACTTTGAGTCTTGTAATTTGTTCTCTAAGAGCAGATGTTTTTCCAGTTCTTTCAGACTTCCTGTGCTTCCTAGGATTTGTCATTCTCAAAGGAGACAAAGGACCCTTTATTGTATTTTTTAGACCTTTTCTGTGAAAATAATTTCTTCTGTTGAATCAAAACAATTTTTTTAGAAAACTCTCCATATTGATTACCTGAAACGTATTTCTTTTTCATTTGACTCCAGTATACAATTTTCATCCTTCGAAATATATAACAGAAATAAGCATTCCTTGTACTATTAACAATTCCACTATTTCAATCTGTTTAACCATATTATTACTAAAATTTTTTAATTTTTTTAATGTAAATGAGTACTTAATTTATTCTGAAATGCGTAATCATATTTTAAATGGTGTAATTATTTCAAAACACTTGAAAAAATATATAGCAAAAAATTATTCTAAACACACAGTCTTTTTTCACTAAAAATATTTGCATCATAAAAAAAAAAAAAAAGCGAGAGTTGCCTGACAGAATAAAAGTTAATTTTATTAAACTATGATTTTAGGAGTATGAATCATCATTGTTTTCTCCTTTTCCATACTGCAAGTAATGAATAGCAATAAATCTAGTCACAGTGAAATGCATCATTGAAATGGTCTGTGAATAATATATTCTCATTTACTTTTTAATAAAAATTAGAGAATCCAAGAGCAAGAACATTTACTGGTTTGATAGTTTCCTTGAGTTATATTTTCAAAGTATTTAAATAGTTATTGGTGAGGAAGAAGTGAAGAGAATTTAGGAATGGAAAGTAGAGCATTGTTTGAAAGAAGAGTAGTGTATTTAGTCTAGATCTAAAATAGCTATGATAATAAATAGTGGTTGTGGATCTCAAAAACACTCCTAGCTTGATGGGAGTTGTGTCAGTTCTCCAGGTACAGAAGCTAAGGCATGATGATAGTGAAAGCATTGCCAGCGCCATTAACATTCAGAGTAAAGCAGAAAAGAGAGTTATATAATAATAATATTATTAAGCCAGCACCTATTCTTTGTGTTCTTTAAATATATTACTAGTTTGTAAAACACTAAGTATGTAGCCACTGTCTTTCTGGAGGAACTGTTTGAATACTTAAGGCAATAGTAAATACTGCTATGTCATCCTCTAATAATGCATAAAATCATTATTTCTTATTCTAAGTAAACATATGGTAGTATTATTTAGGCGTTTTCATCAAAATATTCTGTTGTAAATGACAGAATTATTTTTTATAGATGTAGGTAGAATTATTAGAGATTATTATTTTCTGACTCAGGCCAGTCTTGAGTCACAAAGCTGAGTCAAGGAGTTGTTTTGTAGGTGGGATACTAACAACCCTATTATTCATTAGAAGAAAGAGTGTCAAACCTCCAAAATGAGCCTCTGGCTCTTTGGTACTCAGCATGCCTCTGGGCTGCAGGTAAACAAACTGAGGTGATTACTTTAGCCTATTTTTCAGATAACTTATGATTCAATTCTGCTATTGGACATGACACTGCAATGCAAGAACACAAGGTGCTGTACTCTTTTTTGCCCCGACTAGTATTCTTTTAAAGAGCACTGTGCTGGCATGTCAAAGTTGTTGGAAGAATGACTGCAACACTGATTTTTCTAAGTACTTTTCACTAATTTGCTTATTTGTTCTTGGAAAAGAAGGGAAAAACTCTGGGATACCAGTAGGCATTTGATATGTGTCACAAGATTGAGCTTCCATTGGAAAAAATGGGAAGCTGTGCTAGGGTGAGTTGGTTAGGGATGATTCAAGAACTGACACTACACACTTTGTTAGAGATGTATGCTGTGATGCTTTTAAAAAATATTTTTCATGAAATGCTGAGGAATGTGAGAAACAGATAATCTTGTTCAGTGTGTCAAACGGTCTGCAGAGAGGTGGCAAAAAACCTAGCCTGCATTTCAATGTCAGGACTCTTTACTTTTTGACTACTCTCAGGCTGTTTTTATTTTCTGGCAATCTTGTGATATGTGGCTGACTTTTGTTCATTAGGTTACAATGGCTTATTTTTGCACAAAAAATCTATGCCTACTAATGAGCAATTACTGATAAGAACTAAGAAACATGCCTGCTAATTAGAAGGCTAGCAAATGATCCCTTGAGCATTAAGTTAACCAACCAGGAAAAAATGAAAAAAGGAAACAGACACTTTAAATGTCCCAGCCCAGAGTCTACTCTGGACAAAAAGTGTTGAAGTAAGTTAATTGGTATCTGAAAGGTTGCCATGTTCTAGAATTCAGTTAATTGGTTACAGGGCAGGGATTAACAGAGAGTCTTCCAGACCTTTAAGGTAAAAAAGAAAGCCTAATATGTTCCATTTAACTGATTTCATGAACAGACACTTGACAGTAACTTTTTTTTTCTTTGTACATTCTGAGAGATAAGAAAATGTCAGGAGCAGAGCTATTTCTTGTTTTCTTTTTATCAGCAATCATGAGCTTGGATCATTTTGTGTAGCAGATGACACACCTGCCATTACAAAGCCTGGTTTTCATTTTTAGTGAGTGGTTTTGTGGTAATGACAGCAACGGTTTTTGCTATGCTTGCTCAACAATTTAATGATGGAATACTGGTATAAATTGCCTAAAATTCTGTTGATACATATAATGCTTCTTAAAACCATGCTGAAAAATTAGGCAAAGCATGTTTCTCTTTGGTTTCCCAAGATGGATAAAATAATTATGACAAAAATTTCCTGGTTTAGATGCCTGAGCATTTGTACTTGGATAGGTGGCCAGTTTTTCCAGAAACTGATTTAATTTTCATTGTCACTGAAATAAACATTAGATGACTATTATTTCATTTCGGCAAAGCTTGGCCTTAATATTTGTGGTGGAAGTTTTCAATTTCTTTCTGACTTTATTCGGATCACATTCCTCTACCTCGCTAGTTTTTGAATAGGAATTGAAGAAACTGCCCAGTGAGTTCACTTTCTCAATTCAGTTATCTAGTTCTGACTGCGTGTGGCTCCAATTCAAGGATTTTTATGGTGTTTGGAGTTTCCCCGAAAAAACCCAACTGAAATGTATCAAAAATCCTCATGTGATAGACTATTTTTAGCTTTGATATCAGCATTTTTCATTTCTTGCAGAGCTATAACTAATTTAATTACTGTTTTTAATTTATTCAGCTGTCTTAAATATACACTATGCACACACTGAAAATACAAGCATACAGTTAAACTTCTCCCTGGATGACTATAACACATTAATTCTTGTCATATTTTTACAGTGATTTATTTTACTGTTGATTTCCTTCAGAGTATTTGCATTAATGCATACCGTTTTATAATATTTGTTTTCTTAAATTATATTGCAGCTGAATTAAGAAAAATAGCTAAATTATTAATTAAGATTTAATGATTAAATCTTTGCTTACAGCAACTGCTCAAGCTCCAAGTACAAATGGAGCTCTCATTAATGTTACTGTGATGGGCTGATCTTAACAGGATGCCAAGTGCCAAAGCCATTCTATTACTCCCTTTCTCAGCTGGACAGGACAGAGAAAGTATGATAAAAGGCTTAGAGGTTGAGATAAGGCTAGGAATAGGCCACTCACCAGTTACCATCACAGGAAAAAATTACTTGATCTGAGGAAGTTCAATACAATACAAATCAAAACAGAACAGGTTGGTGAGACGAATAAAATTAAATCTTAAAACACCTTCCAACCACCCTTCCCTTCTTTCTGGCTTCAAGTTTACTCCAGAATTCTCTACCCCCTCCTCTCCATGAAGAGTAGGAGGATAGGGAATGGAGGCTGCAGGCAGTTCATTAGGATGTTTCCACTGCTCTCTCCTCCACTGGGGGAGCACTCCTCACAATTTTCCCCTGCTCCACCTTGTGACGCCTCCCATTGGAGAAAGTTCTCCACAACCTGAGTCCTTCCCATAGGCTGCAGTTCTGCTCCAGCATGGGTCCTTTCCACAAGGTGCAGTCCTTCAGCCACAGGCTGCTCCAGCAGGGGTTCCTCACGGGGTCACAATTCCTGACAGTAAACCTGTTCCAGCAAGGGCTTCCAATGGAGTCACGGCTGCCCTTCAGGCATCTATCTACTCCAGCGTGGGGCTCCTCCAGGGGCTGCAGGTGGATGGATCTCTGCATCCCCTGGGACCTCCATGGCTGCAGGGCCACAGCTGCCTCACCACGGTCTCACCACGGCTGCAGGGGAGCCTCAGCTCTGGTGCCTGGAGTGCCTCCTGTCCCTCCTTTTCCTCAGACCTGGCCATCTGCAGAACTGTTGCTCTCACATGTTCTCATTCCTCTCTCTGGCTGAAAATGATCAACGGTTTTCTTCTCTTTCTGAAATAAGTTATCTCAGAGGTGCTACCACCACTGCAGATGGGCTAGGTAGTGTGTCCATCTTGCAGCTAGTTGATATTGGTTCTGTCAGATGTGGCCATAACTTCTGTTCTCACAGGAGCCACCCCCGTAGCCACCCCCTCCCAAGCCCTCTCCAAAAAGTAAACGGTTTGAGATTTTTCTCTCACAATGGTGAGAGAAACAGCTGTTTGTTAAAAGCTTGAGAAACTTTCAGAGCAAATTTCTTCCCCTTTAAATCATTGCCAGTTTGAGTTTTCTTTATTGGATTATCTGCCATTCTTCTTTGACCTAGAGAATATTACCATATTTTCAGATTATTAAATTGCAAATAATGTTTACTAATGTTTAAACAAAAGATTTAATTAGGGCCTCAACTTCAAAGGTTCTAAGACCTATGGTGGTTGCTTTAAATGCTGAGCTCTTACTATTAGCATTATTGTAAGCAAGAAAGAAAGATGGGAGTTGGCATGCCTGAGAAAATATAAGATGAAGTTTCTTGTGTTTTTAGTCAAGAGGTGTATAGTTTTAAATCTCTGATTACTACTTTAAAAAAAAAAAAAAAAAAAGAGTTATTATCAGTCTATGGACTCTCAGTTCTTCCAAAATGACTTGTAGGATGACTGTAGGGAAGCATATATATTGTGGGAAAGAAATTTGTCTAATTAAAGCTTTTGTTCCCTATACAGGTATGAATAATTATTTTAGATAGCAGTGTGCTAATCTCATGATAAAATTACTTTCTCTCTGCTTTTAAAACCACAGATTCTTTAAATCCTTGACATTTTTTACTATTTTCTTTCATCCCTTTTAACTTCGCCAATAATGACATTAAAGTGCAAATAGTATTTATTAAAAACTAAGCTACAGAAAGAAAATAAAAGAGTTATCAAATTAACATCATGAGCATTTTCTTATTTGGTGGATATTTTTTTGCCTTGATCACAGGTTTCAGAAGAAGCTCTGCATCACAACACTGAGGATGAAGAGCCTTCTCAGGGAATGGAGCCCTACCTCGTGCGGAGATTATCGTCCCGTAACATTCAGCTTCCCCCACTGGCTTTCAGGCAGTTAGAACAGGCAGACTGGGATAAAAAGAATGATACTGAGACTATCCCAAGGCCCACGACTCTTCCACTGAGGATACCTCCTCTGATTGCCATTACAGCTGCTGAGTCCAGCAGGTAAGATCCAGCAATTTATTTATTCAACATTTCCTGGGGCAGGTACAGGGCTGCTGATGCTGCTAGTAGGACAAAAGTTTATTTATTTTCTAAAGCCACTAAATGAAAAAGTTGAATGAAATGTCTGTAAATTTGTGCCTGATACTTGGTAAATCTGGTTATAAAGCTTTTGGTGATATCTAGTAGAATAGACTTAAAATTTTTTTTTCTGAACATTATTAATACTTCATATTCTGAAAGAAGGTTTCTGGAGGTTTGATTAGACATTTATGATAATGAAGGGAAGGAGGAGGTAAAGAATGAAAGAAGCCTTTTATACATGGAATTTTTTAAAAATTATACAACTTCAAAACTAGTTCCAAGAAATCCTGAGGGGATTTTGTCTGCTCTTGTATGTCTACATCATTTGTAACATAAATAGTTTGAAATTGTTTGGTTATAGTGATTTCTATTGTAGTTTCTTCACACTATATTTGTGAATTTTTATAAAATATGTTTTCTAAAGTAAACTTTCCTGCTCTTATATTTCATGATAGCATACTATTTTCTGTCCTTATCATTAGCGGGCTTAGCCAGCTAAAGCCAGCTAATATTAACATTTCATTTAATACCGCTTTCCAGATCTTATTTCCTCCCAGATACCTTTATTTATGAAGAAGTTAGACCCATTCTTGAAATACGATCATAGAAATACTGACTACATCCATAAAAACATGTAAACATTTAGATTGTTTACAAATGAAAATATTATTTGGAGAGCTAAATGTAATGAACTTTCGTGTTGTTTTGAAGATAGGCTGCTGTCTTGACTTTTCGTTTTTATCCATGGAGTCTGGAGAGAAGATTGTCTGAGATATGGGAGCAAAATAAGTGCAATTCTGCTAGTAACACTGACTGGAAAAAAAGAGTGTGATCCTGATGTGATACATCAGGAAGATTAGAAAGGAGAATGAAGTATATTGTCTGATGAAAGTGACTGAGCGATTATAAATTTCTGGAGACTGCGTTATTTTCTAGACTGGATTCAAATACACCAGAGAAAGACAGTTTGAAGGTTACTCAAATAGCAAATCTAAAACATTTTGGTTACTATGAGTAGCTATTGGCTGTACTCAGAGAATGATTGCTTCTTTGAGAGACTTCCCTGTGGGTATGAATCTCTCCTCAGCAGTAAGAGATAGCTTTGTACCCTGTCTATGCCATTTATTCCTGTGGTTGGTACAAATGTGTTTGGAAGCTGGACAAAACAAGATTTATTCTGAGAGTGACAGGGAAACAGCAGACAGATTGTTGAATGGAACTGCCGGGCTGTTTAAGCAAATAAACTAAATCTAAACACAACAGCAAAAGCAATTGTAATTTTGATCTTACTTTGTAATATAAGATCTTTAGCTTTTATGATTCTTTCTTAGCTAAAGAGCAATTACAGTGATACAGGAAGAATATTGTTCAGGAAATTAAATTTCTCTAGATGTTTAGTGCTGTTTTTTGGTTGTTAGCTCTCTCTGAAGCAGCTATGAATTTCCCATTTACATGCTTATTATGCCAGCCAAACAGCTGGAGAAAGCTATCCTTTTATCTGTCTTCTCATCTGCATGAAAGTGCATAAAATTAGGCGTCCCATTATGTCTGTAGAAATGCAGCTTACCTCCCCTGCTTTTGAAATGTGCAGTTGAGGAAAGGGAATCAAAGTGTGGGTGTGGCAATTCTCTGTTTTCAGTAGGTAAATGAAGGTAGAAGACCATTTAGGTCATAGAAAGTCATTCTAAGGCAGAAGAATTTCACCATAGAAAACATCCTAAATTATAAATGTATGGGACAATATACTAAAAGAATCAAATAATAGCATTATAAAGCCCTTATGCTTTAATTTAAATGAGTGGAATGTGCAAAATTAAGAAACAATGACAGTGGATGTAGTTTTTAAAATAAAATATGTGTTCTATTCCTGGACATGCACAAATGCATGTGTGTATGCACACACTCCCATTTTCATTCTCATTTTTTCTCTCTTCTTCTCTCTCTTTATGCTGTCACAAGGTTGTTTCTAGCTTGTTTTACAGTTTGTTTCACTTCTAGATTGCTTCACAGGTTGTGTGCTAGCTTTGTACAGCAATTAAAACAAAGTTTATGTTAAAAAAACCCCAACAAAACAAAATCCAAACAGCAGCATAGGTTGAAAGTTGGAAAGCAAACTTTCAGTAATGTTTTTCTTAATCTTTCATAGTTTGTAAACTCTTATCCTTCAGACTCCGAGACATCACAATGTCTTGCCATTTCTTTCAGCCTTCTAATTTCATTCCACGCATACATGGAGCCAGATTCTTATTTTTTTCATACAGGTTAGACTGAGACTCTAATAGAGATCGTTGTCGAGATGAAAAATTTATGTCTCCTATTGTAGTATGACATGCAAAAATGCTTATTGTGCTATGAGAACAAGTGCTTGAAAATTGGTAGGCTGACCCTGAAGCTGGTATCATCCTTACCATTTTGAAATGTAATAATTGCCAGACCTTCTACACAAAATATTAGTAACAGGCAGACAATTGGTTTTATGATGTCAATTTTCTTTTCCTCTTTTTCTTTTTCTTTTTCCTCTTTTTCTTTTTCTTTTTCTCCTTTTCTCTCTTTCTGTCTTTTATTTAATTTTTGTTATATTTTTATTTTTATTAAATTATTTTTATTTTATAAATAATAACCTGTATATATATAGAATATGCAATGTGATATTTTACTGTAAGCTGGTATAGCTTGGTTGTTTGGTGTGTGGTGTATACTCTGGCCAGTTTTCCTCAAATAGGTAAATTTTCCGACGGCTTTCGTGTAAGTAACAGCTATAATGGCATTTAATATGGGATACACAGATAAGAAATGATTGATGGTAAAATGCTTTTGCTTTCTCCGAAGTAGCTGGTATTAAAATGGTGGGGGATTGTTATGTATGGAAAGCTATTTATTTGAGGATATTTAAGGTTTTTATCCTACCTACTTTATAATAACTTTATAAAAATACTTTATAAAAATATATATTTTTATATATAATTATATATAATACTTTATAAAAACAATAAAAGTTTCCTTTCTTACCTCTATATTTGACCAATAGCAGAGCTCCTGCCCTGATTCAATATCTAGAAAATATTTATGTTATGTAGCATGTGCAATACCATATATTTGATTTCTTTTTTTAACACTTGTGATCTAAACAAATCTCTCTGGAGCGACAGTATTGATTTGTCCAAAGCTCCATGAAATATGGCGACAGTCTATTGAGTCACTTTTGTTCTGGAAACAATCTCTGCATTATCTTACTCCAAAGAAGAAATGGTGATGAGAAGGAGGGATAGGACGTGGCCCCTACTGAACACTGAGAATTACCATGGCACATATACCTTCCTTTTCTATGGTACAGATCCAAGGTGTCAGGGGTGAAGCATTTCTTTGTTTTGCCTTTTAAAAATAGCTTTTTCAGTGAAAAAGGACTATCCCAGTTGTTGCTGTGATACTTGTGTCCTTGTAACACATGTGACTGACAAAATCAGATGGAAAATGTCATGTTCATTGCATGTAAACTCCAGAAATAAGAGAATATCAAACACTTGAAGATTTCATTTAAAAGCGTTATTTGAAAGCAAAAAGTTATTTTGTAATCAAGAGGTGCTTAGAAAGGCTTTCATTACAAAAATACCTAAAATAATCTGGTTCTTCATTTAGTTATCTGTGATTTGGTATGGAAACAGTCTCTTCCTATTATTTATCCTAGTCTTTCCTCAAACATCATTTGAGAGAGATTATTATAATTGTACAACATAAAATCTATTTTAAATTGCTTTCATATTGCTTATGTACAACTCAGAGTGGGCATATTATTGTGTTTATGAAACTCTAGGGAGCTACAAGAACAACTTACATGACAGCTAATTTCTGAAGTATCTTTTTTGCAATGTTCTTTCTGTCTTAATTTATGTTTTTCCTTAATTTAAGTTCTGTGGATTAGAAAGTCACTATACTGCTTAAAACTTCTGTGTTTTATTATCCACTAAAGAGGCAATCAACACTCTCTATATTGGAATTCAGATAAAATCTTGATTTAAAATTATCCGCAGACCCTTTCAAGATGAACTTAACATTTTTAATATCTGTTTTTGAAAAGAAATATTAGCTAATTGTTATTACCATCATCACTGTAAGTTTGATACTATGGCGGTACAGAATCAGAGTGTAATTTCGAGCTAAGTATGTCTTAATGCCTACCAATGCTTGCACATTGTCTTTTTTTGGGTCCAAGGAAGACCTTCAAGATCAGATTTTGTCCTCTGTAATCAGGGCAAGAAAAGATGTTTCAAATGTTAGAAACAGAAATATGGGAATCATGAGTCATAATTTTGATGTTATTCTCTTACTATATCAGCAAATTATTTTTAAAAGAACAACTAGGATGCTAAACTTTTATCATTGTTTTAAAGAAGTGTTAGAAAGAGATCATAAAAGCAATAAGATTTGACCGTAGCTGAGTAACACACAATAAAAATAAAATCCAAGAAAATCTGCTCTTCAGGTTTATTTATTTGCAGCTCAGTAGATTAGTGTACGTAGCGCAAATAAGTGGGAATAATGGTTCAGATACTTCTTAAAGAGAAAGACAGAGAAAAATGGATAATTTATTATTTCATTTATTTTTTAACTCAGAATTATGACCTTGAGCCTGCCAAGTAGTAACTTTTCTCAGAAAACTTTTCTCATGAGTCTAAGCTCTCTTCAACAGGATCTGTTCCCTGAGTCACCAGCTAGTAAAGAATAATGAAGAGCAACACAATAATTTTTAGTTATTTTTGTTGCCTATGTCTTTATTTTAAAAGCATTATAAACATGAGAAAATCTTCATTATACTCTTGGGAAACCTTTCCAATTACTAAAAACATTGTGTTATTTTCATTTTGTGCATAGGAAAGCTTGCACACAAATGGGAAGTGCAACTGGCCAAGGCTAAGGAGCAAGCCAAGGATCAAATTATGAAGAGAATTTGAGAGTTTTTGACTTCTGTTTTTGTGTCTGCTTTATTCTACCTGTTAGCTGAGTATAGATCTTGGGGGAAAAATCATGCCTTACATTTATCTCAATCTTTAAACTAAACCTGCTATGTCAAAGAGAATTTTACTGATCAGGTCCTGGAAGGTTTTAAATTATTAGTAGTAGGAGTTAAGCACATTACTATTGTTATGCATCCAGACTCACACTGAACCTGTATTTCTGTCATACTGGCTCAGTCACATCAAACTCTGACTGCAGTTATCTGTTGCTCAGTCACATCAAACTCTGACTGCAGTATCTGTTGCAAAGAAAAACATACTTAATTACTGTGGAAAGCAAAACTGAGTCAGCATTTAAGTGCACTTTTCTCAGTGGGAAAAATTAGTGGGAATTTTTGAGGCTAAGTGGATGCTAGAAGCTTCAATGTTTGTGGCATGCAAGCTTTGGCTTTTAAGAGAGTCTTTTGTTCTGGTGACCAGCGTTCATAAACTCTGTGGTGCTATATGGATCCTGGAATCATTTTGGAGAACTATGTAAAAATAATTCTGTTGGTCAAGAGCTGCATTGTCTTGGTGCTTAAGAGATGTAGGGAATCTGTAAAGATGGCAGATCCTGTATGAGAACATTTACTTGCATAATAGTATTTCTTAGTACTTGAGCATAATTTCACATGACACAATTAACTCTGCCCCTCATCACCCAAATAAAAGGATTTTTGTAAACTCATATCTAGCATTAAGTGAATTATTTAAATCTGATGCCCAGCTGGAGGACATGAAAGACAGCAGGTACTGTGTACAGTCCAGTACATTAAATATTCTGAAATCCTTTTTAAAAATTGGAATTTGGATCAACTCTTGCAGTTTACTTAACAATGGTAAAATTTCTAATTTTTCACTTTGATGATTTAGTTATCTATATAGCATAGACTGGAACCACATGTTACTGTAAATTGTGGGTGAAAAGTTTATGTGTGTATGTATTTTTTAGTTTAGGAAAGAAAATATAATTACTGTTTAAAATATGTATTTTGAAACAGTTACTTTCAAACAATGGATAATCTGAAAAAAATCTTTAAAAATACTATGTGGTTCCAGGAACTTAAAGCTAACTTTATCCTTCCCCACAGTGGGTGGTATCTTATTCTTCCCAAAACTTTGCTTTCGGTCAAGTTGAGGCCTGAGAACAGACCTTGCCAGTAAAATAAGGAAAAGAAGGGTTGGGATACTTCAGCACATTCCATATCCTTTGTCACTTGGTTTGCTACTCCATTGAGCAGCAAGCCCATGTGTACCTTTTTCTTATTTTTGTCTTTGATCTACATTTTTGTTACCCTTCATCTGAGTTGCCTGGTTCATCCTGAGTTGAGCTTTGGCTTTACTGGTGCTATACCTGAAAAGCCAGCGGATACTTCAGTATTCCTTCCTGGAAATGTTTCTTCTTCCACCACCTACACTTCTTTTTTATCTCTATCAGAGGTTCTCTGTTCAACCAATTTGGTGTCCTTCTATTGTTTTGAAGCCCTCAATCACAGTTTATGCGTTATATTAGAAGAAAGTGAGTCAATGACTGTTTATGTAATATTTTTAAAATTAAAGTATTATTTTAATATTCAATTTTTGTTAAAGTCCTGTATGAATTCCATAAAAGGGGGCTGGGGTATTTTTAATATTACTACAGACTGTTCTTTTTGCATTTGCGTAATTTTTTCTGTATTAAACAGAGTAGGAGAGACTGTTTGCTTGTTCCATAGCTTTTATTTCTTAAAGAGACAGATAATTTGCTAAATGACCCCATTAAATGATTTCTCTTGATGATTCTTCTTAGTCTATTGAACAGTCATCTGCTTAGATGGCTATTGGTGCTAAGGTCCACAGCTACAAAAGCTCACCTTCTCAGGGATATCTCAGAAGTAAAAGACTGTTTCTAGTGGGTTAAAGTTTTAGTGAGGTGGGGGAAGGCTGGGCATTCATCAACACAGCTTTACTTTCTGTACCATAAGAGGTCAATGTATTCTACTAATATTTCTTAAAAGATTTGTAATTTTCAGGTGTTGTCTGGTTTTTTGTTTTTTTTTGGTTTTTTTTTTTTTTTTTTGGGTCGTTAATGAGCAAAGTAATTATTTTGTTAAAATACTTCTTTGGGCAGTCAGTGAAACTGAAATTCACACACTATTCAAAATTGTGAGAAATTGAACATAGTGACTCATCAATGATAGTGCAATGTGAAAAGTAATGCATGACACAATAATATCTTAAGATATACTTCTTCACCATGCCATATTTACTTAATTACAGACACCATTACATACATTTAGAGAAGACAAAAGAAATCAGAAAGCCTATCCAGACAAAAGAATATATTTCACAAGGATTTTTAAATGTTGGAAATTATTCTTTTATATTAGCTTCACTAGTGAAGATGTGTTAGGCTCTCTCTGATTGACATTTCAATCACCTTCATAGCAGCAGTATATAAATACAAGCAAGAAACTGGACTGCCAAAGGCACATAAAGCTAAGGGTAAAAACAAATAATTTCAAAACAGTGATTCAGGCAGCAGTTTGGGTGAATCCAGCCTTTCGGACAATTTCATCCAAGTTGCCTTGGTCCAGAAGGATATGGTTCTTTGTTGAGGGAGAGCACAGAGAAGCACAGAGGCAACTGGTGTGGTTGTACGAAGAATAATGCCTGGTCTCTGAGCAGCCAAAGCGCATAAGAGAGAAAATCACATCAGAAACCTAATAATTCTGAGCATTTACGTCTTAATAATTCTGAGCATTACGTCTTTGGGTCTGCATGCAGAGTTGCTATTGGGCGATCTCTGTTAAGACTGATTTACAGGTTTGTGATTCTTTCTCTAAATCAGCAAGTGCAAGGAGTTGCAGAGGCAAAGAAA
Source organism: Setophaga petechia (assembly GCA_024362935.1). NCBI lineage: Eukaryota > Metazoa > Chordata > Aves > Passeriformes > Parulidae > Setophaga > Setophaga petechia. Next base: position 6,409,078 of record JANCRA010000004.1, on the reverse strand, counting down.
GGTGTCGTGGTTTGGAATGGGAGGAAATTCAGGGAACTGATGCAAAGCTTCTTCTGTAACTGAGGCTGTTGAACCACTGAGAAGCTGGACACGCCTCTGTGAAACACACTTGTTCAAGACGGAAAACCCGGGAACCTTCCCTCCCAGTCAGCAGCGAGGCGGCGCGGCCGTGCAGGCCCCGTTCGGGCCGGGCCCACCGGCCCTTCCCGGGGCCGGGCTCGCTTTGCCCGGGCCGCCGGCCGGCTCCTCCCCGCTCCTCCGCCTGCTCCTGGGCAGGGACAGGGGTGCTGCGGGACGACATAAAGACGTCAAGGTCAGTGAGGGAGAAGTTAAGTCCCAGATGAGAGGGGTGAGGAGATGCCTTGTTTTGGAGCTGAAATCCGATTGTAAGCTATGGAGAAAGGACTCTTTCGCCTTATAACGCATGAAATTAAGGGGAGATGAAAGTGTTCAGATTGGTATTGAGCAAAGGCCTCCATGCGAAGATAAGCAGATGTTGAAATGGCTGTGATCCCATTAGAAGTTTGAGCAGAGAGCAGTCCTCTGCTTCCAGGAGAAGAAGATCTCCGTTCCCAGGGGTGAAGATGATTTTAGAAATAATAAGATAATAAGATAATGAGAATTTTTGCCTTTGAACAGCTCATCTTTAAAACAATACCCCATAAGTCAGCATTGGCCATTGACAAGCGGTGGGAAGGCTTGTGGCAATGGGGAGGACTTCACGATGCCAGGATTCCCCGGATGGCTGCTATTCATGATGAAATTGAGATCTATGGGAGTACTATTTTCTTTCCTCTTGGGGAGAAGTCTCCATAACCTTAACGAGAGGAACTTCTCTCCCTCAGTGAGTTGAAGAAAGACTATTCTAGAGGTGGTAAACTGACTGGAATTCTTTACATTGTCAGTGGGAAAGAAAAGGTTGTGGTGGGAGAAGTGTTCTGAAGGGTTTGTTTTGATTCTTACTACTTTTTTATTTTAGTTACTTTTAATAAAATTTTCATTATACCCTTTTAAACTTTGGAGCCTGCTTTGCCTTTCTCCTAATCCTGTGCAGGAAGTAAGTGTGTTGGTGATTGGCCAGCACTGAGCCTGCCACATTTCTTTGGTCCATTGGCCAGAAAACTCTCAAAATTGGGGAAATCTTAAACTGATGAACCAAAACCACTACAAGAGGGTCTGGGCTGCGTAGGCAATCAAGAGGTTGTCAACATTTCTTACATCACTTTAGTGCAATTGTGTGGAGAGATGTTTCGGATCACATAACCTAGTAATTAGTAAACACGGTTCACAGTAAAATTGGGTGCTATTTTATGCCCTTATTCTCTTTATAACTTAAGCTATCCTTGGCTAAAAAATTCTTGGAGAGGGAAGTGGGTGAATTTTTAGGAGGTTACTTGCCTTTGTAAGTGTATAAATTATGGCTGTCCAGTTCTTTCTTTTCTCAGATATCTGCTTATGGCTAGTGCAGGTTACAGGATGCTGTCTAGAAGACTCTTGGTCTGGTTAAGTGTAATCATTCTCTCACAAAATGCATCGTCATAGTTTCTCTTTTTCTAGACCATGGCCATCTGTTAATAGCATGCATTCCTTTGGCTTGATTCTGCAGAAATTTCATCCGTGTTCAAACTATTTGTAACCATAGCTTAAAAAATACATAAGCATGCACATAGCAAGGCCTTAATTTGTTCTATAATGTTATCTTTTTAACATATTTTCAGTAACAGTTTGCATTACTATCAAATGATGCAGTTACAGCAGATTCCAAATGTCACTTTGGAATTTGAACATCCAACAACTTTCAAGATTGATGTCTAAATAGTGTAAAATATAACACCCAAGTATATATAGAATAATTTAGATAGTGGTGATAAGGCGTTTCACTTCCAGGATTACACATTGGTGCATGCAATGGAAAAAGAATTGGCATAATGTGAAAATTTGCAAAAATTTTATTTCATTAAATGACATAATCTTTTGAAACTCGATTTAGAAAAAAAGATAATTTTGTATTCTTACTGATGAAACTTAATTTTCTTTTCATTATGGAGCAATTTTTCAATTTAAATAATATAATCTCATACATATAATTAAGTCTAAAGCTTATATTGTGAAAGTCAGGTTTTAATTTATTGAATTTATTTATCAATTCTTTGATTCCCTTTAAAAAAATACAGTGGAAAAATCATAGAGCAGAAAATGAATAATATTCTAGTTTGGAGCACAGGGGAATAAATGGGATCTGAAAACAGAAAGTTGTTTTTTTTTCATTTGTAATGAAAATGATAAATTGAAATGATCCAGCATAGAAAGTGATTTCCACGTATACATTTTACATTAGGTGTACTCTCTGAGAACAGTTTTTTAAGTAAATTCATTCAACTACTAACTTTATTTTTCTGTTTCTAGTTTAAGGCTTCAGATTATCTTCTAGTTTCCCTGTCACATCAGATAAAGACTGTACATTAGGTCTCTGAAAAGAAAATTAATCAGATCCTCTTCAGAAAAATCAGATTAATTAATCAGATCCTCTTTCAGAAAAAGGTAAACTACCTTTCCATAAAATCATCTTTAAAAGGTATGTAATCTATAATATGGAGATTAAAAGAAAGAATTTCAAAACTATCTCGAAAAAATATATGGACTGAGTTTTTTTGCTATTGTAATAGGAAAGAAAGTAGAAGGGCTAAGCCATGAAAGGCTGTGACTCTGGTTTTACCTATTTCCAAGCAGTGACTAAATTTTAGGGGATGTTTTTCTTAGGTCTATTGCTTTAACTTCTGAGTACAGACTGCCTACTCCATGAGATAGAGTAAGATCTGGTTAATGGGTATTACTTTCAACATAAGTTTTTTTTCAACATAATTACTTTCAAAATAAGTTTCTACGCAGTCTCAGGTAATGTCTAGGTAATAGTTTTATTCTCTTCTCTCTTGCCACATCCCTTTTCAACTATAACTTTCTTTAACTCAGAGGTAACTCTTTTCTTTTCTCTGATAGAGGTTGATTAAATACAACAGCTTGATGAGGAGAAAAGTGTTATTAGGTAGGTATAGGACTTCACAGCCCTTACAATTAAATGTTTCATTATGACACTCTATGGCCATATCAGATCAAACATGTCAGATATGTCTGCATATTCTTAACAAAAAATACTTTTTGATAGCTGTATAAGACAATAATTGTAAGCTTTGTGAGAAATTCATTGAACAGTAGAATTTGAGACATTACAGTTGAGACAAATCAGCAGTGTAGATTTTCAGCTGCTTTTATCTAGTTTTATATACAAACAATTGGATGTTTATGACAACTTTGAAAGTTTGAGGGAGTTGTGTCTTTCTCCGACTGCAATTATACTGTAGCATTTCCTCCCTTAGTTTCCTTCTGTTAATCTGTTTCAGCTCCTATCTCCTTTCTCCTCCAGACGCTTCCATTCCTACAGATGTTTATTATATTCCCCATAAACTGTTAAAACATCTATTAATCACACATATTCTGCTTTTCTTAGCCTGCCACAATGTAAGATAGTTCTCTTTCATGTTCTGTGCCATGTTTGTAACTGTTCCTTATCTTTGGCAGAAGACCTGAGTTCAATATGTTTCAAAGTTATTGCTACTGGACCTGGGCATGATTGATGGAATACCTTGAGTAGACAGCATACAGTAACTTACAAAATGTGTATCAGTGACTTATGCTATATGGAGTACCATGGTTTCTAACATAGTTATTTTAAAAAAAATTATGTAATGCTTTGTGCTATTGTGGGAAATGAACTGTCAGGTTTTTCATAGGTAACATAAATTCAAATGGGAATAGCACTACGTGATATATATATAGAGAGAAAACTACAGCAGGATATTCAATAAACAGAAGTAAAGCTTGATGTCATGCTAATTATTTTCCAAAGTCCAAGGCCTAATTGTATTTCACATTTGAAAAGTAAAACATATGAAAACATTCTTAGCGCCAAATATTGCTCTTGAAATATTTAATTTTTTATGCATGCATGAATCAGTAGCAATTGCTCTCCTGCATCAAATGTGAATATATAATTGTGCTTTTTGATTCACAGATTAATTGGTGTAAATTCTGACAATATTTACACTTTTGTCATGTTCGACAAAAAATTTCTAAAATTAATAATTTTGTCCTGCTTATGTTTGACAAATAATTTCTAAAATTTCTCGACTTAGAACATTTAAAAAATATAGAAGAATCTTGCAAAGCCTGATTCTTCTGCATGAAGAGATGGTGGCAAAATCCTTTTTAATTAAGTGGTGACAGGATGTGGACTACACAGAGGTGCTAAGAGCTGTGTGGGAGATTAATGTAAAGACACCAGTAATCTGGGGTTTTCTCTGGAGGTAGTTCTGTAAATTTAGCCTTAATTGAAAATGGAGGAAAAGAAGAATCTTAAGATTTTTATGGTTAAGTAAAAATTACATGCTAGAGAGCAATTGTTTAAAAATGCAGTAGAAATATGATATTTTTAATGTAGTAGAGGAGGAAATCACACAAAAAATGAAGGAGATATTATAAAAGCCTTTAAACCCCTATTATAAAGATAACAACATAAAGCAAGAAAAGTTGGGTTTTCTATAGTTTAAAAATCTTTAAGCTCTTCATTAACATGCTTATATTTCAGGTGATTGTTACTGGTTTCCTGGATAAATCCAGAGATGCTTGTGCTTTAGAGAAGATTTACACAAAATAAGGTAGAAGTTGACAACCTGAAAAACAGCTTCACCCCTACAGATGAATATCCTTGAGAGTTATATTTCTTTCAATATTAGTTAGTACTGAATTTGTATTAGAAAGTTTTCTACGGTTCTGATGACCTGGCCTCAGGGGATTTTTCTTCTTGCCAAATGCCTTAGTGCATAATCACATCATGTCTGTTGCGGTTTTTGGGATCTCCATTACTGTCAATAGAACCTGAGCATCCCGAATCCCACATCAAATGTAAGTAGCATTTCAATTACAGGCTGAATTTAAGAGCCATTATTCCTTTGATGTGTGTTTGCCCTTATATAACACCTGTTGACAGATGTGAGATCTGTAATTTACAAGAAAGGTGAGGAATTTCTAGGAGTTTCTAGGTGTAAGAGTTTCCCCTTTGTTTGAGGACAGTGAGTTCAATAATGTGTTGTTTTGCCTAGACTTGATACACCTTGAGCTTTGAAATAAAACCTCCCCTAAAAAAGCTCCAGCAGTAAAAAATGTTAAAAATATTGGTGAAAGCAGTCTACCAAAGCCCAATAAAGATGAGAAACAGACCTTGAAGTGTGTTGAAAAATCCAGGAATAAATTGTTCAAGTTATTTTAAATCTTGACCAGAAGTAGCCTGAGATGACCAGGACAGTAATGTCAGAGAACTTGTATTAAAGAAAACCGAAATACAATTGTAGTTGTTGCAATTTTTGAAAAGCATTTGAGGTTTCTGCTTTTCAGCATAAATATCATTGGCAGTAGTGTAGCTAAAAGTAATTGAAGTCAGAGAGGAGCCATCCAAGCCTCAAACTTCTTAATTTTGATTTAGGCCTTTGAACAGCTGCACTTCAAATGACAATAAATCTTTGCACTTCAGTCTCAGTGTCAGCATAGTCAATTAAATAAAAAATTTGCAAAGCCTCTGTAGAATGCTTTCCAACGAGCCTTGGTGATAGTGCAGGATAATAGAAGTAACATAGTCCTTGTAATACAGCAGTAGTAATTGTTACTTTCTTTTGCACCAATTCATTAGATGTTGTTAGCATTACAATGAGAAAAAAGTATTTGAGTGCTCTCTTTTGGCTTTGTAGCTTATTTAGAAATCCAACAAAAACAAAACGACTTTTTATTGATCATTCATTTGATTCCAGGTGGTAGGAGTAGGACCTTTAGCACAGGGAATTCAGTAATTGCTACCTGCTTTGTTTAATAAAAAACTATAGTTACTTTAAATAATATAGATAGCTTAGAAAGGTAATTATATAAATAGCCTTCACTCCAGAAAAAATTTTGAAGATGTTTGAGGAAAACTTCTCCCTGTACAAAACATAAAAAGTCAAATTTGTAAGCCAAGCTTGAGTGTGGTAAGGCATTTGCCAAGAAGCAATGTGAAGACAAGCGAAGAAATCTCCTGGAAAAGCTGGGCTACCATTTTCGTACATTTTGTCAAGACTGATAAAAGGTGCATGGAGTATGACTGAAGTAATGAGAGTACCAGGGAACTGTGATGAAAATTAGTAAATTATATTCTTGAAATTATTTTAATTATTATAATTTCTCCTTCTATGGCATTTTTCATATCAGAGATCAAAACCTGTATGATGTTTAATAGCTACATAGTTAGATAACACAAATGTATCAATTACACAGTATGCTTAACTAAGAATTACTAGGGTATGCCACAACACATTGAAGAGTGCAAAATGCTTTGGAAAACAGTGGGAATATTTTTAATACCAGTAGAGTTGTGAAAGAGAATGAACTAAGAATATAAAATTCACTTAGAAGTTATAATTGGATTTTTTTCTCTCAATCATTTCAAGTGAAATTTCCCAACACTACCAGTTTTATGACAGCATTTACTGTCAGCAATTATTTCAGTAATAAATGCAGTAAGTGGATTACAATTTCTTACTGAGCACTATCTCTCAGTCAGAGAAATCATGAATGTTTAGCTACTGGTCGTGGTTTTTACTTCAACATTAAATGAAAATTAGCTATACATCATGAATAAGATCAAAAGTGATGATTTCATCACCTGAGTGATCAGTGGCACTCAAAATCCTAATTCCCTGATGTATGAGGTCTTTGATTGTATCTAAAACTCAAGTTTCAATGAAATAATTTTTTGTTATTTCACATTGTGAGAAAATAACCTGTTAGTTAATTTATTCTGTAAGTAGATATTGCAGTATTTGTTGCTTCCTAAAAGGATATAGATTAAACACAGTTTTGGGAAAGTATTCATTAGCAACATTTTATGTGTGTGGAAAGGTGCTGTTTTACTTATGAATACCCTCATGATACTGAATATGTGAACATTCTTTCTTTAAAGAATTCTCTATTAAAGAAACATTGAGATGCATAATCTCCAAACCACCAGTAACAAAAATGGAAAGATAAAATTTTCTGAGTTCCCCCTTAATTCTGAGGTGTTGACCACATTCTAACAATAGCAGCTGAGCACTGATATTTTCCAGTATCCTTGACACCATCTTAATCCCTTTTTGAGTACAAAATTAAGACATTCTGATTGCACTGGGCCGTGTTAGTACAAGCAGCACATAGTCACAGTGCTCTAAAAGAGGTAATGATTTCTAAGTCTAGTATTGCCTCTGTAAAGCTGATGATGAGCTGGAGGAAAAGCAGGGCAACAGTGCTTCAGTTAACACTGACCCAGGAGAGACACAGCTGGGAATGGTTTCAGAATTTCTGTCTTTGTGATTGCTGCCTTGTATAGTGACAAACTGGCTAGCATCCCTATAGGGTTTGTAAATTCTGAAAATATCAAGCAGAAGCTCAAATTTCTGTTTTATTTTTTTAGAGGACAGAAAAGTATGTTTTAATAATCCCATCTTTATTTCTCTGCACTTGAAAATAGTGGTGAGAGGAAAGAAGGAGGTGAAGAGAATGGGTAGGTGTCATCTGAAGTGATAAGATCAGATAAAAGCATTCCACCCTTCTGTAAAAGAAGTAATTTGAAAAACATGGCATTTTACTGTGCAAACAGTTGCCTATGAGATCTTCCACATTTGTCTTTGGAGGGCAGTTCTCATGTAAGTGATTAATTCGACAAATGTGACAGAATTTTCAGCCAATGAAATTTCATATTTTCAGAGTATAACTAAACCTGATATATTATGCAGACTTCAGGCAAGTACTGCAATTTAAATAATGTTCACTTGTAGCTCAAATCTGAGCTGAACACTCCAAGTTTCAATGAAGACAGCAGAAAAACCTCCTAGTGGTTTTAGCTGGAGGACTGTCAAACTAATATGACCTAAGCTCAGAAAGTAAAGCCATTAATATCACCAGGGTATTTCACAAGTATTACATGACAAATGACAATTTTGATAAATAATGCTTTAAAACCTTTTTTTAGTCCAAAGGTAACATGCTTCAATATAGACCTTTACTTTAAAAAATAACAGAAGGGAAATTAACTTGCCAATATTTACACTCACACACATTAATGGATGCTACTTTCTCCTCTATCCTTCATTTAAATAACAAGTAATCCATCAGCATGCAAAATTTCATTTTATTGTTCAAACTCTTAGCATTTTTGATTACCAAAAACAAGTAATAAAGAATGTTTTAACTGGAAATGTAGTTTGTTAAGAAAAATTACAGCTATATGACTTGCTTGCTGAAGAATAATTATTTTTTTTAAAAAATGAACAATCCTTATTCTTGAGTATGTAACTAAAATATGAAGTTTCTCCTCTGTTATAAATTTTTCCCAATTTCAATGCTTATATTTTAAAATTTTGCTCTGTATCTGACAAAGTTAAGATTAGGTGCATGTTAAGTAAGTCTAGTAACAGAAATATATGACACGGATGAATGTAATTTTATTCTCAATGCTGTTTCCAAGAAGAAAATAAACTCTATTATTCATTCTAATGATGCTATAGAATCTACTGCTTTATTTAGAAATACAAATTAAAAAGATAATATATATTTTCAGGAGTGCTTGAGTGTAATTAACTGGAATCTATTGGCATTAACCTTTCCATTCATTTGTTGTTTTACTACCTGAGAACAGTCAGCCAAAATACATGTATTGCTATTCCTGCCAAGTGACTACTTTCAAGCAACTTTAAAAACATTTTTGCTTTTTCTTTCTATCTTGCTTGATAAATTTGTAGACTGGTAAACTGTTAAAGCTGAGTGGAGCTTAAAAAAATTAAAGAGGTGAAGAGAAAAATGTATCTAATCAAAAGAGTTGTTTGAACGTTAACCCAACTAGAAATATGGGTTCAGTTGAATTGATGAAATATGTAGAAGTATCTATTTTTTTTTTGTTTGTTTGATTTTGTATCTTTAAGGGAATTTAAATAGCAGATAGAAGGGAGGGTTCAGTAACCCAAACTCTGATCAGAAATTTTGAAACACATCAAGACAATGAGTAGTAAGCTTCACATATGGCTTGTGTAATAGAATGGACCCCTAGAATTATACTGCCTAGTTCTGAATAAATAGCTTATATATCTTTATTCAAAGCTCAGTCTTTACCAGTTAGAATTTGAATTTTTTAGCAGCTTTAAAAAGAGATTGATGAAAACTTTAAGTCATACAAAACTCACCTGCCTTGGATTTTGCCTGGAGTTCTCCAGGTTCTCTTGTGGGCTTTTTTAAGTTTTTGTCCTAATGTTTGTTATTTCACCATGGTTTAACGCTTTTTTTTTAACCAAGAATTTAGTACAACCAGGTTTAAGAGATTTTTTTTTTAACTGGTAGACTTCTGTGCTTGTCAGAAGTCAGAGTAAAATCAAGAGGATATCAAGCTATGCAATGTCTTACAGAAATTAAATGCCCATTAACGCCTAAAACTTGGTCACTATTTTCCATACAAGTGTAAACCTAAAAAAATATTTTGGATATTACTCATGGTCCTCTGTCTGAAGTGTGCAGATCAGTAATTCAAATGATAGAACATCAGAGAAACTGCAGAAGTATCTTTATCCTTCAAACCTTGTTCAAAGTGGATTAAGTGCTCAATTAGTGGTGTTTTTCCTGATCAATGGATGATGAAGAGTAGCTGTATCTGGGAACTACTTTGGAAAAAAGTATCAGTCAATGTAGCACCATCCCCTTTTGCTACATAAAAAAGAAACTCCACAGAGGCTGTCGTAGGGTTTTATGCTTTGTTTAATCTGCTGCTGTGTTATAGTGGAGAAGAGGAAATGGGAGGAGCACTAACTGTGCTAAATCCCTCCTCTCACTCTTGTACTGTCCAACTGGTAAAATAATAACTGCTGCTGTTGTTTCCTACTCCAGCTGCAAATCAAGGCAGTCAAGTAAATGTTAAGATCTGTCCCCTTTTATGTTCAGTAATTATATAGTGCTAGGAAGAATTGAGCTTGTGGTTTTCAGCATGCTTCTGAAATAGAGGGAGTCTTTGCTCACTGCTTCAAGTGGGAGGTTACATGAAATTGTGAACTTAGTGGGTGCAAAATGCCTTTCATCTCAGTCAACTCAGCTTTTCATCAGTAGAGCTCTGCACCAGCCTGGGGGTGTCAAAGCCCAGGCTTTAGCTTTGTCTGTCCATGTAGCTGCACTATCAAATACTTGGTTCTTACGCACTTGACATATTTTAAACTACCTGGGTAAAAGGAGAGGGTTGGCTTTGTATGTCAGGATATTTTTCTGTGTCTGGTTTGTGATGAATGTATTGCACTGGACTAAACTCAGTGCTTTAATACACAAAACAAGAATACAATCTGTACTGAAAAGCTATGCTTTTACAATTGAAATGTCAATAAATTCAAAGAAATATCTTCCTGGTATACATAAACTCCATAAGAAATAGAAATTGTGTGCTTACATGGAATTGTTAGCTTTGGGTTTATATTTGAAAGGTATGTAGTACTTTGTATTGTAGCAAATATTTACATGGATTTGATTTTTGTTTTTCTTCATATTATAAATTAATTTGATATTTATGTCACTGATTCTAAGCAGATCTTTGATTCCATTGTGACTGAACACAGGAAAAGTTAAAAAGCACTCAAAAATATCATTTGTAGGGTAATAAATTAAGCACTTTAATTATACTTATGTATAGAAGACACCGGATAAGATAACTAATCTGATTGCAATGTTGCGGTTTTTCTTCAAAACTGGAAAGTGTTAAATGTTAAAGTGTTAAAATGTTAAGTGTCCTCACTTAAAAATATATAAAAAATAAATCCCCATGGAACTACCTGCAGGAGTATCTTTCACAAACTGGATAAAACAGCTTTCCTAATATGTGCTAAGACTCAAACTTGCATATTTATACAGTTCTAGATTAATCCCCTCTTTATCATGTTAATAGTAATTTCAGTAGAATTATATTATGGAGTCATTCCATTATTTACAAAAGGCATTCAAAAAAATATTATTGGTTGTTAATTTCTTTCTGCAGTAGGATTTCAGAATACATATTGAAATAGTTACAGTGATCTTAGTGTTACTGCCCCTTGTTTGCAATGGCAAAGAAGTTTGTGTAATGTAAAAAACATTCTGCAAATAGATTGTGTGATACCTATATGGGTATATTATTGTAGTATTTTATTTTTCTAGGATTTGAAGTCACACAACTAATAAAGTATTCTATATTTATTCAGTCCTCTACTTTTTAAAGCACTCATTTTTTCCTTTTTAATAATTCATGCTTTCTGTTGAGTTATAGTATGATGATCTGCTGAATTCCTTTTACATTGCTAGCAGCAGGAATGTGTTTCTATCCTATGAGTCAGATGTGACACAAAAATTTATATGAACAGCTAGTGACTCTGCACTGTATCTGAAATTCAATCTTATTGGACTTAAAAGACCTCAGTGAATCTGTGTATGTAAAATATGATACAGTTTCTTAAGTGCAATTGCACTGAATTATAACACGACTAATATCAATGCTGAAGTCAGTGGTGAATTTTACTGAACAAAATGTACTGTCATCTATGTTCAGGTGTTACCATTGTTTCTTTTGTTGTAGAGATGATGCCAGTTATTTCCTCTTACTTTACCATTGTTTGCAAGGTCTGTAAACTACTAAAAAAGCATCTTCTCTGGCATGAAGTAGGGGTATACTGTTAGCTTCCTCATTAAATAGCTGAATAATTTCCTTTCTAATCCACTTACACTGGTTATCTCCTTAATATACTGTTGTCTCCTTCGATGATATGTTTTTATCTCAATTTTGAATTTTTTTTCCATTGTACTTAGGTGATATATTTCACTTACATTAAGGCCAAAAATAGAAGACAGTGGTTTTTAAGGACTGTGTGTCATTATTATGCCAAGAAATGAAGGTAAAAAGTAAGGGAGTCCCCATTATTTTTCTGTATGTCAGAACTGCTTATCTTTAGTGCAGTACTGTCACAAATGTCTGTTAAGAATTGCAGTGCTGCTCTGAAGGAGTAAGTGATATGGCAGTTTATCTAGCACACTGTGAGTACTAGCACCATCAGCTGAAGAGAGCCTTGAAAATATTATCAAAACCTCTGTAAACAAATCTACAAAAGCAAATGGAATTGTTATTTTTTGAGAGCAGCTCTTTCTATTATTCTAAGTACTTCTTGAAAGCAAACACATCCTTTTAAAAATATTTGAAAGGTTAAGAACAACATAAAATGGCATTCTCTTACAAGGTAAAATGTTACATTTTATTTTATGAATCTTTGTGCATTTTGGTATCAGGTACACAGAAAGCTCTGAGGCAAGGCTCTCAGGCTGGGTGTGGCCAGAGGAGTAGTTCTTATATTTGAGCCTCAACTCACCAAGGAGTTTCTAGTTTCTTGTGAGGAGGCTCAGGCACGTTCTAGGAAAATGGAAAGAAAAGGTGTTCTTCTAAATAATTTTCAGTTACAATTCTCAAATGTAGACTGTTCTATTGCTATTGAGTCATCACCAAACTTAGTACTTCTGAGGATTCTGTGTGAAATAAGCTAGGCGAGTAAGAAAAAACTTGTCTTGACTTCATATAGGAAATATTGACAAAAAGGTATTATATACTTCTCTTTTTATTTGTGTGTTTGTTTGATTTTTAGATAACACTGCTAGCTTCCATTTATATATTGTATTTTGCAGGGAAATATAAATACTTTAAAATATTTTTTGTAAATGTTGTGCATGGTCTTAGCATGCTGGTCATATAAACATTATTTTAAAAATTTAAATACAATGATTGGTAGGTGAAATGAAATTCAGATATTTAAGAGTACCTGAACATATTTATACTTTTTTACATAAATGTTATACATGGCCTTTTTACTGTGCCATGTCTTGTGCTCTATGGTACAGATTCTATTTGTGTGAAATACTGTAGTAGCATTCTATTTGTGTCTTTTTGACGAAGTTTTTGAGAAATACTTTGTAAATGTAGAGCCACATTAATACTGTAAAATGGGCATTCAAACGAAATACACCAATGCTGTTATTAAAAAAGAGACTCCTTATATGAAGTCTCATTGGCATGAAGGTACAGTAAGGTTTGTGCACAAGAAAAAAATTACACACAATCTACCAGAAACAGAAAAATGAAAAGAAAAAAACTCCAATCAACCAACAACAAAAACCAAATCAAAAACAGTCAGAAAAGAATTAAGAATTCATGTAGATTTCATCATTAATTCTAATGCAGTACTTCGACTTCTTGTGCAAGTATTGGCATTTTATTGTACAGGAGGTTGTAGTTCTACTGCATTTTCTGTGTTTCTCAGAGACATTTTTTTTTATTTTAAATGCTAATACGCTTTGATTATCTGTCAAATTGAACTTTGTGTCTAAAACATTAGGCAAACTCTGAAAATATGATATTGAATGGGGAATACCAAAAGTGTCTTATGAGCTGAAATATAAGTTCTTTGCCAAAATACAATGCCAGTGTCAAACTAAAGGGCATCCATGAGGCTGCTGGTTGTTATCTGTGGAAAGTGATGGTGGTTAAGGGAAATCCCTGCCAGCTGGGAAAAGGTCACTGTTACACCCACTCTTAAGGAAGGCAAGAAAAATATTGGAAGTACTTTAGACTTGCTTGTCTCACATGTATTGGTGGAAAGCTCCAAGCACACTTCTAAATCCATTTTCTAAAAGCAGGAAGACAGATAGGGCTACTCAACACTTAGATTTACCAAAAGCAAATAATGTGTGTTTGACCTGATTGTGTTCCATTATGAAAAGACTGTTCAGGGTACAGAACAGTGGGTGTAACACACCTTCATTTTAGTAAGGATTTTGAAATAATCCCTCAAATCATTTACGTTTTGAAACTGAGGAAGTCTCAACTGGATGAACAGACTGTTTAGGTAGGACTGAAGTGTAGAGAATGGTCTTTCAGAATCTGGCTGGCAGGTGGCACATCACCAGAAGGGGCAGATTCCAGAGTCCATGTTGAACTGTAGACTTTGGCACCCACACAGGATAACCTGAAGCAGAGGCTGGCAAGTGACTGACTAGATCATGGTCCCACTGGAAAGGATCCGGGAGCTTTAGTGGACTGTAGGGTGGGTAACAGCTGAACAGCGCACTTTTCATCATGAATAAAGCAAACTATGTGCCAAAGTGGCTGCAGGCAGTGGATGAATGGGAATGCTGGGAACCCAGAAGAGGCTACCAGGATGGCCCAAGGGCACATGACCAGAGATGAGTGCTTGAGGGGACAGCTTGCTGGGTCTGGTGTGGAGGAGGTAAGAGGCAATCTAAAGGCAGCCTGCAGCTGTGGGAAGATTAGTTGAAAAAGACAGCAAATTTAAGATCTTGTCAGTGGTGGCATGCTGTTTAACAAGGGGCAAGGGCCCCTGATTGGGAGGTTCAGATTGAACATCAAGAAAATTGTCTTCATTAGAGATGTGGCGAAGCATCATAGCAGGTCATCCACAGAGGCTGGTGAGTTTCTGTTGAAGAGTTTTGAGAGTCAGAGAAATCTGTGGCTGATGTGATCTAGTATTGATGATAATCCCATTGTGAACTTGAGGTTAGATTGGACAATCTTATGAAGGCCCTTCTAAATGGCAGTTCTGTGATTCTGTGCAATTATAGCGCAATTGATCACAGAAGTTTTGTCAATTTTAAGGTAGAGGGAACTAGCAATTGTGAAATACAGTCCCCTTGCAATATTCCTCTGGAGGTCAACAAGGATAAAAAGTTATTTCTCTGAGTTTTTCACAGAATTACATCCTATATGCCTATATTCCGTGATGAAATTATCCCTAGTTGCATTTTGGGAATAATTCTCTCCTGTTGTCTGACTTGAGTCTTTCTCTTTTCATTGCCCCATTTTTGTCTCCTGTATGTGCTGTCAAAACTGCCACAGCCTGACACAGCTGGGAAAATGGTAGCCTCTAAGATGTCTGGCTTGGAAACAGTGTTGGATGTCTGGATAAAAAGCAGGATAATTAGAACTTGACAAATGTGAGCTCAAGTCCAAGTTTGCTTCAAGGGAAGTACTACTTTTGCTCTTTTCTGGTACTGATAATATTTATTTCAATTTATTATTTTCTTGGGGATTTTTTCTGAAATGAGCAGTTTTTAGGGCAGATGAGAAGACCTGAAGGGATGGTGTGTGATTACCAGGATTATCTATGAACTCATGGCTCGAAGAAACACAGGCTGAGAGTTTTGCCCAACAAAATCTTGTATGTACATGTTTGGAGGGTGAGTCTTAATTTTAGGAGCACTGTATGTTTAGAGAGGAAGGCTGACTTTTAAGATGGAGAATGGAAAAAAAAATTACATCAACACATTAAAGAATTTTCTTTAGTCTGCTTTAGCATTAATAAAAAATTAAGTTCAGAGAGAAACTTACGAGAATTAAGATGATTGCAGACCTGTGAAGGAAAGGGAAAAGAATTGGCAAGACCAATTTTATGATTGAGGAAGTAGAAGTTGTGAATGAAGCTAATCAGAACAATCTAATGAGTAGATGAACACTGATTAGAAGAAAATGTATGTTTTTGTAAAGATACTGTAGGAGAGACATTTTTGCAATGCTTTCTTAGTACTGCTTAGTACTGCTTAGTACTGATACTCTGGCAAACAGAACAGAAAGACCAAGCAAATTCATATTAATAGTTTTCAAATGGACACTTGCATGTGTCCTTTTCATATTTTATCAGGAGGGTGAGATTATAATTTTGCTCTGAATAACAACTGCTAGATTTTGGAATATTACCATACAGAACAAATATCAATGTTTAAAAAAAAAAAAAGGTAACTTAATAAAATTCAATTCCCTTCCAGTGTGAATTATTGGTTGTACATGGGCACAAAAGTATTTCAAATGTAAAACTGATTAAAAAGATCTCTTTAGTACGAAGTTCTCTTCTGTAGATTTTAACTTTAAATAATTTTTTCCCGCGGCAGTTACAAAGTCCTGAAGCTAGTGGTATGTCATATAAAAGCTCCTCTGTAGCAGTAGGCTCAGCATCGCTATAATTAAACCTTCCTCGCCTTGATTTGCAGCCAGTCTTACTCCTTGCAGGGAGGGAGCTTACTCATCAGCGAAGACAAGACCAGGGGAAGGTTTCAACTTGGGAAACACGATTTCTGAACCTGATGTGGACTGGAAGCACGATATAGGAAATAAGGAGTGGCAGGAGAGGGGGAGTTTAAGTAGCGAGAACCCATTTTTAACCCACCTCAAAGTTCTCGGTGAACAGGGGCGCAAGCAGCTTTGCCACCTGCTGTCGCCCGGCAGCGAGAGTCCCTCTGGAGGGAGTCCTGTCCGGCCGGCAGCCGCGGCCTCAGGGAGGGAGAGGGGCTCCTCAGGAGGGGCGGGCTGCAGCATCAGCGGCACTGACCCCCTCCGCATTCACTCCCGGTCCCATTCCCACCCCCGCGCCCTGTCGGCATCCTCGTCGCGCATTCTCCCTCCCGCGCACCCCAGGGCTCTCTGCCCCCGACCACCGCCCCCTGTCGGGTCCGCTCTCCGTCGCCCGGGCTCCAGCCTGGCTTTAAATATTTCCGAGCGGGATGCCAGCCCCTCCTCTCCTCCTCCTCCTCCTCCCCCTCTCCCCGCCTCCCCTCCCGCGGAGCAGTCAAGACCCGGCGGCGCGGCTGCCCCAGCCGCTCCCACAGTCGGGCGAGGGGTGGCGCGGCAGGAGCTGTCCAACTTTTCAGCACAGTTTCCTCGCCGCTGCCCGCAGGAAGGCGGCAGCCGCCGCCCCTGCCCGCCCGCCCGCCCGGCGCGGCCCGACCGCCGGCAGCATGGAGGCGGAGAGCAGCAGCGGCTTGTCCGCGATGCCCAGCGGCAGCGACGGCGGCAGCGACGGTAGCGCGGGTCTCAAAGCCCCGAAGCATCTGTGGCGGCAAGATCAGCACTACCCACCGCAGCTGCGACAGCACCAGTTCCTCCAGCACCAGCAGCACCCCGGGCAGCCGCCGCCGTCTCCCGTGTCGCGGGGCCGCTGCCTGGCCGGGGCTCGCGTCAGGCACCGCGGCTACTCCGACACGGAGCGGTACCTCTACTGCCAAGCCATGGACCGCGCCTCCTACGCCGTGGAGACCGGCCACCGGCCTGGCTTGAAAAAATCGCGGATGTCCTGGCCCTCCTCCTTCCAGGGACTCAGACGGTAGGAGAGGGCTTGGCCCAGCGCTCCGGCCGCGCGTGTGGGGGGTGAGGCGGAGGAGCGCCGCTCCCGGCCGCGGGGACGGGATTCAGCGGCGGCCGCTGAGGGCTGGGCACCGCGGGACCCCCGTCCGACCGGCCTCCCTTCCCCCGGCGGCAAGGATAAGGAACGGGCGCCCTGCGGTTGCGGAGGCTCCGAAAGGGAGTGGGCTTGGGGTGCGCAGCCGTGCTGGGGACCCGGACCCCGGGCTGGGACGCTGCAAGGAACCCCCGCTCAGGGCTCGCCTGAAGCGGGCGTGACTGGGGCACGGGCGGCGCCGCGTCGTCCCGTACACGCCTGTCTGTGGGTGGAAAAGCGGCCACGAAACACGTGGGTGGGAGCGGGACGGCGTCTGTGCCGGCACGGAGCCGTGAGCGGGGCGGGCAGCGGGGCCGCGCTTCCCTGCGCCCGGCGCCGCTCCGCTGCCTCTCCGGCTGCCCCTCCTCGCTCGAGCTGCCCGCGCTCCCCGGGAGCCTTCAGCGCTGCTGCCGAGCGGGAAGGACGCAATTCGTGTGATGTTTTCACAAAGTTAAAATAATGAGAGCTCTGGGGGGTGGGAGACGGTCTGGCAAATCCAGGGTTAGGGTCCTGTTAGTTTGAATGGGCTTAGTTGAGAAAATAGGCTAATGGTTTCTTAGCCAGAGGGAGGACTCCGTCATCTACTAGTCTATTGTTCCCTTTTAAATGAGCTGTGGATTTATTTTTCAGTGTGTAGCTTACCAATGCCTATTTTACCCTTGATGGCTGTAACAGGCATCTGTTTTAAAATCAAATTCTCTGTCAAAATCAGAAAGATGTTGAATCTGAAGAATCAATTTATTATTCGGACTTCATATTTAGTAGCTGGAACCACTTCCTTTGAGTAGAGAGACACACGCTTGCACTTGAATTTTAAGCAGACATTGTGAATAAAGGATTTATGGAGAGAATGGTGGGCAGAGGGACAATACCTGATACTGAGGGACTCTGTAGATTTTTGATTTCCTGGATAATCAGATTTTTGTAGTGTGATATGCTTGATGAATAAATAATAGAATCCTTTCTCAATGAAGATTGCTTTGTGTGTTTCTGTGGTGCACACCGCATTCTTTATTATGGAGCCTTGGCCATAAATCTGAAAAAGGCATACTTGAATATACTCTGGCAGTGTTAGCTCTATTTCTGCCTAACAGTAACTTCATATCCACTTCATATATAATTAAGAAATAAAAAGAGATCCAGCGATTGTAAACTGGAACTGTATTTTCAAATAAGTAATCTTTAAATATGTTTTTTAATATCTTTGGTTTCCACACAGCTGTTCTGTTGCTGCACATTTGTATCCCTTCTGTAAACTCGTTCTTATCTGAAGTTAATGATGTTAAATTTTTCACCATGTAAGATTGGAAAGAAAAAATAATAAGATTCAAAAATTAACAGATGTTCAATTTAAAGCTTTTTTCAATACATTCCTGTTTCTTTTATATAAAAAAACCCTCTAGGGGTCAAGTATTTTTGACCTTTAAGACTGAATGCAATATTTCTGTTTTGTAATGGCAAAACAGCTTAATTTTTATATATCATAATGGTTGGCTTGAATATATTCAGCATTATTCCATAAGTGATTAGTTATTGAGGGAGTACTAAGTCAAGGTGGAAAGGGAGAGAACACATACTATTTCTTCTAGTAGGATTTCAGGGCCATTTAAAATTACAATTCACATGACACCTGTTTAAATGGGAATTAAAACTTCAATATGAAAAGTATTTTTGTTTTTTAAATCTTCATTCTATTTCTATTCTGTTAGCATAAAAATGTTGTTTTGACAAGACATGCTGCTTAACTGAGGTCACTGAATTTTATTTTAATTTTATGAGATTAGTAAAAATGCTTTAGATGTGCTTCCCTTTTGGAAGTAGTAAAGCAAAGAAGAGTAAAGAAGTTCAATATAATTCATCATCAAATGACTTTCTTAGAATAAAGTCTCGCAGTAAAACATCTTGAATGAAGCAAACAACTGTAGTATGGAAACGCAAAGTGAACTGTAACAAATTGCTTTACAAATATAGCTAAGAAATATCAGAAAAAGGGTGGTCTTCCCAGGACTTTCATTTCAAGGTTTCTGTCAATTGCTACTTCCCCCCCCCCCCCCTTTTTGTATAAAAATGAAAGAAAAATATCTTCTTATTCTTGTAAAAACAGTGACTTGCAAAAACCTCCTATATTTTTGTGGAAGACACCTGTCCTTTAAGAAGTATTGCAGTTCACTTTTTGTATTTAAACATTTTTATACTTCTCCCCTATTTAAACTGTTTTCAAAAGAACATTCCTGAATGGATTCCTTTCCTTTGGATTTATTCTGGTGTAAAGAGACAAACTTGTATTTCAGAGGACCTCAAATTACTCTGAATATGGTGGGTAAAACTGTCTAGAACTGGGGAAAATTGCGTATAAAAGTATGGGAGATGCATCAAAAGATAGCGGTAGTATAATACACTGATGTCTCAAATGTCAAAAAATTAAATCTGTGTAATTCTTTTTCCAGAATTTATTTTGTTTCGCTCTACACATATCACATTTCTGAAAACCTCAATGAAAACCATAAAGGACACTTAATAAACCAAATATACAACTTTGAAGTATTTTCTCTTTTAAGTTTGGTAGAGAACTTAAAAATATGTAACAGTTGTATTTTTCAAAAGAAATGAGAAGGAGAAATTACATATATTACAATTTGAGTTAGAACTGACTAGTACATCTTTATTATTCAAACTGAAGAGAATTAACAATTGAAAGGCAAAATCAGCTAGCAAAGATTCTAAACAGAATTAGTTGAAAAACACTATGTGCTTGTAGTTTGTGATACCAACTACTGCTTATAATTACTCCAATGCTTTCTCTGTCTCTTCATGACCATCACTAACTTTGCACTCAACTTATTTAGAACAGTGCTGCAGTTCCTTCAAGGAATGCAGCAGCATTTCATTATACAGAGGGATATGTCAGGATCATCAACTAATGTATTTTGCATAAAAGTCAAGATTATTTGTGCATTTTTAAATTAGAAGGTGAGTGTTTTGAATTCATATACACAAGAACTGCGCAAAAACCAGGATAGTCAAGAAGATGACTGTTATTATCTGTGATCTGTGATCCGGGGGTTTTTGCCAGTTGTTTACTGTGTGGTCTTGTGAAAGTCATTTAATCTCTCTCTGACAATATTTTCTCTTATGTAAAAGGAAAACAGAAACAGAGTAGTTACAGATTCATGCTAAAGTGAATTTTTAGATCACAGAACAAAAAGAACTATGTAATAATAAATAGTAGTCGTGGAATTGAGAAATAAATACTTCAACTCAAATAATTTTCTAGTCAATAACACAAAATACTCTGTGTAATAAATTGAGCTACTGTGGTTGTCTTCATAAATTTCAGGTACCTCTTCACGCATAATTAGCACTGTTCTGTGGTCTATATACACAGGCTAGTTGTTTAAAGAAAACCCCCACCCTGGCATTTTTAAAGGCCATTAGCCATATGTCAATCAAATAATCTTGCCATATCATCTTTCTATGTTCTGTTTTTCACTACTGAAATTTCAGACTGAAAAGATTAGAGAACAAACACCATCAGTCCTAATTCCACTAGTCGTGAGATTTCTCAGAATGTTGTATACTTAAAATAAATCTTAGTCTCCTAATTTCTTTTTGTCAGCTTTCCCAGGCAATTATTATTTTACAATATGTCTTCTGTAAATTTTATCTCCAGTGTTGTTTTGGCCTAGGATTTCACAAAAACAACTTTTCATCGGTGCCTAAACATAAACATCCACGCAATGGTGAGGCAACACTAGGTTTTACAATCCAGTAATCCTTGTGTTTGTTCGCTATTGCTGTCTGTTTAATTTCATAAGTGAAAAAAAGTTTAAGAAACTATTTTCTTTAAAATTAGTTGCAGTCAAAAAAATCTACTTGCTCTCTTTCCATTTCATGTATGGGACCTGGTCTGACCAAGCAGCACTCATTACTTCATTGCTTACATATGAAGATTGCTCTAAAGTATGATTATTTTTCTTGAAGTGTCAATCTTGTCCTTATACCACCCAATAATAGCTAATAAACCAGAATAACTCTCAAAATTGAGTGCAGCATAATATTTCAGTTGCCCAGAGGCTTTATTCTCTATTAGGAAAAGAAGGGAAGTTTATGCATTAGTGTCTCAACTTTCTGAAGACTGGGATATTGTATACCACTCTAATAATTTAGATAGATTAACTCTTGGGCTTTGTAGCTACATATGGATCTATAAAAAGAATAGCTACTTTGCAAATCTGTTTGGTTCTCCAATAAAATGTACTCCTCTTTCCATCCTAGGCCCCATTCCTTCCTCCTTCTTGGTTTGGAAAGCTCCTCTTCATCTGTTATATCTTAGCTACTTCCACGCAGACAAAGGAAAAGGAAGAAGAGTGTTTTCCAACTTACAGGCCCATAAGAACACTCTCAGAATTTAGCAGCAGTTTCTAATTTAGAATTTTGTTGTTTACTTGTTTGGCAGTATATTATTGCTTTGTTTACTACTACATAGTACTAGCACCCAAGATGTTAAGATAATTGGCATATGGTATCCCTACTTCACAGAGACACAAATTTTACATTGCAGTAAACATTGTTGGATTACTGTTCTTTTTAATTGTCTGTAGACATAAATGAAATAAGAAACTCCTGTTTTCAATATTTTAAATAAGTGACTATCAAGGGTGTTATTTTCATGTTTTGAAAGGCTTATATTTTCTGGTTGTTAAGAGTTGTGTGACCTGAACTATATGAGTAGCATTAATTTTCATGCTGCTGGAACTTGGAAAAATATGAGCTTTTAAAATTTGCATATTCAAATATATTTTAATATGAATGTTGCTGAGAATAAATGGTTCAGATTTCTTAATTTAATTAGTATACACCTGATAATTTAACAGGACAATTTCTTCATAATCAAACTGAGAATAATCAAGATTTAAACACTCTTTTAAAAAGATGTGGCTATATGAAGTTCTACTTAAAATTATCAACATAACTGTTTAATATATTCCTATATTTTAAATAGGCCTTAATATAGAAATATTATTTGAGTATTAGTGAAGATGTCCATTGGACACACAAGCTCATGGTGTCAGGTCAGTGGTGCTCAGCTGATGTTGTAAACATGTGGAGACAGGAGGTGTGCAGTTGAAGAGAAATTTAGATGGAACTTTTGTGTAAAACACTAAAAGAACCTTAGTAGTTTTCTTTAAAAGTCATCTTCAACAGAGTTGACTAAATTTAACTGCATTGTAGTCTTCCTTCAGAGAAGACTTTGGAGCTAGCAGGAGAACCTGTGAGATTCATGTTAAAACTGAGTGTGAGAGGAAGCTGAGGACATACAGGAAAGCAAGGCAGTACTATGTGACTGCTAAATAGTTTGTCTCAATGGACAAGTTCCAAGAATGAATTTCTTGCTACTGGAAGGCGAAGGTTTAATGAAAAAGTGTTGGACAAACATCACTCTGTGTCAGTTGACAGGGTGATCTGAAAGGAGGTTGGGCCTTGCAATGTGAAGAAGGTCAATGTTCCTTCCCCATCGTCAGTATAAGGTATTCAGCAGATCTAGAAGAGATGAGCTTTGAGTTTATTTTCATGAACAAGAATACAGGTTATTTCTTAGAACAAGAGGATTTTTTTTTTGGTGATAGAGTGGATCTGCCACCATTTCAGGATCAAATCCAAAGCTCTTCTGGTAATCTAAAGAAACTAGATTCAGTACTTAGAAATTAGATTTAGTATTGTGTGTTTAGACTGCATATTTAAAGGTGACAAGGTAAAAATAACATTTGATAATGGGAATGAAAATGTGCAGATAAAATTTAAAATTCTGTTAATGTTTATTTTGATCCTGTTACCTGCATCTCTTCCCTGATGGGCCTTGAAGGCCCTAAGTTACATATAGCAAGGATTACAGGAGGGAAGCAATAGCTGTCTACTAATAGCAATTACGAACAGCAGTTAGTAGCTAGGACATATCCCACATTGTTCATTCTCCAAATTCTTTTCAGAGATATCTGTCCTATCTCCTGTGTGTTCCTAATGTCTTAGCGTGTCCTGCTGTGGAGATGTCAAACTAACCCTTTAGCTTAGTAATGTGGCTGCCATTGCACATATGTGCCTTGCTACTTACAGGTATTTTAAATAGATCTGTATTACAGTGTTACATGACAGTACTTGTGCCAAAGTTGCAAAGTATCTTTTAGTAAAAGTATCTTCCAGTAAAGAAAAATAACCGCACACTGATGATAAAGAAGACAAATCCACCTGCTCAGTTGACTTAGCACATGCAAACAAATACAAAAGGATCAAAGAGAAATTATGGATATATAGCGCTATACAATCATGGAATCATGGAATGATTTGTGTTGGAAAGGACCTCTGTAAGTCACTTGGTCCAACCATTGCTCAAAGAAGGTCTATTAAGAACAGATTGCCCAGTGCAGTGTTCAGTTCAGTCTTGAACACTCCCAGGAAAGGAGGTTCTGCAGTCTCTCTGGACAAACTGCTTCAGGATTTGACTATTCCATGGTAAAACGCTTTTCCACTATCTCGTCAGAATTTGCTGTGCTCTGACTTGGATCTTTTGCTTCACATGATATCACTGTGCACTTCCAAGAGACTCACTCCATCTTCTTTGAATCCATTCTCTGATCAGGGAGGCAGCATAGTTCCCTTGATGCAGTCTCACAAATGTGTAATAGCAATTTCACAGGTCTGCTGGGAAATGTACTGTTCTTAGTGTTGTTTTCAATGCCATTTATTACATACACAGCAAGAGGAATGACTGATTCCTTTGGTAGATTAGTTTGCATAGACTATCCCCTCACTCTCTCCTTGTCTGGGATCTGTAACATCTCTTCTCTCTGATTTCATGGAGAGAGTTCAGCTGCAAGAATACTCAGGAGAAATAAAGACAGGAAAATACCACTGTGATTTCCAATCAAATAGTTTGTTGAGGACTTTAATATCTCTCAGAGATGTTATGAATATTTCCACTCCTGTTCCTCTTGCCTTGGCCCAGGTGATCTAAGGCCTATACAGCGTCAGACAGGAGAAGTAAGCATGATGGGAATGGTTTTCTCCGGGCCATCCATCCACACGTCTAATTCCAGAAATTAAAACAATGAAAACCAAACCTCATTCAAAAATCTCTGGTCCAATACTTGAACCTATGCTGTGACTGCTGAACTTGACTTTCTGTTACCTCCAGTATTCTGAGGTTTCAGTTATGCCATTCTAAGGTTTCGGTTTTCATGACACAATGCCATGAAAATTGGAGATTGCAAACTGGGTTTTGAAACCCCAGTTACTTTTTTCTTTTTGCCATTGACATTATAAGCTCTTCCAAAATATGTTTCAAAATTTGGCCTCCCTGGGAAGAAATTGTTCTTGACTGTGCAGTGTAGAAAACTTCTCAAAAGCTTATCTCACACAACAAGAGGGGAAAAAAGTGCAAAAATCTACCATATTTGAGGACTTGAAAGTCACTAGAAAATTCAAAATATATGTGATGAGAGCTTAGCTTGGTTTAGTTGTTCCTCCTGGACCAAAATCTTAGAGCATTAACACAAAAAAGTAATAGTATAAAATGACTGCTTGGTCATATATGAGGGGAGTAATAAAAACCTCAAAACATCCAAGAATTATTTGGATGTATATTTGAACACACACACAAAGACAATTGAAACACATTCAGTCACAGAGAATTAAGTCCAACTCTGTAAATGTAGAGGGGTTCAATTAATAATAAGTTTTTATTAAATACGGAGCTCATGAGGCAAAGGTTTATTTTCCACTCTTCTAGGATATATTATAACAGAGGGGTGGAAATCTCATGTCTGATTCTGGAACTCAGAAACCATTGGATGATCATCATTCAGTTATCACTACAGTTTTTCAGACCTGTATTTTGACATGTAGTCACATTTGTGCTTGTTTACATCAGATGATCATAAAAAGTAATGAGAGTCAGAGCAGCTGCTATTCAAATAACCTTTTCTGTGTTTTGGAAAGGTAATTAGTTGTTTATCTTTGTTTTCAATTATTACCTCTACACTCATAATTTTAGGTTAACCTCATAAACTTCCTCTGTTTTTTTATTTATTTTTTTCTCTCCACTTAGGAAATTAAATAGCATCAAGTACTTCAAGGCAAAGTTAGGTTCTCAAGAAACAGAATTTTTATAGAAGTGAAAAGACATGCTACTAGTGAGAAAGTATATGGAGGAAGGATAAACATTCTGTTGAACAGTTTTACTCTCTGTTATAATATCAAATAAAAAATACCACAGATTTGAGGTGCTTTTTTTTGGATGCACTTGTGGGTGCTCTTCTCTCTCTGTCTCTGTCTCTCTCAAACACTTGAGAGAACATAAAATAAAACATTAGTAATGTACTATCCAATGACAGGATAAAGGGTGACTGGATGTACATATGTGCTCCAGGAACTGAAGCTCATGTAATTTCCCTCTTTCTACTTACAAACCTTAGATTATCAACAAGTCAATTTCTCTGTGCAGGAGTGTTCTAGGAATTTTTAGGCATAGTCTGTTCTTGGCTGAGAATAAAACCAGTTCACAGTTGAGATAGGTATTTTATATATTTACATTGTTTATAGGGTTTCCCATGTGTGAGCAGAAAAGTGTCTCTGGGATATTTAACATTACAAAAATTACACTAAAGATCTACATTATTTTCATCAGTGAGTAAGGAATACTTAATAGCATAAAATACAAATTACTCGGGTGCTTGCCTGAATTTCTAATTTCCTTTAGTGTGACTTAAAAAATGCTAAAGAAACGCATAACATTAACAACTAGTAACATTAACAACTAGTAACACTAAGAAACAAAGATATTGGATAGAAATTGTTAGGAGGAAACAACTAAATCTTCACTAAAATTGTCTGGCAAGTCTCACCATTTTTTGGCCAATTTTCTCACTGGCTTCTGTCAGTCTATCTCTGTAGTGATTTGTTGTCTTTCCTTAGGAAATAAATAAATTTACAGTCATGCTTAATGAGTATAACTAACAGTTGCTAACAGTAACAGGAAGGGTGTTCAGCTGGAAAATATAAATTTTCCTAGTGTAGCCAACAGAGCAGTTTAGATGTATGGCAGGAGATTGTTCTGAGCAAAGTAGCTTTCCTCCCACCTTATAATGCCAGAAACTTTACATGTCATCAGGAAAGTACGACTAAGCTAGCTTCCCGTGTTGATCTCCTGAGGACTATCAGATTTAAGGGGGATTTTGTCTTAGCATTGTATTTTTGTTTTGGAAAGGCTGTACAATATTCAAAGTAACTTTTTGTTAAGGGCATAGCAGACCTTTTATATAGAAATTCTAAAACTGGATGGCAAAAAATATCATCTATTTATTGGCTTAGAATCCTAAAGATGAGAGATTTCACAGCTGGAAGAGAGCTCATAGCAGAATCAGCTGTACCTGTTGCAGATATTTTCTTTCTTCCTTGATTTCTTGCTTTCTCTTGCTTTCTCTTCTTCTTTCTCTCTGTATCTCTCTCTTTCTCTCTATCTTTTTCTGTCCCCCAGCCTCTCTCTTTCTCTCTTTCTCTCTCTTTCATTTCCCTCCCTGCCCCCTGTTTTTGGTGTCTAATCTGGTAGTTCCTTTCTTCTACATCCTTCCCATTTTTAACCCATACCTTTCCTTTCATTATGTAACATGTCCAAAACTGTTTCAAACCTTTAGCTCTGTGCTGGATGTGCGTGAAGCAGAGGCCTGTACAGTTTTTTTTAATGCAAGGTGTGGCTCATATATTTATCCTAGTTTGATGATTGATTTTTTTCCCCAACAGCATGGAGGTGGTCTATCATAAATGATTTTTAATGCACAGTAATCTGAAATGCTCTTTAATAAAACTGCTACTTAATTCTGAAGTTCTGCAGTTTCTACCAGTTATGTTCTTGCCAATCCCCAAACAGATATCGAGTGCTTTGAGCTTGTGAATCATGAAAAATGCCTATAATCAAAACAGCTTTATTTACATCAAGTAACATGTAGTATAGGGTCTGTAGGAAGCCCTATTAGATTGCTAAAACTTTTGATGCAACATTTAATAGTCTATAAACTTCTAGAAGAGTAGCTTGGAACTTGATAGTCCTATTGAAATAAGAGGTAAACATTGATGCTATCGTAGTAGAAGTGTTAGTGTAATATAAGTACAAGGTAGTATAAAAATAAAATATTGGTTTTGGTTGGGTTTTTTTAATTGAGAAATGCATGCTCAAAAGAAACACTCTAAGGAAGTAACTTGAAGTCCCTCTTCTTGGGGTGAAATATAAAGAAAATAATTAAATTATTAATCGTGAAATTCTTATGTCTATTTAATAATGTAGCAATATAGCATAATCCAATGAATGGAAACAACTGAATAGTCCTTACATGGATCACACTCAGAAGCAAAATGATATCAGCAACATTTCAACTGTAAAAATTCTCTATACACTTGTCCAGAATGAACATTAAATCTTTTTAGACCTATTTAACTTTTAATGAGAATAAATGTGGCTGAAAAATTAATGACTAGATCAAGGAAGAAGAAAATTATCAGATATGGCAAATATTTTTTGTATTGTTTTAGAAAACCTTGGTGCCCATAATGCAAATTAAAATAATTGTTTCTATCTAAATTTGAAGTACCTATCTTTTGTTAAATTTATAGCTGCCCTTAATAAGAGTAAGGAAATGTGATGTGTAATTTTAAACACAGGTCAGAGGAAAAACACTTAGTTTGAGATGATGGTAACAAAACTGAAAGAGCTAGGAAATTAAACTGATACAGAAAATTAGACAAATGAGCAGATTTAAACATGTGTGCATTTTCTGTCCTCAAAATATAGGATATTAAAAAATTTTTATGGGTACATAAATTGGATGTTATCTGAGAAATTACACTTAAGTAAATGTCAATTTATTTCAAATTACAGAACTTAGTCACTTATATTCTTGCTGTATATACTTTGCATTAAGTTTAAGGTAATGCATTTTTACTGCGAGACAGATAGTGAAAAATAAATACTTCTGCTTCCCCTTCCAAGAACTGTGTGTAATAAGCTAATTGAAGTCCAAATTTAAGTAAACTTTGTCCCTTTAGACTTTTCAACAGAGAGGTGGTAAGACCAAGAGGTCCCAGAGCATTGCTGTCTTTACAAGCTTATTTCTAATGAAAAATGCTTCTGTTAGAACTAAAAGACTTTTGGTTTAATATGAGCCTTAACATTGCAAAGCCAGCTTCATCACTTGTGTGCTCTTCTCACCAAATAAAAAATGAGAATCAAAAGAGAGTTACCCAAGACAAAATTCAAATGGTTCAAGCATTTTTTAGCTGTATAGTTTTATTCAGGTAAGAAACGGAATGCTTTTTCAGGATGTTGCTCTGTGACAGCAGGTTTTACAGTCATTAGCAATTGATGTGATGGACTGAACACGTTTTAAATGCAGGGTATCAAGTAAGAATTCTAGTAGCAATTTACCTCCATTCTTCCTCCTGCGCAAAGGTAGTGAAGTGTGAATTTTTATTTAATTTATTATTTAAGTTTATTTACAGATTTTTGATTGTCCTGTTCTACCCTAATTTGCAGCTCAGAAAAAAATAATTATTATTGTAGATGGAAAAAAATTCCACAACTTTAAATTAAAATAATCAATGAAAATTAATTACGAATATCTCAATATGAACTTCATGTTCTGAAGAGTTGAGTGTATTACAATCTTAGCAAGCAATTATTTAAAACCCCCTGGAATAGCTTGTTTGCAAAAAATATGTTTAAAGTGAGTGGCAGCTTCTAGAGTAGAACACCCCATTTTCAGTAGAAAAATAAACAAAGATGCCAGGACGTACTGTGCTTTTTGCTGGTTTCATAAGTGCAAAGAGTTTGACACAACAGGTGTAAGTCCTTCAGTATCTGATCCCCACTTTTGTAGTTTCTTGCCTGTAAGAAAGGATGTATGTCCAGCTGATCAACTCCCCATTTGTGAAAACTCTGTAAGAAAATCAAATATGTTTGTGAATGTGTATGCCTCAGCAGGAAAAAATATGCTTAAAGACAGACTAAGGTACTATAAATGTTCTGTTTTCAAAGTTCGTACCATGATATACATGTAAAATTGCATGTCTTGAGCAGAAATTAAAACATATGAAACCCTGACTGATATTGAATAGTTTGGAAATGTTGAATTTTGCTTTCCTGTCTTTTATTATAGATAATAATGATGATTAACCGGTTGTGTATTGAACATATACCCATTTCCTTGCTTCTAAGAAATTGTTCTAGGACTTACTAACTATTTTAGTTTATGACATGGATTATATTAACATTAACAATGTTATCAGAGATTAAAAAATTAGTTACTTTCAAAATACTTAATTTTCCAGCTGGATCTTTCAGCTTTAATTTCACTTGTGATTATATCTTCCTCAACATACTTAGTGTCTCTTTTTGTTATTTAAATATTATTAAATTTGGTTCACCCTAAGTTTAATTTTATACATCTTAAAGAAGATAATTTCATTTCTATAATGCTGTTATAAAATTTAAAAAATGTTTCTGAAAACTATAGTTAAAATAACTCCTTTTTCAGTAATTCCTAAAATCCACATTAATAAAATGTGCTGCAGTGATTATGCTATTTTGGTGGATCTGAAAGGAACTGGATTAAGTCCAGAGAATTTTTAGTGTTGCGTTTTTATCATAGATTTGTTTAGATTGGAAAAGGCCCTTAAGATTGTTGAGTCCAACTACTAATCCAGCACTGCCAAGTTCACCAATAAACTGTGTCCCCAAGGGCCACATCTACATGTCGTTCAAAAATCTCTAGAGATGGTGACTCAGTCACTTCCTTAGGCAGCCTGTTACAATGCTAGACAACACTTTTGGTGGAGAATTATCTACAAATATCCAAACCATTTCCTCTTGTCCTGTTGCTTGCTGCCCAGGAGAAGAGGCCAACCCCCACCTGGCCACAGCCTCCTTTCAGGCAGCTGTAGAGAGTGATGAGGTCACCCCTGAGCCTCCTTTTCTCCAGGATAAACACCCCCAGCTCCCTCAGCTGCTCCTCACAGCACTTGTGCCCCAGACCCTGCCCCAGCTCCATTGCCCTTCTCTGCACTCTCTCCAGCCCCTCAGGGCCTTTCCTGCAGTGAGGACCCCCAACTGGACACAGCACTGCAGGTGTTTAGTTAGCTCATGTTCAGCTGCTGTCACCAGCACTCCCAGGTCCTTTTCCACTGGGCAGGTTTCCAGCTGTGCTGCCCCAGACCTGCGGTGCTGTGTTTGGTGTTTTTGTGGTTCAAGAGCAGGACCTGGCACTGGGCCTTGTTGAATGCCACACCACTGGCCTTGGCCCATTGATTCAGCCGGCCCAGATCCTTCTGCGCATCTCCCTGCCCTCCAGCAGATCAAGAGTCCTGCCCAACCCCGTGTCATCTGCAGAGTGACTGAGGCCACACTCAGTCCCCTTGTTCAGATGATCAATAAAGACATTACACAGGACTGGCCCTGATACTGACCCCTTGGGAGCACCAATGGTGACTGGATGCCAACTGGGTATAGGTCTGTTCACCTCCGCTCTCTGGGCCTGGCCATCCAGACAGTTTTTAACCCAGGAAAGAGTGATCCATCCAAGTCTTGAACAGCTGGTTTCTCAAGAAGGATACTGTAGGAAATGGTGTGAAAGGCTTTACTGAAAACCAGGCGGACAACATTCACAACCTCTCCCTCATCCATTCAGCAGGTCTCCTTTGTTGTAGAATGAGATCAGGTTGGTCAAACAGGAGCTGCCTTTCCTGGCGTGGAGCTGATGCTGGCTGTTCCCAACCCCGTTGATTGTCCAGTTGCACTTGCTGTAGGGTAACATTCAAGGTGATCTGGTCCTTGACTTTCCCTGGATTGAGATCAGTAGTTCCCTAGGTCCTCTTTTCTGACCCTTGTAGAGGGGCATCAGGTTTGCCAACATTCAGTCTACTGGGACCTGCCCAGTTGAGCAGGATGCCAGGTGAAAAATGCTTGAATGTGGCCTGGTGAGCACTTCTGCGGGCTCCTCCAGGACCCTGCATGGATCCCATCTGGCCCCATAGCTGGTCAGAGTGATCTAGGAGGTGGTGACCATTTCCTCCTGGATTATGGGGGCTTCATCCAGCTTCCTGTCCCTGTCTTCTAGTTTAGAGGGTGGGAACCCAAAGAACCAAATCTTACTAATAAACAGTGAGGTAAAGAAGGCATTAAGTGCCTCAGCCTTTTCACCAGTCAAGGCTGGAAGTTCTCTTTGGTCCTCTTCTTGTTGCTGATACATTTTTAGAAACATTTTTTGTTGTCCTTTACTACACTAGCCAGCTTAGGTGCTAGCTGGGCTTTGGCCTTTCTAGCTTTCTCTTCATATAAGGTCATTATGTTTTTGTAGTGCTCTTGAATTGCCTGTCCCTTCTTCCAAAGGTCATGAGCTCTGTTTTTTTCCCCATTAGTTCCAGAGTTCCAGCCAAAGGAGCTAGGGTAAACTATGGTGGATAAAAAAATATATTTGGCTTACATAAATTAAAATTGAATAATATTTATATATTCTAAATATAGAATTTATTTACTATATAGAACAGCTAGTATAATAAACATATGGTTGATGAAAAACATTTACATTTATGTTTTGATTAATAAAAGTGTTATATAGGTGGAAATTTAAAAATGTAAGATATATTTTGTGTCTTTTACATTATTAGGTGTTACATTTTGGAGGTAGCACTAACTTTTCTTAATTTTCTTAGAAAAATTCCTAGTTTCTGGTACCTTATATATTGCATAAATTTAATTTCACATGAACAGAATGTAGCTGGTTATTCAAAGTGATATGAAGCATTCTTTTATTGAGACACGATATCAAATTTTAGAAGCCAGAAAACATATATTACTTTCAAAACTGAGTCAATAAAATATGGTTATTTATAGCCTCTCTATATCTGTTATTAGGCTACTATTACCTTGGTTTTGGTAGCATTGAAGCCTCAGATAGAGTGGCGAGTCATTCCAAAGATCAAACTGTCCTGTAATAAGTCAAAAGATTCTAGAATTTGGGTAAATGGAATAGATTGCAGATGCAAGGAAAGGAGGGAGTACTTATGGGAAACTTAGCCTAGATCAGAATTTCAAGGTGTCATAAAAAGATTTCCTTCTGTAGATAAACCTTCTTGTCACTTAAAATTGTGGAGAGAAACATCTTAGCTGCAGTGTCTTGGAATATTTGATCAACACAATAAATCAGTTTTTAGTATTTACTAAACAGTGTAATTGAAAAATACCAATATATTGATGCTACATCGATATTGATGATACCAAAAAAGCATCACCCTCTGATTATGTTCATTCTCAGAAGGAAAGCATTTCTTCAGTTGCTTGGACTGTACAGCTTTTAAATTATATGAATTTACATTTCTACTTCCACTGATTTTATAAATGCTTCTGAGATTTATGAATTTCTCTATGATCTGTGAGCACTTTTGCCTCTTGGCACAAACAGAAGGGTATCTGAGTGAGAGGAAGGTGGTGGAAACAGATAAAATCACCCTTTTAAAAATTACTTAGAGGGAACTTAATGGACTGACCTTTGGGAAAATATTAAAATTTAACACCAATAAAATTTATGTGTACTGTAAGTGGTGCAGATGCTAATTTTAAGTAGCTTTTATTTCAAAATACTTTAATATTTTTTCTGTTTCAGATGTCAGCCCTTACTTTTGATATTGGAGGATTTTTTTCTGTGAAGTGCTAATAGTGGATATTACTTGTCATCTGAATAGAATCAATGTATGGCAGGATGTATGGTTTGAAATTTAGTCTGCAGTACTTGATCCCATGCTGAATTGTTTACTGGTCAGGCTTAATAACTTGAAGTCATATTCATATATAATATTATCAGTATTTTTGCAAATATCAAGGAAAAGCAGTCACTCCAGTGTAGAATAATGTGTTAGTTGAGCAAATTACTCTCTGGTGGATTTCTCACTAGCTGTAAGAAGAACATTTCCAACTTGTTTTGAAAATTTGACAAGTGCTAATTGTGAGTTGATATCCTAAGCTGATTTGCAAGTGGGAGTTATCACAGGGGAAGTAAGATGTAGATAAAGAGGGGATAACTAATGACCAACCTGGAAAGGAGCAGCTTCTATTTGATGCTGTAGAGCGGTGGAAAAGACAACAGGAGATTAGGTAATTTACTTTGTAGCAGCATTCTATGGGGATAAAGTAGATATAAATTAAGGAGTATCTGGATGTTACTATCTTTGCAGATGGATAGGAAAAGTTTGAGATTTGGAAAAAGAGTTTTTCATTTCATTATGCACCTATTGCCTTGCATGGAACAGTCTTGAGCAAGTATCAGTTACAGAATGTGTTCATGCTCCTAGGCAACTACGTTCAGTTTTGTTTAGTTAAATAGAATCACAGAATAGCCTGACTTGGAATGGACCCAAAAGGGTCCTTGACTTCAGCTCCTGGCCCTGTGCAGGACATCTCAGGTATCACACCATGTGCTGGAGAGCATTGTCCAAACACTTCTTGAACTCTGTCAGGCTGGTGCTGTGACCACTTCCCTGGGGAGCCTGTTCCAGTGCCCAGCCACCCTCTGGATGAAGAAACCTTTCCTAAACCTCCCCTGACAAAACTTCAGGCCATTTCACTGGCCTCAGTCCTGTCACTGGTGACCAGGGAGAAGAGATCAGTGCCTGCCGTTCCTCTTCTCCTCGCAAGGAAGTTGTAACTACAATGGAGTCACCCCTCAGTCTCCTCTAGGCTGGACCATCCTTCACCATCTAACCTCAACCCTGTAGAGAGGATTTGTGCATCATATGGGTTCATTTTGGGAATTCTATAGGCTCTGAATCGTATGCATGTTCTAGTACTTGACGCCTTTTATTTCCTGTTTATTTTTCTAAATATTTTTGGTTTATGATGTATTTCAGTAGGAATCCCATAGCATGATTTCTTGATAAATATGAAATGGTTATAGATAACTTATGCTGTTATCTATTTGTAAGTGAAATGTGAAAAAAAGCCCTGAGGGATGTCTCCCAGCATGTCTAGAATTTATCTATCAGTAAAAGAGAAACATGGCTCCAGATATTTTCATAGCATGTTCAGCATTCCAGTGAGACTCTGTGTTTATTTTGCCAGGAAGGTCTGTTGTTTCACTAGCATGTGGATGATGATTGTCCTCAACTACCTCACTCAACCATTTGCCAATGAGACTCCCACACCACTACATTTTGTCACATTGTGGCACATCCTCTACTTTTTTTGTCAAAACCATCACTTTTAGACCTTCTTGGAAAAAATTAATATCATAGTAATTAGAGGAGATTTGTAAACTTGATTTTTCAGGAGTACTTTGAGAAGTATTAGGTATTTGTGCAACAATTAGATTTATTTCAATTTGTAATTCAATTATATAATATATATATTTATTTCAACTTATTAAAGTAGAATTTATTTCAAGTATAATATAGTTTATTGAAGTATAATTTATTTCAATTTAATAATTTTTAAAATTTTAATTTAGTGATGTTAAAAAGGTATTTTTCTAAACTTGACTTAGGAAAGAACTGCAAGTAACTTATTTACAATGAAGTGGGATTACAAACCTAGATTTTTCTAGCACACCGTCCAGAGGCTATAGCCTGAAAAGTACCTCAATTATTCATAAAGCCTTCACAAAACTCCCATTTTGAAGGCTCAAAAATTACTTGCATGAAGATTGCCAGCTAAAATTGAATGATGTGCAAAATAATATTCAAGTTTTGTGTAGATGAATCTCTAGAAAAGTTCTTTTTAGAGTTAACACAAAATAATTTCCTACTAGGTATGTGAGGAGATGATAGTTGAGGAAAGACTGCAACTGAAGAATAAGATACTCCATGTTTTCTGTCAGGTTAGGGTTGAAAACAATTTGGTACTGGGATAGTGGCAGTATAAACCTTATATATTAGCTTAATTCCCAGCAATTAATTAATTCAGTTATATACAATGGGTAAATAACAGACATTTAGGCTTTGGATACCTGATAGCAATTCTGTATGGTACTGTTCATGTGGGCTTTGTTCTGCACATAAAATCTAATTCACCTTTAGAAATACTGCATTCTTCCAAATGAAAAACTGAAAAAGGTCAGAAATTTTGGACAAGTATTTATCCTTGAGGTATTTTTCAATAGAGTGAATCTTGAATTATTTAGTATTTAGATAGACAGGCTTGGCAGGTTTTTTTTTTAAAATAATAATGTTTTTAATATTCATGTTTATTATTGATGCTGTTATATTTATGTGAATATATAATACTGGTACATGTATATGTATTATATAAACACTCATGTGTATGTGCGATTCTGATGATTTATTGAAAGAATATAAAAAGACCAGCAACAGAGAGGTTGTAAATGTAAGTTAAATGTCTGTACAAACAGCTGTTCTGTGTTACTATTAAGAGTAATTGCACTGCTTTAGTTGTCTGTTTCTGCATGAAGCAGGGACATTCTACTGTCTCTTTGTTTAGAACATAATGAAAATTATAGACTTAGTAATAATAGATTAAATACAAAATGTCTTGAGACTAAGCAATGTACATTAATGATGTCTGTGACACCTTAAAATGGAGATTATTTATGCACGTGAGAAAATATATTAGGAAGAAATTGAAATAAAGTAAATCAGTAGCCACTTTATAGAGAATTTGGTTTAACAGACATAAATATTATACACTTTCACCGAATAGGAAGTCTAGAAAAACCAACATTTTCCTTAGAGGTCAATCTCAAATTCCATATATATAATTTATTCTTGCCATTGCTGTATAAATAACAGGTTTGATAAATACAGTTGTAAAATTAACTTCTTGTAAATTTGGGATATTTTGGTATTTTCTCTATTCCTGCTTTCATTATTTGGAATAAAAAGTGATGAGAAAGAAAGAGGGGAATCTTTGTTACTTTCTAATAAAATGGGAATTCCTAAAGTGGAAACTGAAACTGGAATTTCTACAGTTGGAATTCCGACAAATAAAGTGGAAACTGAAACTGGAAACAGAGCACTGAAACATGCATCAGGTCTATGTTTTAGGTGTCACCTTAGAGACTATGGAAGAGATCTACCCAGAGAATAGCTATCAAACACAAATTCTGTCAATCTATCTATTATTCAATTATTATATATGATTATATGGCAAGTTACCTATTACTCAATTTATATACGGCTCTACATATAAGAAATGAAACTGTAAGTGCAGTCCCACTTGAATATGGTGATGAGAATTTGTTCCTCAGTGTTTCCCACAATTTTGTGAGAAAGACAGGACTTCTTTCAAAATGCAGGTAAATGGACAGTTTTGCAATCTATGAATGTGTTTTGTTTTCTGAATTATACCTTGTTGTTTGATAGTCAGCTATGGTCACTCTTCACTTCCTTGCCTCTTAATGTAGAATTGACAATAAAAGCCCCCACTCTAGCTGTGTACTCTGAAGTGCTCTTAATTAAAGGATAAAGTTTCCAAGATGACAAACAGCTTTTAAAAAGAATTGCCATTTTCCAAAATCTAAGTATATTATAATATCCAGTGTGTGCTCCTGTGTTTTTTTGGGGTTTTGATGTTTTTGGTTTTGTGTTTTTTTTTTTTTTTTTTTAATGTTTTGTTTTGTTTTGGTTTTGGTTTTGTTTTTTTTTGTTTGTTTTGGTTTGGTTTGGTTTTTTGTCACAAGATATGTTTTTTATAAAATATCGTAAACTAGTTATAATTGTGTGTTTGCAGGGAACACTTACCCTGTTTTGCTGGTAGTTTTGCCAAATGATATGGTCATATCTAGTGTGAGGTATTCTGTGTAGTGCAGGGAGAAGGTGCGCTGTCTGAAGAGTAGAGAGGAAGTACCTTACTTAGTGGTATGCCTTTCATTGCTTTGCTTTTTATAAAATCAATTTACCTACTATATTGTTTAAAAAAACCAACCCAAATTCTGGAAGTCTCCTTAGAAAAACTTTCTAGGTTTCCAGCTACAGAGGACGACACCTTTGGAGGCAGAGGTTACTTCTCTAACTAGGTAGTTAGCTTAATTCTGCTCTACCACCTTCTGTAAATTGAAAAGTTAATGAAAGCCCTGTGACTTACATGTCAATCTAGACATCCCATAGCAGGGTATATCATAAAACTGAAATACTGAACAGTGAAATGAGATACAGCTGTGGGTTTTGCCCAGGCCTTTTCTAGTTTTCATCAAAATGTTACTTTGCCTGGTACCTTAGGTACCATCATGTAGGTAATAGGAAATTTCTAGAATTTAATAAAAAGGGTCTATGGAAGAGTGATGATACAATGTATATGTAATGGTAGAAGTCTATAGAACACTGAATTCTAATATTTTTTACAATAAACTCGTATGTGCAGCTCTTTAGAAGACAGCCTATTGTATGACTCATACTTCCTTAAGCGCTCAAGATTGTGTGTTTCCCTAGAGAAGGGAAAGAATGCTGAATACTGTCTGGTGGAAATGATACACAAATTGTAATTTGTAGTTCAGGTTAATTTAAAATAATATTTTTATTGTAGTGCAATTTAGAAATCTTAGTACTCAGAGGATGAGATACTTCAAAATGGACAGCTAAGGTGATGTTGCACTATACAAAGGATTGAAGAATACTACCTGGCAAAACTTTGTTGATGATTACTCTCTTTGAAGAAATGCTCCTGTGTGAGTTTTTCCTTTAACAGTCTTCTGTGGGATGTGCATCATGTCTTTACTGATACTTGATGATATATCCACCCTCTTTATTTTTCTTTTCATGTTTATATATTTAATATTGTTTTTAAATGAGATAATAAAGGTGGCTAGCAAATTCTTCCCATTTTATTCTTCCCATTTCTTGAGCTGTTTGTCTTTTATCTATATAATACTCTGATTTAGTAAATTTAAACTAGTGAAGAATCAGCATAACACTGAGTAAGACCTAGCTGACAATGTCATAAGCTAATTTCAACTGATTTCTGGTAGAAATCCAATGTAAGTATTTCTAGGAGTATGTCACATCATTTTATTATTGTGTAAAGAGAGTTTGGAGAGTAAAAGAAGGCTCTGACAGATTTTAAATGAAATTAAGAAAACACTGAAGTGGTAAGGAAGATGAAATATCAACAGAATCCTACAGGGTGATCTAGAACATAGTAAAATTAAACCCAGGTTTTCAATTATAAAATTCAAGGTTAGATATCAAAAAGTTAAGACTACAGGTACATAAAAGAAACTGAAAATCTTTGAAGAAGACAGACAGAATTGTAGTTAAGAATTGTTGTGAGTCTACAATTCTTTTCAATAATGGCTATATAACATTTTAGTATTTTCTTCATTTAAAGCTGTAATATTTCAGCACTATAATAATGGTAATCTAGTTATACCTGTGCAAAAGCTCATCATTGAAAAAACATAATCGAGACATTTTTCCAAGAATAGACATTTTTTAATTCAAAGTGTGCTCTTGGATTTTTTTTTTTGTTTTGCTTTGTGGAATTGAGGTAAAGATATTGAAATGGTTGAAACAGTGCAATTTAATAATTTTGCTATTCTTCTAATGCAACTTTAGTGGGCTTGGGACAATACGGCTGGCTGAAAAAAGCTGTGGTTCATTACTATTTTTCTTTGTATGATCAATATTACTGAAGCTTTTGTTGTAATCCCTGGTGTTCAACCTGCCTTTTGTTTGACAGGAACCTGACAGGACAAATTGAAATGATAATTTGTCATTGCTATACATAAGTAGAACCCTCACAGATATAATGTAGCAAAACCACCATCACATTTCCCCAGACTGTGTTTATTGCCATTTAAAACACTTTTATCGTACAAGGTCATGTTGTGCATTGCAACATTTCATTTTTTGTTGACAGTAATTATTCTTCCAGCTCAATGAAAAACAAGTTTGTAATGCTTTTCATGAAAATGATTACTTGGAGATACTGCCAAATTTTAGATAACTTTTCACATTATTAAAAAGTATATGAGCTTCAGCTGCCAGGAATAAAGGCAGAATAATATTCTCTTACATTAATTTTGAATATTTCACTTTCTGTTGTTTATTTCCTTTGCATGTTTTAATGATAGTTTTGCCACAACTGTAGCTTACAGCCTATGGCGTGGATGGGTGCATATAGGGGCAATAGGAATGCCTGCCTTTGTTATGAACATTTTAGTAGGTTAAAGATTGCTGACCCATATTTATATGTGCAAATTATCTCATCCTTAAATTAAAGTTCACTCTATAATAGAAATTTTTGTGGTACTTGTATATGTCTGTATAGCCAAGTCATTGTATATATCTGTATATCTGTTTACATCTGTATATCCAAAACTCTAAAATGTTATTTTTGCATTCATATATACTGTTAATTTAAATTTCATCATCAGACAGCTGGTGAAGATTATGGCCACATAGTAGTGTAAGACAGATGGCAGATTTTTCAGTAGAAATCTTGGCTGCTTTAGGCATCCCATTGAATTATTTGTTTTCACATCTATTCAGCATTGCAGGACTACCTTGGGAACAATAGGAACATTGGGGATAGTAATATTTTGCATATGCAAGCTGAATATCTTTTCTCCTGAACACTTGAAAAATATTTCTTATTATTAATCATAAAAATCTATACTTGTGTAATCATATGTGTAAACACAAGTTTCCTCAAGGAGATTGTTATTTAATGTCAACTACAAAACACAGTGCATGAAAGAATGCAGGCGTTTTTTTTTAAGTGTTTCATCTTGAAAAAAAATTAAATATCCCTATACCCCATCTAAAATTAATTAAATACAAGTCAATGACACAAGTATAATTTGCAGCAATAAACAGAAGCAGATCCAAACTTTGATCTGTAGGATACTGTAGGAAACTGAGCAGCAAAGCAGCATCTGTATCTTCTCTTACTAGTAAACTCATATCATTTTCTGCCTTGGGTTTCTGTGTTTAAAGATGTTTTAAGTAGCAAGGTACAGGGAGTTGTTTTCTTATTTGTGCAGACCACTCCAAGAAGAAATATGACTGTGGAGTGCTTTGTGTCATTTCCTGCCAAGCCAGTAAGAAGCTGACTCCAACAAACGGGAGTTAGCAGTTCTGAAACAGTAAAAGTAGAAAACAGAGATAACACTTTTAGATTGGATCAGGAAGTACAGTGACAGCAGAATGCTGTTAATTCATAAAGTAATAATTGACACACAGTGTAAATCATTAGAATAGAATATTTAACCAGTTAACTGTTTCATTTAATATAACTTTTGATCAATTCCTGAAGTTGCAACTAGAGAGAACATCCAGTAAAGCTGGTTCTTGGTAAAAGAGGATGCAGTCCATCACTTCCCTGGAATATTTGCAACATAAATAATTTTATGCTTCTCTATACAGAGCTTTGATAATATTTCAGTATTTCTTCCAAATGTAACTAATGTTAAGATTTATTTCTTAATCAATATTTGCTAGTGCAACTGCTGTATTGTTCATGTTTTACATCATGAGACTGTTAGGATATGTATCTCATTTCAAGATAACAGTTCAAACTGATCTAAAACAAACTTAAAAAAATCAGATCTGTGATCTCATGTCTGAACGGTCTGCAACAGCTCTACAGAAATTCGTGCTAGTTCAGAGTGTATGCAAATTTAGGGAGGAGTGCATCAGTATCAAAGCTGCGTTTTCTAAGAAATAAATACTTACATATAATTCTAGTGTGATGGTAGGAGTAGAAAGTCTATAATCCTAATATGCCTTATTAATAACCCAGACTACCCTTTACTAAGCTTGAAAAATTAGCTTAAGGAACAGCAGAAGTAAGAGAGCCTGCTTGGCTACAGATTGAGGTCTTGCGGTTGATTGGTTTTGGTGTCTGAGCAGTATGTTCTCAAAATGAATATTTTAAACAAAGTTGCGTCATCCATAAATATTCTATTCATTGTGTGTCCTTTGGATGCAAAGTTCACAGTAAGCCTACTTAGTGAAGCTGCAAATACAATTTTTCTCCCTTACCTAGCTTCCTTACAGAATTTACAATCAATAAATACTGTTACTTTGACTTTCTTAATCATTACAGTTTCTTCCTTTAATTGGGCAATTTCTTCCAAGTCATTATGAAAAAAACTCACATTCTCCTTAGGACATAAACATAATCAGACTAAACATATTGAAGTATTTTTGGTAGCATGATTTTTAATATTTTAACTTAAGACTCTTTCCTTTCTAGCTGAGGGTTTATTTTGGATAATGTTAATTGAAAAAGTTTTATTTAAATTATTTGTTTATGCTTTTATTAATAAAGCTGCTCTTCATATAAAATGCAAAATTTGGTTTATGGAAAATATTCCAAGAAAAAACTAAAAATCCCACATTTCCATAATTACAAGAAAAAAAGTGTAGAAAGTTATTTAGAAATAGTTTAAGTTTTATCCTCTATCCATGTTTATAAACTTAAAAAAAACTTATAAAATTAGGTTTCAAGAGAGGGATACCTCTTTATTTACACCTGTAGAATCTTTTGAACTCTTATCTGTTATTTCAGGGCAGGTTTAATAAAACTACCCTCCAGCTGCCTCCTTTACTCCAGATGACATAGAATATACTAATTTCTGTATTTAATTCAGTTGTAAATTAATTTGTATTTTATGGAGAATTTGGTGGGAATAATTTGAAATGACACATCTTTCTCACTTGATTTACTGTGCAAATGATAAGGCTGATTCAAAGGAAAAGGTAAAGAATGCATGGTTGAGAAGCAAGGAGACTTTCAAAAAGTGACCATCTTAATCTACAATGGAGTAACATTCTGAGCATCTGATTTTTGAGTAATTTTTTCTGCACTTTATATCAGTACTTTGTTCTAGCGAAAAATCTTGTCTGGAGCTAATTTTATCAGAGAAGAGTCTAGGTTCCCACATTGTAGCAACTTTAAAATAAATTTGACTATTGATAACAAATAATATTCTGCTGAAGAGCTGCTATCTATAGTTTAAGGACCAGTTCGGTTCTCTGGTAGTTAGGTTTTTAAAAAATATTATTTTAATGTAATTATTCTGTCATTTAGCTGTTGAATGTCTCCTTCTCTTTTTTTCTTCATTTGGTTTAGGCCTTATTTCAAATCTCCAGCAAAACCATATATTTTACACATCCAAATCCATTAGGTTTTCTGGATTTCTGTTGTTTGGTTTTGGTTTTGTTTGTTTGTTTGTTTTTTTATTTTTGTAAAAATGTTTATTGTGTTATATAAGAAATGACTAATAGATGGCCATATAAAAAATTAATAGCTTTCATAAGATCTTGTTGTTACTTCATATTCTGAGAGCTGGATCTGCTTGATGTGGGAAAAAATTCCTTCCAAGCCCCCTTTTAACTGCCTAACCACCCTGTGCACGTTTGTACATATTTACTTACGAAGCTTTGCCTGTAAAATTTTACTTTGTAGTTAATCTAATTTTAACTGTGTAGAGAACTGGTTAGTTTTTAGTGGTGTGCCAAAATCACAAGTATCTGTTTCACAAATATCTGTGCCAAAATCACAAGTATATTTGGTGTTGGTTTTGAAAAATAGCTTCTGGGGCTGGTTTGGAAATGTGTCATTTTAACTGCCATAGTGGGGAACACTGTATTCTGCTGTGAGGATAGAAGAGAAAATCGTGTCTACTTTGTAAAGTACTGTTATAACTTTGAGCAGTGTCCCAGAAAGAGGTTGTGTGTTATAACATCAAAAAGAATAAAGAGACACCCAAGAATAACTTTTGATATTATTGAAGTAAAATACCTTTTCATTTGAATAAAATCTAACATTTCAGTTGTGATCTTACAAAAGTGCTAGTACTAATCAGAATGTTATTTATTTCCTACAAGAAGAACTTGCTTAATATTATAATGAATCTCCATTTTTAGTGTGTATTGCTAGTGTGCCTCACCACTGTTTCTCATTACCTGCTTATGATGATTCATTGGAGCATTCAAAGAACTATTCTGAACTAACTTGAACATTGTTAAATATATTAAGTAAGACACTTCTCCCCTCCCCCAAGAAA
The DNA here is from genome assembly GCA_024362935.1 of Setophaga petechia. Classification (NCBI taxonomy): domain Eukaryota; kingdom Metazoa; phylum Chordata; class Aves; order Passeriformes; family Parulidae; genus Setophaga; species Setophaga petechia. The sequence continues at coordinate 6,365,643 of JANCRA010000004.1, read as the reverse complement.
CAACAAAGAGATACCATTATTACAAAATATATGCTACTGTTATTTGATGACAAAGAAATGTAACCATTGGAAATAGATAAATGCTATTATTAGGGTGTCAATATGCAAATCAAAAAGAGGATATATTTTGTTGTAGATTTTGTAAATAATAGGGTAAACTTTGGAAATTTAAACACCAAAGGAAGTAGTGGTGTTGTGTATTGGTATTTAAATCACACCTCAGGTAATACAATTTAAAAAATGGTAATAGGGTGCAGGCATCTGTATGTTATTTTTTTGTTTATTTGTATAGGGTTAGGTTAAATATATGGTGAATGAAACAGCTCAGGTAACAGAAGGTTGTAAACTACTTAAAATGGTAGGGAAATAAAATGATTGTTACTCTAGTATGTGTAATTAAAGGGAAGAAGAGAAAAATTGGAAACTCCGATTTTTTTTTTTGTGGAATGGTAATTACATTTTCAATGGGAAGAACTAGAAAGAAAGATTTCAATGGATCCTTGGTAGGATCTGATGGTCAGCTGATATAATCATTACAGCGCCACTGAGCTAATTTAAAGAATATGGGGTCATAGTCTTATTTATTTTTAATTTTCTTGAATCAATAATTAAGAACATGAACAAAATCTGAATTAATCAATCCTTTTTTCTGGATAGGAAATTTACCCTTATCCTAGGTAGTAGTAACTGTGTGTTGTAATAGCCTTTCCTTCTTTTCATTGCTCCGACTTCTTTTCTGCCCCTGTTTTTATAAAATATAAACAATTTAGGTAAAATTGGAATGGGTTTTCCCAGTAAATCAGAGATTGTGAAGGGTTAAGAAACCTGTTTATTTTCAATACACAGTAACGGTCTTCAATAATATGCTTGCAGGTGTTTTTTCACGTTTTCCATTTCACAAGTGGTAGTAGTGAAGACACTAAATTCGACTTCGTCGAGGCCGAACCCCTGATCTCTTTCTCGGGAAGTGGGCCCCCTCTGCTGTTAGACCGGGGGAAATGCTGTTGCACACAGGTTTCTTTTTTCTTAGTGCAAGTACAAGGATGACGTAGGAAGGAAAATGCAGTAACTAAAATCTCAGATTTTTTTTTTTTCTTTCTTCATAATGCAGCATGGGGTTCTTTGTAGAGATGTGTCTTGCTATTTTCTTTTTATGCGTGTGGTGGTCACAGTCTGCAGAGTCTCAGGAAAAATGAAGGACAGTGTGCAGGACTTGGTGAATTGTCAGATCTCTCATGATTTTGGCTGCACAGCTTCAGGCCTAATTTTTCATCTGTACTTCTACCTGTGAGCCTTTGAAGCTTCACTTGTGCTTCAGGAACTTTTTGTTTTCGCATCTGTGTGTATGTTTGTTGGTAAATCTGTATTTCAATAATATTACTTTTGCAATAAAAGTGACTTTTAAAAATAAATTTGATTGCAGCATAGAGTGCCAGAGAGCCATATTTTTACACTGATGCCTGAAAAAGAGTCTAATTTTATTTCCTTCTCCTCTAAAGTAAAGAGATGCATTAACTACAGGTTACTTACCTAATTACTGGCAAAGGAAATACAGAAATTACACTTTTGAAAACTGTCTTCTCTGGAACTGTTTTCATAGTTGTTTTAAGAATAGCAACTTGGTTGTTGTTTTTCTTTCAGTTATTGAGAGTGTTAAAAACCCATCAGTACTAATAAAAGAACTTCTTAAGACATGTTTTAACACCATGAAGGCAGTTTCCTTATCTCTGTGTGAGTTTTCATATCCTGTAAAGATAACGTAGCTATATGTATTTTAAGTCCTTTGAATGATTCAGATTTTATTTTAAAATATAAAGAGGTGTTTATAAAAGGCAGTCTTTTTCATATGCGAATAGAAAGATTTCTTTTATCCATTTGTCAGCTCTTTTAAGTATGAAAGCATTGGAACTTGTGATAAAGATTAGGAAAAATGTTTTTACTGTATTATGTGCTCCATTAATACAAGGAAGAAATGGAATTTTCTTAATTGTAGTCTAAGAGAAATTAACTGAATACTGACTCCCTTTATTACAGAAGAATGGGATTTGGATTATCATACACTTACTACACTTGAAGATAAGAAGTACATAAGGATCTGAGGCAATGTTGTAAGAAGTGTATTCAAGAGACTTTTATACTATGTTTCTGTATTCTCAAAGCAGTGCTTTCAAACATGAGACATCTCTCCTGCTGTGTAGTGTTCTTAGTATGGCAGTTGTGGGAGGGGAAAATGGATTTTTAAAATGCTTTATCTTCAGGTGATACTTTAAAAAGATTGTAAGATTGTCATTAGAAGTTTCTGAAAGTCTCTGTGTTTCCTTGAGAGTGATTACATTACTGTTATTTTTTAGCCCAACAATCATGTTTTATGCAAGTGGAGATGGAAGTGTTTTCTCCCTTGAAATAACTTATTTTCATAAAAATATACATCCTGATTCACTTATAAATCTACTCTAAGTCCATTCAGAATTGAAGATGACTAAAACCTAGCAAATTTATAAGAAATGGCATTTGCAATAACAGCTATTGGGCGTCATACTATAAATTTTCATCAATTCTTTATAATTTTACAAAAATCTGGATATTATTATATTCTTATATTCCTTTTACTCTCTTGGCACTTCAGCATATCTAATATTTTAGGCGTGCAATAAAGACTTTTTGTGAAGACTGCACTCTGAAAATCCTCCACTTTGCTTCTAAATTCCTTACTCTCACTTTCTGTCCACAAGCAAACTTATGCTTATTCTGATGTCTTTAGGTATCTGTTGCTTTCTTTTGGTGTCCTTATTTTTTCCCTCAGCTGTAATACACAGAACAGTATTATTAAAAAAAGTCTGATTTTATTTAACTAGGGTTTTTCCTTTTGTTCCTAAACATATTATTTAATACATTTGTTCCTCCTCTTTTTTCCACTCCACATGAAGTTAAAACTCAAATTGCTCATCTTCAATTATCTGTTGCTTCCATTTCAGAAATTCTTTTTCGCCAGCTTTTCCCTCTTGCATGTTACCATGACTTTTAACTATTGAATGGAGAGCACTGTTAACTCTTCCTTAGAACAGTTGTTTGTGGAGAGGGCAATGGTACATCCAGTCCAGAATTTATTTTTTGACTGTGATTTTCTCCATAGGGAAGTTTCTAAGAAAAAGTCTTTTAAGAAAACCTGTAAGAACAGCACAAGCATATATGATAAGCCTGCTTAAGACATTTTAATCTCTCAGCCATTTTAATTTTTGAGTCTTCTATGCAGGGTGTGGATCCTATTGAATTAACAATGACATGGGTTTCTTTTCCATTAACTTGTTTAGTGTGTGCCCTTCAGCTCACACAAACTTTTGTTATCTGTAGCTACTTTTCACAAAGACTTCCAGAGATCAACTATTTGTTACATAAGCAACTGAATTGTTCATCTTTGAACTTCATCCCTACTAGCTTCATGTCATGCCTGGCCCCTGAATCAGAAAACAGAACAAAATATTTAGCATATTGCCTTTCCTTAGACATGATCTTGTAGATGAGTCTGCCTCTGCTGTATTTGCTTGCATTCTGTTTTTCTTATATATTTGCAGTGTATTATTGTGGGCTTACCCTAATTATGAAAACATGTATTAATTAAAAAAATTCTCTGGTCCCTAATAGTGAGTGATAAGGAAGCATGCAGTTTCAGGGAGTCCCATGTGTTCCTGAGATCCCTAGCCAGCCTCCTGCTCCAACATGTTGCTCAGGCACTGCCCACTTGGTTTTGAGCATCTCCATGGGTAGAGTTTCTACAGCCTCTTGGGACAGCGCGTTCCAATGTTCAGCCATCCTCATGGGAATTCTTTTTTTATACATCCAGTCAGAATATAACATGTTCCAACTTGTATCTACTGCCACTTACCTGTGCAGTTCTGCTGTGAGTCTCACTCCCTCTTCTCTACACCTTCCTATTAAGTGGTTGCACACAGTGCTGAGGTCCCAACTTAGTTTTCTTTCCTTACAGATGAACAAACCTACTTTCCCCAGTCTTTGAGTCATTCTCTGGACTTGCTCCACTATGTTAGAGTCTTTCTTGCACTTAGAAGCCCAAAAATTAGCTTGCTATTCTCCATGTGTTCTTAAGATGGTGAAAGTCACTTCCTTCAGTCTGCTACAGATGAATATGTGGCCTTCATTACTGCAAGGACACACTGTGGAAGCTTATTAGCTTACTAAATTCTGGTCTTTTCTGGGTGGGTTTTCCCTGGCTAGACAGAAAAATGCCTGTACCTACTGCATGGGGTTATTCCATTCCAGCTACAGCATTTTGCACTTAATCATTGTTGAACTCCTTGACAATTCTGGCATCAGAATACTTTCATGTCCCAAATAGCAGCCTTGCCTTCCACTTATCAATCACCCCCAGTCTGGTGTTGTCACAACTGCAGCTCTCTGTTGCAGATGCAGACAGCTCAGATTATGTAGTAGTCTGGAGATGTAGATTAAAAAGAGAAATTCAAATTTTTCAATTTTCAAGACTAAATGTGTTTGAGCAAAGAAAGAAAACTTTTATTATTGGTTAAAAACAACTAGTAATTTCACTGCAAAAGAACAGTCAAACTTAAGTTAAGGTGGATGTCATTGAGTAACAATACAGTACAAGAGAGTACCTTCATGCTTAATTCACGGCGAAGCAAGATTAAAAGAAAAAGGTCAAAAAAATGTTGCTAATGGGAGGTTACAGTTACTATGTTTTTTCTTCCTCTCTGGGTTCCTATGTTCCATACTTGCTCAGTTTGCCTCTGCGGTGATTGTGTTTGCCATACAGTGTTTATTTACAGGCACTTAGAGGAGCTCAGTTAGAAGAAGATTTTAGAGTTTCAGCCTAGTGCCCACAACTTTGCCTCTCACACAGCTGACCTGTCATTCCTCCCATCCTCCAGTCACTTTTAACACAGTTTGCACAAGAAATTATACTTGGTGCTTCCAATTTCATAACTTTCAAAAAATTAAATTCTATTAACTGATTAACATCCTGTGATGGCAAGAACTGCTGGCAGAAGACATTCCATGCTTCCAGTATTGCCTAGAATGACAGGGACAATGTGCTTAACTCTGATTGAAATGTACAAACTTTGCCCCTTCAGGTGGAAAGTGTGAATCAAACTTTTTCTACTGAGCAGTGATTACAAAAAACCGGTTCCACTGAGACAAAGTATCACTTATTATTAGAGAGCTACTTGAATTAATTTAATTTGATTAAGGATCTGTATTTTCCTTGAATTTGGGATGATCTTGCCAACTCTTGTATGTAATTTTTCTCTCTTCTAGAACTTCATTTTTTCCAGTAAACATGTTGGTTTTTTCCCTTCCACTCTTACTCAAGTTACATTGAACAAAACCTGCTATTTTAAATTTCTGCTTCCTCCACTTTAAAACCTGCATCACATTTTTAATCAAGTCCAGCCTCTTTTTTGTTCCATGCTGTATTACTTGCAGCTGTGCCTCCCCTTATCTGTACTGCAGGTTATAATTTCTAGCTATGTTTAGAAGACAAAAAATTAAGAGGTAAAATGGCAGTTGCAGCATGAAAAATCAGAATAGCACTGCTGTGGTTTAATATGAGCTGGCAGCTAAGCATCCCACAGAACTGGAAGAGTAAAGATGGGAAAACTCATGAATTGAGATAAAGACCGTATAATGGCACAGAAAAGGAAGTAAATAACAATGCTTATAATAATAATAATAATAAAAGAGTTGGAATACACAAAACAAATGATGCCCAGGGCAGTTGCTCATCACTCTCTGATTGATGCCTGGGGACACTTTCTAAGCAGTGGCCTCCAGCCAGCTTTCCTGCTTTTTTAATATACTAGGCATGATGTGAAATAGCATGTCCCTTTGGCCAGTTTGGGCCAGCTTGTGTGTCTCCAGCTTTCTTGTTGGCTGGGCACGAGAAACAGGGAAGTCTTTGACTTAGAATAATTACTACCTAGCAACAATTAAAGCCATCAGTGTTTTATCAATGTTAGTCTCATACTGAATAAAAAAAAACCAGAGCACAGCACAGCTACTAGAAAGGAAGTTAACTCCAGGCAAAACCAGGACCATATTTAGTACCATTATTTAATACAATTTACAAAATATTCAGGTTCCACACTTTCCAGTTAATCACCTTGCCAGTCTTTTGATATATACACATAATTACTATTCCCTTAAAAATGAAAATAATATCACCTTAGGGAGAATTTAGCTTTTTCTCAGTGGGTTCTTTTCCTTTTGGTTTTAAAATGACAGAATCGCAAAACAGTAAAAGTTGGAAGGGGTACAATATCTCTGCTCAAGCAGGACCATCCTAGAGCACAGAGTGCATCCTAGAGTGCAGGATTGTGTCCAGACAATTCTGGAATGTATCCGGTGAGGGGAGACTCCACAACCTCTTGAGACAACCTGTTTCAGTGCTCTGTAGGCCACCTGCAGAGTAAAGTTCTTCCTTATTGTCCAGGTGGAATTTCTGTGCATCAGTTTCTGCCTGTTGCCTCTTGTCCTGTTTGGCACCACCAAGAACAGCATGGTCCATCCTCTTCTGTCACATACCTGTATACTTTGACAAGATCCCCTCGCAGTCATCTCTTCTCGAGGCCGAACGGGCCCAGCTCGCTCAACTTTTCCTTGTAGAAGAGATGCTCCAGTCCAGTTATCATGTATATCCATCCAGTTATCATACCCTTGGCTGGAGCTGCTGCAGGAACTCCATGTCTCTCTTGTCCTGAGAAGCCCAGCACAGCACTCCAGGTGAGGCCTCACCAGAGCTGAGTAGATGAGCAGGATCACCCCCTTTGATCACAGTGAGATCAAAGTCCGGTGACTGCACACAGATCTATATTTCATCCTGTTTGTTCCCCATATTACAAGTGCTGGTTTACATTTGATTGTGTCAGTATCCCAGTAGGATTGCAGAGGTCCTGTCCTGTAATTAAGTCTTTCATTATTTGTGCTTGCTTGAGCCTCCTTTTGCTACTGGGATGGTGACTATAGCTCTGCTCTTCCCACACCTTGTCTCTTCAAGACTGGAAATATTCCTATCCCACTTCAATTCTGGTTTAAAGTCTCTCAGCAAGCCCTGCTAGCTTGTCAGATAAGATCCTTTACCACCTCTGGCGTAGCCCCATTCTTTACCAGCAGGCTCACTGCTGTTTAAACTGACTGTGATCAAAACCTCATTTTTTCCCTCGTAACACATATCTTTCTGTCTCAAAGCCAGACATCCTGCATGCTTATCCTGTTTCTTGCCCCATCATTCAGAGGAAGTGGCAGGACAGAACAGGGTACAGCACGCGCCCCAGGTCCCTTGACCAGTTGTCCCAAGGCCATAAGTTCTGTCTTGATTGTCCCCAACCTTTCTCTTGGGACCTCATCGCTGCTCACCTAGAAAACCATCACAGGGCAATATTCCATGGGCTGAACCAGGCTAGGAAGTTTCTTGGTGACATCCTTTCCTGGGCCTCAGTGATAACACACCTCCTGCTGGGTTGGGTATAGTTGGCATATTGGGCCCTCCATTCCTCTGAAAGGAGCCTGCTACCCTTCTTTTCTTCATATTTGAGGAGACTGCAATGCAAGGGGTAGGCTGCCCTGCCCTAAGCAATCTCTGTCCCAGAAGAACCTTCATCCACTTCCTCATTTCCCTGTTTTTTTGATTCCAAGGCCTTAGAGGGTCAAGGTATAAATGGACTCAGTATTTATTCTTAATAGTTATCTTAGGAAGAGATCTAATTATCTCAAATATAATAAAACCCCCAGAAATTGTGAAAATAAGAAACAAACAACAGAATCACAAAACTCAACACACACTAAGCTGCTTTATGATTTGGCCTTTGGACTATCTCTTTCAGTTAATAGCTTTCATATTTTACATTCATGTGAAAAAAAATCCTACTGAATCTTTATTTCCTTTTCTGCTTGCTGGCAAATGTTTTTTTTTTAGTGAGTTTTAAGTGTGTTCTTTGCTAACATTAAATAGAAGATACTATGTTAGCATAGAAATTATAATATAAAGTTCAGCTTAGAATTTTGGATTCTGCAATTACAACTCTTTCATTTAATTTTTGGTCAAGTTAGAATGATTTGGTTTCAGTCAGTAATCCAGGGGTGGGATTGTAACACAAATATTTAACATATTCGGTAAAGATCTGCTGATTGTTCTTACCCTCAGTTTTATAAATTAAAAGAGAGACATTTTGATTACAGTTATATCTGACAAGAGTGTTTGAAACATTTAACTTCTCTGAAAATACCCTTAAATCAGTGGTAAAGTGCTGGTACAGGTTTGCTTAATTCTGCTTTTAAGAACTCTGGTTTAGGATTTTTCCTGTAGAGGGTGACAGAGGACTGATGATTTCTTATTTCATCATCATAGTTCTAGAGATTGTTCCTGTCCCCATTTCAAGTCAATAGACATAGGCTCAGAAAAACCTCTCTATAGTAATAATTTTGGCCAGTTTATCAGATGATCTGGAAGCTCTGCTAATTTTATTTGTTGCCTAAATGTACCAGTTTTCTTTACCTCACAGATTCCTGCAGTCCTTTGGAGTATCTGATAGCAGATTTAAATCACAAGATTTAAATGTATTTTCAGATTTAAATATATTTCAGATTTAAATAAATATATTTTATATTTAAATATATTTTTATTCTTCTGTAATTATAATTGCCATACGATGTACCTCAATAAATTATTTTCTAGGTAGATGTACTAAAATGCCCACTTTGTTTCCATTTTTCTTTAGGACATTATTTGTACCTATATTCATAACTTTCTATACTGTGCTTCATGCTCTAGTCTCATATAACACAAATCTCTTACTATACAAAAATTTCTAAGGCAAATGCAACCAAAAAGATTTTTGAAAATTTCTTTCCAAGTACATTTAAAAAAAAGTAACAGTATTTAAAACTGCAGAGTAGAATTCTGCAAGGTAGAATTACATTTCGATAAAAGATTTATGGAACCTACTTAAGTCCTACTTAAGGTTAAGAAAGACACACTATGGAATTGGCAAGCACATAAATGCCTGCTGTGCATTCCAGAGAGGTTTCTGCAATTCATACTTTCTGGGACAATTCTATAAAGAAAAATGTTACGCATTTAAAGTATCACAATCCCAAGCTTTTCCGTGTAGTGAGGACATTTTTTTCCCTTGAAACTCGTTCAGGGTGCCAGTTCTTAATAACACTGTAGAGTAGAATCCTTTGTGTTATTTACGGTCTAGTTCTTTCAGATCTGCAAAGTGACTGGCTTAACATCTATAGAAAAGATACAGAAATTACTCCAAGTGAATTGTTTGAATAATTTCTTTGATGCTTCATTTTATTTTATACTCAAAATTTTAGAAACTTCAGACTTCTAACAACCAACTTACAATAATGGGTTTGAACTAAAGCATTTTTGAGTTCAACAACCTAAAAAGCAATCTCTAGACTAAGACATCCTGTGATATTAAACCTTGTTGAACAACTATGTTCCTTTTTTAATGCACTTACTTTTTTTGCCATTAAGTAGTAGCTCATTTCCAGACAATTATTTAGTTATGCAGTCTTATTGTAGACTTTTAGACTCATCTTCTTTTCTTCTGATTTCTCACAGTTTTGTAAATATTTCTTTGAATTCTTCTCAGCTTTTAGTGCATGATCAAAATAACAAATTATTTGAAATAGAGCAGATGGTGTAGATTTCTTATAAAGTAAACTCTCTGTGCATGTGTCTGACCTCAGAGAAATGTACTTGTTTATTTGTGCATTACATTCTGGCTTAACCACCATGCTTGGAGAGCCTGGGTTAAGGCTAGTTTGGTAAGACAGATTGCTTGTGCTAGCTTGAGAGATAAACTCTGAAGATGAGGAATTTGTAGTGTTGATGTACTTTTTTGCTAAGTACTTATGATACTTTATAATTTTTAAAATTTTACAAAGCCATGATGCATTCATTGATATATCCATAGGCAAAAGTATGCTCCCAAGATTAGGCTATACAGTTTTCTAAAGGTTCTAACACTATCTGTCATGAGTCTACCCTTAAGAGATCTAGGATTACAACCAAAAACTTGTTTAGCTGCTATGCTATTAAATGAAGTCTATATCCCTATGAAACACAGAGTAGGGGGTTGGAGTCAGTGTGGTTCCTTCTGTTCTGTGTCCTTTCCACTGACCTCTCCTTTCCCCTCTCCTCAGGAGTGCTCTTCAAAGCTGCCTAACACTCCTCCTGTTCTCTCACATAATTGTGTAGAAGTAGGTTAATTTACTTGTCTTAATCTTACCCCACAAATTGTGGGGGTTTTTTTATGTTTGTTTTTGTAGAATCATGACAACATTTGCAAACACGGGGAAGAAATGATTGATGAAGTCACGTTTTACTGACTTGCAAAGTGAATTTGAGCTGATATTCTGAAACATTTTTATTAGAAACATCTCAAGAGTTTCTAATAAAAGTGCTCTAGAATTTTAAGTCACAGCAAATGGTTTTATTATAGTGCTAAACATACCGCACCCAGCTTCATGTGTATTCTGTTCCTGTTTTGAAAATATATTTGTAAATGTATATGTATCTGATTATGATTTTGAAAGGTGTTTTAGTGCCATTTTAGGTGACATTGTTCTGTTAGGATGCTAAAAATGTACTCAGATCAAAGACAAACAGCAGCCTTGAATTTCCTTCGAATATTTAGAGGTGCATGTGTTTCCCATACCTTGGTCTGTTAAAGGTTTTATCTCCTGGGATATGCCTGCCATCTCTGTGCTAAGTGCAACTAATCCCCTTCTTAGTGACCTGTAGGAAGCTGCATGGTGCCTATGGTCTCCTCAGCAGGCTGTGCACGTAACTGCTAGGAAGACATTAGTCTGATAAACATTAGTCTGATAAACATTAGTCTGATAAACATTACCCTGCAAATGGCAAGTCCATGAATAATGTTCCAGCGCTTTGAGAATGTGACAATTGACAGGTATTGACCTTTGCTAACACATAGCATTTTATTAAGAATTCTATCACCTGATAATTTCTTCTTTTATCCTTTTCTTCCTCACGACCATGCTCCTCAATAAATTTATTAACCTCTCTTTCCAAATAAGAATGATATTGCCATCCAAGATTCTTATTTTCTACTTTATCTGAAACAATTCTCTTCTGTCACTCCATACTTTCAGTATTGTGTTATTTACTCCAGGAAATTAAACCATGGCATACCAGCTATTCTTCACAACCACCTCTGACTCTTCTTTTCTCTGCACTCCTGTGCCACTCTCAGGTGCCCTAGTGCCTCAGCGTGGTGTGGCCTTACAGCTGCTCCTACTTTGAGCAGGAGAGTGGACTTGATCAGTGGAGGCCATTATCAGCTTCTCTGATCCTGTGATACTGATCTGCTTGCTTTCAAAGAAGTAACTCATTGGAGGGTTGTTTTTGGCTTGATTCCTATGTGTCTGGAATTCTCTACTTGGTCCCAAGTAAGATATAAAAAAAGTTCTGCTCCTTGCAAGTGACTGCATTTATTCTCTAATATGAAAAACTTTGTTCAAGGTAATTTAAAATAGACACAATCACATAATAGATTTTATATGTTGATTAGCAGTTAAAATATTAAAACAAGTTTATCATACTCTGTGTTCAAAGTAGTTGTTAAAAAGAATGTACTTAAAAATCCTTGTTTATTGTCTTTTATGTGAGATCAAATACTTGTTTATTCTTGCACAGTATCCTCTGCAGAACCAATTAACTTATTCTTTCTATATGCAGCCGCTCAGAAAGTCTTTGCAATTAATAGAAAAGTAGGCATATTAAGCCTGTATTTTTTTAAAGTACATTTTTCATAAGGTACATATTTCTTAGGAAAGTTTGTGAAAAGTACATGAACTGAACACTTTAATTTCATTTTTAGTATCTTTAGGTGGCCACTGGAAGACAATAAATACTACCGGCACTTCTAGATTTTTTGTAATGAATTCCCCTCATTAGGAGATTCTAGTTCAGTGCTTTTGCCTTGAGCTTTATAGTGACACAGTTGAGTGTATAGCAGGCAGAATTACATCTGTTCTGTACATCTATACATCTGTTATAACTTTCATCTATGAGATATGACTATATAAAAGCTGCAAAATCAGATTTAACTGTCAGTGCCTTTGAATAGGACAACATGCTTAAAGAACTGTCAAGATGAACTTTTGGAAATTAGGTACGTATCAGCTCTCAAATTTCTTTTTTCAAAAGGACCAGTAAATATACTTATTTATTTTGATTGAATTTAATAGAAATTTTCAGTGATTTAATTTCAATATGGAAGAGCCCAGAAAATTAACATATCAGAATAAAAAGCATATGAAAATACTTTTTTGAGGAAGTTTTTAGAAGTTTTATTAATAATTTTGGTGATCTTTGTGAGCAAATGAGATGTTTTTATTAAAAAACTGTCTAGTAGGGTTCTCAATTAATCTTTATAGAAAAAGAAGTACTTCACTGTCTTTTTTTTAACAAAATCAATGGGAAATGATATTTTTTCTTTATAGGACAGTTTTCTTTCAAGTCTTTATTCTAATACCTGCATAAACACCTCATGCTACTGCCATTTTTCTGCTTTATCTTCCCCCAGTTACTGACTCTTAACCTGAGCATTTTGTCTAACTCACATAATGCTTATTTGATATTGCTGGAAGTTAAATCTCTGCTTTTTATTACCGTGAAGACTGTTCATGTTTCTAGTCTGTAATAAAAATCAGTCTGCAGGCTTTAATTCAAATTTATGAGCATGCTTGAGACTTTTCATAGCTTTTCTTTTTCCTTTGAGGACAAGAAGGAGGAAGATGGGCCAAAATGAGGTATCTGGGACATGGATAATCTATGTTCAGAAATTTAACCTAATAACAAAGTCAGGAAAAGCATTTCATTAGCTATTCATGCAAATAGTGACTTGATTTAGTTCTTCTGTTAAAAGGATTTATCCTGCTGTTCTATATATGTGGTATCTTACCTCTTTGAAAATGTAACAAACCCTCTCAATACCTGTAATGCAAGGTGTCAGTGGCGCTTGTTGACTTAGTTTAAGAACAAGGGTAATAAACCTGCTGATGCATGGTCTTTCCTCTTCCATAATTACCTTTGAAACATAGAACACCTTAATATATGATCCCAGGCCCACTATGATAAATGTTAATGGTCTTAATGGCATCAATGATTGCTGATCTCCAATGGGTCAGTTTGACTAGTTTTATAAAGCCACTGCAGTTGTCTGAAGATTATGCTCTGGAATAGACATCAGATGGCAGTATTTCATAGCATAAAAGAGCATAACTCTCCTTATACAGACTGCATTATCTAAAAGAAGTACTTGGAGTTATTATGCAATTGCTAGGTTTTTTACTAAAGAAGAAAAATAACAGTCTAACAGAGGGTAATATGTTTGTTCTTCACAGTTATAAACACTTTAATACATCATGATTTTATTTTGTCTTTTTGTTGAAGACCAGTTCTGTGTGTACTACCATTCCAATCAAGAAGGTGTGAAAGCAGTTATTGTGGTAGTTATGTGTTAAGTTATGATTTAATAAAATTCTTTGTCTGTCTGAAAAATAATCCTATCTCCAGTTTAAATTTTATTCTTAATGAAACAGCTTAAAATTTTGGGGTTTAGTAGTTTTAATAGTATCTGGGCTTTATTCTATATTTGGTCAGTGTTAATTTTTACACAATGATTGAATTTTCTATAAAATCTTAGAAAAATACACAAAAACATAATGCACAGTGATTTCTGCATTCTGTAGTGCTGTTCAATACTGAGTTAAATTTGCAAGTTCATTGTTATCAAATTTCACATATGACGCAGTACAGTTAAAACTTGTCTACATAATGGGGTTGACACCTGATAGCAAAGTCATTCTTAGTGTAAGCTGACCTTTCCTCTGCTGTTCTCATCTACTCCTGTCAGCATCATGATGTTCCCTTTATTATCCTCATCAGGAATTGTGGTTCAGTGCTAAGTACAAAGGTGATTCCTCTCCATTGTGAGAGAAAGCTTCTTTTGCAGGATTTCTGATTTTGCTGCAAAACAGAGAGCAGTATTTGCCTTTCACACCTGGTCATGCAATTGTACATGCCCTTCATCTCACTGAAAGCACACTGTGTGTGCTTCAAAGGAAATTCTCATTCACAAAGGAAATTCTAAGACAAAGTATAAGAGGAACAATATTGCAACAATGAAAATTATATAAAACCAGTGTTCTGATTTTAAAAGGATATCTCTCATGGAGAAATCTCTGACAAAATGTTGATTCTTTGTTCCTGTAGGATGAACAGGAAGTATGGTTATGACTGAAGGGACTGTTGTTGTTACTGTTGCTGTAAACCAAAACTTTAAGCAAATTTTCACCTGCTTCCCTTTATTAGAGTTCACCTGCTGTTAGTGAGTTATCATCACAGGTTAACCTGTTTATAAAATCTTTGTGTTCCATAATAAATGAAGTTAGTTATTTTTTAAAAACTGTAAAAAAGTATGAGGCTCAGATTTGATTGACAAAGGTGTTGTTGTATCATAAAATTGCACCAACTTCTTATTTGCATAATTACATGAAAATAAATATGAAATTTATTAGCTGTATACATTCACCAAATAAATGCAACTACGTTTGCCTTTTTATCTTCTGGAAGTGCTCTTTGAATAGCTTTTGGTATTTTATGTCCCCACCATCTGTGAATAGAAAAAAGGCATTTCCTTAGTTCAAGCAGTGGTAATATTATGATGAAAATACTAAAATAAGATTATCTCATTAAACACATACTAGTAGCTGTCATAGTCTTATTTTATGTGCATCTCTTAGGTTTGTTTTTCTGAAGAATATAAGGTAGCAAGTATCTGACTTTCCTAAATGCATTGGAAAACTGGTTGTGATAAACTGACTCAAGGGCAGGGAGGAGAAGGCAAGAAACTAAGCCCTTTTGCACTATTTAATTGTAGCATTTTTTAGCTTAATAGGTAATAATTTGGAATCTTGAATTTTTCCTGGGGACAAAGATGAACATGGTAGATCCTTGAAAAAACAGAAGAGGTTTTTCAGCAGTCTCCCTTCCTCTCCACCTCCCTGAAGGTTCAGGAATAAGCAAAGGAAAGAATAATCAAACAAAAGGAGCTCACATCTGATGTTTAAGCCCTCCTCCAGCACTTTTTATGTACATAACCAGAAGTCACTCAAGCAGCTGCAGCACATTAGTTACGATAGTTTAACAGGCAGCTTTACTGCTCTGATAAAGGTTGTGCTAAAGCAATTTCTTCCTCCCGTGCTCACTTGCTATGATAGCTCAGAAGTGATCTTTGGCAGCGGGGCTGTGAAAGGAGTGGTAATGTTTAATCGGTTTCTGTGGAGGAGTTAGCTTGCTTTTTCCTTTGTAGATCATTATCTGTAGAAAGACGTTAAGGGCAGGCAACACCATGTTGAAAACAGAATAGGCTGAACTAGTGCAGGGTCTCTGAACAGTTCTTGGGAACTGATTTAGAACGGAATA
The DNA here is from genome assembly GCA_024362935.1 of Setophaga petechia. NCBI lineage: Eukaryota > Metazoa > Chordata > Aves > Passeriformes > Parulidae > Setophaga > Setophaga petechia. Next base: position 6,350,141 of record JANCRA010000004.1, on the reverse strand, counting down.
TTTCAAGCACTTAGGCCAACATTCGATTGCATTAGACCTTAATAACAAAGTTACTTGAGAAACATGGCTCAGCAGACAAGTCCAGACAATTTGCCTGTTCCTGAAGGGGATAATATACACAGTCAAAATCCATGGCTAAATGAAGATCTTGTGAAGACCCTGAGGGAAAACCTGTTACAACATGAAAAGTCCAGGACAACTCGGAAATCTTCACCTGCTTCTCCCCGGCTGTGTCCAGTTATTTCTCCCCGAAATTCTCCAAGGCTCTTGAGAAGAATGTTTTTGAACAGCAACATACCAAAACAGCGTCGTTTCACTGTGGCTCATACATGGTAAGCGCTGAGGTGGTTGAGATAAAATATTAATTTTTTTAAATGGAATATTTATCTCCGTGGTGTTTTTGCTTCTGTTTCTTGGTTTGATCTCTGCATTAATCTCTCTGGTTGAAATAGACTGTTCTAATTTGTGACTAAACTTCATTACAGTCCAGAAGTTTTAAATAGCAATTCATATGAAGTCAGAAAATATATATTTCCATGTACAAAGGCTGCTAAATTTCCTCTGATTTCTTAGGTAATAACTCCATTCTTTCCTCTCCTTCCAAAAAAAACCCAAAAAACTTATTTTATTCTGTGCTATTCTGCCCAGAGTGACTTTGCAATTCTTTTCTTTATTGTGCCTGTTGAAAATATTTTATTTTTTTTATTGAGAGTTTTGGACCCCCTCAGCCTCTTAGCAGAATAACATAAATCTATTTAACTTTTAACAGTGCTCAAATTAAGAAGGGCATGATAAAGAAGAATGACAGCCATACATTTTTATGTGAAACAGTGATTTTCATTAAAGCAATTGCTAAAAAAACAGGAAAAGTGGTAAGGGAAGCCCTTGGTAAATGATTCACTAGTAGTATTTCTTTGGTAACTTGATCACTTAGATGTGTTTGTGATCAAATCTAAAAAGGACATTCATTTTTTGCATCTAGCTCCGGTAAAACAGCAGTATTATTTCATTACTTTTAAAATTATTCTTTCAAAAGATGTTATATGTGAGATTATTGTAACTCAAAACCACATTTGTGTTTGCTTTGATGGTCCTGAGATGTTTAGGTTTTTTGCTTGTGAATTCTTCCCTTCCCCCACCCCATTATTCCTCTAACAAAAATGTAATATAAAGAAAGGAGGGTGATGACATATGTTCAAAGAAAACAAGTCATGCATTCTAAGCAGCAAATGAATATGCTCTTGAAGTTTATCTTCATTCGTCTGAAATTAGATCTACACTATAGATACATGATTGGTATGTGCATTGCGCATTGTATACTAGTGTGCTTAAATCTTTACTATGTACGCATTTATGTGAAGTATTTCTTGTATAAAATAATATTTTTACTACTGAAAAGCATGAGAAAAAACATGTGCCTTTATCATTTAAGAATATCTTTTTGAAAGCAGTCTACCTGTTCAGATATTGCATGTGTAGAATAGAAAACTGAATGAAATCGGTATATTTAATGTTTCTTTAACTATTATGCATAAATCCCAGCTGCTGTACTGTGTTCAATAATTTAGAAAACATTCTATACATAAGAATGTGCAGGTTAAAAATTAATTCAGGCAGATCTGGCTTCAATGTTAGGTGAAAAAAATTCTGAAGGTTTAGAGAGGGAAATTATCGTGTGTGATTATGAGTGTGTAGGCAGTCCAGTATGATAGACAAAGAAAGGGGACAGATGTGAAGTTAACAAGCATGTTTGAGAAACATAAAAGGACACAGGCTTGTAGAGTATTAAAAAGTGATTTTTTTTTAAAATGCACTTTCTCTAGTGAGCTTCAGAAGTTTGTGTAGAATGCTCTTTTCACCATGATGAGTGTAGAAAACACTTGAGGTTTTCCCAAATATGTGGAATACTAGACCTGAAATCAATATTTCATTGTTATGATTTATGAGACAGGCTGATCAGAGTAATAATGTTTTTTCCAGCAAGTAGAAAAGTACAGAGTCAAGCAGCAAGTTATATTGAATTGCCTGAGAACCTACAAAGAACAACACTTCTGAAGTGACAAAACAATGACATACATGATCAGACTACAGGCTTATGGGCTTACAAAGAGCATAAGAATTTATTTGTTTCAAAGCCCATCAAATATGTAGTTACTGACATGTCTTCACTTGGTTATCTAGTCAGAAAACTGAGATACTATGTGATAGACCTGTGGCTACGTAGGAACTATAGTGGTTTTAATTCCATGTGCATATAATCTGCTTTAGACAGCTTATAGGAAAACAGTGCATTTGAAAATGGAGTTGTTGTGACCTTACTTCAAAGTGTTATACTATGAAGGATCCATTCTGGGGTTAGTTTGGCCCACTGTAGTAATGAACATCTCTACTTTATTTTTCTAATGTAATCAGTTTTGTAGTTTAAGAAAAGTTGTTGAATTCATGTATACATCCTTTATGTTTAGTGCACTGTTCATACAGGCATTAAAAATTTTAGTAACATGTTCTTACTCAAACCACCAGTAAGTTGGTAAGCTGTTCTGACTTTGCAAAATGTCACTAATTTTTTTTTTTAATTTTCTTATCTTTTCTGGTGATTAGATTATGTATCCAGATAGCATAATAAGTAAGTGGATGACACTAGAGATACTGCTATGTGTTGCAGTGATGCCAAACAGGCACCGCAGATCCAGAGTGCTAAAACCCCCTGATTTAGATGGTACCTAGCTCCCTGATTTCAAGGTTCTGAAGCAGCATTCACATACAGTCAAGAAGTGAGTGGGAGTTTCATTAATTGTTCTGGCAATCCCTTTTTCCCCCTTTTTTATCGTAGTCTACAGTTCACTCTCTCTAATGGCTTGGATTGTAGAACTTTTGGCACCAAAATGCATTTTCTTTACCATGTGACCATTATATTTTCACAATAATAATTGAGTTATCACTTTTAGTCATTTTACAAGTCCTTCTCTACTTCTTTTATTTCTTCTTGTCTAGCTGTACCCCTGAATTCATTCAAACACTTGAAAGATAAACTGCTACTTTAAGGATTTTAGAGAGGAAAAGGTACAGCCTTCAGAGTTGAAATAGGAGAGTTTAAGTGGCAGAGGAGCATAAGGCCTTCATTTTTGTTGGAGAAATTGCTGAATATCCATCAGTTTCTGAGAATGTTAGTTCTGCCTGAAACTGAAATTAAAACTAGTTATCTTGAACTTTTAGCCTGGATTCCTCTCAGTCTGTAAACAATATCAGTCTACAGTCACAGCAACTACAAGTTGTTTAAATTTTGTGGCCAGGATTTCAAGCAAACTCTACCCAAACCTAAATTCCATTTCCTCACAAATCTGTCTTGTATTACTGTAAAAGTATTCGTAATACTTTAAGATCACCAATATAGGCACACCACAGCACATATTACAGCTGGACTTGCACAAGATAAATTAAGTCCTCTGGTATGTGCTTGACAAAATCAGTTTCTGGATTGTCTTGGTTTGCTCTTCATAAGGCTTTTAAAATGGTCTGATTACCTCAGTGCCTTTTGGCAGAACAGATCTGTCCTGCCAGGGGTGGAATCACACATGCTTTGATTTGTGAGGAGAGAGGGAAAGAGACTGTCAGTTCCCATCTGTGTGGGCATCCAGCGTGTGTGATCCCTCACACACAGAGTCTAAAGATCTGTGGAAGGATGTTTAGATACTTTAAATCATACCCTCTCAGTTAAATGTGGAAAGACAGCTTTCCTTAATTTTCTATTAAAAATTTCTTTCTGTAAAGGGAGGAAAAGCAAGAAAGATAAATATTTGGAGCAGGATAGTAAGCTCAGCAGAACATAACAACTAAATTACATCTGTTTAATTGAAAGGATGAAGTCATGGAACACACGTGCTTGGTTATTTTTGACTTTTGTTTGCTGCCATAATGCTTAATATTCAGTGAATACAAAATGATCAACCAGTTGGTTTTTTCTGTGTTTATAAGTTTGGCCAGTCTATTTGCTACCTTTGTGATTTTTTGTGTGTGTGTGTTCAGAGACAGCAGCTAGTGGTATATGCCTGTCTTCTAAGTGATATAAAGTGGATTTGTTTATTCACAGGTCCAGTTGTGAGGGTTCCCCTTCGATAACTGTTCTCTCTCCAGCTCTTATGGAGTTCATTTAGTACTTCCTGATGTCCAGGGCTTTGTGCTCTTTAGAAGTTTTTTTAAGACATGTACCCCCAAACCTAAGAATTTAATACAATTAAATAATACTAGTATGTGCTCAGTTAAACAGAGTCTTTTATCTGAATTTAGTTAGTCTTTGTCCCCACCCATAATAAATATTTTACATTGACTTTGGCATTCAGATAAGAAAACGATAGATGCCTTAGAAATAGTTTAGATAGATATGGGCAAGGTGTGCCATTTTAAATTTCAGGAATGTAACTGTCATAAGTGTGCCCATAAAACCAGGTTTGTCTTTATTTTTATTGCACAATATCTTTTCATGCACTTTTACTGCTAATTACAAAAAACAACAGAACCTCAAGTGTTAGCTATAGGTAGATTGCAGAAGAGCAACTTATTTAATTTGATTTGATTCTGCACAGCCTGGTTCAGTGCATTTGAACTATGAAACCAGAATGAAGCTCTACCACACTGAATCAATACATTTTATCGCTATTCTTTTCTCCCAACTTTCAGTATAAATTTTGCTAAAAGATTTTTAATACCTATGTTTTCCTCTCTGTCACTACTCTGTGCTTTTCAGGAACTCAAGTAATTACATTTTGGCATATGGAAGTAATTTCAAAAGGAAGAAATATCAAAGCAAATACCTATACAAGATAGTAAGTTAATAACTACTTCAGAAAACCAAATATCCAAAGCAACATGATCATCAGATTGTAGGAGGTTCTATCCCTTTACTCCACACTGGTGACACTGCACCTGGAGTACTGCATGCAATTCTGGGGTCCCCAGCACAGGAATTATATGAACCTGTTGAAGCAGGTTCAGAGAAGAGACAAAAAAATGATCAGGATGGGACACTTCTCCTGTGAGGAAAGGCTTGGAGAGTAGGGGTTGTTCAGCATGGAGGTAAGGCTTCATGTAGAGTTTAAGAGGGGATTGCTTGAGTAAGATGATGTTTACCATCAAGTTACTAAGTTGCATCAAATAAGATGTAGTTTAACAAGGGCGAGTGATGGATTCTGCGCCCAAGATGGGGCCGTGTCGGCTGTGTGTGGACTGAAGAACGAGAGGCTGCACAGCAGTGCCATGGAAAGGGCCCTGGGACTCTGGTCCATGGCAAGTTGAGCATGAGCCAGCAGTGCCCTGGCAGCCAGGAGGGCCAAGCGTGTCCTGGGGGCATCAGGGACAGCATCAGCAGCCAGGCAAGGGAGGGGATTGTCCTGCTCTGCTCTGCACTGGGGCAGCCTCACCTCCAGTGCTGGGGCAGCTCTTGGGTGCCACAAGAAAAAAAAGACAATAACCTGTTAGAGAGCATCCAAGGGAAGGCCACAAGGATGGTGAAGGGCCTGGAAGGGAAGTCATGTGAAGAGTGGCTCAGATCACTTGATTCATTCAGCCTGGAGGAGACTGAGGAGAGACCTCATTGCAATTTACAACTTCCTTGTGAGGGAAAATGGAGGGGCGGGTACTGATTTCCTCATTCTTGTGATCAGTTACAGAACTCAGGGAAATGGCACCAAGCTGGGACAGGACATGGTTAGGTTGGATATGGAAAACATTTTTCCCCTAGAGGGTACTTGGGCACTGGAACAGGCTCCCCAGTGTAGTGATCACAGCCTGAAAGAGTGAAAAACCCATTTAGACAACACTCTCAGGCACATGGTGTGACTCTTGGGGTGTCCTCCATAAGGCCAGGAGTTCGACTTGATATTCCTGCTGGGTCTTTTGCAACTCAGCATATTCTATATTTCTATGACAATAAAGTGCATATATGCCTATGTAAACTCACTAGATCTTATTAAATTAAAAAAAAAAAATTCTTGGTTTTTCTGGGTCTGGGTTGAAGGCGCTTGAGATGTTAGTTCATGTTTGGACTTGGGTGTTTTTTATTTCTTATCAGTAAAACAGTCTCACAACCATGAGTTTGGCAGCTTTTCATTAGAAGGCACAAAATGGCCAACAATCTCTTGTTACTAGGTCTTTTAAGACTAAACTATCCAATTAAGAACTGACACCTAGATTATTTTCCATTTTAACACAATAACTGATCCCTGGAAGCCCTCAATGTGGAATTTTCTGCCCAATTACAAAATGCCACACAAACCCAAGAAGAAGAAGGAAGAAGAAGCATGAAGAAGAAACTCAGGATGACACCCTGTGCCCTCCGTCTTGCTTCCGTCCACAACATACTAAAAATCCCAAAACCTAAATTTCTCACCCAAGTGATACACCTACACTACTCTCTATAATCTATTTCACACTTTTGTGGATTCTAGTCTATTCTGGAGCTTAGGAAACTTTTTCCATGAGTGAGGGTCAAAGTCATTGCTCTCCTGGGGGTCAGGACACCCCCGAACAGACAGAGAAATATTCCTGGCGTCCTGGGTTTCCACATTCCACTATTTCCTTGTTTTTCTCACATAAACTTTATTCGCAATTTCTAAATCAAATCACTCTTATTGCATAAAGTTTTAGCCAAGGTAACACCTAGCATATTAGAATGGACTCTATTCCAATTTTTTCAGACTTTAGAGTGAGCTATCACACTCCTTTTCTACAAAAATATGTGAACCACTTATTTACCATCTTTTATAAGGTAATTCAATCCACATATCCACTCTTGAAATTCTGTTACATTAGGAGGTGCATGCTTGTATGGATGCATAGGGCAGAGAAAAAGAATAAGCTTTGAGAACACAATGCTCTCTGATATTTTACAGAATGGTTTGGGTAAGCTAAGAATTCTTCACAATGGTATTAAGTACTGAAAAATTTATTTACCACAGATGAATAATACTACTTCTCCACAGCTGAAGAAAGACAGATGAGGGAAATGTTAATCTTTCCATAAAGAAAGAAATGGCAAAGATGTGTTTTCTCAAATAAGAGTTGTGTTAAAGAAAACTTGTAGTACTGGGTAGGAAATTGAAAACCACTTCAGAAAGATCAGTGAGCAATCAAAGACTAAATTCTAAGTTTTTGTTGTATACAGGGACAAACAACTGAGCAAGGAAGAGCAGAGCAAAAGAGTGATAGATTTGGCTGACTAGATTTGGTAGTACAGGAATTGTAATATATACCTGTTACATCTCTCCTTTTCTTTCAAAATGAAATGTAGAAAATACTCAAACCATTTTGACTGAGTCTTTTTTTCTTACCTCTAACCTGCTTGCCTTCTAAAATTGGAATTTCTTCATCAGTTTTAGTTACTGAAGTACTATGCCTGGACCATGCTGTTTTCTGACCTGTTGTCTTTAATGGCATGTCCTGTGTTTGGCAGAATTTGGAAGAAATTCTTAAAAAAATTAGCAGTAGTGAAACAGAGTTCTTGGAGTTCTACTTTTGTTTAGTACCTGCCTCAAAACCTAAAACCACTTTGCTAAAGTGCTATTGAACCCCAGAGTTTTTATTGTATCTTACTCTAGTTGTACCACAGGCAATTATACATGACTGTAAAGGTTTTAAATATTGTACTCTTGTAATATGATATTACCTGCTTTCTAGAATTTTTTGAAACTATGCAAAAGATTTCAGTAGGTTTTGCTACAAGTTTTTTTAGTTTACTGTGTAACACAAGCCTGTTACACTCAAGCAGTCTTCCACATTGCTCCTTACTGCATTACTCTGACTGCACTTTGCAAAATTGTTGTTTTCATTTTCACTTTGCATGAGTAAATTACTATTTTATTGGTGGTAAAAGTTTATTGGTTCTTGAACCATCCCATGGGACCTTGCCTTTTTTTTTTTTTTTTTTTTTTTTGCAGTTTGACACAAAGTTCTCTGATGTCTCAAATTTGTATTGCAAAGGGAGCCATTCTGTCCATCTGGAGTTTTGAGTCTTCTGAACTTTGACCTTAAAGATTTTATAATATATACACAAAATATTAAAGTTTCCAATGTGTTACAAAATATTCAGAAGTTTATTTCCCTTTTTGTTTTTTTGCAATAATTCATGTTTTTAGGTGTGCTTGTCATGGAAATACACACTACCATTTTTTTGGCACAGTCTAACGATGAGCTAGCTTTTTCTTTCATACATTCTTGAAGAGCTTCATCTTCTTTGGGATTTGTAGGTATTATTCCATTTTTTCCCCTTTCTTCTGTATCTCATGACCTTTTTGGCGTTTTATTCTCTTTCATTTAGTACTGCACATGAATTTTTCCACTAGTCATCCAGGAGAACACTGAGCTTAAAATTTGCAACAGTTTGTTCCCAAAATATATAAACTAACATTTAAGTGAGAAGGAGGACTGGGAGAAGGGTCTCATCATCTCTGTCAAGCTACCAGTACTTTAAGGAGCAACTGTTAAGAGGAACCAGAAAATTTTACTCTGCCAGTGGGCAGAGTACTATCAGATTTCTACTTTATTTGGAAAAGCAGTGATACATTTGTAGAAGGCTGATTTCTGTCCTGATCTGGAGGAAATATGCAGGTTTAGATCTGTTGTCTGTCTTCAGGTTCCTTAGGCTGCGTATGCGCCCTCTGTTGTGGCAGGATGCTGCCAGACCTGTCCTTTCATTCATTCACTCCTAATGTTTGATCTTGGTCACTAGAGAAGCTTGTTAATATTGTCATCTGCTCTCACTGCAGAGTTGTAGGGAATAATCTTTTAAAATTTCTATTGCCATCCTTTGTAGTATATTATATTATACTGTACATTGTATTATACCATATTGTACTATATAGTAAACTTGTTAAATCTGTTGTTGTTGACTTTCCATTTTCTAAACCTTCAAAAAGCTCTGCTATCTTCTTTGTCATCAAACAGGACATGACAGTTCATGGCTGATGCTTCATATTGGCAGAAAACTTTTCTTCCGGTAGTGGTATATTCCTCTCTTAGAAAATACTCAGTATCTTCTATCTGTTATTTTCAATGGTTTCCTTTCATAAACCTTTGCATTCTTGTTTAAAAAAGGATGCATACAGAGCAAATCAGAAAAAAGTAAAATCTACATGCGCAGGGTGAAATATAAGACAAGGATATACTGTGTTTCATTTATTTTTATTTTTAATGAAGAAACACTCATGGTAGTGTTATAATGTTTTAATTATGACCTGTTTTCTTCTTAGATTGTATTTTTCTTAGTGATCACATCTCTTTGGTACTGTTCAGTGCACCAAATTTATCAACACTCTTTAAGTATTCTTATTATAACATAGAACTTACCAGTTATAATCTCACTGGTACAACTGCTTAACAGGTGTACTCCTGATAGTGGAGTAAAGTTATTGTAGGCTACTAGTAACACACTTCTATTGTTCAAATAAAGTTGGAATATTTTAAGGTGTCATAAAATATAAAAACAAATACCATATAATTAAATGTATTATGGACCAGACTAACTGCAGCTGAGATGTCCAGGAACTTTCATAGTGTTCCTTAGTGCACTAATTTATTTCTGGGATAGCCCCTTGGTAACTTTGTGATAATTAAAAAAACCCAGTAATAATTTTGAATAAAGTGATTGAACATGTGAACTATGGATTTTGAATACATATGTGGGTTTTTTGTGGTTTATACTTTTTCGGGCTTCTGTCATAAATCTGCATCTGCTGAACCTGCAATCCCCAGAATAAATTAAATTGTACCAGGTAATGAATCTCTACAAAGTGTTTTAAGAACATCTGTCTATATATTAATTTTTCTTCCCTAAAATAGAATAGAGCAACTAATAACTTTCATTTAAAATAAATTTTGTGGTTTTATCTTAATTTGAAAAAAATATATGTTTCCATCTTAAAGAAGTATGCATTTCTGACGTGCATTTTAATGTTGTAAGAGTCTTCCAGATATATGCAAATAATTGCTTTCTTTGACTCTTACTATAAACATAATTTTGTGTTACACACGAAACATACAATCACAGAGAGTATATATTATTTTCTTTTGGGGATGGGGTGCTTCACTTAATGAAGAATCAGACAAGTTACCTATTGTATTTCCAGTCATAATACAAAACTGTAAGAACCTTTAAAATCTGCTTCAGGTTCATAAGCACAGTTATAAGCAATAAACTATAAATAATTTTAAAATATTTGCCTCTTGGACCTCCTCATTGTTATGCACATTTGCATGATAGAGATTAAATTCTCCAAAGGTGTTAATTACAATCGTAGCATGTGGTAGATTACAGAATCAAAAAAAATAATAGTGACCTGTGTAAATGCATGCTGTCATGGGAAATGGAATAGACCACATACTTAAATGTAGAAATCCAGTCAGATCGCTAAAAATGTTCATTACAATGCCTATGAAATGGTCATACAAGGAACTTTATTTCCCACATAAAAAAAATAATTTCCCATAGAATAAATACTTGAAACTTCTAAACAACAGTGGTCATACAATGAACTTTATTCCCCACATAAAAAAATAATTTCCCATAGAATAAATATTTGAAACTTCTAAACAGCGGCATGTTTCACTCATTTCCAAGAGTCTGCAAGAACTAAGTTAGCTATGCCAGATACAAGATGACCATTTTAAGAATCATTGTGTACTTAAATATTTCTCACATTTTGTAGATAATAGTTGCTGTTTGGTGCTTCTATGTTGTTCTTCTTTGAGTGTGTTAAGGATGGCGTCATGCATTTCACTTGTAAGAAAAAGTTACCAAACACTTTATTGATGTAACAAATTTCAGCCATAGATGTGACTGTGTTTTAACAAGATCCTATGACAAGGTACACTCAACTGTTTACAGCAGAGAGGGCAGAGCCAGACAAAGCTCTCAGGGAGGCCCATTCCTTGAGCCATGAGTTCCTGACAGGGTCCCCTTGCTTTCTAAACTTCTCAGAGAGGAGTTTAGGTGGGGCTGGATCCAATCCTAGCAGCACAGACTTGGTTTATGGACAGTGGTTTATGTCTGGAGGATTGTATGTGCACAATCAATCCTTTGTGTCACTCAGCTGAGATGTCCAAATTTAACATACAGTCAAATTTAAAAGCCATGTTAATCTCTTACTGAGAATGTGCTGCTGCAAGGAATCATCCCTGAGGTGTAACCTGGACAGACATTCCTGTGCAGGAGGAGATCCTGGTGTGCAGCCCAGCTCCCTGCAGGACAGCCCCAGAGCTCTGGGCTGCTCACTGCTCATGGCTTACAGTCACAGTAGCACAGCAGCAAGGTGTGTGGATCACTGCTCCAAACAGCCCTTGGCTGCCAGGTTTCATCCATGCCCCAGGGTCCAGAGTAAGCTGGGTGCAGCCATCGCAGCCCCCACTGGTGATTATGGCTTCAGCTGGGGCTGCTGCTGGGGGAGCATTGCCACAGCACTGGCTGTGTTTATCTGCAGTGCCTGTGCAAGGTGTATGTCTATGCACACATGTATGTCTATGTCCGTGTCAATGTACCAGAGAAGGACTTGCTGCAGCCAGAGCCACACAACAGTTGATGCTATCTGGTGGCACTAGTATAGCATAACACCTGTGACAATTTCAAACTTTTAGCCTTTCATCAGCAATAACTTGCCAGGAGAAACAATATGTGTAGTGGGGAGGGGACTAAAAGAAAAAGTACATCCCATTATGTGACTGCTGCAAGCAATTTGAAAAGTAACTGGCACAGAGCCATGTTGAGTTAAGATTGTTAATGTCCAATGTTAAAATTGGACTGAATCTTTCTGTGTGTAAAAAGTTATCTCAATGGAAAAATACAGATTTCAGATAGACCTTGTGAGGAATTTTCTAATAAAATATTGCAAAATACCAACTTATTGTAACTGAAATATTTAATTTGAAATATTTCAGAATTTCTCATCTGCCTGATCTCCAAGAAATTGCTGAGAGTAAGGAACATTTTGTTTCAACATCTCATCTTTTAGTAAATTCACTGTATACTCAGTGGTCATTTTCTCTTTTGCCTTATCAAAATATCTTTCTGACCTCTTTTGTGGAGTTTTGCTCCAATCTGGAGGTGTTCCCTTGGAACACTATCGTATGCACTGTTGTCTCTTCATAATAATGTTCTGATACCCATTATTCCAAATAAGAAGGTCAGCATCATATCAACCATGCTTTTAGAAGCATGATATTCAATATTTCATTACATGGAAGTCCTTCTGTGAGAAAAAAGTCAATATTTTTTGTTATTTCTTTGGTAATAATATTTTAAATTGATTTTGTTTGGACAATTTTTCAAATATTTTATTACTTGTGTGAAAATCTTGTAACTTGGCTTGTAAAGCAACAACCCTGAATGAATGTACTTCCTAGGAATACACATTGTCAGTATTTTTATTAAAAAAATGTATACCACAAAAAATTGAAAGTATGTCTTTACAATTATAAATCTTCTCTACAGAATCTTTGTCAAGATTGTTTTTTTAAAAATTGTTGTAACTCCCTTTTTCTCCTTAGTTCAAATGATCTGCCATAACATTGTCCTGCTCTTCACATAAGAGTTGTGGATTTTTTAAATTATAAGGCTTTCCAGAGGATGACCGTCTCTTCTACTTTCAGAGATTAAATTACAAGGTAGAGGTTAGACTCTGTGCTGATGAATTTAAAGTATATGCCTTATGAATCTCTGTAAATAGATCAATAAAAGTAAATTTTTTTAATCAATTATGTTTCAAACTGTGAAACAAGAATAACTTAACCTTAATGTCCAACGAATTGTTAAGAAATGTGACTATTTAATCATTAATTACTAATTTGTAAATTAAATTAGATTCTGAATAGACAGCATCAGAAAGGGTTTTCACAATCCCTTCAGACTGTGGAGCATCCATTGCAAATCTTGTGGGTATACTGGGTAGGAATAGCTCTGTTTCTGTTGTGAGGTCTTTTTTCACATGAGGTGGGGGAATTAAAAAAAAAAAAAAACAGCTGATTCCAAGGAAGGAAACCTCTGTCTTTCATTCTCCATATATTCTCATCTGTTTAGTTCTCTAGACTATGTGCTTCATTTAATTAAAATACTGCTCTAGACATGCCTTGCAGAATCAAAAATGTTTTTTGTTGTCTTTGCTACAAGCTGCTGGTTGCATGTCCAAAGGGCAAAGATCAATTAAAAAGAAACAAAAGAAATTTATTAATATTTCAAAGCCATATTAAAATGTTATCAATTATTTGAATGCACATGATGAAACATCATTGTTAAAATGGCATGGGCAGGTAAAAACCTTGGCCTGTAAAAGTTGCTTGGTAATGTTTTCTTCATATAATCTTGTGCTATGCACTTAAGCTGTTCAGTAGCAGCTGTTTCCATCCACGCCCTTTCTGTAGCAGAACATTATGCTTTAGTTGTCACAGAAGGAGTTATAAAGACGACCAAAAATAATGACTTAGAAATGGAAATCACCTAATATTGTAAAGGCAGTAATTTCTTCACAACCAATAGGACATCATATGTTATTTCATGAAAGAACTGAAGTTTAGAAAACTTTGTTGGGAAGTTCAGAAAACCTCAGAAAAGATTATCAGAAAAGAATATGACTTTTCCAGAATTTAGTGTATATAATGTGAAAGAAACTCTTCAATAGAAAGATGATATAGGTACTAATGGACACAGTCTTCATTTGTAAAACAAAATTGTTATACAAAATGTAATTTAATCCTTTTAAGGATGTTTAAGCCTTAGAGTAGGCTTAGCTCTTTATATAGATTCTGCAAAGTTAACTAATACTTTTGCATACGTAATTCCATCCATGTGCAAACTTAAAGAAAAGCTTACTGTTTAAGTGTGACTTTTGCAAAGTAGTCTGCTTAAATATATTATCTTTTGCAGATGGTAAAATAAAGGCTTCAGGAGGAACAGAAGTCTTCGATGAGGAATTCAAGATGAGCAATTGGAAGTATAAGGGCAGCTGGTTTTAGGGCATTTGAGTACAGATGAAGTAGCCTGGGTGAGAGTATGACACAAAACTCTACCACTGAGCAGCAGAGCCTTATCAGCAGTATTAAGATTTGAGGCTTAGGAGGGCTGAAGAAAAATGAGAATTGTAATGCTTGGGTGTATATCAAAGTCATTTGATTGAAAGCCAGTAAAATTGTCTGACTCACTTTTGACTTCCAGAGGACTAATAACACCTCAGTATGTTGACAAACAGGTTGCAATGCAGGCCACCTACAGTAGTATCAATGACCATCTAATTTCAGACTATTTTAATTCCTGTGAAGTTCTTAAACACAATTGTTATTTACCTATTACAATCCAGTCTAAAGAGTGAGGAATTACGACTCTCTGTAGCAAGGCCCTGTTCTGTGTGCTGCAACAACTACTAATTTATCAGTAGTTCTCTAGAAATCTTAATTGCTTTCATATTCATCCTGACATAGTTACATGATTGCATGTACTATGATGGATTTTGGTATTAATTTGAAGGTATTTTAACTTTTCAGGAGTTTTTTTGCCTTTAAAATGATGGTGTTTGCATATCATTACATTTTCATGCAATGGCGAAAAAAAATAATGAGTATCATGTTTAGAATAAAATGTGATATGGCTCAAAATTGCTTTAAATTGTTTAAAAAATAAAAATATTATAAAAAAATTCTGGATAATAATTTCGTGCTTGTAACTATAAGAAGATAAGTTCAGCTTTTCTATAAAAAGACTGTTACAATATTGCTTATGCTGGTAACTTGTAGATAATTTTTCAGGGTAAAATTTTTGGGTGAGGAAGCATTTTAATGCTTCCTAATGAATGTATTAATTTATTAATAGAGGTTCATTAATTTATTTCCATAGAGTGGAATATATTATAACAATTAATTTATTTCAATAGAGTGTTAAATCGTAACACCTAATCATTAATTATGAATAATGTTGTGAGAATGAGTCAAAATATTCTGGGATTTTTTAGCTGTACCATCAGTTGCTATGCTTTTGAGTCAACAAACTTGTTTATAATATATTGTTCTAATTTGTAAATACTTGACATAAAACATTATAATATTTATCTCAGGAATGATTTGGAAAATATTGGAAAAATACTGAGAAGTATGAAATGCTGGCATTGCCTACAGGTTAAGAAAATATCCAGTTTTCATCTTTTGAATAGGAAATACTCAATTATAGTTTTTTATGGTGTCAGCATTCCAGGTATTGTAATAATCTAAGAAAACAGTTTTGAACTTTTTAAGTCCAGCAGAAATTAAAGAAATAAAAACTTCAGGGGTCCTTGACATATAATTGTTAGAGTGCCCACTGACCTGTAGCAGAAAATCTGAAACATTAATGTACTTGAACGTAACAAATGCATCCAAACAAATTTATCTTGGTTATCATCAGACTTAGCAGTTCATGTGCCACACTAGCCTTGACTATGCAGTCCAAAGCTCAGTTGTGTCTGATTCACAGGAAAAGCAGTCAATGCAAAAGTTTACCTGCTTTGATAAAGGCACAGACACCCTCTGCAGTGGAGAAAATGTCAAACATGGGTTTACAAAGTAGTGGCTCTTTCTTAAATACAGGGTCTATATTCCCTTTTTTACATTACAATTTCCAGTGTCTTTTGCATTACTATTTCCAATGTCTTCAAAAGCTGTTGAAGAAAAGGGCAGCCCCTCAGTATGAGGCCCTTTTGCCTCTTTTTCTCGTTGGAAATTACATTTGTTCTGCTCACCCCAAGTATTACTGGTCTGATGGAAAAGATGGTTGTGATCAGTGTTAATGAGCATGTCTCTCATTATGTGTGCTGTACACAAAGGGCAAATTATGGCTATTTGGACAAGCAAGTTTAGAATTTTTAACACTTAGGAGCCTCTCTTCATATCTTTATAACCTTTCCTGTAGGTACTTACTGAGTGTAGGTTTGTCTTTTTGGTTAATTTTTTGAAAGAAAAAAATCACGTCATTTTATGTTGTCTTCTTCATTACTTTTTTGCATGCTTGGCTGTATCTGTACTTCTATATTTATATGAGGAGGGATTTACAGAGAGTTGAATGAATTTTCTAATGTTGGGATGCTGGAGCCACATAGTATCTGACTAAGTACATTAGACATCTATCAATATATTCAAGATGTGAACATGCAACACAGCAGAATTGGTTTTTTTTTTTTTTTATTTGTGGGATTGTATTTTCCAGGTATTCAGCTGGTTATTGTACAAGAATGTTTAAATGTTTCATTTTCCATATAGTTTCTTTTACTTGAAAATAATCTAAACCATTTGGGATTAAAAAAGATGGATCATTTCCAGCAAAGTTTTCTTGGCTGATCATGGCATATTTCTATAATGGTTACCTATTAGGGATTTTACTATAAATGCTATAGCAACTTGTTGAAGTCTAAAACTCTTTTTTTTTTTTAAGTTTTGCATTTTAAAGGGATGGGGTTCTATTTTCTCAGCTAAACTAAAGATCTGAATACAAAAAAAACACCAAACCTTCAGAAAATAGATATACAAATTAAATACTAAAGAATTAAATGTGGAAATTTAAAGTCCAAATATTTTTCTATATTCTCTGGGGGTTTAATAATTTTAATTTTCCATTCTGCTTCTTGTTTGTGTGTATTTCCATACTCACAACTGCAGTAATGAATCCAGTTTTTATTCATGGTTTTGCTTTCCATGAAATGTCTGTCATATAGGTGGTGACTCACTCTGTCAATAAGGGTTAAAAGCCTTATGGCAAAATAAACTATTTCTTTGCATTCTGATGCCTCTTGTATATTGGAAGGGTCGTAACCTTCATGAGATCTTCATCTGTGCTACTTCTGCACCTTTAGGCTGAAGGTGAATTTTGCAGAACATTCACTGAAATTGTGTAAAGAAAGTATTCTTTTTATATAGCTCTGAGAAAAAAACAGAAACTGGGGAGGAAGGTAAAAGAAAAGATTCCTATTCTAATAGTAATTATACTGACATTAGAAGCACAAAATATTTTTCTTCCAGGGCAAATGAAGACTATTTGTGTGGTAGCAAAACCATCTTTATTAATTATAACAAAGATTCAAGCTGGAGCAATGCAAATATTACAGTCCTACTGTAATAATCACTAATAATAACAACTACAGAGATTATTCCAGAGGTAAAAAAAAAGAAGAAAAAGAATGAATTAAAAATCCATTTTAAAAGGAAAATAATTTAAACATAGCAAATTTGAATTAGCTAATGGAAACTGAATTTAGTTGAAATTCTCCTTGCTGTTTCACTCTGTGGAATAGAAAAATAGAAAATTAATGTCATGCTGACCATTTCCTTACTGTGAAAAATGTGGAGGGAGTGGTGGGTAAAATATTATGATAGCTTTGCTAAAAGAAATCAAGTTAAATAAATTTTACCAAGACTATTGTTTTGTAAATAAGCTTTGTTCAAAACCTAAGACCAACAGAAATGTAAATATTCTTTTTAAATGTAGTTTACATTTCTTTATATCTTAAATAAAACATGTTTGAGCATTTATTGCTGCCAATTCAGAAAGACAGTCATGCAATCATAAAATGAACATTATAAAAAATAAAAAGAGTCAAATCAGGAATAAAAGACAAGGGAAAACATATCAGTTCAAGACATAAAAGGAAAGACAGAAAGTACAAGCCATCTATTTATGTCTCAAAGACTAATCAAATGAAATTTTTGAGTTTGTTGAAGTCTTAAACTGAGAGTACTTTTGTATATATTAAAGTTGCATGAGTATATTGTTACGCTTCAATTTTTTTGTTTGTTTATCATAATAAGCCATCCATTTAGAAATTGATAAATAGTTATAAAACCAACTTAGTTCGGAAAACAAAATCTATTGTTGTTTTTGACCAGCTGAGATATCCAATGTAGAAGTTCTGTTTTATATGTGTGGGAGGATGAATGTATTGAATTAACAGAAACATGGCAAAATAATTGATCCTGCAAACTGATTTTTCTCATCACTGAATGAAGCATAAACATTGGAGCTGTGAGGAGACTTTATTGTTCTCTGAACTGCAGTGCTTTTAGTAGTTGGAGGCCACAGGTGCCAGGGGAGGACCAGGTCTGAACACGCAGGGAAGGGTGTGGGTGGTGTGGTGTCAGAAGCAGTCTGCAGGCTGTTTAATCCACTCAGGTTAGAGATCACTTTGCAGTGAAGTGTTGCTGCCCAGAGGGTTGGTACCTGTCCATGGCTCTGAGCATGTCTTCTTCCACAGCTGAGACCAGAATTATAGCTGCTTGAGGAATAAATTGTCTCCTGGACTCACTGTTATTTTATAACCCATATATTTATAATTTATGCTACATTTATATCATAGATATATTTACAGAGAGGAAGTAGAAGCTCTGCTTGTTTACTTTTAACAGAATTTCATTCTTTGTTACATGCAAGTACTTACGTATTTCACTACAGAAATATACATTTCACATATGTCGGAAGTATACCTCCTCTCTGTTTTCTAATTCACCTGAATCAAAGGAGGAGTAAGTTCAGAACTGGCAAAGTTATGTGGCTATCGTAGAATCATGGAATGTCTTGCATTGGAAGGGACTCTAAAGATCATCTAATTCCAATCCCCCTGCCACCATGGGCAGGGTCACCTTCCATTGGACCTCATGCTCAGAGTCCCATCTAACCTAGCCTTGAACACGAGCAGGAGTGGGACAGCCACAGCTCCTCTGGGCAGCCTGTTCCAGTGCCTCACCACCTTCACAGGGAAGAATTTCTTCCTAATACTCATCTAAAACTACACTCCTTCAGTTTGAAGCCATTGCCCCTTGCCCTCTCACTACATGCCAATGTAAAAAGTCTCTCTCCACTTTCCTTGTAAGCTCCCTGCAGGTGCTGGAAGGCTGCAATTAGGTCATCCGTAGGCCTTCTCTTTTCCAGTCTGTACAAACCCAATTCTCTCAGCCTTTCCTCATAGTAGAGGTGATCCACCCCCCTCATCTATCCTTGTGGCCCTTCTCTGGACTATCATTTGATCTTAATATTTTACTGGTAGGTGCTTACTAAGGGACTTTCTCCAAGGAGGGGCTATGTGGATTATACAGACAGACAGTGTTTCAGAAAAAGGATGTCCTCTAACATGGCTGAAAGGGATGGAATATAGGAGAAAAAAAAGAAAGAAAAGGATTGGAACACATGAAGTGGAAGAAGCAAATGCTTATATTTAAACTACATGATAATTATGAGTTCTAGCACCTTTGGAACAAAGACCAGCATGCTGCATAGCCATTACTTTCCTGTGTTGCTTGGAAACTGAAGTGAAATAACCCTCTTCATTTGCAGCTTGCCCTAGCTCTCCCCTGCTGAAGTGTTTGATACCTCAGAACAGAATATGTACTGAGCAGAACACAATATTGGTAAACCCATTAACTATGTGGGGGTTTTTAAAGTGTGATTAGTTCTACTACATTGCAGTACAATACCACAGAAAAAAATACAAAGTAAATTTTCAGGTAATATAGGACTATTTCAGTTCTGTTAATCAGCAGTGTGTTTTCAATGAAAAATAGAACTAACTCTTACAATCATAATATCAATATCCTGTCTGAAAAACAGAAAGGTTTTGTTTTTGGCAAACTTTGGCATATTATGTCAGTTGCTAAAGTAAGAAGTAACCATCTTGGACTGGTAACCCTTCAGTATCTATAATTTAAAATATTTATTGAAAACAGTAGAATTAATAGTCTCAATGAAATACAAGTCAATCCTATAGAGCTTAATTAAAATCAACTACTTTTTGTGCCAAATATCCTCCCCTCCCCGCATCACCCCCCAAAAAGAAAAAAAAGAAAAAAAAAATACATATGTGATGCAAAGAATAAACCCAAGCTTTTTGTTACTGGTCAAGCTATTTTCAAAGACTAGGACTTTCTGCTTAAACAGCTGTATAATGGAAGCTAATGTTGTCTGATAATGTGTAGTTTCTAAAAAAAAGTTTTATTTTTGTAGTCAAAGACTCTTTGAAATATTTTTCTGGACAAAAATAAGAATTTTCCACAAGTGTTATTTTTTAGTCCTGCAAAGTCTGTAGAAGAGAATACAGGGCTGGCTTAAGGTCTAGGACCCTGCATACCTCTCTAAATAGCCAAAAATTAATTGCATTGATCAAGCCTAATTCCAAGTATTAAAGGCCAGTATTAGTATTTCTGAAGTTGTGTAAATTCTGTCATATATTGGAATGAAGTATATTGTGCAACACCTAAAAGTTATTAACATACCTTCAGTTCATCAGAGCTTGTTTCAGGTTTTGTAGTTTCACACAGGTAGATAATGGGCTTTGTCTAGCCCACTCTATCATTCCTTTTGAAAGCAACTCAGTATTTATGTATGTAACATTTTATGTATAACCTGGCAAATGATTGAGAGATAAGAACAGTGTTCAAAAAAGTTAAAGGAAGAGCAGAAAACCAAACCAATTTTTCTTCTATTGCAGTTCACTAAAAAATAATTTAGGCTATGTTTTGCAGGAGAACTTTTGATTGCAAGTGATGAATTTAATGCTTGCTTCAGACAGAGACCAATGACTACTCAAAAAAAAAAAAAAAGTAAAATTAGTAAGTCTATGTGTCCAGATGTTTTTCGTTCAGTATTTCCAAAATTATTCAAATACATAAAACTATTACTTCCATCTATCTGTGAAATCAGTGTTATTATCTAAAGATCAGATGATGGCAAATATGATGCTGTTTTTTTAGTAGAATTGTTTTTGGAGAGAGAAGGAAGATTTGTTTTGGGAGAATCCAGAGCATTTCTAGTAAGCATGCCTTAAGTATGTACTGAACAAACTCCCGAAACCTTTTGGAATAAAAAACACCCTTTTAATGCAGTGAGCTTTCATAGAAGATGAACATCTTTCAAACTATTTAGGGAGTGTGGTGGGTTTGGGTTTTTTTGTGGAGGAGAAGGGGATATATTGAGTTTTATGCTCTTGTTTCTTTGGAGTTTCCTTTGTTTTTTTTTCCTTTTTATTTTTTTAATGGATTTTTTTAATAAGCTAGCAAATGTAAGCAACATAATCCAGTTCTTTTTTCATATATGGATTTCAAAATAGCTTTTTTAATTGAACCCTTTAAGAGCTCCTAGAGTCAAGGCTATCAAGCAATAGTGATTCCATGCAAAGGAACATTTGAAGAAAGCTCACTGGCAATAAATACAAGAATGCAAGAGGGGAAAAATCAATTTTAGCTATGCATAGGTAACAATGGATCTTAAATAACACTCCTGGCTTCTAACAGTCATTGTGGGTAGTTGTCTGAAAATATCTACTTGGTGCTAAGCAGGAGTCTTAAAAGATTATGAGATTGTTAGGAATTATTGGAAAATAAATAGTGAAAAAAAGCAAAGATTGATCAGATAGACTAAGGTACCTCTATTTAGAAAAGAGCTTGGGTTTCTATGAAAATATACACAGATGTGAGATGATGAGGAAATCAGAAAAAGTCACTTGCTGTCTCTCATGTAAGATCCAGGTCAGTCAGTACTGATCAGGCAGCAGGTTTCAAATAAATTATTTATCTCAGCATAATAAAGGTATTTATGTGAGTGTCAAAATATATGTACAATCAAATATGTTTAGGTAAAATCCAAGGATGAAAGCCTGTTGAGAGCTATTCAACACAATGATGATCTGTTTTTTACCACAACTTCATCTTTCCATATTCTGACAGGAAATATTGAGAGAAATGCCATTGTGTTTTGAAGTTCTATTTTCACATTTCCACAAACACCTGTTAGTAGCCTCTGTCAGAAAGTCAAAACCAGCTAGGTTAATTTATACTCCAGCCCAGTGAGGTTGTGTTTGTGTGTGCTTGTGACTGGAGAGTTTGTATGCCTGTATTCATTGAGTGCTACCTGTAGGGCTCCCAAATAGAAAAGATATTTTTAGAACTGTTAATATGAATTCAGTGGTATCATGTATGACTGAAATTACTCCCCAATACATAAGTGTGAAAATCGACAGTATAAAGGGCAGGAAATTCTGCTTTTCAGTAATTACTAACAGTCCTGTGAAGACTTCTCTTGCTCACCTGAGCTGGCTGTCATTTTCATGTATCCTGAATATTGTTTGTCTACCTGCTAGACAGTATTTCATCAGCCTCAAATTCTGTTGAATTACTATCATTGCTCATCCCATGGGACAACACTAATTCATCCTTTGAAAGATTTTACATTCGCTTTCAGTGTGAGTAACATCGTATCTCAACATTCTTTGTTACAATAACACTGGCCAAACTGAGGTGAGAAAAAAGAGAACAAAAGGTGCCCGTAGTAACCTGGATAATCACTAGCACACCTTTACCAAGAACCTAAACAGCTTGATAACTTTTGTTTCAAATATTTAATTCTTTGATAACTTGGTTGATGTCATTTATGACTTTTACTTGGATTAATTTCTATCCTAAAAGAGTATATATAAGTTTCTTTGTGTTTAAGACCAAGAACTTAGTATAGGTATGAGTTGGGGCTGGGTGGTACTATACTGCACTGGTAAGGGTTACTGGCAGAGATTTGGGAATATCTTAGTCTTGTTTTATTGCTCAAACTAGCCTTTTTAGGTATTGCAGAAAAGAAATGAAAATACCATGCTGTGCCTCTTGCCTTGGATTTATTTTGCCATTAAATAATTACAAAGCAGAAAATTTTCAGTATCCCTAGGTTATGGACATATTATGTTGCATTTGTTAGAAGTTTGTTGTTGTTGAATAGTCAGAATAAGAATATTTAGGAAGGAATTGGTTCAGGTGTGCACTTTGATGTCTTTTTTCCTTTTTCTTGTGGAATAATGTAAAATCTACTGCTGTTGCCCATGGTGCTTTAACTGGGCATGTGTGTGACATGCATCAGAAATGTGTAAGACAAAAAAGTGGCTTTTTTATTCAAAAGAGCAAACAGGCCGTGGCCTGCTGTCAGGTAAAAATAATTTCCCAGGAATTTCACAATATTTAAGCAGATTAAAAATGAGTAGATATTTTTGTGATCATTGATTATTTTCTTATTATATTTATTTTGTTGAAAAGCTATAATGTTTTTTCACTTTAGAGGACATTTTGGGATAGTGCTATAATACAACATTTAATCTATTGCAGAAGGCATAAAATGTGGTTAAAATTTTACTTTAACAACAACTGACTTCATTGACTTTCTACCTGCTTTCCTCTGGAAATATTTCAGATGGTTTTGTATGTTCATGTAGTTATATCTACCCTTTGTTAAATGATATAATTTTATCAATGATGTTTCTTCTTATCTGATGGTTTTTGTGCATATTTGGCATTTTTTGTAGCAAATTAACACTCTACACTTGACTGTCTATAGCTTGATTAGAATATGGGCTAAATACATCAAGTAGAAAAATTAAAAGAGAGTTTTAAATGTATCCAGCTGACTTATGGATTCATGGAGCTGTATCTTTATATGTATATAAAAAGCTTATGTTTACTGCAAGTCATTTTTAAGATAAAGTAACACAAAACAGCAATGGCTGCTGCATGCCCTCTTTAATCTATATTGGTTATGTCAATTAGGATTTTCTGGATTGAAAGATCCTGAAAAATTTATTGGCAGGTCAGAATATCTGAATTAACAATTGATTAGAAATTAACAATTGATGAGTTGTTATGACTTCAGCTCTTGTTATAGTGCAGCAAATCACCATGTGAATTTACAGTATATTCCCTGTTTTCCATATGTTTGTCATTGAAGCCTCATATTCCAGTTTTCTATTGTCTCTTTTGCTCATAATTAAACAATATAAAGCTATACATAAGTATTTAGCCACAAACTGTTGTTCTTTGTGTGGGATTTTGGAAGTCAGTCTGTGTTTGCTGTTTGGTCCTCCTCGGCTGTCTGGCTCCCTCTGACAGTAGCTGCTTGCGCAGACACTGTACACCAGTTTTAGGGAGAAGAATGTGATAAGGATTAGCCTCACTTGCTCCTTTTTACTCTGCTGAGAAATGTGTTTGAACAGGGCAGATTTGCAGGTTTTTTGTAAGTTTGCTGAGTCCTAAGTAAGAATGTAAAAATGGGGAATTCTAATGAGAACTGAAGGAAGATGAGAATTGCAGTGATTCTCATTGCACGTCAGACAGCAGCCCTGAAGCCTTCCCAGCTTATATCATGTGAAGAGTGTGTTTCCAGCAGTAAAGCAGAAGGAAAGGAAGGAGAAAGAAGGAAAAAGTGGTGTGAGAGGGAGGCTGTTTTCTCTTTTTTAAAACCTAAGGTATCATAGAAGTATAATCTTTGGTAAATGGATCTTTTTTGGATAAGCCCAGGTATTGTGTGTTTTAAAAATCATCACACTGAGTGCAGAGCCTTGGTTAATGTGAGAACTGAGTCTTCTACTAAGAAAAAAAAAAAAGGCATATTGCATAGTTTCTTATCTATTGCTTAGTGAAAATGAGGATATGAGCAAACACCACAGAGAATAAACCAGTAAAAACTTGTAACCCCAGGAAGACTTGTCAGTGTTTCAGTTTTACAGTTACTATGCTGCCTCTGTTTTCCTGGCCTGAACCCTAGCATTGCAAGATCTTCAGTTTATACATTCTGGCTTGCCAGATGCTTTGAAATATAACATCCTAGAACTTAGCCTGGAGTTCTGTGATTGAGTTTGGAAGCATATGGCAAAGCTCAATTTGTCTTTGGACTACCAGTACAAGTAGTTCACAACATGAAGTTGTCAAATTTATCAGGAAAGAAGAAACAACAGCTGCTTCAGAGGGTGCAAGTCACTTAATATTAATACAAGTATATTTTCTGCTAATTATTTTGGGGCTGTAAAGAACCAGTATAGTGACTTCAGAGACTAAACAATTCGTTCATAAAGGATGTTAGGTTGACCAATGTTTGGGGTATGCTGGTGGTAGTATTACAATGCATTAATAATAGGAATAGAGCACAGTGTTAGAAACAGTGTAAGACTCTGATATAGTAACGCCAATGAGAGAGTGACAAAGTAATCCATTGCTTTTATACAATTAGAATTAGGTAGATAATTAGGTCGGTGATCATGATAAATTTCTCATTTTGCATAGAGCCCAGTTACCTGAGCTTGTGTGTGAAGTCCTACCTCCTCAAAGCAGATTTACCTATGAAGCTGTCTCATGTGACTTTCTAAGAGCACTGCAGCAAAAAGAAAAGAAAATACTATATAGAAGTAATTTCAGATTTTCTTAGCAGCAATATTCCACCACTATGTTAGAAAAAGTGAGTCATGAAACAATGTGGATTATAATTACAATCTTTAAAGAAGGTTTAATTGTTACTTGAATTTCTTTTCATAAGGTAATTAGTCCCTATTATTTGCAGAACAAAGACT
Source organism: Setophaga petechia (assembly GCA_024362935.1). Taxonomy (NCBI): domain Eukaryota; kingdom Metazoa; phylum Chordata; class Aves; order Passeriformes; family Parulidae; genus Setophaga; species Setophaga petechia. The sequence continues at coordinate 6,324,786 of JANCRA010000004.1, read as the reverse complement.
TGAAACAAATCCATTATTGTGTATATATATTTTAGTCTATTATTGTCATTAAAGTAATTATTCTGCTATAATAGTGGATGAAAGATAATTTGCCTTGCCAATTTACAATATTCATTGAACTACTTGTTGTCTTGAATATACTAAAAAGCAGCTCATACAGAAATGCTAAAACTGGAATAAGGCAATTTCCTGTTGGTCTAGGCAGTAATTTAGGGCAGAATTTGAGGCAGAGTGTTTATATGTAGCAAACATACCGTAAGGTATGAAACCACATTGTGAGTTTTCTTCTTCCTACCATCCCTTGTTCTTTTGCTATAGGACACAACTTTTGACAGAAGCACGTATATGGGTAAGATTTATAAGTAAAGTACTTTTTATAAACCTTTCAAACTTTTAAGTGCAGATGCTTTCTAAGGAAAATCTTGGTGGTTTTGTATTTCATAGTTGAAAAAGAGTAAGAGAACATCCTGTATATAACAGACAGATTATATTTGCTTTTTCCTGAGAATGGAAATAACTATCATTAGTAAGCAAAGTAATAAAAGTAATTGATTTGCTCTTTTCAAATTTGAGACTGATTTTCAGCTGTTATACAAATACCAGAAGTGCTACTCTGGAAATGCTAAAAGGACCACAAAGAAATTATATTCTAGGAAGAAAAAAATTGCAGATGAAGATGAATGAAGTATACAACTGATGCTTAAAGTACTCTAAAGAACATACATGAGCTGAAAAATATTCAGTTTTTTTTTTTTAAATGGAGTTTAAAATGCATGATTTATAATAATTTCATGTAGCTTTAAAAATTTTAATTTTTTAAAACAAGTAATGTTTTTTGAGTCATTTAAGTTTAGTATTAAAAAGATGTCAAAAAAGAGAAGCTCTTTGACAAGCATATGAAGTTTTGTAAAATAGGCATTTAAAATTATACAATAGTTTACCAACATATTTATACAAGAAAATTAATTTTTCTCTGTTAAATGTAAATTAGACTTATTTGTTGAGTATGTTTTTATATAGACCCATAAAATTTTTGAGGCTACAAGGGACCTCTGAAGGTCATCTAGTCCAACCTTCCTCTCAAGCAGGGTCACCTAGAACACGTTGCCCAAGACAGCCTCCAGAGGGCTCCTGAGTATGTCTTAGGATGGTGCCTCCACAACCTCTCCAGGCAACCTGTGCCTGTGCTTACCCTCGCAGCAAGAAGAAAATGTTTCCTGATGTTCAAAGGGAACCACTTGTGTGTTTTGGTACCCCTTGCCTCTGATCTCGTCGCTGGGCGCTGCTGCGAGGCCATCTTCTTTGTAACATGCCTGCAGATACTTGCATAGATTGATATGACAGCCCAAACCCTCCTCTTGTCTTCTTGAGGCTTAACAGTCCCAGCTTTATCAGTCTGACTTCTTGTGAGAGATGCTCCCAAACCCTTCATTATATTAGTGGTCCTATCCTGAACTCTTTTCAAGAGTTATGTGTTTCTGTTGTCCTGGGCACAATACTCCACACATGGCTTCATCAGTGCTGAGCAGAGGGGGGATCACAGAGGGGAAGGATCACATCTCTCAATCTGATGGCAACTCTCTTCCCAGTGTAGCCCAAAGCCATGAGCCCTCTTGCCATAAGGGCACAGTGCTGGCTCACATTCAGCTTTGTGCTTTCTAGGGCCCCCTGGGCCTTTGAAGGAAAGCTGCTTTCCAACAAACAGGGTGGCCCACAGCAGCTCCTCTTCATTGCTCTATTCCTTGTGTAACTGCAGGAGGTTCCTGTCAGCCTGTTTCTCCAGCCTTTTGAGATTTCTTTAGATGGAGGCATGAACCTCTGGGTGTATAAACCACACCTACCAGTTTTTAGTCATCAGCAAATTTCTTAATTCTGTGCTCTGCCCTGTCATCCAGAATAATGACAATACTGAGCAAAGCTGGATCCAGTGCTGATGCCTAGGGTATGGAAATAGATGTTGGCCTCAACTAGGTTTCATGCTATGGATCACTGCCCTATGGATCCAGCTATGTCACCAGTTTTCAATCTGCTTCACTGTCTACTCATCCAGCCCATGACCCATTAGATTGTTTCTGAAGAACTTAGGAGAGACATTGTCAAAAGCTTTTCTGAAATGGAGGTAGACAATATCTTGCTACTAGATTTAGAGAAGCAATCCTCTCTTGCTCCTGTGACTTTGTACAGTGCAAGGTTTGATTATTATTTTTCGTGTGAATGTAAAACATAAATAATAAAAAAGTTTTAGTTCAATTGTATTGGGATTCTTTCCCACACTTATGACACAAGAATTATTTTGCTCTGATCAGTTTGATCAGTAGGATTCCATTCTCAGAAATGCCTGTATACTCTGCTCCTCTGTTCCAGTGTATGTATCATTGGTGATAGGATATGAGGTGGTTAATTTCTGTTGCTTTTAAGAATACAAAATGATGGATGCTGTTGTCTGTATTTGAGCAGAAGAAAAAGTAGCTACAGAAAGGCTTGTTTTAGAATGCTAACAACTCTGAATTCATATTATCAGACTGAATATATAAGACTTATACTTACACAGAAAATAAAAATATAACCCTGTTTTTTTATTCAAAATATTCAGCAATTATTCCATTATAATTTGCTTTGGGTAGTTGCATCCTTAGTTGGGTACACTGAGAACCAAAGGGACAGTGAAAGACAGCATCCTACACATGAGATCCTAATGTTTAAAAGATAACATGTAATGCAGGTGACAGGAGGATCATGTCTGTGGGTAGGTCATAGTTTCTCAGCTCCTATTAATTTTGCTGCAAATTTAGTAGTTAGGAAGCCAGCCTCAGGCTAGTTGGAAATCCTTATTTTATAAATAAGGAGGAAAATAAATGGATACTCTATAAAGCCCTTGCTAAATTAAACTTAGAAAAAATAAGTCTTGGGATATATTATTTTCTGTCTGAATATTTGCATTATTTTTATAGCCTATTTTCCAGTCTCTATAATTAATAAGAAAGCAAGCAAGCTGTGGAAGTTTAAGGATAACAAATTAGTTTTTTAATTCTACTAAGCTCAAAATTATGTTTTTGTTGTGTTGGCAGACTCACAATTATGTCTTTTGGTGTTGTGAAGCTCAGTGTGCTTTGTTAAACTCTGTTTTTCTGAAATCTACGCATTAATTATAATGTTTCAAAGCAAAAATCCCAACAACTAAACTTGCAGAAGTTGATATAGAGAATATGTGCTTGTGCTTTTTGGTTAATTTTGCTATGATTTCTGCTGTCCTAGTAGAATTACATTAAGCAAAAGATGTAGTTTGCAAAGAGTTTTGAAGTCCTTTTGATGCCATGAAATCAATATGAGTCATTTGGCTAATATAGCTTAATTTCCAGTAAACTTTGTAGAGTCCTAATGTTCCAGTTCAATTTCTGGATTATTCTTAATGTTGCTTCCTAACAGGAAGAATGCAAACATTCTCAAGATTTTTTGGAAATCAGAGAATTTATGGTTCATGTTTAAAGGAAAAAGGAAAAAAAAAAAAAAAAAGAGAACATGCAAAGACCTGAGTTTGGGTAACAACCAAGAGCATCACGTGGGCCGGTACAAAAGCAGGGCAATACTCTTATGTTTTCCATTATATCAACCACAAAAAATATTTACTTTTTCCCTATATTTCAATATATATATTTACTTTTTAATATTTGCAGCTGCAAACTATTAGTAGTTTTTAATGCTTAGCCAACTTGATACTATAGAGTGGAACAAGTAAACTACCTCAAAAATTCATGTTAAGCATATTTGATAGTATTAACACTGTCTTGTAAACTGACACCAGATGTTAGGGGTATTTACTGCTCTGCTCTGTAAAATGACACACAAGTGGAAGGAAAGATAACCTATGGCTTAGAAGTAAATTTTCTTGGCACATTTGTGTAGGTAGAATGGCCACTCCCTGCTGACACACACTATTGAACTATTTCAGTGAACTCACATATCAACTAAACCCAACAAAAACTCCTGGAACTACGCAGTATTAAAAATTGTAATTGTTTTATACATAAAACAATTAAGTGATGATAAAGTTTCAGTGCTCTTCAGCATATGAATACTGTCAGCATTTCAATACTGATTTTAGGCTCATGTAGACTTCCGTGCAGGCCTAGAGCCTCCAATTTTATTTTGAGATTCTTGAGTACTGGGGTGAAAAAGAAATTACTCTTCGTGTTCCTTTTTTTTCTTGTTTTTACCCTTCTTTGGTAATTTTTAAAAAAATCGTAACATAATTTTGTTTTCTATGGATATATTCAGTAATCTGTACTAAGCACTTCATAAAATTTGCCTGTGAAATAGCTTTTATACTTCCATCATCTAGATGGAAGTTTCCACAGCAATAGGCTGACACACTTCCAGTCTGCTATGACTTTTATAGGATGTGTTGGAAAATAACATATGTTGGAAGATAATATTAATATTACGAGGAATGCTTAAGTGCTCTGGAATTTTTTAAATTTTTTCTTTTCTAGTATTAAGGCAAATCATTATCTGTACAACTTCCTGTTTTGTTTTTTTTTTTTTCTTTTTTGTCTTGATGTAAGTAGTTTTCAAAAGCTAGTGTAATGATTACAACTAAAAAGACTATGTGAAACAGGACTGTCTCCTGTTTTGACTGAACTTAAGATATGTATGTCTACTGTTTGGAGTTTTAGTTTGGGCTAAAATCTTTGCTGCCTCCTTTTTCTGATGGTGTTCTGCCTGTTCTAGCTGTATATCATAACTGGGATAAGGAAAGTCAAGAAGACACATCCTTCCAGCTTTGTTATGCATGTCATGGACAGATGGACATGTTTGCTGGAAACACAAAATTCCTAGGTTGGCAAAGGGGACCATTTGTGTTATAGATAAGAAAAAAAGCCAATTACTATTGTAACCAGGTTACTGAGCAGAGCATTACAACACCCAGTGCAGCAGCTTCACTGCTATTTCATAAATACATAATACAACTGAGTCTGGTCTGGATCCTGACACCGTGTTTTGCTGTGCAGAAGTAGCTCACAACAAACAGAACATGGTGTGAAACAAATTAATGCCTGACATTTCCTCATGTCATACCAGACCTGTTGCATCAAATCAGCATTCTTACCTCTAGTTTGAACAGGTACTGAGACCATTCTGTACCTAACAAGTGCTCAGGCATCCTGGTTGCTGTGGAGTACTGATTTATTATGCCTGCAGACATAAAGGAATTGAGACATTTATCTACAGCAACACAAAACAATTAAGAACAGCTGTACTAAGAGTATAGATCAGCCCTATGCAGAAATAGAAGTAATTGGTCAGAAGATTAATTTGGGGTTTGTTTCAGGGGCTTTTGGGTTTGGTTTTTACAGTTTCTGGTTTTGGTATTTTGGTTTGAGTTTTTTGTTGTTGATTTTTTTCCCCATTCATGCTTGTGCATACAACATTTCAGAGACTGTTTTACACAACTGGATCTGCTCTGGTAACCTATGCCTAAGTTCAAGCAAGAAATTCACAGCTCAGAAATTTCTATATATCAAGAAATTTCTACTGTGTTCTTCTTGAGTTTTTTCCCCTCCTCTCTGCAAGAACTGAAAACAAAAGAATGTCCCATGATTTAGTAGTTTGAAATTACTTTAAAGAGTCATTAATCATATTTGTTCTCTCTCCCTTATATGTCACATGGCTGTGTGTTTGAAGAATAAAATATTGTTTCAATTTGATTATTGACTGATCTTTTGCAAAGTTGATCAAGGAAATTTTGTACTATGTTGTTATTTTTTCTTTTTGCCCTGTCAAAGTTAGGCAACACATGGAATTGAAAAATTGGATCTATGAATGTATATTAAAATGTATATTTTTTGAGCTGAGATACTATAAAGAGTTAGAATTTCAGGGTAGCATTATCTGAAATTAGAACATAAAACTGCATATTTTTCTGTTGCATATTTTTCTGTTGCAACTGATGAAAATTTGAATGTAGGGTAGGTAGCAGAATTTTGCAAGTCTTTTTAGACCTTAAAAGTTGTGATTTTCCAAAATTAAGAGGGAAAAATGGAAAACAAAGTTAATATGAGAATATTTTTTTTAATTGTCTGTGACTATTCATGATGAATGGAGTCTAAGTTGCAAATCTAGGAATATGTTTTGGCTGCAACGTTTTTCCAATACAAAGTCTGTGAGTACAGTCTTGTGATCCACTGGTTATTTTACGATGCTAATGTGTACATGTGTCTCTGCATAGATATTTAATGTCTCTTTCTGTTTATTTGCTTTTTACCTTAAGTAGCATTTCTGAGAAAGTACATAGTTTTGTGGTATTTGCATTGTGCCCCTCTATGAATTCATATGTCCACTGAGTACATAAGAAATCTGTTAATGTGTTGAGATTTTTAACTCATCAGAAATTACTGTCATGTGTAATTAAATCTTTCTGCTGTGTTCTCTGGATTTTGCATGAGATCTGTAGGAGCACATCAACAAGTATGCTCTTGTCCTCTTCTCTCACACATGCTGCTTCAGATGAGTGCAATATTCATGGTACTTTTCCATGTTTAGAATTCAGGTATGAAAACCTTTAAGTTATTTAACTGCAATGTTTCAGCTAGTGATGATGCTGGCCCATTACTCTCATTTTACTGTGAATCTGAAATCAGATGAGTTTCTTTGAATGCTACTTAAAAAAAAATGCAGATCTCTATGAAGATTTATAGCAAGAAATCAGTAAATATATGAGAACTTCCTTCAAAATTCTTGAAGCTTATATGCAAAGAATTTTAAGAAGCAAAACTAGGAGAGAATACAAACTTACTCAATGTTATATTTACTCAATGAAAAAAGCTGTTCAGGATTTGCAGAAATTGATATTCTGAGCTCTAGTGATGTGTTCAGCAAACTATAGCAAGGCCTATTTTTAGAGGAAATGGTAAACATTTAAAGAAAAAATATAACATTTAAGGCTACTAGTGGCTAATTTGCATGGTTAAGTTATATATTTGCATTAAAAGATGCTATAAATCACTTTATCCCTAGGTGGTTGGAAGTTGGTAAATATATGTAATTTTAAAATTTATATAAGTATCAGTGATCTAAAGCATAGATAAAATTGTATTGTGAAGTACCTCATGATCCAAATGATACACAAAAATCTTGTATAATAATGACATTTCTGTGGTCTTTATGAGCTATAGTAATGGCAGACATGAATGAAAGCAGGAACACACAGGGCAGAAGCATTTTTATATTCCAGTAATTCTGATGAACCATTTTCTGGACTATATGTAGGTACCTGAGCTGCCTTAAAATTCATGCTAAACAATGCTGCATTGTCAGAAGTTATATTTTCACTTCATACTAGGAAGTACAGGAAATAAGAAAATTTGCAAGGTACAAAACTGAAGATGGAATTTTTCATCTCTATTTGCAACTGATACATATCTGTCTATACATATGCTGCCTTAGGAGGCAGCGACACATTCAGGAACCAATAGACTCACAATAACTGTACCAATATTTTATATTTTGTTGAAGATGTGAATCACTGCACTGGGCTCTATTGCTCTTCTGTGGGGCAAGCTCACTTTTCTTTTTTTTGTACCCTCCCCAGTTTACTCTGGACAAGATTCCAGGACTTCTGCTGTTCCAAGTTAGAAATTCATATGCAGAGTCATTTGTTAGTTACCCTTTTCTGTGCCTGTGTTCTTAAAGCATGACCTGCTCTCCCTGGAGACTGGGAGGAGACTATACCCAGGTCTTTTTGATCTGTGTAGAGGAAGATTGGAAAATTCACTTCTTGCAGCATAGGTATTAGAGACTCGTCTACTAGGAAGTTAGTCTCAGTGATAGTGCGTTGTAAAACAGACATTAATTTGTGATTTCTACAGCGCAGCTTTAGACATCTTCAGTGTTTTTCAGGAGTTTGCTCAGAAGGTCTCCTAAAGACCTCTTAGGCTGTAATTTAACTTCCAAGTAGGGTATAACAGGGAGGTTACTGCAGCTTTGAGCAGCCAGTACGGATAAACCGGTGCCTACATTGCCTGTAATTGAGATTATTGCTACTCGTGTCCCACTGGCCGCAGAGCTCTGTGCACACTGACCTGGTACCCACCATCTGGTTTCACTTTGTTTGTGTTCTGTTCACACACTACAAGGCTTCTCTGCTATGCACAACAAAGTGGCAAAGGTGGACTAGTTTCACAATGCACTCCCAAGACAAACTAAAACACATAGATGCAACCTTGAGCTGTGGGCATTTTGTCTAATTTGCTGATTTTGTTAAAGTGTTTTACAGAAAAAGAACATGCTTATGTTCTTTAAACAACAGCACCATAACATGGGTCATATAGAAGAACTCTCTGAAATGAGTGAAAAATTATGTTTTTTTTCTGAAATGTAAGGTTTAGTCAAATATATTAAAATGCATTATATATAACTGTTGTCACCCATATGGAACAGATAACTAAATAAGCCATTTCATCTTTTGCAGCTATGATTACAAATTTCAAACTTTATTTCTAATGCGGAAAACCAGAGAGAGTTTATAGTATAATTTCTTATAAATACCCTCACTTTAATGAAATTTACTTCTTGTTAGGCAGACTAGAGTTGTTTGTAATGCTATATGATTTATCATCATCCTAAAGTTCAGCTAAGTTGGTGGTTGAGATTTTTCCATTGTAATTAGAAACAATACTTTTTGTATCCAAATTATGCCACCTATTTTATTAATAATTTATTATAACTTAAATGTTGTTTTTTTAGGCAGGAAGAAATAAAGTAGATGGAGAAGTATTTAATCTAGAATCTTTATTTTGACAACTATGATTAATAGTAAGAATTCACTGTTGTAGATATTTTGATTGCTTTTTCCAAAGTTGTCTGGTGCTTCTCAGAGTCAGAATGGAATTAAAATGAAATGAGATGAGTTTACCAATTCCTTTAATGCCTTTAGAGGTGCTGTGTTTAAAACTTGGTGCAGACTCAAAAGGCAAAACATCTTTGTCTGCTTCTTTTAATGCCAGAAAATATGCTTATAAATCTCTTATTTCACAATGTCTGTTTTTAGGAATTTCCAAGTGTTCTTTACGTACATAACAGGAGAAAGATAATCTAAGGTCAGCAGAAAATTTGAGTACATTTTCATTTGTGTTACTTTTCAGAACACGTTTGCAAATATGCCTAAATTTCACAATTATCCAATAGAATTCATATACGTACATAAACTATTGGGATAAAATGACACATTGCAGAAATATGCTCCAATATTTTCCTGAACTAAAATGGCCTGGTATATTGCATTTTTTCTCTAACAAGGAAATAGACAATTACATTACTGTATCATTAGTGAAACAGGCTTCTAAATTAGTTTTAAATTTTATCAGAAAAAAGGGAAGAACCATAAGATAATGTATAGAACACTCTGAATAATGTAGATACTGTGAAAATAAGAACTGTAAGTTTCTGTAACAAATTCCCCATCAAGGAGAGCTAGAAAGGATCCCAGCATGGTGCAAGAGAGCCCCCTACATTACAATAATGTGATATCTGGTGCCTTTTCTGTAAAACATAATTAAAAGAACATAAAATTAACTGCTAAATAATACAGATGTTGGTTTATACAACGTTATGTTGTCAAGTTAGTAAAGTAAAAACTGAAAAAGTTGCACAGCATACAAACAGTGTTATGAAGAACTGACATGCAGAAAGGCAAGTACAAATTTTATTTCCCAGAAATTCATTCACAGTCTTGGACACTCTGAGGGAAGTTATGCCTTCTGGAGAAAAAAAACTCAGAAAAATAAAAATTGTTTAGTAAAAATTACAGAGACTAATTTTGCTGAAGTCCTCTATTTCAATCTATAACTGAAGTTTTCATCATATTCTCTATGTTGTGTTGCCTACAATATAGAGAAGAAGCCTAAATTTCTTGGTGTAGCCTCCATGTTGGGGGCATGACGTAAGAGTATAAATAGTACACTTGTTTTTGCTAGTTTTACAAAAGAGTCTGTCAAGTGCAAGTTATAATTTACTGTTTTCTGAAAATGCCAGTGGGTAAGAATTTATAATCTGGGGACATTTACTTTGCAAAATTATGATGTGCATTTCAGTGCTGCTGGATGCAGTTTCAAGCAAGCAAGATAATTTAAGTCTTGTTTTGTTTTTCTTTTGTGCTGATTTTTAACATGACAAGCAGTTCATCTTGAAGATGCAGGGAGTATGTTGTGGCCACAAGTGTAGAGGTGAATATGTATTCATTTAGTCCTGCGTGGGGAAGACAGAGATGTGATTTTCTGTCTTGTCACTAGATGTCATTATTTTTCTCACCAATATTGCTACTAGACATTTGAAAAGCTGTCCAATATTTCAATGAGCGTATATCATTCCATAACATGGCTTATAAAGAAGAGAGTTTTGTTCTTCAAAGGAAGTGAGATGTCTTTCATAATTTGTTTTGTTGGTTGTGATTTGCTGCCTCGTTGTGTAAAGTTCTGCGCACAGGCTGCATGAATGAAGGCTGCCCATTCACCTTGCTCTTACCACTTCACACCAAATTGATGAAGCTCTGGAGAACAGAATGTTTGTACCGTTGCAGAGAATAGCTAAGGAGGAGTGGGACAGGGGAGAGTGGGGAAATGTCAGGGAGACCACAGCATGAAAAGAACAAAAATTCTGAGTAAAGAAAAGAGCAGGATGAGTGACCAAACCAAATCAGTGAGAGAAAACAAGCCTTTTCCCAGGGACATGGCTGGGAATTCATTGTTGGCTGATGCTTAGGAGATTTGTTTTTGGATTGAGGATGAACTGTAGGGAAGAATCCACTCTGTGGTCTGGGTCAGTCTTATTGATGAAAAGCAATCTTTATTGATCAAGCATCATTCAGGTGTGTTCAAAGCTGCTTGAGATGATCTTATTACCACCTTATGCTATCTGACATGAGGGTGTGCAAAGATCACCTACTTCAAATATCCCTAACTCATTGTCAGAGCTAAGCTTTTCTATTTTCTGTTTTCCTTTTCTTTTTTCCCTAATCACATTCTAAGTGAATATCTCAGTCTTTCTTTACAGTGCGCCAATAAAAGATATAAGTAATTACAGGTTAATATTGTCTTCTTGCTTGATGTGTGCTAAAATAATTTGGAAAAAAGATAGTTCTGAAAGACAGATAATACTTGCCTAACATTACTATAAAAAGGGAATTTTTGCAATTTTCACAACCATAATTAATGTAAAAAATTGTTAGATATTTATATCATATTAAGGGCAATTTGGTCACTTATAAAAGCAAATGCTTCGAATTTTAAACTCTCTTTTCCACTTTCCTATGTAAGATACAGTCTATTAATTCCTATTCCTTTACTAGATTAATCTCTCATGAAAATTTTGTGAAATTAGGTGGCTAATGCATGTGTGTATAAGTTATGGGCTAATTTTTATCTTAAGATCTTATTTTTAAAACAACTGCCTTAGAGATTTTATAGACTATAACATCAGTTTTGTCTTCTAAATTCTATGGAAAAAACCCCTGTGACTTTCAAAACTATTTTATAGCAGGCAAATTCAAAGGGTATATCAGAAAAATATTTCTATAGGAACATCAAACAAAAATATAATAAGTCGTTTGAATAAAAAAAATTGCAACTTCAAGATTTCTGTTAGGCTTTATTTTTGTATGGATTTCAAGACAAAATGGGAGCAACAAGTTGTTGTGCTGGTTACATTACATTTATTAATTAGCAGCCATTCAGATATTTGGCAGTCATTTTTTCTAATTATTTGGAGAAATCTGTCTATGCCAGATATACTGCAATTTAAAAAATATTTTTTTTTATGAATTTTTTAATATGTGTAATATAAAAATATTTTTTCACTTCTAAGATGTTTCTTGTCTTGGATATATATATCTCTCTTTATATATATATATCATATATATCTCTTAATTTAAACACATGTACAGCTATGTTATATAATGTAGAAATCCATGTTTGTTTTATTTTCCGTATGTGTTATTTGTTGCAATATAGACTATGAGTTCTAATATGAAGCCTATCATGGCAAAAAAATGTAGAGGTAGAATTTTCCTTCTGAAATGGAAGTGAATTTTCGTAGTGAAACTGATTTTTATCATTGCAAATTAAAAGATTCAGATTTGTAACTCATCCTCAAGGTCTAGGTGAATTTCTTCTTATTATTATCTTCTTATTATTTCTTAATATTATCTTATTATTTCTTAGTGTGATTATTTTTAATGACATTGAATGGAAAAGAAAGTGTGGGTTGGGAGTGTGACTTCTTAATGCTAGACTGTGTGGCCAGGTCATGACTTTGACCTGACCAGCCAGAAGTTAATTCTCTCAGTCGTGTCAAAGAGAAGTTCTAACATCTCTGTAATCAATTATTCACTGTACTGGAGATACTGGTAAGAAACTCACAGTTCCTCACATCTGTTATTTGCCTTCTGTTAATTGTCCTTTCTACTGAGCCCAAAAGTATTTCAAACACTCCTTGGAATTAGCTTTTTATAGTTGTGGGTTACAGGCCACATTCTATGATCTCTGGTAGTTGCCATTAACATCTTTCAGACCTATCAGTAATAAGAAAGTGGGTTTGGAATATAACCATGGCTTTTATTTTCTTTTCTTAAATTGCTGCCTTGGTTTTTGAGTGCGCTTCTTTTTAGTGTCCTTGATAAAACCTTCACTCGCTAATGCCTTGAACTGAATTCCATTCCAGCTTGTATCATACCTCCTTACAGTGCTTGCTATAAATAAGAAATCTCTAACTCTGCAGACTCAAAAATGAAGTCAAAACGACCACATTGTTGCCATATTAATGAGGAACATATCAGGATAGTTATTATATTCAGGCTGGCCTTGGAGGTTTTTCGTGTATCTGACATTGCTTAGCTAATTATAAGCTATAGTGCTTTAAGCTGTGAAAGCCCATGGCACTGTACAAACAAAAATGAGTTAAATTCTTAGGGATTATAAGCATGAAAATGGATTATCAGTAGGAACCTTTTTAACTTGGCTATTTTCTTGTTAGAACCTGAAGTTGAAAACAGTATATCTTTCAAAACAATTAGATTTTTATAGCCAGAGCTGAAACAGCCGTGTTTGTTCTCAGTATCTACTTTTATTGAAATTAAAATTAGTCTTTATGTGTATATGTTTATAAGACAAGCGTTTAGTTACCTTTTACAGAAAAAAAAATGAACAAATCTAATGCTGACCTGTCCTTAAGCCTGCATTTCCTTTATAAAACCATTCTAAACTCTCATTTGTCTCTGTTAGCAAATCCTTCCCACAACAGTGCTATGATCTTGACTGTCTTTTTGCATAATGACAAACATGCAAGTGCTTGGAGAGAATGAAACTTCTGTGTTTTAGAAATGGATGAGGTACCGAATATGGATCTTGACTTTTGCACATCTCTGTGTCTCTGACCTCAGTATCAGGGAAGGTCACCTCAAGAGCAGAGCAGCTCACCTCAAGTGCTGCCATGTGGCACCTGCAGGACAGCCAGGGGACCAGGCTCTGCCAGAAGGGGTTTGTGAAAGCAGATCCTGTTTCACCCCCTTCTATGACAGGGGGACCCACTGTTTGACCTCCTTCAGGGGGCCCCACTCAGTCGGTGTGGGAGAGGCTGTGCATGTTCTGTGCCTGGACTTCAGTAAAGCCTTTGACACTGTCTGCCATAGAATTCTCCATAGAATTCACGTGGAGAAAATGTCTACTCATGGCTGGGATGTGCTATGCACTGGCTAGAAACCTCTCTGGATAGCTGAGCCCAGAGAGTGGAGGTGGATGGAGTTACATCCAGGGGGCAGTCAGTCATCAGTGCAGTTCCCTAGGCTTCAGTATAAGGGTCAGTTCTGTTTAATGTCTTTATTGACCCTCTGGACAAGAGGATTTGGACAACCTCAGTCAGTTTGCACACAAAACTAAGCTGGGCAGGAGTTGATCTGCTGGAGGGCAGGAAGGCTCTGTAGAGGGATCTGGACAGGCTGCACCGACAGGCTGAGGCCAGTGGTGTGAGGTTCAGGAAAGCCAAGTGCTGAGCCTGCCCTTGGGTCGCAACAACCCCAGGCAGCTCCACAGGTTGTATTGGATTTGCGTAGCCAGGTTTTGGAAGTGGGCTGGGAAGAGTGGTGGAGAATCCACAGGAGTGGGTTCTGTGAGAAGCTGTGAGAAGCATTCCCTCTGTCTGAGCCAATGACAGCTGTTTCCAAGATGGACCCTCCACTAGCCAAGGCCAAACAAATCAGAGATGGAAGTAGCACCTCCGTGATAGCACATGTAAGATGAAAAAGAAACTTATTATGTAGTTGTAGTCATTCCCAGCAAAGAGAAGAGTGAGAATATATGAGAGGAACAGCTCTGCAGGCACCAAGGTCAGTGCAGAAGCAGGGGCAGGAGGTGCTCCAGGGCCAGAGCTGAGGTTCCCCTGCAGCCCATGGTGGAGACAGCACCATGGTGAGACAGCTGTGGCCCTGCAGCCCATGGGCATGCAGAGATCCACTTGCAGCCCATGAAGGAAGCCCACACTGAAGCAGGTAGATACCCATGAAGAACTGTAACCTGTGAGAAAGAATCATTCTGGAGGAATTTGGGGAGAACTCTCCTTTGGGAGTGACCCCACATTGGAGCAAAGGAAGGACTCCTTTCCCTGAGCAGCAGCAGAAATAACCTGTGATGAACTGAGAGTAACCTCCATTCCTCATCTCCCTGTGCTGCTGTGGGAGAGGAGGTAAACCCTGGGAAGGAGGTTAGGATTGGGGAAGATATTTTTAGAATTATTTTACTTCTCATTATCCTGTTCTGATTTTGAATGTTAATAAATTCAATTAATATCCTGAAGCTGAGATTCTTTTATTTGTGATGGTTGTTGGTGAGTGATATCTCCCTGTTTTTACCTCAACTCATAAGCCTTTTGTTATATTTTCTCTCCCCTATCCAGTGGCACAGGGATAGGTGGGTACCTGCCATCCAGGAAGGGTCAAACGATCATACAAATTTAGAACAGAGTGGTTGTGAAGCTGCCCAGCGGAAAGGACCTGGGGGTGCTGGTGAGAGCAGCTGAACATGAGCCAGGCTGTGCCCAGGGGGCCAAGAAGGCCAATGGCATCCTGGCCTGGAGCAGCAATGCTGTGGCCAGCAGGGCCAGGGCAGGGATTGTCCCCCTGTGCTGGGCACTGCTGAGGCCACAGCTGCAGTGCTGTGTCCAGCTCTGGGCCCTCACTGCAGGAAAGGCCCTGAGGGGCTGGAGAGAGTGCAGAGAAGGGCAATGGAGCTGGGGCAGGGTCTGGGGCACAAGTGCTGTGAGGAGCAGCTGAGGGAGCTGGGGGTGTTTATCCTGGAGAAAAGGAGGCTCAGGGGATACTTACCACTCTCTACAGCTGCCTGAAAGGAGGCTGTGGCCAGGTGGGGGTCAGCTCCTTTCTCAGGTAACAAGAGATAAGACATGAGGAAATGACCTTGAATTGTAGCAGGGGAGGTTTAAATTGGATATTGGGAAAAGTTTCTTCACTGAAGTGTGGTCAGGCATTGGACCAGGCTACCCAGGAAAGTGGTGGAATAAGTGTCTGGAAGTGTTCAAAACTGTATGGATGTGGCCCTTGGGGACTTGGTTTAGTGATGGACTTGGAAGTGCTGGGTTAGCCATCAGTCTTGATGATCTTTGGAGTCTTTTCCAACCTAAATGATTCTGTGATCCTATGATTCTCAATTATCCAATACTGGATTCATCAGTCAGCTCACTCAAGTAAGATGATTAAGCAGTAATGTACAGTTCAGTGGTGAGATGTACTAATATCAAAAATCTCTTTGATTTTTTCAGTTTGGGGACCATGCTGAAGCAGGTGTGATAACCCTACTGAAATACGGGGAGCAGTAGACATGGTCAGGGACATAAAATGTAGCAAAGGAGTTTCTACAGATTTCTTCCTAAACTTTTCTTTTCTACGGATTTCCTCCTAAACTGTCATTAACATTATTTTCCAAAATACTTTGTGTGAAATATGATGTTGTACACAGTGAACTGTTGGTGGGAATATTTAATACTATACTGCTTTGAAAACAGTATGCTTCAGTATTGCCAGTAATGTGCATCTATATTGCAAGCAATGATTCCTGATACTTCAGCAATGAGGAAAGAAAAAGGGGATAGATGTCTAGATAAGGGGAAAAAGAAAATGAGAACAATATGCATCTGTAAGGGAGAGCTAGTAGAAAATAATTTGTGCTTTCACTGGGCAAAAGTAGTATCTGAATATCTAGATCTGGCTGGAAAATGGGAATTGGCTCTTGGGGAGAAGGAATTTTGATATTTTCTTTGTATCTGGAACAAACCCAAACTTTTTAAATTTATGAACATAAAATTTAAATTCAAGTGACAGTGAGCAGCCATTTCCCCATGCTTTCCAATATGGAAATGTTTAAAAATCTATTTAATTGTGATATAGGAAGATGAACTACAAGTTCTTCCTCTGCATGTGTCAGCATTGACCTTTAATGTGTATTTCCCATAACACTGCTGATTCCTTTAACAGGGGATAACTAGGATTTCTGGAAACAGAATCTAAGCATGCAGTCTGATTTAGCACTTCCTCAGTCTGTGTAGCCTTTCATGATCTGCAGGGCAACAGGTTCAATTTTCATTTTAGAGGTATTGAGGTCAAAGCAAAATATGCTCTTTTACCTCCTTTAATGCTTAACATGCTTTGTCCTTGTCCCCTTCCTTCTGCTCTCACCACCCTAGTCTGGATTGTAATTTCAAGAATGTAGAATTGTTAAAATCAGAACACCATACGTATTAAAATGAGCAAAAAAACTGCAATCAGCATCCTGCTGTTTCTTCCCACTCTCCAGCTGAAAACTGTGAATTTTCTATAGCAGGTTTTCTATAAAACCTATAGTGCAACAGTTCTCTTTTCTGTTGTTTTTAAATTTTTTTTTTGCTTCTGAATTAGCCACAGCGTTATACAAAAAGTTACAAAACAAAATAAGTTTCTCATATCTCCAATATTTGCAAAAATACCCACCCATTTTTTTTTTAATTCAGCAGTGTGAAATCACTCTGGATAGAGAAGTTCTTCTTTCTGATGAATTCTTCTCAGTACAAGCTTAATTATACTGCTCGAAGTTCCATTTTCCTTCTGCTATCTTCTTCAGAAACATTTGGCAGCCTACCAAAATAACCATACACTCAAACTTTCTAAAACTCAAGAGTTTCCTGCATCAACAAGGCAATAGCAGCAGCTTTTGTGGGCAAATCTGAAAGCCAATGTGTGAGTTGTCACAGCAGGTACAGCATGGCAACTCATCATTTGACCAAGCTACGGCAGACAGGTTTAATCAGGGGTATGATGATTTAACACTTCCTGAGCAGTGCTCACTCTGAGCTCCCAGCTCCAGATAGTGGCCACAGTAGAGACAAGGGCTGTCTCCAACAAGGGTATATCCCCTCTGCATGGCAGAGATATTAATTAGAAAGGTGGGAATACAGGAAAATCAAAAAAACTTCAGCTTTATGCCTGGGCAGATGACTTTTGTTCTTGCTCTCTGTATAGATCTATAATGGTGCAGTATTTAATTATTTAATCTTATTTTTCATTTGGAACCAGTTTGGCTGGCAGGCACAGTCAAGGTTCACTGAAGAATGGCACCAGCTAAAACAATTTTACAGCAAAAAGCAGCAGAGGGTAAAGACAGAAAAACATTACAGACACTGATGAGATGAAGACCACTTAATCGACAACATCGAAGTGATAATGAATTTATGTGCTCAAGACAAATTTCTCTTGACTGTTTTTTTCAAGTTGGGACTGTAAAAGGCTGTGGTCAAAATCCTTTTGTTTTATATTTCATTTTTCTATTAGTTTTATCTCTGCGTTTTGTATAGCCTCCTTATTATTGTCTTAACAATTAAAATTTAACTCTCGCGTTTTTCATTAATTTTAGCCTTCTTGCACCCAAAAACTTAAGAATGTGTAATAAATCTTTACATTGAAGAACAGCAAGAAATGCACTTAGTTCCTTTCAAAAAGGAAAGAATACATACCCCTTTCTTTGTAAATCCAGTATTAATTTGTTTATTGACAGTATCAAGGATGACATTACAGAAGCTACTGTATCTTGTAACTATTGCTTCTATTGTGACAGCAAATAAAGATAAGCAATTGCCTTAAGGCATAAGAAACATAGAATCTCTGAATCAAAAGGATTAAAGTGCAGTATTTCAAATAATATGATTTAATATCAGTATTCCCTCTGATGTACCACATCATGAAAACAGTACTTGCAAAATTTTACATCTGGCTTATCAGTTGATGAAAAATATGAAGCAGTGACAGCAAAATAAATAAAATGTGGTCATATCTATAAGCATAACTGGACATGCATTTTCAGCCACCAGCAACTGAAATATCTATTAAATATATTTAACACTACACAGCCACCACAGTGTAAGCTACAACTATTGGAAGCTGCTTGCCTTTGGACATAAAATTAATCTTTTACACAGTCCAAGAAATCAACTATTTGATGCCAGGAAATGTTAGTTCAAAAAACTTCCTGTTTCCACCTCCTTCTTTACATTCTTAAAGATGTCAGGCAGATTTATTCACAAAATTTTTACAGCAGATGTCCTAGGTGTAGTTTTGGATAAAAAAATGTTGCCTTGGGGACTTTTGCTTCAGAAAACAGCATTACTATTGCTGTCAAGCATTTCAAGTAAGTTTGTCTTGTCCCAAGTTTAGAACCAAAACAAGCTTATTTGTGAAACAATGTACAAAGAACCATTTTTAAAAGAATAAACCTGATGTAACAGTAAGAGTCTTGTTCAAACTTTGGCAACAAGCTATTGACATCCTGGCAGACTGATACAATGCCAAAAACACCCCTAAAGTGGCAAGACATACTGCTGCAGATTATAATAGTCTTTCAGTATCACAAGAAATAAAAATTTTAAGAAAAGCCCAAAGCTAAATCAGACCAAAAACCCCAACCACAGTGTTTAGAAAGAGTAGTTTCATTACTATTCCATTGCTGTCAAGACTTGCAGAAAGGTAAAGTTATCTTAATTCCTAACCAGGCATTTAAAGTCAGTATGATGAAAAGTTAAATTGGCTGTAAGAAGCAGTGGCTTATTCTTCACAGCTGAAGGGAAAAAAAAAGGTGATTAAAAATATTTATTTTGTCAGATTTTTTTGTCAATAATGAAATGGGAAATCTGATTATATTTTTTCCTTTGCCATCTCTGATTTTCCTTTCCTTCTTCTTCTCCTTCTCCTAATAATTTTAAGAAAACAAAACAAAAATCCCAAACCAAACCCAAACACAGAATCCTCTAAACATCCTCAAGGATGAATCCCAGTTATGAAATCTTGAAGGATACAAAGAAGTGTCTTGCTGTACTTTCAATTGTTTGCATGCCAGTTGAAATCCATATTCACTACTTATTATCTTTAAATATCTAGAGCAGAGTAATTATCCTCTATGAAAAACAACTACTAAACTGCAAACACTCAGAATTCTGAGTTCCATATTATAATAGAACTTTGGTTTCCAGTGAGAAGTAGTTTTCCAGAAACTTTAAATAAAAGATGTTGTCTTCAAATTAAAAATGGTGGAATTTAATATTTTAATGTCATAAAAAGAGTATGAAAAATAAATGGCTACTTAAGTGTAGAATTACTTCAAATATACACAGGTATAGTATATCTTGATTAGTAAGAATAAGTGAGAACTTTAAAGGAGATGAACATTTCTTTAGGTAAAATACCAGAAAAATTCAAACAAAAAAATTTAAATCAGTGATTGAAATATTGAAATTGAAATTATTTCCATTTGCTAATTTAAATTATATTAAAATTTAAAGATTTAAATATTTATTTAAATCTCTCCAACCAAATTAGGGGAGTAAGTCTCTTCTGTCTGTGTTTGAAGAACTTTTATCCTAAGTTACCAAGACCTTCTGCCTAATATTCTGAGTGCATTTTGGATTGAGACCTAAGGCCATTTCACAGCTGTCTGGTCAGACTGTCCTCACATAATGAACTCTACAAAGATTGAAGAAATCTTCCATCCATCCTGAAAAATGCATTAGTTACTGAGTATGATGCATAAATTAAATGACACAGAGTGGCCCTTGCTGCTCAGGACCCTGTGGTGTTCTCTTTGCATACTGTTTGGCTCTGAATTCCCTCTGGATTCTACATGATACTGTTAGACAGTAAGATAATAATTATTTTTATACATTTAATTGGAAGTGTTTGAAATAATAAATGATAACAGAGTGCATTGGTGCAAAAAGAAGCACCGTGGTGCTGCTTTTACACTGTGTGGCTTGGGCTTTTGCATGAAGGCTTTTAGTGATATTTGGGGATAAAAAATTCTTGGGTAGCTGTGGAGGATTGTGTAGGTCACAGGAAAACAAACTTGATGCATTCTGATCTATATCATTTTTTGGAACTCATCTTCAGGATGAAATCCTTCAGGACCTTATCCTGATTTTGTCTTAGAGAGAAGTAGCTGGAGTGGAAAAGAGCCATGGAGAGACTGTGGCTCCAGATCCTGGCAGCTCATGGGCTGTCTTTGTTTGTGCAGTGTGAGTACAGTCCATGCTGAGGCTGGCAGTGTCACAGGTGACAATGCTGCTGGTCAGTAAGGAAGTTCAGCCTTACTCCTGTCTGTGTATTGATCAAAAGATCTGAGTGTGGAGCTAGACAGACTCACAGTTTGAATCTTTGTGTCTGAGGTTATTTGGTGACCACAACCAGAAGATTGTCCAGTTCTTGATACATTACTTAAAAAGTGCAGTCCGCAGATGATTCAAAGAATGATTTAGAAGTATGAAGAATATTTTAATGCCATCTACAGGGCTGCTACAGGACAAGACTTAACAGAGGCCTAAAAAGGAACAGTTTTATATTTAAAGCTAGTAAGGTATTCCTACCTGAATATTTTTTATTGGTAAAGCGTTATGACAGAGATTCATCTTGTTCTTGAGAAGTCTTGGTTGTTGTTGGCGGTGGGGTTGAAAGGAATTGAATTTATTACCCAAATGGAACAGCATACACTGCAATTTACCTGCATCACAGCTATGAGCAGACACTGTAGGACAAAGCCACACCACATCCTATAAAGGACATTATTGGATAATTTTAAAATTAATTATTGTATATTAAGTGTGGAAAGACTACCTGAGAAAACACAACACTAAAATACTTAATATTTATATTATTTCTAACCTGGTAGGGAAAGCTATTACAATCGTCCATCACTGTAAGGTTAGGAAGATATATAAAGATATTTTAAAATTAATCACTCAAAAAGCCCCACAAAGTAAAAACAACCCCCTTCAAAACCAAAAGAAAAAAAAAACAAGCAAGGAACTGAAAAGTTTAAACTACATTTTACTGGGATAACTGAAAAATGTATGGGCTGGACTTTGTTGACATTTGTTTCTTTTTAAAAACTGCTGCCTATAGCAATCTCTCTCAGATTTAAAATGTAAGAACTGAAATACTTTATATATCCAACAGACAATTCCAGGGGACAATAATAATAAGAAAATATATTTTTTGTGTTTCCAACTCCTCCACTCTTCTTTGGAACATTTTTCTCTTTTTATTTTTTGTACCAAATACAAGATCTCTTTCCCAGGAAAGATTGGACAAGATGATCTGAAGTCCATTCCAACCTGGACTGTTTTATGCCTCCATGACTCTTAATGGCATTGCAATGATTTTGTAGCTCACCAGTACCTGAAAGATAATTATTAATTCAGCTATATGGGCTTGCAGAAGTGTTGACAGTCTGACCTTCAGCACAGTATAAATGTTGATCAGTGAAGCATTACTTGTTTCTCTACATTGAAAACAAAATAACCAAACAAACCACATACACACAAAACCTAGACAAAACAAACAAAAACCAACAGTAAACCAGAACTAACTGACCTTCCTAAGAATTTATTTAATTTTCTTCCAAAGAAATACAGCCAATTTATATTTTCTGTTTTTACAGATGTGCCACAATCTGCAGCATACTTTTACAGTACCTTGTTTCATGCTTTGCTCAATTGTGCCAGAATCTTTTCCATGTCGTGGTTAAGGGCTTCTACTTTTGGAAATCTGTGTAATTTATAATTTCTCTTAAACATTGGCTGTTTCAGATCATTGCTTTTCTGCAATAAATGTGTTATTATTTAGGAGCTTTCTTTTCAATATGCTTGTGAGCTAATTGCCAGATAGTCCAGGCATAGTTTTGAAAATGGTTGTGCTCTATTATTTTCAGCTATTTCAGCCTATTTTTTGTGTGTGATTATAAATTGCCGAGAGACCTGAAAGTCACACAATTTTAGTGAATGTATACAGATGGACTATGACTTTAGAAAATGCTTAATCCGTGCCCTCCAGGTCTTACCTTGAGATTTCTACCGAAATGTTATTCACCTGTGAAATAGTTACCATATGAACACTTGTAAAACTCAAAAAAAGACTCTATTTTATAGAACTTTTTGTAAGGAAAAATATAGAGATTTAGGGCTGAAGGGAGGAGGGAGTGTTCATATATGACAAGCTAATAATTTTGTCCCCCAAATCTGTAATTATATTTTCTTTGCATTTGTGCCAGAATTAAGTTGAATTGTGTGGGAAAAACAGCTTTTTATGAACAACAGAAAAATTACAGAAGCTATGTAAAAAGTGTCTTTCCTAGAAAAATGAGTACATGCCTATCTAAAATGCACATGCGGAGGAATATATCCTTAGGCCATCCTTAAGAACATGTCTCAAATTTTATAAGATTTAGTCTTTAAAAAAATCTTATGTATTGATATATTTTATAATGAATATTTGCATGATGATGATTTTAGGTGTGACTCAATACATCTAGTTTCAATACCACTACCAACTTCATAGCTAAAACATGAGTGTTTAAGGCATACTGCATCTTATGGCAGCTGTCTTTTTATTGCTATAAACCTGAGGGCCTGTCTAAATACTTCATCTGGGTCAATGTAATAGGATTTCATAATCAATGTTTAAAACATCTCAACAAATTTAGAGCACATGAAGAAACTTGTTTCCATAAAACTTCCTTATCCAAACCCAAAGACATTTTATCAAATGTCTGATTCTGAAATTCTATCAAATTATTCTGAAATTTTATCAAATAATTTGAGGCTCATGGTATTAATTGCCTTGGTAATAAAAATCACGACCTGTCTGTGTATTTTTGGATCTTTGTATATGCATGTGAGATCCAATTCCATGACTACTTTCTCCAAAAATAAAGAATTGCTCTTCTGTACAGTCTTCAGCTCTGTTAAGAAATGTATTCAGAGCTGATGGTTTAAAAATATTTTCAATAGTAATTTTTTTCACGTGAAAATCTTCCTGATTGTTTATTAAATCTCTAGTTAGTCAAATGCGACTTAATTACTGATTCCTAACAGGCTCAGATATTTGTCCATTTTCTCATATTACATATAGAATCTTTACAAAATTCATGAAGGGTGATGAAATGATCTTCCAGGAAGTTTGTCACAGTTTAAAAATAACACACTGCACTGCTTAATTGCAATTGGCCATCAAACTCTCATAAGTATCACAAAGGAATTTATTATTGAACAGTATTACATGCACTGTTGGTGTATTAATTAGATTAATTATATTTGGCAGTCACAGATAGCCTTACATCTTTAAAACATGTTATAAAGAATAATTAATCTTCACAAAATGATGTAAGAGATCTAAATGAGACTGAAAATGTGCTCTCTGGGAGTGATTTCTTTGTGTAGGATAGACCAGGTATTGTAAAATACTAAAATTTAAAAAATCATATTGAAACTTTTTATCATCCTCTTTCACAGTATTTATGCATAATTTTTAATAAAAGCCTTAATAATGATTTCTTATGTGGTATAAGAACATACTTACACATAATTCCTTATGTGTAGAAGATATCTAGGTACTGCTGAAATATTAGTACAGAGAAATGTAAAAAGACTGAATGAAAAGCACTGTAAATTAAGGATTCAGAATATATCCATAAGTCTATGAAACATCCTAGAATAGAATGTATAAGAATATTTCAACCAGTGGATGCATTATAAAGTGATGTTTCATTGAATTTCAATTTCTGCCTTTTACCTTCTATTAAATTTACATAAAATTATTTGAAATATACTTCTGTTTCAAGATAAGTTGCAATAGTGGCTTCAAGTAAAAATTTTAAACATCCTGGATTAATTATAGAAAATCTACATGCCAAGATTTCATGTCACTTGATTTACCATCAGAAATTCCATTTGGGTCTATTACAGTGCCCCAGCTCTCAGTTTAGAAATCTTCTTCTTCAATTAAACATAACTTTTCTTCTTGGCATCTGGGGAAAATGCTATATGTTTATGCTACAATAACTATATGACTGCTTATTTTAAATAGTTATTGCTACAACAGTAATTGTTAAATAAGTTTGAAAATTTCCTGTGAACTTTATTGCTTGTGAATCTAAAGATGTTTTCAGGTTTTCAGACTTTAAAAAATTTTTGTTCCACATAAGAAATAATATAAGACTAAATTCAGTTGTGAGCTCTCTGAAGAATAAGCAAACAGAGGTACCCACTGCTCAAGTAATGGAACTGGGAGTTTCATGTTCATTTCTTTATTGCTTTCTAAGGACTAGACTGAGAAGAGGAGCAGGTGGTCTTGGGTTTAATTAATATTCACTTCCATACAGATGTCACAGTTTCTGAGCAGATAGAATCTACAACAGCTACCTCATTCTTGAAGTAGCAACTGGCAATTTTATGTTGTGTATGATTTGTGTGCTAATTTAATTTGGCATGTTCCAATGAAGAGTCAAACCTGGGTTTCAGTGTTACCAGCACAGTCAATTAGCCTGATTTTTCAACAGTTGATCTTTCCAAATTCCTATTCATTCACTGGAGCTGCTGTATGTCCAGCCCTTTAGAGGACAGTTTTAAATGTTTAGTCTTAATTTAGGTAATTCTGTTATTCTCCTAGTTTTTAAAAATATTTATTTGGGCTTCATCTGTTCTTTTTTTAAGAAAGAATGTGTTGTGCCATGGCCTTGCAAGTGATCAAAAAACAGCCAGAAAAGAAAATATCTCTTAATTTTTCAAGTTTTACTTTTAGAGTTTAAACATGGATTTAAATGAGTGTTTAGAACCGTTTTTGCCAAGCATTTTGCAACTCAACCTTGCTTGAGAAAATAGAAAATTTTCTGGTGTTATAAGTAGCAAACTTTTGGTCATAATAACAGCGATCTATAAAATAATACAAAAGATCTGTTTGACCCCTATCAAGTGCAAGATATGAAATGCATGCATTCTTTTCCCCACAGAATATTTTCTAGAAAGTGATAGTTTTCTGGATGAACTGGCAGTGAAGTATATTAATAAATTGAAGAAAGTAGTAAGACAACAATTTTATATTTATTTCAGTATTGAAACAAGCTTAAAGTAAGTACCTGACAAAACACGTGAGAAGATCTAAAATACTTAGATGCTGGCAACAGGCTTTAGTTGTAATGACACTTGGATAACAGGTTTATTTAGTTGGCAGCCTAAGACAGTGTTTCTTGGAGAAGTCATTCAGTAGCTTCTCAGTTTTAGCTTGGTATATGCAACAGAAAGCATATCATGTTTCTGTCTTATATGTTGTGTTCTAAAGATCACTTCCACAATGAGTTGTAAATACCTTTGGCATGGACTAGTGTTTCATTATTATAACATGCAAATTGTGAGGGTAGTAAGAAATTATATGAATAACTTCACTATCATTTTGTAGGGAGCAGTGAGGTGGGGCTGTCCCCAATTACCTACATTAACTGAGGGAGAATATTTGAGAATGTAAACATATCCAGTTTTAAGGACAATGTAATTTACTCACAAAAATCAGTGACTGGCCTATGTTACTAATAACAGCTGTTCCATTTCTTCACACACACAAGATTTCAAGCTATAGAGAGAAAAAATCAGTCTTCTCTGAACACTCCAGAAAATACATGCTATGAGCATCACTTTCTCAGGAAAAGATATTTGGGTTTTATTCAGATGGCTATTTTTATACTATTTAATTATCAAAAATTATCTACCTAGTTTTCAAAATTACTAAGACATTGTTTTAATATCTGCATTTTTAAATAAATAGCAAAACCAGTGTGATTACTATGGTCCAAACATAGCATGACAAGTAAGTGTTTATAGATCAAGCAGTGCTACCTTGGCTTTTCATAATTTAAAAAAGTTTCCATGTTTCTCATGGGTTTTGTTGGCAAAGTACTGTAAAACCAATCTATGTCATGAGAGCTTTCCAAATTTCCCAAGTGTTAATAGCTAGTGACCAGATGGTATGACTTTACAGACCTAATCTTCTGACTAGACCTTTTGATGTCTGCCTTTGTATCAGTGATATGTTCTTTTTTTCAGTCATCAAACTCAACAAAAAAAAATCAAATATCAAATAGGTTTCTTATGTTTGCAGTAATAATTTAATTCTCAACTTCCCTTGACTAGATCTAAAATTTAGGATGTAAATATAGGATATAGACTTGTCATATGGGGAACTAGGCCCAGTTTCAACTGATCCTGCAAAGACATTAAATATATGTCTTACTTAAAGTGTATGGGTCTTATCACATTTCACCATCTCATCTGACTAAAATAATTTGCAAAATGGAGGGACTTCTCTGAAGAACATTTCAGTAGACTGACAAGAGATGAGTCAGTAGTTGAGCTGTCACCTAAAGTTGTTGTCTATCTCAGAGATACTCAAATTAGGAGTCTGTTCTTCAAAAACTTTGGAAGCATATAGGAAAAAGAAGGCATGTTTTTATGTTTTGTGTGCTTCCTGAAAGTGGCAGCTTCTAAGCGTTATACTTCTAACAGGCTGAGGTATATTGTGAGGGAAGACTTCCATTTCTCCCACATGTCTTTCAGGAAATACTTGGTGAGGCTTCAGAACTTCTCAGTTTATTCACAATTGCACAGCTAGTGGTTAACACCATGGATGTCATTGGGGTATTCAGCATTTTTAGTGATGTAAGTGCAGTAGAACTTGGACTTCAAACTTTAGAAAGGCTGCTCTAATCTCATGCAAATTTGTACTTCAATCTGCAAATCAGAGAGGTTTGCTTCTTAGATTGTCACATGTTTGCTCTTTATTGTACTCCTTTAAATAATAAATTAAAAAGAAACTAAGAACAGCTTTGTATACAGGGAATATTGGCCCATTTTCATCTTACAAATCTCATTAAGTACTTTATAATCAGCTTATTATTCTGCTTCTGTTAAGAATGTTTTAGTCCACTTCTCTATGTAATGAGTAATAATTTCCCTCTGTTTTCTACTTATTTTAGGACAGTAAACTGTTTGAGATAAAGATCTTGTATTTTTCTATGTTTCTTAGTAACCCTAAGCATCTGTGGTTCTATATAGCTATAAATCTCTACGATTAAATACTTGTCCAGAGCTACATCCCAGCTACATATCCACAAACAATTTTTTTATTCAGCAATGTATATTAGAGCAACTTCTGTACAATTTCTGGGACAGTGAGAATTTCTTATTATTATAAAAAAGTCCAGAGGTTTCTTTCCTATTATATTTAGCTGGAAAACAGAACTGTTACCTGAATTAACTTTCCTTTGGGCACTCAACAATCTAAATTATGTGTTAATTCTTAAACAGCTTTTACTTAGGAAGTTTACTCTGGCTCCAATGTCTTTTCAAGTATGAGTTTTAGTTCTTATACACCAATTCAAATTATAAATTTATGTATCTTTGTCAGAATACAAGTTGTCACTTAATGCTAGAAATTGCCAGAAATAGAATACACAATCAGAAATTAACGTTTTGACTACATCTGACAAAAAGGAAAAAAACATACTGGTGTACAAAGGGTAATTATCATGATAATTCCTCTCTAACAAATTATTTGTCAGTACCTGTGTGTAAAGGTGGGTGAACAGCATTACATTTTTATTCATGAAAGGTGATCTTCAGACCCCTGGAGGATGTTGAACTGGTTCTAGAGACATATGGGAAAGGCAATTAGAAAATAAAAAACTGTTAGCTTGCAGAAGTTTGCTCTCTGGGATTTGTACATTCACTGGTAGGGGCAGGAGAATTTCAGTTTGATGAATTGAAGATAATACTGAACACGAAAAGAAAGATGTTCCATATAAATAAATATTCTATATTTAGAATAGTGTGAATATTTCCTGGAATCAGTACCAGGAATTATGATATTATGAGAAACTTAAAAACTTCTCATGTTTGTGTTGCATAGAAAAGTCTGTAAAATATGGTAAGGGCTGAATAGTCTGACAA
This sequence comes from Setophaga petechia, assembly GCA_024362935.1. NCBI lineage: Eukaryota > Metazoa > Chordata > Aves > Passeriformes > Parulidae > Setophaga > Setophaga petechia. The sequence goes on along the minus strand of JANCRA010000004.1, from coordinate 6,296,445 downwards.
GATAAATCCAATCAATTTCTTTATCAATATTCAACGAATGAACAGAAAGTAGAAGGTGCATAGTGTTAATACGGAAAATTATTTTAAGCATCAAGACATGCATGATAGATAATAGGAACAAAGGTATTTACATATAAATTGCTACAATTTACCTGGAAACAAATCTCATACAATAATGCTCTTAAGTTAAGGGAACCGGATGACCTTTGTTCAAGAACTTTGAAAGACCTAGTACAGGAAATCTCACTCTTGTAGGTATTGTTAATAAGATTTTAAAATCAGGAACAGAATAATATTAAACATGTTACTTGTATTTTAAGATATTAGTAATGATATAGACAGGTACACAGCCTTTTTCATTTAAGAAAAAAAAAGGAAAAAAGTTTTGAAGACTTTTGAAGAGTTATTAGTGATCAAGACAAATATAAAATTGGATAAAATTTTTGTATGTTTACTAAATTAATTTGCTCTCTGCAACCTTATTTTGCAGACAAAGTAGTAGGTGGACTCATAGAGGTGATCTTTGTTATAATGTTACTTGGGAAATTGCTATTTAAAATAGAAAACGTGAGTATAAGTAAGGAATTTTAAGGCAGATTTGGAGGCAGCAACAGAAGAAAAAAGGACTGCAAGAAGGTAACATTATTTCCAAAGCAAAATACTAGAGTTCAAGTAATTCACTGAGCACTTTTATTCATGGACTGCACTAGTGGCATTTTCATGTGACTCAGTGTTAGGAAACTACCACCTCAGAGAAGAATCAGATTACAGGATCTCGCAGTAGTTCAGTAGGAGGGAATGTAAAGCTTACATGTTTGACGTCCTGACATTTTCTGAAACTATGAAAGAAAATAGAAAGTCTATTGATGATAATGAGCATAGGATGACCACAAATGAAAAGCAAGTTCAGTTGCTAACCTTTTTTAAGACATGACTTCAATGTTGAAATGGTTTGATTTTGCAAGGCCTGAAGGTTTTGATATAATACATTTACTGCTGACTAAGTTACAAACAGGCAGAAATTATTTGCTTATAAATTAAAAGCAACAAAACCAAGGCAAATGAAATAAATTAAAACATTCTCATTCTTTAGTGTACATTACCTCTCAAATATTCAACTTTATATTCCCATTTCAGAAAGAAATTATAGCAAGGTGGGTCATTTTTGTTTTTGTTTTTGTTTTTTTTTTTCTCAGAAAAGTTATATCAAAGGTTATAATTTGATAGAAAGTTGGAAGAGATAAGTTATTTATTATATTCTAATGGGTCATCTGCAACTTAGATTTTCAAAAAGCTTTTTTAGGATTATTAAGAAGATTATTCAAATGTCTAAATAATATTATAAATCATAAATTGAAATTTAGTTGATTGAACTGTTTATTTCAGATCAGAAAAGCATACTTGATATAAGATATATTAGGAGAAATGAGGTTTCAGTAAAAAATATCCCAAAGCATTGTCCTGTGTTTTACATGTGCCCATTCTACTGCTTTTTCTTCCCCATCTCAGAAAAGAAACTACCTAGATAGGAAAGTCTCAAAATAAAGTATGTCTAAGTAAGATTCCACAAGAATTTTCAAGAAAAGTCCTTTTTCTCTGTTTCTTGTTGTAAATCATAACTGAATTGTTCAATTCAGGTAGTTATAATTCCTTTTACAAAATATACTTATGTTCAGAATAATATATCATGCTTGGTAATATAGGAAGAAGGCATCTTCACCAAGCTAAGGTGCAACTTAGTAGTGAATGTAATGCAAACATTACCAGATATGGTAAAAACAAAACAAAACAAAACGTATTACTATATAAAATTTCATCCTACCTTGTCATTTAAGATACAAGTATCCTGAACAGTGTTCTATTTGAAATGTAGTTGACCACAATGATGCATAATAATCTCCATATTTTAGAAAAGTCATGAATATTTCCTGGACATCTATTTAATCTTACTTCAGTTTGCTAACATTATATAAATTAAAAACTGTAATCATTTTCTCATGGTTTCCATTTTAAATTTGTGAAAACATGCAATTGGTTTTCTTGAATAACTGCTGTTGTTTTCTTGAATAAATGCTGTATATATAATTCCCAAACTGTTTCTGGGAATTTCAGTCATATATGGTATTTTCACTGAGGCAAAATTTTAGAATTTGTGGTTAGTGGAAGTCTCTTCCTGTTTCACAGCAGACATGCATCCAAACTGGGAGTGTGTCACCAGGCCCATATTCCATAGCAGTAACATGACTCCTTACAGAGAGCTCAAGCTCTGCTTCTGGCCAAAAATAAGATAGCTAGGATATAGGAGGCAAAATAACTTGATATACATGAGTCTGAATTGTCACTTATTTTAATATTTTGAGTCTGTATTCTGTCAGCAAACTAGAATAGTTGCTTTTCTTGCTTTCTTTAAGGCAAAGAAGGTTGGTCAGTTAGTGGGTAGGAAAAAAGGTACAATGGGAAAAGAGAACAATAATCTGCACTTCTTATTTACATTTCTTTTGCATAGATGTAAAGTCTCTGTTTATATTTCTGGAATGATCAGAAGGCATCTGAACCCTGTCTTATGCAATAGTAAGATATGAGTTTTTGAGCAAAACCACTGGTGCTTAATCTACGGAGGTATGTTGTTATGAAGGACATTTATTTTTCTTCAGGTATCACCAACCAGTGGTATTCAGGACAGAAAGATTATTTCTCTTCAAATGAGACCAAAAGATGGGATGCCCTGGCATTCCTTTCCATACCACTCCTTCTCTGCCAGTTTAAATCCATGAAGCCTCAAGGATCTTTTTATATCAGTTATAAGACATAAATGGCCCAACAAAAGTATAACAAAAACTGATGCTTACTAAATGAAATTAGGAAAAATAACTGTCATTTATTATTATTTATACAACTAAGAAGATTTTACATTTTAAAATGAGATTACCTGAAAAAAATCTCTTGCTCTAATTGAAGGGAAATGAGAGAGACACAGAACAAGCTAAGAATTTAATAGAAGACACATAAAATATTCATTTTTCGAAGTTTTTGACCTGAAGATTCTTTGGACTTCAAAAAGGGCTGGGACTTGGATGGAGAATGTTCTGCTCAAATTACATTTATAGTTCAGCACATCATTTTCAGAACAAAAATATACTTGATAACTAAGCTCTTTTTGTTCGTAAGAGATAGCCGCAAGCTCTTAGCAACATTACCTAATTCATGATTGTTGTTCAAAACTGAGCTATGTGTTTTTTGAAGTTTTGTCTTTTAGTAGTCATTTTAATGCAATAATTATGACTCTAAGCTCTCAAGCCTTGGGGCAAGTTATGTGGTGTGGGTTATTTCCCCACTGCACAGTGCTCATTTAGACCTCTCTGGGTACAGGAAACAAATTTTCTGTCATTTTTCAGTTCAAAGTGCCTGAAATCATGTGAGACTCTGTCAGAGCCCACTGGGGTGATGTTCCCATAGCATGACACCAAATGCATGTGGCTTGTCTTATGATTCATCATGAATATCTGAGGGTGGAAGGTCTTTAGGGATTTAACATAAATGTATAGGGAGAACAGGGACAAACTACTTCTATCTGGACTGCTTGTAGCAAGTGCTTCTAAGTTGCACAGGTTTTTCTTTCTGAAGATTTACTTTCCTTACTCCAGAAGGGAATCCAATAGAGAGCTGATTTACTTGTAGGGCAGACGGCAGAGGAAGAACATAGGACAGAATCCTAAGTTTCTTGTCTTGGCATGCATTCATATAGCACTTGTTCGTGAGCAAAGAAGTCTACAATGTATCAAGGAGCTCACTGGGTTTATCTGCTCACTCTGATGAGGATTCTGGTGATATGAATCTGTGCCTTACTTTCTGTGCTAGAATTACTGAAGACAACTTGTGGGGACCTAAAAAGTTGTATGACTAAAGACCTATCATTTGGATGATTTCCTTCAACCATGTGCAGTGGGATACATTTCTTACCATTTCATTAACCACAGTGATATTTTAATCTATGTGGTCTTCATGGAAAGTTTATAAATAATGATGACATCCTAACACTCAAAAAAATTAAAATTAATCCCAAATGTGGACATTTTTCACGTCCATGTGTTGTATTTCCATAATATTACAGATGAATATATATTAGGTGAGTGCTAATTTTTCTGTTTTAAATAATCTCTTTACCTTTTTTTTCTTAAAAATGCATGCAAAAATGCTATCCTTTTTATTTTTTTAATAAGACTTTTATTTCAGCCTTATTCCCAAAGCTTGAAATTACCATCTGCATTGGTCAATTATGTTAGCAATGTATTTATTGCATGCACTGGAGTTGATCTCCAGAAAATTTTCTTTTTAGTGGTAGCATATTTCAGGCTCCACAATCACTTGTTACTTGGAGGGCATTTTGAAACTTTTTATGGAATTAAAAAGTTTGATAAGGTTTTTTTAATTTATACTTATTCAGAATCTACTGTTTTAAGTCACCAGCTCATCTTGCATAGTCTTAAAAATCTGCCATTGGTCATTATTACTACTTCATAAGGACACTGATGAAATTTCTGTGAACTCATATTAGAAGACTGCTTTTCAGCATTGCTTTAAGAATTATTGTTACCTTTCCAGATACAGGTATTGCCCTTTGTACTACTGTATTTTAAGCAAAATATTTTATCCAATTATTTTTTTGCCCCCATTTTATAAAAAATCAAAAGATGCTACAAATTAAACTGATCTCTTTGAAAAATTTTGACTCAATCTAGGCATACAAATATAAGTCCTATAAGCCCCTGGTGCAGTTTACTCCTCAGGATGTGTACATCTGTATGATATATTCTCACTGGTTTTGTTGAGTTTTGTATTAAGAATCTAACACTGGTAGAATAGTTCTTATCTCTCTTAGTACTGTCATAATTTAGAAAGGTATGCAGTGATAGGACATTGGATAGAAGGTTTTAAAATAAAAGAGAGTTGATTCAGAGTAGGTGTAGGAAAGAAATTTCTTGCAATGTGAAATACTGGAACAGATTCCCAAGAGAGCTGGTGGATGACCCGTCCCTGGAAACATTCAAGGTTGAGTTGGACAGGGCTCTAAAAAAACCTGATCTAGTTGAAGATGTCCCTGTCATTGCAGGGGGTTAGGACTCAATGACCTTTAAAGGCGCCTTCCAGCCCAGACCATTCCATGCAGGATAAAGGCCAGAAGTGTTACCAGGGAAATTCTTCCTCTCGTGTCTGCTGGTGCATTTGCATCTATGAGAGGAGCAAAGGAAATATTCTAGAGGACTTCAGTTTAAGAGCTATAGACCTTAATCAATTTTTAAGTGAATTTTCTGGTATGGATAGTAGAGTGCTGTGGGAGGAAGACTGCATGGAAATGGAGATGCAAATAATCCTCTCTTTGGTTTATCTTTTCCAAAGAAAAAAAACAGAATGGAAAGGTGTTTGCAATTTGCAGTGTTAATAGGCTGATTAAAAATAAGGTTAATAGGACATATTCTTTAATCATCCCCTTTTAGATATTTCACTGGGCAACAAGAACTGAAGGATTCCCAAGACTATTAAGAGAGAGAAAGAGGATAGATCCTCACTCTGTAGCCCAATGCAACTGTTGTTGGAAGTGAGAAATTATTCCAGACAATCTGGTTCCTACTACAAACATACTTTGTCCCTACTAATTCAGTGGAAAATAGTCAAGAAGACTTTGTATAATGACTGGAGTCTAGGGTCCCCTCACATCAGGGAAGAGTCATAATTACTTGTAGATTCCTGTTTGTGTCTATTATCCACCCTCCAACTTCTTCATGACTAGTTTAGATTCTGCTTGAATGAGGAAGTTGGACTCGCTGTCATACAGCCTAAATTCTAGTTGTCAGAGCACTCTTCTGGTAACCAAGGAATCAAATTAAAATCTGCTTCCAATTTTGTTTGTTTGTTTGTTGTTTTGCTTTGTTGTTTTTGCTTTGTTGTTTTTTAATTTTTTTTTTATTTTAATGCAGAGTGGTTGGCAATTTATTATGGGCTTGAACAGGAAGAATTTCACAAGCCAACCTATTTTACTGGGTAAAGTCTCTAGCTTTAATTTATCCCTGCTCTGGAAAGCCCATAGATTGTGCACTCCAGTTTGCTGGGGAGTTCTTTAACTGGTTCGTAGTACTGTATAGTAACTTTTTATACGCCCACACTCCTTCTGCAACTCGGCTTCTGAATGAAATTAGCTGAGTCAATGGGTGCTATGCTTTGTGCTGAACTTAACACTAAGGAAAATCAGAGAAATTGTAACACATATTCAGAACAGACTCATTCACAGATTTCAAATGTTGTGACAGGTCAGTGCTGAGAAGCTATTTCTCAAGATAGTACAAGTCATTATGTAACTCTAGTGTTGAAAATGTCAGTGCCTGTGAGTGATCGGGCAAGCATGCAGTGAGATAAGTGCAATATGAAATAGTAATGATGGTGCAGAATTGTGTAGCATTTGCTACAGTTAATATTTCATAATAAGTTTATCTAGCTTAGAGAAAGCAGTAGATAACTGGAATAGATATGATTTTTTTTTCATATTCAGATTAATTACATGATGTTGCAGTTTTTAGAGTTTTGTTTAAATGTCTGTGGTATAAATTCCCAAACTAATTGGGAAGTGTGGCATAGGGGTGCTTTTTACATAAAACATGAACATAACATAGTTATAATAGCTTACCTGGTCCCTTTAAAGTCAGACTAAATATTTATCTTTACTGAACAATTATATATTTTGTTTTGTAGCAACTTTGTGAAAAATGCTAACTTCCATTCTCATTATTTCTAATTCTCAGAGTAAGCTTTCTATCATGGTTGTATACTTAAATGACAAAAAAAAAGTCACCCTCTGTATAGAGTAATAGAACATAAATGATGATACAGCCCCTTTAAATTTTGTAATCTTTTGTACTTTTATGCTGTAAGTCTTCAAATAGGTAGTAATATCAGTAATATATAAATGTTGAGTAATATAAAAATGTGTGTGGCAGTATAGGCTCCCTTTTTACACTGAATTGAAATAAATGCCATTTCACTGTCAATACGCTATGACATTCAAGTACTTTAATATTTTATTCTTTCTTCAGAGTGGCATCAACTCTACTAGGGCTAATTTGGGGTATTGTAGAATAGGGTTGTGACAAGCAGCAGAAATGGTCTTAAGGAAATAGGATCTATACAAATGTGACGTGCAATAGCTTATCATGTTACTCTCAAGTTCACCCACACCCTAATCAAATACAAAGTCTTATCACACGTTTTAATGTCATTGAAGTTGCAGCTGGCTTCCATACTGCAGGATTTCCTGTCCAAAAGGGCAATGGGTCGTTAGAAGTTTAAGAAGCCTTAGTACAGTGTAAACCATTTAGAAGAATGGCAAGAAAACAATGTATGCCCTGGGTATGCTGAAGTATAAAAGTCTAGGGATCTTTTACATCTCAGCACAGATCAACATGGTGAACTCTGCTTCCTGCGCGTCTCTTTTCCTGCAGATTTTTGCACTTCCATGCAAAATTTTCAGTGCTTTCTGTCATCCTGGAGGCACAGGCCGTCCTGAGGAAGGCTCTTCCGCTGGTGCCCCGTCCTTCCCCTCCATCCCGGGCGGGCGGGAGCGGCAGGGCAGGTTGCGCGGCGCCGGGAGAACCCACCTAGAGGGCCCCCTTGACGCCAGCACAGCCTCTGCCAGGCAGAGCCCTCTCCGCAGCCGAGCCCAGTCTGCTGCAGGACCGGTGCCACGCAGCCCGACACTGTCCGGGGCTGCCGCGGCGGCTGCTGCTGCTGCTGCTGGGCGAGGAGACCAGCAGCCCGAGGGCAGGCTGGACATTCTGGTCCGGGAAAGGGAAGTGTGAGCCTGTTGACTCTGCATTGCTTCAAAATAGATGCCGTCTCTGTAGCCTGGGCTTAAGAATCTTCCCGAGGATGTTTGCCAGAGCGTAAGGAGTGATAACTACTGTCTGGGAGCTGAATTGGGAAAAAAGGACAGCAGAGAAAGAATGCTTAGGTAACACGGGACTTATAGCTTTGCTTTCGTTTTGCAACATACAAATTGATGCACGTGGGTTTATATACAGTATAATATCAAAACAGAACTAGACTCTGCAGTGAGAGTCAATAGCTTAGTCATTTCACTTAAAGGGAGCAGGCAGCCTTATTACGGGGTTAGACAGCAAAAATGAATTTGATCATGACATGATCACATCTCTTGATCTAACTCTAGTCCTGTCCTATGGAGTGGAAAAAGCGTACTTCCTTCCTTCTTTCTTAGCTGAAGAAACAAAGTCACAGTATCAAATTCAGAGAGAAGTTTGGGGTTGTACAAGGCTATTAAATATCCTTCTGTTCCCCAGGCTCGTAAGAAAGGAAAACTGCATTAAATTGATCATTGATGAATATGTGTCTAAGAAAGAAGAAAAAGCAGTATTCATTTCTGAACATGGCAAAGCAGTCTGAAGTTACACATCTCTCCCTAAACACTGATTTGGCACAGATGGCAAGAAACTATCTTTTAACTAACCTTTTCCAACTGTCCAAAATGCTGCATATGAAGATGCTTTAATTCACGGTCAAAGCACTTGGATTTTTATCAAGGCAAACTGTTGGCATAGTCAGAACAGTTTCTGTATACTGATTAGTTTAATGTTTTTTTTAAAATAGCAAGTGATGCATAAATGGATGGACGTGTACCTAGAAAACCCTGTGAGAAGTCTTTCACTGGATCCTGGGAATTTTTATTTTTGTGGATTACAGTAATTCTTGCAATAATCCCTGCTGTTGACTGCTCATGCAGTTGTTCTGGCATGCATCTATGAATACCATAACAGATAAATCAGTCTGACAAGGAAAACACTAATGTTGGAAGACCTGTGAACATGATGCATGTGAATAATTTCCCCTTTAGGAGGCATTCATGGATATGGTGAGTAATCAATACACATTATAGACTGTTAAACTCAGAATGCTTGTTTGCAAAATACTGTGACATCTACCAGATGCTATGTTTTTGCCTAAATAAATGTCAAGTGAGGACTAACAGAGCTATGAAAAAGATGAAAATCAGAAAGAGACAGTAGTAATGAAGTAATATGAGTTTAGCACTTCTTCATATTTGCAAAATAGGCAAGTCATGGAAATTGTATTGTTATGGTCATGTTTTCTTACATAAGTGTTTTGAGCAAGGTGATGTATTTTCTTCCTTTATCAAAGGAACAGTCCTTCACATTTCTTTCTTAGCCTGATTTGAAGAAAATAACGAACCCACATATTTCTCCTATGGTTGGTTTGTCCTACTTATTTATTTATATACTTTCAAGTGACCTGAAAAAAATGCTCATTCATATAGCAATTCAGTAATCACTTATTAAAGATATGCGTAAATGCTGTAGAATGTTTTTGTATGGGAGGTTCTTCAATGTGGCCGTTTGAAAGACAATCATATAGCATTAAAATCCCTTTATCATCATTAAAACATCTGTTTCCTCTTTGAATCACAGGCATCTATAGTTCTTCCTGACTGAAAAATCTTTCTACTTGCCTTGCAATATAGTGCAGTCAACTTGCTTATAAATTCTGCCAGCGGTTGTTGCGTCATGTCTTCCTCCTGATGCTGGAATTAGTGTCTTGGTTAGAGCTTAATGAAGATTGTTAGCTAGGGCAAAAATACTTCCCCATAAAACTTTTGCCCTTTGGGTAAACACTAAGTCTTTCAGAGCACTGGAAGCAAACCCGTTTAGGAAGCCGCTGGAGCGAGCCAGCCCTCGGGAGGCAGGCAGGCCGGCCGGCCGGCAGAGGGGCGGGCGGGGGGCGGTGCGCGGGGCAGGGCGCTGTGCCGGTGCCGCGCCGGGCCGGGCCGGGCCGGGCCGGGACCCGCCGGGGCCGCGCCGCCGTCACCGCCCGCGCGCCGCCAATGGCAGCGCCCGCGCGCGCCGCGCGTCACCGCGACGGGGGGGTGGGGGGGGGGGGGGGGGGGGGCGGCGCCGCGCGGACAATTAGCGGGCGCGCGCTGCTGCCGGCGCCTCTGCTTGTGTTGTTAATTACGGCTGGTACCGCCCGGCCCTCAGAGCGTTCGGGCCCCGTAAAGCCCCGTGAGAGCCGGCTTCGCACCGCATCCCCCCCGCAGAATTGTTAGCGGGATCTCGGACGCGTTTCCTCCTCCTTTTTGGCGGTTTTTTTTAGCAGAGTGTGCCGGAAAGGACACTGCAGGTGTGCCGCACCTGACGGGGAAAGCGCTTCCGTTGTCTTCTAAGAATATGGTTTACTTCTGTTTTTATTAATTTAGGGGAACGTTTTAAGCACTCCTTAACCCACAGGTTAATCTCCTGACTAAGCGTTTTTCAAACATGAGCAGTGAAGTCTGCTGAAAGACGTTAGGAACGAACCCTCCGTTTTTTATTTATCTTCTCTAAAAGCTGCTTACCTATCTTCTCTCTCTGCTCCTTGCCAACCCGTGCTGTCTGTCACAGTATGTGAGCCCATTGTCTGGGGAAGCCCAGCAGAAGTGTTTTATGGGAAGACATAGGAAGATAATTATATGTTCTGTATTTGCTATTTTAACTGAATGCAAACCATATAATGGTTTCTGCCTGCATTTGTGCTTAGCTAATCACAGGCCTTAATTTAGAATGCAAATGTTTTTAGCGTGCTGTTGTTCATGTCAGCTCTCGGAGAATAGGCAAGTTTGCTTATTCATGCTACAGTAGGTCTGTAAGGGGCATTTTTGAGTGTCAGGATGTTAAGTTGCAAGTCGTTGGTTTTCTTTTAATTCTGAAGCCTCAAAATCTATGCAATGACTGTAAGGTGTGCTATCCTTTTCTACTGAGAGTAGAAATTGTCATGAAATGTTCTGCATATATATGTATACACTCTCTCATTCTACTTTCAGATGTCCTTTAGAGGATGACAATGAAGATAAAGAAGGACTATCTTTCATGGGACACAAATAGTTTTATGTTTATTAATACAAATACTAGTTGATCATCTTTAATAATGTTTCTTCAAAGGTGCCCTTTGGCCTGTGTCATATGTTTCATGATGTTTGTAACTTCTGTGAGCCTGCAGAACCAAATATTTTAGAACTACATCATTGATATTAAAGTTATTTTCTATACCTTAGAGACATGCATTTTGCCTTCATGTGCCAATTCCTGCTTGTCTTGCATAGAATATGGGGAGAAAGAGTTGGGGAGAATAAAAACATGAACCTTTCTGAAACACAATTTATAGTTTTGAATATCCAAGATTTAATGTTGTGTAACAAGCCAAGGTAGTGGATGTGTCTTTTGTGTTAGTCCCTCTATTTGGATTTAGGGAAAGAACGGCCAAAATAGTGATGGCCTGTATATAGCAAGGTTGTATTTGGAACTCATAACCTTTAGTAAATGTAGTGGAAATCCCAGTGTCTGAACCCTCCTGATTATGTTAGCAAAAGTAGGAATGGACTACTGGCAAAATGCAGCAATTAAACATATATGTTCCTAGGCAGTATGACTGGGAGCGCAACTATATCAGACAGATAAGTGTAGCTATAATGTAAATAGACTCTAAATGGATTGCAAAGCAGAGACTGGAGTAAGCAAAATAGGGTATTTTGTCTGAAACTGTTTCAGAGTTTGGATAACAGAGGAGCAAATATAAAATACATTAAAGAGGTGTAGTGGTTGGAGCAAGTGATGCCCTGGGTAAGACTAAAGTTAGGCCTGGAAATATTGAAACATGTGTGGTGATAATTGGAGGAGTAGGATTTTATAGCTACTTACACATTACACACTATACAGCATAAATTATGTATCAACAGTATGTAGCCTACTGCCATTCACACTGGAAATTATTTTAGAAACATTTACTGCTGAGTTATGTAACCTGGCTTTCCTTTCCATTACATTCTATCTGCATTTGTGATGACAAACCAAATAAAGATGTATTCAATTTTAGCTTGCTTAATTACATAAACAACTACTGCATGTGGCTTTTAGTTTAATCATAAGGAAAATAGAAGTAGAAAAAGCATGTCTGCGTTTAAACTGGCAAAGATTTGAAATTAATCCACAGAATAATACCTTAACTTCAGAATCAAAAGTAACCTGTGACTGTTCATCATTTTCTTTCAAATTTCAGCCTATTGAGATTGAATAAAATTCAGTTTGCTTATCAGGGCAGGGAATAAAAGAAAAAAAAATCCTCTGTTGGTCCCTTTTTAATCCCCCCATATTTACTTGAGTATTATTGTTCTGTATACTTTAATGAAAAACAGTGCAAATGTATGGTTATACATATTACCCTTTGCCTCATATAAATTTTATTTTTAACTATTTTGTCAAAAATTTCTTAGTATCATCATTTATCATCAATAACATGATTTATCATCAGTGCTCTCTAACAGGGGAGGTCATGGATGACTGTAGGCTGGCCAATTTGATGACTGTCCACAGGAAGAGCTGGAAGGAGGATCAGCCTGCCCTTGGTGCTGGGGAAGGTCGTGGAATAGATCACCTTGAGTACCATTATGTAGCACTTGAAGGACAAGCAGAGGATTAGGCTCAGCCCGCATGGATTTAGAAAGGCAGTTTCTGTGTGATCGGCCTGGTTGTCTTTTGTTACCAGGTGGTCTGCCCAGCTGATGAGGGAAAGGCTGGGGATGTAGCCTACCTGGGCTGCAGGGAAGCCTTTCCCACAACAACACCATTTCCCACAGCATTCTCCTGGAAAAGCTGACTGCCCATGGAGTGAACAGGTGCCCCCCTTGCTGGGTTAAAAACTGTCAGGATGGCTGGCCCCAGAGAGTGGCTGAGAATGGAGTGATATCCAGTTGGTGACAGTCACAAGTGACATTTCCCTGAGCTCAGGACTGGGACCAGCCCTGTATAGTTTCCTTATAGATGATCTAAATGAGGGTGTTGGGTGCACCCTCAGTAAATTCACAGATGATGCCAAGCTGGGTGGGAGTGTTGATGTCCTGGAGAGTAGGAAGGCTCTGCAGAGGGATCTGGGCAGTTTGGATCGTGGCTGAGGCCAATGGTGTGAGGTTCAACAAGGCCCAATGCTGGGTCCTGTCCTTGGGTCACAACAAGGCAGCTCCACAGCTGAGACAGAGTGGCTGGAAAGCTGCCCTGTGGAAAAGCCCCTAGGGGATGCTCATCAGCAGCAGCTGAACATGAGCCAGGCTGTGTCCAGGGGGCCAAGAAGGCCAATGGCATCCTGGCCTGGAGCAGCAATGCTGTGGCCAGCAGGGCCAGGGCAGGGATTGTCCTGCTGTACTTGGCTTCTGTGCTGATGAGGCTACACCTCAAATCTTGTGTCCAGCTCTGAGCCCCCCACTCTTTGAAAGACACTGAGGTGCAGGACCAAGGCCAGAGATGGGCAATGGAAGTGAGGGAGATAGGGGAGTATATCCTGGAGAAAAAGAGGCATTATCATACTCCAGAACTGCCTGAAAGGAGATTGTCGCCAGATGGGGGTTGACCTCCTCTCCCAGGAAACATGTGGCAGGATAAGGGGACACGGCCTTAGGGGGTTCAGCTGGGACATCAGGAGGAATATCTTCACTGAATTGTTGTTAAGCTTTAGAATGTGCTGCCCAGGGAGGTGGTAAAGTAACTATCCCTGAGGTGTTCAAGAAGTGACTAGACATGACGCTTAGTTCTGTGGTCTAGTTGACAAGGTGGTCAGTTTAAAGTTGGAGTCCATGATCTTCAAGGTCCTTTCGAAGTCAAATGACTCTGTGATTAGTAAATCTCTGAAAGAATGCAATTGTTGATAAACTTCAATCTTCTGTTTTTGCCAGTATTCTAAAATAATGATGCCAATTTTTTTTTTTTTTTTTGCCTCTTAGGGAATAGTATATGATTTTCAGCCAGCCAAAATTGGTTTGGCTTTCCATTATTATTCAAGTTATTATAGTCTATAAAAGTAGAATATGTAGCTGTAAAGAAAACTGATGGAAAATGAAGATATTATGCTAATTCCTGAAATCAACTCTTCATTATGTTCCTAGGATGTGATGAGTCACCTCAGCTCTTGAAGTTATCATGGGGAACTGAATCTGACCAGCCCTATGCCCTTCTCATGGCGTAACTGTTCACTTCTTACAGAAATGTTTCATGCAGTATTTATTCATCTGCTTTTTCTAGAAGAATTTTATTATTTATTTTTATAGTGGCAAAAGAAAAAAAGGCTTCTTTCCTAACTGCATTTCAATACAGTATTTAATTAGCTTTCATATATTTTATACTTAACATATGAACACTAGAGGAACATCTCAGGTTATTCTTTTGGAAATCTGGATTTGAACCTGAATTGGGGGAAAAAAAAAGGTTTCCTAAACTAAGAAGCAGTCTTTAAGAGCAAAGAATGTTGGTCTCAGAACAGTAGATTTTGACAGTACTGCTAAATATGAAAGGTCACCTAAATCCCTGTTTTCTTATGCTCAGTGACAGGTGAAACTTTTCTCTGGGCATAGTTGAAGTCTGTTTCTCAAGTGAAAATGAGTGTAGTGGAATGTAGTAGGATACTGACTGAAACAAAAGGTTAAATTTTAAGGTATCTTATGCCTTTTCTTTTGTATTTATAACACCTCATTTTTCCAGTAGCATCCAACCAGCATTCAGCATGCTGAATCCCAGATAAGAGATTAAATAATTTTTGCTGTTTGGAAGCAGCACAAGGGTTCATTTGTTTCTTGTGTTTTGGGTTTTTTTATATTAGCAGTCATTTGACTTACTGTAATGTTTGCATGTGAAAAGTTGAAAGTACTCCAGATGCCATACTCAGCTAAGCCTGCCAGCACTCCTGATGGGTAGGTTAGATAGGTATCTGTGTATGTGTATGTAAATTACCCCTTACCACAGAAATGCTCTATAGTCTTCCATACAATAGTTATGACACATTTGCATGCAAAATTTATTCTGCATGGGTAAGATAAATTTACCATACAAGCTAATATAAACTCTAATTAATCAATTTGGATGTCCTAGATAGATGAGTATGCTATTGGGATTCTAATCTATTTTTCCAGAATAATGAGATCACATAACCTGCATTTTCAGATTACTATTATGTTAATATTACTGCAACTGACTCAAACGGAACTTTTTTATATTTGAAATGTGGATCTTGCCAAGCCCTGTCTGTCCTCAGCATATAATCTGTAAATGAAGCTGTTGTCTTGCTCGGTCCTTTTGATTTACTACTGTTTTTGTCAATTCAGTTTGAAAACACTTTGACATACTATGTCTCATTATAAGTAGGGAATAGATTTTAACCAGTCATTTTCTGTCTATGTTAAAGTAATTTTTTGAAGCATCCCATAAACTTGCTGAAAGTCTTGCTGTCACTTAATATAATACTGATTTATATATTCATGGAAAATGAAGTCACAATAGTAGAAACTAAACTGAAGCTTCTTCAACTCATAAAACACCAGTTGAGTGTTCATGCAGTTTTTCTACAGTCTTTTCACTCTTAACTGCACTCCTAACACTCAAAAAGAGTTGCCTTTTCTTTGGGAAGAGTTAATCCATACTGCAGTTTCATCCAGCAAAAACTGTCCTGCACCACTACCTACTAGGTATAATTTAATAATTAAGAAAAAATACTTCAAACACAATTAAGGTATTATTACATTAGGTATGACTGATTACACATTTTTTATTTATAAGTAATTTCATTTATAAAGTATTTGTATAATTTATAGAGTGTTTTGTAAGCGAGTGAGTCCTTATATTGTTTCTAAACATCGTGGCCCAAGTTTAGTGGGTGTGGTCTTTATTTGAAGAGGAATGGCTCATACTGAAAAAAGAAATTATAGGGTTAAATAAAATGGTAAATTAGCAGGTTTTGTTGAAATCCATGCATTTGGTATTCAAAAACAGCCAAAGAATTGTCCACATCTGTAAGTGAAGATTGACTATTTTGTTTGATATTTTCAGCACAGTATTTGTGGGCAGGGAGAAGAGTAGAGAGAGGGGGAGAGAACAACATAAATATATTGAAAGCTGACAGAAAATTAAGAATTGTTGGCTATCAATTATAATTTACAGCTTATTGTACTTTAATCTCATGAAATAGAATTAGTTAGCTTTCAGGGACACACTATACTCAATGGCAACTTTTGTTCTAATATTAATGCAGATGCCTGCTGAAACCTAAACTGAGTACATGCTGCTAGATATTTTTTTGACTCACTTAACTCTTTGATCATAGCAGAATGATTTAAGATAATTGTTATTTTAGCCATTACAAAATGCAAGAATATTTCTAGTAAAAGCTGCTTGTCAGTAGATGTTAATAAACAGAATAATTTTCCCTCTGTGACTCACTCCATGGAATTAGCAAAATGGAGGGCACGAAATAAAAGGCTTCAAAGGAGTGGATAATATCAAGCACAGCATCTGAAAAAGGAATGAATAATTTTTCTTAAGAAACTATTTTTAGGTGTCTGATCCATTTATACTATGAAGAATGTAAAAATATTAAGAGAAAGGGCATTTATTTGTCTAATTTTACAACTGACTAAATTGATATTCCTAGATTACCTAGAGAATTTATTACTCCTTTTAAAAATGTGTAGTAAAAAATGATATGAATATTTGTATTTTGCCTTATTTAGGCAGCAACTCTTCTGCTGTTGTGAACTGAATAAAACAATTCCCTGGGGATTAAAGATATTCAACCAAGATATAGTGAAATAGAGTATACCCAAGTCTAAAATTCAGTTATGTGAAGGAATCTGTTTCTTTTAGTTCTATTTGGCTTAGTTAATCTCTCAAAAAGATGATCTCTAGTCTACTTACGTCACAAATTTTAATTTTACTGAATGACTTTACTCAGTAACATTGCAAAAAATGTGAGATTTAATTTTTTTTTCTCAAGTGGCATGGCTTCATATTTTAAATTGTCTGAAGCAATCAGTTTAGATCGTGTTATTCATATTGTCTTCTTTTAATTGGTTTACTTTGGTATGACAGATGATTGCTTGTTCCCTTCATGAAAACAGGCAATTCTTAAAGAGGTGAAAAGAGATTACTTTAGCTCTTTCCATCTGCAATGAAATCTAGCTCCTTATGTAATGACCAAATTCACTGACCAAATTCTTAGGTTTAGTCACTACCAAAAGTTTAATCTGACATGTGGATACATTTTTGATTTCAGTAGCTGAGGTTTAAATTGTATGGATTATCACATAGTTGTAACTCTTACAGAACGTTTGTGTGTCCTTCACAAATTGTTGGGTTTGGCACAACAGTTATTTGGTGAATTTCTAAGGTTATCTCTATGCTTATTTGAATAAAAATGCAATATTTAAAACCATTTAAGAAAAAAAAGGGATTCCATAATGCATCATATCATTTCATATTCCATTCTTGTTATGTGTCTTATTCACATTATTAATGGATTTATTTTTCTTTACAAATTTATCTGAATGGATTTTAAGGGTCAAGTTCTTACACCATTACTTACACATTAAAGAGCAATTTTTTTTTTCTGTTGATGTCAGTATACCTTCTGTTACTCACAAACAAGGAAGTTTTCAGTTTAACTTCCTTTAAAGTGGGAAAAAAACTACAGCTGATTTTTATTATACCTTGGAGATTCAGAGCAGGGCAGTCCCTTCATGGTGAAATAGCCTTTCTGGTAAGACTAGAAGCATCATGCTTAGAGGCATATATATCCCAGTGATATATGCACATGGATATTAGGGAAAAGATGTTTTGTTTGCCTTTGCATTTGTGACAGCCTACAGTATTCAACTATATTCTCTATAGGCAAATAATGCCTTCAGGGAACAAGGAGCGCCCTCAGGGGAGTGGGTCAATTTTAGTTACCAAATGATTGATTGCAGTGATATTTTCATTTAGTTAACAGATAAATACTTGAGATATATTTTAAAAAGCAGGTTGACTGTGTTTTTGACTACTATTATAAGAAGATTTAGTTTGATGGATCAGTTGCTATTCAGTTGCTATTTTTTATTTTTACTGAATATAAAGATCATAGGATCATAGAATGATTTGTGTTAGAAGAACCTTAAGGATTCACCTAGATCCAGCCTTCATACCATGGACAGGAACTTTCACCAGGTTACCCAGAGCTTCATCCAGTTTTGTCTTGGGCTCCTCTAGGGATGGCGAGTCCACAATTTCTGGATTACCTGTTCCAGTGCCTCACCACTTCCACAGTAAGAAATTTCTTCCTAATATCTGACCTAAACCTCTTGCTTTTCAGTTTAAAGTCATTCCTCCTTGTCTATGTCCTTATAAAAAGTCACTCTCTGGCTTTCCTTTAGGCCCCCTTAAGGTACTGGAAAGTGGTACAAGATCTCCCCAGAGCCTTCTTTTCTCCAGGGTGGACAGCTCCAACTCTCTCAGCCTTTCATCCTGGAAGGAGTGTTCTATCCATCTCATCATTTTTGTGGCCCTCCTCTAAGTGCATGTCCTTCTGATGGTCAGAACCCCAAAACTGAATGCAGCACTGGAGTCTCACTGGAGCAGAGCAGAGCAGAGCAGAGGGGCAGAATCTCCTCCCTGGCCCTGCTGCCCACACCGCTCTGGATGCAGCCCGGATGCATTTGGCTCTCTGGGCTGGGAGTGTAGATGGGCGAGTCACATTGAGCTTTTCATTCACAAATACCCCAAAGTCTCTTTTCCCAAAGCTGCTCTTGATCCGCTCTCCACGTCCAATATTTTGTGCACCTTAGGCCATTTTTGAAGTTTTGTTTTCAAGGTCTGAGAATTTAAGAATGTCATCTTCCACTGTTACTTCTTGGGATCATTTGTCTTTAACAGAGTAAGTGTAATAATTGAAAAAGGAGTGAGGTGTGCTACCAATATGCACTCTCAAAACTACAGACAGAGGAAGAAGTATCATGTCACTTTCAGTATCTAGATACATTCAGAAATGTATGGAAATCAATGCTCAACTAAACTAAAATATGCACATTCAGGACAAAAAATGCAATTTTATTTAGTGAAATAACAACCTAAAAATCATACCATCCTCCACTAGCAGGTTTATTTACTAAAATAGTACCAGTTTGAGAAGTAAATATATTGAGCTTTGTATTTGATCGCATCCATCCATCAACTTATTTATATCCAGGGATCTAAATAGTAACTTCGTCTTCCAACTTCAGATACTTTATTTCATCCTTAAAGTCAGAGAGATGTATTTTATCCAATGCTTTTCAATTTATGAAAGTTCCCAGAAACTGTGTTGAAATCTGTCACTCATGTTTTTTTCCCTGCCCATTATAAAGTATAGTTTCATGCAACAGATGTCATGGCATAACTGTTCTAACAAACATGGCCTCTAACTGCTATTTGTCTTCTGTGTTTTGCTTTTCTTCAGTATTTTGATTTGTAAACAGTGGGTCTGAACTTTTACAGACATTCCAAATTAGCCACACAATTTCATTTGTTATTTCTGGCCTCTGTGTGTATTCTACTTTATGACAATTTTTTAGTCTGGCATCCATCATGTCATCTTTGTAGTTTTCAAAAGTTTTATTGTCTTCTTCTTGTTTTCAAATAAACAACACATAAGGTGAAATTAAAATGATCATTTTCTCCACAATCTTGGAGTTTTGAGATATGAAGAAATTAACACCTGGGAGAAAAGTGGAACCCAAATTCCATAAATGTTAGGATAGTATTGTAGAGAAAAGTATATTTTCATGTACAGGCTGAGACATACCCAATGGTACATTGACTTAGTTTTTGGCATAACTTCAGCCCTTCTGCATTTCTTACTGATTGTCTCAAATGCTGGGAGAATGAAGTTTTTTTTCTCTTTAACACTGATATCTTGGAGATTTGGGGAAGGTTGCAAATCAACTTCTTCTTTCTTTGTTACTGTTTGGACTTTTCACCATAAATGTCTTGGAAATGCTCTTCAGGGTAAAAGTAAAGCAGACAGAAAGCAGAGACTGTGCAGTTACCCCACAGAATTTTCCATCTTTTTGAACAACTGGCATAGAGAGTGGTCTTTCTGATGGAATATCTGTGGCGAATAACCTGTTTTGTTAAGGTATAATCCTAGAAATTGCCCAGACGAGATAAGTACTGCTTTGTTTTTGTACTGTTTTTGGTTTTGTATTCCCCTTTCTAATTCAACAGTATTTTGAATATCCAGCCCATGAATACTGAAATTACCCTTTGGGACATTAGACAGATTTTTACTGAGGGGTTAATTTCGGCTATTAGACACTATATTTGGATAAAAATAGAGTTAAGGTGCAATGTTGGTTATATGCATAATAAGTATTTTCAAATTTTAAATGCTGTTATGCTTAATCATTGAATCACGCATTGGTGAGCTATATGCTATACATATCTTTTAGTAAGAGTGAATCTCTATACACTGGATAATCCTCAAAGCCTAATCATATTTCTTTCTATAAGATTTCATTTTGCAAGGAGATGTGGCTTGTGGTGAAGTAACTGCTTCTGGGAATGCCACAGTCACAAAAAGGTATGCATGCTGAGCTGCAGCTGAGCTAATATCTGCCTATTTATGGCAACCAAGCAGGAATCAGAGATTAAGTCATAATAAGGTAGGGATTGTACCAGATAGAGACTCACTTGTTTGTTCCATGAAGTGGAAGAAGGATTTTAAAGATGATTTAGAGCATTGCTTATCCCTTGCAAAGTGACTATGAATAAAAGTTTTAAGAAGTTTTTTGCATAATGAACATTTTTGAACCATGGTTACATGCAATCCTTCTAGAAGATCAGATGTTCAGCTCATTGTTTAATTTTTTTATACAATATATTAAAAAAAATATTGGAGAGGCAAAATGAAAGTACTTTCTGGAGCAGAATACAGTATATTGTATCAGAATCTGCCTTTAGAACTTGTATATAGAAAAGATCTGATCACAAGATAGTGGCATCTGTGATCAGATCATAAATCAAAATATATTTAAATCACTGGTGAAAACAGACATACCTGCAGATTTTTAGTCTTTCTCTTTGCAACTTTCGTTGGAATGTTTAATTTTTGCCATCCCCCTGGTAATAAAAAAAACCAAAATGAAGTGCCCAAAAATGCATATTTCCTTATCTAGTACTTGAAGAAGAATGAAGATCTTTTTACTTGGAAAATATTAAATACACAAACCTACCTGTGACGGTGAGTTTAAGTTCATTTCTTTCCTGAAATACTATTTACTTTCCTTATATTCAAAGGTATTTCACTGGATTTTAATGAAGTGAATAGATGCAGAATGCTAGAATGCTAGGCAGGAAGAAATGCTTTGAAGCTCTTTTATATATATAGAAGTATTTATATATGGATATTTTTTCCTGGTTTCTTAAAGAAATTAGGCCTACATGATTATATGTATCTGTTTCCCTCCTTTTATAGCTTTGGAACCTGTCTTCTGATTTAAACCAAACTTTAGATGAAATAATTTTAAAACTTATGATCTTTCATATAACAGTCTTGGTTAGAAAACACCTTCAGTTTGTGCAATCCATATGGAAATGACTTCTGAGTTCTGGCAGTGGCCAGGCAAAGCCCTTGTAGAGCTATTTGTCCACTCAGTGCTTCCCACCTCCTGTACCATAAAACTGAGCTTGTGCTGGTGCATCACTGGAGATGGAGATGTCTCAGCTTCATGCAGCAGCTTACTCTTGCAATTCAGATGTGATTTACTGTGACAATGATGCCAGTGAAGATGCCAGCCGGTTGATACACATGGGTGAGAAATAGGAGAGTCCAAGCATTATCCATGTAGACCTGTTCAGTACAGGAACATAGAGTGGAGTCTGCAGTGATGATTAATCCATATCTCTGATAACCACAGATGTTTATCTGTTAACATCAGTCTGAATACTTTTAAGAATCCCTCATACAGACCTTTAGTGCTTTAGGTGCCTCTGAGCTCTTGATGAGGGATGCTCTTACAGAATGGCAATCTAGTCCAGTTGTGTTATCCTTCCACGTTATCAATAGTTAAGGTAAGAGACAAGATTGGAAAAGTACCAGAACCTCTCAAAGAAACAATGATGTAATATTTTCGTTATCAAAAATGTGTTCAGTATTTCTGCTGTCAATTACAGAAAACACAGAATGAGACAGTTAGAAGCATTCCTAAATTCATAAAACCCTACTCTTTTTTTCTAGCTATTCCCCAGTGCTTGAAGTGCTCTAAAAATGCTGAGTACTCAAGATGCCTCAGTTTTAGGTTTCAAGAGTGTAAATTTAGGACATTGAAACATTTGGAATGAGATTTGTTGTAGCAGCAGTGAGTGCTACAGGCTTTAAGATGTATCATCTTTCTGATATCAAACGAGGTTTTGGCATCCTGGGTAAGTTCTGCACTATCATTAATATTTGTTGGGGGATGCTTTGAAAAAAGCACAAATGTGATTGCATGTCTTAAAAAAGCAAGGAAGGCCTTTTTTTTGGTGTTCTGAGTCTTTTGGGGGACCACATAGAATCAAAGAATGGTTTGGGTTGGAGGGGACCTTTAAAGGTTGTCCAGTCCAACCCCCTCCACAATAAGGGGGGACATCTTCAACTAGATCAGGTTACTCAGAGCCCATATCCAGCTTGATATTAAATGTTTCCAGGAAAAGGACATCCACCACCTCTCTAGGCAACTTGTTCCAATATTTTACTACCCTCATTATGAAAAAATTCTCCCTTAGTTCTAGACTGAGTCTGCCTTCTTTCAGCTTTAGAACTATTAGCCCTTGTCCTATAACTATGTTAAAAGGTCTGCCTCCATCTTATAAACTCCCTCTCAGTACTGAAAAGCCACGATAAGGTCACCCTGGAGACTTCTCATTATGAACAACCTCAATTCTTTTAGCCTTTATTTCTAGTTAAGCTGTTCTACCCCTCTGATCATCTTCATGGCCCTACTCTGAACTCGCTCTAACAGATCCTTGTCTTTCTGTCATGTGCAGAGTTCTTCAAACCTGGACACTCTGCTCCAGGTGGGGTCTCAGCAGAACAGAATAGAGCAGAGAGGCAGAATCCTCTCCCTCCCCTGCTGCCCACCCTGCTCTGGATGCAGCCCAGGACACGTTTGGCTCTCTGGGCAGTGAGTGCCATGGCTGGGCCATGTGCAGCCCCTCAGCCACCAGCACCCCCAAGCCCTTCTGGGCAGGGCTGCTCTGGATCCCTTTATCCACCAGCCTGTGGTGTTGTTTGTTGTTGCCCCAACCCAGATTCAGGAGTTTGTACCTGGCCTTGTTCAACCTCATAAAATTCACATGAATTCACTTCTTGAGCTTGTCCACGTCCTTCTTTCTGGTAGTCAATCCTTCATGTCAATGGTCCCACTCATCTTGGAGTCATCTGCAAAACTTGATTATACTATGAAATTGATGAAGATAATAATCAGTCCTAGTCCAGTATGTGTCCCTGTATGAGACACCACTTATCACTGATTTCCATGCAGGCACTGAGCTGGTTACCACTACTCTGTGGATGCAACCAGCCAGCTGATTTCTCATCTGCTATATAGTCTATCCATCTAATGAATCTCTCTCCAACTTGGAGAGAAAGGTGTTGTGTCCCTTCCATGTCAAAGACTTTACACAAGTCCAGAACATCAATAGGCCCTCCTTTTTTTACTGATGCAGTCATTTCATCATAAAAGACCACCAGGTTGTTCAGGCA
Source organism: Setophaga petechia (assembly GCA_024362935.1). Taxonomy (NCBI): domain Eukaryota; kingdom Metazoa; phylum Chordata; class Aves; order Passeriformes; family Parulidae; genus Setophaga; species Setophaga petechia. The sequence continues at coordinate 6,272,826 of JANCRA010000004.1, read as the reverse complement.
GGTTGCCCTTGGTGAAGCCATGCTGGCTGTCTTGAATCACCTCCAGGTCCTCCAAGAACATTAGCAGAGTTTCTAGGAGGGTTGCTTCAGGATCTTCCCAGGAACAGAGGTGAAGCTAACAGGTCAGTAGTTCCTGGCATCCTCTTTTCACCCTTTTTAGAAATGGATGCAACATTTTTATTTTTCCAGTCGCTAGGGACTTCACCTGACTGCTATGACATTTAGGTAGCTGCAGTCAAGGATTTTTGAGTGAGACTTTCTGTTATGAACCAAGACAGTTTCCTTTTCAGAAGAAAACAATATATGATATGATTGAATTCTTTTTCTTTACATTAGAAGTCAGGACAGGGAAATTAAAAAATGGTGTGCAAGTATGTTCAGGGATCTGTACTGTTATTGCACATAGATTTTCAACTACTGAACATGAGAATTCCAAACACACTGTGAAATTGAATGGCAAATATTGGATAATTTTTGCATTCTAAATACATACCTGCAATGATAGAAAATGTCAGAGTATAAGAGAGGTCTTATTTAAAAAAAAACAAAAAACAACATAATTTTAGAAAAGTAACCTTTGGTAAAGATGTATTTGAGATGGTAAAAGAAATATCTCACCTGTGGCTCCTCTACTGTTGCAGACTTTTAAGGGCAAGTTTAACCAACTAGGCAGATTTAGCTGCAGACCACTGGATTTTCTAATATTTCTCTGTTAGAGCTGTGTTGGCAAAATAGAAGAAATCAATGGGGTTTAATTGGCCACTGGAACAGACTTTCAATAGGATGTTGGAGAAAGGCATGAAAATAATTGACTGATGCATGTTAAAAATAGCTATGAAGAGGTTTGTAGGATGTGGAGCCTGTGACAGCAGAGCAGCTAGAAAATCCATTCTGGTGAATGGATTCATTTAAGTACTTTGCTTTTGATTCATTGGTTGGGGATTTTTTGGCATTTGTTTTCTTTGTTTGTTTGCATTTTTTTACCTGCCATTTTTGAGGACTAAATTTTTTTGGAATAACAAGGAGCTGGTAGAATTGTTTTAGTGATGCAACTGTTTGTGGAAGTAAGTATAATTATTATCTAAAATGTGTAAACTTACTATTTAAGTATATTTTAAATTATATTTGATATGCATTTGGGTTCTCATTGTATCTTAACTAATAATATATTTTAAAAATAATGTATAAATTATTTACCTTTCCAAAAATAAATTTCTACAGGCTAGTGTTCTTTTAAAGTCACAAAAATAAGGAAAGAAATTGATGAAACTGTGAACAAAGTAGATTCTTGGTATAATATTAGATCCAGGAAGAAAGTTCAAAAAGTCATTTAAACCTTTGAAAATGGGATTTGCAAGAGTAGACCAAGGCATTCTTTGAAAATCATTCTTTGGTTTCCATTAATGCTGAGAGTATTTTTAGCTTAAATTGCATTAGTAATTTCAACATGTAAAACTGTTGAAAAAGGTGAAAAAGGTACCTGAAAAGGTAGCTATGTGCAGTCTGCCAAGCTCACATGAGAGTTTATGGTCCTGATGGTATCCTCATCTACCAAAAGTAACAGCAAGAATGCAGAGAGTTTGTTTTCTCCCATTGCACAGACTTGTAGAATGCACTGAATACTAGGCCATGTAGTAATCTTATGGGTCTTTATTGCAGTTCTTTTTGCTGAGACATTACATTTTACATAGAATGCTCTCATAGTGATTCTGTATCAAGGTGAATAGGGCAATCAGCAAGCAGCAGAAGCAATTAAATGTAGATCCTATTGTCTCATGGCAGAGCTGTTTAATAAATTATGATGCCTCTAGCAGTAGCTTCTTATCTCAATAGGTTTTTCATCTCAGTGAGAAAAACAGATTAAAAATAATTTATGAATAATCCAAATTGATTTTTAAGGGTTTTTTATGAGATAACTAAATCAAAAATCTATTTACTTCAGCAGTATTATTTGCAAATTTCTTTTCCTTTTTCCTTGTTAGATTAGTTTATAATCCTTTAATACTTAGGGCTCACACCTCATTTGGATCAAAAAAACTAACATGGTTGAGTACAACTGCTTTCTATAATTGAACATAACTTTGATGATAGCTTTCAATTTCACGATGCTGTGTAATTCAAGTATTTTCAACCTGATCTGGAATGAGATATCTCTTTAAAATAGTCTCAAGATACTAATCTATTAAACAAAAAGTACAGCAAACAGTGTACTTATGATCCATGCATCACAAATATAATAATTTTATTATTTCTGCTGAAGATTTTTTATATGTATTATATGCTCAGACAAAATGCATTCTTTTCTGTAATTCATTTTCTGAATTCAAATATTTTCTAATAAACAAAGTAACCTAAAGGTATATATTAATGGGGTTTTTTTGCTAACATGCTTAACTACTAATAAGAGCTTGTATATCTTTTACTGACAGCCTAATTTTATCTGACATTATTCATTAATTATTTGGGTGAAATTTTATGTCACTTTAGTTCCTTTATGCATATTCTATAGTATCTGAAATAAAGTGACAAGTACGCTATGTTTTTACTATCTTATTCAATTATAGAAATGTTTTCTATTTTGATTTAGCTTGAGTATTTGGCAATATGTTACATTGTTTTTACTTTTTCTCACTAGACAGAAAGGATATATGTTTTAAAAGATTATTTTTATAAGGTATTTGTTTTGATGGCTTCCAGATAACACTTCAAGCATGTAATTTGAGTCCTATTTAAGAGTGCATTCTTTTTTATTTTTTCAATAATGCTTGGTACATTTGGTGCTTATTTGCATTACATTTCACATTTCCCTATTATTTGCAGTAGTTTTATGATTATATTTTCAGTTAGTTTAAGTTCCTATAAAATACTTAACATATTTTCTTCATAAGACAGCATTAATACCCCTGATAGATTTTTTTATATAGCTGTTGCTGTGCATCTTGCTGCAAGTATTATAGAGTTCTAATACCAATAACATGCAGGATGGAAAACATGACTGCTGCTGGAACCTAATAAAGCATTTTCTCTCCTTAATTTTTTAAGGGTAGTAGATTCTTGAGAAAATATTTTCTAAAAAATGGTAAACTAGCAAACATCTCACCTAATTTTCTTGGTATGTTTCCCCCCCACCCCCAGTCGAGATGAAATATCTTCAGCAGAAGTTTCAGAATACTCATTGCTTGATTTTTTTTCTCACATACCCTACTTTTGTGTATAGACCGTGACTATAAATATCAGAAAAGTTTTAGTGAATTGTATTCTCATTGGTGAGCTTTTAGTACTCAGTAGGGCTTTTTAGCTCTGTATGTGATTAATAGGTCAGTTCTGAGTTCTCAGAGTACTATTTCAGTGCCTCATAATCCAGCTCTGCTGTAGCTAATTTCATTGAGACGTCAGCGGCTATTATTCTCACCAATGTTACTGGTATCACTCTTAAGGATCCATGTGACTGCTCTTCTTTTTCTCTAGTCCTAGTGATATCTTTACTTTGCAACACATCAGACACCTGTTTTAATTGGATTTCGCTTCTACTGTGTCATCATTAAGCTCTTTTATTTTCACATTTATATCTTACTAACAAAAGGATTGTGTGCAGACTTCTGGACTAATTTTTTGGTAAAAAAGAACCTATGTTCTCATCACAGTCTGGAAGAAACAAACAAAAACTTAAGCCAAAGTAATGTAATATTATGATCATATTAATTATAGAATAATCTTATGGATCTGCTATGGATAAAATTCACATTGCTGTAAGGAATGTAAGGATAAGTAAAATCTTCCATAGTAAATGGTCTTTTGCTTTCCAGTAGTCATGAATCTATTCTGACTAAATATTAAACAGAAGTCTAACTTGAAGTGGCTAAAGATAACAGGTACAGTAGAAACCCAAAAACTCAGGGTAGATTTAGGGGAAAGCTTGATTAGGTTATGAAAATAATTAGGTGAGATAGAGATGCTCTAGATATTCTTTAAAAGTAGAGAATGTGGGTAATTTGAAAATTGTGCCAGTGTTAAATAATTTGCGGAAGTGTTACAAAGTAGTTGCTGTCTCTGATAGATTTCTGTTCAGAAAAATATTTTTGAAAGGTATATAAGAAATTACCATGATTGTAGGAGCAAAGAATCCTGCATACCCGATTTTATTTTTATTTTTTATTCTGTAAAAATATTTTTGTATTTTAAAATGCTCTTTCCATTCTAATGGCAGCAATGAAAAGTTGTTTCATGGTTCTCAAATGACCTACTTAAGTATCTTCGAGAATTGCACAGCAATTGGTAAACTGATTTTTTTTAAGGCTTGATTCTGCACATGCAAGAATTCACATTGAGATTTTTTTGAGTGAGTTTTTTTTTGTAATGACAAAATTATTAAACATCAGGTAGGATTATTGTTCCTCTTTTCCTTCCCCCTTATTTTTCTCTTTTTCTTTAGCAGTTGTTTACAGGGTTTAAATAAATTTTATATTTCTCAATTCTTTCTCTTTAAATTGATATGTGTTACTACTGTAGGAGCTAATAATTTCATATCCTCAGCCTGAGATACCATGATCATGTTTTTCCAACCGGTACACTGCTCAGCGCAGAACAGCATATTTAGACCAGTTGAGGAAAATGAAAAAGAATGGTTTCAGTTTTTAAATTAGTACTCTCTTTTTACTTTGGTGTGTGAGATGGGGTTCTCTCACTTATTCCTTTCATTGCAATTTCTTTTGTATCTGAATCCTGATCTAATGAAATCAACATGTTTGAATGAAAAATCTTGATTAAAAAGTGAGTATTTAAGATCCCTATCCCACAATGGGATATGCAATGATATCTTTGCTTAATTAAAAATTCGGGGATTTTTTAAAAATTAAACTAAAATATTTAAAAAATCACTTGCTGGCACAAGAGATTGATTTTTGGAACCAGTGAAATAATTCTAATTTTAGAATATATAGACATGAGCCAAGGAGAGCTGAGCTTGCTAAATATTTTTTCAAAGTCAAAGCATTATTGTGTATGTTTCCAGCTCCAGGTTGTGAATTTGAAAACTGTGTCCAGATAGCTTTTTATTTATTTAATATGGTAGTCCAGAATTATTTTATTTTTAGCTATCACCAAAATTAGTACGTTCATTGTTTGTATACTTTTCAATGTCAAACCAAATTCCTGAGGATAAACATTTTGCCTTTTAGGAATGAGAAACAAAAGATGTTGTGTCAAATAGTGTTTTATTGTCTTAAACAGGACACCGAGTCCCGTTAGGGGTTCTGCCTGGAAGTGGCCCCCTCCCTTTATATGAGAAATAGCATATTGACTGAGCTGCTGTGTTCTCAGGGATTCCCTAAAGTCCTTAGCTGTTATGCTGTGGCAAGGAAAAAGCCAAATTGCCCCACAGCCCAGTACTCAACTCAATGAACTGTGTGTGGTGGAAGACCCGAGGCTCACGCTCATCAAAGCTGCACTGTGCTTATTACTCATGATAATGTCCTCTGTAAGAGGACGGCAGCTCTTGGAGGTCAAACTCTTTGCTGGTTTTTAGCATTCTGAATAGTTTTGAAACTATGCTTTCACAAGATATTAGCTAGCCTAAAATTACATGTTGGTAGTAATAACCATTAAAAGTGTAGAGATGGAATCTGTAACAGCCTGTGATACCACTCAGAAACTAATGGCTTTTTCTCTGTGAAGCAGTGTTTCAGCAGGATTCTTAAAATACATTATTTTCTTCTTTGCAAAGCTGATTATTAATCTAAAAATTAAATATTAATATTAATATTTTGGTTTTTGTTGAGTCTGCCTTGTACATGAGTCATAATTAATTTTTAAAAATATATATATATATAAATTAGTTGACTCTGTTTTCATACACTAACTGTTCTTGACAAAACCAAATTCTATCTGTTAAGATTATTTAAAAAGTTGTAATTTTACATTTCACCCAGACTTCTTTGTGAAAACATATTTTTTTAAGATGGGAGTCAGTAGGTAAGAGGCCTTGGTATTCTCGAAGTTTATGTTTTAATTTAAGGGACATATAAACCAACGTTTCTTATGCATCAGAATGTAGTTTGGGAGTGTAATTAAATGGAAATCCATAGATTATCAAGCTTGATGGTGATCATTCTAAATGGTTAACTGTGCATTATGTATAATTTTTTAAGAGACAAAGATCTTTTGCTTAGTTTTGAAGTAAAGCTTTTATTCTCTCTTTGGAATAAGGAACAGTTAAATGAAAAGTTGCATACAAATAAACTAAATTTTACCTCATTTTTCTGTGGCACTTGTTAGAAGGCTGAAATTGTCTTGGGAATATAGGTAGAAATTACTGGCTGGAATTTTTCTTCTTGAGAAAATGGTATAGCTCTTTTTATTAAGGTGGCAGGAATGCTTCTGCCTCCAGCTCAACCAGAAGAGGTGGTATATGATATTGTTAAACTAACAAGGAAGGAATAATGATGCTTTGATTTTTATTGTGATTTGCTTTGGTCAAACATGGATTTCTTGAAATTTTCAGAAAAGTAGAAAAACTTTTAGAGAAAATAAATGCTATGCCTCACTTTGTCACTTTAAGGTCTTCTTACCTACTGCTTTATATGTAATGGAAACACAGTCTTTCTCAACCAAATTTTTATAGCTACCATTAATAGATTAGAGTCATTGGTCTTCAGACTAGTTTTTTCTACTGTGAAATACCATTCCATGAAACGTTACCATGAAATTCAGTACAATTTCATCTACTGCAGTTTTTTCTCACTTCTTATTTATTTTCCCACTAAATTAGAACATAACAACTATACAAAGTGTGATTGTTGGAAGGATTAAGAGAACCCCATGACAGAATATTTGAAATTTTCATTTTTACATGCTCCATTAGGCATCTTGTTTGTTTTTCAGTCATAAGGACACTGAGGCCATATCTGGTTTTAAGTTTATTTTACGCTTAGAATCACAGAATCATTAAGGCTTATCTTTATTTCAGTTCCTCCCTTTGGAAGAAATAGTGAAATGTCTGTAATAGCAATCCAGTGTCTTAATTTTCATGACTTTTTTTTATAGGAGGTATTGCTACCACTGTATGTAATATGACGTTTGCAGATATGAAGTGCTGGGCTTTATAGGGTGCTTTACAGGAAGGAGTATGTGTCAGAGGTAATAGAGCTCTTTCAAATACTGAAAAAACAAAGCTTTGTTCAATTCTGTCTTCATCTTAGCAGCTTGCATGATATGTTTGACTTCAATTCTTGAGTAGGATGCTGTTGCACAAGTTACATTAGATTTAGATTTGGGAAGGACCACAAAAAGTTCTAGGCTATCAAACTGTCTTCTGTGACAGTTCATGTGAGATTATAGACAAATGCAAATTTTGAGTATTTCCCATATCTCCTCTATAACACAATGATTTTCTCTGACTGTCAGGGTTGGAGCTAGAAAGATGCAAGACAACTTCTAACCTAAATGCCAAAGGTATATTTTTGTTTCTATTTAATCTACAGGATTGTCACTTTCCACGCTACCCCTTCCCCCTAAACCTCCCCCCCAGTATTATAAATGATAGAATGCAGACCTATGCATACCTTTTGCTGTAGGAGTTAGAAATTGCTTTTGGCGGGGGCGGGGGGCAGGGGGTGGGGGTTGAGGGATGAGGGGGTGGGGAGAAAGCAGAGGTACAGAAGTGGGGGAAAAAGTGGGAAGTAAAACGCAACATCCTTTTCCCAGAAGCTGGAAAATAATGTTGGAAAATAGTTTTCTCTTGTTTTAAGTTATCTGGAATTTTGATTTGCAATTCTAATGTTCTCTCACTTTTGCGTAACAGTGGCCCAGTTACATAGTGGCCCAATTGTATAATGAACACTACTTTAGAAAGAAATCAGGAGCATAATATTTTAAATATATTTTTATGTTTGCATGGGTTATTATTAAAAATGTTTATTGTGTGAGAGAACTGAAGGTTTGTTTTTTTTATTTCCTTATTTATTGCATTTCTATTTTTTCTAGGATATTTCATTATAACGGTAATTTTTTATTATTTAATATTGTTCTTCCTATAAAAATATCGAAGTTAATTTTGGAAAGGTAATTAGTTTAATTCCTTTCTGTTTACCAAATTTACAGGGGTATAAATGGAAGCACAGGAAACGGTTTCACCTGCAGTGTTTTTCAAAAATGTTACTTGTTATTATTACAGTTGAGTGTAAAGATTATAATTAAGATTAAGATTTTTATTTTGATAGATGACATTGCTGGAATTCACAGTAAGAAATAACCTCTGCCTTGAAGAGTTTTATCCAGATTCAGGGACAGGGTTGGGGTAGAATTCAAAGGTAGAGAGAAGTGCATAGCAAGGACAAAATGTTTGTGAGGTCCTGAAGGTTAACTTCTGCTTTCTACTCTACTGCTTTCTGTTTTGTATGGTAGCTTATAACACATCATCTTGTCCAGATAAAGCTGTTTTAGATCCATCTCATTATATATATTCGGTTATATTGTATACTTTAGGAATGGGTGTAGTGGGTGAAACCTGTGATACCTCTAGATTGGTACTCAGGCTTTTAAACAGATGTTCACAGAAGAAAGTGCAATATGATACTTCCCACAACTGCTCTCCCAGCCTCCAATTATTTTCAGCTCATATATTTCCTAAGCTTTTGTCCAGTGTCTTCTGGAAACCTTGTAAACCTTTTCATCTTCAACATCCTTTGTCAGGAAATCCCTCAAGTAACAGCAAGTTGTTCCATAGAGAACATCCTCCATTTTTACTTGGAATACAATATAATATTTTTTTTGAACTGGTTACTCTCTGATATTTAGATTTGTGAAACTTAGTCAGGGAATACTGAGTACTGTTAGATAGTATCAGCTTCTCACTGTAGAAAATCTCGTTCATGTTCTTGTTTTTTTAGAGGAAGTTGTTTTATCATATGTAAAAAAGAAACTATCTTTGGGGCTGATGGCAGTTGTTTGTCAGCCTTTAGCCTTGTTTTGCCCTCTTTTGAAAAAGGCCATTGCAAAAGCCTTAGAAAAACATCTCTCAAAATTTCTGGATGTCATGCGTTTCCTTGCCTTCTCTATCTGTGCTCAGATGGAAAGATAGTACCTAATAACAAAGATGACTATTCGTGGTTTGGACTTCTTTTAGTTTTTAATGTTCTTTCTGTAGAAACTTTAGTCTTACAGTTAAATTTTTTTCCCTGTTTTGTCACTTATACTATAGAGAAAGCATTTTTTTGTTAGGTTTATTTCTGTTGAGAGCCAGGGATAGGCAGGAATAGAAATATAAGGCCAGAAATTTTATACCCACTTTTGAAGACAATGTCATTATAACAATTATCTGTCCTTACTTCATGTATTTCCATATAATGGGACATAACGCTAGTTAGTCTGATTTGGAGTTGGAATATTTACATGTATTTGTAAATATTTACAAAAGTATTTAAATATTGGAATATTTACAAAAGTATTTAAAATTGTTTAAATACTTTTCCTGACTGTACCACACCAATTGTGCTTTGTAAATCTCAAATTATCTTAATGACGGGGAATGTGGAAATCACCAGTTACAGTCTCATGAACTTTTTATGCACATGCAAATTGAGTAGTTGCAAAGAGGCTTTTTAATAGACTCCCTGTTTCCTCTCATTGAAGTTTACAGAATGTACTAAGGCATGATTTCACATGCAGCTGTTTAAATAAATTTAGCATCATATATGTCACCTTTGTAGCAAAGAGCAAAACTGTGGTTTATGCACTTGGATGAAAAGAAACCTAATCTTGTTAAAACCAAGAAGATTTGAAGTTAGGACACGTTAAGAAAAAAGTTAGGAAATGTTCCAATTTTCACCTTATGGTGACTGGAAAGTTGGCATTCCTGTGCGTGTGAGTTACTTGTTCCAAATGCACAAAAGCACAATGTAGCTTCCACAGTACACCTTATCCCTTCACTGCCTTGGCAGTTGCCCAATTATTCTTGTTCTGTTGACACCCCAGCACTTTTTGTTCAAAATAAACAATTTAAAATCTGCACCAGATTTGAAAAGGCTTATTTCTTCTTGAACTCTTCCCACTGTAGAAGCTATGTGCTTTACAAAGATTCAAAGCTGTGCTATAATAGCACAGACAAGTTGTCATCGGGTCTGTTATACAGAGAGGGATTTGGAATATGAAGTATTGTACATTAATGTGGGGTAATTAATTTGCAGTATTCAGAAAGTAACTATCCAGCATTTCTAGTTCTTCAGTAATATAAAACATAATATGTATACTGTTCAAATCAACTTTATTGTAGTTGGGAATGCTCTTTCTACTAATCTATCTTCAAAGCTCAGAGCCAAGTACTGCCAAAATTGAGGGAGGTGCCTGTGAAAATCAGCTTTGAAGAGTGTGGGTGTGACGGAGAGTAGGTGCCCCATTATCGCACAGGAGCTCAGAAATCTCATTTTACAAAACTAAAATGTCAATAGTGAGCTATCTGGATTTATACCCAATATAAAAATTTCTGGCTGTGTGAATAATTTTAGGCAAATCTATAAATAACTAAAAAGTAGCATTTTAAAAGAAATATCAGGGAATTCTAATGATCAACAGTGTTATATTTTTGTCAAAAGAACTTATTTTGAATCATAAATGCAGATTAGTACTAGATTCTGTCACTCTCGTTTATGAGTAATTTGCACAAGAAAGAGTATTTTATGCAATTACTTTTTCCTAAATGGAATTAAATAATGACCACCAGGTTAATCCTTAAATACATCTTTGCCTCTTAAGAAAACTGTTTTGCTTTTCTAAGGATTTATTTTCCTGGACCATTACCTGATAAATAGCAACTTGTTTCAGTAATGCTTAATGACGCAGGACCCATCTGGCATTATATCAGGATGTGCAGCTGGCTATTAATTACTGAAAACTCCATCACAGCTCAAATGAAACCATCCACCAAAGATCTGATTGAACAGATTCTTTTTTCTTGTTTCTTCTATAGCACTAAATACAAAGAAGGAGTAAATAATTCATATTTATTTACTAAGTTAGTAATGGATACTAAAGTTTCCAGCAACATGAATCTTGATTGCATCAACTATTTCTATTCTCCACTAGTCCTGATTTTTGTTCATGAAACAATGTAGTAGTTTCTCTTTCAAATTGTCCTTCCAGCTTTATGGGATGTAAAGTTTGTTTTGCTTTAAAGGCTCATAGTGTAACAATGCATAGAGTTTTGCAAATGATTTTGTACCTTCATCCATGCGTGGAAGAAGTGAGGCACTGCAGGTTGGTGTTGTCAGGGTCGGCCTGGACGAGTGTGCCTCACCCATGGGTACTCAGTGGGGTGCAGCACTGATAAGCACATGATCATGGTCATGGCCACACATATCAGCACAGACAGAACCACCTCGCATTCACAGCAAGCCCAAACAGCTCTGTTTGCATCTCATGTCCTCGTCTGGCTGATCAGGATGAAGGTCTGTTATTGGGACATACATATGTTGGCGGCTCCTCCAGAGGCTGGACTGAAGTCCCAGTAGTTATTTGTCCAGCAGCTGGTCCCTGGTTTCCTCATTTCTGCCAGTGTGCATGTGTGCAGACGGACACCCACACGCAATTTGGATCTCTTCATGACCAGGCTTTGAGGCCCAACCCAATCAAACCTGGCAGGCTCTGCTGCCTTCCTCTCAGACACTCACACAGATCACCTATAACCTGGACCCCATGGCAGCTGCCTTCTCCAGGCGCCTCACTCGCAGCACATCAGGCCACTCGGGCTGCTCACTGGCTAGCTTGTCTTGACGGTCGTGGACAAATACACAGGACTTTGTCCAGTTGCTGACACATCTATAAGCTGCCTGGCCCCAGTTGCTTTGGCATAGAATGGAGAGCCCCTTTCCCAGGAACAGAGTAGGGTGTGCAGTTTAGTAAGCAGATGGAACAGACTGAGGATTTGGCACAGGACATAGACAAGGGAACCAGCCACCTGCTTTAACCCCTCTTCCCTCTATTTTACCATGCTTGTTCCTCTGCAAACCACCTTATTTGCTTCCTCCGCTGGACATCCCAGGCTGTCCCATCCCAGCCCAAAGTGCTCTTTCCTGATACTCCATAACTTGTCCTATGCCCCATGGCAGTAGCTCTTAAGTCTGTCAGGTGCAGTGAAGAGGTTCTCCATCAGTTCCCCAGGGAGGTGCCAGGTGGGGACTCCCTTTCTGTGGCTGTGCTATTGGGGTATCACTTCTCCATCGTGGCTCTCTGCTCCTCTGTCTCTGTGAATGTGATTAGAAATTAATTACATTACCTGTATGTTCTACTGTTACTCATTTTGAGCAATTTCTGCATGGTTTTACATACACTAAGCAATAAATCTTCTTTAATAGCATATACTAAGAAAAATGTACATGAAAGGAAGACAGTAAAAAAAAGTACTGAAAAAATAAATATATTTTGTAGGAAAGCACAGCAGAAGTGAATGAGTGTTGTGTTGTAACTGTAATGGGAGATTACTAGTAAGAAAATGGCCCTACAAGCTATTTAATGGAAAGAGATCTAAAAAAAAAGTTCTTTGTGTTAAGGTGTCACTAAATATTATTTGTAAGCATTTTATGGAAATATATTGGATGTTTTAAAAGCTGTTGTGGCTATGTTATTGGTCACCTCATAAAAAAAAAAAAAAGGGCTAAATGGCTTTCTGGCTTTGACAACACCAATGAACTGGCATTGACAGAAAGCTTGTCAAGGCAAATAGCCTCTGCAGTCCCACTCCAGACTTGTACATTTTGTAATAAATTTTTGTACACTTCTAGAGGTCAGACATCCAAGGAATGCTGGAGGCCAAATGTGGTCTGACTCCACCAATTATTTAGCTGTTTAAATGAGCTGTCCTGAATAAATAACTGAGCCTGGGCATTTGAAAAATGAGTGCATGGTAGCTGGAGCTGAAGACTTGGCAGAAGCACTTGTGTGCAGCAGGCTAGCATCACAGCCAGGTAATTGGTTCATACAGCAATATTTTTTCTGGTCTCAGAGAGGAAGGACGTCTCAGTCTGTACATGTTACCAACCTGCCAGGCCTCAATATTCTAAAATGGACACTGTAAAAAGTCTATTGCTGATCCTAGAAAAATACTGATTTTAATGTATTACCTAACTAAAATAAATTTTTTATCAATCAGATAAGAGCAAAAATATTTGTTGCAAGATTTAAATTGGGTTTTCAGTTCCTGAGAGACGTTAGGGAGAGTGAGTTAGTGGTAAACCATGTGCTTTGCTTGTACAGACTGTGTTGCTACTTTGTTTTCTGTGTTCCCTTTTCTGGCTCTGGGTTTTTTGGTTGGTTTTTATTAGTGGTAAAAAGTTGAGCAGTGAAGGCAGTGAGGAAAGAGGAACTTCTCTAATTAATTTTGTAGTGTGTAGCAATGTCTTCATTTTGTGTAAAGAAACTACAGGAACTGACTAATTTAAATCAACTGTATTTTAGCCTTAAGGGATCAAAAAAAAAATCCTAAGTTTTTATATAATACTGCTAGATTTAAACCCCAAAAATGCCTGTCATCCCTGTCTTTGCTGTTGGGTTGATGCTTGAGGCTCCTCAGTAATGAAGTTTGTATTCCAGAACAAAAGAACTGTAATATGTTCCAGCTGCTGAGTTGCACTTTGTACCCTAGAATGATGAAATTGCTTCCCTGGCTACTGCCTGGGACGAGCTGGTAGTAGTAAATTTGCTGTTTGAAAGAGTCACTGTTCACATACAGAGCTGTCCTCAACATTCCACTGTCATGGGAGGGGGTGCATGCCTTGAGCTCTGTGTGCAGACGAGGAGAAGACGTGCTGTCTGTCCCAGCAGACTGTGCTTCCCTAGCAGCTTGTTCCTTTCTTGCCAGCCTGGGGAGCTCCCTTGCTTCCCTGGAACCCCGCTGTTATTTGTGGTGGCCTACTGCGCTGGGCAGCTACAGATATGAAATGGGCTCAGCGCTGCATTGCATTTTCAAGTTTCCCCAGAGATGCTGGGAACAGGCTGTGTAACGTTGAGATTCTTGCAGTCATTTTCTCAGCTGACACTTTAGAAAGAAATTCAAGGTCTTGTCAGACTGTTTAGTGATAGGATGAACAATGAAATTCCTACCAACTTTGCAGAAATACTGCAGCTTTGTAGAAAGATGTGCTGATTAATACTACTCCCTCTTTGTATGAAGCTTGAAGATAAAAATAAATATGCATATTTAGACATGTATGTCTAGTTGTTAGAAAACTGGAACTACTGTTGATAAGGTACTTTCTGTTGAACTCTTTGTAATTGTCTAACCACCATTTTTAATGAAAACGACCTTTTAAATTGGGAAGTGGTAATTTTAAAAGTAAATTATATCCGAAACTCAACACATAGAAAGGGTTAGGTATTCAAGAGTAAATGAGAGAGCTGCAAAGTAATGTGAGGTAGGAAACAAGCTTGGTGAGTAGAAATAAAAAGACTGAATGGGAACACACTAATCTTTATTAAGGGAGTTACTTTAACTGTACCTGCAGAACTTCAATATATCATATAAATTTTCTGTAGAAAATGGGGTTTTTTCCCCCCCAAAAATACAGAAACAACATTAAAGGTCATAAATCTTGTGAATTATATAAAGCACATAGCATTAATTTTGAAATTCTCTTTCTAAGACAAGAAAGAAATGGAAGTAAAAATGCCTTTGTGAAGAATAACAGGAAAAGCACGCTTATGGAGAAAATCCTAAAATCCAGGTATCAGAAGAGAAACAAGAAGTCCTTCAGATTATAACAACAATTAATGATGAAGTTTGCTTTAACAAAATGCTGTTTGAAATAAGTCAAGTAATGGCGTTTTTTCATTAGTTAAAAAAGAAAATCACTGAGAGCAATAATTTCTGACTTTAAAATAATCTAAGTAGATGACTTGTTTTGCATGGAAGTCACCTTTACACTGGAACAGAGAATAGCTGACGTGGAGGCAATTATCTAATAACCCAAGAATGTGAGGTTTTGAAATGACAGCTGCAAAATGTAGTAGAAAGCATCTACAGTCTGTTGCTTGAAAAGGCCCTTTTTAATTTCTCATAGACTTTGTGTACAAAATGTTTGTTTCTTACTTGGGAACAGCTGGCATTTCAAGTGAATCCTGAAAAGAAATTTGAACTACGTTGATAGACTAGAGGCTTTTAAAATTGAATTTGTGAGCTGTACACCCCTGAGGTTCAGTTCTTCTATTCTCTGTCTTATGCTTTGTGTCACAAGCTTGAACATCCTTATGCTTTCAAACATGTCTATGGTGGAACCGTACATGATTGTTGACATTCTATAGAAAAATGCCTTGGCGTTTTCAAATTGTGATTTTATGGTAATAAATAATATCTTAAAATTTTCTATGAAGATCAGATCCTGCTGAGGCCAGTGTCAACTTTCTCATTGATCTCCTACAGCTGAGGACTTAAAAAAGTGTTTGAGACAAAGTCTTTAGAGATACGAAGAATTGTTAAAAACATTCTGTACTTTTAACCCATTAGTGACATTGGTTGGACCCACTGGTGATTTTCTACACAGCTCCAGTATGTGTAACATGGACATCATAATGGTTCTACAGAGCAAGTGCCATTTTTTGTCATAGTCTATTTAGCAGGACTAACTTTTTCTTCTTTTTGTCTGTCTGAAAAACAATGTGCAGGCTGCGGAGGAAAGATCTCTTTCTTGCACTTTTTGTGCCTTTTATTATGTTAAGAATTTCATCATAATCCTGCATCCCAGTGCTCTGCATGAACACTGGCCAGACTTTATACAGCAGGCAGGAACATTTCCTGAAGTAAATAATGCCAAGGAAAACCACATGCAGGATGTATGCTTAGGTTCTCTGCACCTTTTATAGTCCTAGACTGAGTAAATTGGTGCCAGGGGGGTTTCCTCATATTGTTCTATTATGTTTCACAGGCTTCTCTATTTTTAAATGAATTTGTATTTCTCTTTAAATTAGCTGCAAAAGCATTTGGAATTAAAATATTTTCTTCCTTTGTATTGGTATTTTACTAGAAAATTGTGAATTTAGACAACCTTGTTATTTTTTTCCTTCGGATTCTGCTATCTTTAAAAAAATTATGTAAATATATTTTATTTTTTATTTTTTTTTATTTGTGCATATGTAGTCTAGGAATCAATTGTAATCATAAAGAATTATAGGCAGGCTATCTACATTTGAATCCGACTATTTGGGAGGGGGAAAGAAACAACAAAATAAATTACTTCTGACATTATCATTTATGAAGTTATATAAGCACATTTCAGTTTAAATTCAGTCCTTCACCTGTTTGTTATGATACTTTCTAGCACCATAACTTTTTAGACTATGTGTTTATCTCACAGCTTCACCAGAACTTCTTTGAGAATTTTTTTAACAAGAATTGCAAAGGTCAAATGAATATTTCAAGTAATTCTTCACTTCATTATTTCTGCATAAAAAGAGGAAATGAAAGTAAGCTTTTCTCATAGTCTTGCTTTCTGTGTGTAGCTTAGTTTGTCACATCTTTACATTCCTTCTCATTCTATACAACTTTTTATTTTCCAGTTTGAATGTACAATTATGAATTTTGAAGTGGTATCCGCACAGTAATAGCTGAGAGACTTGTCAGCCTATTGTCCTTTGAAAAATTAGGCCAAATCTAAAATTATCACCTGGTGACTTATTAAACACTACTAAGCACAAGAAAAAATTGTGTATCACAAATATCTGCAATAAGGGAGAAAAATAAAGTGCCGAAAGGACAACTCTTTTTATATACAGTCTGCTAACACACCTATGATCTGTGACCTTTTTCTCAGCATCATTTGTTCTGGCCATAGTGCTGTGCATTTAAGTGCATAATACCTATTGATTTTGATACAGGAAGTTATGTACCTGAACTGGAGGGGAGAATCAGCATCTCCAGTGCCTTGCTTGGCAGTCAGTATTTTAATTTTCCATGAGAACAGTCTGAAGAAAATCCAAAAAAAGGTTTTAATTTTCAGAAGTAGTCAAATGGAAATGAAAAATTAATTTGCCTATCTGCTTCTCTTTTTTTTTTTTCTTCGCCTCTATCCTATGACTGCTGAATGTAAACCAAGCCTATTTAAGTTCAATAAAAGTAGTTATCTGCTCTGTTGGTAAATACTGCACAGGTTTTCGGTAAGTCTTTATGCCTCTCTCAGTACCACAACATACAGAAAATCTAAATTATTACATGACTTCTGGTATGTTAAGCCTGCTCCCTACCATGCTTACCAATACTATGCCATTACCTTAATTTGTTTTCTTGGTTGTATTCATTTCTCATGGTCTGCCTATGTCAGTTTCTTTTCTGTGGAGTCTTGGACTTGGAGATAGGAATTAAATTTGTTGTTGCTGTTCTGTTCAGCAGCTAACAATGTATATTGATACAGAAAAATAAAGGTGCTGACAACAGTGGGAGGCCCTTCAGGTTGCTAAATGTTGACAGTTGTCATTTTAAATTTGAAAAAATCACATATATTTAGTCTTCTATAGCTTCTAATTATCCACGTAATTTACTCAATTTATCACCCAATTTACTGCGGTTCCTTTAATATTTAATATATTCATCCATAATTCTTAAATTAGCTTTCATATTGATTGCTTGAAAAATAATTTTGAATTGAATGGGTGTTATTACTTCTATCAGGATGAAAGAGATGAAGGTAACTGAAGAGATCATTATGTAGCAGTTTGATGCAGGATCACATACATCCAAAAACTTTATGAAGATTTTAAGTAACCTAATTGGTCTGTTGTGTATGGTATCCAATGAGCAGGAAATGTGTTTCAGGTTTTGGGCATCATTATCTAAAATGTCACCTAGGCCTAATCACCATGGCTCCAAATCATGCAAGTTTCTTGTCTAAGCTCAGAGAACAAGGTGAATAATCAATCAGTATATTTTCACAGTGTTGTTCTCAGTGTCCAGGTTACCAATATCGATTGCCTGTTAATTCATCTGTCTTAAATGTTTTTTATCATTTTTCTACTTATGAAATCAACTCTTAGTCACTTCATGCTTTACTTCAAGACTATAAGGGGAATGTGATTCAGTCTAAAGGACTTTATTAATGATGTGATATTACTACTTGACAGAAGTTTCTGTATTTACTTTTGAACATGTCAGTCAAATATTAATTGAATCTAACCCAGGCATACCTGTTTAATTGCTGTGTATATTACATAAAGCACTACCTGAAGTTTTGCTGAACTCAAAATAGATGAAACATACAGCTTTCAGTTTCTACCTGTATCTGATTGGTTATTTTGCCAAGGAGTCATAATGATCTGGAAAGATTTTAATCTATTTTGGTTGCTTATTATTATTATCCTTTAGAGTCTTGTTTGGTGATCTACTTTTCATATTGGAGTTTAGCTGGGTCCTTCTCGTTTTCCATATTGGCATTATCTGCCCTCTCCAATACCCTGTGCTCTCACTGGCATTCTGTAGTTAATGAAAAAATACTTACCTAAATATTATTTGAGAGAGTGATTTGGTGTGATGTGATAGACACAAATACTTTGGGGTAGATTTCACTTTCTCCTGATGATTCTCTACCAAGTATTTCCACTGTCATTACTTGGCCACTATTTTGAAATGGTTTGATACCTAATAATTGACAACACTTCTATTATATTTATATTAAATGGGAAAGGAGAATATCCTCTTATTATTTTGAAAAATGTCCAACAGTGCTTTAAAGTTTTTCAATAGACTTTGAAGTAGTTATTACAACTGGGAAAATTATTAACAAGCTTCTACAAAAATTACAAATTATATTTTTTGTCTGGTTTTCTTTTGGGTCATAGTGGCTTCAAAGTATCATTAATGACAAGCTATAAAACTTCCAGTACCAGTGATGGGGAGGTTTCATACACATATTTTATGTGTACCTGAGGTGCTGCAAGTAATGAACAACTTTTAGCCTATATAACTTGGCCAATAAAATATTCCCTGAACTATGGTTTTCAGTTCTTTATACGGTTTACTAGGGAAATAATGAGATGGGTTCACGAAATACTGGTTTTATATGTGTGTGTGAATGTGCTCTTTGGTTTGGGGATAAGCATGTGAGCAGTATGTTTTATAGTTAACTCAGAAGGTATTTACCTACTCCTTTTGTAGGAAGGAGTAGCCAGAAAAAACATTGCTTCATTTGGCTAGAGAATGTGCTTAGAATTTTAAAGCTATGAAGACTTTTATATTACTCAGATAGGAGTTCATGCTTTTCAATGTACTGAAGCAAAATTTTGAAATACTATTAATAGTCTGTTAAACTTCTCATGATACTAATATGTACAAGACAGGTCTATTTAAGGATTATTCAACATAACCAAAAAATATTCTCAAGATACCAAGAAAAATTAACCTAAATTGGTTTACATACAGTCATACATATTTACTCTGAACTGTGATGAACTGAAACCATTTTTCAACACTAATTTGTGAAGATTTAGCTGTCAGGTTGAAGACATTTTAGGTTTTACTCTGAACATTTCTTCTGCTTTAGCTTCAGTTCTTCAGAAAAGAACAGTAACCTTATATTGTTAAAATAACGTAGATAAGTAATGAAACAATGTGGAACAGGTTTGGCCTTCACCTGAAAGCCATGCTGCTCTGTAAGAAGGTAGCAGTGGTGTATCCCAGGCATATTTTTACTGGGCTGCCAAGTGTCAATTTCCCAGTGGAAATGTGCCCCTCCTGCAGCACCCTGCAGCATGTGGATCCTTGCACTTCCCACCAATCCCCTGTGCCTGGGGCAGCAGGCTCCAGCATCCAGTGGCATCTGGCAGGCTCAGGTATGCGGCAGCAGTGGTCTGACAGGGCACCTAGATTCAGAATATGTGCAATTGCCTTTCTGTCACTTTCAATCCCTTTTATTAGAACTATCTCTTAGGTTCTGGGATAGTTGTATGAAAATATATTTCAAGTTTCTTCACTGGAACAGAAGAAAATAGAAAAATAGTTGTATGGCCAAATACGGAAAAATATTGTTGTTTTTGAACACAATAAATGCTAGAAGATTGAGAAAAACTGTGAGAAGAAAATTCAGGTAAACCTGGAAACACCTCACATTGGTCAGGCTCATAGAATCATATTCTAAAGTGATATTGGAACTTACTTTGGATCAAAAATAAGACAACTGTGCATTCTCTTACTACTGTGTATTGCACCATTTAACAAAGCCGTTCATTAGATGCTTAGTGCAGAGGTGTACCAAATTATTTGTGTGTGAAAAAAAAATTAAAGGAGGTTTGTGCAAGCCTAACTATAGCAACTCTGCAGAATCTGTAATGACAGAGCTGAAAGATTATATAATTATTCAGTTCCTTACTCTCAACTTAGAGTTGTAGCAATTTATCTGCCAATTTTATTTCCTTGTGATGAATTGCCTAATGAATTTAAACATTTTTCATCTTAGTGCCCACTTACTTTTATCTGAGACTCCAAACCCCTGGTCTAAGGAATCCAACTAAGTGAGGTATTGCTAATGAAAAATAGCCTAAAACTTGAAACTAACATCAATAAAGTCAAGAAGTTATTTCAAGAGCACTCTGAAACCTATTAAAAGGCCATCAATTTCTTGAGAAACTGATAATATACTTTGTATTACTTGGTTATTGTCCTTTTTAAGTTTACCTTGGATGTTCTAAAAAGGTATAAATGCTATCTTTAAACTGGCAATTTCTCTCTCTTGCATGTTCACTCTCTCACACACCTGTATCACAGCACTTTTAATGTTTTTTATTTGTCTTGGTTTTCCAGGATTTTTTTCCCCCATATGTGAGGGAGGAAATAGATTTGACCCCTTCATCTGATATCTTTAACTCCACAGCTCTGCAAGTCCTAACACCTTTCATTACCAGGTTTTAATTTCAGAATATCCTGATCTCCAGCACAGTAATAAAGCACTTGAGTTTTAGTAGCTCTTTGTGCATTCTTTTTCTGATATGAAAAACTTGAAATTACAAGTCATTATCTTCGTTTTAATTATCTTTTGTTATTTAAATAGCTAAAATATAAAACAATAGAGCTAATCAGATTTCTGTTACTGAGTCCCTTGTCTAGCTGATCAGTTACTTTCTGTGGGTTTTTGCTTTATGTTTTAGGGGTTTTGATAGAGCAGCATTCTCATATATTTGTTGAGAGTATTAAGTACAGTAACTCACAGGGGCCTGTAGAATTTACTGGAATATAATATATAATTTAGAAAATTTATGCCATTGATTCATAATATTGGTTTTTTTCAGTCTTTTTTCTATATGTGATAGATTCATTACTTTTGTTTTGTTTTATTTCAATTTTACTGTTTAAAGCCAAATTTACTAGTCTATTCCTATTATGAAATTTACAGTCTTGAAAATGGTGTAGGATGATGGGAAGGAAGATGAGGGGATGATAAGGAAATTTAGTCTCTAATCACAGTTCTGTGCCAGAGTTGAGGAACTGTGTCCTTTTACTCTTTGAGCACTTGCAGTTCAGCACAGGCAGCATCTACTTTTTGTTCATTTTATCAACAGCTTTTTAGTATGATTTCTCAGGAAGGAAATAAATATGTTACGTAAATTAGGCCCAGGGTTTCTGTCATGTCTCTTTCAGGCTCTGTAAACTTTATTTTAAAAGTGGTAGCTTATCTCTCAGTGGCAGAACTGCTCTTAGCAGTTCAATACAGCTGTAGTTTCCCAAAGTGAAGAAGATGAATATAAGTAAGACCTAGCATGAAACCTGACATTCTGGCTTAGTCACTGCAGTCAGGAGAAATCTTCAGTGATGAAACTAAAGCTGTTAAGCCTCAACTGCAAAATCATAATTTTTGTACAGAAGTCCTGTACAGTCTAAAGTTGGAAAAACTGTCAGCACAAGAATTATGGGGCCACTCACTGTCTCTGGTTACAAGTTAAATGAAATCATCAGAGTTATTAAAAATGTACAGCGTGTGTAATCTGAGTCTTACTTTGTCCTAAAGAATCAACAGAGATGGCCATAGTATACATTCTCATGCAATAAAATCATAAAAGATATTCAAGAAACAGTCTTTTACTTGGTCTGCGTGTTTGTCTGCTGTGAGATTAATACAGAGTCAGGCGCAGTAGTGGATTTCAAATGAAGCCAAATGTTTTTAGAATTAAGATTTTAGCATTAGCATTTTACTGCCAGGAGAGGTATAGCTAGATAAGCTTCCAAATGCCAGCTGATTTACTGCAGAGTCCATGTGAGAAGTTCCCTCAGCTGCTCACAAAACAGTTCACAGAGTACTCTTCACAGCCTGAAAGTTAGTGGCCATTTCCCTGTTTCCACTGCTATTGAGGCAAGGAAATGACACTTCCAGGATAAGAAACTTTAATAAATAGATTCTCTGTGTCATTGCCCTCTTACACATGTGCTCACAATGTCTCCTATTCATAATTGTTGTTGCTGTTCATAGAATTATCTTGAGATGTTCATCAATTTCCTTGCAATGCATAAATGATTACCTAGTTAATGTGGGAAACCACTGGTATCAGATTTTCTTTTGCTCTGACTCATGAATCAAAAAGCCTTTTGTTACTATAGTTTTTTGAATTTCTTAATTTTTCATGTCCCCATTTGGAATATTTTTTTTTTCTGTAATAGAATTGTGTGGAATATACATTATTAAAAAAAAAAAAAAAGAAGCCAATATTGATGCAGATGAATTTGCACCAGTAACTATTTTTTAATTTCAAAAGGTACAATGGTAATATTTTGGGTATATTACATTTTTTTTCCTTTTATTATCTTTGCCTTTTTTATATGTATATATACAGAACTTTTTTTTTTTTTTTTTTTTAAGGACACTGTGATACATAGTTTCTTAATAGCCCTATTGCTTTTAGCTCTGCAATCAGGTTTGCTGGTATTGCAGAGAAAGAGACTTGTGGCCACAATATTCTGAAAAGAATTTTCCACTCTCACTTAGGATTTTCATAAAATATTTGGTTTCAGCAGTTAAATTCTGAGAACTTTATCACATTTCAAATTTATCTAGATAATTGTTTAAACAGCTAAAATTGCAGATTTTGTTTTTCTTTTTTAATTTTCTGGCCCCAAGGCTAAGGTTAATGAGTAAGGCCAAAATCATGATAAACCCAAAAAACCCCAAACATTTAAAAAAGAAAGCAAGAAGAGTTCTGAAAAGAAATGTTCAAATTAATAATTAAATAAGGGCTAAATCAACATAAGGACACCAACAAAATCCAGTGTAATTTACTGGGATATAAATAATTTGTTAAGCATATGGGGAAGGGGAGAGATTTGTTCTTCACATGCTTTTGTTGTTGTTAGAAGAAATCTCTGATAAATTCAGAATTTGCTTTTCTGAAATTCTTCTTTCAGAGGATCTGTCAAAATGCTTTTCATGTTTGCCACTGACTTTCCTTTCACCTCCTCCCCACGTCAGGACAGAGTTCTAAGTAGGAGCTATCTAATAGTTTCATGCAATATTCTAAAAATTCTAATCCACAATATCTGTATTTGGGATCATGTTTTTAGTTACCCACGGTGAATTCTTTTCTGTTTCTCTCTCACATATGTTTAAAAAAATACTTCCTGACTTTTGTTATTTTGTTTCACCACCAAATTCCTCTCTCTCTTGCATTCCTTTCCCCATCACGCTCCTGGCTGTGAAGCAAGGCAGGCTCGCACAGCCTGGCTTGGAGCTCCCCCTGCTGCAGAATGCCGCTAAGTTTTGTCCTGCTTGATTAACCACAATTAATAATACAGCCTTGTCTAACAGCTTTTCCTTTGAAATTTAGCCTCTATTTTATATATGTGCAAGCTGAGTCAGATCAAGCAATTTGTTCCCAGGCTCCTAATAAATAACTGATAGCTGGTTGATAACTCAGTAAATATCTGAGAACTGGCTGTCTAAAAGATATAGGTGGAACTTGCAGTCAATGCAAATTTCAATGAAGATTTCAGTGAAGATTTCAAGAAGTTGTTTTACTGGGTTGAATTCATTAGGATTCCAAACTCTTTATTTTTTACAATATGTTAATTTTGTGTGCTTATAATTTAAAACCGAGTGTTAAACAGTACCAACACAATTTCTCCTTGCAAACCTGAGTCTCTTCATAGTAACATGGGTCCCTATTAGTCTTGTCATGATGACTAGTCCAGTTTGTACTTTAAACAATGAAAGGAAAATTTCTCTAACTATCCTTGGTAGCCAACCCAAGTATATGGTAATAAACATGATCTGTGAGAAAGGAAACAACATTTTATTTCTGACAATCAAGACATAAGACAATTCCAATTATTTTCTGTTTCAAAATCACACTGATTTATATGCTAATTATTTGCCTACTTTTCTTTCTCTGACAATGTATTTTCTGAAAATATTGGTATTTGAATTGATGCTATGCATACTTCCATAAACTATTTGTGAGAGGCAATCAAGAAGCAAAGAAATTTAATTTTATGGTCCTCTTTCAGCAGCCTTTCCAGGAAGAATATTCATAGAAAAATCAATTCATTATTCGGCTGGTGGACATTTTTTGGTATTCTTAGAATAATAGATATTGCTAAATGCCCTGAGGAGCTCTCTTCCCTTCAGGGTTTCCCAGAATGACGGGACTTCCTGTTTTGTAAAAAAGTATCTTTACAATCTTTTTAGCCCACCAGACTGAAAAATCAGTGACTGTACCAAGGCAAAAAGAAAAAAAAAAAAAAAAAAGCTAGGCTGAAAAGTTTTATCTCTGAAGGGAAGTAGTAGTATATATCTTTGCTAATGCATGGAGTTGAAAGGCTGAAACTATGATACTGACTGTTTTTCAGCAGAATTTTTCAACAGTGAGTCTTGCAAGTTTCTTAACTGATGCAACAGAGCAAAGATTTATGCTCTCACAAAGGAGAAAGAAGGATTAAAGTATGGTTTGTGGATTCCCTAAAGTTTCCTATAATTTCAGGATTATGTTATGTCAGGAACAGTGCTCTGAACTCAAGAATTGTATTGAGATAAGCAGAAGGTGCTGACTACCTTTGAGCCTAGTATCTATTAACAAATGGACACCTTATGCAAAAATATTCAACTTTTCAGATGCCCTGAGAACTCACACCTATCTTTATTACAAAGTTTATATTCAAGCTGAAACATTTTGATTGAGAAAGACAAGTACTTATTTCAAACAATTGTACATGAATTGCGACGAACACAGCCTTTAAGTATAAAGCCTATAAACTGAAAACTGATCAGTGCAGAGGCCTCACAAAGTGAAAGGATGCAAAGAGAACTGGAGATCCAAGAGAATTAAGAAAGTTTTTACAAGACTCTAGGTGAATCATCTTAGCAATTTACTTTATGTTGTAGCAGATGAAAGCTGTCAGACTATCAATATTAAGGAAATGAATAGATTTAATTAACAGTTTTGTTCTTTCAATGCTCTAGCAGGTAGAACAGAAATCAGCTTGCAAAAAAACCCACAAAATTAGGAAATTGTAAAAAATAATATGTACTGATTAAATGAGGGAGTTTGACCAATTTTACTTCTCCAGCAAAGAATTGAAAGGTAGTCCAGTGGCAGCACAGACATATGGATAAGAGCACAATAGTTTAACAAGGGAAGATATATATATTACAAAAATATTAGAAGTTTGAATGAATGGTCGATGAAGCTAGAAAATTATCTTTAGAAACAATATATAAATTTTAAATAGAATATTTAAATAGATATTTCATAAATAATTGACCAACGTTGGCACAGATTCTTCAACAGCATGTTTTAGAGATATGTTCTTTTTCAAACATGATTAATTTATTTTGATTTAACAATCTTCCTTATTCAGTGAGTTGGATTAGGTGATCAGTAGCCAGTTTTAGGTTCACAATTTCTAATGCAATTTGTGTTGCTTAAAGTACAGCCTACATGTCAGTCATTATCTTTTATTCCACAGACTGTGGTATGCATGAGTAAGGCCAAGGCAATTGTGAGATCTCATGTAATAATTGTCTAAAGCGAAAAAAACTCATTCAGGCATTACTCTGACTATGCATTCATTATGAGGAGTGAAAACTATTGTAAGGCAAGGTAGAAAAACACTATTCATTGTGACATCTATTAAATATATAATAATTTAAGTGCTGGTTTTCTTGTGTAATGATAGTCCCCAACACACTGATAAAATTTAAAGATTCTACTTTGGAAAATAAAAACAATGAGAAAAATCTGTACTAGTAGCACAGTGCTGTTGTTAAATCTAAGAAAAAGATGTCTTGAAAGATTTGATGACCTGAAAACATTCATAAAGTTGCTACTACACTTGTAAGATATTCCTTCAGTATACGTGGAGTTTTTGTGCTAAGGAAATGGCTATTTTTCCCACCACTTCCCAAAAACCCTCTAAATTAACAAAATGTTAGAATGCTCTGGAATCACCCCCAAGGCCCTTTGAATCACTCTAAGTTTTAGGACCCTATCTGCATGTCCCTCTGAGCTGTAGCAATCCATCCCCTGAAGTGTGGCAGAGTTAAAAAATTTCAATGCTCAAGATCTGCTGCATTAAGGAAGTCCTGTTGTTCCTTTGTAGAGTATGCTCATGCCACTTTTGTTTTCTAACTCTGACACATTTTGTGAGATACTGCATAAGAAATGAAGCATAGTTTTACATTATAAGAACAAATTCTGTTATCATAAAAGACTAAATCATCTATTGATGTGTTTTCAGTGGGGGTGTTGTTCACCTAGATGCAGATAATTTGGCTCAATGTCATAGTTCACAGTACACTCAGATTTATTCTTATTCTTTTCAACTTCTCAAAATCACCTCCTGGTAGGCCTGGAATATGTAAGAAAGAAAAAGAAAAGATAGCTTTGTTACTTGGATCTGATTGTATCATTTCCTGCTGTGACAATCTATGGTTTGTGATGAAAGTCTGTTAACATTGTTAACTTTAAGGAGAAAAAAAAAATCTTCCTTTACTGAAGAGGAAAAGTAGCAAGTAAATAAAATTACTTGGGCATATTTCTTTGGTCATTTGCAGGTTATTTTCAACTTCTGTGACTGAGAAAATTATTGCCAGATAAGATAAAAATGCTTTTCACAGAATTATAGGCGAATGGTTTTGGAACAGTATGAAAATATTACTTCTAATCATAGATATTTACTATTTTCTATGTACTTATAGATTTAGATACGTAACTGATAAAAGTATTTAATAGAAGTATTCTGGTATGGTACTTATTAATTTTATTGATGTGTTTATTTTTTTATGTTAGGCAAGCTAAAATATGGACTTAAAAATGCCATGTGATTTTAGTGTTCTTCAAAACATTAATATTATCTTTCATGTGGATGTACTTATGGAAATAATAGTTTCTTTGGCTTTTTGTTAATGATTTTCAGAATTAAATTAAGCTTATAGTTTGCTTATTTCTCTCTGCAAATTAATTTTGTTGCAAAGTAAGTGAGAATAAAATCCCTTTCTAATTGTATATATACGGCCTTATAATGGAAAGACCTACAAAACCTTAAGTGTAAATATACTTTAAATACACTTTAGTGTATTTAACTCATCTGGTGTATTTTAAAATGAAATAATATAAGCCCAAAATATAATCCACCTGCACAATATTCAGTTAGTATAAAAATATTTCAAAACATATGAAGGGAGTACCTAAATTATTCATTATTGGTTTATTAGTGGAGTTAAACTTACAACATCACATGTAAAATTTTGTAAAGTGTGTTGTATTCAGCTAGCCAAGTTGAAGATTTCTGTAAGAAATCTTAAATTAATTTGCCATTACAAACTTCTTCCAAACTTGAAATTATTAGAATAAATAGTACTGGTTTTAAAGGTTTAAGTATAAGCACTGTGACTCTGTTGCAGCAGAGGAAAAGTGCAGGGCCCTTCATGACTGCAGAATTTTCTTATTTGGGATGCTCTCCTTTGTCTGTAAAGGCATCCTCACCTGCTGGCACATATACCTGAGCACAATATGTGGCACATCAATAAATGAGATCTGTTTTCTACCAAGTTATTAATAATAGATGCAGAGCTTTTGTTTATTTTTAAACTGAGAAAATGAGAAGGTTTTGCAGGAGAGTTTTGGGAAAGATTTCCTCCTATCAAAAGACAGTTTTCTTTCATAACCCTGATCAGCAGGGGTGAGCAGCAGGACGCTGTTCTGGGCTCCACATTCAGCTGTTGAAGCAAATTGGTTGTGAGGTTTCACATGTTGGAAGGGACAGGACTCAACCAGCTCCTGGAGTGGGAGAAGCCCTCTTCCCAAGCCTGAGAAGAACAGGCATAGCTGCTTGGTGCACCCACAACCCTGGCAGCATCTCTGTCTGCTGTTTCCTAATGGCATTGAAAAGTTTGAAAACAACATTTACTGTCTGGTTGCAATTCCTGCTCTATCTGCTGGAGCCAGAAATGGATGCAGTTATTGTTGCAGTGGGGAATAGTTAAGCTATGATTTCTCTAGGGGCTGACAAATGATATCCATTTCTGGGTCTTTTTCTGCTTTTGTTTTTTACTCTGTGGCTTTGTGTTAATGACTAAATGGAACCTGGGCTCATCTTTTCTTTTGTTTTTGTTTTTGTTTTCTTACAATGCTTAGGAATTGTTTTTGTTTCCTAAAATAAAATGCAGTGAGATAATTGTGTGCAGGTGTATTCTTTTGAGTCTAGGAAAATGCAGTTAAACATCTGCAGATCAGGTTTCTTCACCTCTTGTTTAGGTGCTCAGAGAAATAGGAGTGGGCTATTGGGAAACAAGAAACCCATCATGATAAGAATACAGAGTTTACTTTGGTCCAGCTTTACTGTTTAAATTTGGACTTAGATTTGTTGTCATTGCAAGTAATTGACTACTAAATCTTGACTGTGCATATAAGAAAAAATCCTTCTACCTGTGGTTGCATTCCATTGTAAAGAGTCTAAGTGAGTTGTTACACTGGGCTGCAGGTAGTTATGGTAAAGAATCTTTTTCTTCAGAGCATCCTTTTCTCATCTTCAGAGTATCTTTATCTCTGTGTGTATGGCTGAGCAGGATCAACATTCTGAATTCTACAGCTCATAGTAGGACTGCAACACTTGTAAATATCCTATCATCTATAGGATATATTTATATTATTTATATTTATATTTATATTTATATTTATATTATATTTATATTTATGTTTATGTTTATATTTATGAGAAAGTAGAATTTTAATAGAAAGTTATAATTTAAAATTTACATTTTTGCAATCAGGAATTTTTTGATATTATTGGAATGCTGTTGTACTTTATGCAAGTATTTGAAGGTGTTATTTTTTTCATATGTTAGCAATCATGGAAGTCCTTTTCTATTGGCCCTTAGTGCTGAGGCATGTGAATAAGGAGAGGGGGAGGGAAGAGAACAGAATGGGAGAGAAGGGTGTTGTTTCCTTAGCAACAGGCACTCTGCTGCTCAGGGCACAGGTGGCATCTGTCTTAAAGGCTGTTTAACAAAGCATGCAGGAAAATATGAAAGAAAGCATAGAATTTCTGTAGCATGAGAAGGATTTTCTCAATCAGTCCCAAATAACTCCGAACACTTCCAAAAAAATCTCAGCTGATTTGGTTGTGAATTTGAATAAAAGTTAATAGGAAATAAACTTTTATGTTTGTCACTAAAAAAAAATGAAGTTGTGAAAAATAGGCTAGACATAAGTGAATTCTAGTAATCATGGTCCTGATATTGCAAACTTATAATAGTCAGCTTTAATTTGGAAATAATTTTGGGGAGATAGGACCCTCACAGATGTCAGGAGCTAGCAAAGCAGTTTATAGCTTTCTAGGCAACCTGGCATGGCTGGCACTGGGAATGTTGAAAGCAATTTGGAAATTATCTTCTGTGGGTATTCTTGTAAGGAGCACATTATGCTTTTAATTTTTTGCAATGTAAAAGTAACCTGAGAGGCAGTGTAAAAAGATGAATGTGTAATATACTCATGTAATTTTGAATCTATATTCTGTTCTGAATTTTCACAATTACTGATTCACAAAAATCTGATAAGACTGTGTTCTGACTTTGCTATTCTTCCATTACACCTAAATTCAGAGGAATGAAATCTGTGTTCATCAACCTCTTGCCTATTAAGTTGAAAATCCTTTTCTCTGAAAATTATTTTTTTGACAAAATTGTCATCAATTATTTGTTTTGGTGCAATAGTTTTAAAATGAAACTTAAATTTTTCATTTTTGTCTGGAATTGCAGCAGTTATATCAGAAAAATATGTGGCAAATGTGGTAGATGTAGGTAGTGTGTGCGTATTGCAAAAATACCAAACACCAATGAAAATAAAATAAATGTCCATTTCATAGAAAATTGTATTGTTTTAGCAAGTATTTTCAAAGACAGTGTGCGCGATTTCTCCATTTGGAAGGACTAATTTTTTTCAAAGTATTCAGAAAAGCAGAGGACTGGAGCAAATCATATATGGTTTATTGGTGAGAACTTGGAAAGAAAAGATGGCACTGAAGGATGTACAATTCAGTCTAGATATAAAAAAAAAAAAGAAAATTGGGGATAAGGTTAGTGGAACAATGTAACAGATTTCCCAGAGAGATGGTGGATGTCCTCTTCCTAGAAACGTGTAAGATAAAGCTGGACAGGCCTCTGAGTAGCCTGATCTAGTGGAAGATGACCCTGATCAGGGCAAAGGTGGTTGCACTGGATGACTTTTAAGGGTCCCTTCCAACCCAAACCATTCTACTCACTGTTCTGTGATTCTGTAATACAGGTGTATGTCCAGACAGAGGTGGTCCAGCCAAAACATCCAGTTGCAGGATCATGGCTCTTCCCAACAAACATTGAAATTTTCAAGATTAAATTTCCTGAGGTTTTGCTTCTTTCCACTTGCTGTACTGGATGCAGGCAAGAGCTATGTGGAATTTATGGGTGTACAAAAGATGAAAGCAGCAGCAGGAGCACAGCAGCTCTGTGTTTCATTGGACATTTGGAAACACCTTTTTAAGCTGAGGGAGAAATAGATTGATTTGCTATTTGTGACTAGTAATCTATAGAAATCTTATGACAACCCCAATGAAAGTGAAGAAATACTAAAAATTTTACTGCCTTCCACCAACTTGCCACATTTCTTTCTTAAAAATATCACAAGGTTTTGCCTTGTTTTTAGCAGGAATTTCCAGAGCTCCCTTGAGTCCCACTATTCTGAATTCTATGTACATGTAGTAAAAGAAAACATAGTATATAAAGGATTAAATAAAACCTACTAAGTGCAGGTGATTGCTAGGTCCTGATTTTTTCTTGAGAAATTTGGGATGGAGAAAATGTGTGATCTGCTGCATTTTAAAAACGTATTTTAGACTGGAATTAACATGTGAGTGTTGAGGGTAAATCTTCAGAAATATTAAAATATTGATCAAAATGTAGTGGAGGATATTTCAGATCTCAGATCCTAAAAGTATTTGTCTTCTGGGTGTTTGAATATCAAGACACATGAGACACTACAGATGTATTTGTTTTGCTGCCCTAATTATTGACACTTGATAGACAAAAACTCTATGTAATTCTCAGTAAAGGATTTTATTTTAAAGGTCAGAATTCCCATTCATAAATAATGAAGTGCCAGCTATTAGAAACATAACATAAAAATTAAAGGACAGGAAAATGAAGCAATTTGCCCCAGATTATGCAAACTCACTGGATACAAACAAGAAGCAAACAGATTTCCTGGCTTACAGTTATGGACTTCACGTTTTGGAAGAGCAAATACATATCTCATTACTTTCCAAAAAGATTTCAGGTGAAGTATTGAGGAATTAGAAAATGTATAGGTATATAAAGGTAGTTTCTTCAGTTTGCCCTCTCAATAGGAGTGCTGTTTTGAAATCTTTAATTTTGGATACTTTAATCTTTAAAAGTCTTTAATTACATGGATACTGTGATACCCTCTCTGATGAAAAAGGGAAGAAATGTTATTTTTTTGTATTTAAAAATTATAGTGTCCCATTTGGACCTAGGGATATTCAGTAATTGCATTACAAGATTTCTTCATGACATCTTTAAAATGGCATCTGTAAGTAATAGCTATTGAAAACTTTACACTAACCATGCTAACAGACATTATTTTTTGTCCTAGGATATTTTTGGATTTTTATCCCATTTTAAGAAAAGCACTTAGCATTTCATATTAGTTTAAAGTGTTTGCATATTGCATCTAAGAACTAAGAAGAAGGTATAGTGAAAATTAATGTAGTGTAGACCAGATTATCTCTAGGGAGTGTAATTTTTATATGTTTTGGTACCCAGAAGGCAATTTACAGAATTTTTTTTACAGCACTAACTGATCAGCTTGTAAATGCAAAGCATTACATGTTGAATTCAGTATTTCTAGATATAAATTTTCATCTCTTTATATTTAATGTGTGTTTTATGCAGTTGTAACATTCACCAATTATTATCTCAATTTAGAGATCCAAAATTGACTATTATATATCTATGAATATTATTTTATATATCTAAGCAATTTGTTTAAAATACATTTATTAAGGAAAAATTTAATATTCTTAGTAAATAAGAAGATAAATTAACTGTATTTTGCTAGTAAATAGCACTATTCTGAGATATCCAAAAGGACAGGGATGGATATCACTTTGAATTAATTAGACACAGGTACAACAGTGAAATGTTGTACCAGTCAGTGTTTCTACATTGCCAGTAAAATGCCAGTCAGTATTGCTACATTGCTGACTTCTGCTCTGAGTAACCTAACAACTTGTAAGGCCATATGAATTTTGTATTCTATGCATCTGTTATTAAGATGTTAAATAATTCAAAGCAAATGAAAACAAAACCTGGATGATTTGGTAAGCCATGGAATTAAGGAACTTTTCTCCTTATGTTTTTTTATAGTTGCCCAGAAAAATAATTATAGTGATGCTATAAAGATTAAAAGAATAATGTATTGTGCTTCATTTATATTCACAATTTTCCTAAAGAATGCTTATCAGTTTTTATATGAATGACTCTTCATAATGCAGTACCCTACAAAGTGCAAGTGTTTCTGGAGTCTTTAACAGTTAGAAATCAGGGTGCATAAAAATGAGAATTAGCATCACAGAATCATAGAGTGGTTTGTGTTGGAAGAGACCTTAAAGGTGATCTAGTTCCCAGCTCTATGCCATGGGTAGGGATGTCACCCTCTAGATCAGGTTGTTCAGGGCCCCATCTAACCTGACCTTGAGCACTTCCAGGGATAGGGAATGCACAGCATCTCTGGGCAACATGCTCCAGTGCTTCAACAGTCTCTGAGTAGACAATTTCTTGCTAACATCCAATCTAAACCTGCCTTCTTTCAATTTTAAACCATTATCCTTTGTCCTGTCACTATCGGACTATACACTATCCCTGCTTTTTGTAAGATTCCTCCAGGCAGAGGAGGAGTTAACCGGGCACAGATAGGAATATTTATTGCAGAACTAGTGTTTTAGCCATGTTTTATGGCCTGAAGTTTTGAAGTATTTGCCTGGGTAACTTTTGCTAAACAGAGAGCTGGTTTCCCCTATACTGTAAGGCAACTTTAGATTACTAGTTGTTAGATTTGATCTGGTGCTAGATGGCATGAATTACACACCAACCTAGTTGGTTCAGCTAGGATTTGTGGGAAGCAATTGTGCTGTAGGTGTCTTTTATTTCCTAAGTGTTTCCAGCATTGCATTCACCTGCTTGTCCCTTCTTAACATATTTCTGAGAAGTGCTGTCTCACTGGTTATGAGATATACTACAGCAGTTTCTCATGTAAAACTTCCTTATCCTACCTCCGTAAATATTATTGAGAAAAGGATACAGGCATTATCAAAATAGCTATTAATTGGAAAATCTGGAGTCTGTGGATGAGGTTGGTACTAGCATAATCTTATCATCCATATCTTTGGAAGTATAGAACCTTTTTGTGTTCTTTCCCTTTAACAAATATTATGCTGTTTCTGTTATCTTGATTGTAGGTTGGTGATATCATTGGCCATTTTTCCTAACT
The DNA here is from genome assembly GCA_024362935.1 of Setophaga petechia. NCBI lineage: Eukaryota > Metazoa > Chordata > Aves > Passeriformes > Parulidae > Setophaga > Setophaga petechia. The sequence goes on along the minus strand of JANCRA010000004.1, from coordinate 6,238,842 downwards.
TCTGAGAATAACACAGGATTTTCATCACCATAGCAACTTTTGAAATCCTTAAAATATAGTGTATCACATGTTTTTTTCTTTGGAATGAAGTCCTGCAAAATATATCAGAAATTTCATATTGGTTGCGTCTTACTGCTAGAATAGTCATATAGTTATGCACAAAGTAATACATAATCTTAAAAAACTGAACAATGAGATTAGATTATAGTGTATTTATTAGATCATATGTATTTTTTTCCAGAGGCATGATTTTTCATTGAAATTCTTGAAGGTTATTGGAATTACAACTACTATGCCCTGACAAATTGTGGAGAGGGAAATTGCAGTGGTGAACAAAGAGCAGCAGTAGATAGAAGGCAGTTCAATACTATAACTTCTCTAAGATCTTTTAATTAATCTCTTTGAAACATATTTTCTTCTCTAGCCACCATCATTTTCAATAATGTGATTCAGAAGCCTAAATAATGTGCATGTGGGAGCACATTAAACTATGCCCATAATTAAGGCTCAAATAAATAGGAGTGTAAATTTTGTATTCATAGGTGAAACCTTATCACTGCTTTATTTTACCTGGTAGGCATGGGAACAGACTTTCCTAAAAGGGCCAATGTCACTTGCATTGGAGCTGTTGCAGAAAGCAGGATTTTCAACCAGATAATCCAGCAATCTGGATTGTCAGCCGGAACTGCAACTCTCCATTGATTCCATGTGACTCCACACAGTCACACAGGATCCCTGTGGGACCTGAAGGGACCTGAAAGAAGTGGTTTTACACAAAACCAGGCACAGGGAAGTATGCAAAAGACAGAAAGTTTTGGGGAGGAGGAAAGAAAACAGTATTGGGTGGTAGAAATAACTGCTGTAGACAGTAAGTAACATTTTCTTTTCGTGATGAATACTCATTACGAACATTAGCCTATATGTGCCTCTTCTGTTGTCAGTTCCTCTATCTGTCAGAGTTACGCTGTCATAAACTCAAAGCAGAAGCATGCAAAGATGACTTTCTCTGCCTAATGTCTGCCATCAGCACCTGAGAAACATTATTTTCAGTGTGTTCTTAGTAAAGATCTTTGATCTTTATAAGAACAAATGAAAGAGTAGAAGGACAGCTAATGCTCAGTGTGTTGTGGCAGTGCCGTGTAGCAGTCAGTTTTCAAATATTCATTATCCAAGCATTTTTATTCTGCAGTCTAGTGAGAAGCAAATTATACTTCTTCATCTGGTTTCTACAAAAGAGGCTGAGAGGATTTTAGTATATTTGGGGGGAAGAAACTAAAATTGCTCCAGATTTCTTCTTGTCTTTGTAATTCTTCCTCCAGCTGTGGCTTTAATTAGTTCTGCAACAGCACCACTGAGAATCTATCCTTCAATGCCAACATTTGAACATTATAAATGTACATGCTCTTGCATGTAAAGAAAATAGGTTTAAAAAGATGGAACTTTCTAAAGTTGTATGTGATTTTGGGCTCTGCGATGATTTCAGCTGCAATATTTAAACTATCTTCTAAATGATAACAGAAGCTCATCCTTTCCATCCTCCATCTGCAGATATATACAAATATCAACATACAAATACTGACTGCCAAGTGTTTCTTGGATGTGTCCTTCTCACATGGCATCAGGGGGCAAATAAATAACAGTAGACAAACATTATATCCATGAATGGCTGGGATTCCTCAACACATGTCTCAGCAAGACATTCCTCCATTCAACTCTCACCAGTTTGTTGCTGTCAATGGAAAAGTTCTGTGATGGCTCCATTAATAGTCTGAAGTGCCTGAGATAAAAGCCAGTCTAGCAGACAATCTAATAAGCCCCACTGAGGAAGTTAACACATTAACCTGGGCTAATAAGTCCCACTGAGGATGGAAACATATTAACTTGGACTTGACTCTGTCCAATACAATTACACAGCACAGCTCTCCAGTTTTTCCTGCACTTAGGTCTGCTAGCAAAAGCTTTGACACTGCCCAGAACCCAGTAGGGTATGAATTGTTGCTGCTGTAGTTCAAGAAGTAAGCCTACAACTCTCTGTCAGAAGCTGGTATCCTTAGAAGGTCTGGCTATTTGAAAATAATGAATGTTCTATCTTTATACATAACTGTTGTAGCCTCCTTAGCTAAATTAAAGCTAAACCAGTTACCCTTACCCCTTTGCTGGTTGAATGACATATAAAATCTTCCTTTTCTAAGAACTGCTTTGCAGCTCTTTTATCACTGAAGCAAACATGAGGAAAGAGCGAGATAGATTGTGCTATTTTAGGATAGTATACAGGAATGTGCATCATATTTTGATCCTCTGGGTCTGAAGAAGTATCTAAATCTATTTGCACTGCTTGGCAAAGTTAGCTGTATTCTACACCAGCACAGCATACTGCCTTAATGTGTTAAAACAGAAAAAACCTCCACTTTCAAATGAGGATTTTTTGCTGCTGCTGATCTTTTTTTTGGCCTTAATATAAGAATATTCCTTGTGGCATTTGTCACAGGTATTTTCTTATAATCTTCTTACTTTGGCTATCCCCTAGGGGCAAAAGAATAGATGTAATGAGAGCAAAAGGGATGTCTTAAAAACCAGTTTTGACAAACAGTGAAAATGTAAGTCAACCTACAGATGTAAAATATGGAAGTGTCAGTTGTCAGGTTCTCTGACTATAAATACTTTTAGCCTTCATGTACTGAGAAATTTAGTTAATAATATTCATTCCTTCAGCCACTTAAGGTCTTTTTCTTCCTGTTTCTGCTGAGTGATGTACCTATTCTAGAAAAAAATTCCACTCCTGTTTTTTTTTTCCCCTAAGAGTTATGTCCAATGTAAACTTCAGTTTTGTAAGAGCTCTAATTTCAGTCTAATAAAAGGCTTTTTGTTGCACTTTTCTTCTAGAATTTTGTTACTAATTTCCATTTATAAATTATTAAGCAAAACTATTAAATACAGAAAAAACTCCGTGTTTTTAATAAAATATAATGCAAAAATTTGTAGCAATGAATCATACACACACAATTGTTAGCATGGCAATTTTTAGGACCTCTAAAAAATAACTTTTCCCCTCTGCTACTCTCACCCTTTTGCCCCAGTCATTGATTGACCTCTGGGCTGAATTGAGCTTGGAGCCTCCTGAGTTGTGTCTAGTTGGCAACACCAAGAGGAGGTAGATATGAAGTCTGGAGAGTGCAGGTGTTGGGGTTGTCAGCAGCACCAGTGGCGGGTGTGCTGAGAGAAAGAGAATCGAAAACAGGGCTGGAAAATTATGAACAGTAAAGCATGGAAGGAAGTGTTTTACAGTAGTAATGGCCTCTAATGTGTGTCAAATTCACTTTTATAACCTTGTATTATTCATGAGACGCTTCGGTGTCACTTCTGGACTGAGCTTTCAGACATGCGTTAATGATGTTTTCACAGGATTTCTGCTGAAAGTATAACAGGTTGTAAATTCAGTAGTACTGAATAATAGGGATTTTATTTCTTTGGTGTTAACTTTTTTACTTGTGGAGAGCTTTATTTCTGTGCATATGTAACTGAGATGACAGCATGCATGTGTTTAGGCTACTGATGATGATATTTTTTAAAACACTAATTCTTTACTGTTTATTGTTAGCACAATTTGGATTAATTATTAAAGAGAAACACTGTACTGAGAACTGGTAAAAATCCTGATTGTGTAGTCACATTTGAAATGTAGAGCATTTTATATATCCTCTTACATAGTTCTTCCTAAAACTCAAGCAATTTTTTATAATATTTTTTTTTTCCAGTTTGTGGCATGAATATTTTTGATGGAATTAAATAGCAAAGAAATTTTAGTGGTCTTAAAATACCTTCAATATTTCAATTTTAGTCTCTCTAAAATTTGATGTATCTCTAGTACAAAGACTGAAAAACTGTTTTTTCTATGAAGATATAAGAACTCAAAGTTTACTTGCATATAAATACAGTTACATTCAATAATACTAAAGTAAAACTAATTTTAAATTCAACTGCACAAAAATATATTCTGGAAGCTAATGATTGTGTCTGATAATTGAAATTAAAATTTTTATTCTGTTGTCAACAGAAAGATATAAATATTTTGTACAAAAGCTGTCAAAAATAAGTGCTGTATTAAATTTGAAGTATTAAAAGAAAGAAGATTCTTAACAAAATTCAGAAAGATTTTTGAATATCCGAAGAAACATAGTGTCCTATATGTATATTTATGTGCTAACTTCACATTAATTGTGCATTAATTAATAATCAAGATACCCTAGGAGAAACAATATTTTTTTCTATAGCTTCTGTAAGTATTTTTATATGCTACTGATATAAGTAAAAATTGTAAGCTTCCATATTTTAACGATTTATTTCTTTATGTTCTGTTTTCTAGGTAAGTACTCTGTCTTTTTCTTCCTACCATTCCTCTCTGCCTTCTCGAAGTTCAATGAAAGAGGTAAAAATCAAGAGAAAAAAAATGAAGGTCTATTTGGTAAGAATTTACTTTGGCTTACATGCTTATCTACTTTTTTCTTTTTGTAATTGAAGCAATGCACCTGCTACAGAGGACTAGTTTTGTGTAGAATTAGAGAGGGAACCCACTAAGAGGAGCAGTTCATGAGATGCTGGTGGCACTGCCAGGCTGCCCAGGTGAACTGCAGGCAGCACTGCCTCCTCGCCTGGCTCTTAGGGTAAAGGCTCTTCTGTTTCCCATGAGGCTGAAATACATATCTGGAGAGTTTTCGTGGCAGAAATCTCTATGTTTGACAGTTATTTGGCTCATATCAAAGATGGAGGAAACTGCTCTTTTGGAAAAGGTGTTACACAAGGTACCTGAAGCAGTGAAGTACAATTACTAAAGTAAATTTGATCTTGCTTTCTTGAAGGGAAACAAGGCAATTACATGGCAATAGCAAAAAGTGAAAAATAGAGGGAAATGCCTTTAACTGTGGTTCTTTTTAGTTTGTCTCACAACCATTTGATGAAGCAGTAGAACAGATGGCCTTCTGAACTTCCAAAATATGTTGTCTGTGCTCAATTGAAGCTATATATGAAGCTATTACTGACAGTTTCCATTGTAGCTATAGCTGCAGGAATGCAGGATACAGCCTTAGCCAGGGTAGGACTGATAACTCTTAGTTAGAAGGCCAGGGAGAGTAAAAAGAGAAACAACAGAGGAGACTGAGGATCATTACAATGAAAATGACATAAGTGAATGTTTTTACAGCAGAAACATGAATCTCACGCCAGTGCTTTTCAGGGCAGAGTTTTCCAAAACAAACTCCAAAACAGAGTTTTTGAAAGCTTAATGGTGCTAAGGGGGTTCCAGGGGTCCTGGACATGGCCATGGAAGGCTGACATGCTAGCAGAGATGAATCTCATCTGTCTGCCTGACCTTTGTAGTACCAGTGTCACACTGGTAAATGCTTCAGGACATACTGGCCTAGGAATCTAGGCACATGTTCCACTGCAAAACTCAAGTTCTTGTGCTTGCTAGACACTAAAGCTTTTCTGACATACCTGAAAAATAATTATAAATTTTAATCTTGTATGAATTTAGCTTCCCTAATTATAATTACACCACCTGAATTAAATTTCACTGTATTTGTGTTTGCACACATGCATATACAAATGCACATAGGTATATCTGAAACTGTGGTAAAAAGTTAAATTATCTTTGAGCTAGATAGTTTGGAAAATGAAAACTAAAACAGCTCAAAAAATTACTTGAAGAAAGTTTCAAAGGTTAAAGAGAACAAGACTAAACAGTACTAACTGCAATTATTGGAATCTTGATTAAAAGTAAAAACAATAGAAGCAATATTTTTGTATTTCCCTCATTTTAAAAAATGTCTAATTCAGCTTTTTGATACCTAAGGAAGTTCAGATTGCCTTAAAAGGTTACAAGTTACTAAAAATATGAGATTAAAATGTCTATTGTAAATGCAAATTTCTATGTACTGTACAAATTAAATTATTTAATCATGCTGTAAAAATCAGACATTCCTCTAATTAAAAAGAAAATGAAATAAGTTTAGAGGAGCAACAAGAGCAACAAATCAAAAAATCAAAAGCCACACGTGCTGGGATTTTTCACATTTTAAGTGTTTGTTTAGTGACTTCTTGGTGAGTCTACATAGCGACTCTACTGAGGTCCTCAAGATTTCTGTACTTGTTTCAAGAATATCAGGGAGCCAAAAATAATGGCTAATGTTATGATAAAGACATATTTATATATGTATTTTCATAATAGATGTTATTTTTCAGATGTATAGTAGATAACATACTTCAGGCAAGAAATGGTTTGATGTGAAGTAAGTTACCAAATCAACCTGCAGAGGGCAATATGAGGGTTTTAGCTGAATAGGGAAATTAGAAAATTCACTAAGGTTTCATTATAAGGAGTTTAAAAATTCATACAAGTTGTTTCTAGATTTTTCTACTCAAGATATACCAAAATAGTATATCTTGTTCTGAGCTGTTGTGAAATAGAAACTATCTTTCAAAGTGATTTTTTTTTTCCTTTTTTTTTTTTTTTTGTAAAAAAATCTTTTGCTCTGCAGTTCTGGTAAGAAAAAAAAAAGACAGTAAAACCATTTGAATAACCAATAAAATCTTTTAAAGCTTTCAACACCATGTTCCACAGTATTTTCCTTCAGACTACAACATCATATGTAAAGGGAGAGGTTAAATATGTATCTATTTTTGTATATAGATAAATATGTATAAAACATGCCTGTGACTGTGTCCATTCCGTATGACTTAAAAATTCTTGTAATTTAAAATACCCCTTGAGGGAAGGGAGTGGATTCTGTGTTCTGGTAAAAATCAGCCATGACACATAGGCCTGGCAACCTCTTATTTTCTGGTGTTAGCAGATTGCATGGTTCTGTAAGATTTCTGACAGAAAATTAGGTTGAATCTGACTTTAGTGAGTTTTTTGACTAGGAGCCTGTTGAGAACTGCCTACTGTGATCTCTGTATTGCCATCCTGAAGGCACAAATAATAGAATCATTCAGAAAGGGTGCCTTAAGAGAAAACGAACTGGGGCTTGAAAGGTAAAATGAGTTTCTTTTGTACCATGCAAAATAAAGAAACAGACTTATTTCAAGATAGATCTTTTATTTATTTCTGCAGGGACCATTCAACTGTGCAAATTGTACTATTTAGGTAATATCTTGTGTATACACATAATATCTTACAGTAGCTCATGCATACACAAGTGACAATGTTGACAAATGGTGCAAGCATAATTGCATTCTCATAAACACAGAGCAAGCTGAAATAGAATGCAGCCTTGCTTTGGAGTTGTTTCTAATTTTTTTTTTTTTTAACCCAATACTTTTTGAGTTTAAATCTTGGCATTTTACATTCTAGCATTTTCTGCTGATGTTTTCTTAACATGTTTTGTCAAACCAATTTAATATGCAGCTTTTCTTTCTGCTAGAGGAAAACTGTATGTAAATCATGTATTTAGTAGCAGAATCTTATTGACTTAAAAGCTGGAGGGGTTTTTTTTAATGAAACCTTTGTTGTCTAGCATTACTGGGTTTTGAATGCATTTTCTTCGTCATTTCCAAGCTCTTTGCATTATAGTATAGACACAGAATTAAGCACTGAGAATGTGTTCTTCAAAAGACCAAATAATGTATCTTCTATAACAGGCTCTTACAGGAATTAAGGCTGTGAAGTCATAAGGACAGGAGTAGTAAATTGTTGTTTTGGAACAAATGGGCTAATAAAAGAGGAGTAATCATGGGTAGTGTGTGCTACAGATGATTACAGAAGAAATAGAAATGTACCTGGTTTGTGTTGTTGCAGCTTAGATAAGCTCAAAATCTTTGTTCTTATCTCATTTTGAGGCAAGTACTCTCACAAGTTTAAGATAACATCAGATAACCATAAGGTTATTGCATACTTTCCATATTTGCAATGCATGTAAAATTACTAACATAATATAGTTTGCTCAGACTCCTGCGTAATCCTAATACAAATAAGTCTGCACTATAGAGCTAGATGAGTCTGGTACAGGGACCCTCTTGCGTATAGAAAATGCAAGGTATCTTGAGGGAAGTTACAGGACCTGTGTTTTTCCATTTACTTTTGGGATTGTGACTGATGTGAGGGTAGTAATCTTTCGGTGAATTTTTCTAAATTGCTCACCTTTTTGAGGCCAGAGGAGTAGCCTGTTTCCTGACTCTTCCACAAGTTGTGTGCTTTTACTTCCTTTCACTTTGGACCTGGAAGAAGAAAACACAGTTCAGCATGCCAGTCTGCACCCTGTCATTAGAGATGCACAGGAAACCTTTAGCATTCTTGGGTGGAGATAGGCTTTATCATCTTTATCTCTACCCTTTCAGCTGAGCACAACCTGCCTTGTTTTATCTGCATGACTCTATTCGCTATCTACTCCCCTATTCCAGATATCCTTTGGGCATATGCTCTGTTGGTTGTCCCCAACCTTGTCGTTCACTGGTGGCTTCCAGAAGACAAAACAAAAAATTGACCTATTTTTACAAATACTTTAGTCTTCTAAAAAGTAAAAAACAAATATTTTGAGATCTTACTTATGTTTTGTACACATAAATTGTACAGCACTATACTATATCATGATGCTATCCTGCAAAATTTTACTCTTTCTTCTTCTACATTTTAGCCTTCTTTGCTTCGAGAGTTTGGCATGGAAATGACTTGTCAGACATAAAACATTGTGACTATGGTGGTTTTTAGTAGCTGGGGTTCTCAACAGAAAATTCCATCATATTCTGAAACCATATTTGGATGACACCATGTCTTGTTTTGAAATGGAACTATGATGTACAGTGACTACATCCAGAGTACAAATTCATTCTGTGCTTATGCAGTTCTGAGGTCTGATTTCACCTTATTATTATGACATCCAAAAGTCTCCGCTGCAGCTGACTCTGTTATACACTTTGTTCCAAAGAAGGTTTCTCTTTGTACTGTGTTACTTCCTCAGACTTGAAATCAGTTCCCTGTGATTCATGAGCAGCTTCATTTTGGCCTTTTTCATATCACTTCTTTATGCAGCATTCTTTTCCAAATGGCTACTTCCTTAACTGGAAGCGCACAAAGGCTTTGAGCACAATAATGGCTAAACCTCCCTGAAGGACTCTTCACATCAACATCAATTGAAATCAGTTACTAAAGCAAGAAAACTCCACTGAAATCAAGGTAATAATTAGTTAGTAACATCTGCAAAATTTTAATTTCATCCATGCTTTAATGTATCAAAAGAACAACACTATAGAGAGTCTTGGTGATTTCTGGGGAGGGAAAAAAGGTGACCAAGTTTGTCTGAATAGATAAACAGGCTAAGTTCACACAGAGTTCTGTCCTGCTATGATGACAGAGTGTATCTCTGAGTATCTCTTCCACCAAAATAAAGGTTTGCTTTATCCAGATATCCACATTCAAGTAAGACTCTCAGAGTCTATCTTGGAGACAGAGCAGTTCTCAAAACAAGCAGCATGATGTTCAGCTGTGTCAAACATATAAAGTTAGGAGGATCACATGACAAATTTAAGACTGGATTATGGTCTGACTGATTATGCTGGCACTCCTCATTTCAACCATCCTGAGGGAGTAAAATCTATCAGTTGTCCACAATTGAATCTACAGTGACACTTACATAAAACAAAAGGGACTGTGATCTTTATAACTTGCCTAAATCCAGCTCTGAAAATAACTTGCCTACTTTTCTCTCAGGGCTTGCTAGGCAATGTTCTTGAAATTTATCTGCTGTAATTATACCTAAGATGGCAGCATGTGTCATCTGCTGGTGTTCTCAGGTTTAACTTCAAGCCATAGAAAACATGAAAGTGTTGACAAGGGTCACATTAGCATTTGTATTTATTATGTACTAATTAATGTCAACATTACAGAGCAGATTTATTTCATTTTCTCCACTAGTTTAAGTCTCTGATAACACAGGAGTTGGTAGCCTTTAATTGCAAATCTTTAGCAGTTTGAATGAGAAATTTAAATGGACTTCAAATTTAAGGCCATGAAAGGAAAACCAGCCTTTTAGTACAAAGCTTCAAGAGCTTTGTGATGATTGTTATTTACGTTACTGTAAATTATTATGTGTTAACAGTTATTTACAATACAAAATTGAGATAGTATCTTGATTTTAATTCTTCTCCTCACTTTTATATTGGTCTTCAACACGTGCTCATTGATTTTGGAGGAAGTGTGAAATAATATTTGCAAATATTTAATGGCTGTATTGTTCTCCTTAACTCTTGCTCTGCAGCTCACCCCAGGAAGCAGTATGACTCATTTCATACAATGAAGCCATTTTGAAAAGAAATATTCTCTATCAAGTGGTGGTGGCTTGTGTTTTATCTTGATAGAACTCAGAACTTATCTGTAATAGACATAGAATACAAACAGGTACAGCCTTTATATTGGAAGAGAGGATGACTAAATACCAATTATTTTAAACACTTTGAAAAGGGGAAAGGAAACCTTACTCACCTCTTCCTGCATGAGAAATAAAACTGTTTTTTTATTATAAAAAGCAAATCTTGTAGCATATCTATCACCCCACATGCAGCAATGCAGAAGCTGTGTCCCTGTGTGTGGAAGCAGATTCTCTGTTCATTTCAGTTGCAAATCAGCATGTAATTTTTTCTGCAGTGTGTGAAGTTTATTTGTAGCAGGGGTCAAGAATTGGGATAATGGTATCAAGGAAAAAACTTCAATACTCAACATGGTATAGTGTAACATGGTTAATGCAGCACAAAGAAGAGTTACAGCTATTATACTGAATAAGCTAAATGCAGTACTCATAAGATCTCTGTGGGAAAAAAAGAGTATTTTTTCTATACAGACTTTGCTTTATGCAGTATTTTCATAACTGAAAATATTCTCATCTTTTCAATTTGCTTCATCTGCTACATACCAAAAGAGAAGCATTAAGAAACATGTGTGGCAAACTTTGACATTCTAGGTTTATAAATAGTTAAATTATCCTTATTTAATAAAGTTATTTTTGACTGTGCATACATGGACTGTTAGTCTTCAGATGTTTAATTATGAGCTTTTACAAAGGACCCTAATTTTATGTATTCAATGAGACTGACAGGACAGTTTCTTCTTTTATCTTCACTATTTTTTGTGGAGAATTCCCTTCCCTTTTTTTGCCTGTTAAAAAGGAACTCTGTCCCACTGGCTATAGAGCATTTTGAGTCCTAACTGGTAAAAAATTTATTCCCTTGTTCATTTTAATGAAGTGTTCAACAGTATAATATCTGGGTCTGTACTTATCTTTACAGTAACCTGAACATCTAAAAGGGTAGAAACTCTTCTATTGTCAGACACAGGAAGATCAATATCAAAAATATATGCTATGTATTTTGGGTATTTAATTTATAAGCTAATTATCTGATTGTTTTATTTAGTGGGATTTTTAATGGTAACTTTTTGGTCTCATTGCTGACCAAAAACACTTACAAATTTCCACAGAAGAGTCAAAAAGGATGCCACGATGCACGTGGTTAAAGGCAGACGTCACTATTGTAGACATTACCTTTGGGAATATTGCATTAGGCACTTTAATGGAAAAGACATCAGTACTCTTCGGGAATAATTTCTGTTGTTCTTGAACTTTGAATACTCATCTTAGCAAAACATGACAGCTTTCTTTGCTCTTTCAGTTAATAACTGGAATCATAATTTGCCAGGGGCTCAAATGAGCATCCTAATCCACACGAGAGCAGGAGGGAAGCTGGAGGCAGCTCAGTTATGTGTATGTGCACACACATGTGTGAGTACATACACATACACGCATGCAAAAATGTGTGTGCCTTTGTCCAGGCTCAGCTCTGACAGGTTGTAAGACACACTTACAACAGTTTTGACTGCCACAAGAGTTTTGACTGCCAACAAGAGTTATTTTATTTTATTTTCGAATATAAGAAAAAGATATTTATGTCTTGATTCCTCAACGAATCCTTTGCTCTTTGGAGTGATAGATCATATTATAGATCACTGAATCATAGACAGAGTGCTGTAAACAAGGTATTGTGAAAATTTCTCAGAGTAAGGAGAACTCAGCTTGTTAGAATGTATATCAAACTATATCCCATAATTATGCAAGATCACCCTGTTTTTAGGGCAAGAGTTCCTCCTTTTTCATAGATAATGTAGAATTAAGACTCCTTTGCCTTCAGGAAAAGATTTTTTACAGCATTTAGATTAAGTTAAAGGCACATCCTTCTGCTACTTCTCTGTTATGTGATGTATGTGGAGTGTGACAGCCATATGGACAATATCACTGTGAGTTTTGTTTTATTTTGTTTTGGTCTATATGAAGATTTTAAGACAGCCTAGTTTTATCATCCAGGAAAGAGATAAAGAATACTATTAGATCTATACTATAAATTTTAAAATGTCATGGAATGTGGAGGTGAATTTGTACCAAATAGAGATATCTACTCCTTAGAGTTTTTCTATGGGAATCAAAAAGCCTTTGTGATGTCAGTTAAAGAGGACAGCACAGTTCTCCACTTTCTTCATGGAGTTCTTAATAAAAAAAAAATAAAAAGAAAGTTTAAAACTAACCAGAAGTCATAACCATTATAAACTGACAGTTTCTGATGGAAAATATCTTTCTTGAAAATTAATTATCCGTGGAAATCTGTAATGAAATAGACAGCCTGATTTGTGACCTGTACATTTCTCATGGCTTTTAACCCAGCTACAGATGAAACATCATGCAGCTACTTGCTCAACCCCTTTTCTTTTTCCCTCACTGCCTCCGCAATGGAATGGGGATGAGAATGAAAGTGAATCTTCTATATTGAGATAAGAAGTTTAATAATTGAAAATAAAATCCAATAAAATAATAATTTTAAATAATAAAAATTATTGTAAAAAGGAAAAAAACCAAACAAGTGATGCATAATACAATTTTTCACCACCTGCCTGACTGAAGCCAGACCAATGTTCCTGAACCTAGATCACCACGCTTCCCAGTAACTCACTTCAGTCCTAGGCATGACTTGTGTGGTATGGAATATCCTTCTGGTCATTTTGGATCACCTGTCCCAGCTGTGCTCCATCCCAGTTTTGTTAGGGTTTTTTGGGGTTTTTTTTTTGCATATCTCCTCATTGGCAGAGTGTGAGACAAGGGAAAAATAAATGTCCTTGACTTTGGATAAGCACAACTTGGAAAAAACCAAGACATCAGTGTGTTAGCAGCACTATTTTACCTGAATACTAAACACAGCACTGTAATAGCTGCTACAAAGAAAGTTAAGTCTACTCCAGCTGAAACCGAGAGAATGTTGTAAATAAAATGGAATAAGTAAATAGAATAAATAGAATTTTTAAAAAAGAAGGGGTATATAACTAAAAAAATGGAACCAGAAATTACTTGATTATGAATCTATACAAAATATAAAATTTAATCGTAAATAGACAAATTTGTAGTTAGTATACCATGGACGTAATGCATATTACCAGCACCTAACATTTCTATATCTTTTTTTTTTTGCCTATCCAGTAAACAGCATTGGTAATACTAATTTGATATTCTAAATATAGTAGTAGCAGTCCATGTTCAAAGAAGATGTTCATTTGGTGAGATGAATAAACAGAATTTTTCTGCTGTGTAATTACTGCAGTATGCCATTAATGTCTTGTAATGAGTAGCATTATATACAGTGACACTATCTATGCTTGCAGATTGAATTGAATATGCACTCTCTTGAGTTTTTAATTTCTTCTATTCATCATCTATTTTATGCCCTTAAATAATTTTTCTCTCTAAAGAATGTGATTTCCTTGCTATGAGATAGCTGAAATTCAATTTTTCAAACCTTTTTGGTTTTATTGGAAAGATGCATGCCAAGTAAAGGTCAGGCTTCTGGGCCAATGTTTCATGGGGTGCTGAGCTGAATGGACTCACTGTAGCTATTCTAATGGCTTAATGATATGTGAGGTAGAGAACAGAAAATTTTCATTAACAATTCCTGAGATAAAGGGAAGCAAAAGTGTGTAGGAGTCAATTGAGAAAAGTGGGACTTCAAGGGCAGCAGCACATTTCAATAGCAGAAGTGTATTGGCAGAGTTAAAAGAACATATGTTAAAATGAGATGCATCTTAGTAAGATAAATCTAAACATTAAAAATTGAAGCCAGGTACAGGCTGTTATTGAATATTTGTCTAACTTTGAACTGGGGAGTCTTTTCCAGTATGTGTTTGACATAGACTATATAAAAGCATTTTCATTATCCCCATATGTAACAGAAAGACTCACAATATGTCTTTGCAATCTGTTCAGTGATGTAAGCAAGAGCTGGTTCTTATTCATAACTTTATCACATGACCCATATATTATGGATTTTTTTGGGGTGTTTGCTTTGTCTGGCAGTATGTACGACATATAGCATACTATCTCAGATTAATACCAATTAGCACTTAACAAAAAACCCCATGTAAATAGTTTGGGACAATTCAAGCAATAATGTTCTTTTAAGGTAAATTAGCAGTACATTTGTTAAGAAATTAATTCTCTGAAAAGTGGGAGAGACAATCAAATATTCATCAATCAAGAAGATATGTGTTGAAATTACACTTGTATTCTCATATTTCTTTTGCTTTTTCATTTAGAGTTTAAAAATGCACATATTCAGCAATCAGTGAATGTTCAACAGCAATATTTAAAATAGTTATTTAGACAAATAAATAAATACATATGAAAGGAAAATCTTCAAAGCAATCATGGGAAGGGGAGCTTTGTCTAGTCTATTAATCTATAAATGAAGGTTCTTAATTATAATTGTATTCTGGACAGACCATATCTTCCTCAGAAAAGTTTGTCACATGTTGCCAAACAATTTTCATGTCATCTGTCAATTCTTTGTCATATTTTTGTGAAAAAATTCTTGTCACAAGGAAAAAGGTCTAGTCAGCAGATAGAAACTAACACTATATAATGAAGAAAAAATCTTTTCACGTATTTGGGCTTTGAATGTGAGAAATACCTGACTTTTGCTTAAAATGTTTGCTAGTTTAGTGAAACATATGACATTGGCTGAGGCCATCTAGTCAAAACTCTGCAATCTAACAGTAGTAATAGGAGTAAGAGGAGTCAAAATCCTACATAATTTTCTCTCATTCAGCAAGAGATTTTCTAATTATTCTTTAATATCTAATTATTTCCCAATACCAAAATAACTTTTAAAAGTTTTGCAAAAATTGTTAAAATTTGATACATAAAAATAGTAATACAAATATACCATATACCAAAATTAATTAAAAGACAAAAGGTTAGTATTCTGTATTTACTTAGACTTGGGTAAATGAATAAAGCATAATAAAAATATAAATTTTCTTAAGTTAAAATTTAAAAAAAGTGTTGAAAAACTTTTCATAAGTCAAGTAAATAGGAAGATGTTTTATTAATACTTGAGTCTTCAACGATATTATAGGCAAAAACTATAATTAAGTTTTATTTTATTTTTGTCAAGTGTTTTGAGATATTTAAATTAAACTGTGTGGCAATCCAAAATATCCATATCCATCCACAGTAAAATCTCAGATGGATTAGTTTCACATCAACTTAAATATATCAGATTCAAAAACTGAAGATAATTATTTTACATAAATGTTGATTTTAGAGAATTTTGGAGTATTGTAATATACTGTAGACAACATCTTCATGGAAAAATTTAGATGGCTCTTAAGATATCAAGATTAAATGGTTTTCATTTTTCTGCCAAAATTCCACAAAACTCAATCCAGTCTCAAAATGCCTTCATATGTCCTGATGCTGAATTTTTCCACTGAAATTTCCCTTGAGGCTAATTTAAATATGGTCTAAATTAGCTGCACACTCGTTATTTTGGAAACATTATGTCAAAGTAAGTTCACTTTTTCTTGCTGCATACTGTACAAAGGTGTTAAACCTGAATATATGTTTCATGTATTGTTTTCAAAAATTCATCCTTCGTGGAGGAAGAAAAGAGCTCTCTGACAAGTTCCATGGAGCATGTCTGGGATCAGTGAGACTTCAAAATTATAATAGCTCCATACTTTGAATCTACTCAAATAAGATAAAAGTTGTTATGTCCAATAGGCTGTTCAGATCTGTAGAAAGTGCTTTGCAGTTGATATAATATTCCATACCACATGCGATCACAGGACATGAGATGGGAAGATATTGTTTGCTGTAAATGTCCCAGTAAATTTTCATGGCCTCCAAGACACATGACTGGGAGAAAGTTTGGAGTCTCCCAGTTCTTCCAGTCTAGTGCTGCTGAGGGCAACCTGATGGCTGGGTGGCAGGCATCAGCACTGCAATGGAGAGTTTACTGACCCAGCATGGCTCCTGAAGTGCTGTTCTTCCCACTTCAATTCCTCCTTTGGTGAAGAATCTTCAATGAATAAATTAAATCAATTTTGTATCTGGAACACATATTTCCAGTTGTGCGTATGTACCCATTATGAAATGAAAAGAAACTATTCCACTTCATTCACAAGGAAAAAACTGTTCCATATATAAAACTACTGATTTAAAATCAACTTTAGTTGCACTTAAATTAACCCCAAATATAAACAAACAAAAAACCCAACCAAACAAGAACCCCAGTACTGAGGGAAAACCGTCTGATTTTCCTCTGATCTAATTTTTCTTAAATTATTTTTAGATTTGGCTGCCTTCTTTTTCTTCTTTAACTAAAGAGCTAATAGGCATGGTATTCAATTTGCTTGCTTTTTAGCTTGGGTTTTTTTTCCTTCATAATAACTGTATTTGCATGTTGGAGAATGGTTACTTGAGGCTTAGGTTAGATATATTTATTTATTTTAGCTTTCTGTTGTACAAAGCTGAAGTAGTTTCTGAAAGATTTTATAACAGCTGGTATTTTACGACCTAAGTAGAATCAGTTGTGGTCTTATACTAATGCCACATTTAAAAGACTAGTGCAAGTTTTCAGCTCACATCAGTCACATTTTCATCTTTCCAAGAGAATGGATTCCTCTTAGAGTGGGCGTTAATGTAATAGAAGTTTACCTGGATTGAATTCAATCTCATAATAACTGTGCATGCAAAGTTACACAGACAAAACGGTTTCAGGACACAAATGGAATTAAGAACAACCTGTAAAAAGCCTTATCCATTACATTTATCATTTGTATCAGATGCAAGGAAAACACACAGTATAGATGACTGTCCCTCTTTGCCTGTTTATTTCATCATCCTGTAAACCCTTTCACACCTGCCAAGGGTCCATGACAAATTGCATCTGTTTCCAGCAAGGCACTGAGGGTGGCAGCACATGGAGCAGCTGCATTGTGATTGCAGGCCAGAGCACCCCTCTGATACATCTGAACTTCTGAATTCCTTATTCCACTTCATTTTAGCAGTTCCAAGGCAAGGCATCCTGATTCCCATTCTGTTGGACACCTCTTCTGCCTGTCTGCTTTCACTGAGGTATATTGGGCACATTCTTACCATTCGCTTCTTTTTCCTTCTCTAGTGAACTGCAGCCTGGGAAAGGTAAGTGTCACCCCTTTGGAGCCAGGCATAAGGTATTCCCCTTTTGGGAACTGTCCATTGCTGTCACCAGGTGCCATATCTTTCTGTCTTGTTACCTGTTAGGTTTCCACCTATGCAAACTCCTTTGATTTAATGCTGTAAAATTCAAGAGGATTAACACCAGCCAGATAGAGTGAGATGCTTATATTACTTATACATGATACACACAAAATACCCCCAGTTTTCCAGTTCTCCATGATAGTTTTTTTTCTGTGCTGAACATTAATATCTTTTTATCCCTCAGACTCTCATGGTGTAGTAGAAAATGCACTTCATCATTTCATTGTGTGTGAAAGTAGCACTGTATTTCTGGATTTTTTTGTAGTTGGGACCTCCAAGAACATTGCACAGAGTCTGAGATAGTGGAGGCCAAGTAGATGTAGTTTCATAAATAAAGGCAATTTCATGGATAATTTTGAGTTGTTGAATTGTATAAAATATCTTATAGATATGAGAAAATAACTTCATATATTGCTGTTTTTCAGAAACAGACTAGGTTCTTAGACAGAGTTATTCACATTTTATTCTTTTGTATTAGTGGAAAATGCTTTGGTATTCAATAAGAAACATACCTCGGAGTATGAAACTTCATAAAATACACAATAAATTATATGATCTCCCTTTAGTCTTCATAGAGATAAAATTCTGAAATAAGTTGTAGTGGAAATTCAATCAGTCTGAGTTCACATCATGAATCTTAAAAGTTATTTGACCATTTCAAGTCTACCAGTGAGAAGATCCTCCTTCTCCCTTTTGATCTTTTGATATATGTGAAAACATCTCTTCTGACCCACCTGCTTCTTCAAAGCTAATTCAGTCTGTGGCTTTTTCAGATATTAGTCTTAACTGATTAAACTGTTGCTTACAGTCTGTTTCCCTCCCTCAAAAATAAAATAAAAAATAAAAAAAATGATAAAAGTAAAAAAACCAGACACTAAAAATTATTAGGGCTTTTACCCATAGGTCAGGGAATCTTTTTCTGAGTGACTTTCTACTTTATCTGCTTAATCAGTAATTGGTTGGAGTGGATGGAATGACTGGATGGAAATAAAGAGCCAGCTTCCTGCATCCATGGTGGTGACAGATGCAGCTGAGATGAGGAGCATTTGCTTTCCAGGCACAGGACTGCTCGGCTCCTTTGGAGCAGCATACTTCCATGACGTTGATTATGTAACATTTTGTTTCCAGTTTTCCCAGGAATGCATCCTTTGGGCTGTTAGTCTTGTGCCGCTTCTGTTGGGATAAAATGAGTTTACCACCTAGCTGTGATCACCTGTCTCTGGGGAAAGTGGCTAGATTCCAGAATGCTTGCACTCACGGATCGCCTTATGCTATTAACAAGCCAATTGATATTAAACAGCAAAGGAGACGGTATGAGACTTTATTATTCTTCACCAAAGTGTTTGCATTGTCTACGGCTTGCTGCCTTTAAACCTTCTGTGCTTGTGTGGAGAGAGAGGGGGAGAAGGGGTGTGCCATAAAACCATTTTGCTGTTTGTGTGCTCAGTATTGAATCATGGAAGAGAAGTGTAATGAAAAAAGGAAAAGGTACAATACCAGGTAACAGAAAAAAATTGTTGCGGCAGAAAATTATATTTGTGCTATATGTGTGTGCAGTTACCAATAATTAGAAAGTTTTTCAGGGATGAAAGGTAAAACTAAGGCTATTGTCTTTAAATTTCAAGGAAAATACATACTAGGAATTTGACCACTGGCAAATTATTTCTTAATCCAATTTGTCGAATATAATGTGCATTATGTATGACATAGATACTTTCTATCTTTTTCTCTGGAATATATTTGTTACATAATTTTGCAAAGTAACTGAAACAGCCTTTTGCATATTGTTCGTTGTGGCAGAATTTTATCAAGCTGTGACATGAAGAAAAACTTCCTTTGTTAATGGAATTGAAAGAGGTACTGAAACTTCTTGTGTGAAAAAATCACTCTCCCTTGATTTTGTCCCACTGGAAAAAAAAAGGGATGCAAAGTTCCATGTTAGATGAGAGAAATAGTGATATCTGATTAGAGATTTAGCAGAGGCTTTTTTGAGTTAAAAAAAAAAAAAAAAAAAGATTCTAATGAAAAAAGCTGCCTTAAGAAAAAAAAAGGACTTTTATACCAGCTGCCTTACCCCAAGTAATTTCAGGTGAAATCAATATTTATAGTCCAAAATCCTTCATGTATTTATATATTTGATAGTACTTTTAATTGAAATTACCAGGTTATATGTAGATTTTAAATAGAAAATTAAACTTTTGACTAGGAGAATGAAAAATCTACTGGAAAACTACAATGAAAATCTTTATCCAGTTGAAAACAAAAAATACTCATCCATAATATTTCTGAAGTTAATTTAAAAAAAAATCTGTTAGAAAGATAACCACCCTAATATGAAAATTTTGAGTACTTTTTACTGTAATGCTTAGAGAGCCCTGTGATTTTGATACAAAATCAAATTTCCTCTTAATTGCCTACAGTTTGAAAAAGCAGTGTAATACATAATTTTTCCCAAGATTTTATTTTGTTGTCCTAGGATAGTATCAGGCTATGCTAAAGCTTGAGCCTTGATTTTGGTGTTAGAAGGGTATATTTCTCTGGTCTGTTGTTGATTCCCCACCATATAGACTTCTGTGTTTGCTGAGTACATATCAATATAACTTCATCAGAGCTGGTGATATATTGGGGAGAAAAAACAAACCAACAGTGAAATACAAATGATCTTGTACAAATGCACAACTTGATTATACCACTAGTGATTCATTTTTTGCCTGATGGCAAAAGTTCCTCTGTTACATGGCAGTAAGAGTCGGAAACGAATCCCAGTCTCTGCTGTCTTTAAAGAATATGGAGATTGGTGCTAGCATCTGCTGAATATGATATTATATATCTGTCAGTCTCCATCTCCATGGCCTTTCTAAGGTGTCACATCAACCTGGGGGCTATTGCACTACTGCCTTTTAGAAAGCTGATGGTCTCTTGCTTACTAACTGTTGCAGTTAAGATTTTAACCTTTATTATACTGATGTGGTACTTTGGTTTCTGTTTTTGTAAAGGTTGATGCATTGTGTGACTATCCATTCTTTTCCTTCCTTTGTGACAGCTCAAACCCAAATCAGTTTAATATAAGTAATTTAAGATCTTCCAGAGTTTCATTATTTTCTACTTTTCATTTCACCTTCCTTAGAAAACTCATAAACAACAGTGCAGGATTGTTCTTTTTAGAATGTGCACTACTTGCTGACTTTTTCAAGGAGATGAGGTTCTATGTACGAGCTAATTTGAAATATATACCAAATGCATATGGGTCACGTTTTTCAGTGCCTTAATTTGAGGCAGGTCTTGTAAAAATTGTAGGTGAAGAATTTCTAAGCGAAATATAATTATTAGTTTTGTCATGCCAAGAGAGTAGAATTCAAACTATTTAAAAGGATTAAGGCAAATGGGAATATTTATATAGTGGAAATGAAAATATTTATTGTAATATTGAAGCCAAAACTTGAAGTAGACCATGCAACATTTAAGATGACTGAGTCACTGAGAATGCTTCTACCTCCAAACACACCAAATTGGTCTTTCTGAGGGAGAATTTGCAACAATAGTTTTCATGGCTAATAGAAAAGAAGTGCAGAGTGTGAGTAGAAGAACTTTAGTAGGTATTGTTTGCCATTAGGTAGCATTTGTTTATTCTTGTTTTCAGTGGGTGTATGAGACACAAGAGTTTTTCTTAAAGATCACACTGTGTTGCTCGACATGTAAGATGTCTCCTTGGTGACTTTGTTTTTGTCATCAATGCAAAAATATCATCAAGGTTTGGGGAAGTAATTACATCTTTCTTAATGAGGGACTCAGGAGGTGAGAGGTAGACATATTGAGGTTGTGGAGTTAGAACTATGAATTACCCTGATAAGTGCATGTCTTGTGTTAGAGAAAAAAACAATCACTTACACTTGCACATATAAACCTTCTAAATAGACTCACACACAAATATATGCATTTAGAAATTACCTAATGCTTGTTTTCCTGGCTGTTACCAAAAGTAATCTCTCTATTTCAGTAATGCTATCTGGAAGCTTCCCAGTGTGTCTTTAATACTAGTGCAGAACTGTATAATACCAAATTCCTTGAAGATTTTCAAACTGATAATTCCATATTAGCTTTAGGAAGAAATGCGTCAAATGTTTGTTTCAAAGGAGATTTTTTTATTTTAGATTTTTTATATCATAAAGCTTCCACATGCTAATAAAAAAAAATCCCCAACAAATGGGAGAAACATTTCAGGTTTCTAGCACCAAATAGATTTAAATTAACCTTTATGCAAGCCTTTTAAAATTTTATGTCACTTGAAATTTCTGCATTAGTATTATGTTCTGGAATAGGATGAAATTTCAGTATTGCAATACTGCCAGTTGAAGCAAAAAGATTGTTCCTGATATTGCCCTGCCCAGGAGTACAAGTAGGTGGTTTTGTTGAATCACCAAGCCAGTTGCCATTTTGTAATGATATCTGTTAAATGCTTAAATTGCAATGTCACAGTGGTTAGGACCTAGACTAATGGCAATGTTTTAGTTACATTTTCATGTCCATAGAAACAGAATTAATCAGTGAATCCCAATATATGATGAACAATGTTGCAAAGCTCACCCTGTTCCAAGAAGGAAGACCTGGTTTATCCTACTGAAAAATAAAAATGAACCCCAGGGGGAAATGATATCCAAAGTGTAGGCGGAAAATATTTTTCTTTGAAATACAATATATCATACACACTGTTAATGCAGTGCTTTGGTGGCCTGGTAGAACTGGAAGTGACAGCTTAATGAGCACTTGGCTAGTCAGATATTGATATAAAACACAAACCAGGGAGCTGAATTGCTGTTTAAATGATTTCTGTTCTGTTCTCATTTGGTGTGAGCAACTTCATTTCACAGACAGGTCTTGTGTTGCAACATTTTACTACTCCATTTTGTCTGATAAGCTCTCTAAAAGCTACTTTTTATTTTGGTGCAATTCTAAAGTGTGCTACCTCATCATATGAAAACTGTGTCATATTCTTTCAGCTTTCCCTGTTGTAACTCTCCATTGGG
This sequence comes from Setophaga petechia, assembly GCA_024362935.1. NCBI lineage: Eukaryota > Metazoa > Chordata > Aves > Passeriformes > Parulidae > Setophaga > Setophaga petechia. Next base: position 6,216,218 of record JANCRA010000004.1, on the reverse strand, counting down.
TAGATAATTTTTGAAATTAAACTTCTGGAGCATTTGAAAGAGATGCTGCTTTACTAGAATATTGTGTGATCAAAAAAGTGTAGCGGCATAATGAGGAAGACCTCAACTGATTTACAATGCTGTTCCTTACTGTAAGATTCCCCTTCCTTTTTCTGCCTCATCCTCTATTGCCCTTGATGATGTCTATCTGGTTTGGGAGCAATCTGAATAAAGGTAGAATTAGTCCAGCAAAGAAATTATGACAGTGTATATTTTGAGGAATTACAATGACTCACAGAGTATCAAAGTAGTTTAGAAATAAATAGTTGTGGTTTTTTTGGTTGCAGCAATAAGAACTGGAGAGATATTATTGAAGTGGGCATGGCCTGCTGCTTTTAGAATGTGGTTTGCTAATCAGTAATTAAATATTAAATAGTAGTGCTTGTGGGTGAGGGAAAAAGAGTAAGAACAACTGAGAAATTTTTCTTTATACTACTTTAGCTTGACAGCAGGGTGTGATTTCAAACTTTTTCCTCAGTGAAAGCAGCGTTCTGCGACTAAATACTGATATTTCCTAAATCACCTGACTTAGGTAACAGTGTATTGCAAGCAAATACACCGATGGTTGAGGGTGAATTTAGGCACAGGGACATGTGCCAGAAAAAGTTCTGAAGTTTGAAGACTGTCATTCTACCAGTAAGAATGTAAAATGCTCTCTCAGTCCTAGGAAAAAAGCAGCTCTGTCGCTGGCAACCCATTTTAGACTATTGGCAGCTGCATTTCTTAGAAGCTTTAACCGAACATGTTTAAGAAACTACCAAAATAACTGGTCAATTCTTTATTTTCATACAAAGAGATAGATTAAGAGAAATAATGAGGACAAACACAGCTCCATCCTCAAAGGTTGAGGGAAGAGCTACCTGAACTACAGCAGTCATCCTGAGGGCTGAGGCACAGGGCTGTGCTAATTAATTTCATTGATCTTCAGTAATAACTCTTGCCTTTTGCAGTCAGAAGAAAAAAGTTCTTCACCTTCAGTCTCAACTAGTGCGATTTGAGAGCTTGGGCAGACACCCAGAAAGTAAAATCGGGTAACTCAAACTCTCAGTCAGTGCTGTCAGCCTGCTGTTCTGCTGATAACAATTAAACAGATGTTTGATCTGTTTGTGAATCAATTTCTGAACCTCAGCTGTGTCTGGATTTGGCCCTGGGTATTAATTTACCTTCTAGTTTGGTGAGGCAGTAGTACCATCTACTATTTCTGTCTTTTAGATGATACGATATATTTTCTGTCAAAATCTAAAGCTAAACCCTTTAGCCTGTGGCTTTTCATAGCCTAAAAAGTTACACAACAACTTTGAAGAAGAAGCTTTGAGTGTAGCTGCCTATTTGAGACTTAGTCTTCATGATGAGCAGGTTCATTAATGATGTATCACAGAATCATTTTATGTGCACCTGGCATATAAGAAGTCTGACAGGCTTTTTGGACCAGGGCAAATTATGACCACCCAGTGTAATGCTCTTTAGCAGGATAACTGGACTGGTATTGAGGAAACCCATTTGAAAGCTATGCTACTTTTCCCTGAGAGACTTACAAGCTAAGCAGTTTTGGTGGTTTGGATTAAATTAGTATAAAATGAGTATCCGTCTTGAAACTTAAATGTATTTTCAGAAAATAACAAACGTTTAATGTCAAGTAAGTGCATTAAACAAACTTTTGTGAAGATCCTGATTTAAGTGGTGAAACAGGAAGAAATTCAATGATAATCCAAGGAGGGGTCAAAAGGCTTAGTGTTGTAGCTGAGATCAAATCCAGATGAAATTCAGTGTAGACAAAGTGTTTAGGGAGAGGAAACAGATTGTGTAAACAGGTGGGCAGTTCTGCAGAGAGCTGTTAGGAGAGGGCTTGTAGATCATGGTGAATAACAAACATGGTGGTGATACTCCATCTTAAATATACCAACCTTGGTATATTCCAACCTTACCAAGCTTGGAAAACACCTCAGTGTGCTGAATATTTAACAGAAGAACAAGTTTAAATAAAAACTGATAAATATGAGGTTAAGATGTGTGCAAAAAAAAAAAAAAAAAAAAAAAATTAGGGCTCTGAACTACTAAGTTACATTCAGAAACAAAATCTTGATGTTTTAATAGCTCCCTGAAGACATTATGTCAGCATTGTTTAGCAGCCAAAGATGAAAATTATATCTGGAGTTATGATGAAAAATGTAAGGAATGGAAATCTTCTGATTTCAAATAAAGGGTAGTTGAAAAAGCAGAAAAAAAGATAGCAAACATGATGAATAGCAGGAACATCTCAGAAACGGAGCAAAGACTAGGAATTTTCAGCTTAGAAAAGAAGGACAACTGGAAAGTTTGAGAAAGATTATGAAGAATATGGCTGGATAACAGCTGCTCAGTATCTTAGTATCTTATTCAGAATAATGGCAAAGCACTGGTCAGGAGCAGGGAAGACAATTTTTCATGAAATATGTGGTTAAAGTATGGAAATCTTCATCAAAGGAGTTTCTCATTGAGTTTACATGGGTCAAAAAAGCAATTTTTTGCTTTTTTGCTAAAGAAATTTATATTTTTATGTTTATTTGCCATAGGAGGATATTATTACAAATTATTTACAAGCCACAGTCATCAGAATTAATTTAATACTTTAAAAAATTTTATTTAGTCACTTCCTTTACTATGAAGAAATTTCTCAGAGTATTAAAACTTGGTTAATAAACAGGAACACCATGGAAATTCAACCTTTCTTTTCATAATCTACAAAAAATAATGCAAAACCATAATGCAAGAAGCAGCTAGGGAAGCATACCTATTTCGTAATGTACTTGTAACCAGCAGTGTGGTAGTTAGCCAGTGTACAGTAGGATGATGCCATTAACACATTAACACCCCTCATCCCCTCACCCCTCCTTCTTTTCAAATGCCCAAGGTAGAACATGGCTGATAACAGAAAGGGTTTGTGGCAGAACGGGATGAACAAGCTATCATGGTTTATCAGTGGGTTGAGTTGGTGACTGAGCTTTGTTTATTGTGATGGGCTACAGGAATGTGCAAAGGGAAGTTTAAATATGGGATCAGTGGGCAACACTAAACATATTGAGTGCCAGCAGTTATCAGTCAACATGAAGCTTTCTGTCTGATGGGAGAGCTGTTGTGTGGGAGCCATGGGGATTCTGCATGTGGCCTGGAACATTTATAACATGCTATGATAAGCTGACCTCAGCTGGATGCCAGGTGCCCACCAAGCACCCACCTCAACAGAGCAGTGGGGACAGAAAATAAGATGGAAAAACTTGCAGGTCAAAATAAAAACAGTTTAATAAAGTACAAGCAAAGGTTGTATGGAAGCAAAGGAAAAAATCAATTTTGTTCTCTATTTCCCACCAGTAGATGATGTTCAGCTGCTTCTTGGAAAGCAGGGCTTCAGAAGGCATAGAGGTTTCTTCAGGAGACAAATATGAAGAGTAAATAGCCCCTTATCTCTGTCCATGCTGTTTGCTTTTGCTGCAGAGCAAATCCTATATGATATGGAATAACCCTTTGGTCAGCTGCGCCCCCTTCCTTGATTTTGGCCATCCCCAGCCTACTGACACAGGGAGGTTGTGTTGGGAGAGCCAGCACCTCCCAGCAGTCCCAAAATGCAGGTGTGTTATCAACATCTTCCTGGGTACCACTGCAAAGCACAGCACTGTGAGGACTGCTGTGGGGAAAACTAACTCTGTCTCAGCCAGACCCAGTGGTCACACCTGAATTTCGCCTCGGTCTTGTATAAAAGATAATTAATAGTCATTTTTCAGTTACTAGCATTCCTGTGGGCATATGAGGCATTTAAGGGAGTAGTGCAGGTGCATTAAGTTACTTTAATGTAACTGAAAAATTTTTAAAGAAAATTGCAAAATAAGTTAATTTTTAGATATTTCTACTAATGAGATCACAGTGCTTCAGAAACTGGCCCAGTATAGTATACATTTGAATTTTCCAGACTAGTAATTTGGCCAAAGTTTATGCAAGCTTTCAAAAATTGGTTGATAGCTGGGTAGTAGTCTTGAATATTTCCCTTTATCTCCCCTTATATAAAAACACAGCTAAGATTAATTTTTACTTGTTCCAATACTGAGATTTATAGCTGTAGCTCCCTTCATGTGGAAAAGATCTTTGTATGACATGAACCCTTTTAACCCTTTTTTTTTTTCTCTTACTCTTAATACTCCTAGTCTGTTTTATAATTCATGTGGCAAATATCCATCATAACACTGATCTAAAACAATGCACTTATAATTTCTATATACTGCTAAGAAGCAAACATATTAGGAAGCTGTCCACTGAACTTTATAAGTACCCTGATAAATTATAAGATGTATGGTTTATGTAAACAAGTAGTACAATTTTATATTTTCCTTAACCTGTCAGTATGTTTCAATAAAAGCAACATCACATAGCTATTAGAAAAGCTTATCACATATATCAGCTAACAAAGAGCTTCTAAGAAGTAAATGAGAACCAGCAACACATGTTGGCAAATAGATAAGGATTTTTTTTTTTAACTTAGTAATGGAAATGCACATTTAAATAACTTTATGACTGAGAAAAATTACCAAAACCAGAAATATTTGAAGCAGATGCTTGCATGCTGGAGCAAGTTCATTACTTGATAATGGTGCATTTTAGACATGAAAATTTGAGTAGTTGCATAGATGCAAAACAGAAGTTTGGACACTATACATATTTGCTTTTTACATGTCCTCCTTTGAGGCTTTCAAGTGCCTGATTTCAGAGCCAAATGTGCTTGATGTCTTCGGTAGAAATATTAAGACTTCTTTGGTTGTTTACTGTTTTAGGAGAAAGATTAGTTGAGTTAGATGCCTAGTGTGAGGGATTCATCTTTCACTAATGGCTATTAAGGACTGGTAGTACTGCTAAATTCTTGCTATTTATTACTATATTTTTAAGGAAAGATATTGATGCACCTCATGCTATTTCAGTCCTACTTTCTCATTCTATTATAGAGAGCTAGATAAAGTTCTTTCATCTGAGTTTTGTGTCACTTGTTTCTTCCTGTAGTTCTTTGCAATCTGCTTCATGTTGCTTTGACAATCTAAAATAGTCCTAAAATGGAAATTAATTTTCTTTGCTGCTCCTTACTCCTAAGATTTCGCTAAGTTGCCATCCAAAAAAACCCAAAACCATAAAACCAAAACCAAAAACCAAAACATCCAAAAAAAAGTGACCCAAATGAAGCAGGGTGTTATTTTCAAATTTACTTTCCAATTTATAAATCATATAATTACTTTTATTTGCAATCACTTCTGATCAGTCTGCTCTCTTCTACTGGTAGATTTTTTTCTCACTCTTTCATCAATAAACATTTCAGGTGACTGTTCAGTGATATAGTAATTTGAAGAAAAAGACTTCTTTATGCTTGGATGGTTCATTAAATAACTCCAAATTTTCTCCAGGATTTTTCCACACAACAAATACAGTCCTCTGTAGTACAGTAACAGCTCACATGCATCTTTCATTTGCATCTTCTCTAGTGATGTTGTGATTAAGCCCTAAAATAATCTCAAGACAGAATATGGCATAATGAATTCAGTCTCTCTTCAAACATTTTAATAAAATGCTTTTCTTGTCACTTAAACATCATTCAGATGACACTGTCATTCTGATACTTGTTAACTGTGTTTCCTAAAATGTTGCTGTTATTAGAGTAGATCACTAATACATCTTTTTGGGCTGGTAAAGCAATCATATCAGTGTCTTTTCTCCTTATGAGATATTGCAGAAATAGATAATTCTGAATTATGCTCAGTTTAATCAGAAAAGTTTGGGAACCCAAAGATTTTCTGTTGAATTTCAAGGTGTACATTAAAGCACTTTGTAAAAGGCTGTATTTTCCTGAAAAAAAAAGTGAAAACACAAATATCAACTTTAATAAATTTAGATAATTTATTCCTTTTGATATTGTTTAATTCATTGACCCATTTGAATTATTTGAATATAAAAACCTGTGTGTGGCTGGAATGCTTTTGGTTCACAGCTAATAACCCTGAGCCCTAGTTCACTTTGAAGGTTCCTAGGTATTGCAGTTAATCAAAATAAGCAGAGATAATAAGAACTACTGTTGCTGAACTTTGAGATAAGCTATTGTTTTACTGATGAGAAAGTAAATGCATGGGGTAGGCATTCTTTGTACTGATTATTTCTGCAACGTGTGATATGGCAGCTCTCTGAAATAAAACACCTATTGAAGAAATATCACTTATCAAAGGGTAGCTAGATCTGAACTGATGAAAAGAGCATTTTCAAGGTTGTATGGAATAGCATTCAGCTTCACAAAAAAAAATTATTAGGAATGTGGATTCTTTATCACAAAATATAATCTCCCAAAGGAAATATCAAACGCAAGGCAATACCAAAGCTGTCACTAAATGTGCTTTCCTCAAGATGACAGCTGCAATGGGATATAGTCTACTGATTTATCACAGCAGAAAATGCTGCCTCTATAGAAAAGAGCAAACCTTATGACAATTTATCTGAGATAGGGCCACTGTGATTCTCTAGTACTGTATGAGTCTCTCCCATGATGTTGTGGCATTTTAGAGCAGCAAAGCCAGACACTCCCTAACCCATTTCCCTTCTCTTCCCACACCTGGCAGAGAACCGAAAAACAAATGCCCCATTCCCAATCCCTCATTTGCAAGGCATGACTGAGCCAGGTGCACTGAGAATTTTAAAAATGGCTAACAATAAAACAATAAACTGGCCAACAAAATGATTGTAAAATGGGAAAGATAATCCTCCAACCACTGCATAATGAGTTGTGTGAAAAAAGGTGCTTACAATAAGAAGCAACGCTATGTGTTTGATTTCCTGTGCAGCGAGATAAGTGTAGAATTCATACTCTGAAATCCAGTGTTCCACAATGAAGAAAAAAGTTTAAAAGGATTGGTTAAAAATGCAAATAAGCCTTGATGCTCATAATAGCAAATTAAATTTCTATCCTTTTTGTGTAGTTCTTAAGTAATATCTTTAGCAAAAAAGAATGTGTTTTTAAGATTAGAAATTTGAAGAAAAGGGACTTAGCAAGCAAAAGTAATTAAATTAATACAGCTACATCCTAACAATATTCAACTGGATTGTGATTCAGCTCCCAGCCCAATCATTTAAAAGCAAAGCATCTTTGTTAATAATCACCCAAATTTATTTTGTGAGTACTGAAATGAGAAGGGCACCTCTAAAGTTTTGTCCAAAACTGATCTTTAATGTAAGTGAAATTAATCACATTTTCAAGATGCCTTTCTTTGTCCATTACTATACACAGACTACTGAAAATATTTCAAATTAAACTAAGTTTTAAATAACTGAAAGTAAGTGAAGGAAATTCTTTTCATGTTGAAACAATAGGGGTTTTTTCGCAATAGGAACAAGTAAAGCTATCTAGAACAGTTTCTTGAGTTACCAGAAACAATGTAGAACACTGGATGAGAAGTCAATATTTTTCAAAATTCCATAGAAGAATATGCCATAATTACCATTTTACAAAATGGAGGCTCGCTGCATTTGCTGTGTGCATGTATAGTGACTGCTCTATTAAGGGCTGCTCAAGGACTGCTCAGTCTCGATTTTGAGATTGAAATGTTGCTGTGAGAGTTCTCAAGCTTCTGAGATCTTACGTACTACAAGAGTAAAGTTTGGAGAACCCAGAATTATCCTTGAAGATGGAAGTTTCATTTTTAAGAATTTAAGATGATTATCCGTAGTTAAGAGTTGCTGGTTTAAATGCACACATCTATGTGAAATATAGATTGCTGCCAATACATGTGTAAGTTTTTGAAGAATTTAAACAGCTTATTATCTGACTTTACCAATGCAGGAAAATTGATTCACTATTTGGTTATTAGTCTGATGTTCACTTGAACTTTTTCACTTAGTCTTTTAAATTCAAAATATTTTAGAAATAGCCTAAAGTGCACCACTAAATAATTAATGACTTTTAAATATTCAGTATTTTAATTTGGACTCCTCTTGCTTGATAAATAGCTTTTGAGATTTAAAGAATGAAATAAATGTAAGACTATATGTATTCCAAGACAAGCAAAGCACATCCAGGAGGCATTTTGGTTTGTGGGGCAAAAGCAAAGTGACTAACATGACAAATGTCAGCAATTCATGTGGCATGAGTGACAGGAGGATAGAGCTAAACGTATGAAGTTCACTAAGGAGAAACACATGGTACTTGGTCACAATAACCCAGGCACAGATTAAATAGCTAACTGGCAATTCTACTGAAAAGCACCTGGAGATTTTGATGGACATCTGGTTGAATATGGGCTAATAGCACACTTTCACCATGAGCAAAACAGGCTGCATACTGAGATACATTAGGAGATCTGTGGCCAGATCAATGAAAGCAGTTATTTTCATCATAAACTGTGAGTTACTGAAACACTTCCTGTAGTTCTGGGACTCCAATTAGAGAGGGATTTGGAGAAGCCATCAGAGAACAAGTAGGGGAGCTTGTAAGGAGGACTAAAGAGATGTTCAAGTTGACTCAAGTAGGAAAGAGGAACTAAGGAGGGATCTAATAGTTATCAGTAACAGGCTAATGGCAGCTAGTGAAGGATAGTTGCAAGCAATGACACAGCTATCTGTTCTTCATGGTGAGCAGTGTTCTAAACAGGGGCAATGGTCACAAACTGACTTTGGGTCTTTGTATCTGGTTTTGAAATACATTGTTTGTTTTTTTTCCCCCAACTGTGAGGGTAGTGTAGTGTTCCATCTGACACTTGGATATGCTCTCAATTCATCAGCTTTGGAAATTTCTCGACTCAAGTAGATGAAGTAATGTCTGGAACATTCAGTATTGGTGGTAGCCTACTTTCCAGCAGGAGATTGAAAGAGATGAGTTTCTGGGAGAGATGAGTTTCTCCACCTAGTGTGTGACTTCGTGGTTCATTGCTGCAATACTTGAGTACTGTACAGCAGAAGTTTTTTTCTTCACAATGGGATCTGATTGATGAGGGACTAATATTGCTTTCTTTCTGTAAATGGGTACTGAATAGAGAAAAAGTAAGATCGAAGTTTCACTCTTCATTTTATGTACTTGGTTGAATGCCTTAAAGATTTGTAGTAAACTTTTTTAATTGTTCACAAAAATCTTTACCTTCATCTGTGTTTATGGACTCAGCACATTAGCAAAACTAACTCAGGTAGTCAGAATGTGAAGAAAATACAGCTGCTATGACATTTTCTTCTTCTGCATTCAGTTTCCTTAATAATAAAGTCAATCTTCAATTTCTATAGTTTCCCATTGTATTTAGTACATAGATATGAGACATTCTTCTCTTGTCTTATCTGTCCATACTTACTTTCCCTTCTTCAGCTCCATCTTAGTAGATGATGTAGACTTCAGTGGGTAAAAGGTGTATAAGATCCTTTCCTTAAAGATTGTTGCACAATACACAATGTACAAGGAGGACAAAGGTATTTTTATAGCTACAGACATTTTCATGCAGCCTGTTTTTTCTTCAAGAATAGTATTGAAAATATTGGGAATTGTGTACAAACACATCATAATTCTGTGTGCTCTTTTAACACAAGAAATCCTCTGTGCATCTTGGCTGCTTGAAATAAAGAAAGGTGAATGCTTTTTAAGTAATATAAGCTAGCAGAAAAATTTAACAAATATTAACTGAATTGATAATATTAATTGGATAGACAGTCATGACTGGATTTATAAAAGGTCTAGTAGAAAACAAGAGTTCTATGTGTTTCCCCCAGTAACTGAAAAGAGACCTCAAAGGACGAGTTTGTCTAATCCTATTCTCTTGAAGATTTTTGAATCAAGGCTTGTTGAGACAGTGCCCTGATGTGTGAGTTTATTGTAGACATGGAATAATGGATTCTCCATTCTGCCCACTAAATTTCCCAGCACTGTCACCAGAAGATTACAGAATTACTGCTTTGTTCATTCTGTCACGTAATAGGCAGTTTTGTTACAAATACAGCTATTACATAAAAGTAAGTGCCCAAAGTAATATGTGAAGGTTATATAGTTGTTCTTAGTAAGTGAAAAATGGTCTACTACACAGTAGGCTACATAAGCCTAAGGCCGTAAAAGAAATCCATGCAAAACATTTTTAATTAAAAATCCAGAAATTAGACTTTCAACGTCAAGTGGCTCCAATGTTCTGTTCTCTTCACAGAAGCCAATTGCTAACATTTCTGAGATAATGTATTAAACTTGACTGTTAAGTGTTTATTGAATTGGAATCCTGGAAAACAAAGTAATTTTTTTCTTGTCCTGGTTTGATGTTTTTTTAATTGAATGTTTTGCATTGTGGTCTTCATGAACATGTAATTAAATTGTTAAATGTAATTATTCATGAGTGGACACAATTGTGTTAAAAAAGTGTATTATTTGATTTACATATGAAGCTTTTGCTGACAGGGACTGTAATATTTTTGTTAAAATATGATAGTCATAATCATAGTTACCAGACCAGAGTGAATGAATCACATAGGTACTGTTTGACTAAATTATAAATTATACTTTAAATAAGATGATCTTATTTAAAAGATAATTTAAAAAAAGGTGATTAAACAATTAAAGGTGATTACACAATTTAAATACTAGACTCATTATCTACTTCAAAAGTTATTGTTGCTCTCAAACCAGGTGAACCTCCCTGTGAAGAATGCATTTCTTTTTTGAAGGTTGCTGTAAGAGAAACTTGTAAGTTTTTGCAACATTAATACTTATTTGGCAGTATTTCATTTTGTCCTTCACTTTGAAGATAGCTGAAACGCATTATTCTTGTTAAATAATGGCTCTACCAACATCGCTGCACAATAATTTTGGGGCAAGGTGGAAATTCATCACTTAAAACTAGGGAGGAGAACTCAGCAGAGCTCATGGGATTAACTTCATTCAGTAGGGTCTTCAGCTGTCAAGTTACTAGATCATCATAGCCAGGCTGCCTACACCTGTTCTGGTGGTGACACTGTCTGCCTGATGTCAGATGGGCAGGATAATCCATGACACTGCCAAAATACTGACGTTATTGAAAAATTGTTGGGTTTGGAATTTTTTACCAGAAAAACACAGTGAATGCACCGTGTGGAGAGACACAGCAGATCTGTCTCATTTTTGGAAAGGCAGCTCTACAGACAGCAAAAAAACTCATATTTTATGAAAATCACAATTTTTTTTCACTTATATCCAATTTTACAGATGCATTTCAACTGATTCTTGGAGTAGATCCATCTGAAAAGATTACAGTTGAAAATATTTTAAATATTTGGACTTCTAATGATGAGAGACATTAACAATCAGCAAAGTGTTCATTGTAAAGGAGATAAAATTATTAAGTGATACTAATTGACTTATATTGAGTTAAAGCTTGATCAGAAGTGGTAAAATGTCTTGAAGATTTCTCACCAGCGTAACACACATGAAATCATTGTACAGCTGTATTTCCTGTTTTCAGCCATGACTGACTGATGATTCAGCTTCTTCTGTTACCATCAACTGTCAATTTACAGAAATATCATTGAACTAATTTCCAAAATGTCTTTATTCATTTAACTAAATATTGTCTGTTCTCCAGAACTGTGAAGCTGATAAAAATGTTTTAGCGTACTAGCAACCAACTTTGCAAATCAGCATTGTACTCAACTTTTTTTTCAAATGTAACCTTGCAATACAATATATAAGCACAACTTCTACATGATTTGAGAATACTGAGCAACAGAAGTGCTGACTTACACCTTGAAAATAGAGAAAAAATTCTGTTACGAAACTAAGTTGATAATCACTAATAGGAACTTTCAGATCTCTATTTTCCTTTTACTTGTGCTCTTAAAAGTACTAGTAACTCTGTTCCAAATTTCTATATTTAGCATGAATAATTTTTCTGTACAAGTTAATGCGACTATAAGGGCCTAGCACAAATTCCCAAGGTATGCAGCCAAAGTCACATAAAATGTTTCAAGTCTGGGGGAAAAGCTTAGATAATTGTGTGGGCTTTCACCTAGACTTTGTTATAAGGGAAAATAATTTTTGGCTGAAAGTTGTTGAAGTATATTTCTTCTCTCACCAGAACATGTATATGGTAATGAAGAAATTCCTCCCATGAACTGGAAAGAAAAAAAGTGGCAAAATATTTTAGACTAGAAATTTCCTCCTCCCTTCCCCAGAAATTTATTTGAATTTGAAACCAGAAGTTTCTTCAGTTGTATTTCCTCTGTCACTTCTGTGCTTCTTATAATGTCTCCTATTCCTTCCTTGTCTGGTAACTCCAACCTGTTTTTACAGTTCTTCTAGTAGATTTCCATCTTCCCCTTATTTTCCCAGAGTACTGCATCATTCTGTGTAGAGCCATTTTCTTATCCTTTCCTGTGGCTTTAATTGAATGTTCTACATAGTCAATTTTCAGCTAGATGCGTCTGACTCCAGGACTGGTGCCTTGCTCTTTCTTGGGCCTTGTCTTCTCATGAAACCATACTGCTATTCCCCTTCTGAACAGAGGGCTCTTTCTGCTTCTACACACAGACACACAGACACAGACACACAGACACAGACACAGACGCAGACACACAGACACAGACACACACACTGCATTCACTATAATTTTATGTGTGAAACTAAGAAACAAATATACTTACTAAAAAGTAATATTTTGCTGTAAAAGTAAGTAAAAGCATAGTGCAAAATAATCTAATCTGAGTTTTTAATCTGAAATATAATGTGAAAAAAGTACTTGGTAAAAAACTTTTTTCCAAAGGTTATCCAAAAGTACCATCACTGCATTTATCTGTTTGTGAAATATCCACTGCTATTTTTTTTTCCATGTGTTCTCATTGATAGTTTTTCATATTTTCTTTCTTAAAATAATAATAAAAAAAAATGCCTCTGTTTGGATCTTTGTTCCACTGTTTCAACTTTCTAGTCTAATTCTTTGGGGTAAAAAACTTCATAAAACTCTATTATTCACATGTTCATGTGAAAGGAAATTATCATGGATGAGCAGCTGTTTCCAAATCCTCTACAGGCAATATGTGTCTTGCAACCTCATATCAAGGTAAATGGTGATAGTTTGCTTCTCGTTTTTGTTTTCAAAAGAAACGTTTTAAAAATTTGTGGGATACAAGGAATTAAGCATTTTCCATTCTGTCAGGGTCTGAGAGGAAAGGAAGTTTTCACTGTCTCCATTTCAGATCTTCTGTCTATAAATGACTTTTTTTGTTTAGAATTTATCTTCAGTTTCCATTCTGAAAGGGAGGAAGGGGTATTAGTAGTGAACATGTTTGGGGTTTAGATTTATTTTTTCATGGTAAGTGAAATTCTTAGGGTTTGGTTGAGGATTTTTTAAAGTATATGTGAAAGCTTAGCCCTGACTGTTGAAATCATGAGCTGGCTTGGTGGAACTGGGAGGTGGCAGTGTGCCCCTTCCCACTGGGCCAGGGGTGCTGTAGGCATGAGGACACCAAGTGGCCAGTGACAAAGAGCTGTCCTTGAGCAAGACTCTGTGCCATGTCACAACTTGAAAATTTACAGCTGTTGCTTTTCACACATCCAGGATTTTATCCTGTCTTAATGAGCGCAGACTGTTACTGGTGGACTTATTCCCAAGATGCTGAATTAAATTCTAATTTATGAATCATGCTGAGCATGCATGTCAGCAGTTGGTATGGGAATTGTGTATTGGAGATGGTCCCAATATTCCTCACAGTTTCAAATACTGAAGAGGTATATGCAAATAAAGTACAGATGGTGGCTGCTTTTTCTTTTTTAAGAAAACAAAAATGTATTTCTAACTCAGCTATTAAGAAGAGAGGCATAAGTCAGCCTTGCTGCTGCAATCATTTTTAAATCGGTTCATTTGTTACTACTACCTTACAGTCGCATAGTGTTGAGATTGAATAATATTTTAAGTCCTTTGAATTTTACACAGCTCACATTTTTAAATGCTAGGAATTATGCTTCCCTTAAAAAAGTTGTTGAACCCCCATGTTCTGAGGGGTTTAAGCCCTTAAGAATCCAGGGAAGGAACTTGCTGCAGTTTAGGATGATCCTCTGAATGAAGATGTGGTCTGTGCCTGTGTGAGAGCAGCCAAGAGGCAGCTGTTCAAAATGGTCATTGTAGCTTGAAGATCAGCTGAGCTCACCACACAGACACATCTGGTGGCAGCTAGCTGAACATGCCCATCCAAAGGAAGAAAATGACGTGGTTATGGATGTGTTAGTATTTTAGAAGTAATGTTTTTAGAAGTAATTTTAGAGTAACATTTTTTATTTTGTTGAACACCAGAGGGCATGGAAGCATGTTGCTAGAGAACGAGAGATGCTTTGCAGGCATGTTAAAGCACTTCTGAAATCCCCTAGCTTTCATGATATCAAAACCTGTCAAAAGTGGGACTGCTTTGCATCATCACAGAGTCTCTCAGGCTAGAAGGCACCTCTGGAAATCTTTTAGTCCAACCCCCCTGCTCCAGCAGGGTCACCTGAAGCAGGTGGTCCTAGACCATGTCACTTGTTATCTTTATGGCTTTATATGTAGTTTTGATGTGCTCTCAACATGAAGTGACCAAAACTATTATGTTATAGTTTTGCATCATTTTTTTTATTTCTGTTAAGAATGTTTCAGTAAATTATTAATGAACTTTCTTCATTCACCTGCAGTAACAAATGGTCTAATATTTCACGTCTGTTCAGTTTTTAGGGTAACTTACAGTACCAAGCATTGCCTTTTTCATCCTTTTCCTAAGTTAATTTTCATGATTTATGCTAGGAACTTTATGATAGTACTTTCAATATAAAATCTAAAATATAAATTCTCATTGTCTAAAATAATAATTCTTGTGTTAGTACTGGGCAATTAAATAAGTCAGTCGAGCTAAAGGAATTAATTATAAATATAATTATCTTAATTTTCATATACTTAAGTAGAAATTGAATGGGAATAAATGTAATGAAAAAATATTAAAAACTAAATAGAATAGTTTTTTCTATCTGCAGTATAATTCCTTGTTTCAAAGTTAAGTTTATTACATTTACATTACTATAAACTATGAATTATTATACATTGTGTAATGTGTTAAAGCAAGGTTCTGGTCCTAGTTCAGGTACTGATGTCCTTTTATGTTTAGGTTAAAACATCTAAGTTCCCTACTTCAACTTACATTTTCACTGCATGAAAAAACAGTTATTTACAGATGGATAGTTTTCATTTTGATAAACTGACACAAAATAGATATCTTAAGTCTTCTATTGAATACTTTATTTTACAATTCTATTTAAATATAAAAAATGTAGACTATTGCTTAAGTCAATTTGTTCCTTTAAGACTTTAACAATACTGGGGAAGTTTGAATCCATATCTGTGTACGGAGACAAGAGAATTGTCTCCACTTTTTCTGTGCAGACTTCACTTCTGGGATTTTGCAGTATTTTTTTCTGCCATGTTGACTACTAATTCGCTCTAGTTATTTTCACAGGGTACATTTTCTTGGAGACTAAAGGTAAACTACAGTTTGCTAATTCTCTAAAAATTGGGCAGCCCTAATGCCTTTCCTCTAATTGTTCCTGTCTTCTAAATAAGACTTTGATGCACAAGACAAACGTCCCTGTTTAAAAACTTACTTATAAATGTTGTTCATTATCTTTAAAAGACAGATGGATGTACCTATCAGAATAGCAGGAGAATTGATCTGTGCTTTTTCACTGTCACACAGACAAACTGGGCTGAGTTGTACAGACTTTAAGACTCAGATTTCCCAAGTCTTGCTGGCAGCAAATTCTATCTCCTGCTTCTCAGGCATTGAAGCAGGATCTTTATTTCCACCTTCAC
Organism: Setophaga petechia; assembly: GCA_024362935.1. Classification (NCBI taxonomy): domain Eukaryota; kingdom Metazoa; phylum Chordata; class Aves; order Passeriformes; family Parulidae; genus Setophaga; species Setophaga petechia. Next base: position 6,200,367 of record JANCRA010000004.1, on the reverse strand, counting down.
AAAATATCACTTAATATTTTACATGATGTAAACAGCATCATGTGTGTTAATTCAGTAAATTGAAAAGTAGACTATAAACTAAGCTTATTTCTTTTGCATTTCAGCACTGTCCAGAGCTGTCCCATTTTTTGCCCTTGTCCTAAGGCACTTCTCAAATTAGCTCTGATCTAAGTGACTCTGGTGCCGCTTCTGTTGCAGTCACCTAGAAGTAGAATGTGCTCCTGCCAAATAGTTTTTGAAATCCCACTAAAAGCATAGGATTTTAAGTGTTCAGGGCAACGAAGGACTATAATTCTCTGACAGATCTTTGCGGAATCAAAGAAAAAATTGAAAGGCTTCCTAGGTAATTTGCTGAATATACATTTTGTTTATCTGTGAAATCCCCTTTCAATAAGCTAGCTCCAAACATGAGTCAAAGGTGCCTGGTAATCGTTTGCACAAGCTCTTCAATTTCATTTGTACTAAAATTAGGTTCCTCAGTAGTTCTAGAGACGCCATTTGTCCTTGAAGTTTATCAGCATCCTTTGAAAGAAGAGATAAATAGAAAAGCTTTGATTTCAGCAGTGATTTAAAAAGCAATGACTAAAACAAACATTTCTTATGCAAAACTTATTTTTTGTAAATAAAAATTTAATAGATAAAATAAAATTTCTTGGAAAATTACCAGAAATTACAGCATTTCTATAAAACTTTTAATCTGGCTACGATTTAAAAAAATACTTTCAATCATTTTTTTTTACAGAATTCTGTAGTTTATGACTCTATAAACTGAAGATCAGTGCTCACTGCTTGTGTGATGTCCATAGATAACCATAGCAGTGTGTACCAAGGATAAAGTGTTTGCACACGCTGCGGGGGCTCTCAGAGAAACTCACACAAAAACCTTGCTCAGCAAAAGTTGTTCATGCAAATTTCATAAAAACTCTGCTAGACATATTTCAATAGTCTTAACATTGCTGCATGGCTTGGCGCTTTCGTTATTAAAATAACTTATTTCTGAGCCCAGGCTTTCATTCTGATATTTCATTCTCATTTCATTCTGATATTCCCTTCTTGATGGCATCTGTCACCTACAGTAGGTAGTGTCTGTACGCATGACTAATGGAAGAGCTATCTGCTTAGGCTGGTATATTTTTGACATCTCTCTTCTTGCTCTCCAGTATTAGTACTTTAATCTGTAGGAAAGAATTTCACACTTTTTTAATGCTTCGTACACTTATCTATTCATGTGATTTGCTTACAACACAGACACAGTAATTTTACTTTGAGCGGGAGCTTAATCAAATGACTCTGGTGACAATGACAAAAACATCAAACTTCCTCTCCCTTTAAATTAGTCATCACTATTTACAATAATTTCCACGCAATGAATATATGAGAGGCCACAAACAGTTAATGACTGAGGAGAAAAAATCCTTTATAACATGCATTTCAAATCAGGTTGTATCTGTAAAAGTAGCACTAGCAAAAAATACATTACTATAAAAGTTATTGAAAAAGCAAACCCAGATATTTCTTGATGCTTTCAGAATTATTACATATATCTTAATTACAAAAAGAAGTAAGTACATGCTTATGTATGTATATTTGTATGTCCTCCTTCTAGATGATTTTTAACTCTTTACTGCAATTGTTTTATAGGAATCTAGAATATCATTAAAACAATTAGAAGTTCACAACTGTTGTAGGCTAGATATGTGAGAAACCGTTTTGACAGAAGGGCTGCAGGCTATGCTGAATCTTCATAAATCACAAAAAAATCTTAGCAGAGCATTCTTATGGAATCACAAGAGTAGTGTCACTACTACCAACCACTTCAGAAACCGCTGTTCAATAAAAAAGCCTTACAGAAATATTTTAGCCAGATTTTTTTTCACAGACACAGACTGCAGGATTAAGCACTAAAGCTAAGAAGGGATGATAAATAATAATTGGAAAGCATTTGCAGTGCAAAGAGATACTAGTCTTGGGCAGACTATTTAAGTCTACAAAACAAAACATGGAGAGAACATGCCTTTTTCTTGATACTTGATCCCAAATGAAATAACTTGTGATTTATTTTGCTTTGTACATTTTAATAGACCCAAGCTGGTTTCAAAAGTAATATATGTTCAGACTTCCTGAGGTGTCAAAATAGATTAGAGTGATGGAAAAATGAAAGACTGAAGGAAATCTGATTGCCTTTTGAGGGTGTTAAAAGTTCAGGTTTTCAGTTTACAACTCAGTCAGATTTGGGTAGGGTTTTTTTGTTTAGGGTGACCCTTTTTTTGCAGGTGAAAAAGGAATAATTCAATTTTCAGAATACTTCAAATTTCAGGATACTTTTCCCAGAGGAAAAAGTAATATTCTGAATAAAGGAATAATGTAAAAAATGGAAGTTAGAGAAATTTTTTAAAAATAAACGCGAAGTTCTCCAAAACCTACATGAAATATAGAAAATAATTTTATTAATTTATTAATAATTAATAATTAAAATTAATTATTAATAAAATTAATAATTTTGTTTATTTATTAAATTTTATTTAATTCTAGTCCTTACTGATTTTTTGCTTTCCAGCATAAACTTTTATGGGGAAAATTAGAATGAAATTTTATCTTATATTCAAATTGTTCCCTCATAATTCTTGTTTTGGAGGTTGTGTTTAATTTGTTTTGGTAGCAAGATGGAAAGTAAAAAAATCTGGGAAAATATCTAGTCCATAAAAAATTTACATGAATATTATTAAATTATTTATAATTTGAATTGTGTTCAAATTCAATTATTTATAAATTGAATTTGAAATGGTGGGTAAATATTGATTCTAGCTATACAAAATTCAGTGGCATTTTGTTTGGAGGTGTCTAACAAAACCATAAGAGTGTTTGAAAACAGAAGGAGTAACTCTGAGAGAAGCATCTGTAGAATGCTCTATGCTAATGTAAACCATCCTGCCTGTTGTAATGACCTCAGTTTGAACTCTTTCCAAGTTTCCAGTTGTGGATAAATAAGAATTTTTTAAACAACGTGACAGAGTTTATATCATAGAACCATAGAAACATAGAATGATTTGAGTTAGAAGGGACCTTAAATATCATCTAGTTTTGATCTCCCTGCCATGGGCAGGGACATCTTCCAATAGACCAGGTTAGTCAGATTGCCATCCAGTCTGGGTTTGAACACTTCCAGGGATGTGGCATCCACAGCTTCTCTGGGCAACCTGTTCCACTGCTGCACCACCCTCACAGCAAGGAACTTGCTCCTGATACCTCATCCAAACCTACTCTCTTTCTGTTTGAAACCATTCCCCCTTGTCTCTCCTTGTAGCTCTTGTACTCTTTGTAGCTCCCTTCAGGTAATGTAAATCACCCCAAAGCCTTCTTTTTTCCAAGCTGAGCAAACACAGTTATGTCAGTCTTTCCTCACAGGAGATCCACCCATCCCTCTTGTTATCCTTGTGACCTCCTCTGGACTTGCTCCAAGAGGTCTATGTCCTTCCTGTGCTGGCTGACTGGTTGATACCTCCAAAGTCCTTCTTTCTACCCTTTTGAAACATGGGCACAGTATTTCCCCTTTTCCAGTCTCCTGGGACCTCACTGGACTGCCATGACCTTTCAAACATCATGGAGAGTGGCTTGGCACCTACAGCTGCCATTTCCCTCAGGACTCTGGGGTGCATCTCACCAGGTCCCACTGACGTATGTACATTGGGATTCTTCAGGTGGTCACCAATCTGATCTTACAGTCGGAGGGACTTTGCTCCCCAATCCCCAAGTCCCCATCCTTCTGTCCATCCACTTGAGAAGTGTGGGAAGAGAGGATATCACTGAAGCATGAGGCAAAAATATTGTTGAGTATCTCAGCTTTTTCCTCATCCTTGTTACCAGTTTTACAGCCTTGTTCAACAGGGGCCATTGTTCCTTCTTTGGCCTTCCTTACCCATAGAAACTCTTCTTGGTATTCTTTGTGTTCCTTGCCAAGTTCAGCTCCAGCTTTGCCTTGGCTTTCTGACCCCATTCTAAATAATCATCCTTCTCTATACTCTTCCTGTGTCACCCATCCTGGCTTCATCTTTTTATGCAGTTCCTTCTTTTTCTTTAGTTTGACCAGTAGATCCCAACTCAGCCATGCCATTGCCATTGTCACAAAGGAGCTGTAAGATCCTTTTTGTCGAGCTACAACACTGACTAATAGAACCACACAGAGGATACAGGCTTTGGGAAGGCTGCCCAGAGAGGGAGCATGACCGTGCAGGAGCCAGAAAGGGAGAATGCAGGAAAGCCCTCAGCTTAAAAGTATCCTTATAGTCTCCACCACCACTTCATCTGTCAAAACAGGAAAGTATATCATGTCTTGTGAGGGTATTTATGCTTACGACCAGATGTAGTTACTTACAGGAGGTTTTACACTTACCTAATTTCAACTGACCAAAATAAACTCTAATTTCTTGCAGGTTTATGTGCTCATTATTACTTTAAGTTTCAATTTTTTAATTATGTGAAATATTATTTTGCTATTTATTGATATGAAAATTTTCTATATGAAATGGTAGTTGAAATATGTGGGAGAATAGTGAAAATGTTTGTAAAAATTCACCTTTTGTGGATCCTTAAAATCTGAAGCCATCATAGCAGACTACAGGGGTACCGTTAAGCAACTAGGAGTGTGGGGCTGATACTCCACTATCTGTCAAAAAATGTAAAGCAGAAGTTGCAATCACAAAGCTTATATAATATATAATAATATAATAATATATAATATAATGTCAAAGATATGGGACCACAATTTTTTGTTGCAGTATTCATTTCTGCAAGAGGTGTGGATTATCATTGAATGCAATGATTGATTGTATCTCTTTTATATAAAATTATGAGTTTGTTTCCTCACATTTTTGAGCTATTTTTTTCCAAAAAAAAACCACTTCAAAAAAGAAGGAACTTCATGTCAAATCATTTTATGTTATTTGAGTGTTTCTAGAAATGTTTTGGTCTGAAAGAAAAGGGAAATGGATAGAAGAGTCTAACAACCTCTCTGTAAAAGTCAATGTGTATTACAGACTTATTTGCTTCTTCATTTCTTTGAATTTCTGTAAGCACTGTGACATGTTTTGGTACAGTGATTCACTGCATGCCACTGCAGAGTGACAATAAGTGGTTTTGATATCAAGGTATAAATTTAGTCTTTACTAATCTCGTAAGAGGCTTATTTCTGTGACCTTATTGTGGTTGCCTTCATTAAAAGACTTTGCCACAGTGAAGTAAAGGCACCAAGGAGGAAAGAGACCTCATAATAAGTGTCTTCAGATTACTTGGTTCAGTTTTCTTTATTAAAAGAAATGCAAAGGCAAATGTTGCTGCTGCATGAATGTGTTGTACAAAATCCTTTTTAGAAACAGAATGTGAAAAGGAAAAAACCTGGAAATATTAAGATAGTTAGGATACAATTATAAAAATGCATCCCACCCTGGCTTTATTTACCAGAAGAGAAATATTGATCTTGGTAAAGCTCACATTCAGTATTATTCAGGCATGCCTAAAGTGATCTATTAATCAGTCAGACGTTAATGATATAATGATTTTGAAGAAGACTATAGCTTATGATACTCAGAAGGCGCCTTACTAACCACTGTAATTCTATTCCTTTGAAAATTTGTTGCTATGTTATTTTAATTTAATTATATTGTCTATACTTCTAACTGTTCAAACAAAAAAAAATTACTTTTGGCCTTCAGGCTTTTACCTATGAATCCCACATGTTGAAAACTTACTATGTGATGATATTATCAGTTGATTCTGTAGCACATTTGTCAGTGTAAAAAGAGAAAAATGGTTCCTCCAAGGTGAAAAATATACGTTGTTATATTTGTAATCTGTCTGAAGAGTGTACTTACTCATAGTACACTTTACCATGAAAACAGTACATTTTATCAGATAATTGATGGATAGCTGTAATTTATCCCTAGAAATTAATTTTTCTAAATCTCTGAATTTTCTGGTAAAGCCTCGAGTAATTCTAAATTTTAATCTTTAACCTTGCTCTGGGAAAATACTCAGTTTCTTCTTGATCACATTTATTATGAATAAAAGTATCTGAATTAATTTTTTTTCAATATCACTGGAAGGGGACAATACTCTGCCTACCACTGTTGAGAGATCATAGTCAGGATGAGCGCCACTTCCTTTTAGCACTGCTAAATGTAGGCTGAAACAATTGTATGCGAGAGTTGAGGCTTGAATAAAAAAATGAATAATAAATCAAAAAGAAGTTTTGATGTATTATTCATTTTTTATTCAAGCCAAACCCAGTCAGCCAAACAAAAAACAGAAAGGCACTGAACTGCAATGACCTCAGGTAGGAAGGAACTGAGTTCAGTTCTCAACGTCACTGTGGTAATACAACACAGGAGTAATGTCATTGAGCAAGGCTGAGAAGAGGCCTGAAAATTATCTACCAGACTGAGGTGTCCTTTCTTAGAGTGGCTGATCTCTTGTAGATCATTAAGCCCTCTCAGGAAAGCTGCTTAATGTTATAAATTGATTCTCTTAAGAAACTGTGAGGATGGAAGACACACTTGAAAATAACAGTTAAGAATTAAACAAAGAGGCAATGAGGGCTTTGTGATTGTGTTTCCTGCAGCAGTTTTGATCCCTGTTTACTAGCTGCTTGCTGTGCTAGGGGCACACATTGAGGGATGTAGCAGATTTTAATTTGGGGGTGTTTTTGTTCATTTGGCTTTTTTCCTCTCCATACTCTTAGCTGTCTGATGTCAGTTGGAACAGGTTGTTCAAGTAGAACCCATATTAAAATACTTTGAACAGACTGTTAAGAATTTGAGGAGTTTTGTCTGGGCAGCAGTGAATAATCAGAGCTTTGGCTATTTCTGGTCTCCCTTAGCTCCATAGTTCTGTGCTCTTTAGTGGCTGCTGTAACTATCTAAGGGTTTACCATAAGAGTTCTCACTTGAATAATGCGATAAGAGCCCTGAATATAGGAGATGTTTATGCAAAGGGCAAGCCTCACGCAGTAGGAAATCCCAGTTATCCCTTTAGCCAGTGCTCTCAGCCAGCCACATCTCTGCCAAAGCATACCATAGGAAAAGGACATACCCTTACACAGTGACGAGCGTTTCATGATTAGTGTGGGCACTTCCAGCACTACTGTCCTGTGTCCCCTCAGGGATACACTTATTAGACAGTTTCAGAATTAGCTTTTCCCATGGCCTTTCTGTGGGATCCTTTTGGAGCTTATATGCCTCGTCCATCTCCAAGAAATAAGATGAGATTTCGCTTTTTGAAGTCCTACAGGTATCTCTTCTGGTGTCTTACGGTGCAATTGACAGTGGTAATGGTTGCAACTGTGGATCTTTTTAATTCTTCTAGAGCATTACAGTATATAAAAAAATTGGAAATGGCTTGTATTAATTGTGACTCTCTTGAGCTTGTGAAGGTTTTGCTTTAACATGTTACATCAGAAAAAAGAGGTATTATTTCTGTATAAGAAAAAATACTGTGAACAAGTGATCATGGAAGTGTATGAAACTGCACTTTTCAAGTAAATGATAACTTTAAATATTTTTAGCATACCAAGCCGGGGGAAAAGGTAGATTAATATTTATGTCAGTGTTGTTATGAAAAAATAATTGTAAGTATTCTCAGTATTTATAATAAGTAAGCATATTTAAATAAAAAATTCAACACAATGATACAGAATACCTGAATCAATATTTGTAGTTGTGAGGCTTTTGCCAGAAAATCGTATTAGTTAATTATTTTTGTGTTAACCATTTTTGAAAGTAAGTTTAGTGAATGAGAAAAACACACAGACTGTATTTTTTCCTAAACTATTGTTTAAAAATAGCAATAGGAATGCTTGATTTCCATTATTTGTCACATTACTTTTGGTAATTGAACCAATGTTTGTTCTTCAACTTCCTTACATTTATTAGAGATTCCTTCCTTACAGATTCATGTATATTTTCAAATAAAAACTCTTATGATCCTCCTATTTGCATATAATTAAGGGAAAAACTTACAACATATCATCTTAATAAAACCTTTTTAATCAATGCAACATTCAAAATTATTTGCACACATGTACAATGCAAAATGCTTTATGTAATATTACTGATAATATATATAAACACTATATATATTAAAAAGAACTCACTAGGTACTGTTTACTTCTCTCATTATTTTTTGTCCTTTGTAAAAGTTAGCCTGTTCATACAGAACATACCAGTCCCTTGGTTTATGACAAAAAGAATAATAACAGTTAAAGGTATTAGAATATGTTCAAAATTAGATCATAGAGTTCATTTGAGATTCCCTTAAGAAATCTTATTGTAGGGAATTTTTTTGCTTAAAGTAAGCTGCTGATGTTTCTTTTACAAATTTATATCAAGATATCTGTATCTATTTATATTTCTATCTATCTATCTAATTGCTTTAAAGACAAAAAAAAGAAACACGTTTCATGTAACATGTTAATATAAGGTCTGATTATTTTCATTATTATGTACATATTGCACTTTTTCTAATTTTTCAATATAGCAATGTGAAAATATTCTTAAAAGTTGTTAATTAAATTTAAAAAACCAAGGAACCTTTACCATAAGTCCAGAGGTGTGAATGAATTTTGTGTTACCCTGGAGTGTTACATGTTTATTTTTCAGAAGCTTTTAAGAACTAGAATGAGGGGGCAGATAATTCAAAAATCACATTGTAGTTGTATTACTGAATTTTAGCCGTATTCTTTGCTATTGTTGTTTAATTTAACTGTAAGTCTCTAAGAGGAGAAGTAAAAATCTTTAATATATATATATATATATTTATATATAGCTATGTCACTGCCATGGCTCCATTCACACTGTAGGTTATATTTAGAAGTCTACTACAAAATTTTACAGTACTCAGTGCCTATGTAATTTAATAACCTTGTTTATGTCAACTGACAGTTCTGCTCATGGTACTCAAACATTTGACATCAAGAGACTTTGGTTTCTAAAACTATGTATCTGATAGTGCTGTCCATGCATTTCATGGTGAATATTGTTCAGCAAACCATTTGAACTGTGAAGTTTGCCATAATTTTAAATTTTCTTTTCTTACATTTTGAGAAAAAACATTTTTCTTTTGTGAGATACTCATAATCCATTGATTAAATAAACTGTCATTTTTTAATTTATATTCTTAATTTCTGGGAGATTCTGTGGTACACTGATGCCCCTTACAGGCAAATTAAGAATGCTTCCTTGTAGCAAAACAGTGAATTGAGTTTCTTTGCTCATCAGGAAGAGCTTTCAGAAGGTAAAAGAAGACTCTGGCTGATGCAAGTGTTCCCAGGTTAGGGGAAAAATATGCCTTGAAACAATGCAATTTTTCTAGGAAGAGCTGGAATGTAATGCAGTCAGTTAGGGCTCTTCTTACTCCTCCTGTCCCATCAAATAAATCATGTCTTAAAACTTCAGCAAATTGAACTGAATGAAAACAACGTAGCCTAAAAGAGCTGGTAGATACACTTATGATTGACTCTACACTAGAAATGCAATTATTCACAGAATTAGATATAGAACCAAGGCCAGGAGTCAGTTCTTTGCAGAGAGGAGACTCAGGAAACCACCAAGACCATTCACAATTTACATAACTTCTTGCAGGCTGGAGGAGAAGGGTTGTTTCATTTTGTGGGGTTGTGTACCCACTCTGTTCTCTGGAAGATGAACATTCTTATACTCCAATACAAAAAAAAGTGAACATCTTTATTTTTGTTTCCATAACACACAGATTAGTTCACATATTTTCTTTTTTGTTTCCCCCCTTCCTTTTTTTTTTTCCTTTCATTTTAAAGACTTGAGTCTCTCTGAATTGGGCCACACCTCCCTTACTGAAATGCAAATAAGGACACAGTTTTCTTGCTGCTTTTAGATTTGCACAGAAAAATAGCACTAAATGTGACTGTAAAAACTATATCTTAGTAGCAGCACAGTTATGCTTTAAAGCCTCATGAAACCTCTGAAGAGGTTTCTATCAATAGAGATAGAAGCTTTAGAAGCTTTTTCATGATCTCTAAATCCTGTCACACATGGATGAAGAACCAAAGCACCTATCAAAGTTGCCTGCACATTGCTGAGATGCACAAATAAAAGCATGTTATTGACACTCAGTCCTGCTAGATACCAAACACACCTCCCACTGACCACTGACCTAGTGACAGGTCCTCAGGACCACTTAGAAGATTCTCCAGAGGCATCAGGATCTGCCTGGCTGGACATTAAGTCTTCGTTTGCCACCATATGTGAGTTGTTTCACAGTTCAGGAAAAGCACAGTGACTATCTGCTGAGTAAAACCTTTCTGTGGAGACAATTTTGTAGAGGTGGTAAGCTCCAAAGTAAAATGGGTTTTATAGAGAAACGACACGGTCAATAATATGCATTAAATTGAATAATCAAATTATTAGTAAGTTTGCTAAATTATTACATTGTCAGAACTACATCTTCATTCAGTTAGCTGTGGAGATACAATTCCTGAAACAGTAATCGTGACATTTGTACCTTCATCTGGAAAAGAAAGAGAGGTTCTTTGTTGGGTGATGTGATTTTCTTTTGTTCTGCTTTCTTTCTGTTTTTCTTCTTTGGCTGCCATTTGGCATAGTTCCCTGGACTAGAGGAACAGTCATGTGGCTGAAGCTACTGCCAACACCACTTCTGCAGCCAGCTGCTCACGGCATTTGTACATAAGAAGGCAGATTCCCTCCTGCCAGATAATTGTACTCCAAGCCACTAAATTCTTGGGAACTGGGCTGGAAAGCGGTATATCTCTCTTAAACAGCAGTTTTCAGGAATTCCTTCTCTAAGGGGATTTCTTAATTATGTCAAAGCTGTCTTAGTGAAAAGAACGTAATATTAAAACTTTTTAGTGTTACAAACTTGGTAATGAAATGGAAGTAGAAACCAGATTAAAGTTTATTATTTTGTTTTATTAGGCATTACAGTCTCATCTCACTGGAAATATCTTGGTTCTATTTGACCAGCCATTCAACATTTTCTGGGAAATAAAATATTTGAATGCATAAGTATGAACTTTTCTAGTGAAAATGATGAATCACACATTTAATTTCATACTTAGCTTTTCATATTCTGTAATTCATAGAATGCCGTGTCACCACTAAAGCGGTGTTTTGAACCTCACTCAGATTTTTTTAGATTAATTTACATGCCAAAATATCATCTATCCAATTCAGACATTTGGCAATGTTGACTTGAAGTCTCGGGAAAAGTGGCAAAATAGCAAGGCACATTGCAAGTCAGATTAGGTAGCAGTGGGAGAGCAGGTGCAACTGAATCACACTTAGCTCTGTGTTGCTGCAGATTTACCTCCTTGTCAAAACTGCCTACAGAGTCCCTAATAGGGAATAAATATAATCTCAATACCATTTCCTAACAGCTCAGAAAGACAAGCTCCAGTCCTTAGGTCCCAAAAAGCAAGAAAAAAACTGCAGAGAAGTAACATGTTCATAAGTTTCAGCTTTTGATTATTTTTTTTATATAGCCGTTCATCATACAGCTACATTAGATAGGTTAAGTGAATCTATCACAGTGGGACAGGTTGAATCGGTCAGTGTTTCTCATTGTTTCTTCCAATTAGTGTTACCTGAGTGCTCCTTCAGTGGGATTTTGTGATCCTTGCTGCAGCCTTGAAAGTGATTTAATTAGTGTGAAATAAACAGAAAGCAGAAGTTTATCTATAGGTATTTTATAAACAATATTTTTCGAATTTATTCTTAAGCATGTTCTGACAGCCAAAGCCAGATTTTCTATAAAAAAATCACAGGAAACATTCCTTCCTACAGAGTGAGGTAAAGTATGGTGACTAGTCTTGCTGCAGTTTACAGTAAATAAATGGCTGGGCTTTACTATTTGAGGCTAAAACATCCCCACACAAAGTCAGCCTTCGAGGTGGAGCTAGGCCCAGACACCAGCATCTCTTGGGATGCATAAAAAGATTGCATTAACTATAAACACCAGGAAATACTCAGTTTGATTTACAAATTGTAGATGTCCATGAATATTTATGTAAATGTCAGAAGTATCTGACTTGTAATTCCCTGATGTATCACAAATTCTGGGAGCACTATAAATAGACCCATCATTCAATCTGATACCGAATACATCAGGAACAAGCTGACGCAAGTTCAGCATGTACCATGTCCAAATGTTGTAATTAATTTCTAGATACCTCGTTAAATAAGAAAAGTAGTACAAGGGTAACATATTAATGTTTCTTTTATGGCATTCTAGAATTTGCTTTTTTCCGTTGTGGATCTGAATTGTTGTTGGTTTTTTTTATGGAAAACTGACATTTCCTATTGGAACTATTAAATCTAATTGATTTCTGTGCCCTAGAAGACTATTATCTTCAGGTCATTTTGTGTTTCAGTTGTCTCTATGAGAGGAATTTGTGAGTATCAGCTGGAAACTTCTCTAATATGCGGAGAGGTAATTTAATGCTCTAAAGCACCTTTCTTCATGGGGCAATAAGTGAAAGTAAGAGTGAAAAATAGAGGCTCCTGCCTGCCTAGAGGAGTCTGGCACAAACACCAGTCTGGTGGCCTTATCAGTAGGGGCAGTTATACTTCAGCACATGGGTGGTCCGTGCAAGCTAATCCAGCTCTTGGTCTCTGCCAGCAGTCAGCAGCAAATATTTGAATGGGAACAGTAAGAAACTTGGTGGTTACAGTATAATCTTCCTTGAGGGATAATCTCCTCAAGATCTTCAGTAGTTCCAGAGTATGTGTATGCCAGAACTCTCCTTACTGTGTGTATTACTTAGCCTAAAAAATCTGAGTATTTTACTTATTAACACTAAATGTTGATCATTATACAATAAAAAAAAATAATTGCTGAATTTTTCTCTTTTGCAGTATTTTTTGACACTCTCTTGCACAGATGAACCCAATGCAATGTAAAAATTTTCTTCATGCTGGTGTCTAATTTTCCCAACAGTAGAAGTATTGTGACCCAAGGATTTGTTGTTTTATATATTTGTAGGCCACTCCTTTTCATCAGCTTTCTAACCAACATTTTCACATGGAAAAATTTTGTGTCTGTATCATTCATGTTGCCAATCTCTTAACACCTCATCCTATCTCAATGCCCTTTCTAATGCAGAATGATCAGAAGCAAACACAGACCTTCTGATGAGGACAATAGATCTAGAATTAAAATATAAAGGAAAAAAAAAGTCCATTATGAAACTTCTATTATTCCCCTCTATCTCATTTTTGATGTAGATTAGCAGACTTGCTGGTTAACTGATTTTAAATGGTGAGCAATAACCTCCCATTCCTGGTGGTGTCTGTACTGGCCAGGCTAGATATTGTGTTCTTAACTCTGTTGGGTAGTCTTACTTCCATTACTGCTTACTTTTTAGTTCATCTCTCCCTATTCTCTTTGTCAGAGAAGTTTACAAATATACAGTATTGTGTAAAGACAACAGGGATCATTTCAGTAGGTAGAATTTGTCACACTAGAAATTTTGCATTTTTAAAAGCAAAAACACCCAACCTTGTAGCAAATAGTTTTACATAATTTTCTATGGGAAGAACATTTTTATTTTCAGATAAGGAAACATGAAATGTAATTCCGGTTTTCTTTTTTATAATGTCTCTTCAGGATTTCTGACTCGTTAGAAGGCTAGGAAGTGCTTCAGGAAATATGTCATAATGCATGGAGCTGATGATATGGGGGGTTTTAGCAGTAGGAGGAGACAGGTGTTTCCCATCAACATACCCATACACTTGATCATTATATACATGTGTGCTAGATAAACAGTCTGCACACATACAAACACACACGTGTGGTTGTTTCCTACACTGAACTGTAGAAACTATGAGAAATTTTCCAGGAAGAAGCTGAATACACAGCACTTACTTTATTGTTTATCCACATGAACTTGGTTTTCCTTTATTTGTTTTACCTTTGCAACATTTCCAGTCAATACTTGGCTCTTTGGAGACTTAGCTTTCACAGGCTTTGGTACAAGTTTCTGTTGCAGTTGTAAAAGTAAATGACACAGTTGAACAAACACCAGGATCAGATAAACTCTTGTAAACACTAACTGAAGTTCTTTAGCTAGTAAAGAAACCTGAAATGGAAAAAAAAAAAGCCAAAACTATTTAAAGGGATTATAATTTTCTTCAGGTGGAGGATGGGAGGCCTCACTTTTTTTTCTTGTTATGACAGATGTAGGTGAAGCAAAGGGACAAATATAACAAATAAATAATTTGTAACTCTAGCTGAAGCTACATGTGCATTACCTTTACAAGATGATATGAGTTACCCTGGGAATCCAACTCAATTGGCAGTTGCAGGGAAGAGGTCATTGCAGATGGAGCAGAATCTGCTGCTCAGACAGGTCTGGTCTAAGGCACAAACTTCATGTTGCACTGTAAAACAGATGTATTTTTTACCTTCATAAGTACTAATAGGTGTGGATGCATTCTTAAATTTACTTCGTTTTCCTAAGTGTGTGAAATGTACCTAAGCTTCTAGGCTGCCTTATTTTCTTTACATCTTTACCAATTGCATAACTTTTCTTTACTTACTCTTCCTTGTGACATAAAAAGAAAATGTAAATATGGTCATGCAAACATTAAACTGGAGACCACTTATTTTTAGCAACTGAATTAATCTGATTTATATCATGCACTGGAGGCTACGTCAAGTGTTTCAACATCATTTGCACTCCATTGAACGAGGGACTGAAAATCAGAAACTTGATCATTTGGAAACTGGGTTATGTCACTAAAACAGTGGAAGCAAAATCCACCAAGTTTCAGCTGGTGGCAGAGGAGAAAATTAAGTTTCTTTTAATCATCATGTAAGAAAAACATGAACTTCCCATGCAATATCTAGAAGTGATGGATTCTCCAAGAAAAGTGGCATTAGCACCTGAGAATCAGGAAGAAATTTACACTAGTCTAGCATATGTGGTTAATCTTGTGAACTTTCTGAAAGAAAACATTGATTTGTGAAGAAATGTTTCTGTTTCAAATAGCTGGGAGAAAAAAGAGGGGGGGAAAGGGAATGTAAGCTCTTAGCATTGATCCTAGCATCCAGATGTATCCCTTAGTGAGGCAGTCATGCAGTCTTAATGAGCATGTAAGTGGCAAATGGTGTTTGTTCCATGTCTCCTCTTGGCCACAGTCTTTGTTTAAGCTCTCTCCCACATGACACAGTGAAGTGTTATTTGGAACCTGGAACATGACACATTTGAGTCTTATCTCATTTTGGCATAAAATTTTATACATGTAGTTCTGTTTTACTATAAACTCTGTTTGCTGTCATAGGAGACAAAAAGAATTCTAGACAGAGTGGTTTTACAATACAAATACAAACGCCAAAATAGGGCTTATTGTTTGCAGATAAGAATAAAATTATTTTAAACATGTGTTATATTAATTTGTAGGTGGGGCCAATAGCAAAATGTAGAGTTATGCCATTAAAAATCTGTTTCATGATACTGACAAAATTTCATCCTCAAATAGAGAGGAACAGATGTGTCTGTGATAAACAAAATATTTAAGTTTTGCTGTCACAGCTCTTCATGCTTGACTATCCCTATTAGACTAAAATTAAAATATAAATTTTTATTTATACTGTACAAATTTTTCAGTCTGTATTACTAAATGCACTCTATATTAACCAAAAAAATCATTCAATATTTAAATAAAAATATGTAGTAATACATATTAGGTAACGTTTGAGAAACATCTAGTCATACAATGATATGACTGCCTTATAAATCCTGAGAGTCACAGCATTTTTTTCCAAAAATTGGTATATTTTTGCAAAAATCTGATTAAAAACCTCTCTTTTAGGTTATCAAAAAGTGTTAGCTCCTCTGATTTTAGTGAGTACTATGTGAGGGCCCTGCTTTTTCCATGGTTGAATCTGTAGAGTGAAAAAAATCCAGAAATCTTTTTGTCTGATGAACTAGATGGCATCACATGGCAAGGAGGCTGTGGTAGCCAGGTGGTGGTCAGACTCCTCTCCCAAGAAAGTCTTAAGCTGTGCCTGGGGAGTTTTAGGTTGGACAATAGAAAAAAAGTTCTGGACAGAAAGAATGGTTGAGGGGCATTGGAATGGGCTGCCCAGGGAAGTGGTGGAGTCACCGTCCCTGGAGGTGTGTAAAAAAAGACGCGATATGTTAGACTCAGTGCCATAGTTTTGTTGACAAGGTGGTTTTAGGTCATAGGCCAGATCTAATAATCTCCAAGGTCTTTTCCAACCAAGTTAATTCTGCGATTCTGTGACAGGGCCCTGTCAGTAATGCTAACCACTCCTGCTCCCTGGAATGGGATATTAGGGGCCAAAATACTCTTCAGGGCTCAGGTGGTTGCAGTAGCATTCAAACCAAGAAGGGTTTGCAGCCTTTCTACTTCATTAAAATAGATTGATCACTTTTCTACAGGAATATATTGTTTTCTGCTTGCATTTACTACAGTACAGTCAACTCCAACAGATTTTTTGTTATAACTTGGAGAATCAACAGAGTTTGTGTAAAAAGCCTTTCCTTTTTCCTTATGTAGATCTAAAAGGGTTTATCAAAACCAGAAAATTCAGGAGCTTTCTTAAGATGCAGTTGACATTTTCATCTAAAACTTGGACTCTAGAAATTTTAAGGAAAATACTTATTCTGTGAGACTGGAAATGTCATTTCAGAGAGTAGCAAGGCAGAATACTGTGACTTTGACAGCCACACCCCAAATTTAGCTATCTAAAATTCTAGTTTTCACTGTACAGAGTGGATGCGTGACCCAGAGTGGTCATTGTGGTGCCCTGCATCTTCTTCTGGGGTTCAAAGTAGAGAGCTGTTAGGCAGCAGTATAAGGACTGATGTTGTCATGCAAAACTCACCAGCTTCTTCTTCCCTGCCATTCTTCTGAGATGCAGATTTCCCAGCTGTCTAATGCAACTGTTTCAGGAAGTAGGGAAAGGAGCAGACAGTCCTGGAAAAGCTGTGCTTGCTCTTTCCACTATGAGAAATATTTGCTGGATTTGTACTCCCTTCACCCTTTTAAAGAAACAACTGGTCTTTGACCAAGAAGATATTTTATAATTTGGACCATTTATTTTGAATTAATATGCTGTTCTGTTTATGGTTTACAGTAGCTAATGCGAGTTTAAATGAAGGAGGATAAAAAGCAGTCAGAGGATGCAGTGAAAATTATTTATTGCAGTGTAGAGTTATCTAATTGATCGGCAGTTCACCAGGTTCTTGACTTTGATAAAGAAAAATCGATGGATTGTGTTAGCAATTTATTGTAAATATTTTTTCACTTGATGTTTCTAAATGGTTTAGATAACATTTCCTTTTGATGCAATATATTTATTTGATCCTGGAACATTTAATTCACCGTTAAATGTCATACACTCTTGTTACTATAAAAGGATAAAACTGCTTCCAAGTACATGTTGTTTCAGTAAGACATGAGCTTGTTCATGCCAGCTCTTGGGGTTTACAAAGTCACTTCAAAATAGCTGCCTTAGAAGTTATGGTGACAATGTAAAACAATGTAAAACTCTCTGTGGTAACAATAGAAAGTGTTCTTGTACATCTGCACTTGAAGTCCCACAGCGCTTATGCTAACTTTGGGCAGCAGCATAATTTTTGCATTTATACTGGATCTTCTAAGAAAGTAAAGTATGAATGTGATGTCAGAAAGACATTGTGGTTCTACATCCTTAAGGAATGGTATTTTTTTTCTTTTTAATTTTTACATCTTTAGTTCTTCTGTATTTAATATTTTTATGTGAGTAACCTAAGGGTTTTTTTTTTTTTTCAATTGTAATTGTTATCCTATTCATTAATGGAAGTATTTGTAGAATTTCTGCCATGTTTTAGGAATTTATTTCTGACTAATGAATTGCCTGCTTTAGTTACCTTCCTTCTCTTTCTTGTGTCACTAAGAATATGTACTAACATTATGATTTAATTTACTATTGATATATTACACTTGGTTGATATGCTATCTATCAAAAATATTTTCTTCATACATCACAAGAAGATAGAGAAAATTTTGTCTTTATTTTATGTATTTCTAATAATCTAGTGATTTCCTTAGGCTTTGTCAGCACAAGTCTAAGTCAAAATTTGAAAAAATCTGTTATTATTTTTCATCCACAAATGTCAGGTTTCACCTCAGCATTGTAATACCTGTGGACTCAGAGTTGCCATTTAAAAAATGGTTAACTACAGAAGATTCAGAGGAGCTGCAGAATTAACTTCTATAGATTTGATATACAGGTTTTATTTGGCAACATGACAGGAAACTATAGAGCAAAGAGTGGAAAGGAGAAAAGTTAAGGGGGGAATAGCATGCAATGAAAGAGACAGGGTAAGGCAGTGAGACCTCTGTCTACTCGCTCTGTGGCAAAAAGTACATCACACTACTCCTGCTCAATTTTTTTCATTTCTCTATTTTGAAGGTCTGAAATTGCTCAGCTGCCTAGAGCCTTTTGATCTGTAGTCTGTTCATAGCTAAACAATATTTGGAGCTCCTTCAAGACAGGAGTTCCTAGAGGTGACAATCTACCCTTGTGAGTTACCTTCATGGTTGCACCTTACTGAGTTCAAGAGAACACGATACGCATTTCCTTCCAGTAATGGAAATTAACTGATTCTAAGTATTTATCTAATAAATAACTAGTAATATGTGTAATGGCCAGGCATAGGTCAGAGCCATCCCAGGTTGCCAGTAACCGGTTGAACCAGAATGCAGATGCTTGTAATGAATAAAAGCTTCATTACAGTTTTCAGGGCAAAATTTAACGGCAAACCCTTAATATTGACAAACATGGCAGGCCAGTGGTGCTAGCACACAGAAATTTCCTGTTTCCAGCCTCAAGCTGTATTAATAAAAGTTAACATAATTTTTTAGCAGTTCTGTATCTCTCACAGCCACTGTAATTGGAGAGGCATTTATTTATTGTGGAACCTACTCTACCATGGTGAATTTAGTATCACTAAAAAAATTTTATTTGTGATTCTTATTGGCAAATATTCAGAATTTGCAAGGCACCTGTTGATGCCTCTAAATATAACCAAAAATATGACAAAAATTTAAAGGATTTCTAAAGAAAATTTTAATGAAAGAAATACCATTTAAGAAATGTTGCTGGAAGTTTAATTTACAAATTTACTTGCTGTACTATCCAGGCCACCCAAGGGGCCTGCAGGCACTGAAATTTCCTAGAACAGCAGCTCACAGGACCAAAACAACATTCCTGCCCCACATGTGTTCGGAGGTCTGCACATTTTGGAGTAATAGACAGTAAACCAGTACTCTTCAGCTCCTCCCTCTTAGAACTGCTGTAAAGTGAATTAATCAATACTGTAAAATTTAGTTTGTGTAAAACATCACCTTGAAATTTTGTATTTACTCTTCAATAATTTTGAAATGGTACAAAAAGTTAGTGTTTGCTGATAAGGAAGCCAAGAAATTGTTCTTTTCTATTTTTACTTCAAAAAAAACCTTGCACTTTTCCCCCTCAAAACCAACAAAACATGTTGAGGAATAGTTAAAATAGACAGTACAGTGCAGCTCTAAGATGTTAATCAATGTTGAATATTCCTAAGCATATTAAACAGAAGCCACATGCACTATAGAAACAAATGAACATTTTACCTATAATTTGGTATGCACTCAAATTCATAAAGAATGTCCTGCAGCACACTGTAGTTAGGGTCCACTTATGTTAGACAAAAGTACAGGAAGAATAATTTCAGGATTGGCTCTTTGACATCTATTTCATTTGGTTCAACTTTGACATTTGCATGTTTTGTGAGATTTTTTTAATATATAAAATAGTAAAAAAATATAAAACAGTGATCAGGGGAAAAAAAAAAAACCTGAGGTCGTTCAGCTTCTTGCTACTTATACCAGTAAATTTACAGGGAAAAATGTTTTCCAAGAGCCACAGGAAACAAAGTTAACTGAACTGAACCTATCTTGCGGATTGTCAGGAAAGTGACATATCAGAATAAATAATCCAAGCATATTAAAACCAAGGAAATACATGGACTGCAAAAGATTCAGAGAATCATTTAACACAAAATTAAAATGGATACTTGACACAGATAGTCCAGTATCGTTGCATTTCTAACTTTTATATTTCAAGAGAGAGAAGTGACAGTGGAACACATGAAAAAAAACCAGCCCTGAGATGTGAAGAGGGTCTCCAGTTGTTCATTCAAATAGAAACCTAGTTACAAAAGCTGAAGACGCATTTAGTTCATTATTTACTTTATATTTTGTTCTTGCTGGTTATATATTTTGGTTTTTTAAACATAAGTGCATGTTTGTTTGGTGGGCCTTCTGTCTTACTGCAAACTGAATTTTAAAAAAGAGTATCATGATATATTATTGCTGTGGTTTTTTTTTCCTCTAATGGTGTAAATAAGCCATCAGTTTCCTGAGTAGTTAGAGTTAGTGTGTGCTGAAGTTACAATGCAAAATGAGGCAGGAAAGTGTTATTAGCAATCATCAACTTCAATTTATAAATCAATTGTAACAGAGTAAAATCAGTGTGTGTACCTAAGATCTGTCATGTCAACGAAATATATTGAGCAGTTAAATACCACTTTGTGTACTTAATAGCCATGTTTGCTGTAGCAAGGCTTAGTTGTTCAGGAATAATGGCCCATCAGCTGAGCCTGACAGAGATCCCAGACTGATTTCAGACATGAGTGAGATGACAAACCATGGGGGTAGAAGTGGGATCTGGAGTCTAAATTGAAGAAATGCAAGTCAAGTATTATAGGAAATTATTATTTTAACATTATTTTTTGTGTAACAATGATAATATTAGTATTACCCTTTTTTGCAATATGTGTCATGTTTTCCACACATTATTTATTTAGGGACAAATTATTACTTTTTAAACTGATATACCTACTTAGGGAAGAGCAACAGGTTCTCACAATTCATTGTAGCTGCTCTGCCTCATCAAAAGGGCCTCTCTTAAAAGAGCTGAAGTAGGATAACTGTGAATGTGGTACTGCCATGCATATTCATATTTAAACTGGAGATTCATGTCTACACCACAAACTGGAATTACTGAAGTTCTATCAGTTACATATATTTGTGGATACATCTCTACAGAAGAGAAATACTCAATTTATTAATTTCATTACATACTGCAAGAGACAAAACATTAAATAAGTTTCATGTTCAAACTAAAACTAGACCAAATACAGGATACATAAAGGATGAAAAGATGATTGTATTATAGGAGAGGCCTAAAGATTGTTTAGAAAAGTGATTTAACTATTCTGATATCCAACAGCTTTTCTTCATTAAGAATTTGTTTGTTGATAAGAGTTGAAGAGAACTTTTTATCAGGGAAATTATTCTTAAGCTCCAATGCATTTTTTTTTGCTCTCTAATGCTCTATAAACCCCCTAGCCATAAGGGGTTTAGAAAGTTGAAGGAGGCCTGTTTAAAATGTCATTCTCCAAAAACAAAGCAAAGCCAAGCCAGAAGGACTTGACAGAGCTTAAAGGCAAAAGTCTTAGACCCACAAAATGAGATTTTTCATGTAGAATTTTTTTCATCTGTTAAGAAAGCAATGAGTCTCCAAAACTACTTCAATAATTTTTTTTAAAATGAAAATACATGGATTTTCATTACTGTGGTATTCTTTATCCCCTGCACTGGACATCATCATAGAAACCATGTGAATCAAAATAGACAAGGTCTGCAACCTAGAATAATCTTTCTGAAGCAATGGAGGAAGGTCAAAAGGAAGAGGAGCTTTGTTGTATTTCATCCCTCAATGTGACATGCAAAGGGCAAGACAGGGAATTGAAAGTTTTCATTTTTCTGGACACTAAAATTAATAGAACCTCCACAGTCATTGCTATTTTCAAGCATATACTTTCCTTACAATCCTACTCATCACCTTCTATTCTATATGGGCTGTTTCTCTCTTTTTGCTCTCCACAGATCTGTTATTTGTTCCCTTTTCAGCATCTATTTCTTCTTGAGTGCTCTTTTGCTTTGTTTTGTTTTCCTGTGGGTTTGTTTTATTCTAGCACTGTCAAATCATTTTCTGAGAGACATCTTTTTCTGAAAATCTGACATCTCTATAAATGTCTTTGTTTGATTAAGGGCATAACATATTTGAACTCTGACTTATTTTGGCACTACATATCTAATTGTCAGTATCTACATATTTGAAAACCTTCATTCAGATCTTAGAAGGACAGAAGGCCAGTTTTATTTTGAAAATAAAAGCAATCCTTCTCCAACATCCGTACTATTTTAGAAGTCAAGAACTGATATTTAGTACAAATATCTACTGACCTATATTTCAGAGATTTTTGGTCATCCCTATCAAGGCTGTGAATGAGTAGATCTGAAGGCACATTGCATTCCTGGGAGCTCAGCCTCTTCCCTGGGACCTCTGAGCCCCCAGTAATGTGCAGCCTGGCACATATCTGGGTCAGGCAACTCAGCCACAGTGCTTCATTTGCTGGGACTGGGCTTGAAGAGGGTCTGCATTAAAAAAGCCCATGCTTGTCCTCAGACCAAGAGGACGTGAACCTCTGCATGAAGTGCAAAGCTGAGAAATGGGGTCATAATTCTCGTAGTCACGGTTTTCAAATTGGCTTTCTCACTTTCTTGAGGTAAAATGATACTTTTTTATTGCTCTAAGTCGCTGAAAATTAATCAATTATTAGAAAAGTTTTTGAGTCATTATTTTCCTTAGATGCCTCTGAGAAAGAATATTGCCAGAATTAGTGGTTGCTATAAGTGGTTCTATTTAAGCTTTTTCAGAATAAAGATTTCTACACAGAGCTTTCTCTAAAATTTAGACGTTTTTTAACCATCTGGCCAAGGGTCATAAAGAAAGTAAGCAATAGAGTGCTTGAGGGGAAAGCTGCTATGCTGAAAGGAAAACAGAAGACCTTCCAACACACTGTTTGGAGGACTTTGGAGAAAAGAAATAGGATAACTAAGCTCCAAATATTCATAACATTATTAAATTTATGAACACTGTTATATACAGTTTAAAATAAATATTGAAGAAGTTCTAGTTTTTCTCCTGCACTCAGAGCAATATGTGTTATATTGAGAACTTATTAAGCAAAGCAGCTTAGTAGCTCATCCTTGTCTTTGCAAAAATGTCATCCTAACTGAGAAGGGTTTTAGATGCCAAGACATTTTTTTAAGTTGTAAAAGGCAAAAGTGAATAATTTAGTTGTGTTCTTGTCCAAAGTAATAAAACACAATGGGTAGAAACAGAAAGGAAAAAATTCCCTGCCAGTTTATCTCTTCTTAAATGTCATTTTATTTGGATGATGATCAGCTGGATTGACTTTGCAAGACTGACTTTATTTACATATACAAAACTCCTTAAACAGCAAAAATAAATTCCAACATTTTGTAACTTTGTATTCCAGAGACAGTAATGTGCATCTTGATGTAATTTGTAAACCTTCCAGTGTATTTCAAATGCTAGTTCAAATTAAATTATAACTTTTGAAATATGTGCATATGAGCATGTAAATTAAAAGAATTTATTATTACAGCCAACATTTAATGTCAGTAGTTGTCTTTAGCAATGTTTGCAATATAAAATACAAAACCATTTTCTGAATTTTTACTATAATGAATTATAAAAGAAAAACATTTCACAATTAGAATATTTGTAGAATAAATTTTTCCAAAATTTTCTATAAATGAATCTTCATGTAAGCTTTCACATAGAGAAATCTTGGATGATTTTTTTTCAGTACTTTCATAGGTAATCTCAGGTGATAATTAAAAAAAATTCCTTAGTCTTTTCATTCCAGTCTGTTTAATTTCTTAACCCACCTTTAGACATGTAAAAAAGAAAAGAAAACAAGCCACCCTTCAAAATTACACACAAAATGCTCACAGTAGTTTAAAAGGGCTGATTCTGGTTTTTGTAGGTTTTATGCAAACACACTGAAACACAGCCCATATGGCCTTAACCAACAGTGAACACATTCTGTTAGACATGCTGCATAAATTAAGCTGTTTCAAATAAGACCTGCTGCAATGTAGATTTCTTTTCTTTATATTCATGGAATACATCCTCATGGAAGCAAGGAAGTGAACCAAGATAGCCATGATTTCAAGGACAAAAAGGGCCTGACCAACCTCTGTGCCCTCCTCTAATGGAGAGACTGCAATGCTCATAAAGGGAAGACCAACTGGTGTAACCTGCCTGGGCTTCTGAAAGCTTTAAACACAGCTTCCCATGGAATCATAAACTCCAAACTGGAGATCGGGAGCTGGATTTTAAGGGTAAACTAAGGAAAGGGTGAGATGGATGCAGCCAGAGAGTTGCAGTCAATGGCTCTATGTCCAGATGCAGCCAGTGATGAATGGTGTCCCTCAGGGCTGTCCTGAGACTTTGGCTCTTCAGTATCTTCACCAGTGACAGAGGCAGTGGGACCGAGTGCACCCTCAGTACATCTGCAGTGACAGGAGGCTGAGCAGTGCAGGTGGCACTGCAGAAAGATGGGATGCCATCCAGGGGCATCAGGAAAAGCTTGAGAACTCAGACCATGAGAAGCTAAGGATGTTCAAAAGTCCAAGCACAAGGGGCTGCAGCACAGTCAGAGCCATCCCAGACATGAGTACAGAACTGGGAGTGGCACTTATTTAGAGCAGTCCTGCCAAGAAGGACTTGGAGGTTCTCAGGGATGAAACCTGGACATGACCCAGCAATGTACCCTTGCATCCCAGAGAGCCAAACGTGTCCTGAGCAGCATCCAGAGCAGTGTGGGCAGCAGAGAGTGGTGAGGGATTCTGCCCCTCTGCCCTGCTCTGGTGAAACCCCACCTGCAGGGCTGCATCAACTCTGGGGGCACAGCACAGGAAGAGAAAGTCCAGAGGAGACCACAGAGATAATGAGCAGGTTGGAGTTCCTTTTCTGTGAAAAGAGGCTGAGAATGTTGGGGTTGTTTAGCCTGGAAAGGAGAAGACTCCAGGAAGACCACATTTCAGCCTTCTAATAATTAAAGTGACTTAGAAAAATGAAAGAGAACAGCTTTTTATAGTGACAGAACTTTTTTACAGTGATAAATAGTGATAGAACAAGGGAGAGTGCTTTTAAGATTAAAAAAAAAGGAGAGAGATTAGATATTAGGAAGAAATTATTTATTCAGACAGTAGTGAGGCACTGTTGCTTAGAAAAGTTTTGAATGTCCTTTTCCTGGCTTTATTCATGATCAGGTTTGATGGGGCTCTGAGTAGACTGGTCCAGTGGAAGGTGTTCCTGCCAATGGCAGAAGAGTTGGAAATAGGTGGTATTTTAGATCCCTTCTAACCCAAGACATTCCATATTTCTATGACTATTTTTTTTAAGCAAATATGTTGTAAAGTTGATGAACACCATTTAATTAAGAAAAAAAAAAAAAACAACACCCTAAATAAAGATAGAGGATGATTTGGTGCCTTTCATCTTATTTTAGTCTGAGTTTATCTCTTTTTGCATTTAACACAGCAGCATATATCTAGAAGGAAGTTAGCTGGATTGAATTAAATGTGAAAAACAGATGTAGCTTTGCTAATCAAATACTGAAGGAGACCATCAAGAGAAAGAATAGATTGATTTGCTATACTAGAAGGCTACCATATGTAAACCACTAGTTAGGTATGAAGTGAAGCTGTACTGGTCTCAGAATTGCTGTCCTACAGGAAGCATGTTGAGGTCTACATATAAGTATTCCTTCGTGTATATCCATATAACAGGCTAAGCTGTGACAGGTTTGATCACACACACAGTATCTCTTGCTCATAGAAGGGTAAAGAGGAAAGATGGACATTGTCCATGGCAATGCACTGGCAATCCTGAAATACTTGCATCCAATTTAGGCAATTTAACTTTCCACAAGAACATGAAGTTTCTGGCTACTGTTATCTCTGGTGGTATTTACAGCCATTGTTGCTATGAGTCTCTTTGCGATTCATAGTGCAACATGGTTTTCTTGTGCCTGGTACATTGTTTAATAAGGGGAAATTCTAACATATAAATATGGAATAAAAAGTTCAAATAGGTCAAACTAATTAGTCCTAAACTGAGAAGAAATTTAAAATCCATGAATATTAGAACATACTGTATCTGTATCTCTCCCTTCAGATGCCTGAATATTTGGAAGAAGTAGGTCTTTCGTGAATTTTCAGTGATAGGCATAAATGCTCTACTATATACATGGATATTCCTTTTGATCACTTTGCTTTTCCTCCCCTGGGAAGAAAGGAGGGGAGAAGTCAGAAGTGAAACCTTTTTTTGTTTTTTTACTACATTAAATATGGATTGGGGCAGTGGTATCTTGGCATTGTTCATCTCTCACAAAATCTAAATATGATATGAGGCTAAATATGAAAATATGTCAAGTTTATATTTCTATAAAAGAAAAAAAATAATCCTATCTACATTCAGTTCAACTGCTACAAGTAAGAGAGTAGCGAGGCAAAAATCTGCAATTCTCATGTTATATAAACTTACAGGTTTTATCCTGGTAGCATAGAATTTATAAAGTACATCATGAATTGCCCAAAACCTAGGTTTCTAGCATAAAATAGGAGGGGAGCCATAGTCCACAGAAGGATAGATAGACAGCTGAGAGGAGCAGTTCTGTCTGTCTTAAAATAGATGTCTGAATCATGGAAACAGACTACCCCGGCAAGTGCCTATCAGAGCTATCTCTAGCCGGAGCCTAGCTGACCAGTTTAAATGAGCAACCAATCCTCTGCCAGCTCAAGGCTAGTGAGAAAACTCCTTTCTTAGTGTGCCTTGTTTAACTCTCAGTGAATAATTCATGACAAGTAATGTACTCTCAATGTAACCTTCATTTGTTCTCATAGAAGCTCTCCAGTAACTTGCAACTTTTTAAAATACATAGTTTTTTTCCTTTAATTACAGCTTTGAGTTTGACAGTTTTGCATTAAAAATCAAACACATTTTGTACTTTTGAGTGTTCATATAAAAAGTTTGTTTTTTTTTTTTTTTTTCTTTTTTCACCTCATACAAGCCAGATTAAACCTTTGGAGTTTTCCATACTTCAAAAACAAACAGAAGTGAAACACGAGTAGCAAATTTTATACAAATTCAAGTGGATTTTTTTTGAAACACAAGTGTCATGGAGGTATGCTTCCTCTTCAAGCAAGACTTTGTAACATAATGCATAATTTAGATTTAATTTTAGTTCCTGACATTTTTCTGAAGGACTTAAGAGTATGGATTATGTCATTCTACCAAACAAGAGTCTTATCCATGTCTGACTCATTCAGGCCATGATCCCATACCTGTGGATGCCAAGTTTCCAGTGAAGGACATAGAGAAATCCACTTTACTGTTTTGTAGAGAACCCTTCTGTTACACTAATGTAGTCACCTCACCTCAGATTTGCCTTCAGAATGACTTTCTAACAGTAAAAGTTTATTGTTTCCAAAAAGTCAAAATGTTACAGAAACATTCGTTTTAGAGTATGCATGGCTGGGTTGGGCAGGTTTTCTGTTAATGTTTGGTTATTGTTCTAGACAAGACAAAACTGGAAAAAAGATAAAAATGCTTTACTATATAAGGCTAGCTAACATGCTTAAAATTTAAGTATAAACTTTCGCATTGTGCGTACAAGTTTTGTTTGCCTGAAACGGTGGTCTGTGTGTACTCTTGGAATACATGGTGGTATTCCTAAGAGTCTCCCAACCTTCCCTCGTTAATCTCACACTATCCCATCTTCTGAACAAGATGATCATGAAAGAAAGCATATCTTACAAAATATAATGGTTCTCTGATAGTGAGCCTGACACTCGAGAGTGACTTTCTCCAGAACCAGTCCTAATTATGAAAGCTTTGTAAAAGAAATACAATTCTCTCTTGCCTTTCCTAGCAGCCACTGCTTCATTTGAAAAAAAAAAAAAAAAAAAAAAAAGGAAGAGAAAAAATGTTAGTCCAGTTTTTTTTAGCCTAAAAAAGCTGGCATAATTCTCTTGGAAACCATAGCTACTGCTTAACTCCCTTCTGAGTTGAGTATGAACCACCAATGTTTATTTTTAAGCAACTAACTGTTTAGCTAACAAATTGCAGTCTGAGTTTGTGTGGAGCAAATAGTTCAAAAACAGAAAGTCTGATGGAAACATTGATAGATTTTTCCTTTAACCTTGTAATTAGTGCTGTATTACTGCAGTAAAATCCATTTAGATCTAACAAAAGTCTATGTTTTTAAAATGCAGCCTGTATTTTTATATGTCTATATGATCATATATATATTTATACACACATATATATGGACATATAGACATATAAAAATACAGGTATTTTTATATGTCTATATAGCCATGGTTCAATCTGGGGGGAATTTTTATGTTTATTAAAAAAAAAACAAAAAACAAAAAAACCAGCCTGACTCACTAGGCAGCCCTAGCTCAGCTGAAGTTCAAAGTCTGCTAGGAGGGTAGTATTTAATTTTAGGCTATTTGCTGGTATACAATGTTAATCCAACATTAGCAGGTATCATTTATTCCAGCCTTAATGACTGATGTGTAACTATAGACCACAGCATAGCTGATGGCACTGTTTGCCCAGAATATAATCTTTCTCAGAAAAAAATTGTTCTCCCACTCCTAAAAATGAGCTGGTTTTATTTTCTTTTTGAATCTCTAGCAATGAAGATGTGCAAAGGTTCTATTTTTATTTTTGCAATGGAATCTATGTGGGCCAACAATGGTCAGTTAGTACTAAGGTTGCTAACCTCTAATTGCATAACTGATTAAATGAAATAAAAAGTAGGCAGGAATAAAGGCAGAAGGACATGTTCTCAGTCTGACACACACACACACACATATATATATATATCAAGAACCTGACTTTGCTGTGTAAGGGAGCGAGGCACAGTGAGGCCTCTCTGTGACTCTCACCTCCTCAGCTTCTCATGGTACAGCTCAGGCAGCAGCACCTGGCAGCTTCAAAGGAAACTGAGATCAGGCATCTTCAGACAAGGCATCGTATTAGAACTGAGTATTCTTACAGAAGATCCTCTCTGCCATGAGGTCTGTGAGGAGTTTTGCACATTTAATTCTGTGTAAGGCCTTTGTAGAGCACATAGTAACTTTGTTTACACAGCAGGCTCTGAGCTAAACACCATATTTATAAGTTGGGTAGCTCAATCCAGGCATCTAGATGTGAGTGGCTACAGAAAGGAAACACCAGTGGCATATGTCATGTTTCTACTGTGCCCTTTGGCTTGTCTTTTTTCATTCTTATGAATTCTACACTCCAGTTAACATTACATTTTTTAGTTCTCTTACTTATACAGTTATGTGCAACTTTTTCCTCTTTGCTAAAGGACTCCAGTCAAAAGGGAATATGCTCTTACCTAGACATGAATCACAAAGTTTAGTTTCTGGAATTCTAAACCTACCAAAAATGTTTTTAAAATCACTTGCTATGTTGAGCAGTGGCAAAACCTGCATCTGGGTTAAAAATTTGTTTCTCAAATTCTCTGACTTAATACTTGTTTTTGAAAAATACATCTCCTGAACCTACATCTACATTACTAGTTCTTAGACTTGCTCATGCAGATTTTATTAATCTTTTCTGTCCTTCAGCTTGTTATGCAGTACAGGACAATAAGAGGATAATCTAGTCTGTGGATGAGCTAGAATGAACTGTGCAACTCAAGAGTTTCACAAAATTAATTAGTGTGGTGCTTAGTTTGTGAAAAAATGTTTCCTCCAGTGGAATGGGTACTCCAGCAGATTGGAACTGTTGATTTCAAGTTTAAATGCATATTCTTTATTTACTGAAAACCATATTTCACATAAATGTGGAAACTGGAAAGTATATATGAAGAAAGAAAAGATACAAACTGTGAGGAAGACCAGATGCAACAGTAACTAAGAAATAACATGGGTAGTCCTGAGTGAATGAGTCCAGCTCCAGATTTGTAAAGATATTTTAGCTATCCTACTTGAAAAAAACCCAGGGTGAAACTAAGATTACATATCAAAAGGAAGCAGATTGTTTTATAGCTTTCATTTGGTAATGTGTATTCCAGACGGCCACACTTAAGAGCCCAGTTGTTATTTATGTCTGAAGGCTTGAAGTTGTGAATCCATTTCTTCAGCTTGCATAGAGCAGCAATAATCTGGCTCCTATTGTGTGTTTTTTCATCAGTTTGATGTCCAAGTGCTTTTCAAGCAGCATTATGTGGGTTATCCCTGTTTTACAAACTAGGAAGACATAACTCAGAGTGTTTAAGCAAGTTTTCCATAACCTGAAGAAAGAGATGTTCCAAGCATGGAACGAAAGAATCAGTCCTCTACCTCATTCCCTAAGCCATGCTTTTGGCAATTCATTTTAATATTTGATTCTTTGCACTGTAGCACTGGAATAATTCAATTAGTTACTAATTTGAAGATAAGTGACTAAATGTAAGTGTGCACAAAGTGGGCTGAATCGAGCACACTTTTCATTTAATGGTATTTTGTTTCTGTGTCTTTTTTTCCTTAGACCTTTTAACTATACAGCTAAAACCTCAGTTGATGATACATGCAGATAAAAATTATTGTTGTTTTTCTTGTTTCTTTTATTATTAGTGTATTTAGTAGTACTGAATGTCTCCATCTTTTAGTAGTTTCATTAGTTTTAAATATTTTCTTCATTATATTTATTATACAATCAACACATGCCTTAAACATGGTGGCATCCTAGCACTTCTTTTCCAAAGCCTTTTTCCTGCTACCGTAAAAAAAATAAAAGGATTCCAAAAAGGAAAAAAATATGGGTCTGTTAGGGGTTCTTTTTAAGTTAGGATTATATGCACAAATCAGCTATTTAAACAATGGTCATTTCCCTTTTTATTCTCTTAACTTTTCTTAATTCTTTTTTCTCTTAATTCCTCAAATTATGAGGAATTTAGAGTTTTTATTATTTGAGCCCAAATACAAAAATAAATGCTACACCATCTTCTATGAGCACAGTGGACTATTATTCTCCTATCTTTACCTAAAGCTTAGACAAATCTGCCTTTGTTGTTACTTGTAACACAACAGATTTATGTATGAATTAGAACCTGTTGTTAACTGCTAAAGTTGTTCTAATGGGTTCTCTAGAAACCTCTCTAGAAAAAGATTAACCTTTCCCATGATGAATGTTAGGAGGCTCCTTTGTTTTAGCTTCCACAAAGTCAACTGATTAATTTCAGATAAGATGAACATTCCCTAGAGGTCTGTGAGCTCTCCTTCCTACTGGAAGACTCCCTCCTTTGGGGGAAGCCTGTGAGTCTAAGGTTGCTCCCTGAAGACAGTCTCTGATTTAGCCAGTTGAAGTATGGTTGCTTAATATATATTTCATAATAGTTGAAGTTAATAGGCACTTGGAGAACAGGAGTTTATTTCTAAAGAGCTGAGGAGGGAGACTAACAAAGAAAGCAGGTTTGCAGTGAGTGTTAGTTAATGAGATGGAGAACTGTGACCCTATGAGGACTTTTTTCTCTCAATTGACATTGAAAAACAGTGACTTAAATTCAGTACCTGCAACTAAAATGCATTCATACTGTAGCAATAGTAGTGTTTAGTATCCACATATGTTAATATTTCTTGTCATATTTCTAGTAACTACAAGTAAGAGGCAGCATCTTGTCTGATACACTATTGAGAACAGACCTTCCTGAGGTATTTACTGTGTGACAGAGCAGAAATAGCCTTTGAATATTCCACTTCTGTATAGTATTGCAAAAAACTTAGTCAAAAGCTCTATTTTGCCTAATTTTGTTTTCCTCTGAAAAATTGGAATAATGTTTATATTTATAAATTATAAATAATCAACAAATAAAAATAAAACAATAGGCAGGTATTCTGCAACAGTCAAGGATCTCTATTTTCTTTGATTTTTTAAAATGACCTATTCTGTCTGTTAAAGAAATAAAAAAGTTTCACAACATGGTGCCTGATTTATGTGCACTTCTATAGACGTGTGACCTGCACAGTGACAGACCCAACTGTTACTAAAGGTCCTATGACTGTATGACCCTTCGAGCTAAATTTACCACAGATGCCTTTTCCATTCATTGAAGCTAACTTTTTTGTTTCCACAGTACCCCTAAAAAAAGTCCTTTGCAAGTCACTAAGGGATATTTGAGAGATAAGTGCCACAAAACATGGAAAACGTGAAGAACAGAACGCAGAGCAAGAAACATTATTAACATTCCTTCTGCTGTTGTGGAACAATTTGTATGCAGATCACCAGCAAAAGCCTCCAGGCCAGTTAGGATCTTTCCTGGTGATATACAGTGTAGTTGGTAATAGATTTTATTATACTGTTATAAAATAAAGTACAAAGGTTGTAGAGAGCCTTACACACATTCCAATTTGATTAATTTTTTGATCTTTTGATGCATAATCTGTTTATCATGTTTTCTTTCTATTTGCCAAGACTATATAAATTTTATGAAAGCAATCTTCAGTGCTTGCTTTCATTATTAACGTAGATGCATTCCCATCCAAAATAATGTACTGCAACACTTATAAGAGACTGCAAAGGAATGGCTATTAAGCATGTAAACACTTGTTCAGCAATAAATTTGTTCTTTCAATTTAAAACCAATTCTAACACTGTTCAGAGCATTTTCAAAAATTTTTAAATTAAACAATATAAACCCTGTTTTTTTTGCTGCCTTTCTCCCTCTTTTAATGCTGAAATTGCCAAATATATCAACATAGGAATTAACTCTCAAAGCTTTTATGATAGTTTTTTGACCAGAAATGGTAAAGGCAATATTGTTTTTTAAGGCATAAACTATTAATGTAATTATTATAACAGCAAAAGATATCTGCAGTAGAGCAGAAAGGATGTCATGTTATAGTTCTTCAACTATTTTGTCCTTCAGTGATTAATAACAATTACTATCTGTATGTGTGTTTGACTTTAATAGTCTGTAAAGAATTTAATTTTTACTAACTTCCCCCCCCACAGTGTTCTGAATGACTTTCAGACAGGGAATGCTTTCTGGTTTGTGAAGTTGGATAGCAGTACTTTTTAACAGTATCTAAGCAAGTAAGGAGAAAGAGAACAGGAAGAATTGCATTTCTGGGTAAGGGTTTTAGTTGATTTGGAAAGAAAAAAAATCTTTGTTCCTTCCTTTACTCCACAGAGACTAATTTATCAAGCATGTCTGTAATTGGAATTTCTTTGGAAACTCAGAAATGTTACTGTAACTTACACTCATCCTTTCATTTATTATCCAGAAGTATTTTTTCTTCTTTTTTTTTCTTTTCTTTTTTTTTTTTTTTATGTTATTGACCTTTAAACCTGTTGTTATCAAACTGAAAGAAAGAGATAGGGACTCTTTTCAGCTGCCTTCATTCTCATGTGACCTGAAGGGAGAATAGGTTCAAAATAGACTAGTTCCTCCCAGGGCAATACAAGACAGAGGAGAAAAGCACTGTCATTTCCGAACAGCACCGTGCTAGAGTAAACTCAGCATGAAAAAGGAAGGAGTTGCAGCATGTTAGAATTCTTCCTCCACAGCCTGGATTTTTACACAAGACGGATTTGGAGGGTGTTAAAAAGCAGAGGATTTTTAAAAACACTTCGAAATGGAGTACTTTGAGAATGAGCTTTTTAAGGACAACTGACATCTGACTTCTAGTAATACTGAAGGAATTTTTCAAAATGAGCATTGTTATGAAGCCAAGATCCCGATCTACCAGCTCCTTAAGGACTGCCGACGCAATGTGGTAATGTGGCTCGCTTGTTTCTTTCAGGCTCTCTATTATGGCACAGAGATATGTCCCAAGAAAGTCACAGGCTTTCATTTTGATTTGAAGGTATTGCATAGTTATTGAAGATGGTCAGCTGCTGAGTTGCACAATTATTAGTAAGGAACAAAATTATGTAGCTTTTGTTGTAAAATACAATGTATTTAATTTTTAAAAAGAGAACCTCTTTGGTACATTTTGTAGCATATTACACAGATTTTGCCCATTCAGCAGTCGGGTTCAATCCTTACAGTCAGAGATGCCATCTAAAAATCTTCAGTACACTTATTTCAGTAAGAGAAATCATAACACAAGAGCTTGCATTTCTGGAGGCTGGAGAGTAAAATGAAGTTATAGGTTGTGTGAGCTATTTTGGGATGCTTACATGTAGTTTTGCTGCATAAACAGACTGACTGGTAGAGATGTGCCCTGGGAAGCAGCAGACTTTGTTGCAGCATGTGTGAGACTGTGCTGTGTTCTGCTTCATGTGTTTCCCCTGCTCTCTGAGTCTTAGAGGAGAAGTAGTCTGTGATATTGATCTGTCTGTATAATTTTCTTGCATTTTTTTCAGTTACTAATCAGCAAAGCTTTGTCTTTTGAATAATTCCTTTTTCTTTATGCTTTTTAAGCATCACTTCATGCTTTTTAAAACTTGGTAGGCACTGACAGGACAGCTTTCTATGAAGTATGAGAAATGAACTCCATTTACTCTCTTAATGTGTCCCACATTTTGTTCTTCTCTCTGTGTCTTAAAAAAACCACCATAATTTTAATAAACACATAATAGACTAATTGTTCAGAGCTACATTTTACAGGTATAAAAGATGTATCTTAAAGTATAGCTTTTTAAATATATAAATGGCTGATGTGTTACTGAGGGATAGACTAGTGACTAAATACAGTCCTTTGTGAGGATATACAACCAGTTAATTGAATATTAGTCTTATAAAACCTTTGTATTTCAAATGGTTTTGGCTCTGAGCTAAAGCCAGATCAGTATTACTGTTAAAGGAGTTAGAAATTACTTCCAGTTACCTTTTACTGAAACCATTTTGCAGTAAAAGGAAATTAAACAAGTTCACTACTCAGTCATAAGAGTAGTCCTAGTTGTTCTCAGAAAGTGCTAAGGCAGAGTTCTGCCGAAATAAATGCAGTAAGTAGTGTCTCTATGTCTTTATTAAAATTCAGTGCCATGTTTGTAAACTAAATATTGCTAATGTGCTGCATTCTGTGGGGTGTCTCCAAGGAAGTGAGGTAAAACATACATACCTTAGCTATTACGTACAACTGTGCAAATAAATCAAAATCAGGACCTCTGATTAAGTTTGCCCTTTTTTTTTTTTTTCAGTTGTTGACTGCCTCCATTAATTCTTGCAGGAAAAAAAAAATTAGGAGAAAAAAAAATCCTTTTAACTAATAGTTGCAGGCTAATTTGGGCACCAAGTATTCTGTCTAAAATACCTTCCTGCCTCCCTTTTGTTGCTGTGGCCTTTAGTCATAGCGCTAATCTGATACCTGAGAATACCTGTTCTGCTGGTTGTAAGCTGGGAGTCCTCCGCTAGCCTGCTGGTTGGGAACACGACCTGAGCTCAGAGGTGGCTCTCAGGGAGACACTTGAAGGCTACTGGAGAGGGTACATGCTGTTCTGTGGCAGTGTGGAGCAAAGCCAGGCAGGCCCTGTCCCAGCCAGAGGGAAAACGGAGCGCAGAGATAAGAGAGAATGGGCGGGAGCTGCCCACACCGAGCTCAGCTGCCTGGGGGAGCTGGCAGCTGATGCCAGCTCACCCTGCCCCATTGCCCAGCCCACCCTGCCCCACTGCCCAGCTCACCCTGCCCCATTGCCCAGCCCACCCTGCCCCACTGCCCAGCTCACCCTGCCCCACTGCCCGGCCCACCCTGCCCCATTGCCCAGCTCACCCTGCCCCTCTGCCCAGCTCACCCTGCCCCTCTGCCCAGCTCACCCTGCCCCTCTGCCCAGCCTACCCTGCCCCTCTGCCCAGCCCACTATGCACCTCTACCCAGCCCACCCTGCCCCTCTGCCCAGCCCACCCTGCCCCTCTGCCCAACTCACCCTGCCCCTCTGCCCGGCCCACCCTGCCCCACTGCCCGGCCCACCCTGCCCCACTGCCCGGCCCACCCTGCCCCTCTGCCCGGCCCACCCTGCCCCATTGCCCAGCTCACCCTGCCCCTCTGCCCAGCCCACCCTGCCCCATTGCCCAACCCACCCTGCCCCTCTGCCCGGCCCACCCTGCCCCATTGCCCAACTCACCCTGCCCCTCTGCCCAGCCAGCCTCCTTCCAGCTGGGCCTGAGCAGGATCAGCTTCCAAACCATCTGTTTGCCTTGGCTTTGTGTGCCGTGCTGCCTGAATCTGTGGGCTTGTACCCTTGGGTCAGCACCCTCCTGCAGTTCTCCAGGAGAGAGTAGTAACAAGAATATAGTCTTGCCACAGTATTAGTGCTTAGGGAAACATTAAATCAGGCTTAAATCAGAAACACTGGTAGGTGTTCAGGCCAGAAAACAGGAAGAGCATAATTATCTATTTTGAATCTCATTGCAAGAAATAGCTACTCACTTTTCATAGTTTAGGAAGGTTTATTAAGCCTTATCAAAAACACAACAGAAGACTCAATAAAGAAAAAAGGTTGCAGTGCTGGGAGCAAAAGATTTTCCCTGCCATGTGCTCAGTCCATTCACAAATGGAAGTTTTTTCCTTTTTAACCCTTTAACCCCTCCCAAAGTTCCGTCCATCAACCCCTTCTTCACTGTCCAGTGGTGGAGAACCCTTCCTCAGACCCTGACTGGAGGTCAGATGTCACCGTAGTGACAAGCCAGCCCTCCCACATGTTCCAGTTCCACCTGTCCCTTGATAACTGCATAAGGGGGTAAAACATAACTATAAATCTGTAAAACTTTTCTTAACCTATATACATGATATTTGTCCATTAATTGTGAGAGTCAGTGATCACATTACTCATCTATCACATCTTGATATAGTGATCCCACTCTATGTAAGAGGAGCAGGAGTGCCTGGGAGAAAGGAGATGGGTCTCAAGAACATAGGGACTTGACTGACAGGACTGTTTTAAAGTATGGGGCCCTCTCTTGCAAGGGTTTGAGAAAAAATGATCCCAGATTTTCTCTACCATTTCTCATGTGAATAAAGTTCCTGTGAAAGTCAGAAACTGGACTCCCAACACACAGAGGCCAGTGAAAGGATAGAAGAGATGTGAACATAAGACAGAGAAAGCTCTGCTCTTGATGCCCTGAAATCAGACTCCCTCTTTGTCCAGAAGATGCAGTAAGTTCAGTGTAAAAGCAGATGTGTGGGAAAAGCGTGATATTCTTTCCAGTATCAATATTAGAAAGCAATCAAAGGGTATCTCCACGTGTGTATTTTGATGGGTGTCCCAGCTGACTTGGAGCAGATGCAGGAGGGCCTGGGCTGTGCTGGTGCCTCCCCTTTAAAGCTGCATGCGTTGGGGATGGCTGCTGTTTACTGTGATGGTAGGGTCTGCAGGCAAACCTTCTCTTTCCGATGTGGCTTGTTAAATTTATCCTGGTGTTATGGTGACTGAAGTAAAAGCAGATGGCTGGTATTTATACAGAACAAGAAAGTGACTTATATAAGGGTTATTACCTGTTATGTTATTGCTGCTCAATTCTACCACCCGTTCCCACTCATTCCAAAATCAGGGTGTGATAGTGAAGTATGGTTTTATATCATAAATCTTCTGGAGAATAATCTAGAAGGTATAAATGTTTGTACAGACTTTTCAAATAAGAAAATTGATGTGTCTTTTTATTCCAGAGAAGAAATAACAAGGAAGTAAAGAAATCACAGTCAATTAAACTTTGGCTGAGACAGCCAAATGATAATATGATTACATTTTCTTGACTATTTGCCACTGAGAGTAAAGCAGCAGTGTTCCACTGAAAATGTCATATTTCTGTTGATTTTTTCCTTTTGTAATTGAAAAAAAGTTTGAACAAATTAAAATAATCTATTTGGAAGAGCTGAATTAAAATTTTGGAAGCTTAAATGAAATGTTGAAAATGCTTGCTTGATGGCAAGTCAAACGAGCAGCCTCTGTTGGACAGAACCTACTGCCTGGAAATGATGCAGCTGATCAGACTTTAGAACTGCCTTTGTTTTTCATTATATATATAACTAGACACAATTGTCAGCTTTTTCCCACAATTTTTTCTGCATTATGTGAGTAGAGATAGTTTCACGTTTACTTTGTGAGTTGGCATTGCTGGGTTATATTTTGCTTTTGTTCCGGCTTTTCTGGGTTTTGGAACTTAGGGTAGATTGACCTGCAAAGGGCACTGCCTGTCTAGTGACCCAGAGACCAGAGGTCTTCAACAATTCAGCCTGTGGTATTATGTAAAACAATGCATCTCTTCTTACTTAGCTCTAGAAGTGAATTAAATTACTTGTCTGCAATATAATGGAAATTACTGAAAGATGTCGTCAAATGTGGGTTTCTCAGTCTATGACATATTTATAGATAAGTGGGTAAAAAACTAATCTCTTGTATGGATTTTCTCTGACCTTTAATATGTGGATCACAAGAGGAATGCTAAGTAAATTTTAGTGAATGGAGACAGAAAAATTCTTGTGGTGTGACATCAATGAATGGCATTGTTTCTGGGGCAGAAGAGCTAGTACAAACATATGAGCTGACATTCAGCTGACCTCAGGTAGGTGCACTGCTTTCCTGACTTAAAGGTACCATGAAGTAGAACTCTGGAATAGGTGTGACCCAGTCTTTTGGTAGCCCTGTCTGACAGGAGGAAGCCATGGCCACATCACACTGCTTTGGAACTGGCCATCCCAAAACAATTCAGTTCCTTAGTTAATCCCTTGGTGCTAGCAAGCCTATTGCCATTACAAAGATGATGAATCTATTCAGTAAGTGACACTGAATGAGTCATATACGTCAAGGTTATTAAATACAGACATGTATTTAAAGTTAGCTGCTGATTTCCAGGATGGGAATCCCACTGCTAAGATCAACCCCAAAACCAGGGAATTCCTTGAAGGAATCTTTGTCTACAGGGCAGAGAATGTTTACATGGGTAA
Source organism: Setophaga petechia (assembly GCA_024362935.1). Lineage (NCBI taxonomy): Eukaryota > Metazoa > Chordata > Aves > Passeriformes > Parulidae > Setophaga > Setophaga petechia. The sequence goes on along the minus strand of JANCRA010000004.1, from coordinate 6,161,503 downwards.
ATGTTACTGTGAACAATATTAATAGCATTCATATCACTTGGCTGCTCAAGGGTTAAGGCTTTTTATTTCTCTCTTGGGTGAATTTTTTTTCCTCTAGAGTATTATGACTGTCTGTGAGGCATTGTTGCTATTATTTTCCCCTTGTTGGCATATCTTATAAAACTGCTCTTAAACAAAAGAGGGTTGGGACTTCACATAATATCTGATTGCACTTTCAGTAGTTGAAGGCATTGAATAGAGCACGCTGGGAAAGTTCAATGCAAGCTACACACTATTCAAACTCATAGGTAGGGACTGAAGTACAAGTATCATATGTAAAATTGTGGGATTTCTGAAAGTTGAGGAATGCCTGCAAGCTGTAGATATAGTCTTTTCTACATGAAGTCTGACTCTGATGGACTTCACAGGTGACTTCATTAAGAAAAATAGGCTTTCATAAGCAGTATAAGCCTCAAATCTAGATAACCATAGAAATTCAAGGTGGTATATATTGTTTTGTTTATTGTTCAGTGCTAGTGAGGAAGTCTGCAAAGTCAACATGACATTATTTTCCAGAGTAGGATATGTTAAAAAGTGTTATTTTTTCAAAATGAAAGGGAAAAATTGCAGTTTTGTCAACAAATTTAGGGTGGATTTTGAAATTATCAAGTAGTTATTTTCTCACAGAATGAGACATGTCCTAATGGGCCTGGCCAATAGTCTTCCTAACCTAGTATTCTGTGATCACCTGTAGCAACAGGAATACCTGAGTGCCTGTCCCACCTGAGTCCCAGTCCTGTTTCTGCAGTCCATCATGTTACCCAGCATTTACTGGTGTTGTATTAGGGATGTTACAGGGTTCACCCTGGCCTTCTCTTTTTCAGATTGTCTATGTACCTGTTTGACTGCAGATTAGCCTAATCTCTTTTTCTGAATTTGCTGATAAACTGTCTTTCCCTACAACCTTCTGACAGCCTTTCACCTCTGTAGGAAAGGAACTTTCTTTAGTGTGCTTTAAGATGAGTTCTGTCATTGCAGCATTTCATGAAAGAGTCTGCATTCACTTATCCAACAGCTTCATGATTCTGTGATGTACAGTTACAACCTCCTCAGCCTTTTCTTGTAGACATGAAAAAGTTGTAGCCTTAAAATTTTCTAAACAGGGTACTGCCCCATCCCTTGATCATTTTAGCTCCCATTCATTGTATTTCCTCAAAGACTGCTGTGTCCTTGAAATACAGAGACCAAGGCAGGCATTACCCAAGACGTGAACACACCAACGTTCTCACACAGTGGTAAAATTATACTTATTTTTTTTTTCAGCACCTTTGCTTATGTTCAGTATGCTGTTAACTTTTTTTTACTGCCATTTCAGGTTGAGCTATATTTTTACTGTTTTTTTTAGTCAATTTTTTGGCATGTTCTCATCTCTGTATTTTTGTAGAACAGAAGAATTGGAATTGCCATCATAAAATCCAGTTACTTTAACATTAATATGAGAAGAACTCTTTATTGAAATAACAAATGTGGGATTTTTTTAAATAAACAAACATTGCAAATCATGCCAAAGAGAACAAACTGCAAAGTGTGACTCCCACAAAGAAAGGCAGCTCTTCCAAGATACTTTCTTTCAAGCTACATCCAGATTAACTCATGTGAAATTCTTTCTCTACCACACACAACCATTTAGTGGTGTTAGAACAATTTAGTTCTCTACCACTCAGTTACGTACATTAACAATTCACTTTCAATTTTCCCAAAAATATAATCTTGTCTTTACAGCACAGTTCCCACACCTTCTCCTTGATCACATCTGGTATGTCATCAGCTTGTGGACAAAGCTCTGCTCAAATCTAGTAACCATGAAGTGAAGATGTGACACTTGGGTGTCTGTCCCTGGTGTGAAATAAGGGAGAGGACAGCAAGTTCCGTGGGGAGTTCACTTGACAGCTCAGCTGAATGACCAAATGCCCATTTGCAGCTGGTTCGAGTGAGGGTAGAAGGTAGTCCCAACCTGGATCAATGTTGAGATTCCATGATGGAAGTCTTCTCCCTTGCCTTCCATTACACCATGCCTGAACCAGTTGTTTCCATCTAATTCCACATGGAGGGGTTATCTTTTTTCCTACCTTGTATTCTAAGAAGCACAATTATGGTGTAAAGCATAACAGGTGGGATTCAGCTCATCTAGACAGATTTCTGTCATACCTGGTTTAGTAACCTCTTGGTGGAAAGAAATACTTGCTCTCAGGGTATGATGTGACTGTGACATATTTTAGATGCCTGCCTCAGAAAAAGAGATGCTCTTGATGTCATTAGTGATTTTATCAGCCTAAGCACCACTCAACAAAATGTAATACATATACATGAAATCTACCTTGTATGTCGGCACCTGCAATATGCATATATAGCCAGATTAATTATTTCTGATGTAAATAATTTAGCTTATGCTGAATACATGCTTTAATATTTAGTAGTTTTACTATTATCTTATCATATAAGGGGATGATTTACATAACATAAGGGAAGTCCAGTATGGAATAGGAAGTATTAGAACACAACAGCAGGAATAAACCAAGTGCTTAGGCTAAATATAGTATTGAAAGAACCTTGCAGTAAAGTGAGGTCAGCTCTCTACCATGAAATCACTAAGCAGTGATGTCATAATTCCAATGACAGCACAAATTACTTAATCTCATTATTGGGATTCCCATCAGATTTCAGCTGTGGTGGTTTCTAATTCAGACTAATGTGCGCTAGAGCATGTTTCTTAGCTCACATTACACAACCAAGTAGATTTCTGCACTCCTTTATTTGGTACCATTGCTGAAGATGAGGGCATTAATTACTTAGATAGGTTCATAGTATGATATTATATGACCTTTAAAATATTTTTGTTTTCATCAAAAATCATGAAAGCTTTTCAGATCTATAATGTATAAAATGACAGAACAGTTTTGGAAGCTAAATGGCAGAAACAGATTTGTTCGTCTAACCTCATCTTCAAGGATTTGAGAGGCACAGAGAAGAACTGATGACTTAAATTTTTTGCTTCACTATTTCATTTGCAAGGTTTGCACTAGCATCTTTTGATGCCTTTATGAATATACTCAAATACTAATACGCTCAAAACTGCACACACTAATTCAAAATTAATTTTCTCTATAGTTATTTAAGAAATACTTTTTCCCTTCTATCAAAGTGTTAAGCATTAAAAAAATGAAAGATGATTGCTTCAGAAACATTTAAAACTTCCTTTTCCTTTGACAGATCTCTCAAAATAAATCCAGCACAGATCAATTTTAAAAAAGTCATTCTAGCTTCATTTTGTTTCAGTTTAGTAATTTAAAATCATTATTCAAATAAACTATTTGAATAAAAATTTAGCTTAGACTAGAAAAAAAGGAATTTATTTTTATGAAAAAACCTTTCAGTATTTCTGAAACTTATCCTTAAATTTCTTTTAGTAATTGTAAACTTTTTGTGGGTTTTTTTTTTTTTTAAGTTTCAATTTTGGGGTAGTTATATCAGTTAGTTATCTAAATTTTGAAGAACTTCCCATATGCAGTTATATAATAACCTACAGGAAAAAATGTCTCTATGGTGTGTACCCAAAACAAGTTTCAAAAAAAGGACACAAATGCTACATTGCTACAGTACAACACGTGGCAAAGAGTTGCATGTTGGTGCTTGCGGTGGTGCCCTGGGAGCTGGTGGGATGGTGCTGTGACGAGGCCAGTTAACCCTGTGACACTGTGACAGGCTCTGTGGAAGCGCAGTGACTGATTGCCCGTGGTGTTGCACTGCATCCCAGAGCTGCTGCCAGCACCCAGCCCCACACACACCAGGGCAGACTGCAGCAAGCTCTTGTAGGACCTCCTTTCCGAGAGACGGATATTGACAAGTCAACAGCCAGTCGCTAGGAAAGCTCCTTGCGTGCTGCTGCCCTGGAGTCCCCTGCACACGATCAGTTATATAAGATCATCTTCTTCTCAGAGCTTTATATTCATAATCATCTTTATTGTCTGAGACGTTTCCACTTTTAGTAGTTTTAAGCTTGTGAGCTGTGCTTTCATTTGATATGCGGTCTTTCCTTGACTTAACCAACATCTATTTTTCTTTTGTCCTAGCCCTCTATATATGTCTTATTATTGGGTTCTGACACTGTAACTAGTTTACTTTTACTTCCACCCATCTGCACATTTTCTGTCTGAGTTTCCAGCTGAGTTAGAAACAGCCTTTGCCATTTGAATGCCATTAAAATTTACCTTTGCAAGGTAAAACTGCCAAAAAACTGTTCTCTTCAACTTCACTTAATGAAAAAAATACTGGTTTCAATTTTAGCCTTCAAAACTTCCAGACATAAAATAGGTATTTTTATGTCTAGAACTGAGCAATTGCATTACTGCAGCTTCCATCCTTCCTAGTTCAATATTTCCTGTATTGTTTGACACCCTTATTGCTGTATCATGAATACAGATATCTTCAAATAAGTTTAATTCTTTTAGTATATTTGCACCTTAGATGTGTGATGCCCGGAAAGTAGGTCAAATGTCCTTTTGTAGAAATGTGCATATCTACTTGAAATATATCATCTATATTATATGATCTAATTTACAGTTTCCTAGCTTGTATCTGTGTATTTTCCAGGTGTGTCCAGTGAACAAAAAATTTTGTTTACTCTCACAAGTTGTGTATCTTCACATTTTTTGTGAGAAGCCACAGTGTGATAAAGCCTGCACTCCTTATGTTCTATGAGACCAAGCGAAGTGCATCACACTTCCAGAAGTAAACCTCTTGGTCTTACTAGTATTTAGCCTTGTTGATTTCATTGCATGACATCCTGAGGTATCTAAATTAAGCCCTATGCTTAAATACCTTTTTTCTTTTCTCAATTTTAACTTTTATTCCAGTCAAATATTTTACTTTTATAAAAATCTTTCTTTCATCAATCTGCTGTTGTACTCTCCCTTAGTATAGCTTGAGTAATTTTTATACGCTCAATTCTAATAGTCACACAACATTCTTAGCTCTCACATTTAAAAATTAAAGATTTCATGATTATAGAAAATATTTCACAAATTAAAAGGTGAGGAAAAGATCTGTTGCTTTTAAAATCTTACCATTTTAAGACAATCCATCCACCTATGCTTGCATAGTCAACATGGGAATTCATATAAGTCCAGAGGCTGTTCAGAAAATCGGAAATGACATCCTGATACAGACAGGTGCTCGCAGATTTCCTCTGAGCTCTCTCCCCAGGGACTTCTGGGGAGGCTGACCTTCAAGTTTAGACATTTGACCAAACCTGTGCTGTTAATTAAAAAACCTTATTTTTTTTAAGTTTTGCCTTGGAAAAAAAGGCCCAAAAAGAGATTTTTTGGGGTGTATTTAGTTCTTGTTCTTGATTAATATGTATATTTACTTTGCATGTTTTGCATAAAGATGGTGTGATAACGCTTTTATCTATTGGTATTGAAGCGTATGCAGGAAAAAGGAAATACAGAGGAAGGACATTTGATAGACTGAAATGCTGTTTCACAGATGCTGGATAGATTTTGTCCAATTCCTGTGTACAGTTTTTAATAATTTTTCATCTCTTAAATCTGAAATTGCATAAAAACTGTTGGCAGGTATAGCCCCATTTTGCGGAGAGAAATATGATTAAGTAAAGACGAACATTTAAAAGTCAGCAGGCCTGTGCTTGCAGTAAGAGTGTGAGACTCCTATTTAAGCTTCCTCTGACAGACCCAATAAGGGTAAAATGGAACATATTTGCCCATGACAAATGAAAATGTCAGGTCACAAAAGAACAGCAGTAACATCAGTTCCTCAGCTGGTAGATGTTCTGGTTATACTCATCAGCAGATGTTATTTAGTGGCAGAGGCCACATTAGTCTCTTGTTGCACTCCTTGCATACTTTTTTTGGCTACCAAACACACAGAGTTATCCTGAGAAGTTCAGTAGTGGAAAGGGGGAAAAACCCACCATGTTCTTACTGGCTGTAAATTGAACTAAGGCCCTGAAGGGATCCCTTGCTGATGCTGGAGACTGAAGACCCTTTTCCCACCTACTTTCATTGTTGCACAAGTTTTCTTCAAATAACTTTCATTGATGTGAAAGCAATTAAAAATGTACAAACACCATTGCATTTGAGCATGCTTCTGTAAAGCGCGACCTGAAATTAATTTGCAGTAGGCAGCTAGGTTGAAAGGAACATTTCTGGAGATGTTAAGGCTTCCAAATGAGTTTCATGTTTTCTTTATGTAATCGCCAATTTTACATTACTTTAGTGCTAAAATAATACTGAATTCTGAAATTGAAATATATAAACTAAAATAATTTAGTTTCCTACTATTCTTTTTATCTCTTCGCAGTCATTCAACCACCTGGACATGAAATATTTCATGTAATACAGGTTGCAGTTTCAAATATACTCTGCTTAGTCCTGGCATCTTGTTTACATGGGAACAACTGTTCATTTAAATGGAAAAAAAAAATCTACACTATAAATTAAGTAAATGCTTATTTACAGCAGCAGACAATTGGATTTTGATAACTTTTCATTCCTGGCTCATATTCTTTCTCTTGTTCCATCCTTTTCTTTAAGTTTATTAAGTTTATTTCTTTAAGTTTATTTACCCTTTAATACTCTCTGTTTCACAATTTAATTTTTCAGAGATTCTGAAAATGTCAAACCAGTCCTGATTGTGTTCTGTCAACAGAACAGGGCTGAAAAGAGAATCGGGTGTGTGTCAGGAACTATTGTGTTTAGTTTCTGTCCAGATTCAATAACAATGATGTTTCCCTGACTTCTTTTCTGCTTTTATTCTGCAGTATAAACCTCTGCATGAGTAAGATAATGAGATAGTAGATGTGTGCTTTTCCGGTGATAAGAGAAAAAAACATTCTGGTCAAGTTACTCTGGCTGTTCTTTGGTTTGTGTCTTGGATGGGGAACATTTTGGCTCTGTCTTTCCTTTCATAGCATATCCTTTCATAACTCCCAGTTCTTTCCTTGTGCTTTAAAAAACAGACTTTAAAAATTTGAAATGTAATGTTTCCCTAGTGTGCAGCTCATGATACACTGAAACCTGTGCTGTAAGTATCTCAATACCTCCAAAGTTTCAGTATTGCTGCTCAGCGCCCATTTCTGTAACTACTCTATTAGCTCTAGAACAGAGTCTGTGTCCAAAAAGTTGAGTAGATTGTTACCTTCTCCCTCTCTTTAGTATATTTAAGTCCTGATTTGATCGTTTTTTCTGCCTTTAGTTGCTAACAGTTCAAAATATATTTCACAATAGAAAGAAATCTGTGATATAGAATTCAAGGACAGTAAAGCTGTGTACCAGGCTCTTACCACTGTTACCTGTTATTGCAGGAAATCCTGGTGATAATAATCTTTAATTTTTACCTGTACATAGAGGAAATCTGTCAAGAATCAAGGAATAATTGACACAGGCTGTGTGTGGGGGGGGGAAATTAGAGTAAGGAGAAATATATACAGCATAAGGGGTCTTCTAAAAGTTAGAATATTTTTGAAAGGTGTGAAAAGAGAATACAGGAATCAAAGCCAATGGTCTAAATTTGCTGATCATCAGTGGTAGGCACTAACATTGCATAATTAATTACTTTTCAAAAGTTCAACCTATTCTGTGTCAGTTTTGAAGCAAACTGTTCAGATGCCCTTCATTTAATGAGCTGGAAAATGATGCTGGCTGGCTCAGTGATATTGAAGCTGTGCCCTTTGCAGCCTAGTCTGCAAAAGCTTGTTTTTTGATTTATTCCTCTAGGGAACACTGGCCAAGCTAATCTCTGTTTTGGTTTTTGTTTTAATGTCCCTTTTGACATTAGTCAAGACATGATAGTCACCTCAGCGCCATCTGCTCTGAACTCCATGCTGTTAAGGAAAGATCTATTCTTGCCTAGGTTTCAGTATGACCAAAATGACTGTTTAGGTTTGGTGCCACGTAAAGTCCAGGACATTTGAGAAAACATATGAAGTGACTCAGTTGGTATTGGCACAGGCACTGTTTTTATGCTTGGTAACACTATGGTTAGTGACTTAATTGCTGACATATGTTTTCCATTCTTTAAGGGTCAGAGATGTGAGCTGGGAAAACATTAGCAAGCACTCTTTGAAACCCTAGTGGTGGTGTCAGCCTTCATAAACTCTTAGCATTTGTGGCAACTCAAATACCACAATTGCCTATTAAAAAGATTTTTTCTCACAACTGTGATCCTTTTATCAGTCAGTTTGTAACTAATGTTCTTGTTACAAACATTCACAGAGAGCCCTTTCTGGATTTCCCCTGTAGAGATCTGCATTTCCATAAAGCCATAGAACCTCAGAATGGTTTGGAAGGGACCTTAAAGATCACCTGACGTCGGCAAGCTCCTTGTCATGGGCAGAGGCACCTTTCCTCTGCTAGGTCAGGTTACTGACAGCCCCATCCAGCACAGCCCTGAAGACTTCCAGGGATGAGATTAGCATGCCAGGGTTTGGGCCTTATATTTATCAGCAGTGCCACGGTTTTTCTTTGATTCACAGATAGTAATTACATTTGCATTTTTGGCAAGCAGGATGTTCACAGCTGTGAAGCAATGTATTTTTCTCCTTGGAATATCCATTCTTGAAAAAGGCTGGAAATGAATAACTAGGAAATGACATTTTGTAAAGCCATCACAGCTTTTCATCTTGTCCAAACAGCTTTTCCACCACAGAAAGATTTCCCTCCCCCGCAGTTTCTCCCCATGTTAGTAAGATGACCATATGACTTTGTTACTGATATTGCACATTTATAGCTTTCTTACAATTATTTATTTCAAAAGTAAAAAATTTCAAAAGTAAAATATTTGTATTCATGCTGTTAGTATGGCATATGTATCATTACATGTGTTTAGATGGATGAGAAGCACTCATTTTTCAGTTTCCAGTATCTCCTCAGAATGTTTTACTTCATCACCTAAAACTGATTGATTTCCTAACCAGTAGTTATGTTCTTATTGGTTCCTGGTACTAGAAATAGAAGTTCTGTATGATTCATTGTAACTGAAAGCAAAACACTGTATCTTTTTTAACATGCAGATAGGCCAGCTGCTGTCTCTGCCTCCTCAATTTTTCTTTTTTCTATTTTTGAGGTATTGAGCATGGTAATATTTGGGCTTTTACTTCAAAATAAGATTTTATTTTAGTTTAAATACTTGTTGGCAACTGGAAATCTAGAATCAAAAAGTGAAGACTTAGTTTTCAAGAACTTTCCAGTTGCTTTCAAAAATCCTCAAGAGAGACCACTGAAATAAAGCAATAAAATTATAATAATAATTAGAATTCCAGTTCAGTTTTTTTATCTAAAGAAGCAAATCTAAGGCCTATCAGCTCAGAATGTACTTTTGGCCCCTAGCACATCCCTTTTCTTGAATCTTTAATATGAAGTATTGATAAATGTAATTTTGTTTGCTGCAGATAAATATTTCCCAAAACGGAATTAAGGCTTGCTTAAAGGATCCTTTATTGTTTCTTCTTCCTTTTCCACACATGCCCAGTCCATTCCCCTTTTGCCTGCTGCTCCTCTTTTTTAAGTGTGTGAATCTTGTTAACGATTTTACCATAAAAATACTGGTGAATAATGATTTTGAGAGCAGACTTCTGAAACGCTTTGACCTTGTTATCTCTCTGTGGCTCAGAACCAGCATCTGGTTTCAGAGTTATTTTCTAGTTCATTTGATGTTAAATTAGCCTCAGACACTGTATTCATTGATGGTAAATTAAAGGACCCATTTCCTGAAAGTTAGTTTTGCAGAATGAGGTCTTGTGCAATATTTTTTTATTGCAGGTGCTTGGCAATAAATTAAATACAGCTTCCCTTAAAGGATAGAGTATAGAGACAATCACAAACATTACTGCATGATGTAATAGTTCTTGAAGATTTAAATCATACAGATATTCCAATAATTGTTTATTTCACCTTCTCACATACCAGGGAATGGCATGAACTTTAATATTTGAACTATAAGCAAAAATTCACTGCCCTTCCTTTCTTCCTTAAATACTCATTGAGGAATTTATTTAATTTTAATCAAACATTTAATTTTTCAAACATATTATCCCTTAAATTGTACAAGTCCAAGTATATTCTGAAAATTTATGCTCACTAAACTACAATTCTACATTGATACTGAAGTTCATTATCAAAAACTGTATTTATTGAATGCTACTTCATTCATGCATTGGAGAAGTCAGATATAATTTTTTTTTTCTGTTTCTATTGCTTTAACTATTAAGAATCACAGAAAAATTTCAGAGGAAAATAGTACACAAACCTGTTATCTTTTTTATTAGTCGGTGTTTCTCATGGATAGACAAAAAGCTCTGTGGGCAAAAAGCCATGGCTGGGAGGAGTAAAAAAAAATAGTGTGGGAAGATATGTACTAATGAGGCTTCCTTAACGCAAAACTACAAAATTCCCAGGAGGAATACTTGCCCATGTGCTGTCCTGGCAGTGCTGTATAGTAGGATATTTTAAGCACATATTTAGCCACTGACAGTTTTTTCTCCTTTACACCTTAGTAATGTTTTATCTGGTGCCTTAATTGTCCATTTAACTTTGGGGTTTTTTTAAAATTTATTTAGTCCTTTCTGTTACTATTCTGAAAAAATACTCAAAACTGAACAAAACCAAACAAACCATTTAATTCTGTCTGAAAGGAGAATCCAGAATGGTTTTCTTTGTCTTATAGAACTACCACATGGTGGAGCTAAAAAAATAAAACCACATTTTAAAAAAAATTAATCAGCTTCTGACCTGAAGTGAGAAAGATTTTCTTCTTTGTTTCCTTGTATTTTTTAAAATAAAATTTCTTATAATAAATGTTTGGCAAAGGGTGTTTGTTTGTTTGTCTGTTTGCTGGTGGTTTATTTTGCTGTCTTTTCTTTCCTTATATTCTTTTCTCTCCATTATTCCCTTCTTTTACATGGAAACGTTACAGAAATGCCTGTTCTAATGTCTTCTTGCGCTGCATTTCTATCTAGGGGATCTTGAAAAGCACATGTACCAAAGCAAGTAAATAAGCTAGTCTTCTATACTCCCTATTCCTTCACAGATTTTCTATCAGGAGAACCAGTAACTTTTCTAAATTTCTCATTTCCTCGCCTATATCTGCTTTTGATACATCCTTAAAAAACAGAGTTTTTGATACTTCTCCTGTTACTACTCCTAAACTCCTACTACCAAATTAAAACTCCCGCTACTAAAATTAATTAGTATTAATTTTAGGTAGTATGTAGGGTTTAATTTGTTTTGTTTGGGTTGTTTTTAAGGTTCACAACTCCTGGCTCTTTACAAAGTTCCCATTTTTCAGGTAGAGAAATGTAAGCACAGAAGAGGATAAAACTATTCAGTCAGGATGACTCACCCAGGGAGAGAACAGGTTTTTGTATCCTCTTATTCTACTTTATTCCCACAAAAGAAACAAATGTAACAAAGGATATCCTGATAGTTTGTCCCTCCTTCAGCTGCCTGTGCCCCCCCTTCCCGTCGGCGGGAGGTTTCTGCGGAGAGCCCAAGCCCGTCCGTGAGTTTTGGGGCAGAGGACGGGTCAGGCAGGCGATGGATGGCGCACCCACCGCGGTGCAGCTGGGAGGGCAGCGGGGCAGGGCTTGGTACCTCGGCTGAGCTCTGCTGAAAAGCACTGCTCCAAGAGCAGCTTTCATTTGGCTAAATTGTTGATTCTCCTGGGAACACTTCACAGGATGAAATAACAAGATGTCTGGGCAAAATAGTTGGAGAAGCTGTTCCAAAAGTAACAATGCTACATTGACATTTTTTTCATCTGTAGGGACTGATGAGAGATAGTGGACTTTCTCCTTGCTCTCTTGGATTGTGCATTTTGTAATGTTTCCTGAGTGATATAATCACCTCATTGGCGCCAGCAATTATGGTGTGTCCTATCCCAGTTTTAGTAATGACATCAGGATCAAGAAAATAGAGTTTTGGAATCTAGTTGCCTGACAACTCTTTTTTGCACTAAGTCAAGTAAATCATGCTCAATTTTCCCTGGTAACAGGAAATTTCATTATGCAAAAAATGCCCTTATGCTTTTGATTTTTTTTTTTCTATTTGTAAACATACGTCATGTTTACATTTACATTGTCCTAAGAAACTCTATGGTTTAGTTGTTATGATTTGTCCAGACTTTTGAATGATTTTGTTAGTTTAAACATGCATTCTTTTGGAGTTCGGGGAAGGACTTGTGGAAAGGATGAGAAAAGACAACACATTTTGCCCAGTGGAGAAATGCAGCAGACGAGTTGTTACAGCAGAGAAGAGGTTGATGGACAAAACCAGTCAAAAGAAATCATCTTGCCTCCCAAATTTATAGTGCAATTTGGGGCACGAAACCTATTCTATGGAATTGGTTTGTTCTTACAGATAACTCTTTAACTGATGAGAAATTTTTAGCTGGCCTTGATAAATCTACAGATATATATTCTATATATTTCAAACTACGCTGTTTTAAATTTTAATGGAATGATTTTGTCTTGCTCTTTGAGAAGAATTTCACAGAAGAATTTGTTTTGCAATACACAGTGATTTTTAATGGCTTTGGCTCCAGATCACTCACATTTATTAAAAAAAATATTTTTCATCTACTCTTTCAATTAACTGCATATAATCTGCATGTAAGTTTATTTAATACTGGAGAAAGATGCCTTGTTACAAGCAATGTAAACTGGTGTTTTTGTTACTACATTCCTTCACAGAGAAAGACTCATTTCTTTGATGAGAGATGCTTAGCTTAGCACTGTGTGTGGCATCTAAAGACTGTAGCAACCAGTGTTGGAGGTTTTTCTCTCATTTCTAGTTAATTTTTTAATAGTCCTTGAGTATTTTTAGACTTCTGTTCATTTAGATATTCTAACAAATGCAAGTTGTATAATATATATATCAATTTACACTTCATAATGTTTTCTTTGCTTTATTAATACGTAAAGCACTAAAGGTATAGCTTTGTAGGTTTTGCTTTGTCACATTTGCTTTCAGAATCCAACAGTCATTTACTCAATAAATGATCTTACAGTGACTGGTAGAAACGGACAATATAGGAGCACAAGAGATTGTGAGGAGAACATGCAGATATTACAGCGGTTGTTAATGAAAATGAGATTATGAATGAAGTGTTCCAATGATCTTGAGGATGAGCAGAAGATGAAGTTAATAAAATGTGCATTATAACCAAAATGGAATGTGTTCTTCATCTATGCACTAATTTTCAGAAGGCAAACCTGCAACACTGTTATGATAGTCTGCCATTAACAGCTGTTGGTAATGCTACAGCAGGCTGAAATAGGAAACTGGAGATAAGCAGTAGTAAATGCAAGGGTCTTCAGCATGTGCTCAAATGTAAATACAATAAACTGATATAGATGTTATTATGACTGAAAAGTCAAGCACAAAAGCCAAGATTGCACTTGACTTTGAAACTTTGGTTTAGTCCTGTGCATAAATAATTTTATACTTTACCTATGTTGTTCTTTATTATTTTTACTTCACTGAGAACTCAAAACAAATGCAACTCAGTTCATGAGATATTCAGTATTTTATAATTTTCTTGCTTCTTATTATATGGTTACATGCTTTATTGACCATCTGCTGTTCATATGTGTTGTAAAAGCAGCTCTAGTGCTTCCATCAGCTTTACTGTGCCGCTCACCATATGACAATTTATGGCTTCTCACAGGTGATTAAATTAATTTTCATCGCACCCTTGTGTTAGAAGGAATTGCATCATCCTTACTTAATAGGTATTAAACCAAAGAGATTAAAGTGAAAGTATTACCTAACTCAAACATTCAAAATGTATTGTCCAGTACTTAGGGGTTTTTTATCTCCATAGCGTGTAATGACTCTCGTATTCAGAGCATTTTTCAATGAAACAGTGGGCAAATTATGAGGGGCTGGGTTACAAAGGAGATGTAGCACTTCTACTTGCTTCTTCTTGCCTTTTTCCATTGGCATTCACTTTCAGCACTCACAGAGAGAGAGCAGTGGATCTGATGGACCTTTGATCCATCCTGAGCAGTAGCTGCACAGAGGTTCTGAGTTAGTCTGTGCTTCTGAGTGTTGGTGGCTTAAGCATATGGATACCTCAAGAAAGAAAAAATACTTAACTAGTGATGCATGATAAACCAGTCACTTGGTTTAAGTGACTGGTTCACTATCAGGTGCTTTGCAGCTTGAGCAATTGTTTCCAGTTCCTGATAATAAGATCACTCTTACTTCTCTGTAGCCCTTTGATCAGTACTGATCTTCTGCGATGAAAGACCCCCCCCTCCACAGGGGCTTCTTCCTCAGAGTCCTCTGAGACTGGGCAAAACAGGAGATTTTTAAGAAACACTTCAGATTTTTTCAATAATGCTGATACGTGATGTGACAGACTTAAGCTTAGCCTATACTTATAACTTTTTGAAATTTATGAAAAGGTTCACAGAATCAGTAAAAACCACAACATTTTGCAGACACTTAGCTAAACCCTACTTTGTACAAAAAATATGAGTCACTAGAGTATCTCACAAATCAGTTCCCAAAATGTCTTAAATATGAAAAAATGTTATTTTCTTTGTCACCTTCTATCAACAGTTGACCCTCTTTCCCTCTTAAAAACCTTGGAAAGAAAATTACAGCACAGAATTTAGTAATTTAGCAACTAGAAAACACAGTCCTATACTGTGAAACACCAGTCATCCCTCCTGGGTAATGTTATTAGGCATTGTAATAATACATTTAACATTAAAATAATGTCCTAAAAATCAGGAAAAACAAGACCCAAATGAATCATTATTGTAGATTATAATTTCCTTTGGACTATTGACATGAATTATATTTGACATTACATGCTCTCAGTGAATGTCCTCATGGTCTAACAGAAGTGTAAGTGTGTACACACAAGATAATTCATCTCAGCAATCTTCCAAGGTTAGCTCCTGAACTTGTTACCCTTTAAAGGTTGTTTGGATGTGGCAAAGAACTTCCAAAACTCAAAACACTACATAAACCTTAATACTTTTAGTAGAAGTCTAGGGAAGAGGAAGAGACAAAAATCCAATACCCAGAATTTAAAGAACTGAAATGAACTGAAGAGGAAAGGATGAAACAATTTTGTTAAACCAGAGTATAAAAATTTTACAACTCTGAAGGTCTTAGTACCTTGAGCTTTCATCCTTTACAAAACGTATTATTTGCCTTCAATGATAATTACTGTTAGCACATCCCAGCACAAATTCTTGTGGAATTAGAATTTGTTTGTGATTAATTCCCAGCAATTATTTATTGCAATGAGAGAAATACTACGATGGTGTGAGAAAAAAAAAAAATTGTTTCCAGTCAAATATAATTATGTGGGTTTTACCTAGAGCTTTCATTGTCATGGGCAATCTAGAACAATACCTAAAGAAACAACTGCAATTTCTTATCTAGCTGTCTCCTGTCCACCCTCCTCTGAAGCTGGCCTTGATTTCATGTTGATATTTATGTGTACACATTGTATTGGTGAAACAAATCACCTTCTATGTGCAAGGTCCCTATCACTTGGGCTTTAGAGCTTCTTCTCTTTGGACATTTCTGTCCACAGCCCTTATCCATTTTCTTCAATGCACAATTTTAAAAGAAAATTTTGCTTAAGGTCAGTTGTGCAAAGATTTAAAAATTATGAACTAAGTTATGCTGAGGATTGCAGATTCTCTTGTTATAATGGTCACACCTCCTGGCTCACTGGATCTCTTTCTACGAAGGACCTGGGCCTATTTGAGTGAGTCCAGAGAAGGCTACAAAGAAAATCAGAGGGCTGGAGCACCACTTCTAGGGAGATGGGCTGAGAGGACGGAGCTTGTTCAGCCTGGAGAAGAGAAGGGAGCACGAGGGAGTCATAGAACATCTTCCAGTACCTGAAGGGGGCCCACAAGAACACTCAGGAAAGACATTTTATGAGAGAATGTAGTGACAAGAGACAAGGTAATGGCTTTGAGATGAAGAAGGATAAGTTTAGATTAAGTGTTAGAAAGAAGCTCTTCATTTTGAGGATGGTAAACCTCTGGAACAGGCTACCCAGAAA